>JARYZH020000031.1:2978135-4221362 GCA_030021035.2 Notholithocarpus densiflorus
CTGATTGATACAAGCTCAACTACAAGCTCAATAGCAGTTGACTAATCGAGATTCGAGGCAACAAATTTGGCTAAAAAAATGCTTTTATTTTAAGTTGGTTAGAAAGCATAACAAGAAGAAGCATAATAGCCTAGGTATTGAACATTTGGTAGAAAGCATAAGAAGGAGAAGCATAATGGCCTTGGTATTGAGCATCTAAACCATCTCTAGAATGTTCGAGAGAATAGTTGTGACAAAGAAGAGAAGAGAGGGGGAAACTTGAAGAACAATGGCCTCCAACGGTAGAGGTTGAGAAGAGAGAGAGAGAGTTTAGTCTAAAATGCGAATTAGGAAAGTTTTAACCTAGGCATAAAACTAAAATGACATTGTTTAAGGTTCAAAATAGTACAAGTCTATTCCCTCCCCCTTCAACTCTCAAACAAGGGAATGGACTTTCCATTCCCTTTATTAAAACTCCCAAATAAAGGAAGGGAAGAATATTACAAAATTATTCTTTTCATTCTTTTCTATTCCATTCATTTTCCTCCTCCCAAATGAGGACTAAGTGGAAGGGAATGGAATGGATAAGGAGGGATACTCATTTCTCTTTATTCTCTCAAAACCTCAAATTTTCATTCCCTCCAAAAATTGAGAGGAATTGGAGAGAATGAAATTAGATTTAATGAATTTTTTTACTAAAATTCCCAAAATAGTCCTATATAATTAGCCATTTATTTTAAAATACGGGGTCTAACATTAATGTTCTTATAAAATGATTCCACTCATTTCCTTTTATGTTAATCCCAAATAAGGTTACTTACCTTCCATTCCTCTCCATTCATTTATTTTAAAACATTTAAACAAGTTTACTTAATTCCATTCCATTCATTTCTTTTTTACTCATTTCCTTTAATTAAATACATTATATTCTATTTCATTCATTTCCATTCCTTTATGATCATTTCGTATTATTCTCTTATGAACTCCCAAATGGGTGTAGATTCAGGTTCGGGTGCAGGTGTTGTGCGGCGACTCGGCAATTTTTGAAAAAGTAGGGTGCGTGTGCAACGGGATACGTTTATTAATAGATTATTATATATATATATTGTGGGGTCAATAAATCTGGCTACCCCGGCCCAATTTTATACTAAGCCCAAGGCCCACGCCGAGGAAGAAGAAACGTCTGAGGACTAACGGAGGAAGTCCTAACTACCAAGGAGCAACGCCGAGGACAATCATGTCCTCGGCGTACCGAGATCATAGAAGGGAAGGGCAGCGCGCCATCAAGGGTGGTGTCGTAGAATGCCCCAAGAAAGAGGGCAAGCACCGTGGGTCGACTATGGGAGCCCGGGAAAACAATTCAGGGAGGAGTTGTCACCTCCACATTAAATGCCCGCAACTAATGTTCTAGCCGCATTAATGAGGGAATGACTCCTGAACAGTGCCGCTTTGGCCGCTGCAACTCACAGAAGGTTTGGGATGGTGGCTGATGGGACAAGCACTCAAGTATTGACCTGCACGATCAACAAATGGAGGGCCAAGATCAACCTAAAGAGAGTATAAAACGTAAGGAGGTCCTCCAGAGAAAGGATCAGAGATTGGAAGTAGAAAACACTGTAGCAACCTGTATCATCTTCGTAACCTCTGTATCCAAGCACCGAGGAAATAATAAGAATAAGAAGGCTCCTCGGACCAACGTCCAGGACAAATTCTAACACTTAAGACCCGTTTTCTTGCTATTCAGTTTACCCATAACCATGTTTATTCATTGCTATCCTCACTAAGGTCTAGCTCTTAAACCCATTCTTTACAAATTTATTGTTTAGGGCTAGTTGGATCTGAATCCACTTTTCCAACAATAGAAGTGCTCAGACCCAGTCCCTACATATATATATATAAATATATATATATTTATTTCTATATATTGCTAAGCATATTTTTTCATATAATGGTAAACATATACCTATTTAAGAGCAATAGTAGATAATAAAGTGACAAAATTTAGGGTTTGAGATGAGTTTAGGGTTTTTTTTCTTTAAACTAGGATGTCAAAATGGTGTGTTTTGACAAAAAATTTTACCCTTTTTTTTTAACACTTTTTTCGACCCATATCGGATCGATTTGAGGCCTGTTTCGGCCCGTTTTAGACCATATCAGACAATATTGGGCTGAATCGGAAAACGAAAAGAAAAAAAAGAAGGGTTATGGACGCGCGTGCAGCCGCGTCCATGGCTGCATGGTGTGTCCGTGCATATCAGACTTGGGTGTGCCAACCCAATTGGTGCACCTGTGCTTGCCCGGTTAGGTTGGGATAGATTTGAATAGTAACTTGAAAAGACATTTGAATATGACAATCTAATTGTTTGTGTTAAATAATGTATATTACCGCCTTCCCAATCATATTGATTGTGTTTTTGACTATTACTAGTCCAAAATTAATTAAGTCTCAGAAGGGTTCTTTAGATAATTTGTTACTAGCAATGAGCACAATATTATAATAATAAGTAAAAATGTAAAAATCTCATACCCAGGCCATACCCAAATCATAAGTGCCCAGACTCTAAAATTTTATATTCTTTCATTTCATCTCTCAGCTTTAAATCCTAAATTTCTCTACTTTTTTTTGCTTAAAAAAAAAAAAAAAAAACTCTACTCTTTCATTTCATTTTCTTTCAGTCTCAAACCCTAAATTTCTCTACATCTTCAAAAAAACTCTCACCTATGGCTTGGCTTCTGTTGTGCAAGAAATTGTTACTGGCATCTACACGTTTCTAATGTGGTCAAGCCTCTGAACCGAAGCAGTAGTCCCTCAAAGAAAGGCAAGGTTATGTATTTGTGATGTTGATTGTAGAAAGAGGATTTTTCATGGGTTTTGAATATTAAATGCGCTTGATAGTTTTGATGATGATTGTTGAATATGGATTTTTTTTTTGGTTGAATGTAGAAGTTTTGATGTTGATTGTTGAATATTAAATTGGAACCATTTTATTTGCACCTTATCATGTTTCATATGTAGATCGGTTTAAATGTCATGTCAAAGATCTCCTAAAATTGACTGGTATGTGGTGACTTATCTGTGAATAGTAACTAAATAGGGTAAGATGAAATTGGAACCAAATTAATGTTAGGTTTTAGGAAGCACAGGTGTAGATTTAGGTCTGGGTACGGGTGTGGGTGCAATGCGACGACTCGAAAATTTTTGAAAAAGTAGGGTGCTAGTGCGATAGGATACATTTATTAATAAATTATTAAATATATTTTTCTTTTTATTTTATATAAATTGCTAAGCATATTTTTACATATAATGGTAAGCATATGCTAATTTAAGAGCAATAGTAGATAATAAAGTGACAAAATTTAGGGTTTGAGATGAGTTTAGGGTTTTTTTCCTTAAACTAGGATGTCAAAATGGTATGTTTTGACAAAATTTTTTACAATTTTTTTAAACACTTATTTCGGCCCATATTGGATTGATTAGAGGCCCATTTTGGACTATATCGGACTAAATCAGAAGAAAAAAAAAGGGTCAAGGACGCGCGTGTAGTCGCGTCCATGGCCGGACGCGCGTCAAGCATATTGAAGATGAAATAGCAAAGCTTACTGTGGAAGTTTTCTCCAATACTGGAGTGCATATTGATCACATTGCCCGACAACACAGTCACAGTCTCATGCACATTGGTCGCATTGCCCGACCACACAATCACAATCTCATGCACATTGGTCACCTTTTCTTCCAATCGTCGACCAATCCTGTGAGAATCAATCCCGATCACAGCTCCAAAAACAAGTCCTGTTGGCTTATATCCACTAGATACCTTGCGCTTAACAGCATCAATAATGGCAGTCTTGCTTTGCAAAATGAGATTTTCAGCTTTCCGCATCATTGCAACCCTTTCAGCTTTAAATTTGTTTAAATGTTTAATTATACAATGAGATACATCATCGTCTAATTTTTTACAATAACACGTAAACCTGCACAATAACAACACTATTTAGTTACTATTCACCAGGAATACTATATATATCTTTTAGCAAATATACAAATACTATATTACAATTATTAAGAAAAAAAAAAAAAAAAAAAAAAAGACAAGCGTACATTGTACAGATGCACAAGATGCAAAATATACAAAGACTTTTTTATGTTTACTGCAGGTGCACAATTGAACTAGAGAACTAATGTGGTATATTTGTCATGTTGTTTTCATTAGTGGCAGAGTTGGATTTGGTAAGCAGGGGATTTGGGTACTTGGCAGCGACCGATAAACTGGTTTCCGAGTATGCGAAGAAAAGTGAGCAGTAGAAGAAATATGGTGGCTTGCAGAAGATCATGCATGGTTTTGTCACCTGGTTATTTGATGACTAGGTGGCAACCATAGCTGGACAAATTTATGTAAATTGTGTGGCCTTTGTGCCTCCTTAGGATGTTTTTCTTTCTTTATGCTATTAAATTTTGATTAGGATGTTTTTGTTATATGCTATTAAATTTTGATTAGGATGTTTTTTTTATATGCCATTGAATTTTGATTGAATGGGAATTTTCAAATGAAATTTTTTGTGAATGATTACATACCCTTGCAAGTTTATAGTTAATGAGATTTTAGTAAGTATTCAGAGGTGGGTTATCTAAGGGATGGCCATGGGTAGGGAATGATTAAATACCTTATCCATACCCAATACGATTAATTTATCTATAGATACCTGATTACCTTACGCAATTAATATTCATATTCAATAGTTATTTGTGAAAATATTGTGAAAATGTTGTAGACTCCAAACTTAACTTGCACTTATAATATTCATATTCAATAGCACCTCTCTTCTTTTAATTGTGAATCAAGGAGTTTCATTTTTTGTGGTCTCCAAACTTGGCTTACACTTATAAGATCATCCTAGAATTTATACAAATAGAAAATTGAGATCATCTAGGATTCTTGCATTAATTAATGTGTTTTTTAGAATAAATAAATTCTGTTTTTATATAAAAAAAAGCTTTTGCAATTTGGTATATCTAGTTGGCACAATTACCACTTAGCACAACCACTTGCACAAGTTTATTTATTTTATATTTATTAGTTTTTGAGAAAGTATAATTATAATCACATTCACTGATTCACCTTCCTTTCTTGCCGAATTTTGACATTTGCATTTACCCTTCATACTTCTATTATAACCCATCAATATGGTCCCAATGTTTTATAGCTGTTGTACAAGATCCATTTGTTGTAACCCAAATCCAATAATATTGCACTAATTACACTTCATTTCAGCCATAGAAATTGGTCATCACAGTATATTTTATTTATGTTAACGTATATCGCGATATATCACACATTTCGTCAATATAACAAAACCAATTTTCTTGGCTATTAACAATTGCAAATTAACTAAACAAATAAAATAATCAACGATCACATATTATATTTGCAAAACAAAATTTTCTTCCATCAAACTTCTTTTGTTTAAAATTAATAAACCTGCCCTATGGGGGTAATGCCACATACTCTCTAGAAATGCAACTCTCAAAAATTGAACCTAAAATTGATGAATATATATATATATATATATTGTATGTATGTATGTATGCATGTATACACCAATAAAATCACCATCATTTATATCCAAATGTTAGATACATGCATTGTGCTCTTCTTCATTGTCTCCTCTCTTTACATTAAACTATTATGTAACCCGTGCTTATGCACGAAAATTGTGAATTGTAGTAGTGCTATTGATGTTAGCTCGGATTATTAAACATATAGAATATTAGTTCGATCAAGATATTTGGAGGTACTAAGATGGTTTTTCCTTACAATTTTCATGATATTAGTTATGCCAAGTTTATCATTACACTGCTATTACATATATAATTTTAAAAATCATTATTGTATACTACATATACAATATCAATTCACAATCACTATCCATGAAATTCTACTAAATACAACACAAAATAAAAGAATAAAATGGTGTAATATTATCTCCTAAATTGGTCCAATAATATCAATTATAGTTTGTTATGTCCAAGATCTTTGCATACAAAATATTTTGATAGAAACAGTATAATAAATATGCTCATTAGTTCAAAAAAAAAAAAAAAAAAACTGCAAAAAATCTGCAAAAAATTTAAACAATTTAATTTGTATAGAAAGCTAACAAAAACACACTCCAATTTTGACTCTGATTGAATTTTTTTCTAAGCTTTGGTTATATATATGTTACCTAGTTTGTAATGGATTGTATATAGTTATGGTACATTACATAAATGACTTATATATTTGAATTATTTTTAGTTACACTAAAAAAATGGCTCATAAATATAAAATTATTCAAACTCTATCTTCCTCTAGTTTTATATATAAGGTTAGATATATAATTTGGTTTTTTTATGATTTATTTATATAAGACTCATTGTTTTCTATACTAAATTAACCCATTTGGCACAAAAATTAAAAAATATATATTAGATTGGACATGTAGTGCAAAATTAAAATCTAATTGAAATTCAATTTTTACATTGAATTAATTCATTTGGTACAAAAATTTAGAAACTTAGATTAGATGGGACACTTGGCACAAAATTAGACTCTAATTAAAATACAATTTGAAATTTTATTGGATTTTCTCTCAGTTTTGGCTATATATATATATATATAGAGAGAGAGAGAGAGAGAGAGAGAGAGAGAGAGAGAGAGAGAGAGAGATGGCTGTTTATTTTTGTCTCCTTTGAGCCCAACTTTGATGCAATCTAACTTATGGGTAATAGAATTGAATACCTTCTTCAATCAATAGTCCTTTTTTGAATCTAATTTAAACTGATAATCCTAATTACATCATCTTTTGAACCTACCCTTCATCCTTGACCCTAGAAAGAGAGAGACAACCAATGAAAAGAATAAAAGATGGCTCTTCAAAATTTATATTTCTTGTCAACTGGTTTCATTAAGAAACAATTTTCAGAATGTTGCATGTAATTGGAGCATAAGAAATATTTGGTCAATCTAATAGGGAAACTCAGCTTATTTGCCTTTTTAAATATCAACATTCATGTGATTATAATGGAAGAAAATGGGATGACTATGGAGAGCATTGCTGAAGTTTAAGCATCAAATAAATAGTAACTTGAAAAGACATTTGAATATGACAATCTAATTGTTTGTGTTAAATAATGTATATTACCGACTTCCCAATCATATTGATTGTAGTTTTTACTATTACTAGTCCAAATGTGTTTTTGACTATTACTAGTTCAAAATTAATTTAAGTCGTTCTTTTGATAATTTGTTACTAGCAATGCGCACAATATAATAATAAATAAAAATGTGAAAATCTCATACCCAGACTAGGCCTAAATCATAAGTGTGCAGCCTATGCCCAGACCCTAAATTTCTCTATTCTTTCATTTCATCTCTCAGCCTTAAACCCTAAATTTTCCGACTCTTTTTTTTCTCAAAAAAAAAAAAAAAAAAACTCTACTCTTTCATTTCGTTTTCTCTCAGCCTTAAACCCTAAATTTCTCTACATCTTCAAAAAAACTCTCACCTATGGCCCTGCTCTTGTTGTTCAAGAAATTGTCAATGACATCAACACGTTTATTTTGTGGTCAAGCCTCAAAACCAAAGCAGCAGTCCCTCAAAGAAAGGTAAG
Organism: Notholithocarpus densiflorus; assembly: GCA_030021035.2. Lineage (NCBI taxonomy): Eukaryota > Viridiplantae > Streptophyta > Magnoliopsida > Fagales > Fagaceae > Notholithocarpus > Notholithocarpus densiflorus. Next base: position 2,985,762 of record JARYZH020000031.1, read on the forward strand.
GTTATGTATTTGTGATGTTGATTGTAGAATGGAGATATTTTTTGTGGGTTTTGAATATTAAATGCACTTGACAGTTTTGATAGTGATTGTTGAATATGATTTTTTTTTTTTTTTGGTTGAATGTAGAATTTTTTATGTTGATTGTTGAATATGAAATTGGAACCATTTGATTGTGTTAAATAATATGTATTAATAAGACAAACTTCCCTTGATTGTGTTTTTATTGTGCAGATTTACTTGTTATTGTAAAAAAATTAGATGATGATGTATCTTATCGTATAATTAAAAATTTGGATAAATTTGAAGTTGGAAGGGATGCAGCGATGTGGAAGGTTGAAGATCTCATTTTGTGTAGCAAGACTGCTATTGTTGGTGCTGCCAAGTGCAAATTATCCACTGGATTTAGGCCACTCAGTCTTGTTATTGGAGCTGTGATCGCGATTGATTCTCACTGGAGTGGTCAATGATTGGAAGAAAAGATGTCTGATGTGGATGGGGTTGTAATTGTGTGTTGTCGAATAATTTTAAAATAGCTTGGGATGGACACTTCAATCTTGGAGATGAAGTAGTAAAGTTTGTAATGGAAGTTTCAACGCTTTCTATGCTCATTTCGAAGGAGCTGCCCAATGCAAAGGTGGAGAAAAAAAATGGATGCTATTTTGGCTGCAATCGACAAACTGGTTTCTAAGCATGCTAAGAAAAATGAGCAAAAGAAGACATATGGCTTGGGGAAGATCATGCATGATATTGTCACCTGGTTATTTGATGACTAGGTGGCAACTATTATGTTAAAACTTAAATTGTGTGGCCTCTCTTGTGCCTCTCTAGGATGTTTTTCTTATATGTTGTTGAATTTTGATTATATTTTGTGAATGATAAACCTAGTAACTAGATAATCATAAGTTAGGTTAATTAAAAAGCTAAGGGCTTAAGATTGGTAGTAGACACAATATTGTATCTATAAGTTAAAAATTGTTGCAATAACAACTTTAAAGTGGTAAATTATCGCATTTACAATAATTAGTTGTAATGACTTATAATTACCGGTAATACATTTGGAAAATTTGTTGCAATAACTTAAAATAAAGATATTATTACAATAACTTGATAACAATTATTTTTTCAATTTATTTACAACAAAAATTTTAAAGTGATATTTTATTGCAATAAAAACATCATTGTAATCATTTGATATCAATTATTTTACAATCTATTGCAATGACAAACATGAAACTAATAGTATATCATTGCAATAACTTGATATTAATTATTCTACAATTTATTGCAATGAAAAATATGAAACAATTATTTATCACCATGAATATATCGTTGCAATAAATTTTTTATTGCAACAACATACATCAAAATTGTCATTAAAATATCTAGTGATTATTGCAATGAAATTTTTTGTTGCACAAACTTAATACCTCAAAATTTATTGCAACAACTCACATCAACTATTGCAATGACTCTGATGTCATTGCAATAATATTTTGTTGCTGTAATAAACATTTTTTCTTGTAGTGAATTTTGGTACATTTACTTAAGAAAAGAAAAATACAATTTTGGGTTGGAGGCATGGTTTTAAAAACCAAAATAGTAAAATATCTAGAAAATGGTCTAATTCTCAATTTTCACCAATTGAATTGCCGGTTTTCTTGATTTTTACTAGACCGGATTAAGGTCTAGCTCCTAGTTGAATTGGTAGGTTCAATTTTTTAAACCATGATTGAGAGTATCTATTCTAGACTGAATTTAAAAAAAAAAAACCTAATTGAAAATTTTCTTATATAAATCCAAATGGGAACATGAAAGATATTTTAGCTAGTTTTGTTGTTTAGAAGCAAAATAGATTTTGAGTTGATGCTAATGTGTGTGGCTATTTAATTTCAAATCCTAGAACAAAGGTTGGATAAGACTGAAAGAGCCATATAAAAAAAATGTTAATAACAATATATCAACAAAGTCTAAAATCAAATAGGATAGATTTTTTTATTATAAAAAAAAGTAGAACTATTGTGTCTATCAAAATATTATCAACCAAATGTAAAATCAAATAAGATAGAACGCTGAAAATGTGAAAAAAACCAAAAAAATAATAAAGTTGATATGATCGTAAGTTGCATGTTTTATTAAAACACTAACAATAGTGTTTTTATTTATTTATTTATATATAGAAAAGCACAAACAGTAGTTAATAATAACAAATAAGTTGTTTGTATGTCCGTGCGATGTACAACTTAATCAAGACTCATGTGTAAATTAAAGAAAATAAGAAAATATTTTTTAATTTAAGTAAAATTAAAGTAAAATTGATAATAAAAATAAAGCATTCTTTTATCTTTTATTTATTTATTTATTTTTATTAAGTGAAGTAATCTTTTACTTTAAGTTATATAATGAATGCATGTTGGGAGGAATGAAGGAAAACAAAGAAGGTAATGGGGAATAATATTGGGAGGGATGAAGGAATGGATATGAATGAGAGTGTTGAGTTGGAGTTTTATAAGGGGAATGATGATGATGATGTTTATGTTGGGTTAATGGCATAGTCAAATACTCAATAGTGGGTACTATTACTTGTCCTTGATGAAAATATGTGATGGGTTTGGTAGGGTTAACTGGGTAAGTTCCTTGCTTTTGTCTATAATAACTTAGGGATGACTTTTATTAAGTTATTACTAATAGTTTGTAGTTGTTGGGAATTTGGGAGGGGATTTTGTGTGATGGGCTGCTTCCTATTGTTGAAAAGGTTGGTAGTTTATTAACTAATTACTGTATAGTTTGTTGTTGAAATGGTAAAGTTTATGGTATAATTTTTGTTATCTTATGTGAAAATTAAGAAAAACAAGTTTCTGGAATGGTTGTCAATGAGTGAGTGTTATATAGGTTGCTTTTTGTGTTGATTGAATAATTGTTTGTGGTGAATGTTGTCTGAGATTGATGCAAATCTAATTTGTAGGTTGCTTCCGTTTTGTGAATAGGTTCAATCTTGTTGTTTGGGTAGTATTTTTGGTGCATGATGCTTGTTAATCTGTTTGCTTAGGAACTTTTCACTTAAATTTATGAGAGAACTGATTCCTTGTATACGGTTTATGGGGACTTAGTTCATCTGGGTGATACCAGTGTATCTAAAAACTGATGTACTATACTAGTGAAGTTTAGCTACTTAATAACTCTATTAACCTCTCTCACAAAGACACCATAGACACAGTTCTTGTAGGGATACAGCTTTTTCACATAAGTATAATTTCAGCATGAACTTCTTTCCTTTTTTCTGTTTTATTCAAATTCTGTAAGTCACTTGCTTCCATTCTATCAGACTATTAGTTGCTACAACTGCTGAGCATGTAAATATGTTGTAATTGCTTTCTTAAAGATGCAGTCTAGGCTATTAATCATCCACTCATCACATCCTTCAATTTGCTTGGTGAAAGATGTCTAGGCTATTAGTGGCTTTGATTTCTTTTCTTCTTACAATCACAGTAACTAATGTAAATTATGAAGTGGCTTCTGTTGTGCCTCTCCAGGATGTTTTGCAGAATCTGTTTGCTGAAAGATACATACAATATTTATTATGAACTTTGGAAACCTTTCTTGGGGCTGAATGGTAGCATATACTATAACTGATCAAAACTTTTGAGAGAGGCCTCATGGTCACTCCAATGTATTTTTATTATTATTATTTAAAGATGGGATAAAATTCATTATTTAACATAAGCTACTACAACATTCAAAGTTCCTTAAAAGTACAGTTGCCTTCCCTAACTGAGGTAAATAAACATAGCAACCTCTCCTAGGGGTTCCAAAAACAAAGTAAGATTTAGAGAGAGACAACCACGGCTAGCATGGGCATCTAGGCATCTATTGGCTTCCTTATTGCAGTGATAGAGTTTAGTATGGGGAATTCCTTTGATCAGCTCCCAGCATTTAGCCACAAGAGCATTGAGGGAGGTATTCATTTGGGTGGAATTGTAAACAAGATTTATTATGACTTCGGCATCCAGCTCTGTTTTTACTAAACAATAATTAGACCATCCTTTAAAGCCCACAATTCAGCTATCACACTCATTGCAAACACAATGGCTCCATGGCTCCATGCCTGGCAAAACTCAACGGTTGCTCCATATAGTGGTGAGCCTGCACCTTAAGGGGACATGCTTTTGTCCATTTCTGGCCTTTTGAAAGTGTCATTGTTAGCAAGACTTCTTGCCCTACATGTGCCCGGCACTGCCTCAAGCTTATTAATGGGTATTTGGTATCATCAGGTTATATGATCACTCCACTATCACGTCATTTTTTATTTTACTAGGCTTCATTTTGGCCCATCATCATAAACTCCTTAATCCATTAATCTTAATTGGGCCCTAGCAAATCTTTCAGCCCAAACTTGATTTTTCTTTAGGTAGCTTTTGACATACCATAGTGATTTGAAAGAGGCAGGGTTTATGATGAATTGTGTCATGAATCCACTCAACAACGGATGCCATCCATACATTTTTTTAGGGTCCAAAAATTGGCCGTTGGCAAATAGTGAACCAAACATTGAGTCTTTGTTGAATTTATGATGTGTTTTATCTAGTACAAAACAAAAGCTCAAGGCTAGTTGGAAAAAGGAGTTTTTGCTCCTTTCACTCCAACTTAACACCTCTTCGACCAATTGACACAAGCTTAACTACAAGCTCAATAGCAGTCGACTAATTGAGATTCGAGGCAACAAATTTGGTTAAAATGCTTTTATTTTAAGTTGGTTAGAAAGCAACAAGAAGAAGCATAATAGCCTAGGTATTGAGCATTTGGTAAAAAGCATAAGAAGGAGAAGCATGATAGTCTCGATATTGAGCATCGAAACCATATCTAGAAAGTTTGAGAGAATAGATGTGACGAAGAAGAGAGGAGAGGGGGAAATTTGAAGAACGATGGCAGAGAGAGAGAGAGAGAGAGAGAGAGAGAGAGTCTAAAATGCGAATTGGGAAAATTCTAACCTGGGCATAAAACTGAAATGACATTGTTTAAGGTCAAAAATAGTTCAAGTCCATTCTCTCCCACCTAAACTCTCAAACAAGGGAATGAACTTTCCATTCCCTCAGTAAAGTTGTTATTTACAACTATTTTATAATGGCTTTAATTCTGTGCCAAATTTGATTGTAATTCTGTTCAATTATGTTTACCCTGTATTTTATGTGGGATTTAATTGTATGGGTTGTGTGTGAGAGAGAGTGTGAAGAATCAAGCGTTTATTGAAGACCAAGTGGATTTCGCGAGAAGCCTTCCCGCGAAGTGAGCCACGTGCAGAGCACATGACTGGAATGCGAAGAGTCCTGACAGCTGGTTTTCGCGAGTAATTCGCGGGTAAGGCCTTCCAGCGAGATACCCGCGAAACATTCTGTTTTGCTATTTTGACATATCTGCTCCACTATGTCTTCACCCACACTATATATACCCTCATTACTCACATATTGTAAGGAGTGCTTTTCAGAGAGAAAACCCTAGATATTACCCTTGAGAGTTAGAGATTGTTATACCTACAATCCTCTACACAATCATTTGTGGTTTTCCTCAACTCCTACCTCTCCATATTCAAATCCTTGAGAGGTTGATAGCCCAAACACTTACCATACCCATTCTGAGTGTAAAGTGAGGTTTTGGTGCTGCTGGGAAGCATTGGAAGAAGCCAATCGTTTGGCGGATGCAATATTCTAGCTGAATTGCATGATTCGGAGAGCTAGAGAAGACAAAGCTTCGTCAAGTCAGTTGATAGCAGGAGCTTGGAGGGCTCAAGTACATGGGGTAGACTAGGCTTGGAGGGTCTTTTGTTATTCGTGTACTCTAACTTATTCTCTAGTGGATCGATTTACCACTTGGAGGGCGGCGGAGAGGTTTTTCGCCGAGTTCTTCGGTTTCTTCTTCGATAATACGTCTCGGTGTTATCTTGTGTTTGCATCCTTCTTCCCTACTCTTTTAGCTTTCATTTTATTGTTGATATTTGATGAATATGGCTTAGATTAGTTTTATTGTTTGTTTGCTCGCATTTACTCTTATTCCGCACTTAGTTAAGTTAGAGTAAAATCAATCGAGCTGTAATTTTTAATTTGGGGTCTAAACAAGTTCTTGTGTTTTCACACAAATCCGAGCTTTCACCCTCAATTAAAACTCGCAAATAAGGGAAGGAAAGAAGAGCAATGCTAGAGATACAAAAAAAAATTTACAAACTATTGATGTGATATGTGGTTATTGGTAAATGAAAAAGTGATGTTAATGGTGAACCTAGATGAAAACCAATAAGAAGTTGGACACATCAATAGTTTGTAAATATGTTGTTAAATAGTTTGTAACTGTAGCATTACACAAGGGAAGAATATTATAAAATTATTCTTTTCATTATTTTCCATTATGTTCCTTTTTTATCTTCCTAAATTAGGGCTAAGAGGGAGGGAATAGAATGAATAAAGGGAAATACACATTCCTTTTGATTATCTCAAAACCTCAAATTTTATTCCCCCAAAAATTGGGAGGAACTAGAGGAAATGAATTTAGATTTAATGAATTTTTTTTACTAAAATTCTCAAAATAGTCCTATATATTTAATCATTTATTTTAAAATAGGGGTCTAACATTAATATTCTCATAAAATGATTTCATTCATTTCCTTCTATGTTACTTTCAAATAAGGTTACTTACCTTCCATTCCTTTCTATTCCTTTATTTTAAAATATCCAAACAATTTTACTTAATTCCATTCCATTCCATTCATTTCTTTTCTATTCATTTCCTTTACTTAAATACATTATATTTCATTTCACTCATTTCTATTTTTTTATGATCATTCTATTTCATTCCCTTAAGAACTCTCAAATGAAGCCTCTCTCTTCTCTATCCCACTATTTTGCTCTATCCCTCTTAGGAAATTGTTCGTATTTTTTATATAAAAACAATATCATGTATATTAGGCAGCTGTGCGGTTAGTCATCATTGTGCAGATTCTGGCACCGCACCTCACACTGATCGAAGTCTACTAGTGAAACCCTATCAACCACCGCATTAGAAACTAGAATCCCAGTCTATGAGCAAAGACTCATTCACAAAGGAATCCATACAAAACAATCCCTTGGGTCGAAGACAAAAGAGCGGATCTCAAATCGACGAGAGTAGATCATTATTGTTGCTTTGTTGCATGACCTAATCTACCACGATGGTGGTGGTGCGGAGATTCCGCCACGTAATTTTGGTTGTATGCACCAAACGACTCTCGCCCTCATCTCTCTCTCCCTCTCTTGCTTGCACCACAGTTGAGCAAGGGTTTTATTGTTTTTCTTTTCTTTAGAATTATTTTTATTAAATTTATAAAAAAAAAAAATTTAGGCCAAAATGAAAAACCTACTCTTAAGTTTCTCCATTTTTCATTTCTATCCTCTAATTTGCATTCATTTATTAGAGGATTGAAATGAAAAGTGATGACTTAGAGGACTAATATATATATATATATATATATATAATGATTTTTTTAGTAGAATTGTGTTGAAGGCTGCCGTACGATACAATTAATAGATTATCATCTTATCATGTTTCATCATTTACGTTACATGGCATCTGCAGATCAGATTATTTGTTGAAAATTACACACTGCACAATTTGGGGCTTAGGCACTTGTATGAAACATTGGCGTTTGTATTAAGTTTTACTGAAACCTTGTATTTGGATTTCCTGAAATGGTGTCATTGGATTTGAATTAGCTTTAAATAGTGTTTCTTGGCCTAAGATACTTGTCTATAGCATTGTACACGAGTGCAGGAATTTAGTCCAAGCTTTCATTAGGCTGTTCCTTATTTTCAGATGTCATGTTATTTGAATATCCCCTTCTGATGTAAAGTCGTTTTGTAAGAACTTAAGTTATTTATGCAAGCCGTATTTACCAAAAAAGAAAGCAAAAGATTGGAGAGTAGAACGAGAATACAGTTCCATTATCACATTCTAAATCAAACTAACATCAAAGGGACAAGCCAATCACTTTCAGTTGCATCCAATGACAGTATAATCACAATAAAATAATACTCAAACAACAAGATCTATTTGCAAATGCAACCTACAAAAGGTAGGTCTCATGAATTTAAGGTTCGCCATTCATCAGTTCATTAGACAACATTCACCATAAAAATAATTGTGGGATGGCATTCGGCATAACAATAGTTTAGATCTAGATAACTGAAAATAAAACGAATGAAGCAAGCTATAATAAAAATATATATATTAACAGGTGAGGGTAGATTACTCATTACAGCAAGGGGAGAGTTCTTAGCACTGTGAGTCTTGTATGCAAATGCAATACACAACTATTGTGAGCGGTATAGACTATAGACCATATAATTTCCAAGCAGCATACTGGACCATCTTTAGTTTGTACACTATATGAGCAAAGCCCTTAGGATAATATTTCACATGATATTCACAAGCATTTTCACACGAAAACATTACAAAAAAAATTAAATTAAATTAATTAAAACTTTTAATTATATGCTATTATGATCAGATTTTACGATCAAAACAAGGGGGAAGAGCAATAACAACAAAGCATAATACACTATGTCACATTATAGGGAAAAATGCCCTGACACCCCCATGAACTTTGGGCGTAGTTGCATTTATACCCCCTGAACTTTTATTTTAGCCTATTTAGTACATAAAATTTTGTACTGCAGCAAATATACCCCCTTAATTTTATATTTCACCAATTTATTCCATAAACTTTGATAATGTCACTATAAGATCCCTTTAATTCCCCCCCCCCCCCCCAATTTAACCTCTTTTTGTACTAAACCAGTATGGGGGGAAAATTAAAAAGAACATAAAAGTTTAGGGGGTTTCTTATAAAAAAAAAATAATAATAAAAGTTTAGGGGGTTTATTGGAACATTTTCAAAGTTTATGTACTGAATTGGCTAAAATAAAAGTTTAGAGGGTCTATTTGTTATAGTTTGAAGTTAGTGTACTAAATTGACTAAAATAAAAGTTCATGGTGTGTAAGTGCAACTACCCCAAAATTCAAGGGGGGTGTGGGCATTTTACCACATAATGGTAATACGCTAAGTCATGTTTAGAGGATAAGGTGGATAACAATCACAAATTGTTTGACAATCGGTTAAGGAAAGCCCATAAATTTGATTTGGGATAGCTAAAATGCTACAAACACAGACACATAGGCATAGTTAATACTCTCAAGAAAACAGAAAACTGATTATAGATATTACAATCTATAGTCTGACCCAATAAAACTATAACATTGCACATTGACAGATTCTAAGCATGTTCTGCACTACTTAGTTTACACGTAGTATGCATTACCCATCACATGACTCCATAATTACTTCGATGTTTTACATGCCAAAAAAATCCATTTAACATTGCCAAGCTAACATATATATAGTACACCAAATATCATAGTCCTTTTATCATAATCACTATCGAGCTCAGCATAATCAATGTAAATCTCATTTACATTCACCCACATTGTATAATTTCTCTAAATATATATAGAGAACCATGAAATTCATCCCGAACTAAAACCTCTATTTATGATACGGCAATCCATACATTTATAAAGATCCAACTCCATTACCCATCTTATTTTTGCATTCATTTCCCATTCCTTTCTTAAAATTTATCACAAAAACAAAAGTGGGTCATTCACAAAAGTAAGCCAAGAAACTCATACACATGGAAAAAAAAAAAAAAGGCCCTGGACACCTCACATATACTAATTAGTAATTACATAGTGGGGTTCATACATACCTTGCCTTTGAAAATATTCAGCAAAGAGAAACCAAGAGTGGAAAGGGGCACAACCATCGTCACGCAAATTATTAAACCAAAATCATAATAGAATTCATTTGGCACTCTAACCCAAACTCAAGACAATCAACTTGCATGAGCAGGAAAAAAAATTGATTATCCATGAGATAGAACTGATACTTGAGTTATTAGGGCCTCTATTGAGCTTCAAAGAGACTGATAGAGAACATGTAGGGGAGAGAGAGAGAACAAAGAAATTAGCCTTGATTTTCCGCATAAACATTCACTTCTGCCCATGATTTTCCACATAAAGTCTGAGTGAATCGGGGAAGTCATGTCAAAGCATGGTGATATAGGAGTAGATTTGTTCATTCACCGCATTTATTTCTGCTCTCTCCCTCCCTCCCTCACTCTCCTTATACCTTTCTTTGTTTCTTTCCCTCACTGATACTCTCTGTTTCTCTAGCCAAGACCAGCACCTTGTTTAGCCTCTCAAGATGCGTTTTATTACACCACAAAGAAAGAGGCCAAAACTCTCCTTTTTTATATATTGTAAGAAGGTAGCTTCACTAATCCCATATGGTTGCCCAAACTTACACCCTGTTACTTCAAATTGTATGAGAGCTTCCATGAATGATGGTCCAGAATATCCAGTCAAATGATTTGGCACATATGAAATACCTAAATGCCCTAAACGGGTTCCATCTACTAGTGAATCATGCACTATTATTTCTAGGCATATTGGCACAAACCATCAGAGAAAATAGAAACAAATAAGAACACGATGGCTAACAAATATATACAAGACAAGAAGATGATAGCTTTACATTCCCGTCCTTGCCAGCAACACGCACATTAGTAAAGTCTTAATCTTAACTGAATTGATCTGTGCACAATAGCAAACATTGGAAATTAAGTCACTAGACTTTAACATAATGGATAATGTGAAAAGTATAGATCCGTATCCCATGAATATTCACCAATAATCATGCCATCAAATGTCTTTACACAATCAATCGCCTTTGCTTAATACAAGAGAACAGGAATTGAAGTAAGACACCTTACATATTAAAGCAGCTGTTGATTTCCATCCTCAAGATGTATAACCTCATTTTCTAAAATGACATGCCAAATAACATCCATATCATCCTTTTGGAGGATGCCAGGAGGGGTCAAGAGGACCAATTACCCTGGTCATCCATTTTGAGCCAACTAGCGCAGAACAAGCAGTCGGTCAATAATGCTGCCCTTACCTCTTCTCATTGCTATCTCATCATAAGTGGGATTTGTGGGACAAAAGAAGAGTCCCACTTGCATCTGGACTAAGAAAGTATGGAAACACCGGCAAAACTAACAGCATTGCAGCAGAGACATGATCAAGACCACCCCACATATAGCAAATAAAAAGTGCAATGGTACTGTCAATCAAGGCTTTTATATTTTATTTTATTTTATTTTTATAAATAAGTAATAAAAATATATTAATAAGAAGAAGGGGTCACCTAAGTATACAGGAAGTATACATCAGGAACAAAAACAAATCAAGTGCATAAAGTACAAAAGTCCACGAAACCATGGACGGAAGAAAAAGAATGAAAGCCTGACACTGCAACCCAATCCAGAAGAGTCTTAAGGAAAAAGAGTTTAAGATCTGAAACTGATCTCTCTAAATCCTCAAAATGCTGGTTATTCCTCTCATGCCAAATGCACCACATCAAACAATGGGGCATAACCATCCAAATAGCAGAATTTCGATGCCTCCCAAACTTTCCTTGCCAACAAGCCAACAGCGCCACCACTGTTTTCGGCATAACCCAGTGAATACCAAACAAAGTAAACACCCTCCACCTTGTTCTTACAAAGGCAGCACCATTTGAGCTACAGGTCATTGTCAAAATGTGCATGATTTTATTCAGAGGAATTTACTGTATTTACAGATTTTCATTGATTATAATAAAATTTAAAAGCAGGAGACCTACACCAGTCACATTTAGGTAACAATTAATGGAAGTTAGGAAGCACAGGGACAAACAGAAATACATAGAAAAATTAACAACCCCCATCCCAGGGGTCATAAAGAGAGTTCCACAAGCTTCTAAACTCATCAGTACATGAGCTGTGATTGTACCATGAGCCCATTTGTACCCGTTCAACATACAACATAAAATGTAATTAAAAAAAAAAAAAAACATACAACATAAAATACAATTAGGGTTCATGACTGAAAAATGGATACAGCTGAGCAAAATCAGCCTCAAGATCTAGTTCAATTAGCAAAGCATCTCATGAATTAGAGAAATTATTGGAGACTGTTCAAACAGGCACAGGTCAACTAAACAGTATTTCTATTCCCTACCAATTGTGATTATGGATTTTCAGATTATGGGGAGCAATGTGGGATCTATAGTTGGCAAATTATAGCCTTTATTTTAATAAAGTGAAAGCTAATATCCATAGTATATAAATACTCTTTTCTTTTTCTCTTTTTCTTTTAATAAAGTGAAAGCTAATATCCACAGTATATAAATACTTACATATATATATATATATATATATATATAGATAATTGACGACCAAGAAAATAACAATGTATAAGTCATGACAAAGTGAAGAACATTTGAGATGTTATCTAGCATTGCTGCAATTAAGGGAGAGAAAGAGGCCCTTTAGACAAAATAGTTTCTACTTTAAAGAAGAAAAAGTCCATGAAAAAATGAAGATCTCATTTCTCAGAAAGCAGATATGTAGGAAAGCAATACCTGCTAATGCAAGAAAAATGCTTTAAAAAGTAGCTAGAACAACTCATACCAGAATATCATTCTCAACTAGTGTCCATAGAAGCATCTGGCACAAGTACACAACAATGTACTATCTAAACCACAATTTTCTTTTTGTTTTTTTGGCTAAGTAAAGGTTTTGAGGAGATTAGACTCTCAGACGTGTCCCACTGCTGGGGTTGATGTGCCAGTTGGGTAAAAGACCATTGACACCATCTAAAACACAATCTTGCAGACATTAATATCTAAAGCAATGAAAAGAAAATCTGTACGACCTAATGATATCATTAAAAACAATAGATCTTGATATGATATTAGTTAAAAATTTTGGTATGTCTGGTACTGTGGTAGTTCTTCAATTTTGGATGCTAAACATTTATACTTGACACAAAATGTATGTTTAAGAACCTAATGACTGTCTTCATTTGTTGACATTAGGACATTCTATTGATGAACCTATGTACTTGTTTACCTTGATGACAAATATTTTCTTTTATAAGTAATAAAATTTATTCAAAATGAAATCAACAAGCACACAGGAAGTATACTATCTGAAGGTAAGAGATTTATGTGCCATGTAGGATATCCTACAACCAAATTCAAGTAAATAAATTCCACTTTCTCCTGTGGTAGATAATATAAAGGCATATTCACCAATATAATGATCACCAACCGTTGGCTTTAAATTCACATCTCTAAATAACTTGAGAAAAGTAGATTTTCATATGTAAGAATCATGTGCCTATTAGTGTATCAGTGTTTTTTATTCTCAAACTCAGAAAATGGATACAAAAAATGGAAATGAAAAAAATAGTTTTTTTGAAGGAATTAAATAGTTTTCGTGGTTTTCATTTACGTTTTTGGTGCACTCGGCACGTCCAAAAATATCAAAGTGCTTATTTGAATTGAGTCAATGCCTTACTATCACCAAAATGCACTGAACAATCATCTAAGAACGTGTCCTATAAATTGCGTTTTGTAATTGGCATTTCAATATCCATTCAATTATTCATTAATTTTTGTCGGGATTCAGTAACCCTCGTTAATTCTGAAGCTACCTTAGTTATATTAACTTTGTAACACAATAGGAGCATATTATGGTTTTATGGTGTTATATAATTCAAAAGAAAACAAGGAGAAAAATATACATTAATCGTCCATATACAACATAAGGAAATGGATCTTGTAACTTAAATTCCTCTCTCATTGAAATACCAACCCCAACACACGACTAGGCCACATCTGTATTATAGAACTTCAAAAGCCCATCACTATGCATTACAAATTATAACCCATATTGAAGGGGAGTCATGGATCATAGAACCCCCTGAATAATCCTGAATCAATTTGTTGCTTTGGGCCATTGTATCGTGAGGGAAGGAAGAGTTCAAACCTATTAACGTTGGTAGGTTTGGCCAAAATTGGGAATTAAGCCCATTTGCCCAACTATTTAGTTAGTAGGTATAGTTTCGAAAGTATATATTTTACTAATATCTCAAGTCTCAAAGACTCGATTTCGGCCTATAAATCGAGTCTCAAAGACTCAGTTTTCATGGTCTGATCACGTCTGATGTGGCGTTTTTTCCACGTGGCGTCCACCTGGAAATCGAGTATCTAAGACTCGATTTATAAACCAAAATTTTTTTTTGTCTCAAGTCTCTCATGTACAAGCTATTCCTAGAAATACCCAATTTTTTTTTTTAAGAAATCCCAGAGAGAGCTCACCTCACCTCGTCGGAAAAAAAATTTAAAAAATCCCAGAGAGAGCTCACCTCACCTCGCCGGTCGGCCTGGGTCGCGCTGCCTAGGCGCGCTACCTGGGTCGCGCCTGGGTCGCGCTGCCTGGGTTGCGTGGCATGGGTCTGGCGCGGTGGTGGGGTGGTGGCGTGGTCTGGCTGGATCGGGCGGCTGTGGGTTCTTTGGTTTCTAGTCTGATGAGAAGGTGGGGTGGGGTGGGGTGAATGGTTTGTAGTGTAAGGAGGCTGAATATGCAGGGTTAAAGGTGGGCTTATAAATCGAGTCTTAGAGACTCGATTTCCAGGTGGTCACCACGTGGAAAAAATGCCACATCAGACATGATCAAACTATGGAAATCGAGTCTTTGAGACTCGATTTATAGGCCCTAAATCGAGTCTTTAAAACTCAAGATGTTAGTAAAAAATATAGTTTGAAAACAGTGCCTACTAATTATATTGTTTGGCAAACGATGTTAATTTCCAATTTTGGCCGTGGGAATGGGCTTTATTCCACAAGCAACATTAAGGATATATGTTTATGTTTATCAAACCCTTACCTAATGGTCCGTTTGGATTGAGGGAGAGTGAGGGGGAGTGGAATAGAGTAGAGTAGATTAGATTTGGCCTAAAATTAGCCTACTTTTAGCTAACTCTACTTTACTCCCCTTCATTCCCCCTCTTTCTCCACTCCATCCAAACAGACCCTAAGGATCTACATTGTGGTTTTAAGTCAATGAACTTTTAAAGACTACAAGAGAAATAGGGGACAACATTAGTTGCATCTGATTTGCGATTAGCCTATTAAATCCATTAAGGTCATACCATATGTGCTCTTCAAAACAAAGAATCGATATGATTCTATTCTCAAAAAGTTGTATTATTTGTATTCTTCTCTTACCAAAAACTTTTTATTTATTTATGTCAAAATTGTCAGTATAACCCAACTCAATATTTATTCATTAGGTTGTGTTTGGGAAGTGAGTTTAAAGTCAGTTTATTTTACTATTTAGTTTATTTTTTCTACTAATGGGTCTTACCAATTAATGTATGTTGAGACCTACTATTATGTGAGAAAAAAAGAGCGCGTACTATTTTGTTTTGGGAACAACGAATAATTTCACAAAGGATGGAGGTGGGGTGTTATTGAATGTGGGTCTTTGTTTGTATTTGTTTTAAATTTAAATTACATTTATTTAAATTAGTTATAATGTCAACGTTTTCCATTCCATTAACTAAATTGGTAGTGGGATTCAAGTCCTAATATTAGTGATCTTTTTCTTTCTACTGCCAGACAAGCTGTTCAAATCGCATCTTATACACCGCACCACATATGTGACTGCAAAAATGAGGTTCGGTGTGGTTATTGTTTTGGCTAAATTCTAAACCAAACTGCACCGCACCACACATGTGACTGCAAAAATAAGGTGCAATGCAGTTATGGTTTTAACTAAACCACACCCAAAGTGCGGTGCTAAAAATGACCCAAAACCGCACCGCGAACACCCCTAATTGCGAGTATGAATAACAGCCAACTATTAGTTTTTAATGCGTGTATTAATAACATCCTACTATTTATATTAAGAAAATGTATACTTTTAAATTATAAGCCATTATCGAAAAAAAAAAAAAAAAAAATTATAAGACCCACAACAACTCACCTATGAGGTGAAGCTAAGCTTAGTTTGTGTGTGGGTGATGCAACGCAATGTAATGTCTCTGCCCATTCTTGCCGCACACGTGTCAATTTGTCAAACCTTGTAGAAATCTATTAATCTATATATATAAAACCGAAGCTTTTAAAGCTCCCACAATTTTCCACGTCAGCACAATATTAAAAAAAAATAATAAAACAAAAAAAATAAAACCAAAACCAAAAAAAAAAAAAACGTCATAAACTCAACACTCAAAAAAATAAAACCAACAAAAAAATGTAAGCTCTGCCTTTCCCTTTCACAATGGTCTCCCATCCCCATCTTCTTCCTCAGTCCTCTACCAGCACGATGGTCTGCCATCCCCATGTTCTTCCTCAATCCTCTACCAGCTCCTTCTCGATCAGACCCATAAACTTGCAACCAACAGCAAATCAAGCATCGCATCGCATCTATAGACCCACCATACCCACAAACTGAAGCCTCGATCTCCTTCCTCAGACCACCAATTTGCCACAAAATCACCCACATCCAACCTCTACAACCCAGAAACGGCCCCCCATTTGCTGTGGGTCTCATCAAGCCCATGGCCAAAGGTAACCCATCATACACACAAACCCACAAACATCGAATAGAGATAGAGCTCCTTCCTTAGACCACCCATCCCGAGGTCGAGCTCCTTCCTCAGACCACCCATATGCAACCTCTGCAACCCAGAAATGGCACCCCATTTGCCGTGGGTCTCATCCAGCCCATGGCCCATCAACTATGTCAGTCGAAAATACACCCAACCCAGCCCGTCGAAACTGGCCTAAAGGTATTATCTTATAAACCTATAATATATATATATATATATATATTTTTTTTTTCTGAATCCGAACTCTATAACTATTATCTTATAAATAGTTGATTATTATTAGTGTTTTTTTTTTTTTTTTTTTTTTTTTTTTTTTTTTTTCACGGCTGTTCAATTTCTAGGTTTATTGCTATTGCCTTTCTCTTCATTCTTTTCCTCCATTCGAATCAGGGTTAAAGGTATGGTATTTGTTTGCCTCTGTGATAATCTATGTACATCTAATTTCTAACTATTTTAGTGTGAATTATATTTTTTACCCCAGCCTATTTTGTATTCTAGAGTTGATTGAATTGTAGTTTTAGCTGTGTTTCTCTTTGTATTTGTAATTGAGTTTGTGCACACACTTAGATAATCAATTTGAATATATGTATTTGTGTGGAAATTGAGCTATTGGTCAATTTGAATTGTTTTTGTGTGGAAACTGAGCTATGGGTTTGAATTTGTTTAATGGAAACTGAGCGAGGTGGAGTTATCAGCTTGCTTCCTGATAATCTCAGCGAAATTGGTGTGGAGTACGTTGAGGTTAGTTATTCATTACATCGTTCATACTGAATTATATGTCTTTTTTTTTTTTCTTTTTTTTTTCTTTACAGATATGGAGCAGTTTTTTAATACTGAATTATATGGTTGCTGTTTTAAATCTGCTTTTATGCTTGGAGTTTAATATCATAGTATATTGTAGTGTTCTGTTCACAAATTTGGACTCTTTTTTCTATTTGTAAGTAATAATTATGGTCTTTCAATATGGTGCAATGGATTTTTTCTTCTTTTCGTTTTGCGTTTGTGATGAAGAAGTTGATGTATATGTGTACAGTGTAATGGGGTGGTAGTATACTGCTTATTGTATTAATTTGTGTATGTGTGTGGTGAGAGTTTTTTTTTTTTTTTTTAATTTATGGGAATATGTTTATTTTGGATATTTCCATGGGTGAAAGTAATGATGGTGATGTTTGTAATCAATTAGTTCACCAAGTGGATTTAACTAATGGATACAATTGATTTCTCAATCTTAATAATGAAATATGATAGATATCACTGCATGTATATGATATGGATTAAGTTTGTTTTTCTATCTTTGGTCTAAGAAGCAGGTGTCATTTGTCAATCTATTTCTTTTTCATTATTGATAGTAGTGACGTGTATTTGATTATAAATCAGATATTAGTAATTGCATGTATTTGTTGATTATGGATAACTAAGTTTCTATCATTGGTCTGAGAAGCATGTGTCATATATCAATCTATATATGTTCTATTTTAGCCTTAAAACCTTCAAAAGAAGCAATTCAGGAATTCAAGGCAGCTTCAAATGATTGGTACCTAATTGCATTTGCTGCCAACAATGAAACCAGGATAATTCAAAGCAGGAAGTTGAATCACTTTGATCTCGATTTCAGTATCAATCTTTTGCAAAGACAACTCCGCAAATCTTCTTTTTTTCCTTTAAGCTTTTACAGATTCTTCTTCAGTTCTGGCTGTTGTGTCTGAAATTAAGCTTTCTGTCCCAGTTACTGTACCTGTGATGAATCAAGATAATTATGTCTCTAAATTATTGAGCTGAGAAAAATCATTTCAATGTATAAGAATAAAAAAGATATTCATCACTTAGTGTTGGGGGATTCATTCCCTCCCTTTGCATTTTTCTTTGTTGAGAGAGGTTTTCTTTTTCTTTTTTTTAATCCGTTTCAAGAGCATGGTTTTTGGGGTCCTTTGGTTTTCAAAATGTGACAAACATTTACTCAAATGTCATTATCTTTAGCATCTATATCTACCACATCAAAGTTGGATTATTTACCTTTGTATTGTACATGTCTACAAGATACTATGCCCTCTAATCTAGACCTCTCTCTATTACAGTAATGATTCCATTGAAACTTCAATGTACTTTTTTTCCTAATGAATCTTGTGCATTGCAAGAGAGTATAACTTATCGTCTACAAGTGGAACAAGAGTTTATATTGATTTGGACATTCTTGAGACTGCTGAATTCAAAGATTAGTAATTGTTTTGTTTTGGATTCACATTTTTTAATATATTTACAGTCTCTACAATACTATGTCTAATATCTTTACGTAATATAATAGGCTGGTGGAAAATAACCAACCAATAGTACAAATGCCAAAGCAATTCAAACCACAAGTAACAATTCAAGAAGAGATGAACATCAACAGAAGAACCATAAGTGAAATAAAAAAAATTATGTGGGACTCTGATAATGAGGTAAGAAAAAAATATACCTTCAACAATAACATTGTGTCCTTAACATTGCTTTATGTACTATAGACTTGCTTTTACAAAATTTAACTATAAAATTATAAATTGATTGATATTAAATTCAATTTCTAGGAAACTATCTTCACCTGTCAAGGAAAGATTATAAACATTGACATAGATAATTTTGGTTGGTACTTTATCTCTTGCGAAGTATGTTGTAAAAAGGTAAAGTCAAGAGATAAATTTTTATGGTGCGACAATTGCAACAAAAAGGCATGCTTCCCAATCCCAAGGTACACAAAATGAAAATGTTTACTTTTTATATTAAAATACACAATAACTAATATGATATTAACATTATATATGTCATTTCTTTTATCAGGTATAGAATTCAATTAAAGGTTGAAGATAGCTTAGGAATGGCCACATTCATTTTATTTGATTCAGAAGCAGAAAAATTACTCAACATATCAGCCAAAGACCTTTTGAACAAATCTTTAGAGGTGAGAATGTGGAAGATAAAATTAGTATTTAATATTTACTAAACTTTACTTGAGTGTACAATTTGAAAAATGTTACTTTTGTTAGGAGCCTAATGAAGTCATCCTTCCTGTGCAAATAGAAATTCTGAAAGGAAAACAATTTGTTTTCCAAATACAACTAAATGACTATAATCTAAACTATGGATGAGAATTCTACACCGCCAAGAAACTTTTTGACTCTTTTGAAGAAACTGACAAAGCAATTCAGCTTGATAAAATGACAAAAATAAGTATTCTTTAATTTAGCAAAATTACAAATATGATATTTAAGATGTATATGTTGTAATACATTCCTCAACCTGTTCTATTGCCCGGTTTACATCAGTGATACTTCAAATGAATGTAGCAACAACTTATCAATTGAAGAAGATGATGATTGTACAAAATTTCAAAAACTTGATGTTCAAACCAATGTGCAACTCACACCAACATCTGTACTCAAGGAAAACAAAAGGGCATATTCAGGGACTACTACAAAGCAACAAAGGAAGAAGATACAAAAAACATTTTAAAGTTGTCTTTCAATCTCTAAGATTTTCTATGCACAATTTGGTTTTAATGAGTTTGTGATTTTGGTACTAAAGACGTATTGGAACAAAGGAAATTTTTTTGCTTTTATGCACAATTTGGTTTTAAATTGAAACAGAGAGGAATTAAACTCTTATATTTAGTTATTTGAGGATACAACTTTACTTCAACATTTTTTAAATATAATGAATGCATTGAATATTTAGTGGAAGACATGAAATAAATGAAATTGAAAAATAAGAATGTGCTACTAGAGAATCGATGCTGAATTCCAATAGCTAATGTCACATCATTTGGAGGTTCATCTTAATTTTTATTTATTTTTAATTAAAAAAATTGGTAGCTTTCCCGTGCATCGCACGGGTTAGCGACTAGTTTATAATGGTACAGAAACGGATTGTATTGTATTTTTATTGCATTGGATGCATTCACCTATTTAGCTTGTTTTCTATGGGTGATTTTAATATACCCATTTAATTTTTTAAAAATAATTTATGTTAATAATCTTTAATAATAAAAAAAATACATTTTTTTTTTTATAAAAAAATTCATACTTTAAACAAATCACAACTCGTCAAAAATGACTTCCACCATCAAAATACTTATTTCATCAGTGATTAAAACGCACATCATTTCTATATTTGTCTTTGCTTTGAAAAATGATACTACATTAAAATATTATTATTATTATTATTATTATTCAAATCCGTGTTGCCAAGGTAGAGCTAGGAACGAGTCCAAATCTTCTATCTCACTCTTCCTACTCCACTATATACTCCACAAATAAAAACATGCCACATATCCATGTAATTTATTAAATGCTAAATTTATGCCTTCTATTATTTCAATTTCCTAAAATAAATAAATAAATAACCCATCACATTTAGGAAATTGAAATAACAGAAGACATAAATTTAGCATTTAATAAATTACATGGACATGTGACATGTTTTTATTTGTGGAGTATATAGTGAAGCAGGAAGAGTGGGACAAAAGATTTGGACTCACTAGGAATAGTTGATACATGTGACAAGGCAAACTCATATCACATATATACATTACCTAAATATTAATTCTTTAAGAAGCACATAAAGGAATTGAAGGATAGGTTGTGAAGGGCCGAGGATGATTCAGCCAGGTCTGGAAATTTTGAGGAGGTTGATTGTTTAAAAAGGGAGTTGAATGTTCTATATGATAAGGAAGAGAAGATGTGGCAGCAGCGGGCTAGGGTTTCATGGTTGCAACATGGTGATGGAAATACAAAATTTTTCCATGGTACGACAACCCAAAGGAAGAGAAAGAATTTCATTAAGGGGATGCGTGATGGGAATGGGGTGTGGCAAGAAGGGGATGAGGTAGTTTCGGCCATGCTAGTGAATTTCTATTCTCAACTCTTTTCTTCCTCTAACCCTCATGATTTGGATCGAATTTTGAGTGGGGTTCAGCCTGTGGTATCTGATGACATGAGAGCAGATCTTGATAAGCCTTTTTCTAGTGAGGAGGTCGGTCAGGCAATCAGGGAGATGGCCCCCGCTAAAAGCTCCAGGACCTGATGGTATGCCACCTCTTTTCTTTCAGACCTACTGGACTGAAGTAGGTATGGATGTTACTCAGGCTGTACTATCTTGTTTAAATTCTGGGTCTATTCTGAAATCTATAAATCATACTTTTATTGCTTTGATTCCAAAAGTTAACAATCCGGAAAGAGTATATGATTTTAGACCTATTAGCCTCTGTAATGTAATTTATAAGATTATTAGTAAGGTGATTGCTAACCGCCTTAAGCCCATGCTTAACTCAATCATTTCAGAGACTCAAAGTGCTTTCATTGCAGACAGATTGATTTATGATAATATGTTAATTGCTTTTGAATCTCTACATCATATAAAGACCAATTGCACAGGGAAAAAAGGTTTTATGGCCATGAAGCTTGATATGAGTAAAGCTTATGATAGGGTGGAGTGGTGCTTTCTTGAGCAAATCCTCCTTAAACTGGGTTTTCAGGAGTCATGGGTGGCTTTGATAATGGAATGTGTTACCATAGTGTCTTAGTCTATTTTGGTAAATGGTGAACCGAAGGGTATGATCAAACCTTCCAGAGGATTGTGTCAAGGGGATCCCCTTTCTCCTTATTTGTTTCTTTTTTATGCGGAGGGGCTGAATGCTCTTCTGAAACAAGCAGCGGCGGTTGGTGATATCCACGGGTTCTCCTTGTGTCGAAATGGGCCTAAACTAACCCACCTATTTTTTTGCAGATGATTGTTTGATTTTCTGTAGGTCTACCTTAGAGGAATGTGCTAAGATCCAAGAGTTGCTTGCTGTGTATGAGGCTGTTTCGGGTTAGATGATTAACAGGGAGAAAACAACCTTATTTTTTAGCAAGAATACATATGCGCAAGCTCAAGAGGCTATTAAAGTGGCACTTAATGTCCCGGCCATCCAGCATTATGAGAAGTACTTGGGGCTGCCATCTTTTGTTGGTAGAAACAAAAAGGCCTGTTTTACGTAGATTAAAGAAAGGATCTAGGCTAAAATGCAAGGTTGGAAGGAAAAGCTGGTAAGGAAGTGATGATCAAGGCGGTGGTCCAATCTATACTGGCCTACTCTATGGGTGTCTTCAAGCTTCCGGTTGGTTTATGTAAAGATATTGAAGCAATGATTCGTAAGTTTTGGTGGGGTAGTGGTGACTCGAAGAAAATCCATTGGGTGAAGTGGAGCTCTCTTTGCTCCTCAAAATCAATTGGAGGGATGGGATTTCAGGATCTTCAAAAGTTTAATAATGCAATGCTAGCAAAACAAGTGTGGTGTCTTATTCACCAAAAGGAGACCCTTCTTTTTAAAGTGTTTAGTGCAAAGTATTTTCCAAATGGCTGTGTTCTTGATGCTTCTATTCCCCCAAAATGTTCCTATGCGTGGAGGAGTATTTTGCAAGCTTGTGATGTAATAAATAAAGGAACAATTTGGCTAGTTGGGAATGGGGAATTGATTGATATTTGGAGGCATAGGTGGCTGCCTGACCTGCATCATAGCAAAATTATTTCTCCTCGGGCTAATTCCTCTGTGACTCGGGTTTGTGAGCTTTTTGTTCCCCATACAAAAATCTGGGACCCGGGTAAATTGGCTCTTTGTTTTTTGCCTTGGGAAGCTGAGATAGTTAGCCAAATTCAGGTCTGTACGGATGAGGAGGAGGATGTGATGATTTGGCCGTTGACGGCGGATGGTGAATATAGTGTTCGAAGTGCCTATCACTTTCTTGTTGCTGCTGAGGATTGTCTTGCGCCTAGCTCATCCTCGTTGGCTCATGATCATGCTATTTGGAAGAAGATTTGGAAGATGAAGGTTCCTAATAAAATCCAGCATTTCATCTAGCGTGCAGCGAAGGACTCGCTTCCTACAAAGGTGAACTTAAAGGCTCGGCATGTACCTGTGGATGATGTCTGTGAGGGGTGTGGGGATTATTCAGAATCGACATTGAATTCCCTGTGGCTTTGTGATCAAGCTCGGGCAGTTTGGATGTCAGGTCCGGAGTTCCAGTTTTTGATTCGGAAAGGATGCAGGTCGTTTGTTGAACTTTTAGAGCATTTGTTCAAGGAAGGGTCGGGCTTACAGGTGGTTGTGTTTGCTATAATTTACTGGTGTTTGTGGGAGCGGCGAAACCGGATTAGAGTGAGTCAAACCTCATGGCAGATTCACGAGATTGAAGACCGAGCGAGAATGATGGTCCGTGAATTTTGGGATGCCAATGATCAGGAGCAGCAACGGTTTGTGCACCGTCCTCAGGCTCGTTGGTCACCTCCACCTGCTGGTACCTACAAAGCTAATTTTGATGCTGCGTTATTTGAAGAGCTGCACTGTGCAGGACTTGGCGTCGTGTATCGAGATCATTCAGGCCAAGTTATTGCTGCCTTGAGTCAGAGGATTGGTCTACCCCGTACAGTGGAGATGGTTGAAGCCTTGGCTGCTAGACGAGCTCTGGAGTTTGCCAAAGAACTTAGCCTTTTTGATGTCATATTGGAGAGTGATTGCCTGCGGGTTGTGAGAGCTTTAAATGCTTCTGGTGGGCGCAATACTTTGTATGGTCATGTAGTCAATGAAACTAAGAGGTTAGGGGCTGTTTTGAGGCACAGTAGTTATCAAAATGTTGGGCGGGATGGGAATAAATTAGCTCATTGTTTAGCTAGAAGAGCACTTTCGACTGTAGATACTGATGTTTGGGTAGAAGATCTACCTGGGGATTTGGACGTTGTGTTCCAATCTGATTTGTCTTAATTTGTCTTTTATCTTTAATAAAACTACGCTTACATTCTTCTCAAAAAAAAAAAAAAAAAAAAAAAAAAACTTTTATAATAATGTAAGTTATACCATACAATACTGGGTATAAAATTCTCAACGTTGATATGTATATATACACCCGCAAGAGTACATTGTAATTCGTATAACATTCTCAACGCTGATATCTTTAAAATTCTTTTAAGAGAACATTGTAATTCGTATCTAGGAAGCATGAACTTCACTAGAGTGTCGAACTTGTGTTGGATATGGTCTTTATTTTTTTGAAAAATTAGGGACATTGGAGGGGTATTTCTTTTAGTTTCAATCGTAAGCACTTATCTAATTATCTTTTATTTACTTGTTTGATTTAAATCTTATTCTCGGTTTGTATTTTAATTTCTAGACCTCATTTGTTAGTCATGAATTCACTTTCTCATCCATTATTACTCTAAAATTAATATGTCTAACATTATATTAAATAAAATTAGTGCTTAATAATTTATATTTTGGTTTGTGGACCTGTTTGAGCCCACAAATTCGTGCATGCCATACTAGCTAGTCTCGTATTGAATGATTATTTGGATTCTGCTTTTCAAATGCATTCTATTTGGATTCTTTGTTAATTATTTTTTTAATCTTTGTAGCTTTATTTTTATATATTTACTTTTTGTTAACAAAAACAAAATTAAATTTTGTGAAAAAAAAATCTCAAAAGGGTTCTAAATTTCTCAAATCATAAGTGCCCAGGCCCAAATCATAATTTTCCAGGCCCGTGTCCATGCCCAGCCTTAAATTTCTCTCAGCCTAAACCCTAAGTTTCTCTACTCTGTCATTTCATTTTCTGAAAACTCTCTCCTACGGCGTCCTCTAGGCTCCTGTTGTACAAGAAGCTGTCAATGGCATCAACCCGATCCTACTGTGGTCAAGCCTCAGAACCACCAAAGCAGCAGTCCCTCAAAGAAAGGTAAGGTTGTGGGTTTTGAATATTACTAGTCCTTGATGAAAATATGTGATGGGTTTGGTACGGTTAACTGGGTAAGTTTCTTGTTTTTGTCTATAATAACTTAGGGATGCCTTTTATTAAGTTATTACTAATAGCTTGTAGTTGTTGGGACTTTAGGAGGGGATTTTGTGTGATGGGCTGTTTCCTAGTGTTGAAAAGTTTGATGGGTAATTAACTAATTACAGTGTAGTTTGTTGTTGACATGGTAAAGTTTATGATATAATTTTTGTTATCTAATGTGAGAAGTGTGAAGAAAAGTTTCTGCAATGGTTGTCAATGAGTGAGTGTTATGTAGGTTGCTTTAGTTTTGTGAATAGGTTCAATCTTGTTGTTTGGGTGGTATTTTTGGTGAATCTTGCTTATTAATCTGTTCTGCTAGAGATTTTTTTTAATAAAGCAGGGAAGAGGATGAACGGAAAACTGTGGGGAGGGAAAACAAAGAAGGTTATGGGGATAATATTGAGAGGAATGGAAGGAATGGAAATGAAGGAGAGTGGAGATGATGAGAGTGTTGAGTTGGAGTTTTATAAGGGGAATGATGATGATGATGATGTTTTATGTTGGGTTAATGTCATAGTCAAATACTCAATAATGGGTACTATTACTACTCCTTGATGAAAATATGCGATGTGTTTGGTAGGGTTAACTGGGTAAGTTCCTTGTTTTTGTCTATAATAACTTAGGGATGACTTTTATTTAGTTATTAATAATAGCTTGTAGTTGTCTTGGAGTATGGCAAAGGTTATAGTTTTTGTGGAGGAAACCACTATTGAAGGATCTTAGAGGTTCTAAGACTATTGTTTTAGGAAGGCAAGTGGATATCTTGTAGGGATTGCATAGAGGATCTAAGGTGCAATGGTTTTGTGTACGTCTTGCTATTTCTGACTGTTTCTTCATAGTTGATTTTCTATGGGATTGTCTCTATCCCTAAGGTGGTTTTTACCTTAAAACAGTTACTTCATCGGTTTTTCTATTCGACTCCAAATCATGTATTGCTTTTACATTTTTTTTACTTTATGATTTGGTGCATTTTGAAATATGGTAAAATAAAATTATATAACTGCGGTAAAATATAATTTTCTGTGCATCACATAATATAAGAAAATAAGTTGATAATATTATAATTAATAATTCCACTGCAAATTTAACAAAGGCATCTAAACCAGAATTCAAAAAGTTTTGGCATTAGTATTGTTATGAAACTAGAGACTAATACAATTAATAAGTAATACTAATTTATATTCTCCTTAGATTCTAAAATGTACCAAATTCTTAGTTATATCATTTCCTTATGCTGGCGTGTGGAATGCTAAAGTCATATTACATCTCAAAATTGGTTTCTACAACATATTTTTTCTAGTTAAGCTATGTTGGTACTTTGGGAGGGGATTTTGTGTGATGGGCTGCTATATTTTGATAATGACAAATATACCACATTAGTTCTCTAGTTCAATTGTGCACGTAAACATAAAAAAGTCTTTGTATATTCTGCATATTGTGCATTTGTACAACGTACGCTTGTCTTTTTTGTTTTTAATAATTGTAATATAGTATTTGTATATTTGCTGAAAGATATATATATATATATATATGTAGTATTCCTGGTGAATAGTAACTAAATAGTGTTGTTATTGTGCAGGTTTATGTGTTATTGTAAAAAATTAGACGGTGAGCATCCATTTTCCTCCCCACTTCTGGATTAGGTGGCTCCTTGGAAATGAGCATAGAAAGCTTCGAAACTTCCACAGTAAGCTTTGCTATTTCATCTCCAAGACTAGAGTGCACATTGGTCACATTGCCCGACAACACAGTCACAATCTCATGCACATTGGTCACATTGCCCGACAGCACAGTCACAATCTCATGCACATTGGTCACCTTTTCTTCCAATCGTCGACCACTCCTGTGAGAATCAATCCCGATCACAGCTCCAAGAACAAGTCCAATTGGCTTAAATCCACTAGATAACTCGCGTTTAGCAGAATCAACAATGGTAGTCTTACTTTGCAAAATGAGATTTTCAGCCTTTTGCATCACTGCAACCCTTTCAGCTTTAAATTTGTCCAAATGTTTAATTATACGATGAGATACATCATCGTAAAATTTTATGATGATGTATCTCATCGTATAATTAAATATTTGGACAAATTTGAAGCTGAAAGGGTTACAGTGATGCAAAAAGCTGAAAATCTCATTTTGCAAAGTAAGACTGCCGTTGTTGATTCTGCTAAGCGCGAGTTATCTAGTGGATTTAAGCCAATTGGACTTGTTCTTGGAGCTGTAATTGGGATTGATTCTCACAGGAGTGGTCGACGATTGGAAGAAAAGGTGACCAATGTGCATGAGATTGTGACTGTGTTAACGGGCAATGTGACCAATGTGCATGAGATTGTGACTGTGTTGTCGGGCAATGTGACCAATGTGCACTCCAGTCTTGGAGATGAAATAGCAAAGCTTACTGTGGAAGTTTCGAAGCTTTCTATGCTCATTTCCAAGGAGCCACCTAATCCAGAAGTGGGGAGGAAAATGGATGCTATTTTGGCAGCCATCGACAAATTGGTTTCCGAGTATGCGAAGAAAAGTCAGCAGAAGAAGAAATATGGTGGCTTGCAGAAGATCATGCATGGTTTTGTCACCTGGTTATTTGATGACTAGGTGGCAACCATAGCTGGACAAATTTATGTAAATTGTGTGGCCTTTGTGCCTCCCTAGGACGTTTTTCTTTCTTATATGCTATTACATTTTGATTAGGATGTTTTTTTTATATGCCATTGAATTTTGATTGAATGGGAATTTTCAAATGAAAATTTTTGTGAATGATTACATACACTTGCAAATTTATAGTTAATGAGATTTAAGTAAGTATTCAGAGGTGGGTTATTCAAGGATGGCCATGGGTGGGGAATAGATAAGACACTACAAAGTTTCATTCAATCATGACTAGTGCACTCCTCTCTTTTTAGAGTCACGATTGATCTTTTTAAATTGCATTATAATGGCGGCTGTACCCATCACCAATCTAAGGCTAGGTAAGAATTTATGTTAATCGATTATGCTTCTTTTTTTTTTTTAATTTTTAATTTTTATTTATGAAATTGGATTTTGCTTTTGTTTTCTTCGTTCCTTATGCCCTAACCCTAATTCCTCTTTGTTGTAGTGATTTATGTAGTAATTGGTTATAGTCTTTCGTGTCCAGTGATTACATTGTTGGATAAATGGTAAGTGCTATTGGGTTTTTGGATATATATTTATTAAAATTTTGTTGGTTCAATAATGCTAATACATGTTGCATCTTGGTTATTCAGGTTTCCTGGACGGCGAGACAAACCAACCGAGTATGTACTTACTACATTTGAACCCAGTACTAATTTATCTACTCATGGTCCCTTCTGCATTATATTCTGCATCAATTTAGCTAGTTGGTCAGTTATACTTAATTTGAAATAAGTATAACTGACCAAACTACTGCTGTACATGTAATTGTAATACAGGTTCAGTAAAGTTAGCAAACACCGTGTAGATGGCAGTATTTTTTGAATTTTTATTGATTTTTTATTCATAAAAAAACTGACCAATCTGTGGGTCTAACCTGACCCATAATGTGGTGCCCTGCCCCATTTTACATTTAGGACCTTAAGTTAAAGTAAGTTACCCTATTGTAAGAATAAGTGGAAATAAAGTTTAAGTTCTAATTGGCCTGAGTAATTAAATGTGTGTGCGTGTGTGTGTGTATATGTTAATTGAAAAGCTAAGTGCTTAAATGTAAAGTTTGATTGACTAAATATCTGTTTGGGAATTTTTTTTTTCCGGTAGCTTATTTGTATGCTCTTTATCAAGAGATATATAGTTTTTGGTATTTTTTATGTTAAATGTGTGACAAAAGCTAAAAGTTAGATTATTTGTAAAGAAGCTGAGACAGAAGGCAAAAAACTTTTAGAAACTAAGCAACTGCCAAATGCATACGATGTGGTGGTATATGCAACTAGGATATATCTATATAAATATGGTAACTATGATTCTAAAATTTGTTTGAGTTGTGTTGGTAATTTAAAAATTGAGTTGAGGTTTTGTTCAATTGAGATATGAACAGGGGTACAGTCTTTTTTTGTGTGAAATTAGTATGGATATGTTAAATTTCTAAGGTGGAGCTTGCATGTATAGAATTAAAAATTTGATTTCATGCATTTAAGTGGAATTAATCAAAATTAGGGATTGTAGATGATTCTGTTACATTTCTGTTACATAATAGAATTTGCTGGAAATTATTGTGATAACAATTGTGAAATGGCTTGTTTAGAAATGTTACATGACATGTCTGGTAGGTATATAAAAACTCCCGCATGAAAATTTGGTCAATTTAACCTAGTTTGTGATTTTATGAGGAAAGTTGTCAAATCTGCTGCATTGATGGCCTAGGGTAGTTTGAATGAAAGTTAAAAACACATTTTTTAAAATGAAATTGGTTCTCATATCAATTGGATTAGTATGAAATTCATGGTTATAACAAGACAAAGATCAAATAAAAAATATAGGACTAATGACACCACCTGTAAACTAGGATTTGGATCTTGTCAATTTCAAAGTGAAATGGAGAATATCTATTTAATGGTGATGTTTCAAATATGAATAAATTTAGGGTCAAGATTTTACGAACTCATTTAAAATTCATCTGTGTAAAATTTAATTGAAGTTAAACTAAACTAGAGTTAATGAGCTGGCAAATTCTAGATCCTTGATTTATTTAACTTTGAATCATGGGCTTTAAATGGAAACTCTCCATTTTACTTTAAATGGAAAGAATCCAAATCTTGTAAACTAAGGGGAGCTAATTTGTATTTTAGTCTCTTTTATTTATGTGATGGTTTTAATTTGTGCTCACTTGCGTGTGTGTTGATGTGGAATCTTACCAAGGCAGGGTCCTTTGGACCCACCCTACATTAAGGTTTTGAATGCCCAATGAAATTCTAATCAATACAATCATACCCAAAGTACATTATCCTAAAATGTTGCATACTTTGCTAAGCTTATTTATGTCACAAGACGGATACACGTGTATGGAATTTATATCTTTTTATGCCTATTGAGTTGTTGATATTGTATGACTTCTATTATGGATATTTTGCACTGACACTGTGTTCCTTTTTGGCATTTTGGTATTTATTCAGAATTGATTTGAATAAATATTGTTGTTTCAATATTATTTTCATTCTAATGAATTTTTTTTTTTAACAGGGCAGCTGTTCGTCACGTATATCACATGAAAGGAGAGGCAGTAAAGTCTATGACATTGGGGGAGTTGGCTGAGGACCTTAGGTAAGTCTTACAATTTAAACAAATCCATTACACTTGTATATTGAAAGACATCACAGTAACTTTAAGATTGCTCACAAGAATCTCCATACTTGATCATTTTAAACCTAACTTAATGTACTTGTTGGGTGGTAGAATTTTTTCCCTAAAGATAAAATCAAATACCTTTTAATTAAGGTTTGCTGGTTCAAGAAAATTTATGGATTTTTTTTTTTTTTGTGTGTGAATATGAAAACCTATGGGCTAGAAAGTGGAGTCAGTGTCATATATATATTTTTTAATATAAGAAATTCTTAATGATCCTAATTTTCTTATGGCTTAGCGCTGGTGGAGGTATATGGAGCGAATTGCCTGAATTGAAGAAAGATTGATGTGGAATCAGAAGAGTCATATTCCTTACTTCTCACCCAATTATTAACTACTAATTCGCATGACATGCAGTGCATGTTGAAATATTTTGTTTAAATTATGTTATGGTTCATGTATAGTACTTATTGTGTAATATTTGGGGACTCAACTTTAGTTAAATTAAATGCTATGCTATTAGAAATAAAGGATACTCAATATTATGAAATATAATAGTTTTATTTATTTATTTTTTTTTATAACAATTTAATAGTTGGAGATGAGGAGATTTGAACCGATGTTATTTCAATAGTTTATAGACAAAAATTAATTTTTTTAAAAGTATAGTGACGTGAAAATAACTTCATGCAAAGTTTTAGGGATGAATAAAATATTTTAGCATTGAATTTAATTAGACAAATTAATATATTGCACCTAACTTAATATATTGCTGCATGATGGAACTGTGTTTAAGTTTTGCCTTTTATCTTGGATATTTTATATTTACTTTTGTTTTAATTGTTGCCAAAGAAACACTATTTGTGAAATCTTTACTTAAATTTTTATTTAAATCTTATAAAAATAATCCATAAAAATTATTTTACTTTAATAATTATTGCAATACTTAAAAATAACTAATGAGATGCTTTCAAGTTGTATCTGCTACAACTCTACAAGAGTTATGAGTTGAGTTGCACCTCTTTACACTTTTTAGACGGTTTATTTCTAAGAAATCTATTTGTGATAATAATAATCCTAATAATAATTGCATGTCATCGGTTCTCTCTGTGCTCTGTTCTCCACATTCTCTCCTAAACTTAGTTGAAAGAAAAATGATAACATCTTAACAGTAGCTTTAAATCAAATTCCTAGCTCTGTCTTGTGCTCCAAGTCCTAGGGCAATCAAAATTTATTTTTGGTAGAGGCTCAAAGTTTAACGTTTGCTATGGCTTTTTTCAGCAGCACGCTTGGGTACGATAGAAGAGGAAATAGTTTCTAGGTTTGAAATTCTGGATCTCATTAAAAGTTTGGTAAACTCTAGGCCAAAACGCAGAATCCATCGTGAATGTTGTATGAATAATTTGTAATTCAAACCTTGTGTTATAATATGCTTTTGTGCAAAAGAAAACAATTACAGCAAGATTGGACACAGTGAGAAATTGCTATAGGCCTCTAAACTCAAATAAAAACTAATAATAGCTAGTTGCCTCATGCGTTGCACGGTTTTGATCTTATTTGGTCCAATTTTTTAATTTGGTTCATGTCAGTCTAAGTTGGTCCGTTGGCTATATTTTGGTCCAATAAGAAAATATTTTTTAAAGCATTCTTTTATATTTTTTTATTTTTTATTTTTTATTTTTATTAAACGAAGTAATTTTTTACTTTAAGTTATATAATGAATGCATGTTGTGTAAGATTAAGTTTTTCAAAAAATAAAATCATATATAAGTCTAAAATTAATTGAATTGAAGATGGTAAATAACTATATAACTAATATAAAAGGAAATTCCTAAAAATAATATAAAGGGAGTTCGCATAGTTCATCAAAAAAAAAAAAAAAAGGGAGTTTGCATAATATATGTGTGTATAAACATAAACTTCAAGAAATTTTTTGGAGAAAAACTAAGAGTCAAGACCTTGACAATAAGTCTGCATGGTAATTGAAAATAGTTTCATTAGCATTGAGGTATAATGAAAATTAAAAAGTAATGGTACCCCATACGTTTGTTATTGGTATTGATAATAATAATTAAAAAAAAAAAAAAAAAAACAATGGTGCCCCTATAAATGAAAAAAACTTTAATTAGTATTGCTCACTATTATATGAGAGGAAGGTGCGCCTACGACATTATTGTATACTCTCTTGGGCCTTCTCTCCCTAATTTTCATCTTAACAATTTTTTCTTTAAAATTATGACACATATTATATACTGAATTCTCAAAATAAATAAAAAAATTATATCCATACTTTTTTAGCATTGCTTTTTCCAAAACTGAGCCCATTGGATTCTCTTGCTATATGCATAATCTCGAGATGCTTAAAAAAGAAAGAAAGAAAAAAAAATCTTGAGAAAAATTAAAAAGAACACCTTGAAATCCCCTTCCAATATAAGAATTTAATGTTGTAAGATTAAAATCCGCTTTCAAATTTTCCCTAAAGGAAAAAATCGGATCATACAAGATTACATTGTCTTAAATTTAAGCATAAAATTAACCAGGGTATTAAATCCCAATTACTAGGTTTGATACTCAAAATCTACCTAAATTAATTACAAATATATATCATCCAAATTGTGACCAGAGATAGAATTTGTCCTAGTTCATCTTTCTTGTGAAGAAGTTGTTGTGTTTGTGCACCGTAGGGTTTTGTAACCAAGGAGAATCTCGATCTTCATCGTGTGATGAATTGAAGAACTTTAGAAGATTATATATGCATTTAATTTTTTGCATGGATGATGAAACTATGATTTGATGAAAATTGATATTGATGTTATAATGTTGTTTAAATTGATCTTTAAGGCTATAGAATCAATGGAATTCAGTTTTGACACCAATTTCCATCTGTTATGTTCATATGGTGTTTGATTGTTTATGAAAAACCGTTGAAAACTGTTTATATCTGAACTTGAAAAACTGAAAACACGGGTTTTTCGCAGGTAAGCTTCCCGCGAAGCTACTCGCGAAAAATGCCACTGAAGCACAAAAATTTTCGTGGTTAAGCTTTACTTGCGAAATAGTCATGATACATTAGCGAAAGTTTCTGTGTGAATTTTTGTGTTTTCAAATTTTGCTTAACTCGGTTTCGCGGGAAGTGATTAATCGCGAGATACCCGCGAGGGAAGCGATTAGTAGCGAGATACCCGCGAGACAATAGCGAAAGTTTCTGTCTAAATTTTTTGGAAAATTGGAAATTCAAAGTTTTTCAAGATGTTTTCAATTGTATAAAATGCAATGCAGTGTGTGATTAGTTTACACATGTTTACAAAATAAAAACCTTTTATTCTAAAACATCTAGTGGGAGAGAGATACAAGGGTTGGATCTCACGGCCTCCATTATTGGTTCATAGTAGTATGAAATATATACTTTGTCTTTGCCTCGAGCTTAGAATTCCATGTGGAGAGTATTTCTTTCATGGTCCTACAAGATTGAATTACTTGGTTTTTAGTGGTTTGATCAAACAACTTGTCTTAGCTTCGAGCTTTGCATTCCATGCGGAGGCTGTTTTGTATCATGGTACTACAAAATAAGCCTGTTAAGGGGATGAAATGTGACTGCACAAGATTCTAGACAATGGTATACACTAGACTAAATATTATAGTATCCTCTATGCTAAGTTCTTACTATCATTATTTAGAGGCCAAATATATAACAACATATTATTAATGTTTGATAAGAGTTATCATGATAGCACTAATAATGAGAATAGTTCTCAATCAATCATAGTATTTAATGTTCACTCTATGCTGAGGGATATTGAGTATGGGATTGGGTTGTCGTTGCATATATTATATTATGGTTTTATTAAGGTTCCATACTATATGTTTATATGCTAAATTGATAATGTCCAGTTTACTTATTATATTCATGTTTATTATTTTCAGATTTGAACATGACATCATTTAGCCCACTTGTTACTATTCTTAATCAAAACAAACTGACTGGATCCAACTATGTTGACTGGAAAAGAAATTTGGACATTGTTCTTACTGCTGAAGAGCACAAATATGTGCTTACTAAATCATGTCCTAGCTTTCCTTCATTAGATGCTCCTCCTGAGGAAAAACAACGATATGATCGTTGGCTGAAATCTAATGAAATGGCCAAGTGCTACATCCTAGCATCTATCTCAAATGTTCTACAACATCAAATGCAGGATGTAGAACTAGTTTCGGACATTATGCTAAGTCTGAAGGATATGTTTGGTGAGCAAGGCCGTTCAGCAAGGCAAGAAACCATGAGGCAAATTTATAATACCAAAATGGCTGAAGGCAGTTCAGTTAGGGAGCATTGTCTTACAATGATCTCTAATCTGAATACATTGGAGGTTTTAGGTGCCGATATTGATGGAGAATCCCAAGTGTATATGATACTCCAATCACTACCAGAATCATTCAAGGAATTCAAACTTAACTATAATATGAATAAAAAGATTTATACATTGTCTGAATTAATGAATGAGTTGGTAGCGGCAAAAGGCATCCTTGGTACTTCTAGTGTAGATGCTAATATGGCTGAAGCTTCTACTTCTCAACCTAAGTTGAAAGACAAGGGTAAGAAGAAGAAGAAGAAGGACTTCACCAAGCAAGAGGGTACACGAATTGCCTTAGGGGTTGCTGACAAAGGAAAGAAGATCAAAGGAAAATGTTTCTATTGTGGTGAGAAAGGACATTGGAAGGGGAATTGTCCAAAGTTCAAGGCTGCCTATAATAAGGGTATGAATAGTTCATTCCTCCTTGAAATATGTTTGGTACAAAATCCCACGGATTCCTGGTGTGTGGATTCAGGTTGTACTAATCATATCTGCAATTCTTTGCAGGGGTTCCAAGAGACCAGAAAACTTAAAGAAGGAGAATTGTTTCTTACTTTGGCTGATGGGAGCAGGATTCCAGTTGTAGCTATTCGTGTTTTTAATTTATGTTTTGAGTCAAGAGTTTTAGTATTGGAAGACTGTCTATATGTACCTAAGGTTCGTAGGAATTTAATTTCTGCAACTTATTTGGGTAAACATGGATATTGTGTTATCCTTAAAGACAATGTTGTAATAAAGAATGGTAAAGTGTTTATCTGTTCTGGCAATATTGTTGATGGTCTGTATATTTTAACTCCTAATAAGCATGAATTATATAATTCTGAATTAGATAATAACTCTCATGTAAAATCATTAAAGAGAAAGTTTCCTTCTACTAGTGATGCATATCTTTGGCACTTGCATTTAGGTCATATTAATTCAAATAGGATTCAAAGACTGATCAAAGATGGACTTTTAGAGCCCATGGACTTTGATGAATTTCCAGTTTGTGAATCTTGTTTGGAAGGTAAAATGACCAAACGACCTTTTAATACAAAAGGTAGAAGAGCTCAAGATTTGATAGAACTAGTACATTTAGATGTATGTGGTCCTATTTCAATCCAGGCAAGAGGTGGCTATGAGTATTACATCACATTTACTGATGATTACTCTAGATTTGGTTATGTGTACCTAATGAGACGGAAGTCCGAAGCCTTTGAAAAGTTCAAAGAGTTTAAGGCTGAAGTTGAGAATCAATTAAGCAAACGCATAAAGGCCATTCGATCTGATCGAGGTGGCGAATA
Organism: Notholithocarpus densiflorus; assembly: GCA_030021035.2. Taxonomy (NCBI): domain Eukaryota; kingdom Viridiplantae; phylum Streptophyta; class Magnoliopsida; order Fagales; family Fagaceae; genus Notholithocarpus; species Notholithocarpus densiflorus. The sequence continues at coordinate 3,022,092 of JARYZH020000031.1, forward strand.
CCTTCTTAGGGATTTTAAGGATTACTTAACTGAAAATGGGATTGTATCCCAATTGACTGCACCTGGAACTCCATAACAAAATGGTGTAGCGGAAAGAAGGAATAGGACTCTTTTATATTTTATATTGAAATTTTCACAAGTTTTAAACAAGTGTGTGTATATTTCATCAAATGGTCATACTAACGAGTGCCATTAGGGCAATAGTTAACAATCCATATTAAGAAAGTTTTGACACCACTTTTTTGGAAAATGAAAAAAGCTGTCAAAATATTAATTTTTTTTTTTCATTTCCTATAAAAACTTTCTTTAAATGGATTGTTAACCAATACTCTAAAGGGCATCCATTAGCATTTCCTTTCTTGAAAAAATGATAACCATATAAATTTATTTAACATAAATAATTATTAGTGCAAGACCTATATATAGATCATTAATATATGGAAATAAATGCATTTATTATTAAGTATTATAGCATGGCAATTAATTAATACCTGGATATAAATGCAAAGATTGCTAAATTGGAAGGCTAAATAAAGATAACTTTGCTTCTTCCAAAAAATGTACAAGGCAAAACCTTATAGGGGAAGAAGATAACAATTAACTAATTTATAATGATGTGCATGGCAAGAATATTATTGATGGCATACTACTTAAACACCAAAATAAATAAATGTTTGAATTACTTCTTTGTTTGTGAGGCTTATGTTGTAAAATTTACAATATCCTAGCATCACTTTACTTGTTCCTAAACACTATGAAATGAAAAAAGAAAAAGGAAGAGTAAAAAGTTTGTTGATGTTGGGTTGGTTATTCGTGGTTTAATGGATTGGATTCAATTAAAATTTTATTGAGTCTCGAGTTGAGTTGAGTTCAGGTTGATAGTTTTTTTAAGCCATTTAATCTAACCTGATCTCCAAAATATATAAGTTTATTTTATTACCCTTATATTTAATTTCCTAAACTGATTTATTTTGTTATTTTAATAATTAATTTTGATTAATTTAGGTATATTATGTGAATTGTAATAATTTATTAAAAAATTAGTAAACAATTATTGAAAGTCTATTTTGTTACAATGCATGAAATATTTAAGCACAACCCACCGACATGATCCAACCCATGTGGATTAGATTAGGTAGGTTCCTACATATGTAATAGATTTAGGTTGGGTTGGAAATTTTTCAATCCAACAAGTTTCGGTTGGATTAAAAAAGCATTCCAACCCAACCCATGCACACTCTAGCTATATTTAATAAGATTATAATCAAGAACTTTGTAATTTAGTGAAATTTTGGTTTTAGTATAAGTAGAATTAGAGTTTGAATCCCTTCTTACCACTTATGGTAACAATTAAATTATAAAAACTATATAAGTTATAAGATTCTAGAACTGCCAAAATGCATAGATATAAACATTCCATTTCATGCAAATAATAAAATATCTAGTTAAGAAATTTTATTTTCTCATTTCATTCTTTGTTTACCTTTTGTCGAGTTAAGCATTGTCAATTTATTTCTATTGCTTGTATTAAATTTACTTTGTTCATACGAATAGAAAAGGGAAATTTTGGCCAAAAAAGAAAAGAAAAAATAGGTGTTAGGATTTGAAGATGATAAATAATAATTGTAAGGATTTCGGATTTTGAAGAACATTTTTTTTTTTTTTTTTTTTTTTTTTTTTTTTTGAGAAAGTAGATTTTGAAGTACCTGATTACATGAAATCTAACTCTTTAAAACTAGATCTTGTGTATACGTAAAATTCAATATTGCCACATTGGAAAATAATTAATGCTAAGTGGAATCATTCGGATTCCACGTTATTTTAAACAAATATAAATTTTTTATACATCCATTAACTTTTCTCTTAGTTAATTTGCATTCCACTTGACATCATTTTTTTTTTTTTTTTGAGAAAAAGGTAAGACAATTTTATTGAATTAAATCATTTTGAAGTACAACATTCAAATCAAAAGGTAATTCTTCTACACATACACTAGTGTTAGCAAATAAAACTGCTTTTCGTGCTAGGCCTTGAGCCAGTGGTTCACATTCATAAATTATTCTTTTTAAAAATCTAAAGTCTTATTTATTTTTGAAACAAAAAATATTTTGCCAGTTGTCCCAATAAGTTCAACCAAGCCATACACAATTAGCACTAGATAAAGTGACCCTTCTCAATTATAGAAGTATGCATATATGACCTCCCACATAAACTTGATAACAAAACTTTGAAGCTTTTCATTTGGCTCCATTCACATCGTAACATTTGATCTTTTTGAATCAATACATCTTATTTTGAGATCGATGCTTGAAATTTATAATATTTCAATTTGATGAGCAAGCCTTTGGCTTTTTGGGCATTATATATTTTATATAAAGCCGCTTTCCTTTTTTCCTAGTCAAATACTAGTATGTGCGATAGGCTTTTGCAGCTCATTATCTCTTTTCATTTGGAGATTTACATTTGTTGAGCTCTTTAAGTAAAAAAAATAAAATAAAAGAGTGGGAAGATATATAGACACAAGTCTATGCATGTCTCAAGATCAACAAAACCATCGACTAATCATTCATGACAAGTTTGAAGATCGATTAACAACAATCACATAGATGTCAAGAGTTTTCCCACAATGATAAGAGTGCATAAAGAACAAGCTACGCTCGAAGATGCACAAAGCCATTAGTACAAAGGTACAAGGCAAAATATGCTTGTGACAAAAAAACACAATAATGTCGATCAAACTTTTTGGATTTTTTTTTTTTATTTTTTTTTTTACTTTTTATGTGTTTTTGGATTTTTGACATAAAAACAAGAAAAGATTGATCACAAACAATAATGTAAGAACATTTAAAGCAAAAAGCAAACAAACACAATTATCAACACATGCTGGAATGATAACAAAAGACACACAACCAATCAAAGTCACAAAGCATAGGAAGTATTAATGCATGGACATGTTGTAATGCTTATGCATGTGTACCCTTCTTCACCCACATGACACTTGCGTTTGGAGTGATATCCCTAGAGGATTGGGTACGATCGTTGTGACTTTCAAACCTTCTGGTGAAGCTTGCCAAACAGGTAATGATGGTATCAATCATCTTCAGCACATCCCTCACTCTGGGATCGCCTTCTTGACCTTTTGATTTCTCAGCAGTCCAATTCCCTTTGCCATGTCTTGGTCCTCTCGACCTTTGAGCATTTGAATTCTTCAATGCTTGAAGCTTATGACAATTGGGTCTGATGTGTCTTGGAATTCCACAATGATGGCAGAAGTATTGAGTTCTAGAACCTCTTTGTGACTTTGGGAGAGATTTCCCTTGAGCCTTAGGTTTGACCACTGATTGATTAGGTGGCTTAGACAAAAACCATTGGTCAGTCACATTCCACTTCTTCTCCGCCTTCACTTTTTCAACATAAGAGATTTTCACCATTAGTTCCTTAGCTTTCACGAACTGACCACCACTTAAAATTTTGTATTAAAAAAAAAAAAAAAAAAAAAAAAAACCATCCCAATAAGACTGAGTGGAACAATGAATTTTGGCTCACCCAATTTGACTAAACCAAAAAAAAGTTTGGGAACACAATAAAATGTTACAATATTGTCACAATATTTATTTTAGTCGTGGTAGTTCCTTTATGATATTTTATTATTTATTTTAAGGAAATGCAAATTTTACAATATTTTCACAAAAAAGTATAGATGACAAATTATTACTGATTTTAAACTAGGCCCACAATCAGTATCACTTTTTTTTGCGTCAATAGTAGCTTGACACCTAAGATTTGTTGTGAAATTAATGTGAAATATTTTGAACTTCACATTTTTTATTTATTTATAAGGGATTAAGATCTTGGAATTTGTAAAAATATTGTGACAACAACATAATGTTATAGCATTTGTAAAAAATTGACATATTTTGAAATAAACTACTAATCCGCATGATGTGTAGTGCACATTGAAATATTTTGTTTAATTTTATGTTATATTTTGTGTATAATACTTTTCATGTGCAATATTTGGGGATTTGACTTTAATTATATTACTTGCTATGCTATTAAGAAGAGGGGATAATCAATAGTATGAAATATTTGCTTGATTTTTTTTTAAAAAATTTTGCTTGTGGATTAGCGCTTTCGGAGGTATATGGAGTGAGTTGGCTGAATCGAAGAAAGATTGATGTGGAATCAGAATAGTCATATTCCTCACTTCTCACTCAAGTATTAACTACTAATCCGCATGATGTGCAGTGCATATTGAAATATTTTGTTTAATTTTATGTGTTATGTTTGGGGATTCAACTTTAATTATATTTCATATTCGGGGGGTTTTTGAACCTTGGATGGCTCTAGTGGAATGGCATTTGCCTGTTATCTTTGATATTTTAGATTTACTTGTGTTTTTATTGTTGCCAAAGAAAACTCAATTTTAGCAAGATTGTCATATTTCAAAAATTGTATATAAATCTTATAAAAATAATCAGTAAAATTATTTTACAATGATGATTAATTAATTATTGCATTACTTAAAATAATTAATGAGATGCATTCAAGTTGTATCTGTTACAACTTATGAGTTGCACCTTTTTACACTTTTAATTGTGAGAAAAAAAAAATTGCATGTCATCAATTCTCTCTACGCGCTAGTCTCCATCTTCTTCTCTCTCTAAACTTAAACAAAAAAAAAATGATCCCATCTTCACAGTCATGAGTTTTAAATCACATTCCCATTTTTGGTAGAGGCTCAAAGTTTAGTGTTTGGTCGGCCATTTTTCAACAAACACACTCGGTTACGAGAGAAGATGAGATAGTTTCAATTCTCATCAATGGGAGGGTGTCACCTCGGGAATTGTGGGGATGGCTGGGAATTTTGGAATTGGCAAAGATGGTATCTGGGTGCTTGGCAATTGTGGCAATGTGGTTTGATCAGGTAGTGTTATTGGCAATGTGGGCTTTGGCAGAATTGGCAATGCTGGTGTGTCCAAAATGTGGCGCGCTGCAAGGCTTGTGGTTGCTAGTGATAATGCTAGGACCAAAGAAAGGAGGAAACAATAATTAGAAAACGCCATGGTTTGATGAAAATTTCTCAAACTTAGGGAAGAAGAAATATAGTGAAAGAGAGTGAGAGATAGGAAAATGAGATTTCTATATTTTCATATATTATACAATGGTATTTACAGCTTTGAATCTAACATAATGTTAGTTCAATAAATAACAAATTGGGATGGCCTGGAACGAACTTCAACGGCTAGTAACAGTGGTAACAAAGTTAATAGCACTAACAGAATTTTGAATTTGAAGTTTAACTACCTTTAGTAAGACGACACCGTATTGTTAAAAGTCTAAAGTCTGCTGAGAAACGATGTCGTGTTGTTGTGGTTGTTTGAAAACGGTGTCATGTCTAACAGTAGAAACTTTGAGAAGCTGTGAGAAGATGTTGTAGATTGAAAAAACTAGATGGCTGATGGCCATCAGTGATGGGTATTTTTAGTGGGAAAACGTTAAAGCAGGATTTTGAGGACTGAATAAACGATATATGAGTTTGAATGTCTGATGGAATATTATGGTTGAAGTATGAGGAAACCTTGGTTAGTTCACCTCCAAAACTAGACTAATTGTTTGTTCAAAAATACCAGTCAACCTAAAAGGATGCAATTGTTCCAAAAAACATAAAGAGAAGAAGAAAAAGAAGATGTAATAGGAAAACAAACCTACTGCTTATATGAGTCTATCATGAGACTCTCTTTTTTAACTAATAATAATAATAATAATAATAATTTTAATAAAAAATAAATAAATAAACACATTTTCTTTATAAATTATCAAATGAATACACTGACTTAGATATTTGACTAATTTTTCATGTGACGCTTAGTAGATGATGATAATTTATATTTTGATGAGATTTCAAATAAGATCTTATATATGCCAAAAGCGAGTAGTTTAACTAACAGTCCGATATCACTTGGTGTTTTCAATGAAAACTTATAGGGGGATATTTGACCAATTTTTTATGTGACACTTAGTAGATGATGGTAATTTATATTTTGAAGAGGTTTCAAATAAGATCTTATATATGCCAAGAGCACGCAATTCATCAACTGATAGTCTAACATCATTTTAGTGTTTTCAATGAAAACTTTTAGGATTCAAATTTTTCTCCAATTGTAACCATTGAATTTATAAAAAATAAAATCTTATTAAGTGGGGCAAAACATATATATAATTGCTTAGGTGTGTTGGGTGCACATGCACCATAGTCCAGCCCACTTAGACTTCTATTGCAAGTGGAAATAGGTGAAGTGGTCTACATGAATAAAACTTCTATTCCTAATGTAATTAGGAGAGTGGCAGGCAGTGGGAGGAGATTTTATATAAAGCTTGGGACGTGTGTTTCATATATATTGAGATAAATAGAGAAAAGAGAAAAGTGCCGCACAGTGAAAAAGAAAAAGAATAGAGAAAAATGATTGCTAGCTTTAAGAAAGATAATTTGTGTGTGTGAGAGTAAAGAAAAATAAGAGAGAATTTTTTTTTTCTTTAGCAGTGAGGAGTTTGTCCCGTGATTTTTCCCTTCAAAGAGAAAGGGTTTTCCACGTAAATTTTGTGTTTTTGTGTGTGATTGTTATTTTGGATTGTTAATATTTGTGATAATATTATTTGAGACCCAACAAGGTGTTGTATATTGGATTATTCAATTAAATTCAAACAATTGATTGTATTAATCAGTGAAATATCAACACTTTTCACTTTTTCAAAGACAATTAAATTCTTTATTTATGTTTTGAATTTAATAGGAAAGTTTAACGTACTGTAATAAAGAATTGTAAGTTTTATACTTAGAAGTTTGTGTTCTATTATGAAATTTATAAATTACTAGTATTTACTAGCATGATCGTGCATGTTAGTATACATGTCCACTGGACTCTAGCTAGGCCCATTGTAATATACTTATACCATATTTTATATTTATTGCACACATATTACTTATGCTGCCTATGTACAGGCAACATCATTTTGTGTAATTTTATGGATCAACATATAAGAGAATTGATTCTTTATTCTAACAATGCAATATACGAATTAATTATAAGTTATACGATATGCTAGTTAATTTACAATCCATAAGTAACCCATAATTAATCTCATTACATATTTGTTTACATTCATTTTTTTCACAGTCGTACACTTTTCATTTGCATAATCCTCTTCCAAAAAGTATGACAATTCCATTCGAATTGTCATAATTTCATTAGTATGCTTGCATGCGCAATGTACACTTTGAATCAAAGACCGATGTAGAGAAGGTTTTGTTAAGAGAACCTTGGATGGTCGAGTTTAGACCTTTCAAGTATGAGCAAATTGTAGCACGCGTGTTTAATTTGAAGGGTAGCATGTACCCATTCGGTTTTTATAGTGAAAATACATTAAATATTTAAGGATCCTGAGAAATCTATATATATAATAATGGGTAAAGCTAAGAGAAAATCTAATTAGATTTCAAATTGGAATTCAATTAGATTCTAATTTTGTGCCACATGTCCCATCAAATCTAAGTTTCTAAATTTTTGAGCCAAGCGAGTTAATTTAATGTAAAAATTGGATTTCAATTAGAGTTTGATTTTGTGACGTGTCACATTTAATCTAAGTTTTTTAAATTTTTATGTCAAATGAGTTAATTTAGTGTAAAAAACAAGGAGTCCAATATAAGTAAACCATAAAAAACATAATTTTTGAATGATTTTATATTTATGAGCCTTTTTTTATAGAACTAAAAACAATTCAAGTTTATAAATCATCTATCTATATATATATATATATATATATATATATATATGTCCCATCTAATCAAAAAAATTTAATTTTTGTGCCAAATGAGTTAGTTTAGTGTAAAAAATGAGAAGTTCAATATAAATAAATTATAAAAAAACATAATCATATATTTAACATTATATAAAATTAGAGGAAGAGAGAGTTTGAATGATTTAATATTTATGAGCCTTTTTTTGTATAACTAAAAACAATTCAAATTTATAAGTCATCTATATATAAATTAATAGGTAAAGTTTAGAGAAAATCCAATTAAATTTTATCATTGAAGTCCAATTTTACGTCATATGTCCTAAATTATTTATTTTTAGAGAGTGTTTTATTTCATAATTTTGGAATAAAACATGGGACCATATCAAAATTAATGAACATAAAAATATTTAAAAATTTGACAATTTACATTTTCTACCTAATAACATTCTTACAAGACTTTTTAAAGAGTTAAAAAAAATTATAAGAATGACTATCAATAATATTTAAATTATATATGTAAGAATTATACTATGCATCTTAATGTGTATTTTTTAAGTATATCCATGCATATGCATGGGGTTACAAGCTAGTTAAATTAATGAGTTGTCACGGGAAAATCTTTAATAGTTAACATCTGTCACTTGATTAGTTAGAGTTTCACTTATAAACTAGTTAGACGAATGGCTTCAATTCTCCAAGGAAAGTCAAGGAGCTACATTATGGTTCAATTTTTATACCATACCATTTGGTATATATATATATATATATATATGGTGCTTGAGCCATCTAACTCTACCCATAATTTTGTTTTTTTTTTTTGTTTTTTGTTTTGTTTATTTATTTATTTATTATTATTAGCAGATATCTCGTCTAACCTGTGTCATTTATTACTGTGGCCAGTAATATGGCCTTACAATGATGCTAATTAAAAAATAAAAGAAAAAAAAAATCGACCAGTGTCATGTATTAATTTAAGATAGAAGGCTAATCTCAGATTATAAGTGAAACTCCACCTTTATTTTTTTGTTCGAAAGATTAATTAATTTAGTGATTTATGCAATTATTCCATATCACAGATTATCATAAAGTATATTGTATGTCACACTTGGCACAAAATTAGACTCTAATTAAAATACAGTTTGGAATTTTATTGGATTTTTTCTCAGTTTTGGCTATATATAGAGAGAGAGAGAGAGATGGCTGTTTATTTTTGTCTCCTTCGAGCCCAACTTTGATGCAAACTAATGTATGGGTAATAGAATTGAATACCTTCTTCAATCAATAGTCCTTTTTTGAATATAATTTAAACTTATAATCCTAATTACATCGTCTTTTAAACCTACCCTTCCTCCTTGACCCTAGAAAGAGAGAGATAACCAATGAAAAGAATAAAAGATAGCTCTTCAAAATTTATATTTCTTGTCAATCCAGAACAATCTGGTTTCATCAAGAAATAGTTTTCAGAATGTTGCACATAATTGGAGCATAATAAATATTTGGTTAATCTAATAGGGAAACTCAGCTTATTTGCCTTTTTAAATATGTGATTATAATGGTAGAAAATGGGATGATTATGGAGAGCATTGCTGAAGTTTAAGCATCAAATAAATAATGGTTAGAGTATTAACATCCACAATTGCAAATAATATCCTATTTTACTATCTAAAAAGCTATTTTATTTATTATACCATCCTACTTTACAATGCACTTAACATTGTAGATTTTATTTTTACATACAACGTCTTAAAATAATATAAACAACCCAATAAAAATAATAAATCTCTACTCTCTCTCTCTCTCTCTCTCTCTCTCTCTCTCCTATGCTCTACAACTTCTCTACCTTACTCTCTGTCTCTCCCTCTCTCTCTCTTAACCATCCTGTAGACGACTAAATTTCTCAGTTCGAAATAAATCAAACAAGTAAAATAGTTTCACAAATGCGAATTTGTATTGATGATTGTGTGGTACAATTCTCTGAAATTACAAAAGAGTGATCCTCTGATTCGATCTCCTTGAAAGACTTGTTGATTGGATTTGTAGTAATGTAATTTTGACTTGAACACAAATATCCTTCAATTTGGCTGAGGAATGGATTGAAGACCTTTGAAATGGAATTACAATGAATCTCTGGCTATGAGCTTGTTAGAAATTCTTTGTTCTTCACGTTCTTCGTGTTCTTCGTATGTTCTTCGTCTTCGAAGGTTTGTGGTGGAAGTTCTTCGGGGCTTTAGAAGCTTGGATCCGTAGAGCTTCACTGATTTGTGATTTGTTGATGTTTTCGGACGCTTTTGGCTTGATTCCCGCAAACTTTTGGATCTAGGCAGATAGTTTGGATGATTCTGCTTTGAATGTTCTTCGTATTTGAAGGTTTGTGGTGGAAGTTCTTCGGGGCTTTGGAGGCTTGAATCCGTTGAGTTTCACCAATTTATGGTTGTTGGAGTTTCTGGAGGCTTTTGAGCTTGATTCCAGTGACCTTTGAGATCTAGGCAAATAGTTTGGATGATTCTGCTTCGAGTGCTCTTCGGTTTTGAGGTTGAAGTTCTTGAAGTTCTTGAAAGCTTTGAGGCTTGATTTCTGCAGAGCTTCTGTACTTCTGATGCTTCTGAATCTTCTCTGATGCTGCTTGTGCTTCAGATGGCTTGGTGTGTGTGTCCCCGAAATGTCTTAGGAAGGCTTCTATTTATAGGAGTTTGGGGGTGGGTGAGCGACACGTGGCGGAGTCTGATTGGTGACACATGTCACAGCCTGGTTGGTTCGCCTATGTCATCGCTTACATGCGCTGGACTGCTTGTGTCATCGCTTACACGCGCTGGACTGCTTGTGTCATCGCTTACACGTGCGAGACTGCTTGTGTCATCGCTTACATGTGCTGATGCGTGATTGGTTTTTGCATGACACTTGGCAAATTTTCATTGGCTTCTGAGTAGTGATAGTAAAACCTAGCAGCAATATGTGGCACTTTGTAATTGGCTGTATTTTGTGGACTTGGTAGTGTGACGTGTCAGCTTGTGATAGGTCGGGAATTTTCCCTCTCTACAAATGCCCCCTCGAGACTCGTTCACGCACACAGTTTTGGAGTGTGGTGTGGGGATGAGTTTCGAAAACGAATTTTTACATTTGACTCTTCAAGTGAAGTAGTTGAAGGTGGTGGAGCTTTCAACAGGATGAGATAATTTTCAAGGAGTAGACCCACCCATATGAAAGGTTTTGATGAGACCGAAAAAGGGGTCTGCGAGTATTTGAATGTACTTGCATGACTGAGCCTTCTTAGTAAAGATTAAGTTGAAGTAATTTCAGAAGAGTGTTTTGGATCGTTGGCGGTGATCACAGGGTGTAGAAGATGGGGAAGATGAAAGGATGGTGGCCGGGTACAGCATGCAGAGTCATGGGATTGGCCTTACATTTTTAAGAAGTCCAGGCGAAGTAATTTCCAAAGAATATACTTTGGATTACAGCGAGGACATGTGCGAAAGTGGTTGAATGCGCATGCGTTATTGTTTCACTCAGGTTAAGTTGAGGTAATTTCAGAAGAGTATTCTGGGGATGCTGGTGTTGGTGGTGAAGATGGCGGGGATGAAGCAAAGCGAATGGGTGAAACATACACCACCATGGTGCTGGCCCTGTATGTTGGGGATCCTCTGGTGTAGATGTTTCTGGGAAGAACACCTTGGGATCCGGGACTGACTGCATGCTGAATGAGGTCCGACGGCAAGTTGTAGAATGTGCCTGCGTGATGGGACCATGCCGACGGACGTTAAGTTGAAGTAATTTCAGAAGAGTACTTTCTGAAATACTTCAAGCAGATTTTAAGTTGGAGTAATTCCAGAAAAGTGTGTTCTAAGGTACCAGCAACGATGACCTTTGGGTCGAACACTGGTGGGAACATGGAATGAAACTTTGGAGACCATTTACCGACACCGAAGGCTGATTTCTGATGAGCTGGTCCCTTGGAGGTTATGGTAAGTGTTGGATGAAAGACAATTTGTAGGATACCCCAACACTTTTTACCATCTTCACCTACTGCCACTTGTTGGAAAAGCACAGAAAAATGAAAGATGGAGCTAACTTGTGATTCTGGTCTTAGAAACTAGCCAAGTTGCTGTTTGTTCCGAACCGCTGCTTCTGTTGGAAGACCAAGCAATTGAAGAGAGACTACAGGAGCCCTGAGGTTAGGAACAGGTGTCTCTGCTGGACTTGGATTTCCTGGCCAACCAAATCCATGGAAGCATGGAAGGACGATACAGACCATGTTATGAGTAATTTTATGGACAAAGGTGGTTGTTAAGTGGAGAAACAAAATTTGTTTGGATCTCAAAACTACAATGATGCTGTGAGGAGAGTTTCTATTGAACCATGAGAGGGTTGATTTCAAACTGATTATGAAGCAATACTGGTTGCTAAGTGTTGAAAATGATGAGGCCATCGTGAGAAATGGCTGTGAGAAAGAGGACTTGAAAATTTGAAAGAAGCAAATTTTCATTTCATGATTCAGTGTGTTTTTCTTGATGAGTTCTTGATGAATCCGGCCCTTCTATTTATAGCGGAGAGACGAAGAATGGTAGACGGGTAGTTGAGAATGACGGATGAGATTTTTGGTGAGAATGGTAGATTCTTGACTGGTAGATGAAAGACTGGTAGATGGAAGACTGGTAGGCACCGAATGGTAGGTGGGAATGTTTGGCACCGAAAGAGGAATGGTAGGTTGAACTGGTGACCCGATGTAATTTCAAATTCAAGATACACTTGTGAAAGTTCATTTGTACTTTAAAAGGGAAGTCTTGATGAAGTCTAGAGAATAACCCTGAAGAAATCCAGACCAAGTGGATGAATCTCAAATTTTGATCTTGGGAGCTTAAGTTTTGGACACTGTTATTACTTCGGAGAAGTGTGTCACATAGGTGGTTTCCAAGTCACGAAAACCTGAGCAAGACAAGTCTGGCTTGAAAATCTTGACTTTAGGTCGACTTCAACACAAAAGTTAACTACATTGGAATTGAGTCATTTGTGCAATTTCCAAATCTCAAATGACGGAACGGACTCCAAAATTGGAATGTACGCGAAAAATTGAGCAAGATAGGTCCTTCTTGAAAATTTTGACTTCTGGTCAACATTTATGCAAAAGTCAACCTTCTGGAAATTGGACGTTCGCACAATTTCCGAGCTTTGAATGAAGAAACGGATCCCAAAATCGTGATGTACTCAAAAAATTGAGCAAGATAGGTCATTCTTAAAAATTTTGACTTCTGGTCAACATTTATGCAAAAGTCAACCTTCTGGAAATTGGACGTTCGCACAATTTCTGAGCTTCGAATGAAGAAATGGATCCCAAAATTGGGATGTACTCGAAAAATTGAGTGGGACAAGTCCATTTTGAAAATTTTGACTTTTTGGTCAAGGTCAAAGGTCCAACTTGGTCAAAGCATTTTCTCTTTCCTCTTCTTTTTTCTTTTTTTTTTTTTTTTTTTTTTTTTACAGACGGTTCGGACCGGGTCAGATTTTCGGGTCGGTCCGGGTCAAACTAGACAAACGGGTCAGACCGGAGAGCGGAGGATGACGTCATCAATGACGTCACGCTCAGCGTCTGGCGCGTGCAACGCACGTGGAGTGTTGCCGGCGCGTGCGAGCGCGTGAAAGAAGAAGGCGGCGCGTGTGAGCGCGTGTTCGTTGAGGCAGGGATATCCCGAGCTGCTAGTGGCGCGTGGCTCATGTTTTGGGCCTGAAATTTTTGGGTAATGCAGATCGGAGGCCGTAGAATCTCCTGGTATTGTCCGTTTTCTAAAATTTGGAACATATTTGAACATACTTGAAGGAGGAGGCCGCGATTTCCGAAGCTTGTGGCCGCGCGTGGAGGCGCGTGTTTCATCCGGTGAGTTTGATTTTTCAGGGTTTTGTAAATCGAAGTCCGTTTAAGGTCCCTGTGGGGTCAGTTTTGTGAAATAAGGTCTAGATTTTCATAAATTTGGAAGAGAAGGCCGTGGGTGACAATTTGTCTATGACGACTTTTCTGTTCTTTTTTGCAGGTGGCTCTGACAAGGCGGCGCCTGTGCTTAGACTTGAGGGTCAGAAGGTAGGTGGTGAGTTACCGTTTTCTATATGCCATATTTTATTTCAACCTTTGCTGCAGTCTTCTTTGATTTTGAGTGCTGAATGCTGTGGGCTTGTAAAATCTGACTTTAAACTTCAATTGTTTTCACATTTTTGAAACGTGAATATAGTTTTTTCCATTGGCCGGTTGGTGGAACCATTTAATGGTTTGCTGACTTTCTTCACTTTTCTTATCTGTAATCTCAGAAGTTTTCTATATAAAGGCATGTTATTGCCTTCATCACTGAGCCACATGCTCAACCTTCAGTTTTCTTCTCCTGCTTTCAAGAATTTTTTTCATTTTTTTTTTCATGCTTCTCTTTTCTTTGTACTTGTTGGCTAGAGATAAAAATTGAAGCTTTCTCTCTTTTGATTTTTTTTTTTTTTGTTTAGTAGTGCAATGAGATTTTCTTCTGACAAGTTCTTTGTTGTTTGTTTTTGTTATGCAGCATAGTTTCTTTGATCTTTGGGTTTTGACATCAAACTTTACACTGGTGTTCATGACGTATTGATGCTATCCTTGACACCTGTCTTTGAAGCTATACTGGCTTTTGTCTTGGCAATTAAGCCGCATCAACATTTGCCTTTGCAACATGGCCACATCAACTGTTTTTACCATGAATTCGTGCTGGCTCTTGTGTTGGCAATGAAACAATACTAGCACCGGTCTTTGTAACGGAACTATACTAGCACTTGTTTTTGCATGAACGTGTTCCACACTTGTCTTTGCAACGTAGCCACACCAATTGTTCTTATCATGAAGCCGCACAAAGTTTGCATTTGCATTGAGGCTGCATCCATATCTTTTCTTTGCGTCAAAGTCGCGTCACCAGTTATCTTTGTCTACTGAAGCAATATTTGCACTTGTCTTTTTTAAAGAAGCCTTTTCAACATGAAGCCATGTCAACACTTCATTTACATTGAAGTCGCACCAACATTGGCCTTTATAATGGAGCTGCATCAACACCAATTTTCAGAGGCAATAAAGTTCAAACATCGAGGGTACATAGCACTGTAGCCAGCCATCAAGATTTCAAAGATGCCAACGAGACTTCGAAGATGCAAGGGGTTCTCATTAGGACTTTGAAGATGCAAGGAGATGCCAACAAAACCTTGAAGTTTCAAGAAGCTCCCATCAAGACTTTGAAGATGCGAGAAGAATGCTGCCGAGACTTTGACATTGCACGAACGTGCCATTAAAGGAGAGATGATGCAACACCAATTTCAGATGCTGGAGGAAGGTGACGTTGTCCAGATTTTAGCACCACTAAAAAAGGAGATGAAGTGGTTCAAATTTCAAAGTTGTGAATTGACACAACCTAGAAGATGGACAATGTAGCCTAGACTTGAAAAGTACAAGAAGATGCCCCTAGGAGATAAGTGATGCAAAGCATACTTCAGAGATATGGGAGGATGTCCACAGAAGATAAGCAATGCCATGTAGACTTCATTCACCAATTCTTTGCAGCTGTCATTTTCTACCACAATGATCTTTGAGTATCATGTAGTGAGTAATTAATTGATCTTAAGCGACGCCTTGCCAATCAAAGGGTTCTTTAAAGCACGTTGATGGCCTATGGAGAAACTCTTCAAGCTAGACTGGCAATCCTTCTTCTTTTCATGTGACTGAACTTAGTAAATGATACCAAGTTGCCTACGTACCCCAGAGAGGGATCAAGTCATTACGTAGTTCAAAATTTTTTTTTTTTTTTGTTTTTGTTTTTGATGATTTTTTTTTTTTTTTGATGAACTTTTCTTTGTTTTGTTTTTGTTTTCTTCTTTTTTTTGATAATTTCTTTTTGGATGATTTTTTTTTTTTTAGTGTGTTTTTGCAAAAAGGAGGGCTCAGTGTGTAATAGTGGGTATCACCACTAATCGAACCCGAGACCTCGGCCTCACGGGTGACATGGGCATCCAACCACTACACCACACTAGCAATTGGTGACATAGAGTGGGATTAATTTCTCCTTATTGGTACGCTTTCAAGGGTAATGGAAAGACATCATGTACTTCTTGCAGCGTTGCAGTGGATAGTTTAAGCTCTTACCGAGGAGCAATCCTCGATTTTCAAGCATAGAAGTGTTTAAGGAACTTCCCATTGATGGGGCCGATCCTTATGCCATCATTGTCAATCAATTTGTAAGCTCCAATGGTGTTTGCCTCCTGCCTGAGAGTTGGAAGTAATTCACAAGCAACGGTCACATGGTTTGACCTAACAACTTCATCAAAGTCTAGATCAATCTTGTTTTCTTTGGCGAGCTTCATGATTTGTTCTTTGAAGACGAAGCATTTTTGGATTGGGTGGCCAATGATGCGATGGTATTTGCAGTAGTTAGGGTCATCAACTTTCCCCATGTCTTCTGGCCACTTGCATTCTGGCAGTTCAATTAGTTTCAATTGCAATAGTTGTTCTAAGATGTTTGGCACATCTTCATCAAGGAACGGATATGCTTTTTGCTCACGTTCCTTAAAAGTCAGGCGACGCACTTCGTTGTTTTGCCACCCTTCAAGCCGTTTTTCATTTGCCTTCGCTCCTCTTCTTGGAACCTTGACTATAGCAGTGTTAACATCCACTGGATCTTTGAGATTGCTTTTTGCATTCCTATCATTCTTCCTTACTTCTTTTCTGCTTTCCTCAGGTATGGGAGGTTTTGTATTTCCACGGCTAGCAATGCTCAACTCCATGTCATGTGCACGAGTTGCTAACTCTTCAAATGTTCGAGGCTTTATCCCTTGAAGGATGTAAAGAAGTCCCCAATGCATGCCTTGGATGCACATCTCTACAGCAGATATTTCAGAAAGTCTATCCTTGCAATCTAGACTCAAAGAACGCCACCGATTGATATAATCAACGACAGGCTCGTCCTTCCATTGTTTGGTATTGGTAAGCTCCATCATGCCTACCGTGCGGCGCGTGCTATAGAATCGATCAAGAAATCCTCTTTCCAGTTGTTCCCAACTATCGATTGACTCAGGTTCTAAGTCTGTATACCAATCAAAGGCGTTTCCCTTGAGCGAACGGACAAATTGCTTTACAAGGAGGCCACCTTGAGTCCCTGCGTTCTTACAAGTTTCTACAAAGTGAGCAATGTGTTGCTTAGGGTTTCCTTTGCCATCAAATTGCAAGAACTTGGAGGGTTGATACCCATTTGGCATTCTCATGTTATCGATGCGCTTTGTATAGGGTTTTGAATATATGAGAGAACTTGTAGAAGAACCTCCATATTGTGCTCGGATGGTATTTGTTATCATATCTTGTAATTGTTGGACTGACAACGAAGCCACCGAAGTAGATTGTTCTTGTTGGGGAGTGTCTTCAATTTCTCTCCCTTCGTCATCCTTCACAGATGTGAATTTATGACCATGGCTTGATTCACCAAGATCTTGTACTTCGAGTTTGTTCATTAAAGTTGCAATTTGGAGGTCCTTATCTTCAAGTGCTTTTGTGAGAAGGACGACCCTTTGCTCCATTTCAGCCATCTTTTCTTCCATGGTAGAGGTGTTTGTCATCATGACTAACACAACTTCCCAAGATGATGGAGAAGAAAGTGATTTGAAGTGAGCACGTGAAATCTCATCTTTTGAGTTCCCTTTGATGGGAGAGAAATCGTGCGACCAACTTCTTGTGAAGGAAGAAGGGGATTTGCCCCCATACTTGAGGTGTTCCAAGGTGGAGATGTCCTTGTTGATGACCTTGTTTCTTGTAAGAGGGTCTAAGGAGATGATTGTCTGGACCTTGGCTTCCTTGGTTGATTGAGCTTGAAGTTGATTGTGAGCTTTAGGTTGGCTACGATTGTTTGCATCAATGCAGTTGTTGGTGGTAGCCGTATCAAGTCTAATTGAAGTAGCTATTGTTGAAGCTTGAATGTTCTTGCTAGAGGCCATTTGAGCTGGTAGCAAGATGATGAAAATTTCTTTCTTTGAAGGAGAATGAGATGAGAAGCAGATAGGTCCCACTGGGCGTGCCAGAATATGTAGACGACTAAATTTCTCAGTTCGAAATAAATCAAATAAGTAAAATAGTTTCACAAATGCGAATTTGTATTGATGATTGTGTGGTACAATTCTCTGAAATTACAAAAGAGTGATCCTCTGATTCGATCTCCTTGAAAGACTTGTTGATTGGATTTGTAGTAATGTAATTTTGACTTGAACACAAATATCCTTCAATTTGGCTGAGGAATGGATCGAAGACCTTTGAAATGGAATTACAATGAATCTCTGGCTATAAGCTTGTTAGAAATTCTTTGTTCTTCACGTTCTTCGTGTTCTTCGTATGTTCTTCGTCTTCGAAGGTTTGTGGTGGAAGTTATTCGGGGCTTTAGAAGCTTGGATCCGTAGAGCTTCACTGATTTGTGATTTGTTGATGTTTTCGGACGCTTTTGGCTTGATTCCCGCAAACTTTTGGATCTAGGCAGATAGTTTGGATGATTCTGCTTTGAATGTTCTTCGTATTTGAAGGTTTGTGGTGGAAGTTCTTCGGGGCTTTGGAGGCTTGAATCCGTTGAGCTTCACCAATTTATGGTTGTTGGAGTTTCTGGAGGCTTTTGAGCTTGATTCCAGTGACCTTTGAGATCTAGGAAAATAGTTTGGATGATTCTGCTTCGAGTGCTCTTCGGTTTTGAGGTTGAAGTTCTTGAAGTTCTTGAAAGCTTTGAGGCTTGATTTCTGCAGAGCTTCTGTACTTCTGATGCTTCTGAATCTTCTCGATGCTGCTTGTGCTTCAGATGGCTTGGTGTGTGTGTCCCCGAAATGTCTTAGGAAGGCTTCTATTTATAGGAGTTTGGGGGTGGGTGAGCGACACGTGGCGGAGTCTGATTGGTGACACATGTCACAGCCTGGTTGGTTCGCCTATGTCATCGCTTACACGCGCTGGACTGCTTGTGTCATCGCTTACACGCGCTGGACTGCTTGTGTCATCGCTTACACGTGCGAGACTGCTTGTGTCATCGCTTACATGTGCTGATGCGTGATTGGTTTTTGCATGACACTTGGCAAATTTTCATTGGCTTCTGAGTAGTGATAGTAAAACCTAGCAGCAATATGTGGCACTTTGTAATTGGCTGTATTTTGTGGACTTGGTAGTGTGACGTGTCAGCTTGTGATAGGTCGGGAATTTTCCCTCTCTACACATCCAAACCACCCTAGATCAACCCCCCACTACCCCACTACCCACCAAAATCCCACAAGAACTGTTGAAATCAAAACCACTAAAATCAAAAACCAACACCAACTAACACCGAACACCCACACCCACTACCATCGAAACCAACACCCATTGCCATCGAACATGCCACCACTATGCCACCAACAAATGCCACCCCATTAATAGATCAACCTACACCACACAACCCATAACCCTCATGCTGCATGACCCACTCTGCTGCCACACAACCCATAACCTCCACCATACACCCCAACACAACCCACACATGACACACGCATGACCCATACAGACCATAAACGACCTACAAAGCCCATATAATCTTCACCACACGACACACGCCGTAGCCACCGCTTGACCCACGTCTCCAATGCATCCAAACCCATCACCTTACCCAAGCCTCTAATGTAGCCAAACCCACGCCGCAACCACCACCTAATCCACGACCCACATAGCCACAACAAACCCCAAACCCCCATTAGAAAATCCCCAAAGAGAGAGAGAGAGAGAGAGAGAGAGAGTAATAATATAATTATAAAAAGTAGAAACTTGCTTTATTGTAAAAAAAGTTATAATTGGAAGCTTGGATAATGCATCTCTTTTGTGGTTTGGTGCTATAAAATAGGATATCCGAAGTTTTACAACTCCGGATACTAATGCTCTTAATGTTCCGAGCTTGTTCTTTTTCTTTTTCATTTTTGTTTGAGAAACGCATTCCAAGGTCTTAAGTCATTGCTTTGGCATGTTCCATAATTATTGTTCTTGAGATCTAGGTATAAATTACTATCTTCTAATAGCCAATTGAACATTTTTAAGCAACATCAAGATTAACAAGGCCGACCATGTATTTTGGAGCTAAGGTGAGAACTAAATTGAGATATTTAATATATTTAAATATCAATTAAATAATAATTTTTTATATAAAATTTGTTATACTTGCTTGTTTCAATGCAAAACTACTAATTAAATTTTTTTATTCAAGTTATCTAACATCTCTTTTTATATTAATAATATAATTAATTC
Organism: Notholithocarpus densiflorus; assembly: GCA_030021035.2. Classification (NCBI taxonomy): domain Eukaryota; kingdom Viridiplantae; phylum Streptophyta; class Magnoliopsida; order Fagales; family Fagaceae; genus Notholithocarpus; species Notholithocarpus densiflorus. The sequence continues at coordinate 3,042,163 of JARYZH020000031.1, forward strand.
AATTAAATTTTCTTAAGATATTGTATTTATTAAGTAGTAATTAGATATATATTTATTTGAATTCTTTTTCACAAAATTTAATTTTTAATTTGTTAACAACTAGTATATCATATATTATATAATAAAAGTTGGGCTTAGAAGCCGTGGTTGCGCCACGTGGCTTCTCCAAATTGCAGAAATTTTATTAAATTTTTAGATTTTTAAAGAACTAAAAAGAAATAGTATACTACCAAGACTCTAATTCATTCTTATCATTAAATAAAATTATATTAACATTATTTTTTTTATTTGTTAGGGTATATTTCTTAAATTAAGGAATAATATTTAACAAACAAAAATTTAATTTAGATAATATTTATCATCTAATTAACATTATTATTTTTATTTGTTAGGATATATTTCTTAAATTAAGGGATAATATTTAACATACAAAAATTTAATTTACTAAATTTTCAAATTTTTAATTCTACTATAAATCTATCCCAAGAAATAGTATATATCTTCATTAATTTGATAATCTCTATCTATCTCAAAAAACAGTATATATCTCTATTACTTTGTTAATTTCTACGTTGATGACGTTTTAAAAAAAAATTATATCAAAATTCCTTATAGCTATCAACAACGTTCTCTTTCTCTCTCTCCTTTTTTTTTTTTTATATTTTACGTTATGTTGAATCATTTTTTTTTTTTTCATCCTATTCATATGACCTTTTTTTAATTCCAATTTTTATGGGATAAAAACAAACACATTGATTAGATATCTTTAATTTCAATAAGATTTAAATGAATTATATTTCAAATGGAACTCTACCAATATATATAACCTTATATATCCTTTTAGGAGTGAAGCTTACTTCAATATGTGAATGCCTAAATCCCATGACAATGCAGGTGTGCATTCTTTCTTCTTTTACTATTATTATTATTATTATTATTATTGTTGTTGTTGTTGTTGTTGTTGTTGTTGTTGTTGTTGTTGTTGTAGGGGTGAAAGGCCCAGGAGTACATATCTACGTATGTATTGGGTCAGGGGCCCAATCCAAGGACAGTAATTAGTCCGAGGACGAGTAAACACTGTCATAAGGATCAGTGTCAGTAAGTAAAGAGGTAAGGTTTGATCATGATTGCCTAGGAGGGTGGTCCAAGGAGGAATGCTACCTCGGCTGAACAAAGCCGAGGTCAGAAGGTGTGGTCTACCATCAAGAGCAATGTTCCGGACCATTTCATGGATGAGGATAAATATCAGGAAGGAAAAAGACAGAGGAAAGTTACGAAATATCTAAGGGAAAGCTGCTACCACCGCATTAAATGTTTTGTAGCTAACTCTTTGGCTACATTAATGAGAAAGTGATACTTGAACAGTAGTTTTTAGCCTTACAGCTACTACTCAAAGATTTTAGGAAGGTGCTGATGGGACAAGGATCAACACCAACAATCTGATCTGCACGTGAAAAGTAGAGATGAAAAGGGAAGATAGTATAAAATAGAAAAGAGACCCTGAGAGAAAGGGATCGGAGAATTGAGAAAGAAACACTGTAGCCATTTGAACTGTATTTGTAACCAACTTCAAGTAATATATACAAGAATTGATCTTCTCGGACTGTGCCGATGACAATTTTCTTTAGATAAATCCAGTCTATTTTTATTTTATTGTCATCTTGATCCATTGTAATTGCTACCCAACTCATTAAAACCTAGTTTTCCAACCCATTCTCTACAAATTAATTGTATTGGGCTCTTTGAGCTTAAATCCTTTTACCATTTGGGCTTAGGATTCAAATTGTGTCCTTACAATTATTATTATTATTATTATTATTATTATTATTATTATTATTATTATTATTATTATTATTATTATTATTATTATCATCATCATTTTGTTTATTTTCTTTGGTGTTACTATTGGTTTTTTGTCTTCATGTGATTTTAATTAATGAATTCAAAACATTCGAAAACATTGTCAAGTTTCTGAAGGCTCCTTCTTTGTTTTTGTATTTTGTTTTTATTAAATTCATTAGATTTTGTGTATTGGTTGCCTTTTGTTTAAACTAATTTTCTTAGCTTTGATCTAATTTATATTCTTAGGGTCTTAGAACTAATAGATAAATTTTAACAATTTTCTTATTTGATTTTTATGTTACATCAAATTATTAAGATGTTCTACACGTGTATTCTTGAATTATCAATTTTAATTTTAATTTATAATATTATCAAGATTATATTAATTTTGGATTTATCAATTGTTTAGAAATTTTTTTTAAGTAATTATCAATTTAAAATTCAATTTGGAATTATCAATTTAATTTAGTTTTAGAAAGAAATCCTATCCCTTATTTTAGTGAGATAATTATTTACACTTGATAATTTTTTCTTTTATCTTTATTGAATCTTTACCTTTTTAGGCAGCTTTTATTAGCATTACATTGATTCTTCATCTCAGAGATAAGGCTTCCATTGCTACTATGGACAGGTACGTATCTCATGCAAGCATATATGAAGTTAAATTGCCTTTTAATATTTTGAATGCTTTATTATTTTGCTAGATGTGATTAGACTCAAAAGTATATGCTTCATTATTTTTCTAGATCATTTAAATACACTAAAACTAAGTTAATAGGATTTATTTTATATAATTTATCAAACAAAATGAAATAGATTTTGTCGAGTATGATTTATTCATGTTGTTCCCTTTTTACTTTTTATTTTTATTTTGAATATCAGCATTTATTTATGTAAAGTGTGCATAGAATTATGTATCCGTTTGCAACATTAATTAATATTTTTCTGCTAATTATTAGTATAATTTTCTATTCCCAACAAATTCTTCATTAATCTTTTTATTTTTTTGGTTTTAAATTGCAAAATTTTAGAAATTTAATTCCCGAATTTTCAGAATCTTTAAAAAGTCATCATTCTTTTTTTTTTTCTTTTTCTTTTTTTTAGAATCATAGTCGTCATTCTTCCAATATCAATCGTTTTTATGCATTGATTATTTTTACTCTTGGGCCATTGTTATAAAATAGTTTTTTTTTCCTTCCTATTATGGAACTTATTTGACTAAAGTAGCAAAATCAAAGATGAAATGATAGCTCTGTATAGAAAAAAAATATATTTTAAAGCCATGTATTAAATGGTCATAGACTCATGCAATTTTACAAGGTTCAATTTTTTTTTTTTTTTTAACTCGGTTTAATTTTTTTCTTGGTTTTGTTTTCCAGGTTTGTCATCAAAGATTCCAAGCATCCTAAGAAAGGTGTGTAATCTATATCTCTCCAAATTTTTTTTTTCATTTACACGTAGTGTCTCTTTTACAATTCAAACTATTCATTTTAATTTTTGTTTCTCAAATAAATTTTCTATTATATGAATTTATGTTTAGAACAAATTAAAGGTTAATATTCTCCGAATAGTTCTATCTCTTAAAAGTGACCAATTTTTATAATACTATGTCTAAAGATTTTAATAAAGAACAATGACGAAGAAGAACAAGGGTACTCTAAAAACATAGTGTACAAATAGGTATTCAAAGATTTTCCAAATGTAAAAAATATTATTTTTAACAATACTTCAATTCACTAACAAATTAGTACTTATTTTGTTATAATAATTATTAAAATATATAATTATTTATACATATATTTTATAAGTTTTTTCATAAAACCGTGCACCGCACGAGCCTATAACTAGTTATATATAACAATAAAGCAACACCTACTGCTACTATCAATAAAAAAAAGGTGAAGTTCTATCTAATAAAAAAAATCAACTAAATAAATGTCAACTTGACCATCTTTTTACTATTATTATTATTAATATTATTATTAAAACCCATGCTACACAACCCCAAACTATGAATGAAAGAATAGGTTATATATATATATATATATATATATATATATATATATATATATATAAACAATGAGTAACAATCAAAATAATGAATACGGACAGTGCAAAAACTTAAAGCCAAGCGAAACAAATGCAATTAAATAACTCTATTTTATCCGGATAAAACATTGGTTTCTTTCTTTATCTCCAACCACTACTAAGGGCCTCATTTGGGAGGAGATAATAGAATGGAATGAAAATGAATGAAAAAAATAATTTTAGAATATTTTTTCCTTCCCTTGTTTAAGAGTTTTAATAGAAAGAATGGAAAGTCCATTCTCTTGTTTGAGAGTTTAAGTGGGGGGGAATGAAATTGGTAGAAGGGAACACTCATTCCTCTCTATTTCCTTAAAACCTCAAATTTTTATTCTCCTCGAAATTGGGAGGAATGGGAGGGAATAGAATTAGATTTAATGATATTTTTACTAAAACTTTCAAAAAAACCCTATATATTCAACCATTTATTTTAAAATAGGGGTTTAATAGTAATATTGTCATAAAACGATTCAATTCCATTCCCTCCATGTTGCTCCCAAATAAAATTACTTACATTCCATTCATTTTCATTCTTTTCCATTCCTTTATTTTAAAACATCCAATCAAGGTTACTTAATTCCATTCCATACCATTCTTTTCCATTCCTTTTCCTTATGATCATTCCATTCCCTTATGAACTCCCAAACGGAGCCTAAGGGTTAAACAAATACAAAGTAAAACTAGTTTTCACCAAAAAGAACAAGCAAAATGAGAGAGACGTTTATAACACAAATTTGAAGAAGAGCCAAAGTTGAAAGGAACGGAGAAGAAGGTCCCCTACCAAAAAAAAAATTAAAAATTAAAAATTTACTTTTTATACTTTAAATGGAGAGTGGAAAAATTTTCCAGTAATAAATAACAAAAAAAAAAGAAGTTTAATACTTTCTTTTTATCTGCTGATTTCATTTTTTGTTTTGTTGAGAGAAAGAGAAACAAAGTGACTCTAGCTTCTATGTTTGGAAGATTATGAGTTCTACACTCTAAAACTCCCGAATAGAGAAAACCAACCTTCAATTTTACATTAACTATGGAGATTTTTTTTTTTCTATGTTTTTATTTTATATATTATAAGAGTGATATGCACCCAAAAAAAAAAAAAAAAAAAAAAAAACGCATTTATTAGGGGTACCAATCACATTCATTATCAAATCATTTAGAGAAATGCTATGTTCACAACATTTTCATAGCACTTTCATAACAAATCTTAAGTTGTAGCCTGTAGACAAAAAAGTAATAATTTAAATTGTGAATTCAAATTATAATCAATAACAATTTACCACCTATAATTTGTTGTGAAAATATTGTAGATGTAGCACTTCTCAATGATTTATTAGGTTGTTGATAAAAGTTATAGTAGCTTTGACATTTTTATTTTTTTTTTAAATTATTAATTTTCATCTATTGACTAATAAGGGCTTAATTAATAATTTTACGAGTAAAGATACATTTTTATTTTTGGGTAAACTACACTTGTAGTCCCTAACGTTTGTCCTATATGTCAAAATGGCCCCTAACGTTTCAAATGTGTCAGATTAGTCATTAACCTTTGGGTATTGTGTCAAAATAATCCAAGTCGTTAAGTGGTGGAAAGAAAAAAGCTGACGTGGTTAACGGTGTTATCAAAATATTTATTTTTATGCCACTTAAGTAGCTACATATGCTGCCACATGTCTTTAGTTTTAAAAAATAAAATAATATATTTGAAATTAGTTTATTATAGACTAAAATTCAGTTTTTTTCTTTGTTTCATTTTCTTTTCTTTGCTTTCTACGGAACCAAACAGGAGTTAAAATCCTCGAATTCGAAGCTCAAAAAAATTCAAACCGAAAAATGGTTCAGTAGTGTACCACTCATAAGATTTGCATTGCAGCTCTGTTTGTTTAGTTCCTTCCCCAAGAATTTCAAATTGTAAAAAATTCCTATTATTGTGAGAGACCGCGCCCCCAAAAATTTCAAACTGTAAAAAATTCCTATCCGTTGCATAAAACTGAAATTGTGATTTGAAGTAATAATTTTAGCTATAAAAAAGGAAAGTGTGCAACAACGTTATCCTTTATTTTAATGTGATTGGGTTGGGTTGAACGTGCTGCCCCTTAAGCAAGAAAATTAAGATAATTTTTTTTTAGAAGTATGAAATCATGTACTTAAATTTAGTATAGTTATTTAACACATGAATATCTATTTAATATGATAATTTCTTAGATCCTATTTTACTAAAGGCAATATTTACTCACAAAAAAATTCTACTAAGGATGATAACGAATGTTATCATCTTCCAATAATAAACAATTAAGTTTTGATAAGACACTGTCACAATATTTAAAATTTCACAATGAATGATGATATATGCTACTAATGAAACTTTTCATCAAATTAAATACCTACAACCATCTTCAATGAATATATATTTCGTTATTCATATTTCCTTCTTTGTCATCTTATTTATGAGTGTAATTATGATTTTTAGCTTATTTAATTTTTAATGAACACCCTTTTAAGCAAGAAAAAAAAATACATATGTCATTGAAGTTTTCATTAGATAAAGTTATAAATCTAGAAGATTTAAGCCTCTAATAAATTAATGTTCTCTAAGTAACAAATAGAAACCATAGACATCATCATTCTTTCTTTCCAAGTATGACCACCACATAACACTCAAAATACATGAATAAAATTTTTGGGCCATTAAAATTTAGTAGGGTATTTAAGACATTGTACAATGGAATATTCTAGGAGTTACAAGATTTTATTAAAGTTTAACTAAAATAGTAACAGTATGGGTATATACTCATTTACAAAATATAAAGGATAAAATCATTCAACTTTAAAGCTTTGGGGGGAATGAAACTACCCTAAACATAAAGGGGAAAAATTCTTTTTACACTTTTTTTTTTGGGTGTGTAAAACTATGTGTTTTTTTTTTTCATACTTTAAACAATGTGATAAAAAATAAATCAACCCAAGAAAATTGTGCTTAAAAAAGTGAATTTTGGCTCAACAAATTGACTAAACTAAGAAAGAAGTCTAGCAACATAACAAAATGTCATGATATTTTCATATTACGTTTATTTTTAGTTATGGTGGGCCTTGGTCTAATATTTTATTATTTTATTTTAGAGTAATGCTATGTTTATAACATTTTCATAACAAATCCTAGGTAGCAAATTGTTATTGATTTTAAACTGAGCCAACCACTTTAAACTATGCATTTAAAAAAAATTAAATAACTAAAAGGCAATTGAAAAAAATCGTGCTATAAATAGTGAATTTTGACTCACCAAATTTTGACTAAACCAAAAAAGAAGTCTAGGAATACAATAAAATGTCACAACATTTTTACAATACTTTTTATTTCTAGCTATGGTAGGTCCCTGTCTGATATTTTATTATTTATGTCTATAACATTTTCACAACAAATTTTAGATGGCAAATTGTTACTAGTTTTAAACTGTGACCACCACTTAAAATTTTGTATTAAAAAAAAAAAAAAAAAAAAAAACCAGCCCAAGAAGATTGAGTGGAACAACAAATTTTGGCTCACCCAATTTGCCTAAACCAAAAAAAGTTCGGGAATATAATAAAATGTTACAACATTTATTTCAATCGTGGTAGGTCCATTATGATATTTTATTATTTATTTTAAGGAAATGCAAATTTTACAATATTTTCACAAAAAATTATAGATGACAAGTTATTACTGATTTTAAACTGGGCCCATAATCAAATATCACTTTTTTTATGCATCAATACTAGCTTGGCACCTAGGATTTGTTGGGAAATTAATGCGAAAATGTTTTGGACTTCACTTTTTTTTTTTTATCTATAAGAAACTAAGATCTCGACAATTGTGAAAATATTGTGACAACAACATGATGTTACAACATTTTCAATAAATTTATTTTTAGTTGTGATTAGTACCAATCTTTTTTTTTTTTTTTATTCCTATAAAAAACTGACACCTCAATAATTGTAAAAATAAATATTTTGAAACTTTTTTGTTCCAGTATAACAATAACATGTAAACACATATAAATATATGTGAAGTGCTTCATTTACAATATTTTCACAACAAATCATAGATGGTAAGTTGTAATTGGTTCTAATTTAAATCAATAAATTAAATTATTTTTTTGCAAATCCATAATAACAAATAAAAACTTATTTATCTAGAATTTATTGTAAAAATATTGTGAATGCATCATGCCTCTAAACGTTTAAAAGAATAAAAAATGACCAAAATAATAATAATAATAATAAGGCAAAAATACAAAATTGACCCTCTAACTTTCAGTCTTTTTTCATTTCAGTCCTCTAACTTTCAGTTTTGTCATTTCAATCCTCTAACTTTCAATTGTTGTCAATTCGGTACTACGTTAGACTTTAGTTATCTACTGCCGTTAAGTGAGCCAAAACGACGCCGTTTTGACTTTTTTTTTTGTAATTAAAAAAATTAAGAAAAATGTTATTAAAAAAAAAAGTCTTTTTTTTTTCCTCATTTTCTCTCTTGCCACCGCCGCCTCCACCTCTCCATCTCTCTCTCTTCGTCACTCACTCCACCAAAATTTGAAACCCAAAGTCTCTTGGGATAGTCATCTCCTCGGCTAACCCACTCAACACCGAGTCTGAGATTTCAAGCCTAATCCAACTATGCAACCCAGCGATCACATTTGCCATGTCATCAAGCGCTCACAAACTTTCAAAAATTTCTCTCCATTTCAAAACCATTGTCCTCGACTCGCCCGAGTTCGACTCAATGATGAGGAGTCCAGTACAAACGATCGACCGCTTCGAAGTGATCCAGTTTGATTTGGCAGCGATATTGTACTCGTCGGGGACCACCAGGAGAGTCAAAGGAGTGATGCCGACTCACCGGAACCTGATGGTGACTGTGTTTGGTACCTACGCGCATTGTGAGACAGAGAGATAGAGAATGAGAAAGCGAGAGAGATTCCGACGAGTGAGACAGAGAGATAGAGAATGAGAAAAAAAAAGTTTTTTTTTTTTTAATAACAGTTTTCTTAATTTTTTTAATTACCAAAAAAAAAAAGTCAAATTGACGTAGTTTTGGTTCACTTAACGGCAATAGATAACTGAAGTTTAACGGAGTACCAAATTGACAACAATTGAAACTTAGAAGACTGTAATGACAAAACTGAAAGTTAGAGGACTGAAATAAAAAATACTGAAAGTTAGAGGATCAGTTTTGCATTTTTGCCTAATAATAACAACAAACAAAACTCGTGTACTGACGAAAAAAAAAAAAAAAAAAAAACCAGCTTAAGTAATATGCAAAACGGTGTGTTTTGTAAAACTCACCAAATACAAACCAAATTGGTACTGTAGAGAGAGAGATATTCACATTCTACCCAAAACCAGAATATATTATTATATACGCTCTTTCTGCATTGCGCGATTGATCTCTCCAAATTGCATAATGCCAATGGATCCACCTATTACCAATCTGAGGCTACGTAAGAATTTATGTTCATCGATTAGGTTTTTATTATATTTCATGTAATTGGATTTGTTTTTTTCTTTTTTGTTTCAAGTCGCCTAACCCTAATTCCTCTTTCTCATCTCACCTCATCCGGTGTTGTAGTAATTTATACTATAATTGGAGCTAGTATTGTGCGTCCAGTGTCTGCGTGGCTTCAAGGAGAAAGGCAAGTGTTATTGGGTTTTTGAATATATATATATAAATTGAAATTTTGTTGGCGATGATGCTAATCCGTGTTACATCTTTGGTGGTCGTTCAGGTTGTTTTCTTGGGGAGGATCTTCTGAAGAAACATATCCCGAGTATGTCTGTTTAAACCCAATATTTGTGCATAATATCATTGCTGACAATTTCAAAACCCTTTAGCTACTTGATCTTATCGGTACTATGCTTCAAATATACATTTGAACATGGGCTCTACTTATGTGGGTAGACATGAATTCGAGATAATTTTATGCATTTTGTTGTTGAGATAATTTGTCTCTCTCTCTCTTACAGATGTTTATCAAGTTTTATTTTAATCTGTACTAGTTTTAGATCTTGTGATGCCTACTCATGGGATAATTATTAGCTACATTAAATAAGTGATGTGGATGTGGATGGAGGGACCATATTGACCTCAATTTAGAAGATTGAGGGTTAAATTGATCTAATAGAATACCCGTCGGTATGCTCCCTAGTGATGGGAGGCTAGGGACCTAGACATGGATTCTAGGGATGTGCAGTCAACACATTGACCCACCAAAACAGACCCAACCCAATGGGTTGTATTGATTTTTGTGGACCGGTGGGTAGGGTAGGGTCGGATTGGATATTTTTTTTAATTTTTATTTTACATTTGGGTTGTGTCTGGTTAGGGTCAGCATATTCACCAACCTGTCTAACCTCACCCGACCTGACTATATTCAATATGTTTTAAATTAGATATTTTAATTATCAGTTTTACCCTATTGCCCTCAAGGGATCTGAAATACTAAAACATACTCTCATATCATTTCTCATTCTCCTCGCTACCTGCTGCCACTCTCCTTTTCTCTCACCCTTTTTCATTGTCTCTCTCGCGTGCTGTCTGTCTCTCTCTCTCTCTCGCCAGTATATTGACCATCGAGTGATTTGGTTGCTTAGAATCTTTATAAGATGGCAGCAAACTCTCTAGCAATGTTATGAATATTGTTTCGGACCCCGTTTCGGTTTGTCCAATAGAATGGAATATTTCGGTACCGGCCGATTTCGGCGTACCATTTCAGGGAGTTTCGGGGTTCCTAAAAAATAATTTATATATATTCTTGTGGAACATAAAATTGTCAATTCAAATAAATAAATAACTTAATATCAAATAATACAAGTCATTTAGTCTTAACTCTTAAGTCTTAAACATCAATATTTTTTTGATAGGTAATCAAAAATGTTATATTAAAGAAGGAAAAAAATAAATGAGAAGTACAAGATGTTCATGATGATGAACAACAACACAACACAACAGCAACACAACACAATAAGAAGATTTACAAGTCAATAGATAAATATCAAATAATACAAAACATTTAGTCTTAACTCTTAAGTCTTAAACCTCAATATAACATCAAACAGTAATAAGATTTATAACAAGTCATTTCTCATTACATAAGTCCATAATAACTAATAAGCCAACAAAGTTTATAACATAATATTACTCCTCCTCCTCATCATCATCCATGAGAAAAGGATCAAATTCATCATCAAAAGAACTCCCACAAGAACTACTAGGACCCATTGGAAGATTTGTCAAGCCATGTTCATTGTTGTTGTCGTCATCATCAACGTCATCAACATTAATAGTTTCAAGTTCAGCATCCTCTTCCACATTCACTAGGGCTACTGGTTCATTAAGATAATCCCAATTTATTTCATCTGGATTAAGAAGTGCGAGTTCTTCAGCCACCCAATCTCCCATCAAGTCAATGTTATCCAAGCTTATAGGATCCAATGCATACTTATTCCTTTGAATGTTCCTACCAATGGGAATATTAAACATTAGTAACATTTTACAATTATTTGAAAGTACATTTCATTTGCATATGAGTAACAATAATAAATTTACCTTTCTCAAAGCCTCAAATTATAATGGACAAAGACCAAATCATTTACACGTTTATGTTCCAATCTATTTCTCTTCTTTGAGTGAACATATTCAAATGTGCTGCAGCTTCTTCTTTTTTAATAGGTAAGAAACATGTATATTCAATAAACTGCTAAATGCAAAAAAGCACTAGCATATCAAACATACAAGAAAAGAAAGAAAAGCACGAACATAAAAGAAGAAAACACTAAGAACAAAGAAGAAGAGAGCTAAGGAATAAAGGAAGAGAATCACTAGATGTGAGTCCTCAAGCCCTAGCCCAATCAAAAAGGGAACCAGAAAAGAGAGCGAGCATTTGATCTTTGGATCTATCCAAATCCTCAAATGTCCTCCAATTGCGTTCCCTCCAAATACACCACATCAAACACAATGAAACTAAATTCCAAATGCGAGATGAATGCTTCCCCAACCAATTCCACCAGCCAAAAAGAAGATCTGACATTGTACCAGAGGGGACCCATCAAATCCCAAAGGTTTTATAGACAAAGCACCACAGCCGATAAGCCTTTCCACAATGAAACAACAAGTAATCCGCTGTCTCCCCACAACAACGACACATAATACACCAATCAACGAAGTCAAAGCCCTTAAGCCTCAAATTATCTCCTGTGAGAATCCTATCCAATGCCGTTTTCCAAACAAAGAAAGAGACACGCCGGGGTGCCTTAACCTTCCAAATACCTTTCCATGGAAAAACAATGGAAAAAGAACCATGTAACTTGTGATAATATGAGCGGATAGTAAAATCCCCGTTCTTTGTCAACTTCCATCTCATACGATCACCATCAGTCATAAGAGGTAATTTGGATGCCAAGAATTGGAAGAAATCATCCACATCTGCCTCCCAATCATTAGGACCTCGAATGATTTGAGCATCCCAAGTCCTCTTATTCCCCGCTCCTTGGCACAACAAAGAAGATTCTACGGAAGCTTCTTTGTTTGCAGCAAAAGTGTACAGGATCGGAAAAGCCAAATGGAGAGGAAGATCTCCACACCACCTGTCTGTCCAGAATTTCACTCTATCCCCCACCCCAACATTAAAGTGGACATTTTTGTGAAACACTTCCCATCCCATCCGAATACTTCTCCATAGACCACACCCATGTCTGTCTAGAATCATATCAATTGGATTTAGTACTATGAATTGTATAACTAGACAAAGGTGAAAAAAAAATATAGGACTAATGACACCACATGTAAACTAGGATTTGGATACTTTCAATTTCAAAGTGAAATGGAGAATGTCTATTTAATGGTGATGATTCAAATTTGAATCAATTTATGGTCAAGATTTTGCCAAAATTGAGACCCTTGATTTATTCAACTTTGAATCATGGGCTTTTAATGGACACTCTCCATTTCACTTTATATGGAGAGAATCAAAATCTTGTAAACTTAGGGGAGCTAATTTGTATTTTAGTCTCTTTTATTTGTGTTTGTGCACTTGCATGTGTGTTGACGTGAAACCTCACCAAGGTTGGGCCCTTTGGACCCATCCTATATTTAGGTTTTTAATATCCAATTAATTGCTAATCAATACAATCATGCCCAAGTATGTTATCCTAACAATGTTGCACACTTTGTTAAGCTTATTTATGTTGCAAGAAGGATACATGTTTATGGAATTGACGTTTGTTTATGCCTATTGGGTTTTTGATATTGTATGACTTTTATTATAAGATTTTGCATTGACACGGTTTTCCTTTCTGACATCTTGGTATTTATTCAGAATCAATCTGAATAATTATTGTTGTTTCAATATTATTTCCATTCTAATGAAAACATTTTTTAATAGTTCGACTATTCGGCAAATTTTACGTTTGGAAGGAAAGGCAGCAAAATCTATGACATTGGGGAAATTGGCTACGTACCTTAGGTAAGTCTTACGATTTAAACAAATCTGTTACACACATGTATTGAAAGACATCATAGTAACTTTAAGATTTGCTGTCAAGAATCTCTATACTTGATCCTTTTAAACCTAACTTTGTTGTGCTTGTTGGTATGTAGAAATTTTTCTTTGAACATAAATTCGGTTACCTTTTTATTAGGTTTGCTGGTTCATGAAATTATTTGGATTTTTGTGAAGATGCAAACTTGTGGACTAGAAAGTGAAATCATAGTCTTTTTTTTTTAATATATAAAAATTCTTAATGATTTCCCAATTTGCTTATTGCTTAGTGGCTATGGAGGTATATGGAGCGAATTGGCTGAATCGAAGAAAGATTGATGTGGCATCAGAATAGTAATATTCCTCACTTCTCACCCAACTATTAACTACTAATCCGCATGATGTGTAGTGCACATTGAAATATTTTGTTTAATTTTATGTTATGTTTTGTGTATAATACTTATCATGTGCAATATTTGGGGATTTGACTTTAATTATATTACTTGCGATGCTATTGGGAAGAGGGGATAATCAATAGTATGAAATATTTGCTTGATTTTTTTTAAATTTTTTTTTGCTTGTGGGTTAGCGCTTTTGGAGGTATATGGAGTGAGTTGGCTGAATCGAAGAAAGATTGATGAGGAATCAAAATAGTCATATTCCTCACTTCTCACCCAAGTACTAACCACTAATCCGCATGATGTGTAGTGCATGTTGAAATATTTTGTTTAATTTTATGTGTAATGTTTGGGGATTCAAATTTAATTATATTTGATCTTTGTGGGGGGGGGGGGGGGGGTGGTTTTGAGCCTTGGATGGCTCTAGTGGAATGGCATTTGCCTGTTATCTTTGATATTTTAGATTTACTTGTATTTTAATTGTTGCCAAAGAAAACTCAATTTTAGCAAGATTGTCATATTTCAAAAATTGTATATAAATCTTATAAAAATAATCAGTAAAATTATTTTACAATGATAATTAATTAATTATTGCATTACTTAAAATAACTAATGAGATGCGGTCAAGTTGTATCTGTTAAAACTTATGAGTTGCACCTTTTTACACTTTTAATTGTGAGGAAAAAAAAAATTGCATGTCATCAATTCTCTCTATGCACTAGTCTCCATCGTCTTCTCTCTCTAAACTTAAACAAAAGAAAAATGATCCCATCTTCACAGTCATGAGTTTTAAATCACATTCCCATTTTTGGTAGAGGCTCAAAGTTTAGTGTTTGGTCGGCCATTTTTCAACCAACACACTTTTTTGATAATAAGCAACAAACACACTCGGTTACGAGAGAAGATGATATAGTTTCAATGGTTCAAATTCTGGATCTCGTTAGTCCCAAACGCTGAAACCATCGTGATTGTTGTAGGAGTAATTTGTGATTCAAACCTTGTGTTACAATTGTGCTTGTGTGCATAAGAAAACAAATACAACAAGTTTAGGCACATTGACAAGTTGCTATAGACAAGTAAATAAGTCATATCAGAGGTAGTACAAAGTTTAGCTACAATTTTATAGTATAAAAAAAACATTACTATTGTTTTGAAAATCTCATTGTTAAATTGCATATTCTTTACACTTTCAAATTTTGTGTCAATTGGATATTATTTACTATATGATCTATAAGCTTATATTTTATACATAATTTTAAATTATAAAAACTTGCAATTTAAACAATTTATTGATAACATAGCTATTGATTTTTAATTTTCTAAAAATTTTGCAAGCATGAAGTATATAAGAAGAATATGTAATCTAATAATAGTTTTGTCAAAATTCATCTTTAATAAAAAGATATTGAGTAAAGTTGTAGTCTTGGGTTACAACTAATTTTGTAGCTAAACTATGTCCTTAGAGGTAAATTAAAATGAATACCAGTAATAATTAATAATTTGCCAACGCATATATCTCAATGAATTGCCACATGGGCGAGTAGCTTGTTTAAGTGCCTATCATGGGTGTAACGTTTATGGTCTGTTTGGTTGGAGGGATGAAAAAGAGAGAGGACAAAAAATTGAAAATTGGGCGAGGCAGAAAAGTAAAAGGATAGAAGATATTTAATTTTCTCTCATGATTTTTGGTTTGGGAGTGAAAAAATAGAAAGGCGGAAAACTTTTTTATTAGGATAGAAAATATTTTTTCTACAAAATTTACTATCATGCTCCTATTAAATAATTTTTTATATAAATATTTTTTTAGGGAAAAAAACTGGAGTTGGGTATAACTAAATTAGACCAAACAGTGAACTTCAAGTGGGAAAAAAGAAGAAAAAAATTAGGGGGAGAATGAGGAGGGGGGGGGGGGGGGATAGAATATTAATTAACATCAACCTCTGTCTTCTCCATTATATTTTCTTCAAATTGGGGGGCCAAAATTTGGTGGGCATGAAGAGAAAATTACCAGGTCCCACATGTGTTATTGGGCTTCCACAAAAAAAGAAAAAAGAAAAAAGAAAAAACACAAGTTCATATAAAATTATTATTTTTTGATAAGTAAATTTATGTAGTTTTTTTTTTTTTTTTTTTTTTAAGAAATAATATACTACTCTGCAACTCAAACCGTTTACTCTCCTAGACTCAAGTCTATGTAAAATCACATAAGAATTGTTTGGGAATTGAGAGAGAAGAGTGATAGATTGTGGCTATTGGGAGATCAAACATGTCGACATGATCAGACTATGGCTATGGTTGACAGGTGTGTATGAAACCAATTTGTAAACCTTCATGTTCTGAACTTTAGAATTTTTCACTTTAATGGTCTGTTTGAATTGAGGGAGAAGGAGGAAGAGTAAAGTAAAGTTGATATGATCCAAAATTAGCTTATTTTTAGCTAACTTTACTCTACTCTCCTCCACTCTTTCTCCTTTAGTCCAAACAGGCAGTAAATTATTGTCTATGTGATGAACCCAATTCTTTCTCACCCACCTCTTCAAGTTCTCTTGTAAAAGATCTCCACGTAGGCCGCTATTTACAAATCCACCATCAAACATTCCATCCTTTGCCTTGATTGCAAAACCTTCAACTTGATTCTTTACTTCAACTACCTTATACACATGCCAATTTATTTGAAACGGACCCATGATTTCAAGTTAGAGGGAGCTAGAGTATTAGCAAAAAATAAAAAATAAAAAAAATAATTTACTCCAAATAGACATCCATATAATATTATCAAATTATAAATATACAAAATCATTGTTTCTTAATATATTAAGATGCAAAAATCTACCAATAAATACAAAAAAAAAAAAAAAAAAAAAACACAAAATAATATTGTTTTTTAATTGGATTTTTATTTTTTTGGAAGTTGGAGCATTTATAGCATGATTTTGAAACCCAAACCAGACTGGATGGTTAGACCAGGTTAACCGAAAATCGGTCATCACTCCGGTTTTTTAAACTAAGAAAATTGGAAAATTAAAAAACTTTCTGTGAACTTCTTGTCCCGCAATTAAACCGCCCAGTTTCTAAACCGGGCATGGATTCACCGGTCAGACCTCAAAGACTGCCCCAAAAATCGTCTCTGAAAAAATGGCCGGTAGACAGCCCTTTTTGGCCAGAGCAATATCTTGTTGGTTTCCGACTAAAGCCCAAGCCCCCATGAATCTCTAATGTAGCTCCAATGGCTCATAGTCCCTGAATCTTTATTGTTTTGGGTTTAGATTTGTTTTGGAGAGATTGGGGTGGAAAGAACAGATAGAGAAGGAGAAAGAGAGAAGAAGAAGAATGAGAGCAGGTTGCTTCTAAGTTCCAATTTCTGAAATGTTTTAATGAGGTGAGAATAAAGTCTCAAGTCTGACGCATTGGGAGTGATTTTATTTTTTGGAATAGGGATTTTTTAGAATTACATAAAGATCTCTGCCCCCTTGTCATGTCAATATTGCATTAGAGCATCCATATTGGTAGAGCTATAATTTTCGTTATTTGGCATCATAAAAAGTTATTTTATCTTATTTACTTTATCACTTTACAAAACACTTAACATCAATGGTTTTATTTTAGCTTTCAATATAATAAAATAATATAAACAACACAATAAAATAATATAAACAATACAATAAAATAATATATTCACTACAATAAAATAATATATCTTCTACAACTAAACAACAATAAAAACACCAATTTATTATTTTTTCTCACTCTTCATCTTTATCTCTCTATCTTCTCCCTCTCTTCCCTCTTTTCAACCCACAGCCCCTCACGGCACCACTACCATCACCACCACTCATTGCTGTGTCAAACCCAACCCAGCCACCAACTCACAACCAAAAAACTAGGGGAAAAAAAAAAACCAGCATCCAACAAAAAAAAAAAAAAAAAACAGTAAAAAAAACCCCAAAGAACAAGCCGATCAACAGAAATAGCCCACCACAACCTAATTGGAACCCACACAACCCACTGACCAACACCCATAATCACTATCATGGCAGTCGCAAGCTCAACCAAAAAAAAAAACCTAGCAACCAACAGGCCACACTGTCGATACCAACCTCCCCACAGGCTATAACACAAAAACAAACCCAGCAACCCCAAATTAGCCACAACAGATCGGCGATGGGGCGTGGGTCAGCAGCGTGGGGTAGGAGAGTGGGCCAGTGAGATGGGCTGGCAGTGGTGAGAGGATGATGACTCTCGGCAGAGGTGAGAGTTGAGGGATCTAAACTGTCGGGGAGAGGAAAAAAAAAAAAAAAACAAAGAAATAATATTTTAATAGGAGGTGGGAATAAAAAATTAATTGTTTTTTAGCTTTCAGTTATAGTGCACAGCCATATATAGCTGTGTACTGTAGCTGTGTAGGTAAAAATTTTACCTATACCACCATCAATGTAGTACCCTTTTTGTATATGGTGGTGCTAAAAATAACTTTTTAGCTTTTTAGCACCACCATTGTGGATGCTCTTAGTGTCCTTTTTCTTTTCTTTTCTTAATTGCATTTTTGTGCTGGTTTCACACTTCACAGTTGGAGTATTCCTATATCATTTGAATATGAAGTTTTCATATATTTAAATTAAAATTATAAGTTTTTTCAATTATATTAGTAAATTAAAGTTTTTGAAATATTTTTGTTAGTATGGATTTGTTGAAATACTTAAACTAATAGTAGGATAATATTTATATAACTTTTATAATTAATTAAGAAAATTTTATTTTTATCTTTAATCTATATAAAATTAATCAATTATAAATACTATTTTAGTCTATATTGATAATTTTTCATATTTATTTCATATTATTTAATTATTAAATCAATTATGATATCATCGCGGTTTTACCGATTGTTGTTCAACCTTGGTCGAACCTCAATTTGACTTTAAAAACCTTGAACCTCTCCTTCGACTGGTCCTTTGAATGGTCCGAGTCTAAAAATCATGATTTATAGTAGTGGTACTAAAAAATTTAATTTTTAGCACTTCAAAAAACACCTTTATCTATTTTATCACCTAACTTTACAATACACCCAACATCAATTGTTCTATCTATTTTATCACTTCAATTGTTCTAAATTTGAGTTTTTTAATTGAAGGAAGAGTGATAAATTTATAAAATATTGTATTTTATTTTTAACAACTTGCTATAGTTAATTGGTATTTATACTAGTTTACTGTAGTTGCAAAAAATTTAATTTTAACTTCTCTAATAACACACGGGTTTTGGTTCGTTGGTGGTAAAATAGCTTTTTTTGCTAAAATACAATCATTATTGTAAATGCTTTTGTTGTTTTGTTAAGTTTTTAAGTTAGATAGTTGCTACAAAGTGCTTGGGGTCTAGGAGGGAAAGAGTTCGAACTGCAGAGTTAGCAGCATGTTGTAATTATCTCTAAAGAAAAAGGTTAGATAGTTGCTAGTTGAGCTAGACTAGTTAGGCTAATAGGAGAAAAGGGGGCTAAGGATTTGGAATAGGAGGGCCAAACTACAAAAATAGAGAATATAATAAGTAAAAAAAGAAAAATAAATGGGCCGGAGGCCCGGGGCTGCCTTGGGCCCGTCCCTGCAATTTATTATAAATCCAAGTAAAGCCCATGCTCAACCCCGATGTATGTGGATTTTTTATACATAAAGCACATAGATAGTGGGAACAGATAAGACACTACAAAGTTTCATTCAATCATGACTAGTAAGTCCTAGAATTGACATGAATAAGTCATGATTGTTGGTGCTTTATACGTATCATCACTATCATATCTACAACATTATCATAAATCACTTCCAGTCATTATTTCTATTGTAAGCCAATAAATCCAACTGAAAAGTTCAGATATATATTAAGTCCCCAAACACAATTACTGTTAGTGCAGCTACTGTATAGATGTCCAATAGTACCACAGGGCACAAAACCCATTAAAAGGAAAACCAAGAATTCCATTTCCACGACCTACTGGTAGCCATTAAAAGGAAAACTAAACCAAGGTAAGTATAAGGCCAACCAGCTAAATTAAATTGATGCTATAAATTTTAGCAGAGTAGTGAAATCGTCAACAATATTACTATGCACAACTTGGCCAATTATTAACCTTCACCCTGAAATCTTAAGCTCAAATTTGGACGATGTGTAGATAAGTTAATACATGCAGCCACATATTGAGTTTAAATGGACTTTTTTATAAGGGGGTGTTTGGTTGTATTGTTTAAACAACAGTTTACATTGTTTAAACAATACAATATGTATTTTCACAACACTTTTTCACTCACATGTATTTTCACAACACTTAAACAAGTGTTACTAGAATAACATTACTAAATAGGCCCTAAATTACTATGTATTAATTAAGTACATGAACTGATGAAAGCATTGTAAAACCATACATACTCGAATTTGGATGGTGTGTTATTGTGTTAAGAATTTTTGGTCTAGAAAACCTAAATGAATGTAACATGGATTAACATCATCCCAGTAAAGGCCAACAAAATTTTTTGATAAGTAAAAATAAAAACCCGAATAGCACTAGCCCACCATCTAGCCGTGTAGTTTTTTTTTTTGAGAAAACAGTAATACACTAATACTTATTAGAACACACGAATACGAAATTAGTATATAGAGTTTTTTAAGCCATGTAGCCTTTGTAAGCACAATATTAAGACCAATTGCTAGATAAATCGCTACAAAGAATAATGAGAAGAGGAATTAGGGTTAGCAAAATATAAATAAATAAAAAAGAAAAAGAAAGAATAAGAAGCAAAATCCAATTACATGATAAATAAACGCTAATCAATCAACATTAATTAGAGCTCATGTGCACATGATGATACAACGATGCCCTGTTTAATATAGCATTTGGCTTGCCCCATTGAAGCTAGCACCTGGCTTTGCAAAAGTAACATGGTGGCTGTGTATTTGCCATGTTTTTGTCAATTACATGGTTCCAATTTTTGCAACAAAAAAACTTAAACATTTTCGTCTCTTGAGGCTAAATGCAACAGATAAAATGGTTGTTTTGTTCTCCATCAGGTTATGAAAAAAAAAAGAAAAGGATAAAAATCAGCACATTGAAATTTATATTTTCTTGTCAATCCAAAACAATTTGGTTTCATCAAGGAACAACTTTCAGAATGTAGAATGTAAATGGAGGATAATAAGTATTTGGTTAATCTAATTGAAAACCCAGCTGATTTGCCGTTTTAAATATCAACGTTCATCTATATATATATATATATATATATATATATATATATATATATTAGAGCACTAGCATGGAGGGTGTAAAACCCCCAAGTTGCTATTTTACCCCCTAAATCCTAAAAACCATGCTCCATCCGGGTTCGTAAACCCAAAATATTTTACATCCTGTGAACAGATGCAACCTCACTGTTCACTAAACTTAAAAACTAATATTTAATTCTCTCCCACTTTTCTCTCTCATCTGACTCTCCCCCTTCCCTGTCCTTTACTCTTCACCGTCTCTCTATTTCACTCTCCCTCTTCTCTGACTTCATTCTTCTTCCCCTCTACTCTCTCTATTTCTCTCTTCTTCGATTCTCCGTCTTCTCTCTATTCTCTTTGTTTCTCTCTAATCTATCTTTTCTTGTCTGAAACATTTCTGGTTGGATAAATTCGATGGTGGCTGGGTTTTAGGGGTGGAGATTCGGTGGTTCCTGAGTTGGTTTCGGTGGTGGGTTTCGATGATGGAGCTGATCAGTGGTGGGTTTCGGTGGTGGAGTTGAATCGGTGGGTGGGTCTATGTTGGGTCTTGGTGATGTGGTTTTTAGTGGTGAGTTGTTTGGTGGTTTGATTATAGGGTTTCGATGGGTCTCGGTGATGGTGAGTTTCAATGTTATATGGTTGCTGGGTTGGGTTTGTGGTGAATCTCGGTGGGTTTGTGGCTTTTTTTCTTTCGGGTTTGGGACTGATTCCGGTGGGTATATGGTTTTGATTGTGGTTTGGTGTTTTTTTTTTGTTTTTTTGTTTGGTGGCGGATCCAGTGGGTCTGTGTTGGTTGGTGATAAGGGTAATTTTGTAATTAACCCATGACGAAACAAAAGGCGACGGACATAACAAGGTTGACAACTTCACTCATGAGAGACAACCTTGTTGTAAAGTCTACAGCTCCACCCCATACCTGACGGCTGCATCTTGGGCACAATAAGCTGAAGATAGTAAGCTGAAGACAGTAAGCTGAAGAGAACAAGCTGAAGAGAGTAAGCTGAAGATAGTAAGCTGAAGACAGTAAGCTTTCAAATTTTTTAAATTAAAAAATCCAATTAATTATTGAAATATATTTTCTAGATATTTTTTTTAAAAAATTAATTGAATAACCTTAATTGAATAAACTTGAAACTTAGTTACTTTGAGGATTCAATTGAACAAAAGCAAAATTGAAGGACTAAAATGAATTTTTTTTATTTTTTATTTTTTTTTAGAGTTTTAACCTATAGCGTCCGCTTTTAATGATAGCTATTTATCATCAGACCAAGACACCAATCAGTTTTTAGTGTAGGCGGAGATTGAACCCCAAATCTCTTATTCAACCATAAGAGACTTACTAGTTGAGCTAATTGGAATCTATGACTAAAATGACATCAGCTTCCATTGGCAGAGGTTAGCAAACGAAGATCTAATAGGAATGCTGAAGGGCTTGCACAAAGCTGACGGTTCCAGCATAACTTTGCCTTGCCTTCCACGAATGGGTATATAAGGAAATATCGTGCGCATCACGCTCAGTATTAGACTCCTATAAGGAAAGGATCCCGTAAAATACGCCCCAAAGAGACTCCTAAAAGGAAAATACTTCTAGTCCAACAAGGAGAGGTCAACACTCTACTACTATAAAAGCCCCAATACCCTCACAAACCAAGGTACGCATAATTGACCCCACTCTAGTACTTTAGAGTTGTAAACAAGAGATTTCTCTAACTTGACCATCGGAGGGTATTTGGCCGGTACCATACCGGTACTCCTCTTAAGGTCTTCAGCTTTTGCGTCGTGCAGGTTCTTGTCAGGAGCACGTAAGGACCGTGTGGCTTACTGACGATTTTTTGGCATCATCAGTTGGGTTTTTGGTGGTGATTGTTGTTGTTGTGGTTGGTGGTTTGGGTGATTATGGTGGTTGTTTTGGTTGCTGTTGTTGGTTGTGGTGGTGGCTGCATTGTTGCTGTGATTATTGTTGCTGGTTGTCTTGTTCTTCTGGGTTTGGGTTTGGGGGTGTTGAGAAAGAGAGACAGAGAGGAAGAGTGAAAAGAGGCACGAGAGAGGAGAGAGGGAGAGAAAGAGAATTAGTTTTATATTTATTTTATTAGTTAATTTATATTATTTTATTAAGTTGTATCTAAATATAGAAATTGAGATATAGGGTGAGTTGTAAAATAAATTGGTAAAATAGATAAAATGATGATTGAGGATGCAAAATAGATACTTTTTTGCATCTTTGGATGCTAGTTCAAACGAAATCAAATTAGAATCTAAATTTAATTTCAGTTAGAGATCAATTGTGAGCCATGTGTCCTATTTAATTTTTAATTTTTGTACCAAGTGAATTATTGAGTATAAAAATTGAAAATTTCAAATCTAATTAGATTTTAAATTTTTTCAATTAGAGTTTAATTTTTCACCATGTGTCTATCTATTTTTTTAAAAAATTTTGTGGCAGGTAAATTGTTGGGTGTAAAAACTAAAGAGTTTAAATCAAATTAAATTATAAATCATATATATAATATAAGAAATTTTACATATTTTAGAAATAAATAGTTTAAACTTTAAAAATAGTTTAAGCTAATATTGTGGGCAATTTGAACATCTTCTTTAAAAAAAAATGTATAATTTGAACTATATAATTGTGATTATTTTTAATTGTACTGGTATATATGCATGAGTACCACATATTAGTGTGTTACAATTGTAGAAAATGAGAAGATTATGGGAGCATTATAGAAGTTTAATCATCAAACGATAGTGTTAAAGAATGGTTAGTGTTCCAAGCACTTGGGACGTTGCTTTTGCTTATTCCATAATTATTGTTATTGAGATTTGAGATCCGAGTATAAATTAATATCTTCTAATAAACACCTGAACATTTATTAGCAGCATCAATATTCACACTTCTATAAAAAATTTCCTTTATAAAAATATTTTTCTCATATAAAAAAAATTATTAAATTAATAAAAATATTTTATACATTTTTGATGTGGGAATTTTTTTTTTGATAAAAAAATATCTTTTCAAAAAATATTTTTTCATTAGTTAAATACTTATTTAACATATTTAAAAACAATTTTTAATAGAATTAGACGAAAAACTCGAATTGATCAAATCTGAAACTTAAAAGACTCAATTAAACAAGAGTAAAAGTTAAACTTAAATACTAATTTAAAATATTTAAAAACAATTTTTAATGGAATAGAATTGGATGAAAGGCCTTAATTGAACAAATTTACGATTTAAAAGACTTAATTAAATGAAAGTAAAAATTAAAATTAAAGGGTGTAATTTATAAATTTTTTTGACCTTAAATTTAATCTAAAGGTTTAGGGGTTGTTTGGTTTTTTTTTTTTTTTTTCATCACTCATTACTTATCACTTATCACTCATCACTCATTACTTAAAATACTCCAATTTCCTATACCCACCCGTTTGGCACACTTCACTCAACTTTTCATCACTCAAATTTTCTACTTTTTTGTAGGACCCATGCCTGAGCACAATGTCAGGCCACAGTTAGCTTGCCAGCGTAACATATTAGGACTTAAGGGGCATTTCACTTTATTTTTCCCTTTCAGCCCACATATTCTCCCAGAACCCTCAACAAACCCAGTGAAGCCGCCGGCACAATCATCACCGTCTAGCTCAACTGCTGCTTCTTCTTTATCTTCATCGTCTACGGCTTCTTCTTCTTCAGCTTGGTCTCCGTTTGCTTCGATGGTAAGCTCGAAGCCGTCAGCATGGTGGGGAAAAGACGAGATTTTTGGGTTTTTGGGTTCTTCTTCCATGGCTTTTTTTTTTTTTTTTTTTTTTTAAGATCTGTATCCCTAAACCCAGTAAAAATCATGTTTTTATATTGATTATGAATTTGGCGAAAAGCACATTTTAGTCCCTAAATTTTTAGGAGATTCTCATTTTAGTCCCTACATTTTATTTTTACCGCTTTTAGTTCCTATCTTGAAAAACGCTTCCCGTTTTGGTCCCTGCAGTTACTCATTTAACAGAAATATTCTATATGGCAAACGGTCCAACAGTAAATGTTGACGTGTCTATTAAAATAATATTAAAAAAAATATTTGCATTTTTAAAAATGCCATGTCAGCAATTTAATTTTTTTTAAAAGCCACATCAGATAAAAATAATATAAAAATTTCTAACCTAATTTTTTTAAAAAAAAGAAAGAAAAGAAATTAGTTAAATTAATTTTTTTTTCCTTTTTTTTTGGAAGAACATGAAGAACGTGTTCTTCATTTTTCTTCCCCAACTAAGCTTGCCCAGAAAATTAAAAATTAAAAAATTACTTTTCTTTTCTTGCATTTTCTTAGCAACCAAAACCATAAAATCACTCAGATTTACAAACTAAAAAGATATGCCCATAAAAATTTACAAAACACAAACATTCAACAAGATTTTCTTATGCTTTGAAACCAAACACAAAAAACACAAAACTCAAACCCAGATTTTCGGCCTCCATGCACAACCAAACCCAGCAAAGCCTGAATAAGATCTTAGAGAAAGCGTATACCTGATTCCACTCTAGATTCGAAATCTTCTCCAGATGAGTAGTCGATTTGGATTCAAACAACATACACCACAAACCCACAAATCCATAAATCAACATACACCATAAACCCAGAAATCAAACCACTCACTGCCGAGCAATTCAAACCCAAACCCAATACCTAACTCACCAAACACCTAAACAAAAAATCACCAAACACCCAAACAAAACCCAAAGGCACGACCACCACCACCTCAAACAGAACCCAGCCACCACCAAAACCCGGCTACCAACGAAACCCAACTACCAAAAAGACCATCATGAAACCCAGCCACCAAACAGACCCAGCAAGCACCAAATCTCACCACCAAATTGATCCAGTAAGCATCGAAACCCACCACCAAATGGATCCAGCAAACACCGAAAAAAACCCACCACCAAAGCCGGCCACCGATTCAACTCCACAACCGAAACCCACCACCGAAACGCCACCACTAAAACCCAGCAACCACCAATTTGATCCAACCAAAACTTAGTCAGATGAGAAGAGATAGATGAGCGAAACATGCTGTGAATAGAGAAAGAGGAATGGGAAACGTAGAAGAGAGATATAGAGGGAGAGATGAAGAACTGTGAATAGAGAAAGAGGAATGGGAAACATGCTCCTGGCACGTTCTTCATGTTCTTCCAAAAAAAAGGAAAACAAATTAATTTAACTAATTTCTTTTCTTTTTTTAAAAATAATTAGGTTAGAAATTTTTATATTATTTTTATCTGATGTGGCTTTTTTAAAAAATTAAATTGCTGACGTGGCATTTTTAAAAATGCAAATATTTTTTTAAATATTATTTTAATAGACACGTCAGCATTTACTGTTGGACCGTTTGCCACGTAGGATATTTCTGTTAAATGAGTAATAGTAGGGACCAAAACGGGAAGCGTTTTTCAGGATAAGGACTAAAAGCGGAAAAAAATATAATGTAGGGACTAAAATGGGAATCGCCTGAAAATGTAGGGACTAAAATGTGATTTTCGCCTATGAATTTTGATGTTAAATTTTGAGTTGGTCTTGAACTTCATATGTTTAGATTTCTAAGTTCAATTTTAGTGGGTTTTGTATGTTTCTATTTGGTGCTAAATTTGGGTTTTCTGGGACTTGAAAGATTATAAAAAAAATATGGGTTTTTCGGGCATCACATTCGCCGGTCTGAGCTCGGGCTGGCGCGAGTTGGATGAGGTGGGGCTGCTCGGTAGGCGTGGCTGGGCTGAGGGTGTGTGAGAGAGGAGCTCTAAAGTTGGATGTGGGATATTTTTGTGTGGGTTGATTTTTGGTGTGAAGATTGAGAAGGAGCCGTTGGTGGGTTTGTTAAAAGTAGCGCCCGGTGTGACTTTGCACTAACAATGGGTCTCATGCATGTGTGTTTAATTATAAAAATGTCATTGAAAACTGAAAATATCTAAAATGTATTTTCAGTTTTCAGTTTTCATAACTCATTACTCAAAAATCAGAAAATTGAGTGATGGAAACAAAAACTAAACAAACTTCTCAGTTATAGATCTCACCATTTTTGAGTTATAAGCGATGGAATAAAGAGTTACGAGTTATGGAAATCGTAAGTCTAAACAGGCCCTTAGTCTGCAATATTCGAATGATATATTTTATTCCATTTTTTTTTCTGTCTCTCTTCTCCAGGACAAATCTCTCCTCTCTTTCTCCCTCAGTGCCTCTCTGAATCTTTCCTCTCTCTGCACTTTGTGGCTGTGGTTGTCATTTGGGTCGGGCGGGTGGTGTATAGATCGGTCATTTGGGTCGAATCATGGGCATCTTCGGCGAAGCAGCAGCATCTACAACGACGATGAGGTGTTTTTATTAGGATCCGATGCTACAGTCGATGGGTCAGGCGTTGCTCTTCGGACCCGTGCTTTGGAGTAATGCTTCTGTTAGCAGCTAAAGCATCTTCGATCGGAGTTTGAGGTCTGAGGTATGGGTATGTGATTGTTTTGATTTGTTCCAATTTGGGTATGGGAATGTGTTTTTCTTCCGATTTGGGTGTGGTAATGTGGTTGTTCTGACTTGTTCCGATGGGTTTGTGGTGAGTGGTGGAGTGGTGGATGGGTTTGTGGTTCGTGGTGTTTGTTGATTGTGGCGTCGTGGTGGTGCTATTGGTCTGTTTAATTGATCGGGGGGTTTGGGGTGACAATGGGTGGCATTTGTTTGAGAATTGGGTCTGTATCGGTGGCGGGTGGTGCGTTGGGTTGCTGGCAGGTGGGTGGCTGAGAGAGATATAGGAAGAGAGACCGGTTCGAGAGAAAAGAGAATAAAAGTCAATTTTTATATTATTTTATTGTATAGTTAATATTTTGATAGCAGATTAGGTTGGGTTGAGTTCGGGTCATAAAATTTTAAACTCGTCAAATCCGATTCGACCCACCATATATTTAATATATATTTAAAATTAAAATATATTATATAATTAATATTTTTTATTTTTTATGTTTTATAAATATCCAGCTCTTCCTCTACACAAACCCTAGAACCTTGTCTCTACCTTTTCTCAGCGGTGGTTCTAAATATTTCTTATAAATATCTAGCTTTTGCTTTATTGATTTCTTAGTTTTCTTTTGGCTGATTTTTAAATGTTTTTGCTTTGTCTCAACTTACAGGTCTATTTCTTAATTTACAATATTTTCTCTTGCCGACTTGCTGTGTCCCTTTCTCTCTATCTTGCTTTGCAGGTTTGTCACTGTCTGGCGCTCTCCCTATTGTTTTTACTATTGTTGTTTAGTCATTAATGTTATTTGCCTTTAAGGAGTTCTTTGGTTTTTCTTTTAAAAATTTTTTTTTTATATTTATACTTTTTTTTTCTGCTCAATTTAATAATTATAGTAATAAAAACATTTAACCCCCTATATAAATACGTGCACTCCTCTAATAGTAATATAATTTTTCAATTCTTTATCAAGGTGATTTCTGTCAAACTTAAAATTAACATAGAGGATTGGGTACGATCGTTGTGACTTTCAAACCTTCTGGTGAAGCTTGCCAAACAGGTAATGATGGTATCAATCATCTTCAGCACATCCCTCACTCTGGGATCGCCTTCTTGACCTTTTGATTTCTCAGCAGTCCAATTCCCTTTGCCATGTCTTGGTCCTCTCGACCTTTGAGCATTTGAATTCTTCAATGCTTGAAGCTTATGACAATTGGGTCTGATGTGTCTTGGAATTCCACAATGATGGCAGAAGTATTGAGTTCTAGAACCTCTTTGTGACTTTGGGAGAGATTTCCCTTGAGCCTTAGGTTTGACCACTGATTGATTAGGTGGCTTAGACAAAAACCATTGGTCAGTCACATTCCACTTCTTCTCCGCCTTCACTTTTTCAACATAAGAGATTTTCACCATTAGTTCCTTAGCTTTCACGAACTTCATGTCCTTGGACACTTTGACACTCGAACTGCTCTCTCCGGTGTATCCCAATCCACTTTTGTCAGAGAAAGGTTTTTGATGAGCAAGCACTTCATCAAGCTTCTTGGAGGAGACCCGCTCTACTTTAGCATTAGCTTGAATCACCTCAAGCTCAATAAAGGTTATCTTTGAGTAGGCTTCAGTTAGCTCTCCATTCTGCGTCTTGATTTCACACTTAGTCTCGTTGTATTGGACTAAAAGACTCGCGTAGTTTTGATCTGCTTTCTTCATTTTCTTAATGGCTACTTTAGCCACTTTTACATATTCACCGGTCTTTTCAAGGAGGGAATTGTAGGTCTTTTGCAGTCCCACTGTTCTTTCCTCTTCCTCATCATCGGATTCCTCTGCTATCCCCATCGACTCCGCTTCGGTGTGCTCACCAAGCTCTTCCACTAACACACTCAAGTCATCCGAAGATTGCATGGGAGCAATGGTCATGAGTGCAGAGTAGTTTCCCTTTCTAAGACGGACACCTTCATCTAAAGATCCAATGATATTACTGCCCGGATGGTTTTTGATCACTCTTGATGATGGCTTCTTTGAGGTAGATACTTCATCATTCCGAGAGATGGGAGGATGAACTTCTGGAGGAGTGAGAGGACTTGATGTCCTAGACATTGATCTTGTTTCCATTTTTGAGTTCACAGGAGTTGATTCCTTTTTCGGTGTAGGTTCTTTAACTTCAATATCTTATGCTTTGCCCTTAGTTGTGAGTTCTTTGGAGTTTGGCCCTTCTCCATCATCAACCATCTCTACCTTTGTTATAGCATCATCAACTTCCACATTGATGGACTCCATTACCGTCTTTGTTCTCTTGTTGAATACTCTATATGCCCGGCTATTAGTAGAATACGCAAAAAAGATGCCTCCATCACTTTTCGCACAAAACTTCCCAAGGTTCTCACGATCATTAAGAATGTAACACTTGCTTCCGAATACTCGGAAATACTTCACTTTTGGCTTCTTTTCATTCAAATTTCATATGCGATCTTCTTTGTTCCCACTCGAAAATATATTCTATTTCCAATGTGACATAAGGTGTTCACAGCTTCTCTCCAAAACTTTTAAGGAATTTGCTTGTTGAGTAGCATAACTCTCGCCATTTCTTGAATCACCCGATTCTTCCTCTCAACCACCCCATTTTGGTGAGGAGTTTTAGAAGCTGAAAATTCCTTTTTGATTCCATTCTTCTCACAAAACGACTCAAATCTTGCATTCTCAAACTCCTTGCCATGATCACTCCTTATCTTGACAATAGGAACCCCTTTCTCGTTTTGTAGTCTCTTACAAAGAATTTTCAATTTCTCACATGCTTCCGATTTTTCTCTAAGAAATTCAACCCAAGTGTATCTTGAGAAATCATCAACAATGACCACAATGTACCTTTTTCCTCCTAGACTTTCAGTTCTTGTGGGCCCTATTAGATTAACATGAAGTAGCTTTAAGCATCGTGAAGTGGCGATCACATTCACCTTGTGGTGACTTGCCTTTGTTTGCTTCCCCATTTGGCATGCACCACAAAAAGTCTTCTCCACCTTTCCAAATTTTGGAAGTCCCTCAACAGCTTCAAATTTGGAGACTTTAGCCACTTGTTTGAAGTTTGCATGTCCGAATCTTTGATGCCAAAGTTCCAACATGTCAACACGAGCAATTCTGCAGGAAATTGGTGCCGTAGGAACCACTCCGTAGCAATTGTCGGTAGTTCTCTTTCCTTCCAAGACTTGAATCCCTTCTTCATCAATGATTATGCACCCCTTCTTTGAGAATTGAACAAGGAAATCCCCATCACATATTTTAGTGATGCTTAAAAGATTTTCCTTCAACCCTTTGATGTATAAGACATCCTTCAATAGAGGTAATCTAAGTATCTCAACAGTCCTTTTGCCAAGAACTTGAGCATGACTCCCATCGCCAAATGTTACATAGTCACCAACCTTTTCTTTAAGTGACTTAAACAGTGATTTATCACCTGTCATATGACGAGAACAACCACTATCAAGATACCATAAACATGAATTAATACCTTCAAAGAGGTGTGCACAAATAGGCAAGCATGGGACAAGCATTCTTGACCTTCAAACAGAAACTTATCTTCATTTTCCATGCTCTTGCTGGATTGAAATTTCTTTTTCAGATTATCAACCTTATCACACAATATTCTATTTCTTTTTTATACTTCTTAACCAATGGATTAGATTCACATAGACTATTGTGTAAGATGTGATTCTCATTTTCAAAATATTTCAGCATTTGAATAAACATTCTAGCATGTTTCTTTGTTTTTAATAACTCTAGGAGTTCATTGTTAGGGCACCCTTCAAACATACTCATAGAGTCATTATCACAAACATTTAAACAACAATTCAGCATAGCCTTTTCCATAGCTTCATCCATTGCTAAGGGGTCTAGGATCGCACTTAGGTAATTAAACCACAGCAAGTGCACCCGCTCTAATACCAATTGAATGTTCAAATAGTGTGTAAAACACCTTGAACGTTTAGACCCCCAATTAACAGATTATCAATTCAAGCTTAATGTCAAACAATATATGTGCGGAAAATGGACATAAGCAAATAACAGAATTGATAAACAATCTAAACCAATTAAAATCACAACCACAGCAGAAATTAAATGGCAAAGATTCAAACACAAGGACAACACAACGATGTGTTATCGAAGAGTAAACCGAAGCCCTCGGCGGAAAACCTCTTCGCCGCCCTCCAAGCGGTCAATAATCCACTAGAAAATGAAGTTGGGATACATGAACAGCAGAAGACCCTCCAAGCC
Organism: Notholithocarpus densiflorus; assembly: GCA_030021035.2. NCBI lineage: Eukaryota > Viridiplantae > Streptophyta > Magnoliopsida > Fagales > Fagaceae > Notholithocarpus > Notholithocarpus densiflorus. Next base: position 3,073,985 of record JARYZH020000031.1, read on the forward strand.
TAATCTACCCAGTGTACCTAAGCCCTCCAAGCTTCTTGCTTCAACGAGGTTATGCCGAACCTTTGTCTTTTCTAACTTACCGGATTTCGCTATAGCCCATAGCATCAACCAATACTAATTGGTCCCTTCCTAACTGCTTCCCAAGCACCAAACAGCCTTCTCACAGATATGGGTATGGTGAGAAAAGGTTTTGGCTAATATACCTCTCAAGGATGTAACAATGGAGAGGGTGAGAGTAGAGGAATTTGGAGAAAAAAAGATGAAGATTGTGGATGAGTCAATCTTGTTTTTCTTTAGGGTTTCTCTCTCAAAATTCTCTTTGAAAGCTCTCTACATTTCGTGGGTATAAGGGGTATTTATACAGGTGTGAGAATGGAATGCGAAGAGTCAATTTTTCAAAACAGAGTTGGCTGGCGACTTGGCCTCGCGACTTGACTGAGTCACGAGTTCAAGCCATGAGCTAACTGACTGGCCAATTTGGACTTTTTGTCCTGTAGTGCTACAACTGGCATGATGGTTCAGCTTTTCTGCATGCTTTACTCGTGTGCATCTTCTGGCGACTTGCAAGCTGCGAGCCACCCGCGAGATCCAGGCACGAGTCCCTGCTTCATTGCATAGTCTTGAGCATTTCTTCGCACTCTCTCACACACTACCCTTACATGATTCCCACCTAAATACAGGGTTTCTAAGTGCTGAATTACAAGCAAATTGGCACGGAATAAAGCCAACAGAATGGTTGATTAAATTCAACCTTACAAATTCTGTTTTAGCTTATTTTCATATTCCGCACGTACATTGTTTGATTATAAGCTTGTGTTGGTAATTTGTAAATTGGGGGTCTAAACGTTCATAGGTGTTTTACACACTATTTGAACATTCATATTTTACAGCCTCTGTTTCTACATCTATAACCTGAAGGAAATATTATGGTTGGGCTTAGTCAGTAGCTCATGCCGACCTCGAACGTTTTTGCTGGGATTTATTCCATCAAATCAAACCCATATAACTCCAAATTCTCCTCTTGCCTTTATTTCCTCTTTATCTTATACAATCTGCATCACTCTATTTTATCCTTTAGATTTTAAGAGAGTCTTTTCCATAAAGAATCTCTCCTACTGATGCTATATCTGGAGGAGGGTATATATGCAGCAAACTTTAAGATTGGAATTATACTAGTCCCATCATTGGAACCGAATTGCTGCTAATGGAATGACTGGTTGTGGCTGAGAAAGATTATCACCATCACCTAATTAGACAAGGTAAAAGGACGTGAAACATTAAAGCACCAATGATCAGCTCCATATGCCACCACATGGCCCTTTTGCTCACAGGAGGAACTTGGGGTTAGCAATGACGGAAATGGTAGGTATAGGCAGAAGCAATAACCTGTCCACTATAAGAAGGGATTGCAAAATTATCAATGATCTTAAATTGTTTTCATTTTTTTTAGAGAAACAAACAATCAAAGGAAAGGAAAAGATGTTCCAACACAAATGTATATATTGTTGGAAAAATACATGTTTGTATCGCATACAAAACATACGCAACGGAAAAATTAACGGATCTACTTCATTCGCAATTGATAACATGTACTATGTAAGTTTCAGAATTTGAGAACAAGAATGCGTACCTTGGTGTGGTGAAATTTAAAACTAAAGATCAGAAGTTCTTGGGAAGACTTTCAATCTTCACTCCAATTCCACTTAATGCCCAAGATGTGTGGTCTCTCAATCAATTTCCAATGAGAGAATAATGAGTGTCCAACACTCACATACAAACCATTTCATTCCTTATGAGAATTCTTATGAAAGACTCTTATGGAAAAACCCCTTAATGAAATTCTGTATGTTTCTCTCCTTATATACAACTGATTATCTAATTGGGCTAGCCTTTTGGGCCATTCCAATTGGGCTCTAGTATGTGGCTTGGAGTGGGACCAATAAGACACTAGCTCTAATGGGCCTTGGGCTTTTCTATCAACTCTTAACAAGTCCAAAGTTACCATTAACTATATTTAATACCACTATATAAATATAGTTGCACTCTAGGCCTTATCTATAAATTATATCCCAAGACTTTATTATACATGCAACCCCTTCATTAAAATATTCGTAGTAATACAAAGTCATGAAATAGACTGCCATTTTGAAGATTACTACATCTTAATCCTTGAGTACCCAGTTTAATCCTTTATGTTATTCAATATATATTTATGAAATTCAATTTCATAAATATATATACTTTAGTAACTCCTTACTAAAGTGGTTGGGCCCAACACTCTGAATAACCAAACCTATTAAACTTATCTCAAGGGAATATTTTATATCTCCGTTAAGAGATTATGAATTCCATCTTGAGAATATATGTTCCATCAACACTAAATGCGGCTGCCCAACATACTGAGGTTTTGATCGTGTCTTATAGATCTCACTCCTGATATATCAAAGCAACCTACATCTCATGATCAGGTCCATTATTCTCTCTGGATTTAGAGTTGATGTAAATAGAAGTAGTGAAATTTATTATTCATTTGATAGTCGTTAGGAGAATAATAAATCTCACAGCGGTCCAGTTCAATATGTCTTAACTCTTAAAACATATCAACATACCAACTAGAAGTCTCCACTTCCATGATCAAGACAAATCATCATAGTTGATATGTTATTGTCTTCGCAGATGAAACGCCCAATTTCATCACCGACTACGAACTAAAATTTTAAGTTTACAAAGATCTTGTGATTTATATCTTCAGTGACTAAATCACATAAATCACATACTATGCATCTCATGGACTAAGATAATGTCCCATTAGTTCGTTTATAGATAGTCTCATATAATTAAACTATTTAATTATTTATGACATGCCAATAAATTGGATTTTAGGGCATAAACCCCAACAATCTCCCACTTGCCCTCAAAGACAATTTACCATATATCCAACACTTATCTCCCTTTAGAGTAATTCATAGTCACTCTAAGGCAAGGCTTGGAAACAAGTTACAGCCAAATTTATTGCATAAATTATCTTTTCTACTACTACTTCTCAAGTACTCATATCTCTCTAATAAGATAATACTTACGCTTAATGTGTATCTTCACCACTTAAGATGAACACATATCTTGAAGTCCAACTTCATGAATCACAATCAAACTACAAATCAGTATTTTGTACATCCAGTAACCATTAAATCCTCACTTTGGTGGATAAGCATATAATCCCACATTCTCCTAAGATATTTGAGTATATGCTTTACTCCCACTAAATTAAGTGATCTTTGATTCAATTGATATTTGCTTACTATGCCCACCGTAAAATCAATATTTAGCCTAGTATATAGCATAGCATAAAGACTTCTTTATAGACATGATATTAGGAACTGTCTTAATATGCTCTTCCATTTATATTTCTAAGGACCATAATCCTTTATAAAGGAACTTCAAACTTAAAAGGAAAGAATCCTTTCTTGAAGTATTACATGCTATACTTGGCTAGAATCTAATCTATTTAAGCAATTTGAGATAGACCCAACATCCTAATTTCTGAATTTTACCAAAGTTTAATTCTTAGGATGTGACTAGTCTTTCCCAAGTACTTTTATATCAAACTGGACTAGACAACAAAAACTCTATTGATGACAATAACTCTACATCATTTTAAATGATTAGAATGTCATCAACATACATTAAGAGATTTATTATTCTATATAGCTTTACATACACCTAAGGTTTTTTAATACTTGATCAAAATCAAACAATTTGATTTGATTCATATGCTTGCTTTAGTCCATAAATGGAATTTAAGCAACTTACATACTAATCACTACTGGTTCTTTGCTATGTACAAGTCTAGGTACATCATCCCGATCGTCTCCACCCAAGCCCGATCGTCTCCACCCAAGCCCGATCTCGTCCTCGACCCACCCAAGACCGAGCTTGTTCTCGACACATCGGTGAAGCCTAGATCGTCGTCCTCAACCCACAGCCCCTCGTCGCCGCCTCTAGTTCGACCCACCCATGACCGATCGCCTCTATCTCTTTCTCTATCTACCTCTCTTTTTTCCTCAATCACTCACTCTTTCTTCCTCCCTCTCTCAGTTTGACCGAAGATATGATAAATGATTTTTTGTTTTGAGTTTTTTTTTTTAAGTTTATATATTAAAATTTTCTATTATAAAATTTGTTTGGGAGCTAAGAAAATGTGAAAAATTGGTAGAAAATAAGCATTTTCAGAATCAAACCAAACACTTGAAAATATTTTCCAAAGTAATTTTCATAATGTAACCAAACACTTAAAAATATTTTCATTTCCTGAAAATAGCATTTCCGGAAAATAAAAATTTTCCGGAAAATATTTTACATTGAACCAAACACAGCCTCAGAGAGTGAACCTTGTGACTTTTCTTTTTGTGCTTCAAAGAAAAATCTATCTTTGTTCCGTTCGTACTTGTGATCCAAAGAGCTTATTAGCTTGAAACCATAGATTTTCCCCCTAATGAGCGTACTATAAAAGAAATCTTCAATGAGGTTCCTTGGAGTGTGCCAGAAGTTTTGGTTTGTGTGATGGATTTCAAAGGTTCTAGAATTATTGCGGGGAAGGCAAGTGGGTTGCTTGTTGAGGTTGCATAGAGGGTCGAAGGTGCATGCAAAGTTTTTGTGTACGTCTTGCTATATGTAATTGTGTCTTCAATCTTCATAGTGGACTTTCTATGGGCTTGTCTTTGTCTCTGAGGTCATTTTCCTTTTAGTCATACCAAATCGTGTATTATAACATTTATTTATATTTCTTTATGATTTGATGCATTCTGAACTATAGTAGAATATAATTATATTGTGGATCACATATTTGAGATGGGTTGATAATTAATTAATAATTCTGCAACATATATTTAACAAAGAATCCAAATCGGAATTTTCAACCCAAAAAAAAAAAAAAAAAAAGAAAAAGAAAAAAAGATTTGGCATGAAGAATTGTTCTTTAACAAGAGACTAATACAATTATTAAGTAATACTTATTTATACTTTCTTTATTCTTGTGATGAGGTAGTCTCTTTTTTGCTTTTCTTTTTTTCCCTATTATGTTTATTGATAGCCACTCCTCTCCACCATTGATAATAAGTATATTTACCATTCATATATCTTCTACACTAGAATTTCTCATTGTGTTCGATCTCAATATAAGATGGGTTTCAGGGTGGGGATAGATTTGCATCACCTAATACTGTGAAAGAAAATTGGTAAGGGTATTGCGAGGTGGGGTGTGGTCAATTGGGTTCAAGAATTAAGAAAAACACTTAGGATGGAAACCTAGGCAGTTTAAATGGGCTTCATCTTCTTTAGTTTTGAAAAAATAATAGGTAGCAGGCATACTCGTGTAAGTCGGAAAGCCACAGATAGTCAGTTCTCATGAGTCATTAGGTGATGCGTGCTGAATGCTAAAGACTCATATTAACACTCAAAACTGGTTTCCGCAACAGGTTGTTTTTGTTAAGCTATCCCTTGATAGGTTGGGTAGGTTGGAATTTGAAGAGTCTTCAAGTCTTGTTGAGAAGCTGAACTAACCCGATTTCCTCACATGTGCATCCCCAACTACATCTCATCAAACACTTAGAACCCTTCAACATTTCGCTCTATAAATACCTATTAGAATTTCATGCTTTCAACTCATAACGAAAATAGAAGTTCCCCATATATATTCAGAAAAGACTAGCTAGGCCTCTCTAATCCTATCAAACAATGGCTAGTTGCAAGCATGTTTTCATGTTGGCTTTAATTGCAACACTCTCTTTGTCAAGCATTAATATGAGCTTGGCAGCTCGTCAACTATTGCAAACGCCTGCAGCTCCATCTCTGCCAACATTGCCTCCATTGCCCTCAGTGCCAACACTGCCTCCGGCCACATTGCCACCACTACCTAGCACGCCATTGCCAACTCTGCCGACTACCACACTGCCACCATTGCCGTCACTGCCAAAGACCACATTGCCACCATTGCCAAGCACCCAAATCCCCTCCTTACCAAATCCATCTTTGCCAACAACTCTTCCTCCTTTGCCTGCCACTCCATTGCCCACCATCCCTACAACAATCCCATCAATCCCTACCATTCCAACCACAATTCCAACTATTCCTTTCTTCTCCCCACCCCCATCAAACTGAACGAGTAGTCCTTGAAACGCTGCAGCCCCGGGACCATTCAAGCATTCACTTTCTCCTTATCCCATTTTCGCATGGTTCCATGCTTGCATGGCTTCTTGAAGCTTTCTCGAGTGTGTTGGAGCCTACCTTGCTTCTATATATGTGTTAATAGGAACGATTGGATTTATGATAGTACTTGTTTGTATTTTCTCTTTTTATGTGAAATTAGTACTTGTTTGTATTTGTCATTGTAAAGTTATTCTTTACCCATTTCAGTGTCATTTGGATTGTTATTGTCATGTTTGTCCTTACAATATGATTTCTTATTTTTTCTGATTTTTTCCCCTTTTTCTTTTTAATAAGAATAAGATTTATTAAATTAAACCTCCAGGATAAACATATTACATAAGTTTAGGAGTATATATTTTTTGAATTTTCCATAAATATACAAAGAAGGATGAAAGTACAATAATAAACAAAAGAATTCAACAGTTAGAGGTTTAGAGCGTTTATTTTAATTTATGGTAGATGAGTTGGATTGAAACCTGCCGAGGCCTAGCAAGAATACTCAATCATAAATTAATGCATTAAAAGATGAATGAGAAATACTGGAGGTAGTAAGAAAGTTTGATATGTACTTAAATAGTCAGTTTCAGGAATGAGATTATGATTTCCCAACTCCCACGCAAAGGATAATTCATCCCGAATGGCCCATAATTCTACGAATAAATTAGACGTTTGAATTACGAGAGAAGCCTACATTCTAATTTTCAAAATGATCTCAAATTATACCACCATCTTAATTTAGAGGGGCCTGAATTGTTGGGTGTACATGTGTAAGTGAAGTCCCACATTGAATAATGGTGAGAAGAATGAGTGGTTAATATAACATAATTGAGTACATACCTATTAAGCTTAGGCCTTTTGGGTTAAAACGTGTCTATATATGTTATATTAATTACTGAAGGAAGTTCTCTAAGATTTTTATCTTCCCAACAAGTGATTTCAGAGCCCATGGTGGTGTAGCGCAAAGGTAGCAAGGTTATCAAGGTTCTTTTCGCAGTTGGAGCGGGAGCGGGGTGTGTGTGGACTTGAAACCCTTTTGCAATTGGAGCAGGGTGGGTCCCTTTGATTGTTGGAGCGGGGATAGTATATTGCACCAAGCAAGCCCATAAATCCTACACAAACAATCTTGAAAAAGCCTAACAAAGGAGTATTATTGCCAATGGTACTAGACAAAGGTGAAGTGCGAGGTTCTCATGGAGGATAAAAAAACGTGCGGGGTTGACATGCAGAGGCCCATGGGTGATGCACTAGTGAATGGAAAAGCCCATTAGGCAAGGGGGAGCGAGTAGGACTTGTTCATGCATGGCCCATGGAGAGGTCTTGAAGCCCACAGAGAGGCAGAGACTCACACGTGAGGGGGAGATTGTTGGGTGTATACGTGTGAGTGAAGTCCCACATTGAATAATGATGAGAAAAATGAGTGGTTAATATAATATAATTGAGTACATACCTATTGGACTTAGGCCTTTTGGGTTAAAGTATGTCTCTATATGTTATATTAATTACTCAAAGAAGCTTTCCAAGGTTTTTATCTTCTCAACATGAATTACCTTGGAACTACAATATGCTTAAAAGTACCTTCAAGAGAAGGGACCAGGAAATATAATTCTGTAGCTTGATGAATAATGGCGAGGAAGAGTTGTGAAGGTCAATTGATGCCTTTTACCAAGCTTCTAATTGATTGCTTATGAATTGGGATGGATTATTAGACTTATTTTTTTGCTGAGAGGATTATTTGACTTTGTGTTTAAAGGATTGTGGTTTGATATTGCCTCAATTAAAATGACTTTTTATGTTTGAAGGTGGAAATACAAGAAAAGCAACTAAATTAAAATCTAAGTTACCAAGTACGAGAACTAAACTCTAGGAAAGATCAAAAGCCATTGGATCCCAAACAACTCAGTTATTCATAATCACAACAAATTTTATTGCAAATAGAATATAGAAAAGTTTGGAGCCTAATAAATCTAAATAGTGAACACATCATGATGTCGTGGAAACCTAAAGAAAGTACACACGATGCTCTCTTGATGGAACAAAAACTAAACTATTAGTTTTTGGTAGTAAATCTCGAATCCACAAGGAGAAGAAGACTGGAATCCACCAGAGAAATAATTTGACAAAAGTATGTGTTTATTGATAATAGTCTAATTTGCCTCTGACGGCTACAAAACATATAAATACTGAAAGAAAAAAAAAATTCTAAAAACCCTAATTCCCACTAATTACGCAATTAGGTAACAAAATACCGAAATTTACCAAAAATAGCAAAATTGAGTTAAATGCAGAATCATAAACTACTAACCTTAAGGGTCGCCCCAAAATAGACGAAACCTTATTCTGACTTTTAAACTAAAAGTTATTAAGGAAAAACAGATATTACTATAAATAGCAAAAACACTGTTTTCGGGGCTTTAATGAAGGAATTTGCCTAAATTTTGGCGACTATCATTTTATGAATCTTGATCAGAATGCCGTTTCCCTTCAACTTGCTAAATTTCATGCAATTCCGATACTGTCACCTCGATGGCCTCTACTGGCACCCTCCTTTGATCTTGCGTTGTGACTTCCTACGCCCCTACTGCTCTAGGAAGGCAATATGTGCAAAGCAATAAACAGATGATAGCCTAAAGTAACCATCGTGGAAAACAGATTATAAATTTGTGTCAGAATATGTTAAGATATTGGTCTGTATAGACACAAGTTCATTGTACTTATAAATGCACTCCACTTATAATATTCTTATAAATAAACCTTCTTTGTACATAGTTTGTGTAAGGTCAAGTCCATTGTTTTTACTTGTCCAATACTCATATTAACTATAATCTATATTTATATAATATCGATCTAAAAGTTGAAGTTCATCATTTATTATTGTCACGCTCCTATTGAGTCACATCAACATATAGTATATTATAAGTGGAATCCTGATGGTTGAATAAGAGATTTGGAGTTCAATTCTAGTCTACGTCAAAAACCAATTGGTATTTTGATTTGATAATAAAGAGCTATTATCAGGAGCAAATGCCATAAGTTGAAACGCTCTAAAAAAAAAGAGTCTCATCTACTATTTTTATTTTTCACTTAACAAAAAAATATATTGTCAAATTTTTTCTGCGCATTGCACAGGTCTGCGATTAATCTATATAAAATTGAAGATGTTTGACTTTTGATTGACCTAATAATATTTTGACATAAATTTTTGAGGTCTCACGATTGTATAGGTCATTATTCTAAAATGTATTTTTCTAATTGATTTTAAATTCTACTCTATATTTAATCCCCTCTATTAGAATCTTGTCAAGTGATATTTTCTATAAATTTTAAAATAGATAGTTCTATATACAAACACAATCATAATAAATATGCACTAATAATTACAATAATGATTAAATTTCATATTTAGACTAATAAATGCCACAATCATTATAAATACCTATTAATAATTACCATAATGATCAAATTTTAATAATTATACAAAAAAAAGAAAGAAAAAAAAAGATATTTTGTTAAACATTGCATTGCACGAATTATCGACTAGTTTATACTACAAATAAAATCAAAGAGGGTGCCTATAAATAGGTTGTCATTGTAGAGTTATAGTTATTCTAAGTTCTAACAATCTGCAATTAGACTTTCTACTTATATAAAATCTCAAAAAAGAGATTTTATTGAGATTTTATCCTATTTTTATTGAATTTTTTTTTTCTTATAAAAAAATCTCAATAAAGATACTACAATTCTCTCACATGAGGTGGATACCATAATTGTGGGGTGAATTTCATAAGAGGAATTCGGTAAAGGTACTGTGAGATAGGATGAGGTCGTTTGGGATTTTGGTTCAATTCTTAAGAGAATCAGTTAAGATGGAAACCTAGGCAGTTTAGATTGGCTTTCATGTCACTTTAGTTTTGAAAAATGATACTAAGCAAGAGGTATAAGCTTGTAAGTCTGAAATCCATCAAAGTCCATTCTCAAAATTAGTTGATTGCTTGATAGTACCCATCCCCTGCCGACATTGTTGATTTCATTTATTTATTTATATCTTTGCATTATGCTGGTGTGTCCAATGCTGATGAGTCATATATATATATATTCTCAAAATTGGTTTCCGAAACAGATTATTTTTGTTAAGCTATAACCTGATAGGGTAGGTAGGTTGGAATTTAAACAGGCTTTAAGTCCAGTTGAGATGGTAAACTAACCCGAACTTCTCCCATGCATTCCCAACTACATCTCATCAAACACTTGGAACATTCCCTTCACATTCCACTCTATAAATACCAATTCATATTTCCTGTCTCAAACACCTAAACTCAAAACAGAAATAGAAGTTCTCCATATATATTCAGAAAAAAAGTAGGTCTCTCAGATCCTATCAAACAATGGCTAGCTCCAAACATGTTTTCATGTTGGCCTTAATTGTAACATTGTCTCTGTCAAGCGTTAGTATGAGCTTGGCGGCTCGTCAACTATTGGACACGCCAGCAGCTCCACCCCCAGCATTGACGCTTCCTACAATTCCATCTCTGCCTACGGCCACATTGCCTCCATTGCCCTCTGTGCCAACACTGCCTCAAGCCACCTTGCCACCACTGCCCAGCATGCCATTGCCAACTCTGCCGACACTGCCAACTACCACACTGCCACCATTGCCGTCATTGCCAACTCAACCAACTCTGCCAAAGTCCACGTTGCCACCATTGCCAAGCACCCAAATCCCCTCACCAAATCCAACTTTACCAACAGTTCCTAAGGTGACTCTTCCTCCTCTGCCAGCCATTCCATTGCCCACCATCCCTACAACAATCCCATCAATCCCTACCATTCCAACCACAATTCCAACTATTCCTTTCTTCTCCCCACCCCCATCAAACTGAACTAGTAGTCCTTGAAACACTGTGGCCCCGAGACCATTCAGGCTTTCACTTTCTCTTTCTCCCATCTTTTTATGGTTCCATGTTTGCATGGCTTCTTAAAGCTTTTCTCGAGTGTGTTGGAGCCTACCATGCTTCTATATATATGTTAATAGGAACGAGTGGATTTATGATAGTACTTATTTGTATTTTTTTTCCCTTTTGCTAAATTAGTACTTGTTTGTATGTATCACTGTAGGCTCATTCTTTACTCATTTTAGTGTCATTCAGATTGTTACTGTCAGGTTTTTCCATACAATATGATTTCCTATTTATTCTAATGATGGTTCTTTCTATCTTCTTCTCTCTCTCCCCCCCACCCCACAAAAAAAAAGGATAAAGTTTATTAATAAAATCGTCTAAGATAAACATATTACACTAGTTTAGGAGTAATTTTTTTTTGGACTTCCCATAAATACACAAAATACAAATATGATAGACAAGTCCAATATAAACAAAAGAGTTGACTAATAGATGAACCCAAAACAACTAGAGTGACAACACATTTATTTGCTTCACGGTGGATATGTTGGATTGAAATTTGCCAAGGGTTGATTGTACGTTCCTGCAATCAGTAATTAAAACATTAATTGACAAATGAGAAATAAAAGCAACACTAGTAAGAAAGTTAATTGTGTCTGCATAGAGTCAGTTTTGAATATGAGATTATAATAACCTCACTCCTAAGCAAAGGATAATCCATCCTAAGTAGTCCACAATTTTGCGAATAAACTAGATGTATGATTAGCATGAGAATCCTACATTTCAATTTCCAAAATGATCTCGAATTATGCCACCAAGTCCAGAGGGGCTCAAATAACCATTGGAACTACCATATAAACTCTCACTTTTAATATGATAATAAGGTTAATCAATCTAATCTTTAGAGGACATAATAGATCTTAAATGGGATTTTGTCAGTTTTAAATTTGATAAATGTTTTCCTTCAACAAATTGTAACAAGAATTTTCAATAAATTTATGTAAGTAATACATGCATTTGGAAAAAAATAAAAAAGTAAATCTTTTTAAATAATTAAGAATTGTTATATTACATGCTTGAGTATCATTATTATTAATTTATCATTATCTTTCTATTGTATTATTTCCTTATCTTCTAAATTTTATTTTTATTTTTATTTTTATGAATTTGTTGTATATTTGTGTGATTTTCATCTAAATGTGTGTTATACTTTTTATATTTCTAGTAAAAAATTGATTAAGAGATCCTATTGAAACTCAATTATTCTCTCTCTCTCTCTCTCTCTCTCTCTCTCTCTCTCTCTCTAATATCATGATTGATATTTCTAATAGACATTAACAATGAAAATAACATAAATAAAAGAAACACTATACAATATGAAAAGAATAAAATAAATTTTTAAGTGTAGAAAAACAAAATCTAATTTATTAAAAGCACTATTGTAACTTCACTTAACAATAGAATAACTCAATAACCTCAAAATGTCCGAGCAAAATGAATTCAACACATAACTTGATGATGTAATAGTTATTGTGGTGGAAATTATAAATGCTATGATTTTAATCTTGGTTTGGTTGGAAACGTTTTTTTATACTTAAGTTCCACCAAAACTTCTAAGAAAAAAAAGTTCCACCATAAAAATATGTTAAAATCATATAGAGAATTAAATATCATGGTTTAGGTGAAATTTTTTAAGAAAAATAGATGAAAATTTATTGTTCATTTAAAAAAAAAAAAATGAAAAGAAAAGAGAATGAGTTTTACTTTAAGTTGGGTAAGGCAATCCATGGTGAAGAAAAGTTGAAATCTAATTTTAAAAATTGATTTTAGTGTTGAGAGAGAGAGAGAAAAAAAATTGTTTGATGCATGGCTTTGTGCGAGATTAGGCGGTTAATGTTAACAAATTACTTTGTTTTTAACATTTACATTACCAAAATGTTTAGATTGTCATAGGGGACAAACTTTATTTTTTTTTTTATTGGACTTTCCCATATTTTATTGCTCACATTTTTACTTGTAAGATTTTTAACAAAATAATAGTAAAAAAAATGCATGTGGAGGAAGGGGGAAAATAATGATTTAAAAAAGTAAAGTGTTAGGTTTTTTTGTATTGACCCATTTGATGATTTTTACTTGTAATCAAATTGGGTTATCGATGCATTTTAGTCATGGTCAAATTCTCAAGTTAAAAGAAGAATCAAAGGCTAGTTGGTTGAAGAGGCTTATTCAATGAAGTGTTTGTTTGGCAAAAATTATTTTTGCCAACTTATTTTACTATTCAGCTTATTTTTGCTACTATTCATGAGCCCTACTGCCCTTTTTAGTACCGAAAATATATTCTATTTCCAATGTGACATAAGGTGTTCACAGCTTCTCTCCAAAACTTTTAAGGAATTTGCTTGTTGAGTAGCATAACTCTCGCCATTTCCAAATCCAAAGTAACTAAAGGCAGGCACAAGCGAGTCAATAAAGCATGCTTAGGCAAGGACCCTCAATTGAGAGATCGCGGAAAATTGTTCTTTGACTCTGTTTCCATATTTTGCATTAGTTTTTTTTTTCCCCATCACTTAAGCCCTCTGTGTGTCTCTATATAAACTCCACTTTGTATGATTTTTCAGTAGTGAAAATAAGGACACAATCTATGTATTCAAGAGTAAACCTTGTGCCTTTTCTCATTGTGCTTTAGAAAAGTATCTTTGTTCTTTGTCCATCCTTGTGATCCAAAGAGCTTATCAGCTTGGAAACATAGATTCCCCCCCTCCCCTAGTGAGTGTACTCCAAAAAAAATCTTCATGGAGGTGTCTTGGAGTGCTCCAAAGGTTATGGTTTGTGTGAAGGAAACCGCTATTAAAGGATTTCAGAGGTTCTAGGACTATTGTGTTAGGAAGGCAAGTGGAACGCTTGTAGGGGTTGCATAGAGGATCTAAGGTGCAAAGGTTTCTGTCCCTAAGGTGGTTTTTCCCTTTTAACGATTGCTTCATCGGTTTTTCTTTTTGTCTCCAAATCATGTATTGCTTTTATATTTTCTTACTTTATGATTTGGTGCATTTAATATGGTAAAAAAAAATTATATAACTATGGTAAAATATGATTATACTGTGCATCACATATTTGAAAGAAGTTGATGATATTATAATTAATAATTCCGCTGCAAATTTAACAAAGGCATCTAAACCGGAATTCATAAAGTTTTGGCATGAAGTATTGTTAAGTTTTGGCATGAAGTATTGTTATGAAACTAGAGATTTTTTTTTTTTGGTTGAGAAAATTATGAAACTAGAGATTAATACAATTAATAAGTAATACTAATTTATACTTTCCATAGATTTTAAAATGTACCAAATTCTTATTTATATCATTGCCTTATGCCAGCGAGTGGAATTCTAAAGAGTCATATTACCTCTCAAAATTGGTTTCCACAGCAGATTGTTTTAGTTAAGCTATCTTGGTAGGTTGGAATTTGAACAGGCTTTAAGTCTTGTTGAGAAGGTGAACTAACCCAAGATTCTCCTATGCATCCCCAACTACATCTCATCAAACACTTGGAACCCTTCAACATTCCACTCTATAAATGCCAATTAGAATTTCATGCTTTCAACTCATAACAGAAATAGAAGTTCCCCGTATATATTCAGAAAAGACTAGCTCGGTCTCTCTAATCCTATCAAACTATGGCTAGTTGCAAGCTTGTTTTCATGTTGGTTTTAATTGTAACAGTGTCTTTGTCAGGCATTAATATGAGCTTGGCAGCTCGTCAACTATTGCAAACATCTGCAGCTCCACCTCCAGCGTTGACGCTGCCTACAATTCCATCACTGCCAACATTGTCTCCATTGCCCTCAGTGCCAACACTGCCTCAAGCCACATTGCCACCACTGCCTAGCACTCCATTGCCAACGTTGCCAACTCTGCCAAAGACCACATTGCCACCATTGCCAAGCACCCAAATCCCCTCCTTGCCAAATCCAACTTTGCCAACACTTCCTCCTCTGCCAGCCACTCCATTGCCCACCATCCCTACAACAATCCCATGAATCCCTACCATTCCAACCACAATTCCAACTATTCCTTTCTTCTCCCCACCCCCATCAAACTGAACTAGTAGTCCTTGAAATGCTAGCTGTGGCACCGAAACCATTCAGGCATTCACTTTCTCCCTCTCCCATTTTAGTACGGTTCCATGTTTACATGGCATCTTGAAGCTTTTCTCGAGTGTGTTGGAGCCTACCTTGCTTCTATATATTTGTTAATAGGAACAAGTTGATTTATGATAGTACTTGTTTGTATTTTCTCTTTTTTCTGAAATTAGTACTTGTTTGTATTTTTCAATGTAGAGTTATTCTTTACTCATTTCAGTGTCATTTGGATTGTTATTATCATCTTTGTGCTTAAAATATGATTTCTTATTTATTCTGATTTTTTCCCTCTTTTTCTTTCTAATAAGAATAAAATTTAATAAATAAAACCTCCAAGATGAACATATTACTCAAGTTTAGGAGTAGATATATTTTGGATTTTTCATAAATACACAAAAAGGGGGCAAGTACAATAATAAATAAAAAGATTCAACAATTAAAGTGTCCGCACATTTATTTACTTCAAGGTAGATGTGTTAGATTGAAACTTGCCAAGGCCTAGCAAGTACAATCATCCAATCATAAGTTAATGCATTAAAAGATAAATGAGAAATAGTAGCAATAGTAAGAAAGTTTGATATATACCTAAATAGAGTCAGTTTCGGAATTAGATTATAATTTCCCAACTCTCACGCAAAGGATAATCCATCCCGAATGTCCCAGGAAATCCACTTCATAACTTTTGCGGTAGACTCAACGTTGTTGCATGCATAGAAATAGAATTCCCTAGCTTGATGAATGATGGAGAGGAAGAGTTGTGAAGGTCAATTGATGCCTTTTACCACGCTTCTGATTGATTGCTTATGAATTGGGATGGATTATTTGACTTTTTGTTTAAAGGGTTGTGGTTTGATATTGCCTCAATTAAGATGACTTTTTATGTTTGAAGGACGAAATGCAAGAAAAGCAACTAAATTAAACTCTAAGTTACCAAGTATGAGAACTAAACTCTAATATCAAAAGCCACTGGATCCCAAACAACTCAGTTTTTCATAATCACTACAAATTTTATTGCAAATAGAATATAGAACAGTTTGGAGCCTAATAAATTTAAAAGCGAACACATCAAAGGTAATATGTGCAAAGCAATAAACAGATATAGCCTAAATAAACATTCTAAATCATAGCCTAAAGTAACCATCATGGCAAACAGATCATAAATTTGTGTCAGAGCACGTTAAGATATGGCCTGTGTAGACACTAATTCATTGTACTTACAAATACACTGGTATATATTAGTATTACTTGTGTTCCACTTTTAAATTATTCTTATAAATAAACCTTCTTTGTACATAGTCTTGTGTAAGGCCAAGTCCATTGTCTTTTAATATTCTTATAAATAAACCTTCTTTGTACATAGTCTTGTGTAAGGCCAAGTCCATTGTCTTTACTTGTCCAATACTCATATATTATCTATAATCTTTATTTACATTTAGGCCAAAATGCAAAACTCACTTTTAAGTTTTACCACTTTTTATTTTAGTCCTTTAAGTTTGCATTTTGTCATTTCAATCCTTTAAGTTTCAATTTTTTTCAATTCAGTCATCCGTTAAGATTTTATCCATTCCTACCGTTAACTTGCCCAAAACGTCTTAGTTTTGGCCTTAATTTAATATTTATTTTATTATTTATTCCATAATTAAAAAACGTTAATTAAATAATAAAAAAAAAAACCCAGAAATTATAATAGCAAACTACTTGTCCCTCCCCATCTGAAGAACACGATCGAATAGAACCCCACCCACCCCTTGCCTAACCCATCAATAACTGAGATTAAAATTCCGAAATTAAGGGGGTGTTTGGTAGAGTAGTTTGAGATGGGATTTTTGTAGTTTGAGATGAGATTTTTGTAGTTTTTTGAAATACGTGTGGATGAAAAAGTGTGTAATGTTGTTTAAAATGTAAAAATGTGAGTTTGAAATTAGAGACCAAACAGGCCCTAATGTTCATGGTTTTAGTACTACTTTGAAAACTCAAAATTGCTATAACTACTATACACACTCCAGAAACGAGGCTTTCATTAATGGAAAAAGAAAAAGAAAAAGGAATCCATATCACAACCCCCTTGTATCAAACATGTACAACTACAATTAAGGACCACTACTTGAGCGTTGGGAAGAAAATCGTCAATTATGGGTAAAATCGTCAATCCATTTCCAGCTCATACGTACTACAGATATAATTGATGTGGTGAAAAGCTTCATAACCCATAAAGGTTCGCAAAACTATCATTCGTGACAACATTGATATATATGTTATTTTCATAAGTTGAAGTACATTGGTAGAGGAGGATTTTGGTTTATGATTAACATTTGCTGTCCATCATCAATTCTTACCAGAGATGCTTTAGTACTGTATATATGAGAAATAACCCAGATCTTTCCTTATCATTCTTTAGTCTCAGCTATCGATGGGTTAGGCTAGGGGTGGTTGGGGTTTCCATTTGATCGTGTTATTCAGAATGGAGGGACGAGTAGTTTGCTATTATAATTTCTGGGTTTTTAAATAAATAAAAAAATTTAAGAAATTAATATTAAATTAAGGCCAAAACTACGTCGTTTTGGACAAGTTAACGGCAGGCATGGATGGAATGTCAACAAAGGACTGAATTGAGGAAAATTAAAATTTAGAGGACTGAAATGACAAAATGCAAACTTAGAGGACTGAAATGAAAAGTTGTGAAACTTAAAGAGTGAATTTTGTATTTTTGCCTTACATTTATGTCCATTCCATCTAGTTTGGTCTATTTGGTCAAGTTCGGTCTACTTCAGTCCATTTGGTCTATTATGGTCCACTTTGGTCCAGTTGGTCCACTTTGGTCTATTTCTGTCCAATTCAGTCCACTTTAGTCTATTCCGTCCAAATCGGTCCATTTCATTCCATTCCATTTAGTTCAGTCAATTTCATTCCAATTTTATGATGATTTAGGAGGAGAGGTTTGTGTAAAAAGATGAGCTATAATTACTTCATTGGCAATTATTTCACATTCTTAGTCTAATGTTAGTAGGTTCTTCATAATTTTTTTTTTCTAATATAAGTGTTGGATTTACTTATATCTACTTACTCTTTAGTTATTCAATACGGATAGAGGATGAATCATTTGTAAGAATAATTAGAAACAAATTATACCTAGAAATTACATTATTTACAAAATATCTCACCTTATATAATAATTGAATATAAAATGAATTATGTTTCCTTGAAGAAAAAAAAAAAAAAAAACTTACTAAATTTAAAATACTTTCAAATAACAAATACATATAGCTTAATTTTGAAAATCTAATATATTGTATCAACTATACTTCGTTTGAAAATAATCACATCATTTTAAGAATAGTTTTGATACTAACACTTATAAGTTTCATTTACCTTTTTTTATACTTGGTCTATTTGGGATCTGCTTATTTTGCTGAAACTGAAAAGTTTTTACTGAAAATACTGTAGATAAAGGTAAAAGTTAACTGAAATAGTATAGTGGAACCCATGAATAGTACCAAAAAGTGCAATGGGACCCATGAATAATAGCAAAAATAAGCTGAATAGTAAAATAAGTTGGCAAAATTAAGCCATGCCAAACGGACTCTTAAAAAAAAATTGTTAATTTTTTTGCGTATCGCACAGGTCTACGACTATTCTATATAAAATCGAAGATTTTTGACTTTTGATTGATCTAATAATATTTTAACATAAATTTTCGAGCTCTCACAATTTTATAGGTCAATTCTAAAATATAATTTTAATTGATTTTAAATTCTATTCTATATTTAAACCACTCAATTAGTAATTTAGAATCTTGTCAAGTGATATTTTCTATAAATTTTGGAATAGATAGTTCTATATACAAATACAATCATAAAAAATAAGCACTAATAATTGCCATAATTATCAAATTTCATATTTAGACTAATAAATGCCACAATTTTTGGTGCGATCTGGAAGTTTCACACACATATACACTTAGATTAGGCTAGAGTAGAAATTCTATCTTGTATAAAAAAATAATAAAAAATAAAAAATATTTAGACTAATAAATGCCACTAATCATTATTAGTACCTATTAATAATTATCATAATTATCAAATTTTCATATTTATACAAAAAATAAGAAAGGAAAAAGAAGAAGAAGATATGTTTGTTAAACATTTTTGTGCAGTGCACGGATTATTGACTAGTTTATAGTACAATCATAATCATAGAGGGTGCCTATAAATAGGTTGTCATTGTAGAGTCATAGTTATTCTAAGTTCTAACAATATGCAATTAGACTTTCTACTACTATAATATATTATAAAAATACAACACTCCTCTCACATTGGGGTGGATCCCATAATTGTGGGGGTGTATGTCATTTTTGTATTGTATAATTATTCAATTCAACTTGGTCTCTCCTCCATGGTTGATAACGAGTATTTTTAGTATCGTTGATTTATCTTCTACAGTTGAATTTCTCAATGTGCCTGATGTCAATATGGGTTTCAGGGTGGAGACAGATTGATTTGAATTCATAAGAGGAATTCGGTAGAGGTACTGTGAGATAGAATGTGGTCGTTTGAGATTTTGGTTCAATTCTTAAGAGATAAATCAGTTAAGATGGAAGCCTAAGCAGTTTAGATTGGCTTTCATGTCACTTTAGTTTTGAAAAATGATACTAAGCAAGGCATAAGCTTGTAAGTCTGAAATCCATCAGATAGTCCATTCTCATTAAAAGTTGATCACTATTGCGTTAGGAAGGCAAGTGGATCTCTTCTCTTGTAGGGTTTGCATAGAGGATCTAACGTGCAATGGTTTTGTGTATGTCTTGCTATATCTAACTGTTTCTTTCGTAGTGGATTTTCTATGAGATTGTCTGTCCTTAAGGTGAATTTTCCCTTTTAACAGTTGCTTCATCGGTTTTTCTTTTCTCCAAATCATGTATTGCTTTTACATTTTCTTACTTTATGATTTGGTGCATTCTGAAATATGGTAAAATATAATTATATAACTACAGTAAAATATAATTATACTGTGCACCACATATTTGAAATAATTTGATTATATTATAATTAATAATTCCGCTGCAAATTTAACAGAGGCATCTAAACCGGAAGTCATAAAGTTTTGGCATGAAGTATTGTTATGAAACTAGAGACTAAAGCAACCACATCAGCTCTTCTAAAAGATTTCGTCTATTTTACACCATTATTTTTACAAAACACTCATATCAGTTTATCTATTATACACTATATTTTATATAAATAATATTTTTATGAGTTGAAGAGAGAATGTGAGGAGAGAGAAATAATACTAAAATAATGTATAGAAGAGCTATAGTAACCGTGCATATATGCATGTAGCACGTGTGCATTTATGCACAATTTTACACCCACTAATGTGGGTGTTTTTTTTTTTTGTCAAAATGTGTAAAATAAGCTACTTTTTGTATTTTGCAAGACTTTGCAAGAGCTGATGTGGTTGCTCACAATTAATAAGTAAAACTAATTTATACTTTCCTTAGATTCGAAAATGAACCAAATTCTTGGTTATATCATTGCCTTATGCTGGCGTGTGGAATGCTAAAGAGTCATATTAACACTCAAAAAATTGGTTTCCACAGCAGATTGTTTTAGTTAAGCTATCTTGGTAGGTTGGAATTTGAACCGGCTTCAAGTCTTGTTGAGAAGGTAAACTAACCCGAGCTTCTCACATATGCATCCCCAACTACATCTCATCAAACACTTGGAACCCTTCAACATTCCACTCTATAAATGCCAATTAGAATTTCATGCTTTCAACTCATAACAGAAATAGAAGTTCCCCATATATATTCAGAAAAGTCTAGCTAGGTCTCTCTAATCCTATCAAACAATGGCTAGTTGCAAGCATGTTTTCATGTTGACTTTAATTGTAACACTGTCTTTGTCAAGCATTAATATGAGCTTGGCAGCTCGTGAAAAGCAATTCACTATAGTAAAGAGAAGTTTCATATCTAGTACAAAACCTTTGTCCCTAGACTCTACAATCCCCGTAGATGAACTCACAGCAGAAACCTTCTACTGCTTCAGAACCTCTGAACTCTTCAATATATGAACGCCACCTTTTTGATGCACGAATCCCAGTACGTGACTAACCAATTGCGCGGATCCCAGTACGCGACTTCAATCACCAACTAGAAGAAAGTTGTTGGCTGCAAAGTTCTTCACTTCATCAACAATGAAGATCAAGAAGCAGTTGGTTACAAAACCCTACAGCGCAAAGACTCAGTAGCTTCTTTCAGAGAGAATAAGGCATCGGTCACCTTTTGCATATGTTCTCCTTATATTCTCATTTGTGACGGCCTCTAAAATAAGCTTTATATAGGTCTAGGGTTGTGAGAAAAGAAACCCTACACAAATACATAAGCTTGGGCCGAAAATCAGATCTGAAAATCTGAATTCCCGTAACCTCAATCGATCGGGAGGTGTCGAGATTTAAAAGTGGAAAATCAAGTGGAATTGGAGTGAAGATTAAAAGTGTTCCCAAGTACTTCTAATCTTTTGTTTTGAATTTCACCGCACCAAGGTACGCTTTCTTGTTCTTAAATTCTGAAACTTACATAGTACATGTTATCTATTGCGAATGAAGTAGATCCATTAATTTTTCGCTGTGTATGTTTTGTATGTGATACAAACATGTATTTTTCCAACAACTATTCCAGTCCCAAAAAACAAAAAATCAATTCTATTTTGATCCCTGCCATCAACCCATTAATAGAAAACTCCTACGTGGTAGATGGAGTACCCTACTGGCTGACATAGCGCTGACGTGGCCATTAAAATATTATTAAAAAAATTATTTGGCATTTTCTAAATGCCACCTCAACAAAAAATTAAAAAAAAAATAAAAAACATTAAATCTAATTAAATTAAATAATTTAAAAAATGGTTGAGTTTCATTATTTATTTGGAAGAACATAAGAACATGTTCTTCGTGTTCTTCCCCAAATCAAGACCATCGAATTCTTCATGTTCTTCCCCAAATTCTAACACAATCAAAATCGAATTTTCCAGCAAATCAAACTCATAAACCCAATAAACAAACCAATCTCCAACAAATCCATAAACCTATAAATTTTCTTGGGAAATAAATACAAAAAAACCCAAAAACCCAATAAACATACCTTTTCTTGTTCTTCCCTAAGGCCCACGGCAGAAACCCATCTTCCCCACACAAAAATCTCAAACACTCTAACCCAACCAATTTGGCTTACAACTACTACAATCAAACCCAGATCCCACCACCACTGACCAACACAATCAAACCAATACCATTGACCAACCTCAATCAGACTTAATCCGTGACTTACATGCCTTGACCCGGCAATGGAGCTCTGACGTGGTGACGTTGATCTCGTGCAATGGGCAGAGAAAGATATCCCAACCAACGATCCGCCCCTATGCAGCAAACCCACCTCAAGCAACAATCACTGATCAAACCCAGTCGAACCCACTAACGATCACCGATCAAAGTCGAAGAGAAAACCCAGATCCCAACAAACACAATCAAATAGAAAGAGAGAGAGAGAGAGATTTTGATCCGAGAGAGATTTGCTAGGGTTTTTTTTTTTTTTTTTTTTTTTTTTTTAGCAAGCCTAGGCAACTAGGAGTAGATTTTGATCTAAGAGAGAGATTTGTTAGATTTTTTTTCTTTTGAAGAGCTCTTGTCCTAACACTAGGAGTAGGCAATTTTAGACAAGAGAGAGAAGAGAGTGCTTCATTTTTTTTTTTTTTTTGGTGAACAGAGAATCAATCTTTAAAACTGAAAAATAAAAAATAAAAAATTTCGTTTGTTTTTTATTTTTTTAAATTAAAATTAAAATTAAGGAATAATTTTTTTTAATTTTTAATTAATTTAAATCTGACGTGTCATTTAAAAAATGCCAAATAATTTTTTTAATAATATTTTAAGGGCCACATCAGCGCCATGTCAGCCAGCAAGACACTACGTCCGCCACATAGGAGTTTTCTGTTAGTGGTTGATGGCATTGACCAAAATAGAATTGATTTTCTGCTTTTAGGACTAGAATAGTTGCAAAATCAATTTAGGGACTGTTAGGACATATGTGATTCACATGTTAGGAACATATGTCACTATTTTATGTAATTGGCTAATCCTTTGACAAAACACACTTTACTTGTATTTGGGTAGATCTAGGTGTGTTTAATACTTCAAGAAACAAGGTTTCAAGTTTAAGTGTTAAAGCCATGCAAGTCTGTCCAAGATTCAAGTGTGAAAACTGTTGCTCATTAAAGCTCGATAGCTAGCATCTATCGAGACCCTAGAGATGTTTGAATCCCGTGGCTCGAGAGCAGCTCGACAGATAGGGTATCTGTCGAGACTTATGAAACTCACATTTTCGAGTCTGTTTTTCATCCAATCCGTGATTGTATGTTTGGGCTTTCTTTTCTCACAACCCTAGACATAAAAGGATTATTTTAAGGGCCATCAAAGGTGACACAAGTTGCACAAGTGTTGAGCAAAGTTTGTTCGTGCAAATTGTGACCGGAGACAGAATTTGCCCTAGTTCATCTTTCTTGTGAAGAAGCTGCTATGTTTGTGCATCGTAGGGTTTTGTAACCAAGATTCTCGATCTTCATCGTGTGATGAATTGAAGAACTTTACAGCCAACAACCTTCTCTAGTTGGTGATTGAAGTTGCGTACTGGGATCCGCGCAATTAGTTAGTCACGTACTAGGAGCCGTGCATTAAAAAGGAGGGATTGTCACTACAGAACAAGTCCAATTGAGTATTGGGATAAGGGTTCAACTGTAGGTTGGTATAAGGTATTGGGATTCCTTTACTTGTAACCGCTTGTTGCGATAATAGTGGATTTTCGGGAATGGTGACCTTAAAATCACCCAGTGGGGATTTTGCCATGTAGGTTTTTCCTATTCGAAAACAAATCATCGTGTCAACTTTATTTTTCGCTGCATATTTAGTTTAATTGGTGATTTGTTTGTGCTACCATGCATATTGTATGTTAATCTGATTAATTAATCAACTTGGCTAATTAATTGGTTAATTCATCATAAGGGGTCAATACATTCTTGGCCTATCAAATGGTATCAGAGGAGGCACACTCTGATTATGTGTTAATCTTTGCCGTGTGATCCATTGACTCTTGTTTCTCATGGATAGAGGACAGTCTCTTATCATACCTCCATTATTTGATGGTACTAACTATGCATACTGGAAAGTACGTACGAGAGCTTTTTTGCAGTCTCTAGATGAGAAGGTGTGGCAAGTTGTTGAGATAGGCTGGACCAAGCCGAAGGAAGTGCCGGGCGATTGGGATGATGCCAAAATCAAGGCGGCAAACTTCAACAGCAGGGCATTGAATGCCTTATTCAGTGCAGTCACTAATGAGGAGTTCAAGAAGATGTCCTCCACTAAAACTACTAAGGAAGCATGGACCATTCTCTAGACAACCTATGAGGGAACCAAGGCTATCAAGGATTCAAAGCTTCAGATGCTCACTACAAGCTTTGAAGAGATCAAGATGGAGGAGGATGAGTTGTTTGGTGAGTTTTATGCCAAGCTCAAGGACATAGTGAACTTAGCTTTCAATCTTGGGGAAGCCATTCTTGAACCCAAGATTGTGAGAAATGTGCTCAGATCTCTACCCGAGAGATTTCATGCCAAGATCACCGCAATAGAAGAATCAAAGGACATTGACAAGATTCCTTTGACAGAGCTGGTTAGTAATCTGCAGACCTCTGAGCTAGGTTTAACAAGGATTGGCAAGTCGGGTAAGAGCAAGAGCATGGCACTGAAGGCCAAGAGTAGTGACACGGATGAGTCTTCAGACGATGAAGATTCTAAGATGAAGTCCTACATCACCAGGGAATTCAAGAAGTTCACGAAGAATGTGAATGGGAAGGGCTTCGACAAGGATATTAGGCAATCTAGTTCTTCTCAGTTCAAGAGCCAAGACAAAGGGAAGAAAGATGCTAGGGATGGCGGTCAGTACACTGTTCCCTTAGGACCAAAGTGCTTTGAGTGTCAAGGCTTCGGTCACATGAAACAAGAGTGCCCCACATATCTCAAGACCATTGGAAAGAGTAAGGCACTTGCTGCTACATTGAGTGACACCGAGCTAGAGGATGATTCCAAAAATGAGGATGACGGAATCTTGAATGCCTTCACTGCCACTGTCAATCCTACTGCGGGGATTGTTAAAGATGTGGATGAGGAAGAGGACTTTGTGGATTCTAAGTTCAAGAAGATGGATGATCAAGATGATATCCATACAGCCTATGAGAAACTATACAAGCTTTCTTAGAAGCATGAGAAACTTTATAGGCTGGCCACCAAGAAGCTCAGTGATGTGGAACTTGATCATGAAGAGCTTTCCACAAAGTTTGATGAAGCCAATTAGACTATTGGAGCACTGAGGTTTGAAAATAATTTTTTGGCTGAGAAGACCAAGAAACTTAAAGCGGAGTTGTTTCAAGTCAGAGCTCAATTAGAGAGGATTTCAAGTGCAAAGCTTGATGAGATGCTCAACATTCAGAAATCTGCTTCTGATCGAATCGATTTAGGGTATGATTTATCTTCTTCTAGTATTGCTTCTGATAGTACTATTGTTTTTGTTCCTCCTGCTAATAATGTTAAAATTGAAAACAGAATTTGCCCTAGTTCATCTTTCTTGTGAAGAAGCTGCTGTGTTTATGTACCGTAGGGTTTTGTAACCAAGCAACTTCTTGATCTTCATCGTCTAGATGAACTGAAGAACTTTGCAGCCAACAACCTTCTCTAGTTGGTGATTGAAGTCACGTACTGGGATCCGCGCAATTGGTTAGTCACGTACTGGGAGCCGTGCATCAAAAGGAAAGATTGTCACTACAGAACAAGTCCAATTGGGTATTAGGGTAAGGGTTCAACTGTAGGTTGGTATAAGGTACTGGGATTCATTTACTTGTAACCGCTTGTTGTGATAATAGTGGATTCTCGAGAATAGTGACCTTAAAATCACCCGGTGGGGTTTTTGCCGTGTAGGTTTCCTCATTCGAAAACAAATCACCGTGTCAACTTTATTTTCTGCTGCATATTTAGTTTAATTGGTGATTTGTTTGTGCTACCATGCATATTGTATGTTAATCTGATTAATTAATCAACTTGGCTAATTAATTGGTTAATTCATCACAAGAGGTCAATACACTCTTGGCTTATCAGACACTACTCCATTCTCTGCCCGGTTCCGTGATGAGAAGGCGAAATCAGACTTCTTTGAGAACTTTTCCCGACGAGTCATTTTGTCGGACTTCTCCGACATTGACCTTCCCACTGTCATCTACAATAGGGAATGAGGGTCACTATATGACGTCCCGGTCACCTGTCCATCTGTGCTGATCCAGGAGTTCTACTCCAACATGCATGGATTCAATTTTCAGTACCTCATTTCTTTACTTGCGTTTGAGGTACGTGCATTGTTGTCACACCGGAGATTGTCTCCAATGTGCTCCGTGTCCCCAGGGTAGAGCATCCTGACTACCTTGGTTGTGATCGTCTTAAGACAGTGTCTAAAGACAAACTTATTTCTGCTTTTTGTAAGCGTCCATCTGATTGGGGTGAGCATCAATTCACTTACTGTTCGGGCTTTGCTAAAGGCCTTCAGGTTTTGAACATGGTTATGACTTTTGTTCTTCATCCCTTATCTCACTATAACTCTATTACAGAGCCCCGTGCTAGGTTTTTGCTTTCTCTTTTAGAGAACCTTAGTATAGACTTTCCCTCTCACTTCATTCTTCATTATTTTACGCCATTTTGATGTTCCTTTTCCCTCTTCCGAGCCTTTCCATGTCATGGGTGCTATAGATGCTGGTACTGTTAAATGGAGCGAGGCGCAGTTTTGGTCGAGGCGGTCCAGGTCTGCAGCTCCTCCCACTCCTTCAACTCCATACACCTCCGCTCCCTCTTCCTTTGTAGGTGGAGTGACTCTAGATGAGATCATAGCGCAGCTTCAGCGCATGGATGCTCACCTTGACACTCTCACTGATGAGTTGTGTCAGACAAACACCTGTGTCGGCAGTATTGCTAGACGGCAGGCTCGCCTTGGTAGCTTTGTGGAGTCTCCCTCTCCTCCTCCCGAGGCATCCGAGGACAACGAGGCATCTGAGAACGATGATGACTCCGACGATGATAATGATGATGATGAGGATGGAAATGCTAGTTCTTCCAACACTGATGAGATGTCTACTTAACGCTCTTACCCTTTGTCACTCATGACAAAAAGGGGGAGTAGTTTTGGTTATGAGAGTAGTCATAGTTAGGGGGAGGGTTAGTATAGGAGATTTTTTATAGGGGGAGTGTTTATACTAAGGGATGTAGTGAGGATTTTATGTATCATTTTCTTTTCTTTCTATTTGAGATACATTATTCTTGTACATGGGTCTTGTGACCATTATTGACATACATTGTACTTATATTCTTTATATATTGTGATGTATGTTCTTTCACCTATCCTTACATGTGTTGTTTCTTTTCTCTCTTTATGCACATGCTTCTTATATCTTGAATGCAATCTATTATTTCTGTTTCACACTAAGATGCCTTGATGAGTTTTGTTTAAAGTGTTTTAGAAATACAGGTTGTCAAAGTCTACTTACCATAAACTCTCTTCTTGCAAAGTTTTTCAAGAGTTTGTGTTAGGATAGATTTTATTGTATTCAACAAGTGAATATGAGTTGAGTGATTTATGACTTCTCTCATATGTTCATTTGTTTGTTGTGGTTTTTTCATGGATTGCCAAAGGGGGAGATTGTTAGGACATATGTGATTCACATGTTAGGAACATATGTCACTATTTTATGTAAATGGCTAATACTTTGACAAAACGCACTTTACTTGTATTTGGGTAGATCTAGGATGTGTTTAATACTTCAAGAAATAAGGTTTCAAGTTCAAGTGTTAAAGACATGCAAGTCTGTCCAAGATTCAAGTGTGAAAAGTACTGTTCATTAAAGCTCGACAGCTAGCATCTATCGAGACCCTAGAGCTGTTTGAATCCCATGGCTCGACAGCAGCTCGACAGATAGGGTATCTGTCGAGACTTATGAAACTCAGATTTTAGAGTCTGTTTTCATCCAATAAGTGATTGTATGTTTGAGCTTTCCTTTCTCACAACCTTAGACATATAAAAGGATTATTTTAAGGGCCGTCAAAGGTGACACAAGTTGCACAAGTGTTGAGCAAAGTTTGTTCATCCAAATTGTGACCAGAGATAGAATTTGTCCTAGTTCATCTTTCTTGTGAAGAAGTTGTTGTGTTTGTGCACCGTAGGGTTTTGTAACCAAGGAGAATCTCGATCTTCATCGTGTGATGAATTGAAGAACTTTAGAAGATTATATATGCATTTAATTTTTTGCATGGATGATGAAACTATGATTTGATGAAAATTGATATTGATGTTATAATGTTGTTTAAATTGATCTTTAAGGCTATAGAATCAATGGAATTCAGTTTTGACACCAATTTCCATCTGTTATGTTCATATGGTGTTTGATTGTTTATGAAAAACCGTTGAAAACTGTTTATATCTGAACTTGAAAAACTGAAAACACGGGTTTTTCGCAGGTAAGCTTCCCGCGAAGCTACTCGCGAAAAATGCCACTGAAGCACAAAAATTTTCGTGGTTAAGCTTTACTTGCGAAATAGTCATGATACATTAGCGAAAGTTTCTGTGTGAATTTTTGTGTTTTCAAATTTTGCTTAACTCGGTTTCGCGGGAAGTGATTAATCGCGAGATACCCGCGAGGGAAGCGATTAGTAGCGAGATACCCGCGAGACAATAGCGAAAGTTTCTGTCTAAATTTTTTGGAAAATTGGAAATTCAAAGTTTTTCAAGATGTTTTCAATTGTATAAAATGCAATGCAGTGTGTGATTAGTTTACACATGTTTACAAAATAAAAACCTTTTATTCTAAAACATCTAGTGGGAGAGAGATACAAGGGTTGGATCTCACGGCCTCCATTATTGGTTCATAGTAGTATGAAATATATACTTTGTCTTTGCCTCGAGCTTAGAATTCCATGTGGAGAGTATTTCTTTCATGGTCCTACAAGATTGAATTACTTGGTTTTTAGTGGTTTGATCAAACAACTTGTCTTAGCTTCGAGCTTTGCATTCCATGCGGAGGCTGTTTTGTATCATGGTACTACAAAATAAGCCTGTTAAGGGGATGAAATGTGACTGCACAAGATTCTAGACAATGGTATACACTAGACTAAATATTATAGTATCCTCTATGCTAAGTTCTTACTATCATTATTTAGAGGCCAAATATATAACAACATATTATTAATGTTTGATAAGAGTTATCATGATAGCACTAATAATGAGAATAGTTCTCAATCAATCATAGTATTTAATGTTCACTCTATGCTGAGGGATATTGAGTATGGGATTGGGTTGTCGTTGCATATATTATATTATGGTTTTATTAAGGTTCCATACTATATGTTTATATGCTAAATTGATAATGTCCAGTTTACTTATTATATTCATGTTTATTATTTTCAGATTTGAACATGACATCATTTAGCCCACTTGTTACTATTCTTAATCAAAACAAACTGACTGGATCCAACTATGTTGACTGGAAAAGAAATTTGGACATTGTTCTTACTGCTGAAGAGCACAAATATGTGCTTACTAAATCATGTCCTAGCTTTCCTTCATTAGATGCTCCTCCTGAGGAAAAACAACGATATGATCGTTGGCTGAAATCTAATGAAATGGCCAAGTGCTACATCCTAGCATCTATCTCAAATGTTCTACAACATCAAATGCAGGATGTAGAACTAGTTTCGGACATTATGCTAAGTCTGAAGGATATGTTTGGTGAGCAAGGCCGTTCAGCAAGGCAAGAAACCATGAGGCAAATTTATAATACCAAAATGGCTGAAGGCAGTTCAGTTAGGGAGCATTGTCTTACAATGATCTCTAATCTGAATACATTGGAGGTTTTAGGTGCCGATATTGATGGAGAATCCCAAGTGTATATGATACTCCAATCACTACCAGAATCATTCAAGGAATTCAAACTTAACTATAATATGAATAAAAAGATTTATACATTGTCTGAATTAATGAATGAGTTGGTAGCGGCAAAAGGCATCCTTGGTACTTCTAGTGTAGATGCTAATATGGCTGAAGCTTCTACTTCTCAACCTAAGTTGAAAGACAAGGGTAAGAAGAAGAAGAAGAAGGACTTCACCAAGCAAGAGGGTACACGAATTGCCTTAGGGGTTGCTGACAAAGGAAAGAAGATCAAAGGAAAATGTTTCTATTGTGGTGAGAAAGGACATTGGAAGGGGAATTGTCCAAAGTTCAAGGCTGCCTATAATAAGGGTATGAATAGTTCATTCCTCCTTGAAATATGTTTGGTACAAAATCCCACGGATTCCTGGTGTGTGGATTCAGGTTGTACTAATCATATCTGCAATTCTTTGCAGGGGTTCCAAGAGACCAGAAAACTTAAAGAAGGAGAATTGTTTCTTACTTTGGCTGATGGGAGCAGGATTCCAGTTGTAGCTATTCGTGTTTTTAATTTATGTTTTGAGTCAAGAGTTTTAGTATTGGAAGACTGTCTATATGTACCTAAGGTTCGTAGGAATTTAATTTCTGCAACTTATTTGGGTAAACATGGATATTGTGTTATCCTTAAAGACAATGTTGTAATAAAGAATGGTAAAGTGTTTATCTGTTCTGGCAATATTGTTGATGGTCTGTATATTTTAACTCCTAATAAGCATGAATTATATAATTCTGAATTAGATAATAACTCTCATGTAAAATCATTAAAGAGAAAGTTTCCTTCTACTAGTGATGCATATCTTTGGCACTTGCATTTAGGTCATATTAATTCAAATAGGATTCAAAGACTGATCAAAGATGGACTTTTAGAGCCCATGGACTTTGATGAATTTCCAGTTTGTGAATCTTGTTTGGAAGGTAAAATGACCAAACGACCTTTTAATACAAAAGGTAGAAGAGCTCAAGATTTGATAGAACTAGTACATTTAGATGTATGTGGTCCTATTTCAATCCAGGCAAGAGGTGGCTATGAGTATTACATCACATTTACTGATGATTACTCTAGATTTGGTTATGTGTACCTAATGAGACGGAAGTCCGAAGCCTTTGAAAAGTTCAAAGAGTTTAAGGCTGAAGTTGAGAATCAATTAAGCAAACGCATAAAGGCCATTCGATCTGATCGAGGTGGCGAATACCTTCTTAGGGATTTTAAGGATTACTTAACTGAAAATGGGATTGTATCCCAATTGACTGCACCTGGAACTCCATAACAAAATGGTGTAGCGGAAAGAAGGAATAGGACTCTTTTATATTTTATATTGAAATTTTCACAAGTTTTAAACAAGTGTGTGTATATTTCATCAAATGGTCATACTAACGAGTGCCATTAGGGCAATAGTTAACAATCCATATTAAGAAAGTTTTGACACCACTTTTTTGGAAAATGAAAAAAGCTGTCAAAATATTAATTTTTTTTTTTCATTTCCTATAAAAACTTTCTTTAAATGGATTGTTAACCAATACTCTAAAGGGCATCCATTAGCATTTCCTTTCTTGAAAAAATGATAACCATATAAATTTATTTAACATAAATAATTATTAGTGCAAGACCTATATATAGATCATTAATATATGGAAATAAATGCATTTATTATTAAGTATTATAGCATGGCAATTAATTAATACCTGGATATAAATGCAAAGATTGCTAAATTGGAAGGCTAAATAAAGATAACTTTGCTTCTTCCAAAAAATGTACAAGGCAAAACCTTATAGGGGAAGAAGATAACAATTAACTAATTTATAATGATGTGCATGGCAAGAATATTATTGATGGCATACTACTTAAACACCAAAATAAATAAATGTTTGAATTACTTCTTTGTTTGTGAGGCTTATGTTGTAAAATTTACAATATCCTAGCATCACTTTACTTGTTCCTAAACACTATGAAATGAAAAAAGAAAAAGGAAGAGTAAAAAGTTTGTTGATGTTGGGTTGGTTATTCGTGGTTTAATGGATTGGATTCAATTAAAATTTTATTGAGTCTCGAGTTGAGTTGAGTTCAGGTTGATAGTTTTTTTAAGCCATTTAATCTAACCTGATCTCCAAAATATATAAGTTTATTTTATTACCCTTATATTTAATTTCCTAAACTGATTTATTTTGTTATTTTAATAATTAATTTTGATTAATTTAGGTATATTATGTGAATTGTAATAATTTATTAAAAAATTAGTAAACAATTATTGAAAGTCTATTTTGTTACAATGCATGAAATATTTAAGCACAACCCACCGACATGATCCAACCCATGTGGATTAGATTAGGTAGGTTCCTACATATGTAATAGATTTAGGTTGGGTTGGAAATTTTTCAATCCAACAAGTTTCGGTTGGATTAAAAAAGCATTCCAACCCAACCCATGCACACTCTAGCTATATTTAATAAGATTATAATCAAGAACTTTGTAATTTAGTGAAATTTTGGTTTTAGTATAAGTAGAATTAGAGTTTGAATCCCTTCTTACCACTTATGGTAACAATTAAATTATAAAAACTATATAAGTTATAAGATTCTAGAACTGCCAAAATGCATAGATATAAACATTCCATTTCATGCATCCCTACAACAATCCCATCAATCCCTACCATTCCAACCACAATTCCATCTATTCCTTTCTTCTCCCCACCCCCATCAAACTGATCTAGTTGTCCTTCAAGCACGGCAGCCCATTGGGCCATTCACTTTCTCCTATGGGCTTCTTGAAGCTTTTCTCGAGTGTGTTGGAGGCTTGGAGCCTGCCTTGTCTCTATACATTTGAGTGCTTATACGCTGAAGTGGGTTTGTAATAGTATTTGTTTGTATTGTCATTGTAGAGTTATTCTTTACTCATTTCAGCATGACTTTGGATTATTATTGGTATTTTTTTTTTATAACTGTAATAGCATTTATTTGTATTTATCGTTGTAGAGTTATGTTTTACTCATTTCAGTATGACTTGGATTATTATCGGGTTGTCTGTCTTTTTTTCATTTTTTTTTTTTAATAAATATTGGGTTGTTTATCCATATTATATGATTTTTTATCTATATATACTATAAAACCGAAGCCTCTAACCAATAGTTGACTCTTTTTAGAGCTCTCACATTTTTACACATCAGTATTATTTAT
The DNA here is from genome assembly GCA_030021035.2 of Notholithocarpus densiflorus. NCBI lineage: Eukaryota > Viridiplantae > Streptophyta > Magnoliopsida > Fagales > Fagaceae > Notholithocarpus > Notholithocarpus densiflorus. The sequence continues at coordinate 3,107,446 of JARYZH020000031.1, forward strand.
AAATAAATAAATAACTATTTAAACTGAGAAGACAGCTGGGTTAATTTATTATAATGATGAGCTTCTAGTTTATATCCACTGCTAACATGGTTTACTTCCATTACTAAAAGAAAATATAATATATTTTTTTTTTAAAGGAAGAGAAGAATATACTACCTTATGCCTCTGAAAATTTAAATAATAGAAGTGCAAAAACTTCCATCCCAAACAATGCTACCATATATGCTGGGCCATCTATATGAAGATGATTACGGTTACACAGAAGATAATGTTAATACTGATTCTGATCCTCATGAAAACAACATGAAAAATATACCACATTAGTTCTCGCCCAAGGCCCAAAGCTCTGTCCGAATGTATTTTAAATTCTTGATGTAAAAGAAAATTCAAGGAACAAGTGCTCTCTAGTTTCAATTGTGCACCTGTAGTAAACATAAAAAAGTCTTTTATTTGTCCAATTCAAAGTGAGATAATTGAAACATAAACTTTTAAGTTGAAAGGATTTTGGTTTTTGATTACTAAACTGCAATATTTTCTATCCGGCTACAACTGTAGACGATTTGGCCAACCCAACATCCCTTCCACAACCTCATCTGCTTTTAGGCTTTTGGACTTTTATGTTGGAAGCCAATAGTAAATCCAGGTATCGGATTTCGAGTTAGGAGATTGGAATACAAGAAGTTAAAAATAAAATTTTAAATAAACATTCATTTAATTCAACAAACATACAAAGTGTCAAACAAACAAACACTATTATATATTTTGTACAGACCCTACTCTCTCTCTCTCTCTCTTTGAATTAGGTTTGTAATCGGCTAATCAATCAATCTATCAATCAATATATATATAAAAACATAGACCTCATGTGAGAGAGTATGAGGTTCTGCCATGTGACGGTCCTTTTGAAGAGTTTACTTCCTCCACATTTCTCTTCTTTTCATGTCTTTTAGCATTCCCGAATAGCTTCCTTAAAGTAGTTCTCCTTTCCATTTAACCTTCCACCTCACCTAAATTTTTAATAAGTGCCATGTGGTCATTTCTTTCTCTCTCATTTAAAAGGGTGAATATCCTTATCTTAAAAGGAATTGCAATGCTTTTCATTTACCCGGCCTTGGTACATATCAGATTTAGGCTTTTCGTCTCCACCCTCACATGTGACTCTTGCACTGCCTAACTCCTATTCTCATTCTTCTTCTATAAGTACTAGAACTAGAATACAACTGCAAAAGCATTAATGTGAAGAAGGCAAGGTTAAAAGTATATTGAACCTTGTGGGTTGTGCTCACATTGGGAACCAACATTCGTATTTCTATCCTTAACTTGCTAGATGACACTTCCTCTGGTACTCTCTCTCTAGATGTTGACAAGCAATACTCATACTCATTTTGACAAAAAAAAATAGTTGTTTTCCTTCTTTCTATGACACTAATGAATCACAATTCACAACAATTGAGGATTTGAAGCTTGCATATTGAAGAAGAAAGTGAACGTCATGGATGGAATAATCTAAGATGGGTCATGGTGATATCATATGGTAATTTTTTCTATTTTGGGTTAATTGTGGAGTACATGAATTGGCAGCCTATATGTTATTTCTATATTCCTTGAAATTTTTGTTTGTGTTAAGATCAATTTACTACAATACGCTCATTGTACAATAAAAAACACACATCAAGGATTAATATAAGATTGGAGAATTGCTATTAGCTAGATAAATCTAACACATGTATTTGCAAATATTATTTCAGCAAATGATTTCATATCTACAAAAACAAATTGACCTTTGGTGCTTGACTGCTTGCTAATGCCAATTTAAGGGAGAATATGGTGTTGGTTGCTGGTGGTGACCTATCACATGTACGTAATGGGACCCCATTTGGCCTTGCATCAATTTAGATCTCTTTCAAAGATACAATATTGAGTTACCTGGCCTTAAATATATACAACTTTATTTAAATGGAATTATGGTTATAACCATATGGTTTTAGAAATTCATATGATTTTTTTATATTTTTTATTTACAAATTATTTGGAATTTGTGACAATTCACTCTTCGCCCTATGTATATCAAATGTGCAATATATTATAATTCATTTTGTTAGCTTCTATAAAGTTCCATATCACCATATTTGGTCATTTAGTGTTCTTCCATTGTTAAGCTACTTGTAATAATGATTCTGTTGCAAAGGAAATGTGCAGCCATAAAAATAATTTCATATATATTATTTTGAAACATGAAGTCCTGTTATGTGGCACTTTATTGGAGCAATTTTGCATTTTACCTTCGATCTCATCTTTGTATGTAACTTTGAATAATTGGCCTTCAGCCCTTAAAGCACATAACTTTGAGGTATCCAATTGAGAAAGAACTTGAAAATTATTACAACCAAAATTGAATTTTGTGTTGTTTTCTTTTCTTTTCTTATGAAAATGCACCCCATACTCATTGAAGTGTATTTCCAAATTAAGAGGCTTCATATCAATTTAGCACCAAAGAAAAAAAATTAATGGATATGTGCATGCAACTTAAAAGTCTTACTTTTTATGACAAACTATTTGCTTCAACTAATTTCTAATTTTTATAACAATTATGCTAAAGTCTAATTTTTTTTTTTTTTTTTTTTTTTGAGGGTGAATAGTCTAAATTATTTATCACCTGAATTTGTACTATTTTAATTCAACCAAAACTTTTATGTTATTGCAACAATAATATGTGTTATTACTCTATTATATGTTCAACATTTTCCATAAGCTTTTTACATAGAAACTTACAATATTATCCGTGCATCGCGTAGGCAACTGCTAGTTGATTATAATTTTAGTTTAGTGTGGGCTTAGGGCTGGGCTGGGTTTAGTTGGGCATGGCATATACGTACTATTTTTTTTTTGGGTCAGGTTCTGGGCCCCTTTAGGGCCTTCCCCAGCCCATTTTCTTCTTGCCGGATTTTTTGACAATGGGAGCTCACGTTGTAGGGGTTATTTTCTTTTGTATTTTTTCATTAGTACGCTTGTAAGTTGTAAGGCCATATTACTGGCCAAATACACCATATTACACAGGTTACACGAGTTCTCTGCCAACCAAAAAGAGAAAAATGGTAGAAAGTCAAATGACTCAAGCACCAGACCAAATGGTAAGTGTCCAAGTATAATATTTTTGAACTAAGATGGAGCCCCCCATGAAAATTTTGTTTGTCCGGATTTCATTCAATAACCCATAGGCCTATGGATGAATCGTGAACACCATGAATTGAAGCTATTTGTCTAACTTAGTTTATATGTGAAACTGTAGGAATTATACTTTTTTTTTTTTTTTTTTTTTGAGAAACTGTAGGAATTATACTTAAAAAGTAATAATTTAAGAGAAACAAATATAATACATTTATCAATTAACAATTATATCATGTGCATATGTAATAAAAATCAACAATAAAATGTGAGATACTTACATACTAAATTATATTATTCAAGGACCTCACAAGCAATTAGAATACCCTCCCCAGCTGGTCAGGATTAATAAAAGTTTTCTTTTCTCTTCTCACACCCCTTGCAAGTGTGGCCTTGACAATATTTATAATATTCAAAAAGGACATGACCAGTCATAAAATCTTTTCTATCGTAATAACAATTCATGTAACAGATATGTTACATTCATTAATACTCCCTCCGTCCTACTTTGTTTGTCCTGTTTGAAAAATTAAACTTTTTAAGGGAACATCATTTATTGTCTTGTGACTCTTGTCTACCTTTTAAAAATGTATAAGTTTCCAAAACTACCCTTAAATAAATTTATCAAAAGATTGAATTAGTAAATTAGTAGGGGTATAATAGGAACATTAGTAAATTAATGACTTTTATTTTTAGAAACAGGACAATATTTTGGGACATCCCAAAATGGAATAGAGAACAAACAAATCGGGACGGAGGGAGTATACAACTTCATTAATTAGATTCATTAATGAATAAGTTCATTAACATGTCATTACTTTTGTAACTCCATACTAACACATGGATTCATCTATCATTCATATCCAAAATCACTATAATGACAACACCTTTTACAGGATGCCAAGTTACTGGCAATAACACTATAGATTTATTAAGGCCAACACTCAACGTGCGTGAATCTCATTATGGAAGGATTTTCGAGATTATTATGCACTAACCATCAAAAGACTAGCCCTTATTGTTTTCCATAGTCTAAGCAATTTTAATTTGCTCCTCCTTTCCATCATGGTCCAACAATGTACCTATTAGAATAGGCTACATCATGACAGGGGTGGCTTGATGCATTTGGGGGCCTAAGGCGAAAATTGATTATCTTGTTTTAGATGCAAAATTACTACTAATTAACATGAACTACGTAAAAAATTTTCTTTTTTTAGAAATTGTATAGACAAAAAAAATTTGACAAAATTTTTCATACTTGTTGATATGATAGATTGACAGTGGTAAGTAAAAGAGTAGTATTAGTGGTAGACTTAGATGAGAACTAGTAAAAGTTTACTAGCTAAACTCTTATTATTATTCTTATTTTTTTTAGAATTGCAACATTCACAATATTTTTTACAACAAATCATATGTTTTAAGTTGCTTTTTGTTTTCTATTTAAAAATATCACTATAATTATTTTTTTGCCATCAATAAGAGGCTGTAACAACTTACTTCTTTGCATTAGTCGTAAAAGTGTTGTGAAAAATATTGTGGATGTTGTATTTTTCTCTATTTTTTATTTGTTTTTTATCTGGTAAAAAAATATTATTTTATTTATTGATTGTAAATAACCCTATTGGTTAAAATTTGAGGACCTTTTTTTTTACTTGGGGCCTTAGGCGATCGCATTTCTTGCTCCACCATTCAGTCGGCTCTGCATCATGATGGATATGGTCAAGTCAATGACTATAATGAAATGATTCATAATCTTAGTCTACAATATCAAGTAGACATATTTCATTATTCCATTATTTTACATGATAAAAATATTGCAAAATTTCACCAAAAAAATTGAATTATTAATTATTGATAATAAAATATCATGTTGGGCCACATTATTCTAACAGAAACTGCAACAAATCAGTGAGAGAGGCTAACTATGTGACCAATGCTTTTCATAATTGTCCCCAGCAACAACTCATCAAGTTTATGTTGGAGTCTGGCTCCAAATCCTTGATTTCTAAGTATATTTTCTCTATAAAAACTCAATTGGTACATGCTGCTCTTCACAAAAACACTAACTAGCTAGAACTTGCCCCTAACTCTCAACTCTCTGCTTCTTTCAGCTATGGCTTTTTATGAGCATATCTTCCGCCTTCTCTTTGGTTTTAGCATTGTCACTGTCAAGCACCGATACGAGCCTAGCAGCTCGCCACCTTTTGGACACAGGTGCAGATTCAAGTTCAACCCCAGCACCGATACAATCTACAATCCCACCTCTGATCCAACCGAAGTTTCCCAATGTTGGATTGCCTGTGTTTCAGACTCTACCAAAGCCCAAGATGCCAGCAACATTGCCAAGCACCCAAATACCCTCTCCACCAACACGGCCAGTAACCTCAGTGTTACATACGCATACCACAGTACCACACCGTTCCCATCATTGTCAGTACACTTATCTTGTATACTACCTAAAGGACCACTCTTACCAAGCATCCATAAAATTCCCATTTGAGTCAACATTGCCACGGTTGCCAAACACCCACCACATACCAAAAACACACAGCTTCCAATAACTCAACCCAAAGCTAGCAAAGCCACTCATACCAAGCATCCCATAAGTCCCATCTAAGCCAACAGGCCCAACACTGCCAACCCAATAAACATTGCTTTCACTCATAAGCAGCCGTGTTATGGTTATACATTTACTTCTACAATAAATAAATAAGCCTTGGATCGATATATGATGGAGTCTTACGGCCTTACGAGTGCTTTGATCCTATTTTGTTGCTAGTTGCTACTTAATTAGTATCTGTATGAGTTGTCTCTAGTTAGTCAGTCTATGTATTACTTGCTAGAGATTGTGAAGAGTTTGTTTCTCTCTTCCTCTCCTAGCTGAAATAAATAGCAAAATAAAAGAAGACATTTTTCATGCCTTGTTCCTCTTCTTCTTCTTTTTTATTTTTTATTTCCCTCGCCATATTTCCTTTTTCTTGCAAGTATATGTAGGTGATTGTTCATTGCTTTTCCCCCTCCAACCACCACTTTTCTTGGGAATTCTTTATACAACCAAACACTAAAATATTATAATTTCATTGATTTGATTGCAGGTTGCATCGATGGCACCTTTAACTTTATGATTTAACTTTGTTTCTAAAAGGGTATGAGTTATTTATGCCTCCATTGAGAGGACTGTAATTCTTTACAATTGATGGTAAGTACGTCAAGTTCTTTATGTTGATTACGGAGATAAAAATTAACCAAATAACAACTAATTAAATCGATGAAAAGAATATTCCAACTATGCTATGATGCGAATAATAAAACATGTTTATTTAAGTTACGAAATGATGAAATTTAAACCAACAATGCCATTGTCTGAACCAAAAAAGGTAAAGATAGCAACTAAAGATAAAATTAAGAAAACCAGAACTTACAAAGCTACTTACTTGCGGTAACACCTTCATAAGACAACACAGAATTATACTTGTCCACTTTGTTTTCTCTCGATTTCTCACCATTGTAAATTAGCTTCTGTGAGATTAAATGTCCAACGAACTTTACAACTTCCAATGGAGTAGACATTAATTAATAACTTTTTCGTGACACTGGTCAAGTCCGAATGATTGATGAATCTTACCCCATATGGCTAAAACCACTACTTTCACCTTCTAATCACCCAACTACAAAATGAAATACTACTACTTTCAACTAATTACTATATTGTTGTGACAAACTATATCAATATTGCACTAAGATGTTATCATTTTTTTTAATTTATTTATGAATTTTTTAATTTGAAAAGCATAATCTTATAAGCTATATGTATAACAAATACATATAGCTTAATTTTGGAAATCTAATATATTGTATCAACTATATTTTGTTATAAAATAATCACATCATTTTAAGAAAAGTTTGATACTAACACTTATAAGTTTCATTTACTTTTTTTATAAATATTTTTCACTTAACAAAAAAATAAATTGTCATTTTTTTTTTTTTGTGCATCATGCAGGTCTACAACTAGCCTATATAAAATCGAAGATGTTTGACTTTTAATTGACCTAATAATATTTTGACATAAATTTTTGAGATCTAACAATTTTATAGGTCATTATTCTAAAATATATTTTTAATTGGTTTTAAATTCTATTCTATATTTAAACCCCTCCATTAGAATCTTGTCAAGTGATTTTTTCTATAAATTTTGGAATAAATAGTTCTATATACAAACACAATCATAATAAATAGGCACTAATAATTACCATAATTATCAAATTTCATATTTAGACGAATAAATGCCACAATCATTATATATATATATATATATCTATTAATAATTACCATAATTATCAAATTTTAATATTTATACAAAAAAAAAAAAAGATATTTTGTTAAACATTTTCTTGCATTGCACAGATTATTAACTAGTTTATACTACAATCATAATCATAGAGGGTGCCTATAAATAGGTTGTCATTGTAGAGTTATAGTATTCTATATAAGTTCTAACAATGATCTGCAATTAGACTTTCTACTGTTATAATATCTCAATAAAGATACAACAATTCTCTCACATTGGGGTGAATACCATAATTGTGGGGTGTAAGTCATTTTTGTACTTTTAAAATGTTGTGTAATTATTCAATTCCTTTCAAAAAAAAAAAAAATTTATGCCATTCAACTCAGTCCCTCCACCGTTGATTTATCTTCTACAACTGAATTTCTCATTGTGCCTGATGTCAATATGGGTTTAAGGCATGGGCCGCTCCACTTGGAGCCCAGGGGGTTCAAATGAACCCCCTGAATTGGCCCAAAATAAATTATGTATAATATTTTTTTAATCTTATTTTTGTTTTGACCTCCCTAAAATAAAATTTTGAATACCTTAATCCTAGATTTTTTTTTAAGTCCAACTAAAAGAAGTTTGAATATAATCATCTTAATAATATTCTAGCATTTTTAAACACAAAAAAAGCTCAATAACAAACCAATTCGATCTAAAATCTTGGAAAAAAAATATATTGATAAGCCCAATAACAAAAGTATAAATTTGTTAATCTTAAATCTTAGAAAAAACACATTTAGATCTTAAAAAATTTGAAATAAATCAATCAAATGAGTGATCAATAGATGTGTAGACATCAAAATTTTTATGATGTACCCACAACCGTCAAATTGATCGTGATTGAGTATTTTTTATCAAATTAATTTCCAATCGATGATGTGAACAATCAACAAATGAAATCAAGCCATGTGGCAACATCAAATGAAGAAAGCCATGTGGCAATGTCAGAAGAAAAGACTCATATGGAAGGTTCTTATTAAATGGAAAATCAAATTAAATTCATAATTAAACTCTCAATAAATGCTGAGAGAAAATTCCAAATTAAATATTATTGAGTTGCCTATAAATAGAGGCTTCTCATATGAGAAAGTGAGAGACTTAGAGAGAAAACCCTACTGACACTCTGCCAAAATAGAGAGTCATCTCTAAGTCCAAAAAAGCACCCTTGCTCCCTCAAAATCAAGGCTCATTTCTACTTCTCCAAATCAAAGTAGAGATTTTCCTTCAATTAAGTTCGAGATCAAGCCAACGGCCCTCAACTTCAAATCAAAACTCAAGTACATCCAATCACACATCCAACTTGGAGACATCAAAGTACGATTCAAGATCAAGCTTCATAGCCCTTTGAATCGTAAAGTTACTTGGAGATCGAATAGAGGAGTTTTATTGTATTCTTTCATTTTAAAGAGTCATATAGAGAATTGTACTCACATATATACAAATCAATACAATTGATAATTTGTTACACTATTTCGTGATCGTGTGATTTTTCTTTTACGAAAATTGTGTGTACAAGATGAATAATTGCTTGACTGTGTACATTGAAAGAGATGTAACTCATAGGATTGATAATGAAAATAATTTGTAACGATTTCAAAATATGAAACATCGTAGAAAGCAGTTGTAAAACTTTATGTATTTCAATTTTTGTTTTGTTTTTCATAATATCGATATATTCAAGTTCTCTTTTGTTTTAAATTTTGTATAATTTATGTTTCTTATTGACCCTTCCAAAAAATAATCCCGGAGCCGCCACTGGTTTAAGGGTGGAGACAAATTTGAATTTCATGAGAGGAATTTGGTAAAGGTATTGTGAGATAGGATGTGGTCGTTTGGGATTTAGGTTCAATTCTTAAGAGAATCAATTAAGATGGAAACCTAGGCAGTTTAGATTGGCTTTCATGTCACTTTAGTTTTGAAAAATGATACTAAGCAAGAGCCATAAACTTGTAAGTCTGAAATCCATCAGATAGTCCATTCTCATAATAAGTTGATTACTTGATAGTCCATCCCCTGCCGACATTGTTGATTCCATTTATTTATTTATTTATATATATATATATTTATATATATATATATATATATATATATATATATATCTTTGCATTATGCTGGTGTGTCCAATGCTGATGAGTCATATATATATATATATATATATTAATTCTCAAAATTGGTTTCCGAAACAGATTATTTTTGTTTAGCTATAACCTGAGAGGGTAGGTAGGTTGGAATTTAAACAGGCTTCTAGTTGAGATGGTGAACTAACCAGAACTTCTCTCATGCATTCCCAACTACATCTCATCAAACACTTGGAACGTACCCTTCACATTCCACTCTATAAATACCAATTCAAATTTCCTGCCTTAAACACTTCAACTCATAACAGAAATAGAAGTTACCCATATATATATATATATATATATATATATATATATATATATATATTCAGAAAAGACTAGCTAGATCTCTCTGATCCTATCAAACAATGGCTAGTTGCAAGCATGTTTTCATTTTGGCTTTAATTGTAACATTGTCTTTGTCAAGCATTAATATGAGCTTGGCTGCTCGTCAACTATTGCAAACGCCTGCAGCTCCATCTCTGCCAACATTGCCTCCATTGCCTTCGGTGCCAACACTGCCTCAAGCCACATTGCCACCACTGCCTAGCACGCCATTGCCAACTCTGCCAACTACCACACTGCCACCATTGCCGTCACTGCCAACTCAACCAACTCTGCCAAAGTCCACGTTGCCACCATTGCCAAGCACCCAAATCCCCTCCTTACCAAATCCGACTTTGCCAACGACTCTTCCTCCTTTGCCAGCGACTCCATTGCCCACCATCCCTACAACAATCCCGTCAATTCCAACAATTCCCTTCTTCTCCCCACCCCCATCAAACTGAACTAGTAGTCCTTGAAACACTGCAGCCACGAGACCATTCAGGCATTCACTCTCCTTCTCCCATTTTGGGATGGCTGTATGTTTGCATGGCTTCTTGAAGTGTTTCTCGAGTTTGTTGGAGCCTGCCTTTCTTCTATATATGTGTTAAAAGGAACCAGTGGGTTTATGATAGTACTCGTTTGTATTTGTCATTGTAGACTCATTCCTTACTTATTTTAGTGTCATTCAGATTGTTATTGTCATGCTTTCCCTTACAATATGATTTCTTATTTATTCTAATATGCTTTCCCTTACTTATTTTAGTGGGTCCTTTCTATCTTCTTCCCCCACCCCCCCCCCCCCCCCCTCCTCAACGCAAAAAGGATAAAGTTTATTAAATAAAATCGTCTAAGATAAACATATTACACTAGTTTAGGAGTAATTATTTTTCACGGTAGATGTGTTGGATCGAAACTTGCCAAGGCCTGGCAAGAATGTACATACGTTCCAGCAATCAGTAATTAAAACATTACTATTTGACAAATGAGAAATAAAAGCACTAGTAGGAAAGTTAAATATACCTAAATAGAGTCAGTTTTGAATATGAGATTTTAATAACCTAACTCCCAAGCAAAGGATAATCCATCCCGAATAGTTCTCAATTTTGCGAATAAGCTAGATGTACGATTTGCATGAGAATCCTACGTTCCAATTTCCAAAATGATCTCGAGCCCCTCTGGAGTCGGTGGCATAATTCGAGATCATTTTGGGGAATGGAATGTAGGATTCTCATAAGATGGTCAAATGTGAGTTTTAAATTTTTTTTTTTTTTTTTTTTAAAAAAAAAAAAAAAAAAAAAAGAATTGTGAATCATTTTGGAAATTGGAATGTAATTATGTAACTCATATTTGGCCACCCCCAAATTTAAAACTCATATTTCTTATCTTATGAGATGCAAAATTAATTAATTAAGTTTTTGTATTTAACTTTTACTAAATTCAGTTTCTCAAAAAAAAAAACAAAAAAAAACTTTTACTAAATTCTCATGTTTAATATGATAATAAAGATTTCCTAAAAAAAATGATAATAAGTGTACGTACCCAAAATGAGATTAACGGGCTAACACTCCTTTGGGCTCACAACCTATTTGTATCGTGGGCTTTGGGTTTCCTACCTTGGATGGTTCCTCACACTAAGGCCACAAGACACCCTTTCTTCCTTTCTACTCCGTTTCTGCTCTCAATTTTCTAACCCCTTTCTCTTATCTAGTTCTCATATTTATAGCCCAAAAATTAGTGGGCAGGTTATGATTACTCCAATAGTTAGTGTAATAGGAGGTCCAATGTTTTTTATTGTAAGTGGTGTTAGGTGGAGGTGGCTTTGGAAATGGTTCCTGCTTCAGTAAATATGCTCGGCAGCGATATCCCCCAAGGCACTGCCGGGCATAAAAGAAACGACGAACCGAGAGCATTTCTTCTTGATCGGGGGACCTCGGTAAGTTGGGTTGTTGGTTTCAGACAGGTAAGTTGGACCTACGGTACCCTTTGTCGTACATATGTTGTGGGATACGTTGATGGGTCAGGGTTTAATACCCATGTGGGCCTGGGGTATCTCTGCGCCGTACAATAAGGTTAACCAATTTAATCTTTAGAAGACATAAGTGATCTTAAATGGGATTTTGTCAATTTTAAATTTGATAAATGTTTTCCTTAAAAAATTTGTAACAAGAATTTTCAATAAAATTATGTAACACATGCATTTGGAAAAAAAAAAAAAAATCAATCTTGTTAAACAATTAAGAATTGTTATATTACATGTTTGAATATCATTATGATTAATTTTATCATTATCTTTCTATTGTATTATTTCCTTTTCTTTTAACTTTTATTTTATTTTTATTTTTATAAATTTCTTGTATATTTGTGTGATTTTCGTCTAAATGTATGTTATACTTGTTACATTGCTAGTAAAAACTGATTAAGAGATCCTATTTGAGACTTAATTATTCTTTCTAAGCTTCTCTTTCACTTTTTTTGTTTTCATTTTTTGATATCAAGATTGATATTTCTATTTGAAATTTACAATGAAAATAACATTAAAAATAAAACTTTACAATATGAAAAGAATAAAATAAATTTTAAAGTGTATAAAAATAAAAAATAATTTATTAAAAGCACTATTGTAACTTCACTTAACAACAGAATAACTCAATAGCCTCAAAATGTCCGAGCAAAATGAATTCAACACATAACTTGATGATGAAATAGTCATTATGCTATGGTTTTTGTGGGGGTCAAAAACAACCAACACAAGAACAGTGAAGCTAATATTTGATCTACAGAACTAATTTCTAAAAGATGGGAAAAAGTAATCCACAATAGGAGGTCAAAGCAACAAGATGAAGATGTAAAGGATCATATTAATCAAGCTCTTTTATGTATGCTGGGATAATGTTCCTAAGGTACATGAGAAGGGATCTAAGACTAAAAATACTTGAAACAAACTTTCTGGCTTTTCTTTCTCTTTCTTGTTCGTGCCTAAACTTTCTCTTTCCAATTTTTTTAAACCCTCTTTCTAGTTCCCCTTCCCCCCCCCCTTTTACAGTCGTCTTCCTCTTCTTCTCTCTCCTCAGCTGGCCTACCCCCAGCTGGATTAGGGGATACTTGTCCTATCACCCCTTACTCTGTCATCTTTTAATCATGAAGTAAGACTTTGGAGGGGGGGGGGGGGGGAGGGCTTTCACTGTTCAGACCAATCATTCAGCATTTAATGTGGTTGACATTGGATAGGGGATTTCATTAATGCAGAAGTGACTATTTCGTTGGGTTATGTATCCTCTTCAACATGTCTCTCGGGAGAGAGGTGAAAGGAGAATAGCCATCGTTGGGGGAATAAGTCACTATCCGAGGTGTCATGGTGACCTTGAGAAGGAGCCCACAAGGGACTACCTCAGATATGATCCCCGAGAGGGTTGCCACCTCATTTTTCCAAGTTAGGGACCCCGGCTAGTCTATCTTCATCAACAAGCCCTTTTCTCTCTACTTGTATCCTTGGCTGGGTTGATTTCTTGGATATGATTCTCGGGCTTTAGTCTTTGGGATATGTCAGAGTTCAAGCTCTCTCTACACACACACACACACACCCCCCCCCCCCCCCCTTTGTTTTAATCTTGGTTTGGTTGGAAAAAAAAATTTATACTTAAGTTCCACCAAAACTTCTAAGCAAAAAAAGTTCCACCATAAAATATATTACAATACACAGAATTAAAGATCATGGTTTATGTGAAAATTTTTAAGAAAAACAGATGAAAATTAATTGTTCATTTTTTAAGGAAAAAAAAAAAAGAGAATGAGTTTTACTTTAACTAAGGTAAGGCGATACATGGTGAAGAAAATAAAATAAAATTTTAAAATTTGATTTTAGTGTTTTGAGAGAGAGAGAGAGAGAGAGAGAGAGAGAGAGATCGTTTGATGCATGGCTTTGTTGTGAAATTAGGTGGTTAATGTTAACAAATTACTATATGGTTTTTAATATATACATGACCAAAATGTTTAGATTGTCATATGGGACAAACTCTAGATTTTTTTATTGGACTTTCCCTTATTTTATTGTTCAGATTTCTAAATGTGGGATTTTTAACAAAATAATAGCAAAATGCACGTGGATTAGGAGGGAAAATAATGATTTAAAAAAGGAAAGTGCTAGGTTTTTATAGTACTGGCCAATTTGATGATTTTTACTTGTAATCAAATTGGGGTATTGATGTATTTTATTCATGGTCAAATTCTCTACTTAAAAGAAGAATCAAAGGCTAGCTGATTGAAGAGGCTCATTCAAGCATGCTTAGGCGAGGACCGCAATTGAGAGATCACGGAAAATTGTTCTCTGACTCTGTTTCTATATGATTCTTGCATTAGTTTTTTTTTTTTTTTTTTCTCCATCACTTAAGCCCTATGTGTGCCTCTATTAACTCCACTTTGTATGATTTTTTAGTAGAGAAAATGAGGACACAATCTATGTATTCACGAGTAAACCTTGTACCTTTAGAGAAATATCTTTGTTCTTTGTCTAGACTTGTGATCCAAAGAGCTTATAAGCAAAACCACAGATTCCCTCATCCACAACCCCCCCCCCCCCCCCGGCTCCCCTAGTGAGTGTACTCTAAAAAGAAATCTTCAAGGAGGTGTCTTGGAGTATGGCAAAGGTTATAGTTTGTGTGAAGGGAACCACTATTGAAGGGTTTCAGAGGTTCTAAGTAGGGACGGAGGCATTAATTGACCAAATTTTTTTTTTAAAATATATTAGTGTATATATATATATATATATATATATATATATATGGGAAATGCTAACGAATGCCCTTAGAGCATTGGTTAATAATCCATTTTAAGAAAGTTTTGACACCACTTTTATGGGAAATGAAAAAAGTTGTCAAAATATTAATTACTTTATTTCATTTTCCCATAAAAGTTTTCTTTAAATGGATTATTAACCAATGCCCTAAGGGCATTCGTTAGCATTTCCCATATAAATATATATATATATATACACTAATATATTTAAAAGAAAAAATTTAGGGGGGGCCATTGCCCCCCTTGGTCAATTAATGCCTCCGTCCCTACTTAGAACCTCTGAAACCCTTCAATAGTGGTTCCCTTCACACAAACTATAACCTTTGCCATACTCCAAGACACCTCCTTGAAGATTTCTTTTTAGAGTACACTCACTAGGGGAGCCCCGGGGGGGGGGGGGGTTGTGGATGAGGGAATCTGTGGTTTTGCTTATAAGCTCTTTGGATCACAAGTCTAGACAAAGAACAAAGATATTTCTCTAAAGGTACAAGGTTTACTCGTGAATACATAGATTGTGTCCTCATTAAGGGCATTCGTTAGCATTTCCTATATATATGTGTGTCTGTGTGTGTGTGCGCGCGTATCAAATTTAGCAATTTTGTTCTATAAAATTACATTTTGCCCCTCTAACATTATCTTTGATTCTTTTTAGAGTAACATTACAATTACAAACTTATCTACAACATTTTTATATACTGTTGAGGTACAAATTCTTATTGGTTCGCATTTGAGCCTATCATTTACATCACTTTTTTACTTACCAATAATCACTCACTATATCAATAATATACCTCTAGCACTTTCCTCATTTTAAAGGCCATTAAAAAAATTTATAGATCTAAAATTTAAAACAACATATACTAGCCCAAAAACATTTGTACAACAACAAAAATCACCAATAGCAAAGCTAAAAAAAATTAAGTCCAATTAACCAATTTTACTCAAACAAACAATTGGCCCTTTAAAAAAATTTAAATAGAATAATTTTGCCTTTACCTAGCCAGCGCACATATCAAAAAAAAAAAAAAAAAAAAAAAAAAAAAACCCTCAGTGTCTAAGAAGCCGCCAAGCTAGAGATCAGAGTTGCCCCCCTTAACTCAAAGTCCTAGCTCCGTCCCTGATTCTAAGACTATTGTTTTAGGAAGGCAAGTGAATCTCTTGTAGGAGTTTAATAGAGGATCTAAGGTGCAATGGTTTTGTGTACGTCCTGCTATATCTAACTGTTTCTTCATAGTGGATTTTCTATGGGATTGTCTCTATCCCCAAGGTGGTTTTTCCCTCAAAACAGTTACTTCATCAGTTTTTCTTTTCGACTCCAAATCATGTATTGCTTTTACATTTTTTTTACTTTATGATTTGGTGCATTTTGAAATACGGTAAAATATAATTATTCTGTGCATCACATAATATTTGAAATAAGTTGATAATATTATAATTAATTATTCCGCTGCAAATTTAACAAACGCATCTAAACCGGAATTCATAAAGTTTTGGCATTAGTATTGTTATGAAACTTGAGACTAATACAGATAATAAGTAATACTAATTTATACTTTCCTTAGATTCTAAAATGTACCAAATTCTTAGTTATATCATTGCCTTTTGCTGGCGTGTGGAATGCTAAAGAGTCATATTACATCTCAAAATTGGTTTCCACAGCAGATTGTTTTAGTTAAGCTATCTTGGCAGGTTGGAATTTGAACAGGCTTCAAGTCTTGTTGAGAAGGTGAACTAACCCGAGCTTCTCACATATGCATCCCCAACAACATCTCATCAAACACTTGGAACACTTCAACATTCCACTCTATAAATGCCAATTAGAATTTCATGCTTTCAACTCATAACAGAAATAGAAGTTCCCCATATATATTCAGATAAGACTAGCTAGGTCTCTCTAATCCTATCAAACAATGGCTAGTTGCAAGCATGTTTTCATGTTGGCTTTAATTGTAACACTGTCTTTGTCAAGCATTAATATGAGCTTGGCAGCTCGTCAACTATTGCAAACGCCTACAGCTCCACCCCCAGCGTTGACGCTGCCTAAAATTCCTTCTCTGCCAACATTGCCTCCATTGCCCTCAGTGCCAACACTGCCTCAAGCCACATTGCCACCATTGCCTAGCACTCCATTGCCAACTTTGCCAACTCAACCAACTCTGCCAAGGACCACATTGCCTCCATTGCCAAGCACCCAAATCCCCTCCTTACCAAATCCAACTTTGCCAACATTTCCTAAGGTGACTCTTCCTCCTCTGCCAGCCACTCCATTGCCCACCATCCCCACAACAATCCCATCAATCCCTACCATTCCTTTCTTCTCCCCACCCCCATCAAACTGATCTACTTGTCCTTGAGGCACTGCAGCCCATTGGGCCACTCACTTTCTCCTAGTTTGCTGGGCTTCTTGAAGCTTTTCTCGAGTGTGTTGGAGGCTTAGAGCCTGCCTTGTCTCTATATATTTGAGTATTTATAGGCTGAAGGGGGTTTGTACTTTGTAATAGTATTTGTTTGTATTATCATTGTAGAGTTATTCTTTACTCATTTCAGTATGACTTTGGATTATTATCGCCATGTTTGTCTTTTTTTTGTTTTTTGTTTTTTTTTTAAATAATTGTAATAGTATTTGTTTGTATTTGTCATTGTAGAGTTAATTTTTACTCATTTCAGTATGACTTGGATTATTATTGGGATGTTTGTCTTTTTTTTTTTTTTTTAATGAACATTGGGATGTTTGCCCATACGATTTCTTATTATTACTGTAAAATGATGAGCCTCTAGCTTATGTCGATTATCGACTACTAACATGTTTTACTATTCCATCGCTAAAAGAAAATATAATATTTTTTATTATTATTTTAAAAGGTTGAGAAGAATATGCTACCTTATGCCTCTGAAAATTTAAATGATAGAAGTGCAAAAACTTCCATCCCAAACAATGCCACTATATAGGCTGGTCCATCTATATGAAGATGATTACGGTTACAGAGAAGATAATGTTAATACTGATTCTGATTCTCATAAAAACAACATGACAAATATACCATATTAGTTCTCTAGTTCAATTGTGCACCTGTAATAAACATAAAAAAGTCTTTTATTTGTACAATTTAAAGTGAGATAATTGAAACATAAATTTTTTAAGAAGAAAGGATTTTGGAATTTGATTACTAAACTGCAATCTTTCCTATCTGGCTACCATTAATAGAACTGTAGACAATTTCCAATTTGGCCAACCCAACATCCCATCAACAACCTCATCTTCTTTTAGGCTTTTGGACTTTTATGTTGGAAGCCAATAGTAAATCGAAGTATCATTGTTAAGGATCAGAGTCAGGATTTCGAGTTTAGAGACCAGAATATAAGAAATTAAAAATAAATTTTCATACAAGCATCTATTTAATATTAACAAACTATCAATAAAAACAAAGACACAAAATCATTGTTTTATAATACATTACAATCCAATCACCTACTTACAAAGACAAAGACAAAGACAAAAACACCTTTATTTCTTAATATATTACAATAAAATCATTTATGAAAAGCAAACTCAACATTCTTTTAAATCTTAAAAATCATTTATGATTGAATTTAACAAACATTCAAAGTGTCAAACAAACAAACACTATTATATATTCTGTACAAACCCTACTCTCTCTCTCTCTCTCTAAGTGTGGGCTTAGGGCTGGGCTGGGCTGGGTTTAGTTGGGCATGGCATTTAAAAAAAAATTTTTTTTTTTTTGGTCGGGGCCTGGGCTCCTTTAGGCCCCCACCACCCCCGCCAGCCCACTGTTCTTCTTGCCAGATTTTTTGACAATGGTAGCTCACGTTGTAACGGTTATTTTCTTTAGTATTTTTTTTTTTAGTACGCTTGTAAGTTGTAAGGCCATATTACTGGCCGAATATACCATACGACACAGGTTACACGAGTTCTCTGCCAACCAAAAAGAAAAAAAAAATGGTAGAAAGTCAAATGGCTCAAGCTCCAGACCAAATGGCAAGTGTCCAAGTATAATATTATTGAACTAAGATGGAATCCCCCCCCATGAAAATTTTGTTGGTCCGGATTTCATTCAATAACCCATAGGCCTATAGATGAATCGTGACCACCATGAATTGAAGCTATTTGTCTAACTTAGTTTATATGTGAAACTGCAGCAAATCAGTGAGAGAGGCTAACTATGTGACGAATGCTTTTCATAATTGTCCCCAGCAACAACTCATCATGTTGGAGTCTGGCTCCAAATCCTTGATTTCTAAACATATTTTCCCTATAAAAACTCAATTGGTACATGCTGCTCTTCACAAAAACACTAACTAGCTAGAACTTGCCCCTAACTCTCAACTCTCTGCTTCTTTCAGCTATGGCTTTTTATGAGCATATCTTTGCCTTCTCTTTGGTTTTAGCATTGTCACTGTCAAGCACCGATACAAGTCTAGCAGCTTGCCACCTTTTGGACACAGGTGCATATTCAAGTTCAACCCCAGCACTGACACAATCTACATTCCCACCTCTGATTTAACAGAAGTTTCCCAATGTCGGATTGCCTGAGTTTCAGACTCTACCAAAGCCCAAGATGCCAGCAACATTGCCAAGCACCCAAATACCCTCTCCACCAACACGGCCAGTAACCTCAGTGTCACATACGCATACCACAGTACCACACCGTTCTCATCATTGTCAGTACACTTATCTTGTATACTACCTAAAGGGCCACTCTTACCAGGCATCCATAATATTCCCATTTGAACCAACATTGCAGAAACCAACAACATTGCCACGGTTGCCAAACACCTAGCACATACCAAAAACACAGCTTCCAAAAACTCAACCCAAAGCTAGCAAAGCCACTCATACCAAGCATTCCATAAGTCCCGTCTAAGCCAACAGGCCCAACTCTGCCAACCCAATAAGCACTGCTTTCACTCATAAGCAGCCATGTTATGGTTATGCATTTACTTCTACAATAAATAAATGAGCCTTGGATATATGATGGAGTCTTACGGGTGCTTTGATCCTGGTTTGTTGCTAGTTGCTACTAATGTGTCTGTATGTGTTGTCTCTAGTTATAAGTCAGTCTATGTATTACTTGCTAGAGAGTACAGATTTTGAAGAGTTTGTTTTTCTCTTCCTCTCCCCTAGCTAAGAATATTACTATGCTATGATGCGAATAATAAAACAAGTTTATTTAATTTGCGAAATGATGAAATTTAAACTAACAATGCCATTGTCTGAACCAAAAAGGTAAAGATAGCAACTAAAGATCAAATTAATAAAACCAGAACTTACAAGTTACAAAGCTACTTACTTGCATTATTACCCCTTCATAAGACGACACAGAACCCTAAAGGGCCTAAACTAGAAAATTATACATGTCCACTTTGTTTTCTCTCGATTTCTCACCATTGTAAATTGGCTTCTGTGAGATTAAATGTCCAACAAACTTTACAACTTTCCAATGGAGTTGACATTAATTGATAACTTTTTCGTGACACTGGTCAAGTCCGTATGATTGATGAATCTTTCCCCTTATGGCTAAAATCACTACTTTCACCTTCTAATTACCCAACTACAAAACCAAATCCTACTACTTTTAACTAATTACTATATTGGTTTGACAAACTATATCAATATTGCACTAAGATGTTATCAATTTTTTTTTTATATATTTATGAATATTTTAATTTGGAAAACATAATATTGATTATATAATTATTTTTAAATTGTATTTAAAGAAATTTGATTAATATATGATGTGATTCCCCTACCTTCTCATAATGGATCACCAAATGAATGAATAACAATAATTATTCATTCTACCTTCTTGAATTTTTTGTAATATTAATTTATATTACTTTGTAATAACCATTACAGTATATAAAATATGTCCTTACTGTATACATGTACATTACACATCGTAAACTATATTTTGTTATGTGGTTTGTAATTATTAAAATCTTTGATTTTTGATGAATTTAAATACTAATTATTAGAATAGTTTACTTTAACTAGAAATATATTACCAAAATTTTAAGAAATTTAAAATACTATCGAAAATTAAAACTCTCTTCTTCAAAATTTCAATAGATTTAAAAGAAAATCAATATTTATTTAAATCATCAACTACAATTTTTAGTTTTAATCAAATCTTCATCCTAAGAAATATAATATTTATCTACAACATTATTTGGTTTTAATAAAAAATTTGTATTAAAGGGTATAGTTCAATCATGTAATTTAGAATTTTTTTTTTCACTATCAATTTTATTGATACATTGTGATTATATTAGTAAACTATTTTATGTATATCGCATGAACATATTGTTAGTTATTTATAAATTTAGGTCAATTGTATTTTTAGTCCCATAGATATAGGTTTTGTGCAATTTTGGCCCCTTAATTTTAAAAAATTGTAATTCAATCCCTCAAATTGTAAGAAGTGAATAATTTTGTCACTTCATCTATTTTCCATCCATTTCTTACTTGCATTTTTCCCTAAAACATGGGGTTAATTTCATTTTAAACCTTAAATATAGGGTTGGTTCAAATTTAGTCAATGACATATAGGGTGTTTAAACATTTCGTTAAAAGAGAAATAGATGGAGGGACTAAATAGTAAAATTAAAAAATTTGAGGAAACTAAATTCAAACTTTTTAAAATTAAAAGCCAAAATCAAATAGATCTCACCATGTGAGGGATCAAAAATACAATTTACCTTACAAATTTCATCATATAGCATAAAATTCCTAAGACCTCATTTCAAACATTCTACAAATACAAATTATCATTATTTACATGTGTGGCAAGGAAATTTGGTCAAATATAACTTATGCTTTATCTAAAGCAACACGTTAAGCCAATTGAACTTCCCAGCATTATCCACAAGTGAATTCAATGGTGTCCTATGATATCTCTTGCTTCTATTTTTTGTTCAATTATTCTTTTGAACATTCCTAACGGCCCTAAAACAAAAGGTGTGATAAGTCACAGCATATAATCAGGTAGATTTGTTTTCCTATAAGCTCCCACAAGTCAATTGTATCATTTTAGGTTGGCTAATAATTTTTTAACAAACAACTAATCTAGTTTGCTAGGTGAACTAACTAAGGTTTATTCGTACTTCCTTCAACCACATTCCATCAAACTCATATTGATGCTTTAATCCTCAGAATCCTTTAACATTTTCCCACTATAAATAACCATGCAGTACATTGTTTTTTCAATCAAGAACATCTATCTAGCCAATACTAAAAGCGAAGCAGCTTTTCAAATCTTCTTCTCAGACCAAACCATGGCATTTTCCTACTATTGTTTCGTTGTGTCTTTGGTCGTAGCATTTTCACTCGCAACCACCAATGTAAGCCTTGCAGCGCGCCTGCTTTTGGACACAACAGCCGCTCCACCTCCGGCATTGACACTGCCTACGATCCCAAGTTTGCCCTCAGTGCCAACACTGCCTCAAGCCACATTGCCACCACTGCCTAGCACGCCATTGCCAACTTTGCCAACTCCACCACCTCTGCCAAAGCCCACATTGCCACCATTGCCAAGCACCCAGATCCCATCTCAGCCAACACTGCCAACTACCACATTGCCACCATTGCCAACTCTACCAAAGTCCACTTTGCCACCATTGCCAAGCACCCAGATTCCATCTTTGCCAAACCCAACTTCCCCAATCACCCCTACAGTTCCCAAGGTGACACTACCTCCTCTACCTGCTGCTACTCCATTGCCCACCATCCCAACCACAATCCCTTCAATCCCCACCATTCCAACGACAATTCCAACCATTCCTTTCTTCTCCCCACCACCATCAAATTGAATCACTAGTCCCTGATATGCCAAACTCCCTTTCATCTTCCTTCTAGCTTCATCATTGGATGTTTCTCTGTACCACTATTTGAAGCGTTTTTTAAATGTGTGGTGGGAACCTGTTTGCCTTGGTTTTATATATGCAAGTTCTTTTACAGGCGCGACTAGGTTTATGTGTATTTGTTTGTCACAGGGAGGATTCTCATGTATTATTTTCCATTATTCTAGATTCTTTCTTCGATCATTTAATACTTTTCAGTGACACTTGGAGTGTTATTCTTATGATTACCCATATGAAATATGATTATATATGTACATGATTTCTTTAAAAAGTCTGGAGCTTCTCTTACATACAGTATACTTTATGATAATCTGTGATATGGAATAATTGCATAAATCACTTAATTAATTAATCTTTCGAACAAAAAAAAGGTGGAGTTTCACTTATAATCTGAGATCAGTCTTCTGTCTTAAATTTATACATGACACTGGTCGATTTTTTTTTTCTTTTATTTTTTCATTAGCATCCTTGTAAGGCCATATTACTGGCCACGGTAATAAATGACACAAGTTAGACGAGATATCTGCTAATAATAAAATAAAATAAAAACAAAAACAAAAAACAAAAAGGAAAAATTATAGGTAGCTAGAGCCAGATGGCTCAAGCACCATATATATATACCAAATGGTTTGGTATAAAAATTGAACCATAATGTAGCCCCTTGACCTTCGAGAATTGAAGCCATTCGTCTAACTAGTTTATAAGTGAAACTCTAACTAATCAAGTGAGAGATGTTAACTATTAAAGATTTTCCCGTGACAACTCATTAATTTAATTTCTCTGGATCCTTAAATATTTAATGTATTTTCTCTATAAAAATCCAATGGGTACGTGCTGCCCTTCAAATTAAACACACATGCTACAATTTGCTCATACTTGAAAAGGTCTAAACTCGACAATCCAAGGTTCTCTTAATAAAACCTTCTCTGCATCGGTCTTTGATTCAAAGTGTATATTGCGCGTGCAACTATGCAAGCATACTAATGAAATTATGAGAATTCGAATGGAATTGTCATACTTTTTGGAAGAGGATTATGCAAATGAAAAGTGTACGAGTGTGAAAAAAATTATTGTAAACAAATATGTAATGAGATTAATTATGGGTTACTTATGGATTGTAAACTATCATATCATATAACTTATAATTAATTCATATATTGCATTGTTAGAATAAAGAATCAATTCTCTTATATGTTGATCCATAAAATTATACAAAATGATGTTGCCTATACAGAGGCAGCATAAGTACGTAATATGTGTGCAATAAATATAAAATATAGTATAAGTATAGTACAGTATATACTAGTAATTTATAAATTTCATAATAGAACACAAACTTCTAAGTATAAAACTTAAGTACAATTCTTTATTATAGTACGTTAAATTTCCCTATTAAATTCAAAACATAAATAAAGAATTTAATTGTCTTTGAAACAGTGAAAAGTGTTAATATTTCATCGATTAATACAATCAATTGTTTGAATTTAATTGAATAATCTAATATCCAACACCTAAGCAATTATATATAAGTTTTGCCCAACTTAATAAGAGTTTTTTATATATAAATTCAATGGTTACAATTGAAGAAAAATTTGAACCCTAGAAGTCTTCATTGAAAACACCAAGTGATGTCAGACTATTGGCTAATGAATTGCGTGCTCTTGGCATATATAAGATCTTATTTGAAACCTCTTCAAAATATAAATTACCATAATCTACTAAGTGTTACGTGAAAAATTGGTCAAATATCCCCTTATAAGTCTCCATTGAAAACACCAAGTGATATCAGACTGTTAGCTAAACTACTTGCTCTTGGCATATATAAAATCTTATTTAAAACCTCTTCAAAATATAAATTACCATCATCTACTAAGCTTCACATGAAAAATTGGTCAAATATTCAAGTCAGTGTATTCATTTGATAATTCATAAAGAAAAAGTGTCTTTTTATAAATTTTATTAATATTATTATTATTAGTTAAAAAAGAGAGTCTCGTGATAGACTCATATAAGCAGTAGGTTTGTTTTCCTATTACATCTTCTTTTTCTTCTTCTCTTTATGTTTTTTGGAACAATTGCATCCTTTTAGGTTGACTGGTATTTTTGAACAAACAATTAGTCTAGTTTTGGAGGTGAACTAACCAAGGTTTCCTCATACTTCCTCCAACCATAATATTCCATCAAACATTCAAACTCATATATCGTTTATTCAGTCCTCAAAATCCTGCTTTAACGTTTTCCCACTGAATATACCCATCACTGATGACCATCAATCACCTAGTTTTTTCAATCTACAACATCTTCTCACAGCTTCTCAAAGTTTCTACTGTTAGACACGACACCGTTTTCACACAACCACAGCAACACGGCATCGTTTCTGGCTCTCAGCACACTTTAGACTTTTAACAATACCGCGTCGTCTTACTAAAGGTGGTTAAACTTCAAATTCAAAATTCTGTTAGTGCTATTAACTTTGTTACCACTGTTACTAGCCGTTGAAGTTCGTTACAGGAATTAGTCTCCCAACCCATCCCAATTTGTTATTTATAATGAACTAACATTATGTTAGAGATTCAAAGCTATAAATACCATTGTATAATATATGAAAATATAGAAATCTCATTTTTCCTATCTCTCACTCTCTTTCACTATATTTCTTCCCTAAGTTTGAGAAATTTTCATCAAACCATGGCGTTTTCTAATTATTGTTTCCTCCTGTCTTTGGTCCTAGCATTATCACTAGCAACCACAAGCCATGCAGCGAGTCACATTTTGAACACACCAGCATTGCCAACTCTGCCAAAGCCCACATTGCCAATAACACTACCTCATCAAACCACATTGCCACAATTGCCAAGCACCCAGATACCATCTTTGCCAATTCCAAAATTCCCAGCCATCCCCACAATTCCCAAGTTGACACCCTCCAATGACAACTCCAACCTTCTTCTCCCACTTCCCTTCGATGAGAACCACTAGTCCTTGACATGCCCCACTTTTCCATTCATCTTGGGATGGTTCTTTGTATTACTAGCTTGAAGCATTTTTTCAATGCATGCATTTAATTTTATATTCGAGTGCTTTTACCTGAGTGAGTAGGTTCGTGTGTATTTGCTTGTATTAGAGATTATGATGTTTTATTTTCCATTATTCCAGACTCATTCTTTGGTTGTGTCAATCTTTTGAGTGTCATTCTTATGTATACAATTTCTTTGTTAGTGTGGAGCTTCTCTTAGCATATACTATCTTATCAAACCGCTTCTTCTTGCTCAAAAGGAAACTCAAGATAAGGAATGGTTGCATAAACCACTTAAATTAAACTAAAACGAATAATTAGGGTGTAAAACCTCCCATTTTAACGCAATACTGGTCCATGTGATGATGACGAGGAAGATATTAATGGGGATGGATAAATGACAAGTTGATAACATCATAGCAAACATGAGAATGTACCATGAACTGTAGAAACATTCAATTTTTATCAATTTGAATGCAAAGAGCAATTTCCCGTAGAAGTAATATTTGATCATTGATGTAACCACAATACACAACAAATGTCTATCTCAAAAAAATATAAATAAATAAAAATTTTATACCATAAGTCATAATGAAATAGGTTTGCTTCCCTATATGTTTTACTAAAGAGTGGTGTTTATTTCACACATAATATTGCACACAAAATATATAACAAAAAAAGGAACTCATGTTCATGTATTTGTGTGCAATAATGTGTGCGCTCTAGCAACTAGCTATTACCTTTTTCTAAATAAAGCTTGTTCACAATTCCTCCAACCACATCCCATTAAACTCGTATTGGCTACTCAGATCCTCATGATTGTTCAACACTTTACCCACTGTAAACACTCCTATGGAACATGGTTTCTTCAATAAGAAAAACATCTACCCAATAGGCCCAACTCTTCAAGTGAACCAGATCCGAAAAACTTCTATCAATCCGTAGGATTTTCTAATCATAGTTTCCTCCCACCTCTGTGTTAGTTCCTTATTGTGTATGGTAAGGAATCACCAACACAGACAAAGAGAATAGATTATGTATTGTAACAATGAATGAGGAATCCCAGTATTTATAGAATCCTCATGTCTCTAGGGAAGAGATATGTCTATTTACCAAGAGTTGTATCTTATCTAAAAAACACACCACTTCTGTAAATAATTAACTCTAACGCTTAATTAATTCTGTTGTTGGTTGGTGAAGCAACACTATCCACCAAGTAGGTGTTATTATATAGGTGAAGATACACCATATTATGGTGTGATCACCTATTACTATTATATACTAAGGGAGAGGCTTCTATCCAGTGGCCAGTTCCACTGGACATGCTAGGAAACAGACATGTGTCCGCATCTCAACGTGTCCAGTGGAAATGGCCACTAGACACAAGCCCAACCCATATACTAACACTTTGATGATAGCATTGTCACTCTCAAGCACCAATATAAGTCTAGCAGCTCGTCACCTTTTGGACACACCAGCTGCTCCACCCGCAACAATGCCACTGCCTACAATTTTCTCTGCCCAAGGCAACATTGCCTCCGTTACCGATAATACCAACACTACCTAAAGCCACGTTGCCTACCACGCCAACTCTGCCAAATCCCACATTGCCACCATTGCCTAGCACCCAATTTTCATATCTGCCAAAAGCCACATTGCTATTATTATCTGCCGATCCGTTACCAACACTGCCAACCAACCAAATGTCCCCTAGTTCACGTTGCCACCATTACCAAGTGCACAAGTTTCATCTTTGCCTACCATCCCAACGGTTCCCAATAGGCAACACTACCTCCGCTCCCATCTACTCCAATGCCCACCCCAACCACTATCCCAACACTTTTTTCCCTCTTTACACCCCCTTCAAATTGAGCCACTAATGCTGGACCCGTAACATTTATATTCATCTTTCGCCTAGCCTTTTTTTTTAATGGTTCAATGCCTTGGAGTCTTCGTAAATAATAGAACCTGCATGGTTCTTATTTGAGTTTGTTTACAGGCTAGACACTAGCAAGTCCATATATATTTGTTAGTCTTACAGATTCTCAGGCTTCATTTTTCATGCATCATGATTCATGCATTCTTTACTTGTACCAAATTGTAAAAGGCTCTTCTATTGTTTTTTAGTTAGTCGTATCAGCTTGCAAAAGGCTGTTCTATTTTCGATCTTAGTAATGGAAAAACGATCCTATGGTTTGTAATTTGTTACAGTTATATGGTCCTATCTAAATTTAATATTTTATGGATGCGTCCCCAAAGGGGCCTCTCTCTCTCTCTCTCTCTCTGATGATGAAGAAGAAGAATAAATGTTCGTGAATGGGAGAAGAATGAGATGGGTTCCGTGACCCATTAGAGTCAGAGCCAAAAGGAAGCCTCTCTCTCTCTCTCAGGATTCTCTGTAAGACTTAACATTGACTCTGACTCTAATGGGTCACGGAACCGATCTCATTCTTCTCCCATTCACTAACATTTATTCCTCATCATCAGAGAGAGAGAGAGAGAGAGAGAGTCCGGTCAGGTTAGAGAAAAAAAGAAAAGAAAATATGAGGTATTAATTATTAAAGGTGTTTTTTGGGGTCAAAAGTGATGATGTAATGACACGTGGAAATGGTGTGAAAATAGGTGTGAGATGGGTTGTGGTCATAGATTTATTGTTTTAGCATTGCCATTCTCAAGCACTAATACTAGCCTAAACAGCTTGAAATACTTTTGGACACGACCACAGCACTGATACTTCAGACAATACTATCTCTGCCCAAGGCCACTTCGCCTCCCCGGCTACAGTTTCTTCCTTTGCCAGGGATGCTGACTCAATATTCTCTACCAAAGCCCCAAGATGCCACTATTGCCAAGCTCCCATCCCAAATACCCTCTTAGCAAACACGGGTAAAAACCACATTGCCACAATTGCCTACCATCCCGTTCCCAACACACCCAACTCATCCAAAGTCACTTTTACCAAGCAACCAACTCCTGCCCCAGCCAACAGTGCCTATATACACATTGACACAGTTGCTAACCTACCACATATCCACCAAGAATCTTGTACCTCAATGGCATTACCCAATTCTCCTAAGGATAAGAGTACGTGTTCAAATCCCCCCTACCCTACCTGATGTAAGCAAAAAAAAAGAAAAATCAACCACATACCTATGCTCCCAATTCAATTAGAATCAACTCCACCAAAGTCCAAATGGCTGCCACTTCCAAGCAACCAACACCCACTTTCTGCAAGTCCATCTTTGCCAAACACGCCTCAAATCCCCTCCATTCCATCAAAAACAACTTTGCCAATGGTGCTTCAATCTCATTCATAAGACTAAAAAAAATTTGGCAGAGGTTGATCTGAACCACCTATTATTCATGCCTCATCGCACCCCCATCAAACTGAAAACTAGCCCTTTCGATGGTATGGTTCTGCCTTTCCTCCAACAATAAATAAATGACCCTTGAATGTGGTAGCCATACAGAGTCTTTTGATCCTGGCTTGTTGCTACTATCTAGAATGTCTCAAGTTAGCCTAAGTATACTTGGTAGAGATTGTAAAGAGTCATATTTCTCTTTCCCCCTATCTAAAATAAATAACCAAATCACTTGTGATATTGTCATCTAGTCCTCAAAATATTAGATAAGTTGGTCATTTTACTCGAAATGTTGACTTTTTAACTTCCCAAACTTAAAATTATGAAGGCCACAAAATACAAAATTAAACAAAACAAATGAGCAAAGACCCCCACCCCCACCCCTTCTCCCTGAGGGTTCTCCCCTCCCCACACCTGTCTCTGATACCCTGATCACCATTACTGTAGATCAAAGAAAGAAGTAGTCCGTGGACTCGGAGCTATCATGTGGTCGTGGTAGTAAGTTTTCTATTCGAGGTAGCAATAGGATGTTAGTGGTCTAAGTTCTATTGTATAAACTTCAATTCTTTCATAGTGGCTCTGTTTTACCTTAAGGATAGCTAGGTTAAATCCTCCCCAGGTTTTTTACTGGTTTGGTTTTCCTGGGTCATCAAATCTTTGTGTTATTTATTTTCCACTGCTTTATTGTTTATTTGTGTTTAACCTAATCTTGAATAACAATCTAGTTTTACAGGGATCTAAAAACGTACAAGAAATACTTGGGAACACTTTTAATCTTCACTCTAATTCCTCTTATGCCCAAGAAGTGTGGTCTCTCAATCAGTTTACACGTATGTGTTCAAGGGAGAATAAGAGAGTGGCTTACACTCACATACACACCATTTCCATGCCTTTTCATGCATTACAATGTTCTGTATTTTTCTCTCCTTATATATATAACTGATTATCTAATTGGGCTAGCCTTTTGGGCCATTCCAATTGGGCTTTAGTATGTGGCTTAGAGTGGGACCAAAAGGGACAAATAAGACACTAGTTCCAATAGGTTTTGGACCTTTCTGTCACCTCTTGACAAGCCCAAAATTACCATTAACTATATTTAATACCACAATATAAATATAATTGCACTCTAGGCCTTATTAATAAATTATATCCCAAGACTTTATTATACATTCAACCCCATCATTAAAATATTTGAAGTAATACAAAGTCATGAATGTTGACTACCACTTTTAAGATTACTACATCTTAATCCTTAAGTACCTGGTTTAATCCTTTAAGTTATTCATCATATATTTATGAAATCCAATTTCATAAATATATACTTTAGTAGCTTCTTACTAAAGTAGTTAGGCCTAACATTCTGAATAACCAAACCCATTAAACTTATCTCTAGGGAATATTTATATATCCGTCAAAAGATTTTGAATTCCATCTTGAGAATATATGTTCCTTGAACATTAAATGTGGCTGTCCAACATACTAAGATTTTGATCATGACTTTAGATCTCGCTCCTGATATATCAAAGCAACCTACACTTCATGATCAGGTTTATTATTCTCTCAGGATTGAGAGTTGATGTAAATAGAAGTCGTGAGATTTATTATTCATTTGACAGTCGTTAGTAGAATAATAAATCTCACAGCGGTCTAGTTCAATATGTCTTAACACTTAAAACATATCAACATATCAATTAGAAGTCTCCACTTCCATGATCAAGACAAATCATCTTCGTTGATATGTTATAGTCTTCACAGATGAAATGCCCAATTTCATCACCGACTACGAACTAAAATTCAGAGTTTATAAAGAACTTGTGATTTATATCTTCTATGACTAAATCACATACTATGCATCTCATGAACTATATAATAATGTCCAAATATTCATGTTACTATTATGACGTTCTTTACCCAGCAGATATGTATAAGAATCAGCCCCCCCCCCACCCCCAACCAAAAAAAAATCAAAGATATAAAAAATAACGGTAATTACCTATGGTAGCCACAGAAGATGATCATGGGGGTGGGGGAGACATTATCTAGTACAAATTATAAAACCAACTCTAAATTCAACCAAACTCAGGATCATGCTTCTATCCTTCCTACAATGCAATGAGCCAACATGCTACACTTTGCTTTTTTTATGGAAATTATTCATTAATTAAATCAAACATTAAGCTACTAATAGATAATATTAAAACAAACATTCAAAATATAGCGTTCCTCACATTGAAAAGGAAAAAAAATAAAGAAGTACAAATTGGTCAACCAATCTCAGGTTACAGAGAATACTAATTCAAATCATAAATCAACTTAAAAGTGAGGTTTCTCTGCTGTATTTTTACTTTATAATTCCTTTCACAGATGTAGGAAGGCACCAATGTGCTGAACAGCATAAAGATCAGCACAGTGCACAGAGTAAACAAATTTACAACAACGTCAGTAAAATTAGAAACAGGGTATCTGTATGAAATGAAGATCATATATACAGTTCTTAAATTTTCAGATCGCCACCACCTCTCAAGAATAATTCAATATTTATCTTAAACATCTACCTGTAATTAATTCTTCTATGAATTTCCCTCAAACAATAAATTAACCAATGGCAGGCTTATCTGCAAATCTGCTGACATATTTTGCACATCATTGGAGCAAGGCAGGAGAAAAAGGGTTGAACATACCAGCTCCTGAAAGTGCTGCCTTGATGACAGGTTCAATAATGTTCACAATGTCCGCACCCACATATAAGACATGGCCAAGTCTCTCAGTGTTTATAAAACACCAAATCTCGGCTACAATTGGCTTTGACAGCCTCCTCCAACTTCTCAGCCCGGTCAAAATCAACTTTGAAAGTGACCATGCTGATGCCATCTTTACCAGTATCATAATCCTGTTTGATGTCTTCAATTTGAAAAGATTGTAACTGAAAATACCAAGCACAAGATATGAGTACGCAAACATTAAGTTTAACTTTTCAAAGATGCAAGGTCTCTACTCTCCATTTATGCCATATATTGCCATACCCAAAAAAAAATGGTTTCACCAAGGAAAAGCATCTGATAACTTATCAACAAATAAAAAGCATCTGATACTTACCACAAATAATAAATAAATAATAATAAAGGACTTCATTTACCATAGCATTTTACATCTGCTCTTTTTAACAGATTAAATGACATAAATGTACTTATACCTTAACTCAAAAGAATTTTATCACCATCAATTCACTGATACCAGAAAAGGATAAAGTCAGAACTTAAATTAGAAAGAATTGACTAAAGTCTTCAAAGAAGTCCCACTCAATTATGTCCCCCTTGTTAGACAAGCTTGAAAGAAAAATGTGATCATCATGGTGGCTCATATTAGAGAAGGTAATCTAGCAAAACTTCCATTCTAAGAGTTCATAATCACATGGTTTGTAACAGTGAATGCTATGTCCGGAATTCAAACAACACAAGATAAGGATCGGTTCAGGTTAAAATAAAGTTCTTAAGTTGAATTCAAATAAAATCATGCAGGAGATTAGCAGATTAGCATTGCATTCATTTCAATTTGTATTTAAATTTAAACAGGAGTTGCATTGTATTTAAATTCAAATAGGATTTGGATCCTATGTTTTAGAAGGTGGTTGTGATGAGGCTATCTCCTCATTAGTATTTATGTACGTAGAGGAATATGAATGAAGCAAGCAGAAAATAACCCAAAAAGTTTATTCTCCCGCTCAAGTTCATGAAGCTAGTCACCTCGAATCAACTAAGTTATCTTTCAATTATCCCAGTCATAATAGATGGTAAAATAAGAAAAGAGATAGAAGAAGGAGGGCAGTCAAAAGAACTCAGAGTAACAGAGATTTTATCAAAATGTTCTGCTAACATTTTTTCAAGGTATAACTATTTCATTGACAGAGATCATGAAGATCAATAGCAACCAAAAATGTCCTTAAAAGAAGCAAAGATAAACTTTTTCTTTCCAGATCAGATTTGTCATATACATAATTCAAACCATGCAAAGGCATAAAAAACTAAGTAATATGATCTCAGATCACCTGATGGTATAGAATGCCCAAAAGATCAAATGGAACCTCCACACCCATTGGAACCTGCAATCATATTCATTCCAATTATTTATCCCAAGAAATTTCCTTTCCCAATGATAAATAGCCTCAAAATTAACTAACAAATTTCCATGACATATATGTAATTATCTTCACATACTTTTTTAATTAAGTGGAACAGCATGCAGCGGAAATCATAACTCATAAGTAAAGACGCACAAAAACCCCAAAAGAAATCCAATACCTTAGATTTCACAACACAAGTTGGGGCATTTCTTAGGCACTCTGATGTAACTCCTCCATAGGCCCTGACCAATCCTCCGGTGCCTAGTTTGATGCCTCCAAAATACCTGGTATTTAATTGAAGGAGCAAAAACAAGAAGTGCAACAAAATATAACCAACCTAAGCTTATGTATATAACACAACAAATTTAAAGCTGAGAATCCACACTTGAGAACTCAACATAACAATATGTACTCGGGAAGAATTAACAATCATGAGCTTTTTTAAATCTTTTTGAATTAAAAGTTAAAGCATCATACATGTAAAAGCATATGATACTTATTATTCACGAGAAAGTCATGGAAATGCTTACCTGATCACAACCACCATAACTCTATCTATTCCTGAAGAAAGAATAGCAGAATGTATTGGCTTGCCAGCTGTACCCGACGGTTCACCGTCATCATTAGACCGATATTGATCTCCAACCTGAGATGCAGAAGAGAACAACATGGGACTAAATTGAGAAAACCATGTCAAAGATGACCTTCTTTAATGGACTCCCATCATCTTTTGCATGCCAGTCTATGCTGTTTAGATTCCAGAAAAATCAAATATGCAATGCATATGGGTCTGAATAGGAAATTGTTAGGGAGTCTACTACCCAACTCTCTTTCCCTTGGAAAACCGTTTGGTAAATTTCCAACAAAGGTTAGTTTCTTCCTTTGGACAGCTGCTTTGGGGAGGATTTTAACTACCGATAATTTGAGGCATAGAGTTGTTGTGGTTGACTGGTGTTGAATGTGCAGGAGAGATGGGGATACTATTGATCATTTACTTATGCATTACCCTACAGCTAGAGAGCTGAGTAACATGGTGTTTTCATTATCCAGGGTTCATTGGGTGATGCCAAGTGGGGTTAAAGAACTTCTAGATACCTGGTCGAACAAGTTCAACAGGCATAGATCTGTGGTAATCTGGGCTATGACTATGATCCCTCATTGTCTTATGCGGGGTATTTGGTGAGAAAGGCAATGCTCATTCTTTTGAAAGAAGTAGGAGATCAACCCATAACTTGAAGCTATCTTTTTTCCAGACCTTATTTAAATATACAAATGCTTCGGGAGTTTCTACTTTTGTTTCTCTGGCTGATTTGCTTGATTGTTGTAATTTTTATGCACTGCAGTTTTTATTGCTGATGTCTTTAGCACACTGCCTGTGTGCTTTGGTTCGTTGTATTATCTTTCTTTTATTCAATGAAGTATTATTTATTTATCAAAAAAAAAAAAAAAAATGTGGCCATAGAAACTTATCAAATAAAGCTTAAACTTATTCATCCCAATTTTTTTTCCGACTTTGAACAACTCTTCCACATTCATTCTGAGGACATAAAAACTATAAGTCTAAAGATGAGGCTGAAACCCTCATCAAGGTCCCCACAAGTTTGCATTAGAAAGAAGAACACGAACAAGTTTATAAACCCACAAGGTGAGGAGGGATCACTAATGTGAAAGTGAAACATAAAAGATTTCACTATCGAACTGCCTTCCTCCTACAAAATACTATAAGGTAACAAGACAAGGTAAACTGTCGAGGATCCATAGCCGACCCCAAAAAATTTGAGACAAAGGCGTAGTTTTTTTTTTTTTTTTTTTTTTTGAAGCAAAGACTTTTAGTTGCCGTTGTTGTTATTGTTCTGAGAAGCCTAACCCAATTAGGCTTATTATTATTAGCAAAGGAAATTGCATATAATAAAATAATGTAGTACCTTGTACGCCCAGCAGTTGTGAGTAGCACGTGGATCTCGGACCTAAAAATCAATCAAAACATTCAAAAAGATGAGTAATAAAGAGCATCATCATAAATGAATCAAAGGTGGTAGTATTAGAAAAGAAGCAACATAGGAATCGCGGCATACCATTAGATTACCATACCAGTAAAGTAATGTTATTGTTATTATTATAATTGGGCAAAATGGGTGGGAAGGAAAGGAAAGGAAAGGAAAGGAGAACCTGGGAAAGGAAAGAGAAGGCGGATTGCTCGTCGGAGATAGGGCCAGCGATGGCGATGAATTTGCTCTTCTTTATTTCCTTCTCGAAGCTTACTCTCTCTTTGATGGTCGTGAACGCACCTGCACCCTTGCTACTACTGCTCGCAGTCACCATCGCTCTCTTTGCTCCGACCAGAGCCACCAGTGAGGCGGAGATACGGTGGTTTAACTTCTGGTAGTAGCAGTGGTAATAATAACTGGGTGTTGTTATTGATGATATAGATAGTAGTGGCATTTGTTTTTGTTTTCTCACTTCTTTTCTTTGTATATGGGTT
The DNA here is from genome assembly GCA_030021035.2 of Notholithocarpus densiflorus. Lineage (NCBI taxonomy): Eukaryota > Viridiplantae > Streptophyta > Magnoliopsida > Fagales > Fagaceae > Notholithocarpus > Notholithocarpus densiflorus. The sequence continues at coordinate 3,143,040 of JARYZH020000031.1, forward strand.
TGGGTTTGGGTTTGATTATTATTTATTATCGGCTACAAAAATGACTTACTTGACGACCCACCAGCTTCACAATTTTTATTGTTTTTTTAATCTTTTTCCCTCTTATCTTTTCCGTATTGTTTCTTTTTTCCCGTATATAATTATATACCTCTCATTCTTAATCCTATTTTTCATAAAAAAAAATTTCACACTTGATATTTGTTAATATGATAAGTTATGATTCAAGAAAAATATTTTTAAGTAAATTATCCCACCTCTCTTGTAAGAGGAGACCTGACAAATTAAAAATTCAAGCCAAAAAAAAAAAGGGTAAATATATATATATAGAAAGAAAAAGTAAAGATCAAAGACTTGGAGAACAGGGAATGGGGAGCTAAGAATTAATGATTGATATTTTTTTTTCCTTAATAACATAAATGACAACGCTTACTTTCATCTCACAACTCAAACCTCAATAAAACGTTTGAGCTGATCTATCACCACTTGCTCTTCTCAATGGTACACCAGAATTTACAACAGAAGGGTTAGCAAAGGCAAATTGCCCAAAGTCAGTGTCCCTACTAGTACTACTACAACCTAACTGGCTGCAAGACTTTCTACGGTGTCTAGTTGTGTCAGTATACAAAATTGCAGAGTTTCCATCCCCATTCAAATCCTCTCTCCAGCCGTTCCGTCGGGATGCTTGCCTCCAATCGTAATTGTCCACTTCTGGATCTGCATCGAAGTCTTCATAGGAGGAAGATGGAACCGAGTCTGACGAGAGCCCATAATTGTTATACCAACTGGGTCCCACTTCACCAAATATGTAATCAGACATGTCTCCTGTGCTGGCAGAGTCTTTGATGCTCGCTGTGCTGCAAGAACTTGCGTCTGAGCTGCTGAAAAGGGAGGAACTCTCGCTCGATGAATCAATAGCAGAAATTCTTTGCATCGAATGGATTCTCCAATCATCTGGATGGAATGATTGATTGTTGTGTCTCGCAGGCTTCTGATGCGTTACCGACTGTGTCTTTAATCTTCTGCCATTACACACTCGTGGAGAGCGCCTAGTAATAAAATAATAGTAACATTTTGAAAATGAGGTCTATTCTGAAAGAAAAATAAAAAATAAAATATGCAAGTTGTGCTCCACAGACAAGTTACCTAGCGTAGAGAAGCATGTACGCCCCCTCTAACAAGACCCTCTCCAATTCCACAGGTTCCACCTACATAAAATATGGGTGCCACCAATCGGTCTAAAATTAAGAGAATAAAACTCAAGCCACTCATTCTAAATATCATCTAGCATTAGATATTATAATCAAGAATACATGCATCAACTAAAGCGCACCCATAAAAACACAATTACCCACAGACACAACTGTCTATGAAGTTCTCATCCAAAAGAATGATCCACAAGATGGAAAAATGTATGTATATTCGTACGTTATGGAATGAACATCAGCAACAAAGATTTCAATTCAGAACATAATGATAGATTGCCTCTTTCATCTGAGATGCAAGCAGATTTTGGCAGTTAAAATCCAGAAAGCTCTGAAAACCCCTCGGTTCAATAGAACTTAAGGTCCCTCTTTTCACCGAACCCAAAAGAAGAGAGAGATTCAAAGAAGAAGCATATATAAAAGAAAAAGTCAGGAACCCAACTTGATAATATATGTATTGATACTAAAAATAGACAGAGAACTTACCGTGCTATCATCTATCCTGAACCACTCCCCATTGAAATTCTTTACATAACACACATAGTGACCCGAAAACGCAGCATCCATGATATCCAAATGAACCACTACTGCATAAAGACTGTACAAAGGAGAATTATCATTTATTCCACTTATATACGGGGCCATGTTGAGGACCTCAGGAAACTGAATTGATTTGTTTAACTTCTCAAAGTTACCAGACTGCAAGGGATTGAAGAAAAAACATTAGAACTAAAAATAGCATGAAGTACCAAAAAGAAATTAATAATCACAAACTTACTCGAAATCGCTTCAACACAATCGTTAAAATATTTGGCGCCTCCAATATTGTCAACTTCTTTTTGGCCTTCTCATAAGATTTACATCTAGATTAAACCAGTAAAAAGAAGTCAAATGATCAAACTTATAAATAAAAATAATGCACATAATCAGAGGATTCAACCAGAAAATAGAGAAAAGAAAAAATATTTTAAAACTAAGTTACAAAGATGGTTCAAATTATTGACATAAATCTAAGCTTCACTCTTCACAACTCATAATCAATTGCTAAAAAGTGTGACATAGATTAAATTACAGAAACCGTAACGAACAAGTTTGGCTCAGTTTGTTCTAGTTATTGGTCTCAAGTTCAAAACTTAATATGATGTTCTAACAGTGTAATTACCCCACCCCAAAAAGAAAAAGAAAAAGAGAGAGAGAGAGAGGATAACAATCACATGAGGTCTGAACCAACAACCTAACCCTCCACCTTGCTCTTACAAAGTGAGGAGGTGTTATCTCAGCTAGAGCTCATTGGCATCCTATAAAAACATTCTATAAGTCTCCATAAAAGCTTCTAAACTACCTGGAAAACAAAAACTCAAACAAAGGTGTCGGACATAGAAAATAAAATAAGGTGCCTGACCATCTAGCACAAAAAAACCAACTTCCTCACTCCAACGTCTTCAACCCCCAACCAAAGAAGAAACCAAAAGAAAAGGGAGAAAATAAACCACAGTTGCAGACCACAATCTTGGTGTTGGGAATGGCGATAAAAGGTCTAACAAGGCAAATAAGGCAATACAGGAGTTCTCTTGTTACAGGAAAAATAAGTACTCTAATCAGTGTGTGAAAGCATAATCAGTACAAAGATAAACTGAGCAGAAGACACTACAGGACTTTTCTTGTTAAAATAAAAGTGAGCGTTATGAGCATTTGATCCAAATGCGCGCACATGAACCAACCTGCCGCAATAGTACTTGTTCTCTCGGTCCAAGATTTCAGTAGCTGTAAATTGAGCAAGAGCCTCTTCAAGAGTTCCAATGTCCCCATCTATCTCAACAGTAAGATCCATCATCCGCTCATATTGCTCAGATTTGGCAAAGCACTTCATGCACTTTATCTGAGAATCCCAGTCATGGCAGTTCAAAACAGGAATTATTACCAACACCAGAATGACTTGTACTATAGTAAGAAGACAATGAATTATTTAAGTGCATGAGCCTATGTGAAATATCAAAATAAGGAAGAACCTTAGATCGAAGGTAACCCCCAAAAGTCAGGCCAACTAAAGTTGTTTCTTGTGCCACTGGACCCTCAGCCCCAGCTCCCTTAAGGCAAACAGATTGCATTGTATCAACAGCATACCTGTCATCTTAGTAACTGATCATGTGGTTCACATTTGAGGAGCAGAAAAAAGGAAAAAAGATAGACTCTCACGTTAAAATTTTCAAATACAACTGGTCAAGTTTTTAACTTGGCTAACCTCAAAAATTCATGGGCATCTTCTTCCCTCCCATGTCCAAGATGACTTCCAATTTTATGTATTTTGGATAGTATCCCAATGGGAGACAACGGGGAATAGCCTTCTTTTGCCTTCTGAATTAGACATTCAAACTCACAAATAAAACACCATCCCTTCTTTCGGCCTGGGAAAGAGACGAACATTGTATAATGAGAGAGACATTATGCACATTATCCTAATAGTTTTTTTGATAAGTACAAAGTCCTAATAATTGAACAAGTCATAAGCCCACAGTAGATCATGAAGAGGAACTTGCATGATTTAGAATGAAGCCCTTGAAGAAGATAAGTAGTAAGAGGCCGAGTATATGCCAAGCATTGGAGCACAGCATTAGCATAACAGCTGCAAAAAAGAAAAGTTTATAATTAGAAAAGGTATTAATGAATAGAAATAAAATAAAATGCTTTCAGAAGTAACAGCACAGATATTCAGAGAGAGAAAGAAGCAAAGGATGTTTCTGTGTTCTTATTATACATTGCATGGAATAGAAAATGACGGCATAAAACTCCACACTGAGAAGAGGCAGAAAGAACAGCACTAGCAGCGGAAGCAGGAGTGAGAGAATATGGATATGGGTAATTAGATGACAACTCTTCTTTACCCCTTTTTTAAGCTAGTATCTTTACTTATATATAACTGCTGTTCAATTGTAGCCATAACATACTTACCCTTTTTTTATAAGTAATAAAAAATATATTATAAAAAGAAGAAAGGTGTCACCTGAGTATAGAGGTAGCATACAGCCATAACATACTTACCATCCATAGCTTTGGGCAAAATTATGATAATTACAATTTAGGCTTTGAGGCTTATGCCCAGCTAGGAAGCACGGGTGCAGACTCGGGTTTGGGTGCAAGTGCAGTGCAGTGCGGCGACTCGGCAATTTTTGAAAAAGTAGGGTGCGGATGCGGCGGGATACGTTTTTTAATATATTATTAAATATATTTTTATTTACAAATTATTAAATATAATTTCATATAATGGTAAACATATACCAATATATACCAATTTAAGAGCAATAATAACTACAAATAATTCAGAAATTTCAATTTAAGTTATTTAACCTACAAATAATTTGACAAATATATAATAAGATAATAACTAAATAAGAAATCAACTCAAGTTTTTTTTTATTTTTGTTTTTATTTTTTTAACATGTGTTTTGGCTAGTTTCTTAGCCAGTTTCGGCGAATTTCGGTGGATTTCGGCCAGTTTCAGCCCGAATCGACCCAAATCAATCTGAGAACAAAAAAAAAAAAAAGTGGCGGATCGGCACGTTGACACGAGTCAGGTGCAGGTGCAGTGGCCCTAAAGCCACACCTGTGCTTCCCAGATGCCCAGCCTCCTAGAGATACATAAAAGTCACCCCTGCCTCTTACCCATTTAACTCTGAGCTATACAAACAATTTCCCTGAGGAAAGTAATATACCTTACTAAGCAAATTGATGAGAATTTAAAAAAAGGAGAAAAAGAAAAGAGAGAACATGAGGACATCAAGGCTCCGCTTGGGAGTTCATAAGAGAATGGAATGAGATGGTCATAAGGGAATGGAAAGGAAAGGAATGAAATGGAATGTATTTAAGTAAGGGAAAGGAATGGAAAAGAATAGAATGGAATGAAATTAAGTAAACTTGATCGGATGTTTTAAAATAAAGGAATGGAAAGGAAAGAAAATGAATGGAATGTAAGTAATTCTATTTGGGAGCAACATGAAGAGAATGGAATAGAATCATTTTATGATAATATTACTATTAGACCCCTATTTTAAAATAAATGGTTGAATATATAAGGGTATTTTGGGAGTTTTAGTAAAAAAATCATTAAATCTAATTTCATTCCTCCCAATTTCGAGGGGAATGAAAATTTGAGGTTTTAAGGGAATAGAGAGGAACGAGTGTTCCCTCCTACCCATTCCATTCCCTTTCACTTAAACTCTCAAACAAGAGAATGGACTTTCCATTCCCTCCATTAAAACTCCCAAACAAGAGAAGGGAAGAATATTCTAAAATTATTCTTTTTATTCTTTTCCATTCCATTCCATTCCATTCCATTCCCTCCTCCCAAGCGGAGCCCAAAAGACAAAACAGTACTGTTGTAGGTGAGAGTATCCAAGTATTATCATTGCCGTATAGGCAATCTCTCCAGTTTAAACTCTACTATCTATATCTAAAAGGTAGTAGAATGTAGACCTTTGTTAAAATGATACTAACAATACAATAAAATTAAAAATAAAATGGCTAATTATATAAAGATTTCAAAACGAAACCAAAAGGCAATAATAAGGAAGTAGACTATAAGCTTAGTTCATCATATATTACAGACACATGAGTCATTCTTGTGGTATTCTTTTCATGTAATTTATTTTTACCAATGAAATTTTAAATTAAGGAGACATGAAGTGATTGGGGAAATAGGATGGAATTTTAAAAAATAATAATAATAACACATTATACAAGAAAGATATTATTCTTCTACATAAATTTAGCAGCCTTATAATCCAAAGCTGTAAAGTTTATTACCTGTTCCCACAATTTGAAAGGCCAAATGGACGTAGTTCCACCTTATCATAACAGTAAAGTTTCATGAAAAGTTCGTATGGAAAGACTATCTGTCAAAACAAAACCAATTTTTGGAAAATAATCAATACAAGTAATAACACAGAAAATATTGAGGCAGCTATCAAAGGACAGATAGTCATGAATCCCACCATGGGGTGATCAACATGATTATCCATGTTTACTTTTAATCACATGACCTATTTAATAATCATATGATTTCTTGAATGATTCAATGAGTCATGTAATTAAAATACATGGGGAGTCATTTGACTTTCCATATACTGGATTAGGGGAAATTTCCCAAACTGTTTGCAAAAACCAATTATCCTATCAAGAATAAATAAATCATTTTTGTAACCACCTTGCAATTGTTCTTTCCACCAATCTCGTTGCCATGATCTAAAAGATTAGGCTTTGACTCTTTGGAGGCTTTAAACTGCTGTACAACTTTTCGCACAGATGTTTTCAAGCCATTACGAACATTTTGTGGCAAGCTTGGGATACTACCAACTTTTGCAGGTAAGGCATGATAAGCTTCAATTTTTGCAGACTTGGGATGGGAAATTGACTGTCCTCCAATGGCTGAAGATGGACGATCATTAGGAGCATTAGAGGACAAAGACTTCACTTCTTTACGCTTAAATAATTCAGAATCATCTTTCCCATCATCAGCTACAGAATCTGACCCCGATGGTGAGCACCTAAATTTAGAAGCATCTGCAGCTAATTTTCCAGCCAAAGTGGATCCTGTGGTGGGCTTACTATTGCCAAAAAATTTTGGCTTAACATCATTAGTTATAACTGGAGCAGGCTTAGAAAAATGTGATTTGAAGTCAGCGCTTTCATCAATATGACCAGATTTCTTCTTACTTGATTTACTTGCACAAGAAATACTATCTACATAATTTACCACATTAGTAGACTGTGTGGATAGCACCTTAGTTAGTTCCATCTCATTAGAACTAACGGTTGTACCAACCATATCAGTGGCAACATCATCAGAAAGAGGTTTCTCTAATTCATCATTAGTGCCAGACCTAATGACCTGATTGGAAGAAATATCTATAGATCGTTTACTTCCAGCACGAGATGGAGAGGAGCCAGCAGACAATGAAGCACTAGGAGACACAAAACCAGAATGTGGTCCTTTGGTATCTGCAGAAGACCATAGAATATTAACATCATCCATCATTAGTGAAGCATTAGAAAAAATTTCAGATTCTTCTTCTATCCCAAAATTATTACCATTAATTTCAGACTGTTTTTCCAATATTGATTTCCCATCAAAGTCACCTTCCTCTTCAAACGGCATGGTGGCAATTGGAGGACAACATTCATCTTTGTGACCTTGTCTCCAGTGCAAAATCTGGCACTTGCCAGAACTACAACCAAAAAAATAGGCAAATTTGAAAGTGAATAACTATCCTAGCAGTACCCAAGGGGGCAAAATAATAATAATAATAATCATAACAGACACAAACTTACAGCCAGTAGACAACCAAAATCAAATAGTGAAACATACAGTAAGAGATCACAAAAGCCTGACATAGAGCTATTTTTTAAAATTCCACAGTTACACCATCCAATTGATAAGTTTAAGAGCCAGTGATGTAAAGCTAACAAATCTTAGAAGAATAGAGATCCATCTGAGCAGTTTGAATGATCCATGCTAACCATCACAACATTGTTAAGTTTAAATTAAAGAAGAAAAACTTCTGCAAGAACATACTTCCACTACATATCATTTTATGTGTGTGTGTGCGCGCGCATGTGTCTGACAAGTCAAAAAAAGATAATTGTTTCCCTCGGGCTGACAATTATACCCCACCTACCAGACAACCAATACCCCCCTCCCCAACACCAAAAAAAAAAAAAAAAAAAAAAAAAAAGACAAAAAACATAAACATTAAACAAAGTAAAAAGATAAAACTCATTTTCCTTAATAATAATATCCCCTAAAAGAATATAGAAACAACTTTACAACCACAGACGCTGGTTCACAAACACAATTCCTTGGAAAACACTAATGTAATCAAGCATAATCAAACAACCAGATTACCAAAGAATTTAATTATAATCAATATTCATCTAACAGCTCAAATGGAAATGACAGAAGAAATTCACCAAAAAAAAATCCAATATCATCATCAAAGAATGCATGATGATATTACTTTTAGTTAAGCAATATCATCACATTTCTCTTTGTAAACTTTTTCGCTCAACTGTCAGAAGCCCACGCATCACAGGAAAAGCAACAAGAAAGTATATAAATTTGATTGTGGGTAAATAAATCACAGAGCAAATCAAATTAATCAATAAATACAATAGCATCTGCTCTCTGAAGAAAGAAAGCATGTAATTACGACTCTATACTGTTTTAGTTTGGTACGGTGATAAAATTAGATTGACCAACCAAAATATAAGGAGGCATTACTGACTATCTTGGCCCAGGAATATCAATAGTTTATTCTGCCCAATTTAATCTGCTAAAGTTTCAAGTTTCCATAGCAACAATGTATATTACACAGTATGTTTGGACAGATGGGGAGGAAAGGATAAAGGGAAAGGAGATGAAGGGGTTTAATTTACCTTGGATGTTTTTTAAAAGGGGGGGGGGGGGGGGGGGGGAAGAGTCGGGAGCATTCTTACCCCTCCAAACCACTCATTTTTAATTCCCCCAAGTTGAGGGAATTTGGAAGGGGAGGGGTTCCACTTAACTATTTCATTAAATTGAACAAAAAAGAGAGGTATGATTGTCAATTTATATAATGTCTTTTCATTTCTTCAAAGAAAGGGGATAAAAAAGAGAGGTATGACTGTCAATTTATATGATGTCTTTTCATTTCTTCAAACAAAGGGACTTATCAAAAAAAAAAATTCTTCAAACAAAGGGGGATATCTATTCCCCCACCCCCAACTTAAATTTTAAAACATCCAAACAAGAGGAAAGGACAACCCTACTCTCCCCTCTCTTCTCCTTCTCCCTCATACCCTCTACTCTCCTCTCCTTCCAAACGCACAAAAAGACGCTAAGACCACATGGAAATATGATCTAAGGAGTGAGAATAGTTACCAAACAACGTTAATCTAAGATAGAGAAATGCATCAACAAAAGGCATCCCTCCTTCTTCACTAATCTTAGGTTTGGGTTGATAGCAAAGTTCTGAGGATCTCCAATAGTCAAGAAAATACATCCTCAGAAAGCCCAAGTGAGTTATTTGACCTAAATATTACAGCACAAGGAAAGTACCTAAATTCTTGCTGGTTTTCAATCTCACACTCCTAAATGAAATAGACCTTTCGGATAGTAAATGCTACATCCTCAACCTACGCGTCTCCCAGAATATTATCAAAAACACTAGTGCACTTGATTCTACTTGTATCTGATTCATGTCTACCAGAATATTATGTAAAACACTACTGCAACTTTTTTTTTGATAGTTATAAGACACTAGTGCACTTGATTGTACTTGTATGTGATTTGTGACAATGTGGGGACTTAGCATATCAAACTAGAACATTGGGTACTGCTTTATACCCAAAAAGAGTTTGACTGTACTTAATGATTTACCCTTACTACAATTCTGTTCTCTTTTGAAAAGTACTAAAACAATTAATAACAAACACCTCATCACACAGACTGCGAGTCCGATTGAAGAAGAGGATAGTTTAAACAACTCTATGCATCAAAGTATAGCCTTGGCCACTAATGCATGTCTACCCTCTTAACAGTACCATCAATCACAAAACTTGACTCCATCATGACCACAGTAATTAGATAAGTGGCTGGAGCTCATAAGCATAAGCCTCAAGCTCACCCCAAATGAAACACATTTCTAACCCACAATAACAAACAAGGTCGGACGAGGAATTTCTAAACCCATGTAAATGTCTTGCGAATATTATCCCTCTAGACTGCTAACAAATTAACTTCTTAGACAGTATGCATTGTATTTGTCCCATCCCTAAATGGTAATATCACCCACACCCATCTCAAAATGAAGAGATTCTTTGTCAAATAATGCAACAAACAAGATTCCATTACTAAAATCATAGCATTTCCTAAAGTTCTAAGCTTTCATTGCCTTCCAATCACTTCAACAATCAAAGTAAGAAATACGAAAAAGAGTACGATACAAGCAACCAAACACAAATTACCAAAATTAACAACAAAAATTCCAAAAGTACGAACCAGTATCTAGCGAGCTTGCACTGAGAGCAGCGCATAGTGGTGGGACTATAGCACACAGCACACTGGTATTGCCCTACGACTGAAACGGGTCCGTACTGAACAGTAGCTTCGACCTCGGCCATGGCGGCCTCTTCGGAGGCCATAGCCACAAGCCTCATGATCTCCTCTTTCTTCGCTTCCGCATCCTTCCACTTGTGGCGAATCAGTACACCGACAAAGAAGATTAGGGTTAAGAGCACGATCTCAAACCCTAAGATTCCGGAGACCAGCATTGGCCTTAACCGGCGCCGAGAATCAATCCAGAACAGAGAAACCCTAGGATTGTGATTTTGCTATACATAGATTTCGCGACGGCGGCGGTGGCGATGGTGGTTTTGGACCCGTAAAGGATGAGCCGGTCGGTGTTGGTGGTGGTGGTGGAGGGCAAAAATGGAATTTCAGGTGGGATTGGTGATGGTAGTCATGACGATTAGCATAATTATTAAAAATGGAGAGAGAGAGAGAGAGAGAGAGAGACGGAACGAATGGAGTGAGCGAGTGAATGAATGATGTGCGATTTTTGTCGTGTGATTTTACTACTAGCGAAAAGGTCTCAATTGCTACTACTATTTTGTCACGTGTGTTACTGTGTTGATTTTCTTTTTCTTTTTTTTCATGCACGTGACACGAAAAAATTATATGCCCTTGTGCTAGATTACATGACCACGTCACTTGTCTACCATTCTGCTAAAAAGCTTATAACTGTTTAAAATTTTTTAGTCAACTTATGATATAAAAAAATCTTTGTTAAACTGACTCAATAATTTTAAATAGGTGAAGGTCTTTTAGTAGAATTGTAGACAAATAGTGAACAAGCAAGGACGGACTTAAGATTTTAAGTAAGGGAGCCGAAATATAAAGAAAAAAAAATCCAAATAGGCATCCATATAGTATTTTAAAATTATAAATACTTAAAATTGTTGTTTCTAAATACATTAAAATGCAATCATTTACCAACAAAAATAAAAACAAAAACAAAATAATGTTTTTTTTAATACTAGGCTAGTTAGGTTTTTTTTTTGAAGTTAAAGCATTTACAGTGGTGGTGCTAAAAATTTTAGCTTTTAGCATCTCAGAAATGTACTTTATCTATTTTACTACCTCACTTTACAATACACCTAACATCAAATGTTTTTTTTTTTTTAATCGCTTCATTTAAAATAATATAAACAACTCATTAAAATAATAAAGTAAGAAAGAGAATTTGAGTTTTTTAATTGAAGGAATAAATATAATCTTAATAAAATATTGTATTTTTTGGTTCTTTGGTGGTAAAATAGTTTTTTTTTTTTTTTTTTTGCTAAAATACAATCACTATTATGAATATTTTTATTGTTTTTATTAAGTTTTTTGGTTGGATAGTTGCTATTTAAGTGAGGTTAGTTAGGCTTATAGAAGAGAAGGGGGCCTAAGGTTTTGAAAGGAGCTCAACTATAAAAATAACATATATAATAACTAAAACAATAAAATATTTTGGACCTGGCGCTTGAGCCCCCTTGGGCCCCACCTGGGTCCGTCCCATGATCAAGTGACATAATCTACTATCGTATAATTTCTTTACGTGCTGGTATGTCTTTAATCTTTTTTTGTTTAGTTGTTTCTTGAAATTAGTTTTGGTCAAAAATGTTTCTTAGAATTTTTATTGATATTTCTTCTTTTGGGTGAGTGCAAATTTTGACAACGAAGTGTGAAAAGTTATTATAGTCTTTTGAATTAAGGCACGAGAGAATATTATTTGAAACATTTTGCCACGCAAAGCTTTAAAAAACGAAACCAATTATTGTATTACATAATTGCTGCCAAAAAGTTTAAAAATCAAAATACGTAGTTGATGATGCAAAGAATTAACGGTCACGTGACTCATATGTCTAAATGAGTTTTGAAAAAACCTGCAGTAGTAAAAGATTACACATAAATTCAGAGTGACACTATTGTGTTGTCGACAAAAACTTATTTGATACTTACTTAAATTAACCCTTTAAATTATACTAGTTAGGACAGTACGTGCAAGACACGTGCTTGCCGTGAAAAAAAAGTACTGTAGTAATTAAGGTCAATTCTAGATTTTATTTGTATTATAAAACAAAGATATGAATCATTTGATTTTTAAAATATATAGAGATTTACATTAATCAAAAGAGACATTAATTTTAAGAATTTTGATAATTATGTCGAAAAAAGTTAATCTCATTCGTTTAAGAATTTTGATCAACCACAAAGTTAGGGTAATTATTTAGCATATAAATATTTATTTAACTATAATAGTTTTTTAGTACCTACTTGCTAAAGACAATATATTTATTCTCTAAAAACTTCTAAGAATGATAACGAATATCATCATCTTCCAATAATAAATAACTGAGTTTTGCTAAGAAATTTAAAATAAATAAAAAAATAAAAAAAGATAACAAAAGGCTTGTGTTATTGAATATCATCATCCTATCTTTTTAAGAATTTTTATCATTTAAAACTCAAAATACGTAAAGAAAATTTTTAGGATGTTAAAATTTAGTAGGAGTAATTTAGACATTACACAATAAAATATTTTAAGAATCATAAGCTTTCATTAGGGTTTAACTGAGAGAATAACAATATGACATATTTGCTCTTTTCCAAAATATTAAGGGAAAAATTGCATAATTTTAAAGTTTAAGGAAGAATTGTAAACTACCCCAAACATAAAGGATGAAAAATGTTTTTTTCCTAAGTTTTTGTTTTTGTTTTTCCGTGCAAAACTATGTGTTTTTACTTAAAATCGTGTGTAAAGAAAAAAATATACAAAAAGTCAACTCAAAAAAATTGTATGTGGAATAGTGAATTTTGGCTCAACAAAGTTTATTAAACCAACAAAAAATTTCTAAAAATACAACAGAATGACTCAACATTTTCATAATACCTTTATAATTTTGTTCTATTTTATTTTAACTTGTAAAGAATTGACAATTCAGCAGTTTTGAAAATATTGCGACAACATCAAGATGTCTTAACATTTTTCACACAAAAAAATATTATGTCCATAACATTTTCACAACAAATCATAAGTAGTAGGTTACTACAAGTTGTTATTGGTGGGCAAAAAAGTAGTTTCATTGGTAAGTTTAAATTAAAACCAATAACAATTTACCATTTTTGATTTGTTATGAAAGTGTTGTGAAAATTATTGTGGACAAACCAAAAATAATATAGCAAATATACTACAACTTTATGCATTCACCAAAAAAAAAAAAAAAAAAAGGCCAGAAAGTTAAACAAACCATAACTACTGTAGCGAAATTACTGTAACTTTTCCCATTCACTCTTTTTATATGATATATATATATATATATATATATATATATATATAGAAATATACATTGCACTTACAATGTAAATTTATATTGTAAATACATAAAAATTGGTAAATGTTGTACACATTTGCAAAATTTGTACAATTTTTTTTTTTTGCAAATGTATATAATATTTGCTACTTTTTGTGTGTATACAATATAAGCTTACATTACAAGTAAAAAGTAAACATATAAAGATCCTTTAAAAGGAAAAAAAAAAAAAAAAAGTTGGTGAACTTGATGTAGGGAATTAAAACCAAATTCCCAACCTGTGAGAAACAAAAAAATAGAGAAAGCACACGCCAAAAAAAAAAAAAAATCACACGCACAAGACAGTATTTACGTGGTTCGGCAATTTGCCTACGTCCACGGAGTTGCCTCAGTAAATCTCCCATTAAAAAACCATACAACATTATTCGGGTCGTTAACCGGATCAAACATAAACTAGGCTCCACAAAGCCCAACACTTGAAGGAAAAAAGAGAGGGAAAAAGCAAGTCACTAAACCAAAAATACTGTTCATAACACTATTCATGAGCATATTCGCTCTTTTTATATATAGGGAAAAAGAGCACAAATCGATGACTAAGAAAAAATAAAAAATAAAAATAAAACGATGAACAGTACATATTGAACAAACCAAAAGTACTGTAGCTTGTACACATTCACCCAACAAGTGTCACAACATTTTCACAAAACATTTATTTTCAATTGTAATTGGTCACAGTTTCATATTTTATTATTTTATTTTGATTTATAAGAAATTAACACCATAATAATTGTGAAAATATTGTGAAATTTGTTGTGTCAGTATAACAATATATATGCGGGTTCTTATTAAATATTTAAAAGGAAAAAAAAGTACAAACGAAAGACTAAAGGAAAAAAAAAAAAAAAAAAACGCTGTAGCTACTGTAGCTATAGTGCCACTTGAACAAACCAAAGTGGCACTGTAGCAACTGTTCAAAATTTGGGGGAAAAAAAATGGCTCACTACATCAAAAGGGGCACTGTAAAGGCATTGCCTTTTCTTATATAGTTAGTAGAAAAAAGAGCACAAATCGATGATTGGGAAAAAAAAAAGTACATATTGAACAAACCAAAAGTACTGTAGCTTTTACACATTCACCTAACAAGTGTCACAACATTTTCACAAAACATTTATTTTCAGTTGTGGTTGATCACAGTTTCATATTTTATTATTTTATTTTGACTTATAAAAAATTAACACCTCAATAATTGTGAAAATATTGTGAAAATTGTTGTATCAGTATAACGATATATATAAAAGAAAAAAAAAAGTACAAACAGAAGCCTTTAAAAAAAAAAATGTAGCTACAGTAACTACAGTGCCGCTTGGTATTGTAGCTACTGTTCAAAACTTTAAAAAAAAAAAAAAAAAAAAAGACAAAGTGGCTAACCAAAATGGAACTGTAGATGAATAGTGAAAAACGCTGTATGAACAGTGAAAAAATACTGTAGAAAAAAAGCACAAATCGATGACTGGGGAAAAATAAAAATAAAAAATAAAAAAAGCGATAAACAGTACATATTGAACAAACCAAAATACTGTAACTTTTACACATTCACCCAACAAGTGTCACAACATTTTCACAAAACATTTATTTTCAGTTGTAGTTGGTCACAGTTTCATATTTTATTATTTTATTTTGACTTATAAGAAATTAACACCTCAATAATTGTGAAAATATTGTAAAATTTATTGTGTCAGTATAACAATATATATGCGGGTTCTTGTAAATATTTAAAAGAAAAAAAAAGGTACAAACGAAGAAAAAAAAAAAAAAAACGTTGTAGCTACTGTAGCTACATTGCCACTTGAACAAACCAAAAGTGCTGTAGTTTTTACACATTCACCTAACAAGTGTCGCAACATTTTCACAAAACATTTATTTTTAGTTGTGGTTGGTCACAGTTTCATATTTTATTATTTTATTTTGACTTATAAGAAATTGACACCTCAATAATTGTGAAAATATTGTGAAATTTGTTGTGTCAGTATAACAACATATATAAAAGAAAAAAAAGTACAAACGGAAGAAAAAAACTGTAACTACTGTAGCTACAGTGCCGCCTGGTACTGTAGCTACTGTTCGAAACTAAAAAAAAAATAATAATAAAAAAAAAAGGCAAAATGCCTCACCAAATTTCCACTGTATATAAACAGTGAAAAAGTGGTATGAACAGTACGTAAACATTGTAGTCACATAGCCGCTTTTTATATAGTTAATAGAAATAGATATGTTGTATGCACTGTTTTTGGGATTTTTTTTTATACCTTTTTTAATAAACCAAAAATTTTATTAAGCAAGAAACAAAACTACACAGGCAGAAAAAGAGCATCGGCTCTAATAATAAAAACAAAATAAGGAGGCCCCAACCCCACATCAAAAGAGTCAAAGTAGTTGTTTGACAAAGACCACTTGGCTAAAACATGAGCAGCAACATTTGCTTCTCTAGCCACCCAACTGAATCTACAATTAGAGAAATTCAATTTTAAGGCTAAAACATCAGGAGCAGATGGTTCTTATTCTCCAAGGAACATCTCGGTTAGGAAATCTCAACGCATCAATGCAGGACTTTGAGTCACTCTTGATGAAAATTGAGTCAACATCCAAGTTTGCTGCCAAGTTAAGGGCCCAAATTATAGCTTCAGCCTCTGCTTGGAGAGGGAGTGTGGTGTTCACTCTTTTAGAGCAAGCAAACACCACTTCCCCTCTCCAATCTCTAGCTACAGCTGCAATAGATGAACTCTCAATGTTGCAAGCAGCATCTACGTTGATCTTAATAGTGTCTATATTCAATTTAGACTAAGCTGATTGGATCCTATTACTTGTTGACCCCATCGGGAGATCAATGACCTTCCTAAACTCTGCAACAGATCTGGATATCTTTAACCCCATCCAATTTTGGAGATACTCTCTCAAATTGGACTTGGTTCCTTAACTTCCAAACCACATCACATATCACTACACCATGCAGTAAAAACTTTGCCTTATTAATTGAATCCAACCCAACTGTATCCGGAGGGGAGATTAAGGTTTGAATGAATTGGGAGGAGAAAGAGAGACCCAAACCATCAAACCTGAACCCCCAATGGCTGTTAAACCAAATAACTTTCATCAATGGGCACAAAACAAATAAATGGAGTCTAGTCTCTTCTTCCATGCCACATAATGAGCAGGACATATCTCCAATATTTATATATCTGGCCAAAAAGGATTTAGTAGGGAGACAATTTGCTGCAATCCTCCATAAATGCATTTTGAGTCTCTCATGAATCTTGGTTTTCCAGATTTCTCCCCTAGACACATCTTGACTAGTAGGTGGGTTCTCTCTGTGGCCAAGCCAGTAAACTGATTTCACTGATATTTGCCCATTAGAAGTGGCAATCCATATCCACTTGTCTACTTGTGAGTGTAAGGAAATAGGAATTTTCTGAATAGCTTTGACAGTTTGTTCATCAAATAAGTTTCTAAGTTTATGACAGTCCCACCCTTTATGACTTGGATTAATGAGTTGGGATACAATTAGTGCACTGTCTGGATTAGAGCCTTCCTTTGGACGAGGGATGAACGAAGGTATATCAGGAATCCAAGGATCTGTCCAGGTTCTAATAGAATTCCCATTACTAACTTGAATACAAGCACTTTAAGCCATAAGATGCTTTGTACCTTCAATGCTTCTCTAAGTGGGAGATGAGCTACCCGCTGTTTGGTGGTTCAACTAGTTGGATCTAACCTTATATTTTGCTCTCAATAATTTAACACAAAGACAGTTTTTTTCTGACAGTGTCCACCAAGCCAATTTGGAGAGAAGAGCTTGATTTAAATTCCACGCCTTCCTAAAGCCCAAACCTCCTTCCTTCTGAGGCCAACATAAAGACGACCACGCCATTGGGGTCAAGTAGTGTCCCTCTCTTGATTTTGGGTTCCACCAGAACCGTTTTATCACAGCATCCAATTGCTCACACAGAGCTTTTGGGAATTGGATGGTTGACATGTGATAGGCTGGAATGGTCTGAGCGACTGACTTAATAAGGGTGGCTCTCCTTGTCCATGATTGGTTCTTACTTTTCCAGCTCCTCAATTTATTTTCCAATTTTTCCTTCACTGGTTGGAGATCTTTGCATCTACTGGAAGTGAAGAAAAGTGGAACCCCAGGTATTTCGTATTGGGTGGGAGCCTATTGAGACCCCAGCATGATTTTATTTGATTTAAGAATTGCTGACTTACCCCTTTAGAGGGAAAAATTCCGGATTTCTCCACATTAACTTTCTGCCCTGACCATGAGCAATATTTCTCTAGATAGTTCTTGAGAGAAGATAATTCAGACATCTTGGCCTTGGAAAATAAAATAGCATCATCTGCATAGCACAATTTTGAGATGGGAGGAGCATTATTAGACACTTTAATTGTTGTAAGCTGCCCACGAGCCATTTCTCTACCGATAAGCCTCATTAGCACTTCACTTCCCAAAATAAACAAATATGGTGACAGTGGATCTCCTTGTCTAAGGCCCCGAGATGGGGTGAAGCTTGGGCATTTACCACCATTAAGCAGCACTGAGTATTGCACAGTGGACAAACATTGATTAATCAAATTCGTAAAATTGTTGCTAAATCCAAATGCTTTGAGAGTCAGAGATAAGAACTTCCATTCCATCCGCTCATAAGCCTTTTGAAATTCTATTTTAATGCCCAAGAATCCTTTCTTCTTCCTTGTTTTCTTGAAACTATGCACAACTTCTTAGGCTATTATTACATTTTGAGTGATCCATCTATTGGGGACAAATGCCACTTGACCTAGGTCAATCATATGCGATAGGAGAGGCCTTAATATGCTCACAATGATTTTTGATATCACCTTATAGCAAACATTACAAAGGCTGATAGGGCGAAACTGATTGAAATTGCATGAGCCATTTTTCTTGGGAATAAGAGCAATGAATGTTTCATTTAGCTCACTCAGAATCCTTCCACTTCAAAAGAAACTTTATGTAGCTAAAATAATCTGGTCACCCACTGTTTCCCAATAATGTTTATAGAACAAAGCCGAGAAACCGTCAGGTCCGGGTGCCTTGAGAGACTTCATTTCGAAAACTACTTTACGGATTTCTTATATGGAAGGAACTCTGCATAATTCCTCATTATCTTCCTCCGAAATACATGACTCAATTAAATTCTCTAGATCTTCAGGAACATCATGGCACTCAGATTGATACAAGGCTTTAAAATTTTTATTGAAATAGTTTTGAATTTCCTCCCTTGTATTTATCCATGATCCATCCTCCAACTTGATTTCATTGATATGATTCCTTCTTCTTCTGACCAAGGTGGAAAGATGAAAGAATCTTGTGTTCCTATCACCCTCCTTAGTCCATAGCTCTCTTGATTTCTACTTCCACTTTAAATCCTCTCTTCCATGCCAATCATCAAGTTCCAGATTCAGTGATGCCTCTAGCTCAAGATTTTCCCTTGTAGGGTTTAAGACTTGTAACATAGCAATTTTTGTCTCCAGCTCCTTAATTCTTTCTCTTGAATTCCTAAAGCATTTTTTATTCCACCTTTTCAAGTCCCTCCTGGTGGCATCCAGCTTTCTAGCAAGTTTGTAACCTTGTGAACCCTCTATAGACGTTAGCCAAGTATTCTCCACTACCTCTTTACTTGATTCGTCCTTAGTCCACATTGCTTCAAATCAGAAAGGTCGATCTGGCGCTGTATCTTCCATGTAAGTGTCCATAAGAATAGGGTTGTGATTTGAATTTGAATTACTTAAGTGTCTAATTCCAGCTTTTGGGAACATTGTTTGCCATTCATGATCACATAAACATTGGTCTAGTCTTTCCTTGATATTAGGTAGCCCCTCTCTTCTATTTGTCCATGTGAATGCTGGCCTAGAAAACCCCAAATCAATAGCCCCAGTGTTGTTCATAAAGCTTCTAAGACCATTCACTAAACTCTCAGAGACATTGAATCCTCCTTTTTTTTTCCCCTGACTCTTTAATGCTATTGAAGTCTCCAAACACAGCCCATGGCCCTAAAAATGCTTTCACCTCACCATCTCTTCAAGTTTGACCCAAAATCTTTTTCTTTTGGCTCTTCGAGAAGGACCATAAATACAAAATAAGAGCCACGAAGATCTAACCGAGTCTGAGTAAATTAATGCAGCTATAACATTACCATCAGAGAACACCACCTCCAAATCAACTCCCATCCTCCAAAACAAGGCTAAACCCCCTGCTTTGCCCATCGCATCCACACAGTATGATTCAAAAAAATTCAGCGTAGTTTTTATCTTATCTACTCTAGTTGACTTTAATTTTGTTTCAGATAAGAAGACTAGATCTGGGTTTGACTCACAGATTAGCTCCCTTATAGCTCGAATAGTCGGAGCACTACAAGCACCCCGACAATTCCAAGCGAGGGCTCTCATGGATTAGTAACTTTCAACTATATACAAGACCCAAGATGAAATAAAACCCCAGTATAGTCGGAGCTAATTTTGGACTTTCTCAAAGTCAGATAGGGTCCTTGACGCACGTCTCTTGTCTGGCCACTCACGATCAGAACGAGCCCACCAACGGCCGAAAAAAATCAGCCCCACGTTGGAGGCAATCCAGCCCCCACAGCAGTAAGGAGCCACAGAGGGGCAAGAAACAACCACTTCCCGTAGCAAAGCTCGAGCAACATTTGTTGCTTATATAGGCCATTGATTATTACTCCATGATTTTAACCATATCCTGTTATGTGGGTCATATAGTGAGTTTGGGTGAAAATTGAAGGTACACATCTGGTCATACTTTCAGTCATTCACCATTAATGTGACATTGCATGTTTCGAACACATGCCCCTAATTCTCACTCTTCTAAATGGAGTTGGATTGTCTAGAACTTGCTTTATCAGTTTATCTTCATCTTTATCTTTCTCATTCACCATTACTTTGGACAAGGAATCAGTTCTGTTTGAAAGATTTATTGGACAATGTAGATCCCATTAGTTATAATTTTTTTCAATTCTATGAAAGGATTTAAAGCTTTGATGTTTCTTTAAAAATAGATATTATGGAATATATAATAAAAAAAAATTGCGGTATTGATGTCATTTTTAGTGACTATATTCCTCTATATACTAATGGGTTTCAAGGAACCATTTTTCTATAATTACACATAGGGCTGTCCAGACCCGACCGGAACCCGACAACCCGGCCAAACCGCCCGACGGCGACCCGATTCCGGCCCGAACCGAAGGTCCAGTCGGTCGGCGGCGGGTTTCCGTTTTCAAAAACCGACACCAGCGGGTCGAGTGGCGGGTTTGCATCTCCAAAACCCGAGCAACCCGAACCCGACCGGAGCTAAAAAAATATCCAGCCAAATCCTGCAAAAACAAGTCAGATCCGGCGAGATCTCGACTAGATCCGGCTAGATCTGGTGGGATTTAACCACATTCGGCCAAATTCCAGCAATTTCTAGCCAAAAAATGCATATTTCATAAAAAAAAATCCAGTTTCCGGCGAGATTTTTCCAGTTTCCGGCGATATTTTCCAGTTGCCGACAAGATTTTCCAGTTTCCGACGAAAATTCCAGATTCCGGCGACTCTTTTTTTTCTGATTTCGATGCCTTTTTTAATTCCGGCAACCGACCCGGCCCGACCGACGCTAATCATCACCCGAAACCGAACCGACTGATTTTTCCGGCGGTCGGTTTCGGATTCCTCCGCCCCTCCACCCGACGCCGGCGGGTCGAGTCCGGGTTGAGTCCAAAACCGACCCGGCCCGACCCGTGGACAGCCCTAATTACACACCTTGAAAAATTTCTGTAAGGACTAAAAAAATAAAGGCCCAAGCCCACTTAGATCAATGGTACATTGTCCTTCAAATCAATCTCAAACAATAGAATTTTTTGAAGAGAGTAAGAAACTAATCCAAGTGCAACTTGAAACTAGTCCAAGTGCAACTTTAAACTAAGTCCAAGTTTAAGGCCGAATGATCCAGAGTAACAGATAGACATAATTTAAACAGCAATTGGGTATAATGACCTCCTCGGGCAAGTCCGAGGATTAATCTCTTGTATATAACTATAGTTCAAGTTTTACACTAGGCTATTCACTCTTCTCTTTTATGTTCTATTGGTCCTAAAAAAATGTTCATCCCCCTTTTTTTTAGGGGATTCCCTTTCCTTTTATATCACTCTCCCATGCATCACAACCCTCCACCTGTATGTCTTAGGGCATTTCTCAAGATACTTGTCCCATCAAGACTCTGCTGAAGGTGGTAGAAAAAGCTGCTAGCTGTGAAGTTACTGTTCAGGGGTCATTTCCACATTAATGCAATTGATAAGGTTGGTGTAGGGCATTGAATGCGGAGGTGGGAGGCATATCCTTCAGGAAACTTCCTCCCACCATCCTTGTTCCCATTGTTATCTCTTTCCCTTCCTTTGGGCCTTCACAGGATACCAATTGTACTAATTCTCTTACTCTCCTCAGGTGTGCGCAGTCCTCGGAGCTCGTTTACCCTTCTGGGCCTAGATTAAGTAAGTTAATCCTCGGTTTAGTACTCCTCGGTCCTCGAATCCCACACAATTTCCTTGCAAGTTCTATTGCTTGTTTTATTAATCTTAAAACATAATCTCCGCATATACGTACACAATTGGATCTTAGAAATGATGCAAAGTTTTAAAATTTGTTTATAAAGCAAAATAAACTAACAATACCAAAAATAAGTTATCTTATACAATTTTTTTTTAACTAACAATGATGTCCAGAGATCTTCGAGCACTTGATTAATCCTCCAAATATATGTTATCATCCTATCCAAACACACAAAGTATGAAAAGTTTTGATATTACAATAGGATTGTACCACCTTTTTAATCGAAGTCCTGTGTTACAATTTTCATGGGAGTTCTAAAAATTTGAAATCACATTATTAAATTATCAATAGTCCATTATATTATTTTCTTTGATTTTAACTTTTAATATGTCATGTTATTTAACGTACGGGAAAAAGAAATATGTGTGGTAGTTGATTCAATTCGATTTGTTACACCGCATCTCTTCATAGTCATTGAATAATCAATACAATTATTTTATTTTTTTAAGATTTTTTTTTTTTTTTTTTTGGTAGGAGAAAATGGGGGCGTTTATGGTCGTATTAAACCCCCGGACAGGGCGCCGTGGGCCGTACAGATTCGTAGACGCCACGTGTGAGAGTCACCTCATTTAAGATTTGACTTCTTCATTTTTATTCGATTTTATAGACTCAAACTGCTTTTTTTTCTTTCTTTTTTTAGAATAATTTGATAATTACAATAGAGAGGGGGATTTAAATCATAAACATTTTCTGAAAATACTAAGAGGTTTCATTTGAGATACAAAACTTTTTAAATAACTAATAAAGTTAAAGTAAAAAATAAAATAATAAAATAAATTAGTGCTTCTTAGTCGTGATTACAATTGATATGAATATCATTAAGGACAAAAGCAAATAAAAGCTACATTAAGGGGCAAAACAATAATTACAATAATTACAAGGCTGAGTGGGATTTTTTGTATTATTAGATACTTCATTCTTCACACAATTGACAATATTGTTTTTAAATGACCTGGTTAGTTTATTTGCCAAAAAAGTAGGAATTTCTCCCTCAATCTTTGAAGAAGATTCAGTGCTTGTCATAAATACTCTTCACTCAAGTGATACATCTTACTCTTCCTTTGGTCATCTAATTAAAGACATTATGGGCTCGTTTGGTAGAGGAGTTTAAAAAATGTTATTTGTAGTTTTTTGAAATATGTGTAGGTAAAAAAATGTGTGAAAATATGTGTAATGTTGTTTAAAAACTGAAAATGAGTAGTTTAACAACTCTACCAAACGGAGCCTATATCTTTAGCTAGTTCTCTTCAAAACTACTATTTCTCTTATTTTTATAGAAAAGATAGTGCCGTATAGCACATGCATTAGCTAAGAGAGTATTATTTTATTTTTTCGTTGTTAGTCTAGATGGATTCAGTTACTTCTGACATCTATAATCTTAACTTTTCTGATTTTTTTTTTTGCAAGAAATATAATACTCAAGCTAATTGGATTCTCAAAAAATAAAAAAAGACTTAGTAGTTTAGTGAAGTAAAATAAATATAATAAAATCCCAACATCACACGACACGTGGGTGGGAGCATAAAGAATCAGAATACACATAACCCACGAAATATAACCTTTTAAATATTGAAATGTTTATATTTTCCATTAAAAATTAAAATATGTGTTATCTTAAAGCATCCTCATCAAATATTTCAAAAAATTTAGCATTTATCATCTCAAAAACCTATTTTATCAATTTTAACACATCATTTTACAATACACCCAACATCAAAAATTTTATATTTTTTACCACTTCATTAAAATATTTATTATTTTTTATTTTTTATTCTCATTCACATCTCTTTCACTACCAACAAACCCACTGCCACTGCTAACACCTGCTGCCACCACCGCCCACAGCCACAGCCACAGCCACCACCACCAACCACAACCTCAACCCCCAACCACCAAAATATTAAAAAAAAAAAAAAAACCCACAACACAAACCGTAGCCAAGACCCACCACCCCAGCAACCCCGATCTGAACCCACCAGCAGACCCATCACACCGAACCAAAACCTATTAAACTAGATCAGTGAACCAAAACCCATCACACACACTCAAACCCAGTAGATCGGTGACCCACAACCCACACCGAACCAAAACCACGACCACAAACCACAACAGGGAAAAAAAAAAAAAAAACCTTCATCGCCGCCACCAGCAGATCGGTGAACCAAAACCCACAGGAAGCAGAACCCATCGAACCATCAGATCAGTGAACCAAAACCCATCACACACACGTAAACCCAATAGATTGGTGACCCACGACCCACGCCGAACCTCCACCACGAACATTGGATCGTCAGATCCACGACCCATACCCATTGGACCACAATTGCCGACCATCGAACCATCACCGCCACCACCCACGACCATCAGACCACGACCCAAACCCATCGGACCACACCGAACCACGGGACAGAGAAGAGAGAAGATGGAAGAGAGAAATGAGATAAGAAAGAGAGACAAATGAGAAATAGATCCATTAGGGGAATAAAAAAACTTTTTTTTATTTTTACAATCCAGCTACAGTGAATTGTTATTGATAACAGCTCACTGTAACTTGGTGCTAAATCTTTTAAGATTTAGCATGTTTGATGAAAGTGGATTTTTATCATTTGAGGTACTAAAAATGCTAAAAAATAGCATTTAGCATTTTTAGCACCTTTAATGAGAATGCTCTTATAAAAGCATTCTCATTGGGCTATGCATAACCCATTAAAATGCAAAATAGCTAATACAATTCATAAAAAATGCAAAAAAGAAAAGAAAAAGAAACCCACATCCAGTGAGCTAATATATATATAGTCCTCTTTTATTTTCTCTCTCTTCTTTTGTTTCACTTTCTCTCTTCTCTCTCTTACTTTAACATTAAAATAATATTATTATAATGTAATGTATTATAAAACAAAGAATGAGACATAGAATGTATTATTAAAATAATTATATAAGTCTGTTTAAAAAATTCTATATACTACTTTCGTGTTTGTGTGATCTAATAAATATTATTGTTTCTTAAAAAAGAGTAATTATATAAATAGGTAAAGTAGTTTTTTAGTGAGGTAAAATTTTTTTTTTTTTTTTTTTTTTGGTATAAATGGATGTGAATGATCTAAGCATTTACCTAATCTGGGACAGAGGGTTACTTGTTAAGATTTCATGGCTCAAACTACCTACCTTTCTCTATCTCAAAAAAGAAAATCATGGCTCTAAAATTTCATATTATTGGACAAAATTAATTGTAGTCAATTAAAACATAAAATGTTGTGGATGAACATATTTCCCATCTAAAATGCTAGATAAGAATTTGGCTACTTCAATGTTGAATGCTATACGGTATAGAATGTGCCATTTTTTTTTTTTTTTTTTGAAGAGGTATAGAATGTGCCATTCAAACACGTGCGTTGATGAAATGGTAATCTTAAAAACACACACACAACTTGAAATTTCATCTTATTTTGGGATTACTCAAACACTCACAAAACTGATCCACCCAGCAAACTCAAAAGTGTCAAAAACAGAAAAACTAAAGAAACAAACAATCTCTGATGATACGTTTATATATAGGACAAGGTTTGGGTCTAGTGATTCCGTTAAAATGTGGACACGTGACAAATGGTTGAAACTAAAGAAGTAAACAATCTCAGGTTAATGATAGGTTTATATACGGGACAAGGTTTAGGTTTAGTGATCCCGTTAAAATATGGAGACGTGACAAATGTTTGAAATGTCTCCACATGGACCACATCTTAATGCATTTGATCCCAAGCCGTTTCCTACTTTCTTTATATATAACCCTAGGGTGGAACTATTGTAAATCTTTTTAAATATATATGATTGGTTCCTCAAAATCTTCATATTTTCTATATGACTTCTTATATTTGTTATTATTTTGATCCTATCATTCTTTAAATTCTAGTTTCACCTCTAATATGACATGATATGATTCATTCAACCCCAAACCGTCTCTACTAATGATGTAACGTAATGTGGCTTAAGGTAACCAATTTAGCTTTTTCTTTAATAGAAGCAAGAAGAGTAAGACGAACAATATGAATATTTTTCTTCCTTATTGTTGTTATTCGAAATAGAGAAGAAAGGAATATTCTCCTCACCCTTACTAATAATATTTTTTAGTTAATTCATCATGTGTTCTAAGAATTAAGCTGTGTGTTAAATGAGCTACATGTGCTCAAATCTTAACTAACTCGTCCTAATCTCAACTAACTAACTAAAGAGATTACAAAAATTATTACAAAACTTCTATCTATACCCAAATGTGGAGTTCCTAACATGTTTCCTTATATGTAAGTATATAACCCGGGGTGGAACTATTCTAAAATTTTTCAAAATGTATATGACTGGTTCCTCAAAATCTTCATATTACTTATATAACCTCTTAAATTTGTTAAACTTTTGTATATGTTATGTTATTACTTTGATCTCTCATTCTTAAAATTCTAATTTTTTGCCCCTAATATAACATGATTCTGATTCATGCGATCTCTAGCCATCTTTATTGATTACGTAGGGAAATGTAGCTTGAGATAACCAATTTAACTTTTTCTTTAATGAAAGCAAGAGAACCAATGTGAATATTCTTCTTCCACATTGTTGTTATTCGAAGTAGAGAAGAAAGGAATAATCTTCCCCCTTTACTAAAAATAATAACTCTTGCGAAGAAAACAAAATATGTGTAAGCCGTAAGCCAATAACGACGTACCTCACATGCAAATCACAAGCGAATATCCTTTGTTAATAGTCTTCTATGCTGTCGAAATGTCATCAAGAGTCGCTTTGGCCGAGTGGTTAAGGCGTGTGCCTGCTAAGTACATGGGGTTTCCCCGCGAGAGTTCGAATCTCTCAGGCGACGCAACCTTTTTCTTTCTTTCTTTCTTTTTGCAATAAGAGGCCTATATTTAGTCTATACTCTATAGAAGCCGGCTCAATTGAATGCCTTCCCCAAATATTACCTCGCACTTTTTGGTCTGACTCTGACCCCTAAACTTGGTCAGTTTGGACTTGTGCAATTCTAGTCAGTGACCCTTGTTGCCATTCTACTATTTTTTCTAATCAAAACTGGACAGGTGGACGGCATTTTGAGACGCCCAAAAGGGCCTTAATAATATAAATATATATATATATATATATTTATATCAAACTTTCTTCAAGATTTGTAGTGGGTAAATAAAATGGGTGTCCAAGTCAATAATAGCATTTGGTGCCCACTAAATAGACTCGTCCCCTACTCAATTACATGTATTTAATTTGAAACTGAGTAATGTGCCCTCCGCCACACCACCTTTCCAAAGATTCAACACTTTTACCACAAGGCCACGATTGATTAGCATTAACAAAATCCTTCGTGGGCTACTACTGGTTACCAACCAAGGACCTATCCCTGTATAATAATTAATGTCACTTTTGACATCTAGAAGCAAAGTTTGGGAACCAGGTGATCTCACTTTCAGTCGCATGCGATCACGATGTATTTTAATTAGTTCAATTGATAAAAAATTTTATTGCTTAAACCCGTCTACACCAGAAAGTATAAACTATCAAACAAAAAAAAAATCAAGCAATCATTTTTGGACCTTTGGTCCGTTACATGCACATTTTCTTGCTCCAGAAAATCTTGGAGAATCTCTAATATGTGTAATTATAAATGTCGATTTATGACTCTACGCGTTCATGGAGGACGTATTTTGGATGTCACGTGATGCTTGAGAAATCGATTTGATGTTTGTGCTGTATCTTACGTACAACTCCACAAACAATATTATGAGTTTTATGACTTTTTAAAGAATAGCAACCAATGTCACATAATGCTGGGATTATGGGATCCGAAATGAATCAAATGATCGATACCACACTTTCTTATATCTCCTCCAATAATTAATCCACCCTCTCTAGTCTCTATCCCTCATCAAAAATAGTAAATAAAGTAGCGGTGTTTGAAATCCTTAAGAGTCACGACTTATTTTGTATCCTAAAAAATAGTCACAATTTATTATCATCGACTCATAAGAGTTACAAAGTCTATTCGAGCCTTTAAAAGAATTTGAACCATAGCTATAAGTGATTTTAGCCATTTCTTGATTTAATGAAATCTGTATAAATTTTTATTTTTACTAAATTAATGATGATATAAGATTTAGTTAAAGTTTGAAAATTTCTCATGATAGTGACAATTTATATGATGATGCCGTGAAAATCACCAGTGAGCTACACGGTCTTCGCACGCTCGAAAGAATATCTGCACAATGAAAACAGAAGAGACCTAACAGAGAGCACCGGTGTGGTGCCGGCCAAATACCCTCCGAAGGTCAAGTTAGAACTTATTCTCACAGCTCTAGAGTGCTAGAGAGGGTAAATTCTGCGTACCTTGGTTTGTGAGGGTATTGGGGCTTTTATAGTAGTAGAGTATTGACCTCTCCTTGTTGGATTAGGAGTCTTTTCCTTTTAGGAGTCTCTTTGGAGCGTATTTTACGGGATCCTTTCCTTATAGGAGTCTAATACTGAGCGTGATGCGCACGATATTTCCTTATATACCCATTCGTGGGAGGCAAGGCAAAGTTATTCTGGAACCGTCACCTATGTGCAATCCCTTCAACCTGGAGCCGTCAGCTTTGTGCAAGCCCTTCAGCCTGGAGCTGTCGTCTTTCCACCGTCAACGATATGACCCCGTCAACCATAACTCCTTTTTTCCAGTCATAAGTTAATGTAATAAGGTGAAACTGACGAGCTTAATTCGACCGTTGCTTCACGCCATACCGTCAGGGAGTGTTGTAATTTTATCCATATCATTATATATATATATATTTGATATTATTGATCATTCTGATTAAATTATATTTAATTTGCGAGTAGTTTTTTGATTCATTAGTTTTACCTTATTCTTTTATAAAAAAAATATGGGCTTGAATCTATCCTCACTGCTTATTATATGTACATAAATAAAAGAACAAAACTTACAATACTTTAGGTGCTGTTCCTTAAATTTTCCTTTTAAAATTCAGTCATGTGGTTACTTAACTAAAAAATACACATTCATCCTATAAGAAAAAAACTACATGGTAGAATCTTAATTAAAAGGGGAACAAAGGTTGATATCTTATCTTATTTAAAATAATTAAAATACCCTCTCACACCTTTTTTTTTTCTACTCAATATTGACCCATTAATTTATGATATAATCAAAAAAATTTTTTTTTTTTGAGAAACAATCAAATCTCATTATAGTCAAATTATTTTTACATTTATTTAATGATAATAAAATTGTACGCCAATTATTTAAAAGATGTGGAAAACATGCGTGAATAATTAACATCTCTTGATATAATGGTAAAGTTTCTAACACTATTGGATGAGAGTTCAAATCTCATTGTTTAAGGGGGGAAAAAAGAATTTTTCAAATATTCAATCATAAAAAGGTGTATTGATGTAGTTTTAATTTTTTGTTATACTTATAGTCAAAAGCCTTATAGTTAAGTGAACGAACTTGTTTTTCTTTATGACAAGAATCATGGTTCGAGCTCCCTCTCCTATTATTATAATTATCAAATTATCAAAAAAAAATATTTATTTTATATAATTAGTAAAACATTCTTCTATATTTTTTAATTCAGTTTATTTTTATAATAAGAAGAAATTACACTTTACCACTTTAAACTATACCGCATATTACACTTTGCACCCTAAACTTTTTGAGTGTAAGTTTTGCACCCTAAACTAATGAGTCTTGTTACACTTTGCACCTCGACGTTAAGTTTGGTGTTAACTTGGATGGAAATTCAAAGTTTAGGGTGCAAAGTGTAATAAGAATATATTTTAGGATGGTAAAGTGTACTTTTTCATGTGTTTTTAATGGATTGAGAAGAGGGGAAATTAGGTATTTTCACATTGTATTATACTTTTCCATCCAAATTAACACCAAACTTAACGTCAGGGTGCAAAGTGTAACAAAAGTCATAGTTTAGGGTACAAAACGTGCATTTAAAAAATTTAGGGTGCAAAGTGTAACATAGGGTATAGTTTAGGGTGGTAAAGTGTAATTTCCCCTTTTAATGGATTGGGATAATAATAGATTTTTCTAAAATGTCCTTGAATAAAAAGAAAATTTTATACTAAGAAGTTTGGCTCTCTCAACAAAATTTTATTTCTTAATATATCCTATGAATCGTAAAATTATTGAAGGGGCATATAATCTATCGAAGTAGAACCATAAGTATATATAATTTCTCTCCAACTCTTCTCGTGTCAACGAGAAACGTTGTTCCCTTCTTAGAGGATTGATAAAACCCAATTCCTCCTTCTTACACTATGTGAACTATCATACGTAATTAGGTATGATAGTTCCTAATAACTAATAAGTGTGAAAACATGTTTAGCAAAAAAATAAGTGTGAAAACATTGCTGTTTGTGTGAATATTTTGATGTGGCACATGGAATGCATTTTTAAACGATTAGTTGTTGATGGTTCCACATTGGTAATTAATGAGTCCAAATAATAACGGCTTCGTCATTCAATAATGGACAAACCCAAGATACGTTACGCATTTATGGTGAGCATTTATGTCGAGGAGTAATGGACGGAGCAACGGGAAAGAAGACGTTACACAAATCAAAGTATCAGTTTGTAACGTATTAACCATTACAAATGAGAATGAATGTAGAGATCTGTTGCTCATTAAAGACAAGATGGCTATAAAGCCAGAGAGGAACAGAACCAAAAGGTACACACAATTCTCACTCCAAAAACTACTCCTAAGTTGAATTCTCTTGCAATATACTTCAACTGAATTCCATTATAACTTAATCATCGGAGGGTGTTTAGCAAACACCACACCAGTGTATTCCTTTTTCTCTATTTCAGATTTGTTACAGGTTCGTCCCTGGACAAATCCATTACCATCGTCCATCCACATAGACAAAGATCCCAACTGTTGATTTTCTACATCATCAGTTTGGTGCTATCTGTGGGAAACGCTGATCATTCAAGCCATTTCCCCAATTGACAAAAG
Source organism: Notholithocarpus densiflorus (assembly GCA_030021035.2). NCBI lineage: Eukaryota > Viridiplantae > Streptophyta > Magnoliopsida > Fagales > Fagaceae > Notholithocarpus > Notholithocarpus densiflorus. The sequence continues at coordinate 3,174,316 of JARYZH020000031.1, forward strand.
AGATCTTCACAGTGCAAGATGGACCCTGAGCAAGCTGCACAACAGATTCAGGCTCTCACAGCCAATGTAATTGAGTTGACCCGCTAGAATGAAGAACTGCGAAGAGCAGCTGAATCCCAAAACTAGGAACGGTAATGGACTGCCGAGAATTAGAATGAGGAAGAACAACCTTGAAGAATTGAAGGAAACGATAATGAAGAGGATTCAGATAGTCAAATTAACAGAAGAACAAGGGCATTAGAAGAAAATTCATCCAAGATGGAAAGTGAACTCCATAGCATGAGGAGAGAAATGGACGAGCTTAGGAGTGCCGTGAAAGAAAAAGACATGGAGAACCTGGAATAGATTCACCATTCACCACTAAGGTATTGAATTGTCCTCTTCCACCAAAGTCTCGCCTCCCTCAGCTCGAGTTATGACGATTCAAAAGATCCTTTGGACTACGTTGAGTCCTTCAAAACTTTAAATGCACCTACAGATGACTCTGGATGAAGTAATGTGTAGAGCCTTTCCAACTACACTAAAGGGGGCAGCCAAAGTTTGTTCAGCAAAATACATCCAGCTTGAGAAGAAGAAGGAAACACAAAGCCCAAAGCAAACTTCGGATGGAAAGAGAAACCTCCCAAATCAAAGTTCAATGTTTACTAATTTTATGCCTTTGATAATGCCTATTGAATAGGTGTTAATACAGATAAAAGATGAACCATCTTTGCAATGACCTCAACCCATATTGGTTCCGACAGAAGGCAGAGATAAAAGCAAGTATTGTAGGTTTTATCAAGATCACGGACATCGCACCGATGAATGCAGACACTTAAAAAAACAAATAGAGACCTTAATTTGTCAAGGAAAGCTGCAGAAATTCGTGCGAAAGACGGATCCATACAGATGACAGCGGAGAGACGGAAAGAATCTAGAGCAAGAGACAGACAATACCAAGGCTCCCATAGGTGAAATAAAGATGATAGCAAGCAAGTTAGTAGCATATGGAAGGACCTTAAGAAGTTATGCTCGTCCATGGGGCATAAATTACTTGGAAAAGTACTAACAGTAAGAAACTTTAAAAAAAATTCATTTTTACTTTAAGTGTATTTCCCATTTTAGTTAGGATTTCTATTATTTGCAAATAAATCATGAAGAACAATATTATTCAGAAGATATCATCATCATTAATACATGACCGAGAAAGTTATTAATACATAATGAAATCTTCATTAATACATGACCAAAAAAGAGGTATTAATACATAACGAATCGTCATTAATACATGACCAAGAGAGTTATTAATACATAACGAAATCGTCATTAATACATGACCAAGAGAGTTATTAATACATAATGAAATCGTCATTAATACATGACCAAAAGAGTTATTAATACATGACCAAGAGAGTTATTAATGCATAACGAATTCGTCATTAATACATGACCAAAAGAGTTATTTATACATAACGAAATTGTCATTAATACATGACCAGAAGAGTTATTAATACATAACGAAACCGTCATTAATACATGACCCAAAAAGTTAATAATACATAACAAATCCGTCATTAATACATGACCTAAAAAAGTTATTAATACATAATGAATCCATCATTAATACATGACCCAAAAAAAGTTATTAATACATAACGAAATCGTTATTAACACATGACCTAAAAAGTTATTAACACATAACTTAATTGTCATTAATACATGACATAAAGTTATCTAAAAGCATAACATAATCATCATTCAAACATGACCACAAAAATGGCTGAAAGTTAACAGGTCAAGGATGAGGCAATATAGCGTCAAAATATTTGAACATGAAGCAAAATACTTCCAAAGCAAAGAAAATAAACATGGTCAAAACAAGTGAGCCCAAGAGATTGTTTCTTACAGACTAAAAGTAGGAAATATAAAATTGCTCAAAATAAACGAGCCCAATGAATTGTTTTTCAGAAGCTAGAAATAAAAGAAGTGTTTCAAGCCGGATTAGAAGGAGACGGATTCACTGGAGTCTCAGTAGTGGCAACAATATCATCTTCCATCCTATCATCTACATTACCAACTACCGCATCAGTTGAAGGATGATCGCCAGAATCTCCTTCTCAACTACTTCCATGACAAGAGTAGAAAAGTCTAAACCTGGATGATGTTTAGCCATGTACTTGCGAAAAAGTTCAAAATCTTCCACATAATAATTGCACAGCTTGTCAGAATATGTGTCAGACTTCTTAATCTTTTCAACCACCTCAAAGTCAGCCTTTTGAAGCTTAAGTGCAGCATCTTCGATCTGCTTATCTTTCAGCCTAGAGAAAGCCTTCTCAGTCTTCACATCCTACTCTAGAACTTTCACACGATCCTGAGCCTAATTCACCTTGTTAGAAAGAGACGTAACCTTAGCCTTCAGTACTTCAATCTCAGCCGTACACGTGTCACAGAGACAGATGAAACATCAACTCGCAATAAATACATCGTACACTAGAAAACGAAGCGACGAATCCTATATTCTTATCTTGTCACAAAGACAAGGACAGGAATAAGGAGGCAACTGATGAGACCAAAAAATAACGGCTTCATCATTCAATAATGGACAAACCCAAGATACGTTACGCATTTATGGCGAGCATTTATGCCGAAGAGTAACAGACGAAGCAACAGGAAAGAAGACGTTACACAAATCAAAGCATCAGTTTGTAACGTATTAACTGTTACAAATGAGAATGAATGTAGAGATATGTTGCTCATTAAAGACAAGATGACTATAAAACCAAAGAGGAATAGAACCAAAAGGTACACACAATTCTCACCCGAAAAACTACTCCTAAGTTGAATTATCTTGCAATACACTTCAACTAAATTCCATTATAACTTAATCATCGAAGGGTGTTTGGCAAACACCACATCGATGTATTCCTTTTTCTCCATTTCAAATCTGTTGCAGGTTCGTCCCTGGACGAATCCATTACCATTGTCCATCCACACATATGAAGATCTCAACTGTTGATTTTCTACATCATTAGTAATCTATAAACAATCTCTCCCTATTTTTGGGGGCATTTTTTGTGATAAGCCTTGTTGGATTTGCTAAAAGGTTCATAGAGCACTCATACTAATTGGTGCAAAAAAAAAGTGGACAATTTCACAAATTTTCGCTCAAAATTTACCCACATCTGTCTATGTATAACATTGTACGTATCCATTATTGCTACAATAACCGTGTATATTTATAGTGTTGCTGTAGCTTTTTTTTCTTTCTTTCTCCTCTCTCATTTGATTCTCTCTCTTCCCCTTTTTATCTTTCCTCTCTCATCCGATTCTCTCTTTTTCCCCCTACTCTCTTTCTCCTATGTTTTCTCTTGAATCTAGCAAGAAAATCTATACAAATCATCAAATTCTTCAAACTCATTCTAATTCTAGATCCCAAACTCATCAAGCCCATATAATTGAATTAAATTTTAGATGAAGTTAAAGTTAGATAATTTAATTTGTAATTTAATTAAAAATATCATAAATTAATAAAAATTCTAATAATTCTAAAAATAAAACTGCTCTCATAGTACCATCTTCTAAGTTGGGTGAATCACAAAAATACCTACAACCACCGAATTCATTCTTTATCATCATTATTTTCCTGGATTTTTTTAGTAAGTTCCTTTTAATGGGTAAGTTTTTGTTTTTTTGTTTTTTTTTTGTTTTGTTTTTTTGTTTTTGGTTTTAGTAAGTTCCTTTTAATGTAATGAAAGCACATAAACAGCTTTACCCTTCAATCAATCTCCAAAGAATTCACTACTTTGGAGTGAAAGAGTAGAAACTATCGCTCTTGTTTCTTAAATATGGTAATGGCCACACTCTCAAGCGAAAAAGAAGATACTCTATAGCGAAGCACTAAAAAGATAAGGGATGGACACACAGGTGGCTTCTCGTTCCACCCCACTTAATCTAGTTACAAGAACAAGCTACTGGAACAGTTGCCTGGAGCATACGAAAATGCATTCAACCTCTTGGATCAAATGCAAGAAGATGTGGAGTCAGACACAGAGGAAGATAACCTTTGTGATGGCTTTGCTTCAGTCTCTCTAACTAAAGAAGATAAGGTGCGCATCAGGTCTCAATGGTCTCATGCACTCATTTTAAAAACCTTTGGTCGCACAGTTGGCTACCAATTCCTGTCACAGCATGTCTGGGAACTATGGACGCCATCAAGTAAACTAGAACTTGTGGACCTGGGTTACGATTATTTCTTGGCAAGATTTGAAGCTAAGGAAGACTTGGACCATGTGCTAAGAGAAGGCCCATGGTTCATTGGATAGCACTTTTTGGCCATCAAACCATGGCAACCAGAATTTTTAGTGTCTAATGCCAACCTCTCACAGGTGGCAGTGTGGGTTAGATTTCCTGGGCTTCCCATTGAATTTTACGACACAAAGGTCCTAAAGAAAATAGGCTCCTCCATTGGTCCAATGCTCTGCATAGATAGTTGTTAATGCTCATTTTGGGAAGCCCAGTAGAAAGAAGAAGCCTAGCAACACGGGCAGAAAAGAGTTAGTAAGTGGATAGAAAAACCATTAAGCCCATACGGCAAGAATAATGGATCACAGGCCCATGAAATAAACAAATGGGCCTTGAGGAAGCAAACGGGCTTAAATGAGCCCAGAAAGAGAGAAATAGCAAACCCATGGGCAGTATGTGATGGTAGAAAAGTGAGAATGGGCCACAGCAGGCCAAAGTAATGCAAGTAAAGAAAGTAAGGAGTTGATAGAAAGTCCATGAGCCCTAAGGATGAAGGATAAAGTAATTAGGCTAGGGAAGCCCAAAGGAGTTAGTAAAAGCCCATAGAAACGCAGAATTAGAAAGAGTCGAGGATGCTCAAGGAAATCAAATGGGCCTAGGACGCCCAAAATGAAATAAATAGGACATAGGAGCCCACAAGCAATGTAATAAGAAAGCCCAATGACCAAACTAAGTCATTGAGAGAAGAATAAGCAGCAGGCCCAAAGAGGCCCAGCAGGTTTGAGTTAAATAACATCACAGCAGGAATAGCAAAGCGGTACGGCAGGAAATGGTAGCAAGACTACAGAAAGAAGCAGAAGGGTAGGCTGAAGGAAGAAAAGCCTGCAATCGAGCAAAGCCCAGCCCCTAAAGGGAGTGGGCCATAGAGAATGAGGAATTAGAAAGTAGCTCACGCCATAAGAAGTCATGGATGGGTGGCAGAATGTGCAGAAGAGCCTTCAGACCATGGCAAATGCAGCGGGCAAGTTTTGGACACACGCAGAAGTTGAGCACGCACAAGGCCCAGGCTTCACCAGCTTGTACCCAGCCAATACAGGAGGTGGTGGGTCATGGGTCAGAGGTAAGAGGGTATGGTCTGGCGGTGGGGAGAGGGGAAAACCTATTTTGGGGTTCTTGCTCAGGCTCTTTTAGGGGAAATGTCTTGCTAGGATGACATACCACCCAAAAGAAGTAAGGATGAGTTGGAACCACTAAGTGCATGCCCTGAGGGTTGGAAAGAGAGAAAGCACCCCCACCGTAGCAGGTAAGAGTGCCACGGCAAACAAACGAACAAAATAGTCTTCTTTGTCTGGTAATGAGGAGTAGCACGGCCAACACAAGTAAGTGGTGTTGACTGAGCGGCTGACAAACCAGTGGTGGTCGGTAAGGACACCCAGACCAGACAAAGGTAGTTAAAAGCTAAAATAGTAAAAGCCAGTCACGACAGGCACTATATAAAGGACCATTGCCGTGCACAGGGGGGGATCACGGTAATAGTAGCCTTTAGGAGAAAATCACAACATGGAAACAAGTACTGAGAAAAGGAGAGAAAAAGAAAGAGAAAAGGAAAATTAGAAATAAAGAAAGAAAACAGAGAGATAAAATGAAAGGCATGCACCAATAGGTTGACCCCCTCTCTCCCTCTACAAGCCCTGCTCTCTACCAAAGACAAAGGATTCTTTTGGGCACAAGCCATTCAGGTCCGCTTCCCTCAAAGTGATTAATTTCTACGGCACGATTTTCCTCGGGAGATTATTCACATTGAGGAGAACGGCTCCCTCCTTAGTCTTGGTCCTATGATATAGCTTGACATAGTAGATTGATCTTTTTCTTTCTTTTTGATAACTCATGTCTTATCTACTTATTTCCACCATTTTCTTTGCAAGATGTTTCTTGTCATTGTGATTATCATTTTAATTGGGGATTATTTATTCAATTTGTCTAATGGCAAAAGTACTTTCTTTTATTATTATTATCATGTCTGCTTGCCATGATTCATCCGAAGTAGCTTTGCCTGCCATGGGCATGTGAACGAAGTTCTCGGCAAACGAGGCATAGTTTGTGCACAAGCCGGACCAAAGTGAATTGCAGTTGGACCGGTTTCAACTCCCTTACTCAGAACACTTGGGCTTAGTGCAGCAGGAGGCAGCCCAGCCCAACATTGCAAAAAAGGCCCACCACAATAGTCACACAGCTGCAAATGCTAGAGGACGCTATGCAAGGCTTTGTGTCCAAGTTAATTTAGAGAGGCCTTTAATCACTACTATCCTTATTGGCAAATATAAACAGCAAGTCATGTATGAAGGTATTCACTCGTTGTGTTTCACTTGTGGACGTTTGGGGCACAAGAAAGAAACATGCCAACATGAAGTTAAGGGACCACAGCAAACCACTACCCCCACCCCTGCTAATGCTTGTAAGGATTAAGTGGATCATTCTACCAAGACCCCTGGTGCAGCAACCACCCCTCCATCAGCTGAGTCAGACACCTTTGGTCCTTAGCTGCTAGTCTCTCGAAGAAAGCACAATGTCAGAAAGTACCCTCAACCAACCAACCCATCCCATCAGCCGCTTACAAGCACCACCTACGCAACTACTAAGCATGGGAAGCCCCTCCCTCGGGTCATATCAAATGAAGTCATGTACACTGACGTTGACTCATCAAATGGGAAAGGTAAACGAAAGCTGGTTGCTTCCCCTGAACACCACCAAAGCCCATGGCCCACAAAACCCAAAAACCCTCCAAAGCCCACATCACAAAACATAAAGAATCTAACCCAAAAAGGAAGTTTAAAAATCGACACCTTTTTAAGCCCACAAAGCCCATTGCTTCCTCAAAAGCCTCAGACAAAGCCACGAATCCACCAAGTTCTACAACCTTCTAGTTTAGTGCCAGAGCACCACCAAGTTCCATAGACACTCCTTCCTTCCTTGCTTCGCATAAACCCAACAATGCCATGGGCAATCTGGATCAACAATCATGCGATGGAGCTTAGCAACTCCATGATCAACAACATTCGATGGGATCCATTTACGATCTATGGGTGGACGGACAAAGATTTGTTGAACTCCTGGAGCTTCATCTTCCCTCTGACAAAGCACAACAAGAGGGATGGATGCCTTCCTCTCACGCACCCAACATGGCACAACACCCCGAATCCATGGTGGAGATTCATCCTAGACCGACCACCCCTGCTTCCTCTAAGTCAAAAGATATCGAACACCTCAGGGGATGGCTTGCAACCCGACCTCTCGAGAATATCACTAGACCTACTAGAAAGGGAGCTAGCTCCAGTGGAAATTTGTCAGTGAAAGTTTCTCATGGGCGAGACAACAGGGGTTTTGATTCAAGGGACTCTTTCGCAGCTCAAGCTCATCCAGACTCTATCATTCATGGAAAGCTTAACCTTGGGAACAGTCACGAGGCAGACGCAATTGCAATTACTGGAACATGCCATTACCTAGCACAGAACCCAGTGATGCCCAAAGAGAAATTGAGGCAGGTGGGATGGAAATGGATGACATCCAAGAGGGCCTTTACCCAGGAATGTGAGTCCTACTCTCCCTCTTTATCCCCAAAAATGAATATACTTGTCTGGAATTGTAGAGGGGCTATGAAGCCCTCTTTTCGTAGCATTATTCGTGATCTGACAAATTTTCATTCTCCTGGCATTGTGGTTGTCACGGAGACTCGCATAAGTGGCTCTAGAGCTGGTGAAATCCTCTGTGCCTTGCCTTATGACGAAATTCACACAACTGATCCTATTGGCTATGTTGGAGGAATTTGGCTCTTATGGCGTAGGGATATGGTGGACATGGATGTGCTCACTACCACGGAACAGGAGATACATGCTATAGTGAAGGTAATCTCCTCTCCCTCTCCTTGGCTTCTCTCCTCTATATATGGAAGTCCTAGATTTGAGGAACGTCAAATTCTCTGGGATAATTTGTGTTCAGTCTCTCTTCTTCATAACCTTCCTTGGACCATTGTGGGTGATTTTAATGATGTCATTAATGGCACTGAAAAGTTAGGGGGTAATCCAGTTAGCCTTTGACGCACTACTGTCTATAGGAATAGCATGAACTTTTGTAACATGATTGATCTGGGGTTCTCTAGTGCCACTTTCACGTGGACCAATCGTAGAGATGTCAATGCTTTAATCAAGCAAAGAATTGATAGATGCTGGGCTAATCCTGCCTGGACTTTACTCTTCCTTGATGCCAACGTCACCCACCTTCCTAGGGTGAGCTCGGATCACTGTCCCCTCCTCCTGAGATTATTTGAGAATTGTCAAAGGAGGTTGGAAAGGCCTTTTCGTTTTGAAAAAATGTGGCTTAGCCATCCAGGATTTCAACAAGTTGTGGAAAAAGCCTGGGAGCTTATGCCAAGTCTTGGTCTGGCCATCTCCACCTTCAAAAATTTGGCAACCACCTGGAACAAGGAAATTTTTGGGAACATCTTTGCACGAAAAAGGCAGCTCCTTGCTAGAATTGGGGGTTTGCAGAAAGTTTTAGCTACCTGACCCTCGATTTTCCTTATTTCTCTGGAACAAGAGCTCTCCCTGGAGTATGCCTTTATACTAAATCAAGAAGAGGAGTTTTGGGCTTTAAAATCTCAAGTGGACTGGCAACTTTTTGGTGACAAAAATATTGCCTTCTACCACACAAAAACAATTATTAAGAGGAAACTCAACCGAATTCGGAGGATCATGAACCACACTGGGGAATGGGTTGATAACGAAGACTAGGTGATGGACATTATTCTTAGTGGCTTCAAAGAGCTCTATCAAACCCAACACCTGACCTCCATCTCCACTAAAGACTTTGAAATTAATTGGGTTGTTGCACTCTTTGAGGAGGATTCCCGTAAGCTTTCAGTCATGCAATCAGATTTTGAAATTCTCAAGGCCCTCTCCTCTTTGAAATTTTATAAAGCCCCAGGAGTGGACGGTCTTCATGCTGGCTTTTTCCAACACTTTTGGCACATACTGGGATCATCTGTCATTGAAGAAATCCTGACTCTCTTCGTAACTAAGCGAATTCCCTCATATCTGAATCATACTTTGGTGACTCTCATCCCGAAAAGAAGTGGTCCGGAAGTTCTTGGCCATTTTAGGCCAATTAGTCTCTGCACATCTATTTATAAAATGCTCTCAAAGATCATTGTCAACAGAATAAGGCCCCATATGCAGCACTTAATCTCTCCACTCCAAGCTGCCTTCATCCCTGGAAGAAAAGGGCTAGACAACATGATTATAGCCAAAGAGATCCTGCACTCTATGGAAAAGAAAAAAGGGAGGGTTGGCACGATGGCATTAAAGATTGACCTTGAAAAGGCGTTTGATCACCTTGAATGGAGTTTTATCAAGGAAGTCCTTGTCCACTTTAATTTTTCCTCAAATCTTATTGCCATCATCATGGATTGTATTTCGTCAACCTTTGTATCAGTGCTCTTCAATGGTGGTAAGCTCCCTACTTTCAGTCCATCCCGTGGTATCCAACAAGGAGACCCGTTATCTCCATACATTTTCATTATGTGCCTTGGATATCTTAGGCTCCTTATCCATGATAAAACTGCAAATAATTCTTGGATGCCCATCAAAGCATCTAGGTCCGGTCTAGCCTTCTCCCATCTATTTTTTGTCGATGACTTGATGCTCTTCGGCCAAGCTAGTCTCAAGAATAGTGAGGCGATTGATGAAGTGCTAACTACTTTTTGTCACCTCTCTGGGCAGAAAGTTAGCAAGGAAAAATCTAGAGTCCTTTTCTTAAAATACACTCCTAAAGATACTAGAAGAGCAATTTGTGGTTCTCTGGGCATGCTAGAAACCCGAAAATTTAACAAATATATGGGGTTCCCGCTAAAATTTGCTGACCGTGGTGCTAGGGATTTTAATTTCATCATCCACAAGGTGCAAGAAAAACTAGCAGGATGGCAAGCTAGTCTCCTATCCCTTGCTGGTAGGAGGACCCTTATTAAGTCTTAGTCAGGTGCTATTCCTGACTATGTCATGCAAGGTGCCTTGCTTCCAAGTAAAGTTTGCAAAGAAATTGACCATGCAAATAGGAATTTTCTGTAGGGCTCAACCCCTGAAAAAAGAAAGATGCACCTTGTGAACTGGGACACTGTCACTCGGCCTAAAGACCATGGTGGGTTGGGTATTCTTGAAACAAGACCGCAGAATCTAGCTCTTATTGCTAAACTTAATTGGAAATTGCTGTCTGAGGACCACTCCCCTTGGGCTCAAGTTTTAAAAGCTAAATACCTCTCTAGCAATACTAACAAGAACCTATGGACATCTAAAGGCTCTTGCTCCTGCACGTGGGTAGCTTGTAAAGCAGCAAAGTCCCTTCTAGACAGTAGAATAAGGAAGGTAATTACCACAGGTGCCTCTACTTCCCTTTGGTATGATAACTGGACCTCACTCGGCCCTCTAAGAGCCCAATTAATTGGCCCACTCAATATTGGAGAGGAAAACCAGCTTGTAAATTAAGCCATTGACACCTATGGCAACTGGAACCTTCAGCTCTCCTTTGATCTTCCTGATAATATTATGAAACTCATCCAAGCTATCCCCACAAACTTAGCTTCTTAAGGGGAGGACCTGATTGCTTGGGCCTTCACTAATGATGGTGACTTCTCTCTTTAGACTGCCTACAATGCAGCAAAAAGTTTGAATGCTTTGAACCCGAACACTCCCTCTCTCTCTTGGATATGGAAACTTAAAGTTCCTCCAAAGCTCGTTCTCTTTATCTGGCTTTGCACTTATAATAACATACCTGTGAAAGAAGTTTTGGGTTCAAGGGGTTTAAGCTTGGATCAGCACGACTCCATCTATAAATCTCACACCGAGTCCATAAGCCACATGCTCAGAGAATGCCCCTACTCTGTCAAATTTTGGAACCATATTGGCCCTCCCACAGGTCTATACAACTCATTCGGCCTCCCTCTATCTGATTGGATGCGTGACAATTGCTCCTCTGTTCTGGTCTCTCGGCACCACGGCATTCCATGGTCCACTCTCTTTCTTTTTGGTCTTTGGTCCCTATGGACTAACAGAAACTGTGTCACTTACTGTTAAGACATATGTGTTTCACTTGTTAAGAACATATGTCATTCTTTTATGTAATTGGCTAATCTTTTGACAAAACGCACTTTACTTGTATTTGGGTAGATCTAGGATGTGTTTAATACTTCAAGAAACATGTTGTTCAAGTCTAGTATTAAAGCCATGAAGATTGGACCAAGAAACAAGTGAAGAAAAGCTATTCATTAAAGCTGGACAGATAGCTCGACACCTCTCGACAGCTAGGCTATCTATCGAGCTCCTCAGTTGATTGTTATCGCAATCTCGACACCTCTCAATAGCTGGTGGATCGATCGAGAAAGCTTCTGTCTCCTCGACAGCTCCTCAATAGCTGTATCTGTCGAAGTTTAAAGCTCGACACCTCCCGATCGATCGAGGTTACGAGAATTCAGATTTTCAGATCTGATTTTCGGCCCATGATGACATGTATGTGTAGGGTTTTTTTTCTCACAACCCTACACCTATATAAGGTTTATTTTAGAGGCCGTCACATAAGAGAATACAAGGAGAACATATGCAAAAGGTGACCGAAGCCTTATTCTCTCTAAAAGAAGCTACCGCGTCTTTGCGCCTTAGGGTTTTGTAACCAAGTGCTTCTTGATCTTCATTGTTGATGAAGTGAAGAACTTTGCAGCCAACATCTTCTTCTTCTAGTTGGTGATTGAAGTCGCGTACTAGGATCCGCGTAATTGGTTAGTCACGTACTGGGATTCGTGCATCAAAGGGTGGCATTCATATATTGAAGAGTTCAGAGGTTTTGAAACGGTAGAAAGTTTCTGCTGTGAGTTCATCTACGGGGATTATAGAGTCTAGGGACAAAGATTTTGTACTAGATCTGAAACTCCTTTTCATTATAGTGGATTACTTTTCAGGAAGGTTTTCCCTCAGGTTTTTTACTGTGAAACTAGTTTGTTTCATTGGTTTTCCTAGGTCATCATATCTTGTCTTATTTATTTTTTCGCTGCATGATTATTGACATGATATTGATGTTTGTTTGTTTTAATAAGTTTTATTCATAATAAATCTAATTAACAACTTGGGTTTAAAACTTGTTAATTCTATCAACCGGGGTCTTTATTTCCCAACACTTACCAAGCTAAACATCCAAACTAGCAGCTTCTAAAAGAGCGTGTTGCAAAAGCTTTGGAGTACCATTTCCTCACGGCTTCGACCAAAATCCCCGGTGCAAGGCCTCGACTCAATGCCAAATGGGATAAACCCCCACCGGGCTGGCATAAGCTGAATACTGATGCATCCATCATCAATGGCCACGCTGGTGCTGGTGGTCTTCTTCGAGACTCGAATGGGAATTGGGTCCAAGGATTCTCAAAACCTTTAGGCACTGCAATGGTCCTAATGGCTGAACTATGGGCTTTGCGAGAAAGGCTCTGCATGGCAAGACAACTTAATATATATAATCTTATAGTAAATGTGGATTCATCTGATGTTGTCAAGCTCATAACCTCCTCATTTTCCACTAATAGACTAACCTGGCCATTGGTAACTGAATGCAGGGACATTCTCCGAGCTTTCCATCAGGTCCAGCTTAACCACTGCTATAGAGAGGCCAACCAAGCAGCTGACTTACTTGCCAAAATGGGAAGTTCACAACGAGAGGATTTTGTTTACTATGTCACTCCTCCCTTGACCTTATTGGATGTTTTAGCTTTTGATTGCGCTAGTGGCAGCACACCTAATGTAACTGTTATTTTTGAAATTGCTGTATCTTTTGATACCCGTTCCCTTGCGGGTTAATTTGCAATAGATTCCTTGTTTTAACCAAAAAAGAAAAAAAGAAAGCACATAAACACCTCAAAAACAAATTTTTTTTTTTTTTGGGTCTAGCATTAAAAAAAAAAAAAAAAAGGTCGGTGTAGCATTAACTAAATAGTAAATAGGTTGTCTCGTGGGTAGCCCAAGTCATCTTTAGCGACCTTCAAAGTCAAGCCAAAAAGCCTCTGGAAAGGTTGTGATGTGAGGCGGAGATTCGTAGACGATTAAAATAACTAGAAAAAAAAAAATGTTGAAATTTGAATATAAACACAATTTTAAAAAACAAAAATTCAAAAAAAATTAAAGTTAAAATTGTACTAGTGGAGACCCACAACAAGCACAACCGCGTGTTTCAATTTGGTAAGTTTTCCCACTGCTGAATGCTGATCGACTCATCGTGTTCGCGTAAGAACTAAGAACCTAACATCCACCTTCTTTCCTTAACCAGCACTTCCCTTCTATAAATTCTCTCTTCTCCTCACTCTCTCTCAACCCCAAACCCATCGCTCATTTCTCTCCCAAACCTCAATAACCAAAAAAAGCCATTTTCTTATAGCATATGTCTCAAAGGCCTAGCGTTCCTCATTATTCTTCCATAGCCTTGGGCCTCCATTCTCATCTCTTGGTTTCCAGTGAGATGAACCCAAACTCTAACTGGTCCTTAAATTGAAAAGCATAAAAAAAAAAATTTCCCTTGAATATTCTAAATTTAGCCCCTAAAAGCTAAACCCATATAATTCCATTCTTTGTTTTTAACATTCACAAAGTTCTTGTTTTTGAACGGTTTAAGCTTTTTTTGGCTGATTCAAAAAAATGGGTCTCAAGGGTTTCGTTGAAGGAGGCATAGCTTCAATTGTGGCGGGCTGTGCCACTCACCCACTTGACCTGATCAAGGTCCGAATGCAACTTCAAGGCGAAACCCATGTTCCGAACCCGAACCCGAACCTCCAATCTCTCCGCCCAGCTCTAGCTTTCCACACGACGTCGCTTTCGGCTCCTGGGTCCATCCACGTGCCTCCTCCGCCGCTCCCCACCGTGGCGGCGAAGGTGGGTCCTATCGCCGTCGGCGTGCGTATCGTCCAACAAGAAGGCGTGTCCGCTTTGTTCTCAGGCGTGTCCGCCACGATCCTCCGGCAGACACTTTATTCGACGACCCGAATGGGACTGTACGATATTCTGAAAAAGAAGTGGTCCGACCCAAAATCCGGGAACATTACGCTGGTGCAAAAGATAGCGGCTGGGCTCATAGCCGGCGCGGTCGGCGCCGCCGTGGGAAACCCGGCTGACGTGGCAATGGTGCGCATGCAAGCCGATGGTCGGCTCCCCCAAGCTCAGCGGCGCAACTACAAGAGCGTAGTGGACGCCATTTCACGCATGGCTAGCCAAGAAGGCGTGCCGAGCTTGTGGCGCGGCTCGGGTCTGACTATAAACCGAGCCATGTTGGTCACGGCTTCGCAGCTAGCTTCGTACGATCAGATCAAGGAGATGATATTGGAAAAGGGTGTGATGAGAGACGGGCTTGGGACCCACGTGACGGCGAGTTTCGCGGCGGGGTTCGTGGCGGCGGTGGCGTCGAACCCAGTCGACGTGATAAAGACCCGAGTGATGAATATGAAGGTGGAGCCAGGGACTGAGCCACCTTACTCCGGTGCTTTGGATTGTGCGTTGAAAACTGTGCGAGCTGAGGGACCATTAGCTCTTTACAAAGGGTTTGTTCCTACGATCTCGAGGCAAGGACCTTTCACTGTCGTCCTGTTCGTCACGCTCGAACAGGTTCGCAAGTTGCTTAAGGATTTCTGAATTCTGATGGAGATTCGATGATACTTGATGATGACGATAATGTTACTGATTAATTAATAAAAGTTTCGTTTTTTATTTAATTGTTATGTGTTTATTTTTCATTTTTTTAATGATTTATTTTATGTTTGGGTTCCTTGAGTTTGGGAGGACTAGAATATGGTAGTCAAAACAAAAAACAAAAGTGTGATTTGTGTGACAAATGTTGTTTTCTTATTAGCTTCGTTTCCTCCTAGTAAGCGTGTTTTTTTTTTTTTTTTTTTTTTTAAATGAAAAAAAGAGGGTCCGGTCACCAGTATAGACTCATCAATCTCACCTCTAGACTATAATGGATTAATATACTATAAGTCAGTTTGAATACAGTTTATTTTGTTGAAAATTGAAAATACTGTAGTAAAATAATTTTTAAATGTGTAAATAGTACCGTGGGATCAATTTTTAATATTTTTTTTTAATAAAGTGGTTATAGGTCCCGTGAACAGTGCGTAAACAGTGCACAATATCTCATGCATAGTATAATTCACATGCATGAACAGTACGGGTTACTGTTCATAAGCCTAAATGCACTGTTCATATCCCATGAACAGTGCAAGATGCACTGAAAAACATGAACAGTGCAAGAGGCGCTGAAAAAAAAAAAAAAAAAAAAAACGCAAACGCAAAATCATCTGTATCCAAATTACACCTATGTGTATCACCGGAATTTTGCTAGTGCTATGTTCAAACCACTCACCAAGTGAAATAATTCGAAAACTCCTATTATCAAGTCATACCCTACGGTAATAGTCAGCGTATCTTTTTGTGATAGTGTTTTGATTTGTTTCTCATACAGACTCTTTTTTATTCAATTATTATTTAAACTCGATCTACTTGTTCAAGATGATGAGGTAATGAGCTAGATTATAGAAGTTGTTAAGTCTTTAATTTAATTGAAAGTCAATGTTGTATAAATTCAGAAGTTGGCCTGGAATTTAAAGATTTTGGAAGTTACCATTATTTAATTAGTCTAACTTGAAACTGTAGACATTCTCAAAATAAACATTCATCAATTTTGGGGGATTTTATTGTCTAGAGTTTAGAAGCAATCGAGCAAAGAATTCTACACATCACATTTGAGAGTTGAGAAGTTCAATTTGTCCACTAAAAAACAAAAACGTGCACTTGCTGTATGTTTGTTTGATGGGTGTATTTGAGATTGTTGCTTGCATGATAGTTACAAGTATGACTTAACGTAATTAAAAGTGTAATAACAGCTGGAGATGTAAATTGGTCTAGCTATATTTGGCAAGAATACAGGTAGTGAATTAGCACATATATGAATCAAGCGTTTAGAAAAATAATAATAATAATAATAATAATAATAAAGCAAAAGAGATTTTGATTTTGACAATAAAAGAAAGGGTGTTTTTTGGGCCTGAGCAGTAAAAATTGTTTGATAGAAGTATAGAACTATAAAAAGTCTAAAAGAGCTTTCTCGAAGACTCGAACAACCTGCCGTCGCGGGCATCAAGGCTATTGGCTTGAGGTCAACCACTAAAAAAAAAATTTTTTAGCAAGTAAAATACTAGGAATATTAGATTCGTTTTCTCAAAAAAAAAGAAAAAGAAAAAAAGAATATTAGATTCAAAAGAGAAAAAATGTCAACCAATAAAGGAAAAATGCCATGTTCCAAAGCTTGAAATGAATGATTTTAAATTTTTTTTTTTTTTATAGATAATATAATAGTTTTTTTTGAGAATGAGATAATATAATAGTTGAATGGAGAGATTTGAAAGTGGTGGGAGGATGGTGAGGTTAAATTGATATTTTCTCTTATTTGGTAAAGTTAAAAAGTAAAAGATTTTAGTAAATCTATTTGTGGTTAAGTCCATTTTTACTTTGCCTACTCATACTTTAAAACTTGACACTTTATCTACTTAAGGTAAATCTTGTTATATCGGTTAAAAATATGATAAATATCTCTTTCCTAAAATAACAAAAAAAAGGAAAAAAAAATTGTCATTTGTAAGAATGGTAAAAACTTGCTAAAAACTTCAAAAATTACAAATATAACTTGAAAAAAATTCCTCTTTCTCTAACCCAGGTCTCTCCCTTTCAAACGGTCAAACCCCATATTTTACTTCATCATATATATATATATATATGGATTTTAAATTTTATAAAAATTCCCTATAAAACTTTCTGTATTTACACCTCTATTAAACTATTGCCACGAATAATAATTTCATATATAAATACAATCATGGTAAATTATTAGGGATCCTAATTATTATTAAATTATTTATTTAGAAAATAAATAAAATTATCATATTATTTTATTGAACTATATCGTATATTGCACAAATTAATAACTAGTTTCTCATGAATTTGTATGATAGAACTCGATTTGAGCATAACATTCCGTATTTTTGGTGAGTTAATGGATAGTTTTCAGCCGTTCAAGTTCGTACATAAACAGCATCACAGTAATGGTCAAGAATACAGATACTATTAGAAGCTAGCAAATTTTACTTCCTTTTGAAAAGTATCTAATATTGTAACTTAATTGGTAAAGTGTTATTATCGAATATTAAACTTAGATTTGAATTATACATTCTCTATATATATTTTTTGATGAAAAAAGGGCCTCACGTGTGAAAAAAAAGGTCTCAAGTTAAATTGATGGCGTGGGGCACTCTTGGGCACGTTAGGGCTATCCATGTCGTGACATAGCATTTTTAGAAGCGCACGACTCAAACCTGGCAATTCCTGAACTCGCACGTATGACCAAGTCCGAGACTCCTACCAACGTGCCATGCTCCTAAGGGGCCCTACATTTTCTATCTATCTATATAAATAAATATATATATATATATCTTAGTATGATAATTAAGAACAATTATCATAGAACGTGACAATTTTTTTTTTTTTTGTGTGGGGGGGGGGGGGGTGGTGGGAGAGCAAAAGGAAAGAATAACTGGGAACTAGAATGCAGTTTGCATTTGGATTTCTCTTTTGGTTGGGGGCATGTGAACATGACCAAACACCGTACGTTTGGAATTTAGCATTGCGGCTGTGGGGGCCATGCAACTTGTATCCTTTGGTTTTTTTGTTAAATGTTTCTTTGGTTTTAATGCAAGTAGTGTCGTAGACTTGTAGTTGCATCTCACTCACTTTTGCAAACACTTGACATTATAATTGGCTCATGCCTCTGTTGGGCCCCAAGTTCTCGTACCAATTTGCCAATTGCAAATAGCATTATTCCCTCCAAAACAGCATAATTCGTTTCTTCATACAATAAAGGTTAAGAAGATGAGCAAGCATTGGCTTTTCTAATTTCTAGTAGATGAATATGGAGGAGATTGCTCCATGAAAGGCTCTCCTTGATGAGGCTATGAAAATGAATTCGCATCGTACACGTGGTCGATCCATGTGGATGGGACCCAGTGAATATATGCATTCACTAATTATGGATGAACTTGGATTGGAAACATCAATTTTTTGATTGGAAGAGTTCGATCATCTTGTTTATAAATCTCCCAAAGCATGAGTATTTTCTTTTAGTATTTTACTAATAAAAGATTATTTTAGGTACCCTTTTTTTCCTTTTTAAAGTTTCTGCAACTTTTGTTAGGATGAATCAAATAGGCATTATGATTCAGTTGCTAATTTGACTGGAAATTTCTGGGAAGCTACCGAAGTAATAATTTTAAGTGGGAGACATTATTTTGGATATATCATATACGCACTTCAAATCAAGAATACTTTTCATGAACCCACCCACCTTTTCTAGAAAAAGACATATGTTTAGTATTTTCGTTCATCTTTTTCTTTGGACACTTCAAACCACGTAAGTCATTTCATAAATTCACCAACCCTAAGAGACACTAATATCTATTCCTACTAGAAGCTATAAGGAAATGCATTTTCTATAAAACGACGTAGATAAAGGTAAAAGTTAGCTGAAATAGTACAGTAAATCTTATGAATAGCATCAAAAAGTGCAATGAAACTCATAAATAGTAGCAAAAATAAACTGAATAGTAAAATAAGTCAGCAAAAATAATCTTTACCAAACAAACACTAAGAAAACTCTTTTATTAAACTTGATATTTGGATGTATTTAAAATATAAAATATGCAGTGAGATCATCAAGTACGCTCTTGATTTTTTTAATTAATGTAAATCATTGCTCCAAACCATACAATTATATTTTATTTTTTGTTTGATAGATTTACTCACTTCCAAAGAAATTTAAACCTACCTCAGTGCCCCAAATTTATGAGGTTCCAATAGCGAAATCCCACTTGGACTGAAATCCTTTGAAACTCCAAGCTAATACTCTCGAAGAAAGTTTAGGGATATAAAAAATTTGACACCTGCTAAGTGATAAGTTAAAAAGTGATATCAATGGTGATGCGATGATAACCAATAAAAACTTGTCCACTTAACAGAAGTTAAAAAAGTCGCTAATTTTTTCTGTGTATGCAGAGGCATCACTCATACTCCTAAATCCTAATAGCAATTGAAATTTGAAACACAAACCCGTCAAAGTTGAGTCTTGACACACATGGATACGCGCAAGACATTTGCAGTCTTAAGGCCTATTGCCTATTGGTACTATAGTAAATGCTAATACATTTATTGCTCTGACTTTATACTAGGCCAATTCTTCTGCCAAAGCAAAATTCAAAGACTCACCTTACCTTTGAATTTTAAGTTTTAACTTTTAACCATGTTTGAATTCACAAGTCTCATTTGAAATTAAAGTATAAAAAGATTGGCTACAAAGGCAAGAAGGAAGACAATTTTTGGGTAAAAATAAAGAACTTAATTGAAAAGGATATGCACCAAAACAAAGTTCTCGATCACATCAAATAAAGACCGATTTGTACCTTTTTTTTATTTTTATGGAAGACGGATTAGTACTTAAATTGGAAGTATTCGCAGCACCACTTAAAGGATAAATAAATAAATATAAAACATGGTTTTTTTTTTTTTTTTTGCAAGACAATTTTTGGGTAAAAATAAAGAACTTAATTGAAAAGGATGTGCACCAAAACAAAGTTCTCGATCACATCAAATAAAGACCGATTTGTACTTTTTTTTTTTTTTTGATGGAAGGTTAGTACTTAAATTGGAAGTATTTGCAACACTACTTAAAGGATAAATAAATAAATATAAAACATGGTTTCTTTTTTTCTTTTTTTTTGAAATGAAAAAAAAAAAAACCATGTTTTATATTTATTTATTTATCCTTTAAGTAGAAAACATGATATAAAACATGGTATTGTACATAGAACTAGAAGGGCCAACAAATTTTGACGGCAACATGGTATAACAACAATGGTTTACCAAACATATAGATGCAGTGTATGTGCAATGTTTTTCCTGCACAGGAAACGACCTTCGTATGCCTCAAATTTTTCTATGTTGAGTGGTCAGCCTTGCACCATTCGAGTCTTTAACCACCTCAAAAAGAAAACCTTAGGTTAGACTTGATTGAAGTCACATGTGACGAAGTGGGGTGGAGCTCATCATCATTCACAGAACTAACTATCAATCAAACATACATTTCAACTCATAATTCATGCATCCAAAACAAATAATACAAAGAAACCTAAATCAACAGCACTCAAGATCTTCAAAGAATAAAATGCAAAAAGATGGTTGCCAAAAATAATATGACAAAATTTTTATTATTATTTACAATATTTCATGAAAAAATTGAGACCACTTAAAAACAGCCTAGGACACTATGGAGTTCCCAAAATTTTACATATTCCAAAAGGAAAGAAAGGAACAAAGGAAATGAAAATATATTATTGAGGATATGGTGATGAACCTACAAAAAATTGAGAGAACCAGTTCAAAATTGCCAAAAACTTGTCGGTAGGAGACTGCATTATCCTGAACTATGTACCTGTATCATCACCGATGATTCGTTGTCCCCATGCCCACTTTTCGTTTACTCTCCAATGGTATGAAATTAAAACTGAACACCCTCTCATCAATTTTGTATTTACAGAGAAAAATAGAATTAATAGTAGTTGTCCTTGTATTTAAAAGTATCACTATAGAGCAAGGACCGCACTTCCATAATTTTTGGCGGCGGCTCCAAATCTTTCTCTTGCAGTGTGTTCCCAAGCAATTGCTGTATCTCTGATGCAAATATGCCATCCAAAATCTATGAATTCAACAACACAGATGATTAGAAGATAAAACAATATGTAAATGAAAAAGTTTTCTTGATAATATAAAAGGGCTTTGAAACTTCTTGTATGCCAATTCTGTTTTAAGTATACTTCCAAGTTTATGACTAGATCAAACCAAAACAAAACCTAACTAGCAAAGAAGTTTGAAAACTTCCAAACACATCAAACTATTAATCAGACAGATGTTTGTTAGGTTCTTTGGCTGCATTGTCAGACATGCAATTATTTTTACCCAATAAGAATGTCAAACAGTGGCATATACAGCATGGTATATATGTAATGCTCTCTCAAACACGCAAGTAAAATCATGCAAGCGTAATTGACATCATTTTGGTTCAAACTATTAGCTTGTTCAGATAGATTAAAAAAGCCACGTCCAATTTACATAGTGGATTATCACCACTAGTCTCCCAGACAGTTTTAGCTTAGGTTTGGTAGTCGAGAACTTCCAAACCTAGAGCAGGACTTAACCAATGCATATGTACCAATACATACGTAGATTAGCAGATATATTTACATTTACAGTGTTACTAACATAGTTCTCACTGAGGAAGAATAGCAGAATACAACAATTTTATGAACCAAAATGATGTCAACCTAATATCATTGTCTTGAAGGAACCATAAGAGTAATTTTGTAATTTCAATTTTTTCTCTCTTCACTCCCCTTCCATTGAATAAAATCCAGCCCCATTGTTACATAGTCCCTCTCTCCTTGTATTTGTTCTTTATAGGCAGTTTTAAGCAAAATAGGGTGGCGAAGTTAGCTGTAATCCAAGGAAAGGTATGAGAGTGGTGGTTTGGGTGGTATGTGGTTGTGAATTCCAGTGGAGGGTTGAAGTGGTGGATGTAAGATCAACCATGGTGGAAATAGCTTACAATTGAACAAAGCCAGTGTTGGTAATAGTGGCTAAAAATTGGTTCAACAAGGTTTTGGAGGTCAAAATAAGTAATTGAGAATGAAACTCCAATATTTAATTTTTTTCAGCATTCATCTCAAAAGAACAAGAAAGCACATTTTTCAAATATTTTCTAAATACTTGAGAAGTGAGGTGAGATGTAATGTTTTAAGAGGGAGTTGAAGGAAAAATTCATATTATTTTTCCAACTAAATGAGGAAAGGTTGTTAACCTCCCGATATGTAAATTATGTCAGCTCAAATGATAATGACGAAGATATTGTTAAACTACTGACAGCAGTGGCCAGACCTACAATCAGCCCAAGACAGTTTGGTGTAGAGTTCATCAGTTCCACATAGAAGAGGATTAGATGTTAAAACTTTCACAAGTTAATTTTTACTTAAAATTCCATAAAATTGAATTGAATCTATCCTGCAACAGAGAAATTCAATTTCAAGAAGAAAGTTAGTGGCTGTGATTCTACTTACAGAAACTGCGATTCGCAAGCCTTTATATGACCTGTTTTTTCTCCTGTTTTCCAAACTATGTAGTATATCCTGTGGAGAAAGGTAAAGAATGAAAAACCAACTCACATTCATAATCCAGAAAGGTTTGAAGATGAAATGCTCCAAGTATAATTTTACCTGCCCCATCCTGTCCCAAAAACCATGGCATATTGCTAGAAACACATTAGGTTCAACGATAGTATGGAGCTGATCTATTGTCCTTATTAGGATATTCCTCAAAGGCTGCATTCTATTTTGTATGTCTGATTCTACCACATTTTCTCTTAAGTGTTGAATGATCTTTTTCAAATTTGTTTCATGCTGCAATCTAGTCTGCATGTACAAAAAAACCAGAGGCAAAACCCATTAACCGATTTGAATGGTCAAAATCTAATTCAACTGATTTAAGTGGATATAAAGATGTGCTGTGTTGCAAAAGATAGAACATGCCACCACTGAGCTTTGACTCAAATTGCACTTCCTCCACTGGGTAGAGGGTGAGGTCATTGGTTCAAAACCCAATGGGTTTGTATTATTTTTGAATGAAAAAGAAATAAAAAAAGAATAAGAATGGGGTGCCAATATGGCCACAGATGGATGAAAATCATGTTTTTTCATTGGAACTTGAGGTTAATCTATAGGAACCATTGCTTTGGTTGTCAAGAAAAATAGTTGGCTATAAAAGATCACCATAAACAAGAGATCTAATAGATTGTAAGAGTAGTAAAAAATGAAGGTGCTTCATAACCAAAACAATAATAATATCTACTGAACCTACAAATTTTAAAAAGCTGGTTTTCAAGTCAATTTTTTTTTTAAATATTCTAAACTAAGAGCTACCAACCACTTCTTTTCTGCTTTAGATAATTAATTTTTTCGCCTCAAGTTTTGTACTAGTGAGCTAGGCTTCATGATACATGGTCCCCAGCCATTGTGCTACCACTTGAGGCTGCTATCAATCACTTTAATTTCACCTTGCATTGGAGATTGATTTATCAAACTCCTGTCTTCAATAATCATAGACTTTTTTAGTAAATTAATGTTCTAGCAACATTCTTTAACATTTTGTACAATAGATCTTAAGTTTTCTTTCAAAGGGTACTCACATTCTCTGCAAGTTTCTCCACAACTGCATGAAGGTAACTTCTGAATTTGGCTCTAAGCATCACGCTTACTTCACTAGAACAATCTTCTCTGGTAGTGCCTCCATCATGAGGGATGCAAGAACTCCACAAACTCAGGTGTGTTTCTATTTTTGGCCGCAGCACATCCAACATCCTTCTCATGGAATTTAAAAGAATTCCTAACTGAAAATAAAATATATATGTTATAATTTCCCATATAAAAAGAAACATACCAGTGCAGCTATACAAACTAAGAATCAAAGTAACCTCATTTGGGGCAACATAGGTGTCACTTCGTTTCGCAAATTTCTGGACATATTTGAGGCCATATATTTTTGATGTCAGATTGTCCTTCAACGGTGTTAAAACATCAGCATACTGCTTGTCCAAAGCTTCAAGAATTGCCCTCTCAATATCTTCTATAACCTTTTTATAAAAAAAGAGAAGCCAAAACACATATAAGTACATGCAACCTCAAGTTTGGGTTAATTTTCAAATCCTCCATGTCTTGTCTTTCATAATCCATCAAAAGACAAAACTTAAGAAAGCCAAAAATAAAGTAACAAAAGAAAGCCCAGTAATTAAGAACCATATTTGGACATACCTTCTCCAAGTGACATATGTATTTGGGCCAACGACAAATGATGACTTCATATTCATCCAATGTTTCGTTTAGCCGATCATACAACTCTTCAACAAAAGGAGTTGTTGAGTATTGGGTTCTGACACCTAACCATTTCACCTTGAAAATAATCAATTTACAATGTTAATCGTTATGTGTTATGTGAATATCTGAGAGTTTCTTTCAAATATTCATGTTTGGTGCAAGTGGTGTCTACATGCTTCTGACCCAGTCATGCAGGAAATATAATGCAAATTTAAATTGGCTAAAAGCTCTACAAAGGCATTCTTAAATTTTCTATAAATTGTAGTGATTAAGCAAAATGAAAAGAAAAATCCATGTTCAGAAACATCCTTGGATTATGACAAAAAATAAGGAAACTATAGTAAACATCAAATCATAATCTATAAAGCTACCAATATAAACAGCAGATTCTACCGAACTTGAGTTCACCAAGTTACTGCAAAAAAATAAATGTACCTTGTCTAATTTGCAGGACTCAAGCAAAGAAAGACGCTTTTCTTGAATCCAGCGGTTAATATAGTCTTGGAACATCTCTTTTGCATCAACCCCACCTTTGACAGGACTGAAGAATACGATTAGTGGATAGAGATCACAGAGAGACAAACATGACACTTCAGTATGGAGTAAAAATAAGAGAAAATAATTACTTAATGTTCCAGCTTGCAAGATCCCTTTGGAAGTCTGCTGTTGCAATAACAAGTTCTGCAACATGAGCTGAAAGGCTAGGAGGAGGACATGCAACAAGGAATGCACACAATCTATTGCAAAGCTCCAAACTATAAATAGCTGAAGAAAGATTTGGAAGGTCTATAAAACTGCATAAAAGTCAATATGGAATGCCAATGAGAATTAAGATTTCAAGTATATCAATTAATTGTTTAAACTACTCTTTTAAGAACAAATGTCTACATGAATCACCATGAAAAGTAACCAAAGAAAGAAAAAAGAAAAGAGATAATGCAACAACTTTTGATTAAAAATTGCACAAGAAAGGATGTGAACACAAGCATATCTTTATCTGCTCCTAAATCTAATAAAGTTCACATTTCCATATATAAAAGTATGCAAATATAGGAGGAATTTACAATAAAGGGATGTGCTCATAATAATATTATCACTGTTTTCTTGATGACGCTTACTCATTGATGTAGATTTTCTTAGATTATAAGGACTATATAAAAACCTTTGGCTCATAAATAAAAGAGCAGGAGCGGAGAAAATAGACACTAACCCCACTTAAAGAAAAGAAGAGAGAGGAGTGGAAAGTAGACAGATGCTATTATTTTTAAAACGTGGTATTACAGAGAACAAGGACCAAATACTAATAAACTTTGTTCATTTTTTGGAAGCATTTATAGAATAGTAAATTGAGGAGCAGGATAAATTAGATGATAAATGCCTAAATAAATAGAGTATGAACTTAAAGCTATAGATTACCCAAACAAGGAAACAACAATAGTCCAAAAATGTGGTCATGGTACAAGAAGTCAATAACTAAGAAATCCAGGCTTTCGAAAGGCAAATGAAGCTACCAACTAACCTCCAATAATAAGATTAACCATAAAAAAAAATGATAATTACATTCATAACATCTGATGTACACCGAGAATATTTACATATTTAATGTGGATAAATTACCAATGTTACAATGAGAAGATTTTACCTTGGAAGCACATGCTGATTGTGGATTTCAATGTCAGTGAAAATTTCATTTCTGAAATTACGAATAAGGGAATTCATCTTCTGATAAGAAGTTGAAAGAGACATGGGATCCTTAGATGTTGCCCCTTCACTACTCAAGATAAGCTCATCTGTTTCTGCTAAGTGCCTTCTTGACCTCTTTTTTGCAGCAACCTGTACAATCATTGGCACTTCATCAGAAGAATGAAAAGACATTAAAAGGAAGCATAATCATAAAGAAATTATTTTCTAAAACCTGAAAATATCTGCATAATGTCAACTGCGCCTCAGGATTTAGAACATCATGCAGTAAACCATATAGCTTAACAGCAGGGATCAAAGCAGGAGGTATCATCCCAGTGGCAGGCTTGAAATCATCCATCATCCCCGATGGGGAAGATTCATCTAGCAACTTGTAGTTCTCAAAAACCAATTTAATGATCTGCTGAACTTTATACTCAATCTCCCCTAGAATACGATTCTGATTGATATTTTGCAATACATCAACAAAGTTAGAAATCTAATAATCCCTGCTGTAAATGTACTACTAACTTAAAATATGAAAATCAAAATGAAGAGAACACATTTGAGATAAATTAATAGCAACTGTAACATGTTCATAGTCAAATCATTACAATCTGAAATATTAAAACATTGTTTATCTTGACTTTCAAATTTTATTTATGAAGCTGAGAATTGTTCCAAGACTACTAAAACATGAAAGGTAGCATGAATATTAAAGAAAACTGTGGTGCAAGATTAGCTCATACCTCTTGGTGACTTAATGCAATCTTGCCTTTGCTTTTCATAAATACAGGCAATAGAAACTCATGTATCAAAGTCAGGCAGTCTTCTGTGGGTGTAGCCACATCCATTACATAGGTAAGGTATCTGCTAGTAGTATAAGAAATTACCCAATGTAATAGCAGTTTAAATTTCCAACAATGCATTACAAAATTATCCTAGTTGACATCATAAAAGTACCCATTCAACCATTTCCCTATACCTTAGTCGGGTGTATGCATCTGATACTCCATAATAAGATGCAAACTCGGATACTAACCACTTCCAAGGGCCATGTAGCAACAAATTTCTTTGCTGAATATGTTGAACTTTCATTGCAACTTCCAACACAAAGTCATACGCCACAGTTTCCGCAACAGAGCCACACTAGAAGAAAAATGTGAACAAAACCTTAATTCTATAGCCAAGAATATCAAGATGTAAAGATTGCACTTAAACAATTAATGATATTGAACCTATTTCATATGTTCTGTAGGCCACATTATTAACTATTTCATACAGAGGTGATATTTTTTCAAACCAAGAAGGCAAGAAGTGGATTCTCTTTCAACAGAAAGAAGGCAGGCTGGGAAGCCAAAGGAACCTTTGAAAATGTATGTGTGCATTCAAGAAATAAGATTAAAATGGAATCAAACCTCTTTTATTTGTCCAATACTACTTATATATGAAGACAATTATTTAGAACATAAGATATTCAGCTTTTGAACTACAATTGCAACTAGGCATTTTAAGAATATTGGCTGCCAAAATACTGCCAGTGTTGAAAAAAACAAAGCCTAAGAACACACACACACATATTAATTTCATAGGTATATATCCCTTAAATACAAAGACATAATATGCCATATATTGGCCTTCTATTTCTTAACATTTCTTTACATGGAACTTTCTTTTAATGCAAAACAGCCAAAGCAAATTAATTGTAAACTGAATTAATTTTATTCTTCTTCATCTTCTTTTTTTAGTTATTGAAGGATGAAATATTGCATGTACCTTTAGATCCTTATTCTCATCTGGAGTTATTGAATAGCTTATGTATAGTTGTACTCTGCCGACCAGTTCATGCTCTGGCTCATGAAATATAGGCCACCATCGAAGCTTGTTTCCCTGCATTGAACCAATATTTAAACCTTCAAGGATAATTATTTCCCTACCCAATCCATACAGAAGATAGGTGAATTCTCAAAATCTTACCGGTTCATCAGCGATAGAGGCCACTTGAGCTAGGACACGACCCTTATACTGTCCTTTAAAATCTTGAACTTCAATAATCAGATCATCACCAAGACTATCTGGAAAGCTACATTAAAATAATTTAACAAATGCACAACTCTGAGAAACAAAAAGGAACAAATACAGAAAGGAAAAGGTACATACAACACATGTGTTTCACCAGATCCAGGTTGCATTTGAACTGCATCCTCCTCAGATGAATTTTTCAATCTCAACCAACAAGAATATCGTTCTGATAACAGATCATCAACTTAAGTTAGATGCACCTTAAAGGAAGGGAGATCAAATATTACTCTTATAGCATGAAGACATTAAATAAATTGGTAATAGCTACTCATTACACTGTTGTGTGGTGGATTTAGACACATGCTTCCTGTAACTACAGTTTTCATTCTCCTAAAGCCCAGAAGAGAACAGTTTTCTTTTTCAGAAGCAGCTTCCTTTCTTGACTTCTTTGCTCAGTAAATATCGGAAAAATGCAATAGATTTAGACCGTAAAATTAGTAATTCAAGTTATTCTATGGGCCTTAAAAATCTCAAACGTAAAGCAAGCTCCACAGGATGCCAAATTAAAACGATAAATTCAGATCTATTATTTCTTTACTCAGTTGGCACTATGTTAAAATCATGCCCATGAGATGTCTTCTAAAAGGAAATGGATTTAGAATGTAAAATTAATAAGTCAACTATTCCATAGACCCATATAAGCTAAGTGTAAAGAAAGCTCCATAGGAGAAAATTTAAATGATATTTTGGATCTGTTATTTCTTTACTCAATTGGGACTGCATTAAATCACACTCATGAGATGTTCTGAAAGGTGCTGCTGATACTATGCTGGCCCGTCAGAGCATGAAAAATCCTTGGAAGTGATAGGAAGTAGTGTCATGAGGAACCATCTCCTGTTTCATTTCTTCTAAAATTCATGGTGGAGGGACAATGCATATTTGAAGAGGGTAATAAAATGCTCCTATCAGGAGGTGAAAAAAAAATCCTTCTCTGTTTCACTCTAATGCCTATGTGCACACCTCTTAACACAGAAGGAGCTTTAGTTTTTCTTCTTTACTCGTCATTTATCTCATTCCTGAAGAAGTGAACAAAGAAATGTACAAAATTTTAACAAAACCACATTCTAAAACATATTGATCTGCCAGGGTGAATGTAGCCCCAACACACTAATTGAATTCATATAACATTCAAAAACAGTTAAACCACCCCACCCCCTAATATGTAGCCCACATTTCAGAAAGCACAATCTGATCGAGGAGAGGTTTGGAAAGGGGGCAAACAGTTTCTTGTACTATCCTATGCTAAACTCCAAAAAAAGCCAGCTTATGGCCATCCTTTAGCAAGCCTAAGCCATTTGAAAGAGCTGGTAGGCAGCTTTGTAAGCCACTGTATGAGTGTCCTGAAGTCTCAAGCTAAATGCCTACAAGATGAGCAGCTAAACCAGAAGGGTCTATTTCCTATGAGTATGGAATCCTAAGCCCCCTTGGACGAAGATAGCCAGAAAGGTAATTTTCCTGCCTAATTGATAAGGCCTGAGGAGCTATGTCCTGAAGCTATTAGTCCTGAATGTCCAAAGACTTTACTGATGAGAGACGATTCATCCAATAACTGGCTTTTAACATGATCCTCGTCGATGAATCAATGCGAGAAGAATAGATGGATCTGGATTATCACTGAATGATTTAACTAATAGCGAACTTCATAAATTCTTCAAATGTGTAGGTTTTCTTTGTAGCTTCTAAGGCTTAAAAATTAAGCAATTCCAAGTAAAGGAATAAGTGTTATTTTGCACAATAGAAAAATGTAAGTCACGAATGACAAGAAGAAGCCTGCAGATGATGTGGGCTAGCACTGTGAGAAAAATCATCTCAAAAATGTATAAATTAAGCAATTCCAAGTAAAGGAATAAGTGTTATTTTGACAATAGAAAAATGTAAGTCACGAACGACAAGAAGAAGCCTGCAAATGATGTGGGCTAGCACTGTGAGGAAAATCATCGCAAAAATGTATTGCTATGGAGGGAGTGATTGTGTTATAGAATTCACATCCTCATAAGCTTGGGATCAAACTTCACAAGTGTATGCAATTGTCATGACTACTACTTCCCAGCTTTGGCAAAGTTTCACGGGTACAAATTGTGTTTGTGTGTGTGTGTATATATATATACATAACCAATCCAGGATAGTACAAGGAACTTACATACCTGACACTACTTCCTTTGAAGAACTATAGTGCATAGGAGTCATCCAGGATTTTAAAATCCCAGAGACCTGTCTTATAAACTGGCTGCTTGAGCCATTTGCAGGAGTATGACTTGCAACCTGAACTTTCCTTGTAGCTTCCCATTCAGAATATAGATTTGATTTATATTTGGAGAAATATGAACGAAGTGATCCTGATTTAATCATTTGTGGCTTTACAAGTGAAAAACTGCAGCAAGTAGGCGGGTCTAAACCCATTTTCACTTTACGCACTGTGCAATGACCAAAAACATTAAATGAATAGTATCAAGCCTTGAAATTATCATTAAAACCACAACAAAAATGCCTTGATGAATATAATATGACAGTACCTTGAAGCTGCATTTTCATTTTGCCCAAAGTTTTCCTAGATTTTGGAGCAGCTCCCTCACTGACTGTCTCTGGAGATCGTTTTGCCAATAGTTCTTCATCTGGTTGTAATAATACACATCGTAAACTGCAATTATAAGGCCAAAAAGAGGAATAATGAAAGTAAAACCAATTAAAATTATAAAATGCAAACTAAACTTAAATATGATATGTCATTAGATAGTGCTGCATGTGCATGATAACACTAAAGAAATAAGATATTTACAAATTACAAATTATGGGAAGTAAGATTCAGTTCCCTAAGCCCATTTCAGTACCAACATCTGCTAAAATGCAAACCAAAGCTAAAAAGAGGAGACAACAGAGCTAGAATCTACCACCAATGAAAAGCATGATTCATTCACTGAAGCTTCACTGGAACACAAAATCTTTTGCTTGAGTCAAAGCATCTCCAGTGTCACATGAACAACTACCCCCTTTTGACTTGTTGCTTTAAACAGGTAAAAGAAATTTTGGGAAGAAGGTGAAGTACTTCTCCTAGGAATAGTCCTATCATAAGTACGACTCTCCTTGTGTCTGCCCATTCATAGCTCAACTTTTAATTATTCCTTTCTACATATCAGGACACAGACAGAATCTTGTTTTCATAATTCTTAAAGCCGCAAAGGGTATTAATAAGTTAGACAAAAACATAGTCCCATTACTTATAAATAATAATAAATATAATGGGTTTGTATTTTCAAGCTCTCCAATATGGAAATTCTGGGCAGCATACTTGATAGTGTCCCTTACAATATTGTAGGCAAGATCACTGTCCCCAATAAAAAAATTTTGATACATAAATAACCTTTATTGAAAAGAGGAAGAACTTTATGTACATAGGGTCTCATTGTCCTCAAGAAATGGTACCATGATTTGGAATTCAGAAAGATTATTTTTGACAGCATGCCAGTTTGGGTTAAACTATAACCTGCACATAGTAATGTGGTCAAAGGAAGGATTGGAATATATTACTAGCATCCTTGGTGAGCCCCTGAATGCAGATGAGCCTACTAGTCATTGGAGAATACTTGGTTATGATTGAATATGTGTTGAAATTTAAGTGAATAAGGAGATACCTAAGTCTATCATATTGAAGCTATATAAGAAAGTTATGGAGGTAGCTATGAAACTACCTCGAAACAACCAAAGTGTGAAAATTGCTCTTCCTTTGAGCATTCTAATTATGCTTGAATTTGTGTTGATTTTCTGTTTCTTTGTGAGTAGCTTCTTTTTTTAAAGAAGTTTATTGAGTGACTAGGGACCTCCAAATTGTGTTTGGAATTCATTGTATATCTGTTTTTTTGGTAATAGACATTCTCACACAAGAGTAAGAAAAATAATGAAACCTTGCACTCACCCAAATGCCTCTCGCAACACTGCAAAATCATCATTCAAGAAATAGGGAGCTTCCATGCAATGGCACTGAGACCATGAGTGAAGACAGAGACGACAACATGCTTCATAAGAGAACAATGCACACCATTTACCTTGCCCACTGAATGCAATTCATGCAACACAGAAGAAAATACAGTGGAAATAGTTATTGGACTAATAAAAATAATAACTACACTCGTAAATTAATAACCATTAAACTCAAGAGGGTACAATAATCTTCGACACTGAAGTTAAAAACCAAGAGAAAACTGTATGCCCAAATTAAAGTTCAGCAACCTAACTAACCTTGCATGAAACGTGGGGCGTTGAGTAGGCAAAGAAACTGAAGATGCATCGACTTCAAAACCAGCAAAGGTCTTGTGATGCCTAATGGCAGATTACCAGTAACTTCTTGTAAATAGAGAAATAAAAAATAAATATAAAAAAAGATGTAGAAAACACATATAGACAAACCTAGTTGATTGGTTAGGAATTCCATGACCAGTTGTATTTCTTGATTCTTTTGAATCATTTGTGGTGGCAGAAACACTTGAATATGAAAGGGAAGGTGTCCCATGTGCTTTAAAAGTTAAAATTTGCTCAGAAGTTTGCTCTAAGTCAGATTCAGACCCAACAAATGGAGGCGCACTGGGAATACAATTATCCAAAGGCTTCTTATTCTGCAGTCCTCTTCCATAAAAATCCTGCAGGCACTTGTCCAGCTGAGAATCCAATGAGAGTAAACTAAGATTTATACAATCAATAAGAGAATGACTTGGGCAGAAAATTGGCAAGAAACCTTTCTCAGTCTTATCTATTTGTCTAAAATCTAAATAAACATTCAAGCTTAATAAGAGGTTTGTACATTGAATATAAAACATCAACAGTTATGCTTCAGATCTAATAAACTGGAATGGACATGCTTTTTCACGGCCCACCTGCATATTGATCTAAACTCTATATAAGCTACAAGCCAATCACTGAACAAAGATGTACAGATAACTCAAAAAAATTTCCTGGAACAAAAATTTTACATCCAAAGTAAAAAGGTCAATATTTATGGTTATGAACAATGCCCACCCATTGATTTCTGGTATAACCTACTAACCTAGTATAGTTTGTGTTATGCGTATGCAAAGTGTCAATGGTTGTGGAGGACTAGCTTAGTTACTATGCACTAATAAAAATATTTATCTTATCACTCTTAATGAACCCCAAAAACGATATGCCAGCAAAGAATGATGATGAACTTGCCTTATTGTCAGTCAGTACCTATACTATTTCCGTCAGAAAGTTTTCTCTAGCATTTAGACCTTTCAATAACCATAAAAAATGTTCATAGCAACTAGATCACTATATATAAACAAGTTGATCAAAACAATTAACTACGCAATATTTAGAACCCTCTTAATTTTGACTGTGGCAACAGGTAGAGGCGTCATCATCATGGTAATCAAACCAACAGGGGAGAAATATAAAGATCATCATTTCATCATTTAGAGGCATCAAACAATAATAATAAACCTTATATAACTTGGTTCTAATTGTGCTTATTTTGAAAAGCTAACTTCATGCAGTCAGGCGTGGTTGCTTTCATATATTTCACAGTATAGCTTTGTATTGCTTTACTGTTAAGCCTCAAAAACAATTTCAATAGCAAGCATTGACAATTCAACATGATTATGCATAATAGGAAACCTGCTTGGCAGTTCTTTCCACATTTTCCCCTGCAGTAACATTAGGCAAACAATCACCCATAGTGTAGGTTCCTCTGTCACATTCACCACCTTTGTTATTCATAGATTGCATAAACGGAACTTTTGCGCTAGTAGCTGAATCCAACAGTTCTTCTGTATGATTAGGCTGCCCAACTCGGATCCCATTTCCTTGTTTAGATTGAATCGTCTCTCTAGACGAACTGAAGTAAGAATGTACCTCATTTTCTGAGTCAGAGGATAAGTCCATGTCTGACTCACAATCATTGCCACTCACATGTGGCATTGTTTGCGACACTGAAATCACATTTATGGGTGAACGTGCACATCCAAATACGCCCGGAGAAGGCAATCTGAGCACCCGATTGCTACTCCTTAGGTTGTCAACACGTTCAGATTTTTCTTTTCTCTGGATATCATCCTCCTAATACAAATCCTCAAAATTAAAATCAAAGGCACTAAAACTCATACTAAACAAACTAGTCAAAAACTTGAAAAAATTTGATAGACAAACAATATAACAAATATATGCAATTCAGTACCCCTCGAACCCATCTAAGATTCTCACTGTCAAGTCCTTCCGTGAACATTGTCCTTTGGCTTCTTCTTCACAAAGAAAAAAACAAACTCGGAGTAAGAAACAAATCCTAAAACCAGAATCAATATTTTTTGCAGTAAATAAACTAATAGACAGTAATAAACGTGACTTCTGGACCAATATTACTGCTTAAAACCAAGTTTTCTTGGGAACCAAACGCATGTTAATTCACGATTCTTGGAATCCGACTCACAAAATAACCAGTGATGATCACATTGACAACAAAAACCACGAACACTCAAATCATTCGCCGGAATCTGACTAATACAAAATCACAGAATGTACATCACCAACAAAACAAAACAAAAAAAAAAACTTACTAATACTAGTTGAAACACATGCAAGTTTGTAACAAAAAATGGAAAGTATTATATAGACAGAGAAATCGATCATTCAAACTACTTACAGTGTGAGACAGAGAGAGTGATAGACAGAGAAAACGAAGTGTAAAGAGACTGCGGAATTTGATCGGTTTTGCTTCTATTTCTATTGCTTCTGCCTTCTCTTTCATCGAGTTATATATACTTATATTCCCTCGGCTTTTTAAAGATTTTTGAGAAAAACAAAATTAAAATAGTGGGAGATTCGATTTTATTAATATTATTATTACTAGTAATAATTATTAAAATTTGAACAGAAATAGAAATAGAAGGTTTTATAGTACATGGGAGGGTCACGAAAGGTTTTGAGGAACAAACAGAAGCGTACGTGCGAGTGGTCGTCGCGGCGGACTTACGTGGCTCTGCTTCCTTTTAAACGGTCGAATTTTCTATTCAGTATTTCCGTGCACCTGTGGGTGACGCTAATACTATTGGGATTTTGATTAGTTTGGTCACGTTAATACGGCTTTTGCTTTCTCAATCTGACTTGGAAATTTTGGGATTCATATGTTCTAGATTTTCTAAGGTACTTTATTAATAGATTTTTTTAAATTTTAACCACTCTTTTATAATTTAATGGTCTAGATTCTACCATGTCAGCATTCCACTAACAATATTTTTAAAATAATAAAATAATGTTACAAACAAAACAATTAAAATTATTGTTAGTGGAATGCTGATATGACAAAATCTAGACCATTAAATTATTAAAGAATTGTTAAAATTTAAAAAAATCTATTTGGTAGAGTATCTGAGAAAATCTAAAGGATCTAAACCCGAATTTTTGTGGTACCCAAGGATCTTTGCTAATAATTTTACCTTTCCGGTGGAAGCTTAGAGAACAAGCAAGCTCCCATGGGAAAAAAAAATTATAAAAAAAGACCAAGAAAGCTAAGGGATAAAATCAAATATGTGAGTGATACTTCTAATTTGTTTTTATAAATATAGATAAGCAATACAATTTTTTTTTTAGTAAAGCAAGATATTTATAACAGAAAGTCTAATTTAATTTAATTCTTCTAAAAAAATTAATTTAATTAATTATGGGTCTAATTTAGTTTAATTAGTATGGGATAAATAATAGATGAGATATATTTTAGTTATTCAAATAAATTAATTTGGATTAGGATTAGTTAGATTAGTTTGGATTAGGATGAATAATAAATAAGTTTTTTTGATATATTATAAGAAGGTAGTATTTTCTTTATCTATTTGAAAGTGTATATATATATTGTTATGAGTCTAATTTTATTTAATTAGTATTGGATAAATAATGGAAGAGATATGTTCATTCATTTAAATAAATAAATTTAGATTAGGATTAGTTAGTTTGGATTAGGATGAATAATGATTACTTTATGAATAGATTATAGGAAGTTAATATTTTCTTTATCTATTTGAAAGTTTGTATAAATTCAGATGTTGATAATGAATAAAAAACAGTCATGAATTTCAAAATTATAAATTGTTAGTTAGTTGTGGAGGTCTAGACTCTCTCGAATTAGTTTATTTATCAAATTTGGAGGTTTGGGTTCCCTTGAAGCAACCAATAAAAATTTGGGTCCATAACAATATATGAAAAAAATTTCTTTGACATTTTTTTCATTAAAAAAAAAATTGGAAACATAAGCATTCTAAGTTAATTTTTCAAGAAAACAACAATTAAGAATTGCTAAAAGAAGTCTTAGGCAGGTCAGGAGCGGTTAATGACTACTATGATAATGCCTAAGTATGGAATCTACATTGGTTGCCCCCTTCTAATCATTTTTCGCATATAAAAAAACAATTAAAAATTTCACAAAGTAACTATTCCAAATTCATATGCCCAAACTGCCCTAGGAAAACGTACTTTAATTTATTAATGATTAGTTAGGGTCCACAATTCATGTTACAATAGAAAAGGCCTGTGTTACATAAAAATATTATGAAATCATGGTTAGGGGTCAACTGTTTAAGTTATAATCAAGAATTAATATGAAATCAATGTTAGAATTCAAGTTATAACTCAGTGGTAATGCCATTCTTTGTGTTATCCTATGTTTGTAGTTCAAAATTCACCTCCCATTTTCTTACTATATATCTACTTATCCACACACACACACACAAAAATCACTGTTTTTTATTCTCTTTTCTAGGCACCATACCATACCATAACAATAAACAACCACTATATCAGTATGAAAACTCCAATGAAATGTACCAGATAAAATATCAAGTTATACTAACTGTACGGTTATAAAACATGCTATTGGGACTTATAAAATATGTGGATTTTAACTTCTATGTTTATAACACACACACATGATGATACAAAACAACACTATCACTATATTATTTTGAGGTTATCATATTGCAAACTTAGAATGCATGTAGCGTAATTTGTGCATAAGAGGTGCTCTATCCACAAATATATGCCCATACATATTTTCTCTCTTGATCATGTAATATTGTGCAACTATTTTTAACTATGTACACAAATCACTCTGTCAATTAATTTTTTTCTCCCTTGCAACAATTGAAGAAGGGAGATTTGAACCTAGGATCTTCTCAATGAAAGGATTGTGCAATACCACTAAGCTACTAAGGCTATGAGCCACTCTTAAGTCACTTGTTAGGTCATGAGAAAAGTATAACAACAATTAGGGTTAAAAGTATCTTCAACAAACAAAAAAAAAAAAAAATTAAGAAAAATAGGTGAATTTATCCCTTATCAAAGGAAAGCCTTTAAATTATCCTTGTTAACCTTCTTGATTCTATGGCTCAAAAGATGCACTACCGTGATGATTTTTATTTTTTATTTTTTTAGATACCACTACCATGTTGGTTTAACAAGAAATGTGTGAAGGTCTGAAGGATGATGGATCTTAGGATTTGGGATATAGTGATCTCTTGAGGTCATGAGTTCAACTTTACACGCATGCCTTGTGTCTAGATCATGTGACTTACAGAACCATAAAGTTTTTAAAGCATAAGGATTCTTGAGTGCACCATACAAAGCCAGTTGGATACTTAAGATTATATTAAGTTTTTCAAAGAAAAAATCAATAAGCTTCCTTACTGTACCGAAAGGGAATAATTTGAGTACCTATTATTTTATGAAAACCAATGTTCATTGTTCATTCAAAAATTTTAAGACCACATAAAATGCTATAACTTGTGCCACAATTGTCCATGTAGCAGACTGAGTGGTAGAAAAAAAGTGATAGATTCATGTGAAAGTGATAGACAGTCAGTCACAATTTTACAAGTAGGATAGTTGTTGCAAAAATTGTGGTATTTTATATGGTATTAGAATTACTCTTGGCTATTTTGTTTTGTTTGCGTGAACACCGAGCATGGAATTAGATCTTCAAATTGTAACACCGTGATTTATGTATATAGCTCTTCAAAGAGTAATAACAGGGCTGGGCACAGAAAGCAGAGGACTAAAATTAAGTTCACTGGAAGTAGAATCACTTATCAGTATCATCTAGTTGATATCATGCACAAAACGACCAAAAAAAACCACATTATGATTTTTGCCTATATAAAGTTGAAACATCTCTATAGTCTCGATTATTAAAAAATAAATAAATAAAATTAAAATTTTAAAAATCTTAGTCTCATAAGTCTGCATTGTTTGGTCTAAAAATATTTGGTAAACTTATGGTTTCATAAGAAGAATAGACTAAACTAGGGTCGGCTTGACCACTTATTTTGCTGAAAACTGAAAATACTGTAGAAAAATAATTTTTAAATATGTAAATAGTGCCGTGAGACCCATTTTTAATGAAAAAGTTACTGAAAAGTGAAGTTTATAGATCCCGTAAACAGTGCACGAGACCCACTAATATTCACTATGCACGGAAGAAAAGTCAACAACTGCAACTAAAAAAAAAAAACGCGCAAACGTGAATCCAAACACTCACATTATCTATTAAAGAAGGGAGGTTAGACTCAACCATGCAATAGGAAACCTTAAACCGAAATGTTTCAGCTTTCAACAACAGGTCAAGCTTGTCCAACAAGCCCGGGCTTGCAAGGAGGCATGAACTATTAGCAGAGTTTTGCAAAGAAGAGATACGGGGATGAGAAGAGCAGATAGCAACAAGATCAACCACGGTAGAGAGCCTGGTCTCGTTCCAAGAGAGGAGAGAAAACAAAGCACTCATCATCTTCAAACAAGAGAGTCGAGCCTCCAAAAATCGTTTCACCAAATATAAAAGCAGGAAACAAGCAATTTCCATTAACCAATTTTAATTTTCCTTTTAACCTGTACTATTTTCTGATGCTACCAATTTTAGCTTTCCTCAACCTTCATAAAACGTTTTCCGTAGAAACAAAATATAATTCATAATACTCAACCGCTAACCTCTTATGAGCAATAACCCACATTTTCATTGAGACTTGAGAGGTCACAACAAACCTATTATTAGTCAGCTTATGAGACCCTTCTATTTTATAATGATATTTTTCGGACTTTCATAAGTAGCGAATGAGAGTGGGGACTATTCTATCAATTTGGCTTTGAACACGTAGTCGAATCAAATTTTGGTAAACTAATCAGTGAAAAAATGGTAAAACTTTTAAGTGATCCTTTTTGCTCTAAATTCAAGCATGACAACACAAAAGACGAGTGGAAATCTCCTGCAGGGCCCCAACTACAGCATATTTTTCTCCCCGCCTTTTGCTGAACCTGGGCACCCTCTCAGTTTAATATTGTCTCCAATGAGAAAAGGAACTAACTATATGCGAGAACAATAAGTAAATATATTTACTTGCTCATCAAAAATAAAACTACAATCCAAATCTTCAGTGAAAGAAGAAAAAGAAAATATATGGCCTTAACTAGAAAATATGTATAAACTCTACACTGATTACACTCTTGCAAGGCAAACAAACCAAGATAAAGTGACTCTGCCACATCAATCATCATCAAAACCAAGAACCTGTTGTTTAAGCTCTTCAATTTTAACAGCCAACTCTTCCCTATTTTTCTGCAAGTCAATAGAAGTTAATTAGTATGGCTATTCATACAATCAAGGATTAATTCTAAATTCAACTCATTTTGTGGGGTACCTTAAAGATCAGATAGCGATAGCTGAACCAGAGTGTGTAGCCAAGACCCACGACTTCCATCAACTTGGGAAACTGATTTTATAACATTGAAAATCAATTTCCAGACGAGCAATATAAAATTTGTTCATAGTTCCAAAAAAGGTATGGAATTAACCCAAAACACACACACACATACGCACCAATGGAATAGAATCAATAGCGCCTAAAAAGACTGATGATAACCACAGGGCAACCAAAGCACCGCCACCATATAGAAGAACAGTAGATGTATCGTACGAATCAAACTGCATGATAACGAGAAAGCCATCAGTATTACTATACAAAAAATATGGGAATTAAATTCAAAGACAACTCAGCCAGACAAAAGTGTAAGTTCTGTATAGTATCAACATTGACATGTCATAATTACAAAATATTTTGACTTCATTTTCATCTGCACTACATTTTTCAAGTGTTTGGAGTTCATAACCTCCAATGTAGGAAAACAACAATTAGATTAGCTATCTTTACCTGCAGAATTGATTTAGTCAGTGTATGTTGTTGACCAAATAGCAATCAAAACAGTCCCCTATAGGTCTGATAGTGAGGGGCAACAAGCTAGTCCGGGGATTGAACTCACACAGCCATAATTGATTTAGCACCAAATTTTATGTTGCTTATACAAGTAATTAAACCCACCCACCCACCCCCCCCCCCCCCCCATTTTATTTTTCATATCACAACTCACACAGCCACAGAGAATTGAACCAACAAACTCAACCTCCAATCCTTACATAACAGGGGCATTGGTCCAAGAACCACTAGCATTAGTGACTGATTCCTTTACAGACAACATAGTCCATAAGTCAATTACAAGGTTATAAATTTTACTTTTTATGAACAAATTTCAAGATTATTACTTTCACGGCCCCAAGCTGAAATAAATCTAAACGCAAGACTATACACATACATACACTTAGGGAAGAACAAATGAACAAAAAAAAAACCAACCTCGAGATAAGTCAAAAGCAGCAAAACAGCTACTCCACCAATAAATAAAAACAAAGGAACATTTACAAGGGGGAAAGGAAGAGAGGAAATAAAGCATACACTAGAGAAGAAAAAAAATGAGAACGCCTACATGTAAAATGGGATCATAACCAATGTGAAAGATAAGCCACTTTCATGAATGAAAGGACCAAGACGTTGCAAATATCCTCTCAAAATTTTTATAATAAATAGTTAAATACATGAGAAATAAATACAAAACATTTGCAACATAGACCAGAAACTAATCGTCGTTGTGGAAAAATATGACTATATAAAAAAGATTACAAATAAGTTTGAGCCCCCAAAAAATAGGATAATAGATGTTAAAATAGAAAAGGGAAAAAGAAAAAAATAGATGGAGGGAGCTGCCTGTTGCTCAGGTAAGCGCTCAGAATTGAATTTATATGAGGAAGCAATTTTTTTTTTTTTGAGAGATAATTACAACACGCTGCTAACCCCGCAGTTCGAACATTTTCCCCCCTAAAACCCCAAGCACTTTGTACATGGGGAGGTGCCAATTCAGCTACAAGGCCTTTGGCAATATGAGGAAGCAATATATAAGTTTGACTGGACAAAAAATAAGACCAACAGCAAGCAGAGCAAATAAATAAATGAATATTGGTCTATAAGGACTCAAATGTACCACTGGCAAGCTGTAAGACAGTAAGAGTGAGTGAGAGTCCCCCCCTGCCAATCTCAATTTTCTCTAAAAATTGGACTTGTAAAGAAAAAGGAGAAAAAAATTCAAGACTGATTTTTTTTTTTTTTTATAAGTTAAATTCATGACTGATTTGTTATAAACAAGAATGAAAAAGAAGTGTAAAAGCATAATGAATTCCGTTTTCCCCACTAAAATATATATTTTTTAAATGTATAAGGGTAAAAGCATAATGATAGGAAATTGGAACAAATGGGATAAGAGGAGAAGAGGAATGAAATCTGAGTGTTAAAAAGTATTTTAATAACTGTTATTCAAGGTTGCTCAGGTAACCGCTCAGGATCCCTCAATAAAAACAACACTCCCCCTGGCAAAAAAAAATGTCCTATACGAACTCTCCCTCTAAGAACGACTACTCTAATATATCAAAACTACTCCCCATTTTTGTCATGAGTGACAAAGGGTAAAGTGTCAAGTAGACATCTCATCGGTAGAGCTAGCATCTCCATCATCATCATCATCATCCTCGAAGTCGGAAGCAGAAGCCGCATGAGGTGGTGAAGGAGTAGCCTCAGGAACAAAGCTGCCCATGGTCTCCTGCTGTTTAGCAATGCAGCCAACACGAAAGTTCACTTGATAGAACTCTGTAGAGAGTGTATCTAGGTGAGCATCGATGTGCTGAAGCTACGCCATGATGTCTCCTAAAGTCACATCACCCAAAAAAGAAGGATCGACATGACTGTCGAAATTTCATCAAGCATTCTATGAACACTATCAACCATTTAAAGCATTCATCATAGCAACCAAGTTTGCAATTTCAATAAACCACTTTCTCTACAAAATTGAACTTAAAATTAAAAGGAGAAATAAAATTCATGACTGATTTTTTTTTTTGATTGATAAACTCGTGACTGATTTGTTATAAACAAGAACGAAAAAGGCATTTCTTTCATTTCCAGCAGAGACCAAAATTTGAATTCCGTTTTCCCCACTAAAATATATATTAAAAACAATGTATAAGTATAAAAGCATATTGATAGGAAATTGGAGCAAATGGGAGAAGAAGAATGAAAACTGGGTGTTAAAAAGTATTTTAAGAACTGATATTCAGGGTTGCTCAGGTAACCGCTCAGGATCAACATGACTGTCGAAATTTCATCAAGTATTCCATGAACACTATCAACCGTTAAGAGAATCATCATAGCAACCAAGTTTGCAATGTCATTAAACCCCTTTCTCTAAAAATTGGATTCGAAAGAAAAAAGAGAAATAAAATTCATGACTGATTATTTTTTATCAGTAAATTTATGACTGATTTGCTATAAACAAGAATGAAAAAAGGCATTCCTTTCATTTCCAACAGAGACCAAAAGAGGATAGATTGTAAACACCTAATACCCTACATTGTAAAGTCGGGTAAATACATGTCCCTATTCATGACTATTGACTAGTCATAAAAAGAACATTATTAGTTCTACTATAGCATTTGCTAACAGAAATTCAATAGATAATCAACCCCACATGACCAACAACAATCATTCAATACAAACAAATACACCACTGAGAAACAGTCTCGAACTCAAATCTTAAATCTTTAACCATAATAATACTACCAATCTAAAATGTGTTGCCAATTTTTATCAACATCATCCATTTAAGAACCCCAAACCCTCCTAACCAATCAGATATTAACCCATATATAATTCTTTCACTCACACACACATATACATTGATACATGCATGTATGTGAAGAAAAACAATCATAAAACTAGAATTATAGGATTTTGAAAGGGACCTTTATATTAAGCTGATCCAAAAACTCAAGTGACTCTGTTTGTTTCTCCTCGGCAGGAGGACCTTGTTTAGGCACTTCTGTGGCTCCGTTTTCACTTAATGTCTTATTCTCAGCTGGTGAAACTGGAACATCATCCAACGTTATCACTCTGTCACGTTCTTCAGCCACATACCTGTTTGCCCCACCTGATGTTTCTTCAGATGACGCTGCTCTTGGAAATGTATTGGTAAAATAAAGCGGCCCTGAAAAAATAATCCAAAACCCATCAACCAATCAAAGAAAATACAAAGACCCAAATGCAAAACAACATGTTAAAACTACGAGAAAGAACATACGGGAGCGTAGGCCAGCGGTTGTGGGAGAGAGTATTGATTTTCTAACAGAGAAAGAAGGGTTCGAGCGGAAATGAGTAGCGAGGAGTGTGTGTGTGTGGTGGCGGTTGTGGAAATTAGAGATGGGTCGAGCTGTGATGGTGGTGCACAGCTCCATGTTTGTGGAGGCTGCTGCTGCGCTTGAGCTGTGGATTCGGAAGTGTAGAGTGAAGTGAGGTCTGGTTCGAAAACTACTTGTTGCCCACCTTCTTTTTTATAAGAGGGCGTGGCTAGGGTTTCCTTTCTTTATTTTTCTTGTACTTTTAAAATTAGGAAAAAATAATAATTTATCGAATGCATTGGAATGTGTGATTGTGTATGTCTCAGCAGAAGAAAAATAATACTTAGAATAAAAATAAAAGGGTAAATTATATCATTCGTCTCTGTCCTTCCACTATATTTTAATTTGGTTCCTGATCTATCAATTGTGTTAATTTAGTCCCTAAACTTTTGGAATCGTGTCAATTTGATCCTTACCATTATGTCTTGAATGGAAATATCTGACGTGTTCAACAGTATAATTAAAAAAATAGTTTTTCTATCATGTCAATGGCCAACAATACAGCCACGCTGTACTTAAAAAAAATTAAAAACAAAATTCCTCTCACATGAGTTAGATTGGGGGAAAAATTAAGGGCCCGTTTGGTAAACAATCTTAAACACACATTTTCAGTTTTTAAACAACATTTCATACATTTTCACACTTTTTTGTCTACACGTATTTTAAAAAACTACAAACAACATTACTCA
This sequence comes from Notholithocarpus densiflorus, assembly GCA_030021035.2. Lineage (NCBI taxonomy): Eukaryota > Viridiplantae > Streptophyta > Magnoliopsida > Fagales > Fagaceae > Notholithocarpus > Notholithocarpus densiflorus. The sequence goes on from JARYZH020000031.1 coordinate 3,218,666, forward strand.
AACTCCTCTACCAAACAGGCTCTAAATCCCTAACTCTCACTCTATCTTGTTAGACCCTCTCTTCCTCACTCTCACGCCATTAATCCCTAACTCTCTCATCCAATATGAAGTTGCAGTTATCATTATTGATGAGAACTCGAAAGGAGTGGCAGTAGTGGATCCCGTAAAAGTGACCAAACAGTTGTGAAAGTTCCAAAAGGTAATGTGACTAACTACTGTGAGCAAATAAGAGGAAATCAAGAAATATGGAGTGAAAGGAAACGATTTGCTTGTATTACCAATAGATCTGACTAAGTCCATTAATATATATACTGTGCATAGCCATTATACAGCGACTATAACTAACAAACTGAGTTTTAGTATATAAAGTCAATCGCTTGGCCTCTAAATACAAACACATGAGGGGGTCTTCTTTTTCTTTCTTTTTTCTTTTAAGTATGACGTGGCTGCATTGTTGGCAGTTGATGTGATAAAAAAAAAAAACTATTTTTTAATTATACGGTTAGACACGTCAGATATTTCCATCCAAAACATAACGGCAATTACCAAATTGACATGATTCCAAAAGGTTAGGGACTAAATTGACACAATTGAAAGCTCAGAGACCAAATTAAAATATAATGTAAAGGATAATGACCAATTATGTAGTTTACCCAAAATAAAATTATTGGTTGGGTAGATAGAAAAGTGGGAAATGTGAAAAATGTTGAGAGATAAAAATAAATAAATAAAAAGCTTTTCACTGTTTGGTTTAGTGAGAGTTTAGATATGTGGAAGGAGGAAACAATGTTTTGTTCGGTTGAAAAGACAATCAAGAAGATGAAAAATATGCGTTTATTATTACGTCTCAATTACATAAGATCTAATTTTTTAATAGTTTTTCTTTTAGTTTAATTTAAATATATATATTATAATAAGTAATTTTTTTAATTATTATAAACTTACAAACCAATTACAACTAATAAAACATCCGACCAAAAAATAATCTACCATTTTGTTAAAAAGAAGGCAAAAATAAAATACATAGTATTAATAATAAATATGGGTAAATGAGTCATTTCTCATCTATATGATACTCACTTTTCTTCCCCTTGTTATTCTTAGATTGTGGAGATTAATTTTTGTAAAACTGTGAAATGATAATTTTTTTAAAAGAAATTTTAAATCTATAATTTATGTGTTTGATCTAATAAGGAAAAATTAAAAGATTAATATTCATATAAATGTTATACTTCATATAACATGCTTTCTTTATGTGTGACAAATGAATATCTTCTTTTTTTTCTCTATTTTATTTTTCTTGTTTTCTCTCCTTATGCCACGTGAATCATCCTGCATTCCTTTTATTTTACACACTTAGGGGCTGTTTGGGTGAAAAAAAATGTCCACTCATCACTGAAATATTATCATTCATCACTCTATAACTCATTTCTTATCACCCAATAATGATGAAATATCTCACTCAGTCTGTTTGGCACCCAAAACCCAGTTATGTTTTCAACATAAAAAGTTAAAAAAATTGGGACCCACACACTCTGACCTCACATGTGCACCTAAACTCCTACCCGGCCCTATTAACTCCACTCAACCCAAATATCTCACTTTACCAAACCACATTTCTTCTCCATTACGTCTTGCACGCTCAACACCATCAATGGCTTCCGCCCAAGCATCACCCACCTGCACCGACGCCATCAACAATGCTATCGATTTCTTTCTCCCTCTTTGTCGCCGGACTTCACAGTGCTCGAGTTTGGGTTTGATTCTTCTTCGTCTGATGGGTTGGCGTGACTGGGGTAAAGGATAAAGAACGAAAGGCAGATCGGAGAAGAAAGGTGTGAAAGGGGAGGGCATGTGAGATTGGAGAAGAAATGTGTGAGATGCTCCTAGGGATTTTGCTCTTAAGATTTTCGTGTGAAGGGAGGCACTGTGATTAGCCGTTGGGTGGAGTGTTGGAGATAGCAAAGCTCTGAGATAGATTTGACAACTCTCTGCCGTGGGCCCATGTGTTTTGATGGAAATTACCAAAATGCCACCATTACTCAGTTTCCATAATTTAAAAACACCTAAAACTTGTTTTCAGTTTCCATAACTCATCACTCAATTTAATGAGAACTGAGTGATGAAAACAAAAACTCAAAACAAATCCAAACAGGTGTTTGCTCCGTGGGACCCACCAGTTTTGAATGATGAGTGATGAAAACTCAATGATGAGTGATGAAAACACCAAAATCCAAACAGCCCCTTAAATTTCTATCCCTATTAAAAAATAGTCCTCACCACACAATTCGCACAAGTGATACTTTATTGCATAGAGTGCTTTCGTCATGTGACTCATAATTGTATTAAAAATATTAAGTTGGTTTGTGCTATGTGAGCTATATATCTAAAGTTTAAAATATTACTCCAATTAAAATTATATAGTCAATTTTTTTTAAAAAAAATAAGTTTAATTATTTATTTTAGATTATTTAACTTTTGGTTACTGACTATTATATGTATAAAACAAAAAATTTTAACTTTTAGTTGACCTCTAAATATTGTGTCACAAAGGTTTTGGATGTCTTTTAATTTTAAATATCATTATTATAATATATATATATATTTTTACTTAAATAAAATAATATTTTTAATCGAATTTAAACTTTATTCTATATTTAAACCTTATATTACAATATTGTCATATCATAATTGTTTTAAAATGCCAAAATAGATAGCTCTATATACTTATTCTCAATATATAAAAATATATATATATACATATATATATAAATATATAGTTTTACATACAAACACAATTATATTAAACTAGCTTGTAACCCCATGCATATGCATATATACACTTAAAGATATATAAAAAGATGCATAGTATAATTCATATATATATAATTTAATTAAATACTATTGATAGTCATTCTTATATTTTGTTAACTTTATAAAAAGTCTTGTAAGAATATTATTAGGTATAAAATGTAAACTTTTCATAGTTTTTTTTTTTATTACTTCTTAATTTTTGTTATTGTGAAGAACTTTTTTTATGATTCATTTATTTTAGATTCTTTGGTTTTTGTACTCAATAATTCACTTGGATAAATATTTATGATGTGATCTCACATTTGATTTTAAAATTAGGAAATAAACTCTCTCTAAAAATAAATAATTTAGAATATATAGCCCAAAATTGGACTCTAATTTAAAATTCTAATTGGACTTTTTCTAAGCTTTGCATATATATATATATATAAATATATCTCTATTATTCTAAAAATATTAAATATCTACTAATAACTACCATAATTATCAAAATTCACATTATAAAAAGAACATATATTTTTGTTAAATTTCATCATGTATTGCAGCGATTACACCTAGTAATTAAATATTACACAGGACATTAGCAAACAAAAAGTGTCTAACAATATAAAATAATGAAAAAATAATGAAAAAATAACATCTTCATAACCCTTTTCCTTTCCCATATCCCTTTTTTCACCCCAATCAAACATAAAGTTGTTTTTTAGTGTCTGTTTGAGTCTTAAAAAAATGTTTAATAAAATATTTTAATGTTTAGCCTTTTATGGAAAAAGGCTCACACACATGACAAAGTTTAGCTATAAAATTGAATGTGAATTTTAACAAATCTACAATTGGATTATATCTTCTTCTTATATCTTTTATGCTTGCAAAATTTATAAAAAAAATTAAAGATCAATAGCTATGTCATCAATAAATTTTTTAAATTGCAAGTTTTTGTAATTTAAAAGTATGTATAAAATATAAGTTTATAGATCATATAGTAGATAATAATCGATTCACATAAAATTTGACATTTGTATTAAAAACATAAAAAACATGCAATTCAACGGTTAGATTTTTAAAATATGTAGTAACATTTTATTTTATCGAGTAAAGTTATAGCCTTAGGTTACAATTAATTTTGTAACTAAATTTTGTCCATATATATATTATTGATTTATAAATGAAAAGAAAACACCCAAATCATGAAATTCGACAAGGAATGATTAAAAAAAATACTTTTTCTGGGAGATTAAAAAATATACTAGACCGTATCAAATCATAGCAGATCGTACCAAATGATAATAGACTGGGGGAAAAAAATATTGGTCAATACACATTCAAATAGCAGTAGATAAAAGATGTATCATTAGGAGTGGATGTTGTAGGTTAAAACTCTCTCAAAAAAATAGCAGTAAATATATAACCTATAATCAACTAGTAAGACAAGCAAAATATGAAACACCAAATTGACAATAACTTGCAGTGGGAATAATAAATTTTGATCTAAGGCAAATAAAAAAAAAGGAGAGAACAAATAACCTGGCCAATTTAAGACTATGCAATGAAAAACAACAACAAAAATTTGTGGAACATACCTTGACGAAACTAACAATTTTGTGGATTGTATGTCAAAGAGCTTTTTCATCGAGCGTGCAAGACAAATTCTATGGACAATATTTATCTGGCACTTAAAGATTATATTACTAATATAAATGAGTGACAATGCTAATATGAAAATAAAATCAAACATAAATTAAAGGTGTAAATAAAATTTTTGAAATATAAAGAACCAAAGTAAAAACAACACTAAACTTTAAGGGTTAAAAATTGACTTCAATGATCTTTTGAGTCTTTTAAAACTTTACTTTTTTATAGGTATACTTGTACTTGTACTTAACTTTGAAAAAAAATATCAGTAAAAACTAGCTCATCCAATAATAGTCATATTAAATGTTTAAATAACCTAATAGTCTATATGGTTAAAATACACATCATTCAACGTAATTAGTCATTACATTTCTCTAATGATTTGAAATGGGACTATATATCGTTTTTAAAAGAAGTTATAAATAGATTAAATAAGGGAAGATATGCCTTTGATAAAAAAAAAGGGTGGGCGGGTAGGTGGGTGGGGGGAGAAATAATTAAATTAAAATTTTTTTTTTTAAAGTTAAAAAACTATATTTGAATTAGCTTAACTGATCAAGTTTGTTAATTTCAAATAAAATGCATTAAATCAAATATCGTCTACAGTAGTTTCTCAACCAAAAAAAATATCGTCTACAGTAAAAATAAATTAATTGATAATTTAATAGTATATTTTTTTTTGAGAAACAATAATTTAGTACTTCCTCCGTCCTACTTTATTTGTCCTGTTTGAAAAGTCAAACTTTTTAAGGGAACATCATTTATTGTCTTATCTACCTTTTAAAAATGTATAAGTTTCCAAAACTACCCTTAAATAAATTTATCAAAAAATTGAATTATTAATAAAATAGGGGTATAATAGGAACATTAGTAAATTAATAACTTTTATTTTTAGAAAGATGACAATATTTTGGGACATCTCAAAATGGAATAAAGGACAAACAAAGTGGGACAGAGGGAGTATCTTAATTCTTCACATAATATTAACAAGTAATCATTATCAATATCAATTGGACATCATAATTTCAAAGAGTAATGCTCAGGACATAGAAAAATGCATAATTTTATGCCACAACTCGCCACGTGGTGAGTTGTGATTTGTGTAAATGTGATGGTGGGCCATGTGGGGACACACCTGCACGGCTGCACCAATCACAACTTGATGTTAATAAATACAAACGAGTTGTGGCATAAAATTGTGCACTTTTCTATCTACGGAGCATTACTCAATTTCAAATATTAGTATTATCTAAAATAGAAAGAAAGGACAGAGGACAAATAATAAAAAAATATTAGTGTTTTTTTTGGTGGTGGTTTGGGCCTTTTGGGCTTTGAGAAACTTCTTCCTTCTAAGCCCATCAAGACGCCGAAATTTGACTTGGAGTATTTAGTGGTGGAATCTGACTCTCATCCATATCACCTTCCATATTGTTCTCATAATAATCGACCAATCAAAACCATTAATTTCATATCTCCACACGCGCTTGTACACCCAAAGCAACTGTACTCGCCACTCTTGTGGCCCCACTCCACCACAATGCATATCCGTTAACTACAATGATCTCCAAAACGACAACGTCCCAAAAATCCAAAGCCCAATAATATGCCATCTCTTCCACACCTAAATTACGAATTTACCCAACACATCTCCTTCCAAATAGAGTTCAATCTGCCCGTACAATAGTCCAAAATTTTAGAATGGTTCATTTACATTTATTTTGAATTATTTTTTTTATCGAATAAATTCGAGTTTATTCACAAACTACTAGATAAATTTATTATTTTCTCATATATAATAAATAGTACAAATGTTTTTTTTGCCCATTTTCAAAGCTATGCTAATAATATAATAACCAAATTATAATAAGAAATATATTATTTGAGTTAATCAGATAAAATGAATTTTGTTTATATTTTTATAAAAATATTTTTTTTAGAATAATAAAAATCAATTTAACTAACCCTATATGGTTTTATTTATTTATATTATAAATAAATTACAAGTAATAATTTAATATCTTATAGAGTTATTTACAATTTTACATAATTCAATTTAAGTTATTTGTGCAGACAGAATGCAGAAGATGTTTTGCATTCCTTGTGGCTTTGTCCTAAACTTTTATGAGGTTTGGTGTGATGATTCACAATGGGATTTTTGAATGTCTAGGAGTTTCCCTTGCTTCCTTTCTTTGGTCCAATAGGTCATGGAATTGGGCAAGAATTTGGAGCTCTTTTCCATGATTTCGTGGACTATTTGGTTTGGAAGAAACCAACTTCGAATATCACCACAAACCTTCCCAAGTGAGTTGATTATTCAATGAGCTTTTGATGCATCACATGAGTTTGTCAGTGCCTAACTATGACTCTCCCATCCTCAAGCTATACTAGAGTTGATTTGGAATTTACCTTTAGCCAATTTTTTCAAAATAAACCTCGGTGGTGCCATATTTAATAAGGAGGATCGAGCGGGTATTGGAGTTGTTAGTAGAGATGATAAGGGGTAAGTGCCTTTCTAGTTTCTATCCAAGATTATTGCCCTATTGCTTTCAGTTGTGGAGATCGAAGTTTTGGTTGCTACAAGAGCTTTGGATTTTGCTCTAGATATTGGTATTGACTTGGTGATCCTTAGAGATCGTCATCAACTCTTTAAGAGACAAGTCTACTTCTATGTCCTCTTTTGGTCATTTTATTCAAGATACTAAGGGCTTGTTTGGTAAGGCATTTTAAACAACAATTTTCAGTTTTTAAATAATATTACACACTTTTTCACACATTTTTTCATCTACACATATTTCAAAAAACTACAAACAACACTATTCAAATTCTTCTACCCAACGGGCCCTAAGTTTACTACAAAGGCTTTTAGGGATATTCATTTTTCTTATGTTGGGCATGAAGGTAATTCTGTAGCTTACAACTTTGTTAAACATGTTTTACCAGTTACAAGTTTTATAGTATGGATGGAAGATGTCTCGCCACCCCTCTTAGATGTAATTTAAGTGGATTTAGCTTCGGTTACTTAATAAAATTAACAGTTTTCTCCTAAAAAAAATTGAAGTCTACATAAATATATTTTAACATATAAACATATAGTATTATATTAATCAAACCTCATAATTACAAGTTTGTTCACGAGCATATTATTAATATGCTCAAGTTAATATTGTTTAATAATCTAGTGAAAACTTAACCTTGAACTTGTCTTATTTGTTAATTAAATAAATGCATAAAAATAAGTTTCCATAAGACTTTCTACAATATCTTACATTAAATTATCCTTTATATGCGTTGTAATGACAAACTAAGCACAAATAATTATATTATTTATTCTAAAAAAATCTATAATTAATCATATCATGTCATAAAAGTTTGGTTTAAAAGACGTGGTTGCATCAAGTAGTTACTCTCACTAATTAGTAAATTAATTAAATATTTTTTGTTAAGATATATTTCCTCAATTAAAAGACAATATTTTACTTAAACTAAAATTTTATTATAAAAAATTTCTAAACTTAAAGTCCACACAATTCATGCTTTTGTTTTTGTTTTTTTTCCTCAAATTACATTTTATTAAATTAATATTTTATTAGAACATTAAGTTATAAAACTCTGGACTAAGTAATAAGATTTAACAATGATTTAATTTAGAACTTAAAAATTATATTTTTATTAAAATAATTTACTTATTTTATAATTTATTATTACTATTGTAGGGACGCAGACCCAAATATATATTGGGCCCTGGACCTTATCTGAGGAGGCTCAGTGGTCTGAGGATAGATCAATAGTAAGAAAGACGTAAGACTTTTAATTTCACGAGCCAGCTATAATCGTAGAGGTAGGCCGAGGAGGAGCATCTCCCCAGCTAAACGAAGAAGGGGTCAGAAAGTGTGTTCTATTATCCAGAGTGACGTTCCAGGAAGTTTCGTTGATAAGGATATGCATTGTGAACGTACTGGACAAAATGGGAGCTGAGAAATATCTAGGAAAAAACTGCTACCATCGCATTAAATACTCTGTAGCTAACTCTCTGGCCGCATTAATGAGGAAGTGATACCTGAACAGTGTTTTTCAACCTTACAGTTACCCCCAAAGACTTCAGAAGGGTGCTGATGGGACAAGTATCAACACAAGCAATCTGACGTCCATGTGGAGGGTAGAGATAAGAGGGGAGATGTGGTATAAAATAGGAGGAAGGTCCTAAGAGAAAGAGATCGAGAAATTATAAGAGAAACATTGTAGCAATCAAGAATTGAAACTTGTAATCAAACTTGAGAGCAATACATAAAAACTTATCTCCTCGGACTATGTCGAGGACGATTTTCTTTAGATTAAACCAATCTAGCTTCATTTTCTTGTCATCAAAATCTATTTTACTTATTGTCTGATTCATTAAAGCCCACTTTTTCAACCTACTCTCTACAAATTCATTGTATTGGGCTTTTTGGGCCTAAGCTCATTTATCCTTTGGGCTAGGGACTCAAATCTGGTCCTTACAATTGGTGCTGTCTGTGGGAAATTCTTGTGTTTTAGTGAGTTTGACGTTTAACTATGGTAAGTTTAGGTCCAAACCAAGCAGAATCTATGGGGTCCCAACATGAAGATCATTTTGTCAATCTTGAGTGAAGAAGGGACCGGGAGGTTAGTGTGCATACCACCCATACTAGCAGGAGCTAGTCCCGAAATGGGAGCCACCTTTCTTATAAGGAGGATACCAGAGCCCTGCAACTGGAGGTTGATCATTTGAAGAGAAAGTTGCGCCACGAACTGCGAAAGCGAACTCCCTCCAATTCTGACTTCACGATGAAGAGGATGGTAGTTACAGACACAGATCAAGAACTCCTCCTAGTGAGTCTTTATCGTATGTTGAGGACTACCACCGTGAGCGTAAAAACAGGAATTCATCTGCCAAAGGCTTGGGAAATGATGCGATGAGCAAAGCGCTCAACCAAATTTTCAAATCACCTTTCACACGCAAAATTGAGGGAGAGAGGCTTCCTTGGCGGTTCACCCAGCCCACGTTCACTATGTACAATGGTCGAATAGACCCTGTGGAGCATGTACGCCACTTCAACTAGAGGATGACAGTGCATTCCAAGAACGAGACTCTAATGTGCAAAGTATTCCTATCTAGTTTGGGGCCTGTGGCAATGAGGTGGTTTGATAGCTTGGGAGCAAGTTCCATTGATTCCTTTAAGGAATTCACTTAGGCCTTTAGGTCCCACTTCATTACATGCAGCAGGGGTCCTCGACCCTTAGACTCCCTACTGTCTATGGCTATGCGAGAAGGGGAGACCCTGAAAACGTACTCAGATAGATACTGGGAGATGTTTAACGAGATAGATGATGACTTTGACGATGTGGCCATCAGGACTTTCAAGGTCGGCTTATTTGTCGAGCATGGCTTGAGGAAGTCTTTGACTGGGAAACCTGCTACCAGTATACGCCAACTCATGGACCGAATTTATAAGTACAAGAGGGTCGAGGAAGACCAACAACAAGGGAAGGGAAAGGCTAAGGTTGTCCCTCAGGAGAGGAGGGACTTCAGGTTGGACCGATATAACAATAATAGACCCCGAAGGGATTTTGCTGGGCAATCTGGGCCTACGGCTCCTCAGATGGTTAACATGGTGTTCCGAGAACCAGTATATAAAGTCTTGGAGAAGATCAAGAATGAGTCATACTTCAAATGACCAAACAAGATGGGAGGAGACTCCATGAGGCGCAACCAAAATCTTCATTGCCAGTACCACCAGGAACGATGACATACCATTGAGGACTGTAGAACTTTGTGGAATCATCTAGAGCAGCTGGTCAGAGATGGAAGGTTAAAACAGTTTTTGTATCAGCTCAATGGGCAAAAGACCAAGCAGGGTCAGGAGCTTAAGGGAATGCTTCTTCAAGGCCCCCTTTGGGCACCATCAATGTCATCTTTGCAACCTCGGGGAGAACCGGCTTTCACCCTTCCAATGTGATGTCTATAACCCGACTACCTGCCAAAGACTCGAAACCTGAGCCAAAGAGGGCTAAAGTGGAAAATCGGCCAGCAATGAGTTTCTCTGAGGAGGATAAGGTGGGAACCATACAGCCGCATAATGATGCCCTGGTGGTCACTCTTAGGATATGAGGGTATGATGTTAAGAGGGTGATGGGGAATCAAGGCAGTGGGGCAGAGATTATGTACCCTGATTTATACCGTTGGTTGGGCTTGAAACCTGTGGACTTGACAACTTATGATTTGCCTCTAGTAAGCTTTGACGAGAAAGTTGTCATTCTTAAGGGCCAGATTCGACTGCCCGTACAAGCAGGATCAGAGGTGGTGGAGGTGAATTTCATTGTAGTGGATGCCTATTCTTCTTACACAGCTATTGTGGCAAAACCCTGGCTTTATGCCCTAGGGGCCGTTTCCTCCACTCTGCATTTAAAGGTAAAATATACGTCTGGAGACCGGATTGAGGAGCTGGTTGGGAGCCAATCCGTGGTGAGGCAGTGCTTGATCGTTGAGATAATGCATCAGCCAGGAGTGGAGTCATCGGCCTCTGTTGAGAGGAGCTTATAGCAATCAATGACTTCGGTGTTACCCATGGAGGGGACAGCCGAGGGGGCGAAATGTGAGGACTTAGATAAAATTGTTGTAGGTGATTATCTGGATAAGTTTTTTCAGGTCGGAGCTCAGCTACCTCCTCAAGAGAAGGAAGAGCTGATAGAGTTTCTTAGGTGGAACATTGATGTGTTCACATGGAGTGCTTACGAAACTCCTGGGGTGGATCCCAGCTTTATCTGTCATCATTTGAATGTCAATCCATCTGTTACCCCCAAAAAGCAACCACCTCGACACTCATCTAAGGACCATTCTGATGTTGTAAAGGACGAGGTGGTGAAGTTTAAACAGGCTGGGGCTATTAAGGAAGTATTTTACCCTGAGTGGTTGGCCAATACTGTAATGGTAAAAAAAAAGAATGGGAATTGGCGAGTGTGTGTGGACTTCGCCGATTTAAATAAGGCTTGTCCAAAAGATTTTTTCCCTATGCCTCAGATAGACCAGCTGGTAGATGCAACTGTAGGCCATCATCGGATGAGTTTTTTGGACGCCTTTCAAAGATACCATCAAATACCACTGGCCTTGGGTGATCAAGAGAAGACAGTTTTTGTCACCCCTACTGGAAATTATCACTATAAGGTGATGCCTTTTGGTTTGAAGAATGCAGGGTTTACCTACCAAAAGATGATGACCAGGATGTTCGAGCCATATCTAGGAAAAAATATCGAGATTTATATAGACGACATGGTGGTCAAAAGTAAGTTAGAATCCGAGCATGTTAATGACCTTGGGAATATCTTTAAGATCTTGAGGAGGCACAAGCTGCGACTTAATGCTTCCAAGTGCTCTTTTGGCGTGGGATCAGGCAAGTTTCTAGGCTACATGGTTACTCACCGTGAAATTGAGGTCAATCTTGATCAGGTTAGGGCAATAAACAGTCTACAACCACCTTGGAATCCCAAAGAGCTCCAAAAGCTAACATGGATGACTGTTGCCTTGAACCAGTTTATCTCTCAGTCAGCGGACAAATGCAGACCTTTCTTCCAGTTGTTAAATAAGTGAAAGAGATTTGAATGGATCGAGGAGTGTGCCTCGACCTTTCAACAGCTTAAGGAGTACCTTTCTCGGCCACCTGTCATGTCCAGGCCTGAGGTGGACGAGGTCTTGTTTGCCTACATTGCTGTAACTTATCATGCCGTAAGCTTGGTGCTGATCCGAGTTGATGATGGTGTGCAGAGGCCAGTTTACTATGTGAGTAAGTCATTACATGAGGTAGAAGTTCGTTATCTACCATTAGAGAAAGCTATTTTGGCAGTGGTACATGCTACACGTAAACTCCCCCACTACTTCCAATCTCACACAGTTGTTGTTTTAACCCAATTTTCACTTCGATCACTACTTCGGAGTGCTAACTTCACAGGGAGGATTGCCAAATGGGGTACAATTTTATGGGTTTTTGACATCAAATACATGCCTCACACCTCTGTCAAGGGTCAGGTCCTCGCAGATTTGGTGGCCAAGTTCGTTGAATTCCCAGTATAAGAAGAGGTAGAGAAGTAGGGCATGGATGAAAAATTAGTTGGCATGGTCTCCTCGCGGGAGCCTTTATCCTGGAGGGTGTATGTTGATGGCGCAGCAAATCAAAGGGGTTCCGGACTGGGGCTGGTTCTAGTATCTCCTAAGAAGATCACTATTGAGAAATCCTTAAGACTATGCTTCTCGGCCACAAACAACGATACTAAGTATGAGGCTCTATTGGCAGGGATAGCCATGGTTCAAAAAATGGGCGGAAAGGCAGTGGAGATATTCTTGGATTCAAGATTGGTTGTAGGCTAGGTGAAGGGGGAGTTAGAGGCCAGGGACGTGAGAATGCAAGAATATTTGAATCAGGTCAGGCACCTGTAGTCAGGATTTGAGTCTTTTAGCTTGCTGCATATCTATAGGGGTGGAAACGTGCATGTTGACTCTCTGGCCACTTTTGCAACCTCCTCGGCGTAGGGTTTACCTCGGGTCATCCTTGTCGAAGACTTATGCAATCCTACTGAGGCGAAGAAGGAAATGGTCCATATCCATCAAATCAAGGTGGGGCCTAACTGGATGGACCCTATAGTGCTATTCCTTAAGGAAGATATCTTGCTGGATGAGAAGTCAGAAGCTGACAAGGTGCGAAGAAAGGCTCATCGGTTTTGGCTGTCCAAGGACCAAAAGTTGTATAAACGCTCTTTTTATAGGCCGTACTTGCTGTGCATACTGAGGCATCAGAGCTACTTTTGGAGGAGTTACATGAAGGGATTTGTGGAAGCCACACAAGAGGCAGATTTTTGTCTCACAGAGCCCTTACATAGGGATATTGGTGGCCGAACATGCAGAAGAAAGCACAAGAATATGTGAAGAAGTGTGACTAGTGCCAAAGATTTGCCCTAAATATTCATCAACCAAGAGGGGTCCTTAATCCTCTGTCCAGCCCTTGGCCCTTTGCTCAATGAGGCTTGGATATTGTTGGACCTTTCCCTAAAGCAGCAGAGAATAAGAGATATTTACTAGTTGGCACGAATTACTTCACCAAGTGGGTTGAAGCTGAACCATTGGCAAATATCAAGGACGTGGATGCCAAGAGATTCGTTTGGAAAAAACATTGTCACTCGATTTGGGATCCCTCATACACTCATCTCGGACAATAGACTTCAGTTTGATAGTAAAGCTTTTAGGAGGTATTGTTGTGACTTGGGAATTACGAATAGGTATTCCACCCCGGCTTACCCACAAGAGAATGGACAGGCCGAGGCTGTTAATAAGGTTATAGTAGGTGGACTCAATAAAAGGTTGGATGATGCGAAAAAAAAATGGGTGGAAGAGCTGTCACACGTCCTTTGGACATATCGGACCACACCTCGCAGATCAACAGAAGAGACGCCCTTTTCAATGACTTATGGAGCCGAGACTGTTATTCCTCTAGAGACTGGATTCCCAACACTAAGAACGAGTTCTTTCACTCTAAGCAACAATGATGGGCTGTTAGGAAAGAGCCTAGACTTAATTGAAGAGCGAAGAGAAAAAGCCATAGTCCAACTGGCGTATTATCAGCATAAGCTCAAGCAAGGGTATGATACCAATGTGAAGCTAAGACCACTAGCACCTGGAGACTTGGTATTAAGAAAAACAGGAGGCTAATCTATCCTTGTTCTAGCTGCAAGATGTTCTGCTATCAAGGCTGAAAAACAGGAGGCTAATCTATCCTTGTTTTAGCTGTAAGATGTTCTGCTATCAAGGCTGAAAAACAGGAGGCTAATCTATCATTGTTCTTGTTAATTTGCTTGATCAATCTTGGATTGTTTTTACATTTGTGCACACATGATATATGTTGTCGAGTGAAACCTAAACTTTGTTGCACCAAAAATCTGATGCTATCTGCACTAGCTAGGCCTTGGTTGGAGGATGAAAGTCATCTTTCTTGCTCAGTTGAGAGGTAGGAGCGCCTTTGGCCTTGGGGTCAGCCTCTTTGGTTTTGGCCTCGGCATCCTTCACTTTGACTGCAGCATCCTTCGTCTCGGCGGCATCCTTGGCCTTGGCAGCATCCTTGGCCTCGGCGGCATCCTTGGCCTTGGCAGTGTCCTTGGCCTCTGAGGAAGGCTTGACCTTTTTGCCCTTGCCTTTATCCTTGGCCACTTCGGCTCCTTGGCCTTGATCACCAGCTTGGTTGGATCCTTTGGAAGCCTCGGAAGGGGGAAGAATGGCCTGAGCAGTTAGGGGCTGCTCAGAGGATTCTGGGGCAAGGGTAGAGGGAGATGGGAGGGCAGCTGGGACCTCGCGGATGTCTGGAGGGTAGTAAACATTCCCAGCCTACCTCAACTCTGAGGCGGTAGGGACCCCTGCAAGGTTGAGGGCCTCCATCCGGGCCTCCATCTAGGTCTCCTTGCAGTAATCCGAGCCTCCAACTAGCCGGATCTCGGTCACTTCTACCTCGAGATTGTAGGACACTTGCCTTGAGGCCTTAGCAGCTTCCTCGGCTGTCCGAGCGGCGACTTTGGCTTTCTCCAATTCAGCTTTAAGGTCCAGGATTAGCTGCTTCTGTGTGGCCAACTCTATCTTAGTAAGATAAAGCTTTTTACGCTGATCTTTAGCTTGGTCCTAGACATTCTTTAGACCAGCCTCAGTGCTCCTCCGCGCCCTCTCCTCGGCAGTCAACTTGGAGACCAATTCTTGGTTTTCATGCTTCATGGCTCCCAGGGCCTTGTTGGTCTCGGCACGGAGGTTAGCCTCAGCCTTGGCCTCGTTCTGAGCGTCCTTGACCCATTTCTCAGCTACAAAAACCTCCTGGACAACCTGCACAAAAATAACAAAGGAATCCCATTAAAAAAAAGAAAAAGAAGAGAGAATGGAAAGGGCACCTTAGCACTTAATTAAAAGATATGATGGTGAACTTACAACGGCAAGATCCCTTTTCAGGGACATAAATAGGTCTGGCTGCCTCATGCGTCTTAGAGCCTCAATGTCTTTGGGCAGGAGGAGGGGCTGCTTTAGGGCTTCAGCGATATAGGCAGAGTGCCCTTTCTGGAACTCCCTAATAGAGGAGTTCCATGGGATGGGAGCATTATCCAGCTCCAGCCGAGGAGCCCAAGTGCGTTGCTGTTGGCGCACCTCGGCCCCACTTGGTTCCTTTTTACTATCCACGGAGGAGGCCCGTTTGTCTTTGGTAATCTTTTGCTACTAGGCATCCTTCTGAGGGACCATCTCACCTTCCTCAACTTTCTGCTCCTTCCTTTTCTTCTTTAGGTTTGGGATGCGGAATAGGCCAAGTGCGGCTGTGGGAGTAGGAGGGGGAGGGGGAGGGGGGAGATTGGCAGGAACTTGGGATTTAGGGACGTCCTTGGATGATGACCATTTGTTCCTCCCAGCCATAAGGTCCTTCAAACCTTTCCTCGGGTTTAGGGCCATTTCTTTTTCTTCCTTCTCGGAGCTGTTAACTACACGCGGTACCACGAGGCTTGGGTGCGAACACCTGAAAGTCTATCGAACTCTTCCTCGGCGTCCGATATGTGGATAACAGGAGCTCCCTGTTCCTCCTTCTCTTCCTCAAGTTGGAATTGGTCTATTTCCTCCTCGAGTGATAGACGTGAGGAAGTAGTCTCTTCCCTCGGGGCTACTGCTTTAGGGAGAGCACGATGGAGGGGCAATTCGACTGGTGGGAGATCTTCTCGGGCTAGAAAATCGGGAATCGAGATGTCTATCCTACGTAGCCGAGGGTCGCGTGCCCTGATGGCGTTGCCAACATCCTGGAAAGCGTCTGACAGCGGCTCAAAATCGAGAATGAGGTGGACAGCTCTCAACTGCCTGTCTTCACTCACAACCACCTCGGACCTTAGTACTTTGTTGAGGCTTGCGACGTTGACCAAACTGAGGTGAGGTGCTACGTGCTGTTTATCTGCAAAAATGGCCGAGGAGCAAAAGCATGGTCAGACCAATAAAACTCATCATCAAAGGAAAATGAAATGCTAGAGGGAAGAGTAGCAAAGCTGAAAGAACTAAATCCCATTTCATGGGACCCAACCCTAGGGTACCCCGCCTGGCTCTCCCTCCTGAGTTGGGTAGTGAAGACCGTCGTGCCATTCCCTAGAAGCAATTAGGTAGTCGTCCTTTAGGCCCTTGTTGGACTTGGGAAGACATAATATAAGCCTAACAGTGGAGGATCTAGGCTTGAGGTAATACCTCGAGTCAGCAAGTGAATGACATTCGTACATATGGACGACATCATGCCAGGTAAGTCCCAAACCCATCTGCCCATTGAGAGTATCGACACTACCCAAGACTCTAAATAGGTTGGGCGCACATTGATGAGGACACAACCTATGGTTAAGTAGGTAATCTCGAGTTACCCTACCCATGGGAAGCGTCATTCCTCCTTCTATGAAGGCAATCATAGGAATGACAACCTCCTCTTATTTTCTATCTGGAGCACAATACTGTAGGGGAAGCCCCTGTGGAATGTGATATTTAACCCTAAAGCCCTTCATACCGACAGGAGAGTCTACAAGGTGCTTAAATCTACCCATTTAGTTAAGCTAAAGGGAAACAGATGAAGTTTTCAAGGAAAGGAAATAGAGAATGGAAGGTCGAGGAGACCGGCCGAGGAGAAAAGAACCTAGAAAAGAAGAAACTTACGAGAATGAGCACTTGTGTTGCTTTTGGTACTTCTTAAAGGTTTAAATTTTTTAAAGGAAAAGACTTGGAGACTTTAGAAACTTGGGAAGCCTTGAAGGTTTGAGAGTTAGGAATTTCTGAAGAGCTCGAAGATTTGTAAAATGAGGGAAAATGATTCCCCTGAAGGCCTTATATAGAAGGTGGAATTGAGTGGGAGTTATCCCGCTCAAAATTCAAGGAGAAATGTCAACCGTAGGATCTACATCTCACCGTAAGATATGGGAACAGAGCGCCGCCTGGAGCATTTAATGAGATGTCGTGGGCTCTGAAGCGTCAAGAACAGTTATGGGACACGCGAAGCGACATTCTCATGTGTGGAAGTCAAAGAAACGTGTGAGATTTATTGTTTAAAACATCAAAACCCCATTTTTCTCCTCGGATAGGAGAGGAAAACCGGAGTTTTGAGGGGTTATTGTAAGGACGTAGGCCTAAATATATATTGGGCCTTAGGCCTTGTCCGAGGAGGCTCAGTGGTCCGAAGATAGATCAATAGTAAGGAAGACGTAAGACTTTTAATTTCACGAGCTAGCTATGATCGTAGAGGTAGGTCGATGAGGAGCATTTCCCCAGTTAAACGAAGAAGGGGTCAGAAGGTGTGATCTATTATCCAGATTGACGTTCCAGGAAATTCCGTTTATAAGGATATGCACTGTGAACGTATAGGACAAAATGGGAGCTGAGAAATATTTAGGGGAAAGCTGCTATCATCGCATTAAATGCTCTGTAGCTAACTCTTTGGTCGCATTAATGAGAAAGTGATACTTGAACAGTGCTTTTTAGCCTTACAGCTACCCCCAAAGACTTCAGGAGGGTGCTGATGGGACAAGTATCAACACAAGCAATCTGACGTCCACGTGGAGGGTAGAGATAAGAGGGGAGATGTGGTATAAAATAGGAGGAAAGTCCTAAGAGAAAGGGATCGAGAAATTAAGAGAGAAACACTGTAACAATCAAGAATTGAAACTTGTAATCAAACTTGAGAGCAATACATAAGAACTGATCTACTCGGACTGTGCCGATAACGATCTTCTTTAGATTAAACTAATCTAGCTTCATTTTCTTGTCATTAAAATCTACTTTACTTATTGTCTGATTCATTAAATCTCAGTTTTCCAACCAACTCTCTACAAATTTATTGTATTGAGTTTTTTGGACCTAATCTCATTTATCCTTTGGGTTAGGGACTCAAATCTGGTCCTTACAACTATTTATTTAATAATTTAGTTTTAATTATTTAAAATTTTTTGAGCTTTACACATGAGTCTAGCATCCCACGAAATTATACTACAGTAGTTTCTAAGAAAAATTAGATTCAATTTAACTTTTATGAGAAACTATACTATCTTCACAGTAGATCACGTCATTAGTTCACTATTTTACTAAAAGACTTCTCCTTATTTAAAATTTCAAATAGTGGACAAATGACAGAACATATGGAGTATTATAATTTCTCAACTTTCACGTAATCGGTTCGTATAGTGCCGTAATTCCCAAATCACAACCTCCCAAAAAGCGAGTAGGACACGTTAATCTCACTCGCGGAAGTACGTTGAGTGGTCACAGTCTCAAAAATCCAAAAAAAGCCAGCCAAAACCACCTTATATTCCTTCTCTCTCTCAAAGCTGTTCAAACTGAATTCCTTTCTCTCTCTCTTTTTCTGTGTTTAGTCCAATGGCTTCCTCACTGAGCAGAGAGCAGTACGTGTACCTGGCGAAGCTGGCGGAGCAAGCCGAGCGCTACGAAGAAATGGTACAGTACATGGAGAATCTGGTCACCGGATCAACGCCGGTGTCGGAGCTCACCGTGGAGGAGCGGAACCTCCTATCGGTGGCCTACAAGAACGTGATCGGCTCACTCAGAGCCGCTTGGCGCATCGTGTCTTCGATCGAGCAAAAAGAAGAAGGCCGCAAGAACGAGGAGCACGTGTCGCTCGTCAAGGAGTACCGCTCCAAGGTCGAGGCGGAGCTCTCGGAGATCTGCGCCGGAATTCTCAGGCTGCTCGAGTCGCATCTGGTGCCTTCTGCTTCCACCGGCGAGTCCAAGGTCTTCTATCTGAAGATGAAAGGAGATTATCACCGCTATTTGGCTGAGTTCAAGGTCGGCGATGAGAGGAAAGCCGCCGCCGAGGACACCATGCACTCTTACAAGGCGGCTCAGGTATTTTTTTTTTTAATTTTTAAAATTTTATTCATTAATTTTTGAATAATAATTAAATCAAATTATTAAATTGTAGTCTTTAGCTTTTTGCAATGGTATCAACTATCAAACTACTGATTAAATTCGTTAGTTAATAATTAACAGTTTAAGCTTGAGTTGGAACTATGTCTCCACTGTAAATATCATTTGTTAATATTAAACACATTGATTATAATTTACACCATGTCATTAATAAATGCTTACTCTCTCTTCTTGCATGAATAGTGAGTCCCACTATAAATTTAATTAATGAAATACATTGCGGCACTTATCGCTTGTCACCTATTATCAATAGTCAGCTAGCATTTGCTATGTTAAAAGTTTTCTTGGGCTTGGCCACTTGGGTAGAGATGTTAAGAGTTAATGTATGTTTTATAAAGTATTAGCAACTGACTTTGTAGATTGATTTCTTTTGGAATTTACTTTGTCATTTAGAGTTTTATGTTTGCACAATTGCACTGATGCAATGGTATTTTGTGTTCCTCTCTCTCTCTCTCTCTTGTTGGTTGTTCTATAGGGTGTTTACTTTGCGTATTTTTGCTCAAAAAGGAAATTTTATTTGGATTTTAGGAAACTAAAATTTATATCTGCGCTTCGTTTATCAAGTTGAAGAAGTTTCATTGAGGCCTGCCCTCATTTATGTACTTATGTGATTATTTATTGGCTTGGAGGATATTGCACTCACCGATCTTGCTCCAACTCACCCTATAAGGCTGGGGCTGGCACTTAACTTCTCAGTTTTTTACTATGAGATCCTCAATTCATCGGAGAAAGCATGTAACATGGCAAAACAGGTTTGCTTCTTTCCTATGACTGCTAAAAGTTAGGAATATATTTCTTTGTATCTTCTTATGGCATGAGCATGTCTAACTGCTGAATTAAGATTTAAGAACCATCAAAGTTTTTCAGTATCTTTCAGGTGGGAAATCCTATTAATAGACAAAGTATGTATTTGTATATACATATATTTTCATTTTTCAGAAAAAAGAGTCCCATTTCTTGTCAAACCAAATAAATAAAAGGATAAATAACTCCATGATTAGCTGCTAGCTGTACGCAGTGATTTTATGTGGTTTATTGTTGGACCATTAATGGTATAGGTATGCAACCTAGAGACGGGCTGGCCATAGCTGTGCAATACTTCAAAATGATTAATCACAATTGGGGATACCTATAACTACTTATATAACACAGATTGACCTAGCCCAACGGGGCACACAACAACCGCCTGCATAATACCCTCATGAGTCAGATTTGTGCCTTCTTTTTGTGATGAACTACTGCATGTACAGTGGAGAAGAACAAACAATATAAACTTTTCTAAAAGGAGAAGAAAATATACATGGAATGGAATACAAATAAGAGTCTTTGTGGATATGATTAGGACTGGAAAACTTCTAGCTTATGGATTTTTTATACTCTGCTTCGCTATCATGATTATGCCTTTGTCTATTTCCCTATTTGTCTCCTGGTATTTATCTTCTGTTTCTTGTATGATTCAGTGAATTCATACATGTACATGCTGCATTTCAGCGTTTGCACATTTTAATAATTAACCATGGTGCTATGTGCATCAATTGAAGAGTGGCATCGAGGTTGCCTAATTTAATTAAGTATGACATAATATAGGGAAAACTAATTTGCAATGTTTGAATGGAATTTATACTGGATTAATGTGACTTCAAATCTGGACCACGTTTTCAAAGTAAATTTGGATCCATATTTGGTTCAATCAATCTGTTCTAACAATAGGGTCCATATCCAGGTCACTTGCATTGCAAGTACATTGTCTTCAATTCCAAAAGCCTGAACTGGTAGAATTCAGAAAGATGCCATCATCATGGATACCATTGGATCTTTCTTTTTCTTAGAAGTTTTTTTCCCCTTTCAATTTGGGCATAAAGTAGGATCAATATTGGTTCATATTGAATCTGAGAATAACTTCAACCACATGAAATGTTCCATGTGTCCTAGGAAAACCCTAAGTGAGTTTTAACCTAATGCGAATCACAATGCACGTCTCAAATTGTTAAAACTAGGGACTGGAAATTATTTCCATTCTGAGCATACCAAACTGCTGGAGGGATGTAGCTTGGTACTATTTGTGCTAAGGTTGGTCGGTGATTAAGAAATTGGTTAGGTTTTATTTATTTATTATTTTTTGGTGAAAGTTATGGTTGTTATGTGGTAATGAAGGGATGTGGCTTCTAATACACACACACACACACACACGATATTGTTGGGATGTGGGTTAGAAGGTTATATCATCTAGGGATTGGAGAATTAAACAGCTTATGGAAGATAAAATGATATTACTTATAAAAAAAAAAGGAAGATCACATGATATTGCTGGTACTATTGTGTTGAGGTCGTTCTGGTGTAAGAAATTGGTTAAGATAATCTTTTGGTACTTAAGCATGTAGGCTATATCATTGAGGTTGGAGATCTAACAACTTATGAACGATCACATTATATCACTTGTAGACTGGGGCCTTTACTGGTTTAATTCCAATGAAAATTGAAGGATTGATTTCAGGAAAAAGAAAAAAAAGGTCATCTATTCTTGTTTTGGGGTTTCTCTGTGTTCTATTTACTTCCTGGTTAATAGCAAAGCAAGAACATATGACAGACTAACAGTAAATGCAATGATGGGTCACGGGTGTCAGATTTTTGGCAGCATTTAGTGTAAGTATTCTTGAACTTCTCTACTGGTTATTTGGAAAAAACACTCTTTAGAAGAGAAGCTGAGGTTGATACTGAGCCCCTCAGTTGCACTGGAAAGAGTGACCAACTGAAGGTGCAAATTTAGCACATTAGGGATTGAATGATAGGCTTATGGAAGTTCATTTTTTGGGAACTAAATCAAGGTGTGATGCCTAAGGAACTTTGGAACTAATCATGGTATAACTATAACTACAAAATTTATTCACAATCATACCCCCCCCCCCCCCCCCAACCAAAAAAATACAATAAAATTAAATAAAGACAATCAAAAAGTTAAAAAAAAAAAAGAAAAAAAGAAAGAAAGAATGAAAACTGCATGATAAATACATGGGACAAATTTTGGTCTATAGTAGATATGAAAGCACCCCTTTTCTTGGGCCACTTGTGTATATGATAAAGTTGAATGTTCTGCTAGAGGCTGAGTAATGGTAATCAGTTTTAATTTACATAAAATATTACTGATTTGGATTTTAAACCTTGTATTTATCCACAGGCATTCGAGGAAGCTATTGCTGAGCTGGACACATTGGGTGAGGAGTCCTACAAGGACAGCACTCTCATCATGCAATTGCTGAGGGACAACCTCACTCTTTGGACTTCAGATATGCAGGTAAGTTCAACTTGAAATTAAAGGAGCATTTGGTCATTCTGGGGCAACAAAATCATTAAACTTTTTTTTTTTGAGGCACAATCATTAAACATTATTACCTAGTATTTAGAAGCACAATCAGGCCTGCAAGAGATACAGGATGAAAAATTACAGAGCATCACTGGAATTCCCTCTTGAAGACTAGAAAAAAAAAAATCCTGATGATGGGGTAATATAATTATTAAATGTAATGGAAAAAACAAAATGGGTTTACTAGAAGTGCTATATAGTACAAAACTGAATGGCTTCAATCCCTGGTGGTCTGGAGATCTCCTTTTATTATCTGGTAACGTTAATTTAGTATGTTGCTGTGTACCAAAATTTCTATTCATTCTGAGCATGGATGTGCTGGAGCGAATGGTGGCTCAGTTGGGTTAATCCAGGTCCCTTAAGGCCTATGAAGGTTAATCAATGAGGCAGTTTGGAGAAGTGGATGACAAAACTCTGATGAATTCCACCTGCCCTAATCCTTCAAAGCCTTTTGTTGTTGAAACTACTAGGAAAATTTGATGACCATTGCTTTAAATGCTACAATGCATAAACATACTAAAAAAAAGAAATAAATGATTGAATAAATGACTCTGAATCTGAAAGTGCTGAAATTGAAATAGAAGTTAAGCAGCCATGGGTATTACACAGCTTCAGGCTTTAGTCGTCAGACTCATAAATCTTCTCAATCAGTTCCTCTCTTCATTTACTGCTGATGTTCTTTCCCACTTCTTTTTGGATGTATGTTTTTTCTCATTTATCCTCTTCACCCAATGGCCACAATTTTGTCCTCTGTTGAACTAATAAATGCATGTTCACCCTCATGATAGTCTATGGATCTATTGACCCAATGGCATCCTTCAGCCAGTTGTGTTAGTTGCCTTGCTTCGTAAATCCAAAGCTTTTAATAGGTGTGACTGGTAGATCGATCTGATCCAGTTTTGTTGTCCAGTCAAGTTGGAATGGTTACTATATCTGGCCAATATTGGGTGTAAACAGGTCAAACCAGGATTTTAATTTATACAATCATTCTAGTTTTTAAAGCCTGACAAATTACTTTATGGTGGACTCAAAATTGTAAAGTTTTCTAAACCAACACTCTTTCTGCTTCATGCAGGAGCAGATAGATGAGGCATAAGGAATGGAATATTGTGCTCCTTGAGGGAGGTGGGCTTGAATGTCATACATTTTCTGTAACCTGCATAGCGCTGATAAAATGTCATTATAAGCATCATGTACTTGTGATGATTTGTATCTCATTTTATTTGTCTTATGGCTTAAAGTGACTTGAGATAATTTTTAGGACACTAGCTCTACTTTTATTTTCCTAATGTCCCAAAGTCTCCAGTAGTATCAACTTGATGTGTGTGAATGAATTCTAATAGCCAGTGAATGATCTTCATTGCATATATTAAATGTCTTTGAAGATTGGGGTTTTAAAATATGTTTTTTTGGCCTTGAAGTTTGTCACTTAGACATTTTTTGGGGGGCTTGTATTTTTACCCCCCCTGGGCCAGCGGTTGGCAGTTGGTTTGGAGTCGCAAAATGAATTATCACGTAGACTTGGTTGAAGTTTATTACTATGAGTCTATGACCTTAGTCCTGTCATCTAGTACTGCAATTCCAGTTTAGTGTAAGTGGTCTTAGTCTAACTATTCTTCTTTCATCTTCTTCTTTTTATTTTATTTTATTTTTTATTTTTGTTAATAATTTGATAGTTGGGGGATGGGGAATTTGAAAGTTGGTTCTCCTAGTAAAGGAGAACAGGTTATGTCTCTAAGTTACCAGACTCTTGGCATATAACTTAGATTCTTAACCAATGCTGTACGGCACTCGTTAACATTTCCCTATAACTTATTCTTTTAAGCTACTTCCAAAGTTTTCTGTATTTTATTGTTTTAAGCCTTTTGATATAAATGCTGGATGTATATGTTCCTGGCACTTTTGGTAGCTTCAATGTTCCTGCATGCACTTATCCCTCTTTTGAGGAGGGGGGTTCCTGTTTTGCTGGGAGATTTGAATGATAATATGCCTAAAATTTGGCGAAATAGAAGCCACGAGTCTCCACACTGTGATACTGAAGGTTTGTTCAAAAATTATCATTCTTCTTGTTCATTAACACCTGAATATTGCCTAACTATGTTGATAATATTAAAAAAGTCACCCTCTAAGTTGGGTTTGTTTTTCATTTTCTCTTAACTTTCATTTGGATTTCATTGATACCTTCCATCCACTCACCTTCCTATAAAATTACGGTTTTTGTTATTTTTTAGATTTTAAATATATTAGAAAGAAAATTTCATCCTTACCAGCTGGGGACCATGTCATTGTACCCCATGTCCAAACAACCCCGTAGCAAACACTATTTACCTGGACTACTGCAAATAAATCCAGATTCATCCTATCCACAAACATAATCCTATCATATTTGTCAAGAATCTTCTATTTCAACTGGTATTTCTAATAAAGATGTTTATTGTTCAAATCATTCTTTCCTATTGTTGTAACTAACAAATTATATATATGAAAAAATCATATCCTATTCTCAAATGGGTAGATAGTGAGGAAGGAGGAAGATGGTGTTTGAACTGCATAACATTAGGCACCACAAATTAGGCATCACAAATGATTTCATTACCGTTAGGTTATTGCTTAATCTTATCATATTTTACTTGACTTGTTACTCCCAAACCCCTTTGACCAAAACGTCAATCAAGCAAAACCATCTCAATTTCTCAATTCTTTTCACTTTTTCTCACCATCCAAACACTCATTTTGCCCCGAATCTCATATTTGCACCCTCCTCCCTTTTTCATAAATTCGTGATGATCTTTCTGTCCATCCAATATGGTCTTGTCGACTCTGCCATATTTTGCAAGCTTCACAGCCTCTGGTTCACGAACCCCCTCTTCCATGTCGACCTCACTCGCTAAAATGATGTTGATCCCAATGGGCTTTAAGATCAAGGTCCAATATGAGCTAGGCCATGACAGTTCAACATTACAAGGTAGTAATCAATGATATTGTCATTGAGCATTGCATTAGTGAGGCAAGCTACTGCGATGCTATGGAGAGAGTATATCATATAAAGGAAAAGTTTAAGTTGATTATTTATTTATTTATTCCGTACAATAATTTTTAGTATATTTAAAGATGTATTCTAGTAATTTTTTTTTTCTAATTTCTCTCAAAATTTTTGAAATTAGAAAAACAGTAAAATTATGTCATTTGTTTTATGGGTGTTTACGACATAGTCTGGACAGAGGTAGATAGAAAGGTAACTATATACAAAAATGAAAAGATGTAAACTTTAGTGAGTGCAAATCGTAATTTATCTTAAACTTAACTTTATATGATGATGGTCCTTGCAAATTAAAAACCAGAGCCAGTCTTTTTTACTAGCAAGTCCTATGCTACCTTGAGTATTTTTATTTTAATGAAAATTTTCACCTAGTTTTAAATCCATGCACGTTTAATTTCTGTCACCCACCAAATTGTTAGAGCTTGAAATGGATGCCATGTGTTAATCAAATATAAAGGCTGCTTTGTATTGTACAATAATTTGTACTTTGTGTAATCTGGACTTAGTGCCGGGCCTCCTGGCCTGCTTTGTTAGTGACATTTCTTCTCATTTTTTGACTACTCAGATGATTTAACGATGGTCAATTTCTTGTCATTGTATCATCAAACTCATTGTTATAATTGTTTCTGTAAGAAAACTTCCCTTTCGAGGTAGTGGGGTCACTTTGAATGGCAAACAGCAAGGCTAGGAACTTGAAGTAGCTCAACTATCAAGAATGAATTAATAGTCATATACTAAAATCTATATTGATCAAGGATGTTAAAATGGAAAAGGTTCTTCCTAATAAGTCTTTAGCTGCTATATTGATTTTTTCATATCAATGCTCAGCACGTTCTAATCAGCTCATTTATCAAGGAGATGTAGACATAAAACAGGCTTAGGAGGACCAGATTAATCATTGTTGTTAAAACCAATTAGCAGATAAGAGTCTTTAAAATCCAAATCCATTGGAATTATTCCCTGTTCAAAGGGTCCAACTTCATTATTCCCTGTTCAAAGCAATCATGTTTAAAACCATGCAGTTTCACTTGCTAAAACATCCTATGATATGGACCCATGACTTTCTTCCCTGCTGTTTCTGCTAGTTTTTGGCACTATCTGATTCTTTTTTTTTCTTTTTTTTTTGATGGGAAATACTCATACTTTTTAAACTGAACGTTGAAATAGAGATACATCTTTTGCACACGCATGTGCCACTTGACTGGGACACTCCTCCAGCCAAACTACCAAGCTATCTGATTCTTTTTAGGAAAAGAAAAGTGTATATTACTAGAAATTTAGGGGGGTGGGAATCAAATAACAAAGCTGTCTAGAAACATTACTAATTAAGCATATTTTATCTGGTGGCAACTGGCAAGTATCTTGACCCCTAACCTATGTCTTATAGTTTTACTTGGAAGCTATGCACATTACAAGGATTAAATCTTTTCACCCTTTTCATGAATTGAGAAAGTTTTTCTTGTCAATAAAAAATTATTGAATAAAATAATGGTTAAATTTTGGAACAAATAATTTATCATATGCATCGTAGTGATAATTTATCAAACAGGACTATTGTGAAGTTTATGTGTGGTTGGGATTCATTAGTATTATTTTTGTCTAAACTATTTGAAATATAATGGAAAAAGGACCTAGCTGGTAAGTGACAATGTATGTAGCTTCCGCACTCAATGCAATCTCATATCTGGTTATAGAACTCTTAGAATTTATAATTCACAAGTGGCACAGCAAGAGGGAGACAAATGTACACCTGTAGATCCGAGAGAGAGAGAGAGAGAGAATGGAGGGGGTGTGACTGAGGACTGAGGAACCATTCTCGAGAGCTCGAATCTCAAACGAAAAAAAAACTTAAAAGAATGTCTTTGGACCACCATGCCATGCAGGTCCAAGAGGGACTTTGCCAATGGGATATGAAGCTACTTTCAAAGTGAGCATGGTAAGGCTGCGATTAAAATTTCTAATACACGTGATTTGGGACGTGTAGTAAAGTAAATCATATTTGGTCTTCGGGAATTTTTGGGAGCAGACCCTATAAAAAAAAGAGATGGTGGAAACTGGAAAGGTGAATAAGTTTCAAAATGAGAAAGGGATTAGAGCATCTCTAGGAGAAGAAAAGGGTTAGAAATTTGTGTTAGCTAAAGTCTTAAAAAGATAAAGAGCACGTGTCTTTTAGATCTCAAATATGAATGAATTATTTCATGAAGGCAGGGTTAAGCATCATAGTTCAAATTAATTCTAGGCATTTTAGTCTCTTTTCTTACTGGTTGCCTTGTAAGAATTGAGAAGCTGGGATTGAAATTGTCATTCTGGTGTCTCTGCATTTCACAATTGTGACAACTTCACGTTAATTTGTTGTTAATGTTAAATTAATATTGAAACTGAATGTCCATCCCATACGTGGGAAAAAAAAATATCCATCATAAGATTCATAACATCTAATTTTCTTACCCCCTCTATTTTCCCACAAACCAAGACCATGAGGAAAAAAAATTGTTGATATATTTACTACAAATTATATTATATACACTAGTTAGTAGTATGCCTATGTGATGCACATATTAATTTAAATTTATTTAAAAATATTATTGAAACTTTAATGAGCTACTTAGAAACTTTACTAAAGTTTCATCTAGATTAAAATTTTGAAATGCAAATATATTGAGTTACTTGGCCTAAGAATAGTATTTAATGTATAAGTTTTATTATATTAAAAAAATGATAGATTATGAAAATAATTAAAATAAAATTTAAATTTTATTTTAAAATTATTGAAATTTTTTCAAATATAATTTTAGTTTTAATAGAATTAAATTTTTTTTTTAAAAAAAAATTAGCTAATAGAGTTTTACCTAGAGTGAACTATAGTTGTAGTAGAATTTTAAATTTTTTTGAAAATTAATTAATAAGTTTTACCTAAAATAAACTATCCTAATTAATAAGAATTTAGCCATTTGTTGTAGAGATAAATTTGATCAAGAATAATATATAAATTAAAAAAAAATAATTGAAGTATGAACTATATCTTATAAATAAATAAAAATATAATCATATGTAAAAGGAAAAACTTATTTTATTTAATAAAATGTATCTTGTTTATCCTTAACATACAGATTACAACTATCCAAAGTTTATCCTTAAAAGCTGATAAGGATATTTCATAAAAAAAATTAAAATTTGATAAGGATGTTTCATAAAAAAAAAAAAAAAAATTGATAAGAATAAAAAATTTAGGCAATAGAATATTAGTTAGAATATAATCTTAAATTTCTTGAACTCAGATAAGAGTTTTACCTAAATTAAACTATCCTTAAATCTTACCATTAATTTAATAAATATATCATAACAATTAATATAATAAGAAAAAAAACTAATTTAATAATTAATGTGAGTGTAGCCTTTTGTCATATAGAAGAGATAGCCACTAGGTGCAACTATGACTTTTAGGAGCTAATTTTTATTATATAGTATATGATATGATATTGTACAAATTAACATGACTTTTTAAATACAAAACAAAAAAAGTAATTAAGAAATTAATTATTATGTTGATGCGACACCAATCACATTTACTATCATGTGTGTGACGCTAAAAATACTACAAATTTTATTATATCAGTTTTACAAATTGATGTGACATTAATCACAAAAAGTAATTCTAACATATGTTTGAAATGTGTTCTAATGATCGGTGACATATTAGTTTGTAATCTCTGTGTAATAGAAATTACAAATTAATAATATTTTTTTTTTAAATTTAAGATAGAAATCATACTCTAACCTAATCTAAATGTATATGTGTGTGAAGATCACTCCTAAAGACTTAAACCCCGACCTTTACCTTCCCTACCCCATAAGAACTTGCATTTGTGGAGTGATTATCATGCCAATGGTGCACGATGATAATAACGTCTTTAACATAAGACATTTGTTAATAGATAAGGAGCAATAATTGTTTTCTTCCAAAGAGTATTATTAATTGCACCACTGACACTCTACTAGTAGCTTCTCAAAAAAAAAAAATAAAGACGCTCTACCAGTTTTATTAATAAAAATTTTACAATTAAAGTTTACACAAATATTTGCTGCTCTCTCTCTCTCTCTCTCCTTTTGGTGGTGGTAGAGTCGAGTGCATCATTGATTTGGGATTATTCTGGAGTCAAGTGATCTTTGATTTGGGATGGTGGTGGAGTCGACCACACCTTTGATTTGGGATGGTAGTAGATTTGGCATGGACTTCTGAGTTAAATAAGAATTTTAAAGGCTAGTGCTTTGCATTGTGGATGGAAGGGTTTTTTTTTTTTTTTTTTTTTTTTTTTGGAGAGAGTTTCAATTTATGGCGTCCACTCCTAATAATAGCTCTTTATCATCAGACTAAGACATCAATCAGTTTTTGGTGTAGGCGAGGATTGAACCTCAGATCTCTTATCCAACCATCAGAAACTTTACCAATTGAGCTAACTGAAAGGGTATTTTTGGTTTTGTATATAGTTGAGCTTTTGAAAAAGTTTGTCCAATATTTTCTTTTTAAATCCAATTTTCAACAAAGTGCATTATGTAAATTGGACATTCGTTAACCGAAACTAATGCATACATCATGTTAATATATTGTTAAATTAAATTTATTAGAATTGAATGTCCATCTAGAACATGGAAAGTATAAAAAAAAACCATCATAACATGTCATTCTTTATGTTACCCTTCTCTTTTCTTAGTTATTGCAAATTTTACTACGTATATCATATATATTGATGAGTCAATTTTTAAAACACAAAACTAAAAAGTAATTAAATTTTTTTTTTATTTAGAATAAAATTTTTTGTTCCACTCTTTATTTTTAAATTTTTTACCAACTTCTATTTCATTTAGTGTTTCACTTTATGCTTCACAAATTGTAATATGCTATGTATCTTTTTTTATATTTAATTTTAAACTTTGATTACTTTATAAGGAACAAAAAAAATGCATGAAATACTACAATAGGTGTAGCAAAAAGTGGAACATTAAAAGTAGGCCGAGGATTATCATAAAGACATAAGTTAAAACTCTATCGTATTTATTTATTTTTAAAAAGCAGGCTAATAATTTTTATTCATTTATTTATTATATTGTTGATGTGATAATAATCGTATTTATTGTTGAGAGAGAGAGAGAGAGAGCCTCCTTGAATGCTAGCTAGAATAGATGCCCACTGCTACTCAATGTCCCCCCCCCCCCCCCCCCCCCAAAAAAAATCATACATCAAGCTTCATTCAATTTTCTTTTGAGATATCACATCTTTCAATGTTTTATGGGAAAAATTAATAGATGCCTTAAGGATATTAGTTTAGAAAATATTTTAAAAGATTTCTTTGGGAAAAGAAAAAAAGAAATTAATTTGTTTACGATTTTTTATATTTCCCATGAAATTGGTGTTAAAACTTTTCAAGAATAATTTATTAATAATTGTCCTAAAGACACCTGTTAACAAGACCCATGTTTTATAGATTACTAATTGCAAACACCACGTTAAATATATAGGAAACATAATGACCTAATGTATATAAGAGTTTTAATTTTTTTTTTTTATAGATATGATATTATTTTAAATCTATAGTATCCGCTCTATGATGATTGCTCTTTATTATCAGGCTAAGATACCGATTAATTTTTAATGTTGGTGGGATTTGTATGTAAGAGTTTAGTACTACTATTTTACAGTGAGGGAACTATACTTGGACGTGGGGGGGCAGTGGCCTCCCCCAAATGTTTTTCAAATTCTTTTTTAGTATATATATATATATATATATATGTATGTATGTATGTATGTATTAATTTTAGCAATTTGTTTAAATAAATTTGCACTTTTCCCCCTCTCAACAATATTATTGATATTTTTAAAGGCTATAAAATTTTTTATTGATCTAAAATCTGAAATAAATTTAACAAGCTCAACAACAAAATTTATCAATAGCAAACTTAAACCCAAACAACACCCCAAATCAAATCCACGCAAGACACAAAAAAAAAAAAAAAAAAAAAAAAATTTCTAAGCCGATTCTAACTAGTCTAATTGAACACCCACACATATCTGACAACACGCAAGACACCAAAAAAAAAAAAAAAAAAAAAGAGAGAGAGAGAGAGAGAGAGAGAGAGAGAAAGGGTCTAAGCGGCTAAAGAGCAAGACACTCAAAAGAAAAAACCTAACTTTGAATGCTTATTTGGAGTTTCAAAAAAAAATTTGTTTATACTTTGACCCCATAACCTCAAGTCCTAGCTCCATAACTACTATTTTAGACATTCATTGGGAAAATTACAGGATTCGAGAACATTTCAGAGAGATTAAGGGCATGTTTGGTAAACAGGTTTAAACTACTATTTTCAATTTTTAAACAACATTACACACATTTTCACACACATTTTCACCCACACGTATTTCAAAAAACTACAAACAACATTACTCAAATTTCTCTACCAACCAAACCCTAAACCTTTTTGTGGGTTTACTCATATAAAACTCATTATACTGGCGGCTTAAATTAACCATTACGGCTTGATTAGACTTTTTTTTTATTTAGGGAAAAGACTTTTCTTTTTCAGCTTCCTGCTTTTGCTATGCATTGAGCCATTGACGAAAACGATCATATATTTTCACTTACATTAACTGCTTTCACTTGTTCTATTTTCCTTGGGATTATTTTCACCTTTTTTTTTTTTTTTCAATTTCATGGATAAATCGGTTTACACAAGTGTTTCATTGATTAGTTTTCCTTTTTTATGCACGTATACAATGGCAGTTAACTAGTTGTCTTGCTATTTGAATTATTTTACTTCTTTTTTTCTCTGTTGTTGTTGTTATTATCATTATTATAAGACATATATATGGTCTGGTCAATTAAAATTAATATTGACTTCAATTAGCTAATTTAACTAGTAAAATTTACTTTCTCAAAAAAAAAAAAAACTAGTAAAATTTATTGTAATCGAATACGGGATATGAGATCAAAATTGTTTTACACAAATAGGATTTTAACGCTTCATGATTATTGTATTTTACTATCCGGCCAAGATATTAATTTGTTTTTAGTGTATGCAAAATTCAAATTTCTGTCATCTCTTATTTGAGTATAAGAAATTTTACCAATTAAACCAACGATAGACTACACTAATAGAATTCATCACATTTCACAAATTGGCTACAAATATTCTTGTTGGGACTTAAATGTATCATGCAATCAACTTGAGGCTTTGTGTTCGAGCTGCGGGGTTAGCAGCATGTTGTAATTATCTCTCAAAAAAAAAAAAAAAACCTTGAGGCTTTGTGTTAATTGTAATCTCCCCCAAACACCGTAGATCTCTTATTGTTATTTGATTTATTTGCCATGCTATATATGCTACTTGTATTTATCTATAAAAAAGAAATTAAAAGGAATTGAATTTAGATATGGATGACAATTGAACGAGATAGGGTAATTTTTTTTTTTTTTTTTTTTTTGAGAATGAGATATGGTTAGATTATGAGTGTCTTGTGACTCTTGTCTCTGTTTGGAAAACTTACGTAAAAAAGGGACAAAGGCATTTTATCATCTTTAATTGGGTGACGACAACGCTCATGAGAGAGAAAGAAAATGGTGGTGGTAAGAGTACTAAGAAAGACAAATGTACTCAATGATAGTAGTAATTAGTAAGGTATATATAAAATAAATATATTATATATGTGTGTACAGAAGAATATAATGAACTCAAATGTAAAAGAATCTTGATGCATTTCATGTTTATTGAGACATGATAAGATATATTTCCTGGGTCATGGCATGCCATTAGCTTCAACAAGGGAATATATTGAGTATCAAAGATGAGTACCAAGGCTATGTATCGAGGATGGGGAGACTGATACTCACCATTATGAGGAGGAACGATTATGAGCTCAATATCTTGCCATAATGTAGGAAATACCCCCTAATTATAAGCCCATAAGATGGGGAAATTATTGTGTAGTTCCAGCCAATAAAAAAAAGACAGTTCATTAAAAAAATCATGACATCATCTTACCTGCCATGTCAATCCAATAAATTTAACTCTTCTAACATCCGTTAACCCGTTAAAGCCAATTCAAATTTTTTTTTTTCTAAATTTTAGATTTGAATTGAGTAGGCGGATCTTTAAAACATTTGGGAATATAAAAACTCTTTGTTTTTTATTTTTTCCAGTTTTACCTTTGAATCTGGCAAGTGGCAAATATATTTCCTGGATGAGTACTTTGCTCGTCCACCAAAACACCCAACCCCACCAACTTTGACGGTGACCTCTCCTTCAGCTTCCGCTCATCCTCGCCCAAAATGTTCAGCTGCAAATCGCCCTATCCCTCTCTTCCTACTGCAGCAGCCTCTTGAGCTACCTCTTCATCTCGGCGTCCATCGCAAGGAATTTTAGGGACTAGATTTTTTTATTTTTTATTTTTATTTTTTTTATTTATAAAATTTATTTTATATAGTCTTTCACTTGTTTATGAGTACTGATGCTTTAATGGTTAGACCAAACCCTTCTTTGCCCCGATTTGTTTCGTTTTGCTTTCACCTTCTAACGCTCACAAAATTGACGGAATTAAGGGGACGTTAGATTAAGCCAGACATGGTGGGTGACGTGGCAAGTAATATGATGTCATCAATTTTTGACAATCTATCTTCTTCTCATTGGTTGGGACTACACAATAATTTTCCGTTAAGATCAAGGAAAAACCTCACTAAAAGGTTTATCAAAAAAAAAAACCTCACTAAAAGAGGTTTATATATAGAAAAAACCCATATTAGAAACGAATTAGAGAAAATTTCTCCCATATTTCATTTTTAGGCTCCATGTTTTGGCATAAAATCCACCTTAGTTTGTAGGTATTCATGATCCAAATTGATGTGCACTAACACACACACACACACACATTTAGGGTTAGGTTCAAGTTACATATGATGTAACTTTTTGCAATGTTATACCGCCTTATAATTTTTTTGTCGAACAAGTATTTTAACAAATTAATCATTGGATTTCATTGTCTTATACTATTTATGCTTTCAAAGAAACAAGATAATTGGATATCAAAAACTATTTCATCATAAAATGATTAAATTTCAAGATTTTTTATTTTAAATTATACACCATATATGAATTTATGAATAAAAAAGAAAATACTATTCAATTAACACAAAATTTAAAGAATATTTTAAAATATATGAAAAATATAATTTAATAGTAAAGTTATCAAATTATTAATCTTTTATGTATATATATATATATACACACACATGTGGCCAACTCTTTTCTAGATGTGAAGGGTGTACTCGGCACGAGTGAGAGAAGTCAATAACACTAATGATGGGAATTTCAAATTCAGAGAGAGACGATTAAATTTGGTCATTTGATTTGATGATAGGACTGTAAGAGCATTCGTGGGGCCTAAAGAGGAAAAAAATGACAACATTTTGTCCATTGGTTATTTCTCAACGCCCAAAATTTTTAGATACTTTCGGAGTATAGAGAAATGATGCTTCTCTCTTCTCACATTTATAGTGGATTCTACCAATAATTATATGAGTGGACCTCACCATAAATGCGAGAGGAAAAAACACCATTCTTCATACTTCAAGTATAAGTGCTTGTGGAGTGTGGGGGGCAAGGGTCGGAGTTCAAGTCTCCAGGAGAGAGCTTCACACACATATACACTTAGATTAGGTTAGAGTAGAATTCTATTTTGTAAAAAAAAAAAAAAAAAAAAAACCTAAAAATTACTCTCTCAACACCCTGATTTCAAAATTTTAACTTTACCTTGAATCCTCCAAAATCTTAGAAGTCAATTTACCACACGCTTAAAGGTCGTAGCGAACACATTTATTGCAATTTCATATAATGCATACGGATGTAAGACACATAACACGTTTTGTACATAGGAATAGATTCATTAATGAAATAATTATTATACTGTTTTACCAAAAAAAAAAAAAAATTTATTATACTGAATCAACATTCAATTGTTTAGTTATATTTTTATATTAGTATTCAGTTGTTTAGTTATACTTTCTCAAAAAAAAAAAAAAAAAAAAAAATTTGTTTAGTTATATTATACTATTGTCTATCTTGTCTTAGCGCTTAGGTTCGAGTTGTGCAGGACACATTAGTACTAAGATTGGTGGGACCATTTAGAATGGAGGTTTAGCTTGTCACAGTGAAAAGTGACCTCCCTCAAGCTTTTACGCTCTCCTCTTCAAGTATTCTCTCACTATCTAGTGTTTGTAACAGTACAAGATTATTTTAATTTTTTGGAATTTTCTCAAACAAAATTATTTATAGTCTTATATTATATTATATAAAATATTTTGATTTTGTATTTATAATATAATATACTTATATACTATATATGGAATTTAAGATATGATCACCCAATTTATAGAAGAATTTTAATTGATAAAAAAATCTAAGATTATAATAAAAATATGAAAAGCCAGATGTTTAATATAAATAGTAAAATATGGAATTAAAAAAATATTAATTTTGATGATTTTATTGTCATAATTAATACTATAAACATTGGTATAATAAACAATTATAGTGTCAATACGAGTATTAAATTTTTGTAAGTTGAAGTATTTTTGTATAGTTATAATACAATAAAAATGTACTTTTAAGAATATATAATCATAAACAAGAATTTTCCTTTTCTTTTTCTTGTTTAAAATATGTATGTACATAAAAAATACAGTATTATGTGTATATTTTACTAACCACGATTACATGTTCTATTCTTTGTTATCACCAAACAGCTGAATATGAGATTTTTTTTTCTTCTCTTTATGAAAGAATATAAGAATGGTTATTTCATTAATAAAACTTATTGTATTCCCCCTAATACTTGTTCCTATTTCAAGATAATTATCATTCTAATGTAATGTGCTTAAGTATGCTTGTACTTTGAAAAAGTGAGAAAAAAAATAAAGTTTTAAAAAACTATACATAAAAGCTAAAAATAGAGCTTATAAACTCATACCAAACAGACATGAACTAATAGCACCAAAACAATGTTCATACAATATAGCTCAATGAAAAGGCCTCACAACAAAATCCGCAAGAGAGTCGTTGCAAGAATTGTTTTCCTCTCTCTCACAATTGGTGGATCCTATTAAGGAACGAGACCCACCAATTGTGAGAGAGAGAAAACATATTACCGGTGCATGGTATAACTTCTCATTGTCAAGAGGGACCTGCCATGCATCATCAATAAGCAATGTTAACTTATGGTCCTCTTTATTTATTTTGAAATGGAGAAAATTGGTTTGAATTTTATAGAAAAGATCTGGTTAGAAATGATATGCTCAGTGAAATAAATTTTAATTTCAGAACTACCTCACTTGGCTTGAAATATCACTAAATTAGAGTTTTTTTTTTTAATTTTTTTTTTATGTTGTTTAAGGACAAGATGACCTAAGGACTCCAGTTTCGTTTTACATGGTTTTTCACAGTTTCGACTTCGCTATTGATTTCTCTTGTTGATGGTGAATACTACAGAAATGATACATCAATTTCCATGGTTCAGATACCTCACACAACCACAGAACGATAGAGATTAATTTCTTATGTATTGCATTACTCATGGGTGCTTCCTTTTATAGCCATAGCCATTACTCCAAATGGCTGTTACAACCTCTTGGAATAATGCCCATGCATTTCTCTGATTCTCTCTATTGGCAAAGGGAGAGTTATGCCCACAATGGGAATTCTTCCTTTTGCTAACAAATTTAATATTTCAAAATAAAAAAAATCTAAAATTCAATGAGATTCGAGTAGTAACGTAACTCGAATGAAATGTCACTATATACCCTTTTAGATACATGCAAAATAATTGTAACAACCAAATTGAATCTTTCCATTTTAAAGCGAATTTAGATAATTAGAATTTGAGTTAAACTCTTTCATAGTTTATTTACTGTTCTTTGAAAGGGTACTAAGAGCTTGCAGCTTAACTATTTAATTATTGAATTATAAAAAAACACAAATTCACTTTCTATCGATGTCTAATAGAAGTAACTATTCATCATTTCGGGAGTAACATAATGTGATACTCCATCTTCTCACATAATAATGAGTTTTAATAATTAAAGTTACGATGAGATCTATCATTCGTGTGAGAGAAGGGAGTACAACGGTACATTAGAAGTATCAAATAATTTTCCATCTAATAGGACTATTCAGGCTTGAAACTTTGCCGCATTTCAGGAACTTGATTCAATTTTGCAAGACCTTTTTCCACAATCATTTGAAACCTTCCCTTGTTGGCTACATGCTGCTTGCAATTTCCTTTTTGGTCTTACTCTTGCCAAATGAATTCAGGAACCGGACCCAAGTAAACAATTAACTATAGTGCTTAATTCATTTTTTATTTTTTATATTTTAAAAGTAGTTGAGGACTTGAGGCCATCCCTTGAAATTATGGTCAAACTTAAGGGGCATATTGAAGAACCCATGTCCCCAATAAATGACATGTAACTGTTAGTATGCTTAAGCTACATCTTTATGTTTCACACATTAAATATGTAGTCTCCCATTTTCCCTACTCTATTTCATTGAATCATAATTACATCTATCTCAAAAGAAAAAAAATAAAAAATCATAATTGCATCATCTGTATTCTGAAATCAAATGCACAAATCATACATCCATCAAAAAAAAAAAAAAAAATTAACCCACATTCTTAGCATTTAGACAATTTTAAGCGCCGTTTAAAAAGAAAAATTGTTTTTGTTTTTTGTTTAATGGACACTTCTACTCAGTCCTCATCCCCCAAATTTTCCTTTTGGTTTTTAATCCCCATGAACTATTTGTCTATTAGACTCCAACTACCTTCTATTATTTGTTTGAATTTTGGATGGAATATTGGATTTTTACAGCTCATTAGCTATTATAATCATGAAACATAATGGTGCACGTGTAATTACATTGCTATGCCTTATTTATTTCTTAGAATGGCTTTCAAGAGTACTCATCCTTTTAATAACAAAATAATAAATGACTGTCTCTCAACAAAACAAAATAATAATAATAATAATCAATGACTGATTTCTCATCAATTATTATGCATTTTTATTGCATAAACCTAACTGTCTAAGCAAAAACTCCAACCCAAAATATGATATACGTGCCAAATAAGTGGAGGGATACTATTTAGGGTTGTCTTAAATATAATTGTATTCTAGTGAAAACACAGTTGCACCATTTTTTTTTGGGTAATAAAATTGAGGTGTACTATTGTTCTAATTTACACCATTCAGTAGAAATGTACAATCGAATTTTGTGTTCTTTATAATATGAGTTGGATCGAGGGTTGGATTTTTTTTTTTGCTGAGAGATTGAGAGTTGGATTGAATAGAGATCCTTGTTGTCACGGCATGTCACATTAATAATATTGCATACTATAAGGGCTCATACTTAGTCATGACAATTTGATCACCCTCATCTCATATATATATATACAAAATGGGAGATAAATGATTTAAACTATAAATATCTTTGTTGGAAATACTAAAATGTGTCAATAAGTTGAGTTGCAAGGCTTTTGATACTTGCATAATTATCTTACTCTTTTTTTTTGTTTTTTGTTTTATATATCTATATACGTTTTATGTTTTATGCTTATGCCCTCGTTGCAAGCTTCATATTGCTCTCCCTCCGAACACCTTCACTAACACTTTTTTCTAGTATTTTAAAATGTCCTCCAAAATACATTTTCTTAAATATTTTCTTGCACTTTTATTGATTAATCATTCACCATAACTTTACTCATTTTATTCATTATTAAGCACCCAAAAGATAAAATTGACACACCATGAGGTCCATGACACACACACATGGCTAATAATCACCCAAATCTTTTTATGAAATTTTTTATAATTTGTTAATTCAATATATTTACTTGGATATATATTATTGGGAATTTTATATCCTTGCCGTCAACCCCCTCACCCCAACTTTTTTTTTGGTTATGATGGACTTTCCTTGTCCTTTTTTGGGTTCTATGGCCTACAAAAAATATGAATCCACAACCATATAGACCCAAAATGTATCGCTTACCCTAAAACTAAACTTTCATTTCCTACATATAAAAAAGCTCCTTCCTTTGTCATTCTCACAGTCCTGTCTCTTATACACATCTTAGGAAGACAAGCAAAATCTCACTCTCTATTTTATACTTTTCACTTGCTCTCTTCTGCTATTGTCTTTACTGCACAATAAGGAGAGAAAAATAAAAAATGCTCACCCTTGCAAGCCACAATCTTTGATAAAAACTTATTCAAGAACTCTCTTTTGATGAGATTTTCTTGGGTTCTGAGAGATTATTGAGGTCCTTTCAATGGCAGAAAGTCATGACTGTTCCACCTCAAGCCTTCTCTGTGCAGAGAACACCAATACTTGTTTTGATGATGTTGATGGCAATGCCACAGATGGGTTTGGGGTTTCCCCTTCTTGGAACCACCAAAACAATCACACACACAATAAAGACTCGATTTTTGACAATATTAGATCCGAATCCTTGGAGGGTTTTCCACTGCAGAGTGAGGAGAGAGTGAGGGAGATGGTTGAGAGGGAGAGAGAGCATTTACCCAGAGATGATTATCTCAAGAGACTGCGCTGTGGGGACTTGGACTTGAGTGTTAGGAGAGAGGCTCTTGATTGGATTTGGAAGGTTGGTCTAATTGATTTTTCTCAAATGGTTTTTGGATTTTATCCCATTGATTGTTGGTTTGATTCTCTTGTGGTTTTTATGAGTATTTCAGATTTATGCAACTGTGTTTTTGTTTTCAAGAACATGTTATGGTTATTACCAAGACAAATTTCTTAACAATGTTCAATTTTCTCATAGAATTTCATTTTCATTTATGAAATGTGTTTTCTGTGCTTTACCTTATTTAATCAATTTCTAAGTTGTCTATGAATCTTATGTTCATTCCTTAACAAGTTTTGTGTGGTAACTCGAATGGATTGTTTAGTTTGATTTGAGTTTTCCTTCTATCTTTGCCATTCATTCCCATTTTGACAAATTCTTGGTTTATTGTTTCTCTTGTGTCAGATTGATAATTTGTTCATCAAATGTAATCTCTTTCTTGATTCATGAGAGGGTCACTTCTCTTAGTGACTGGGTTTTGTTCATTGTGATCAACAGGCTTATGATCATTACAGTTTTGGACCATCAAGCGTGTGTCTATCCATGAACTACTTGGATCGCTTCCTATCAATTAATGAATTGCCAGTAAGTTCGGACATTGAAAGCAAGTATGCCTGTTTCTTTGATTTTATTCTTATTATTGTGTTTCCTTATTGATTATCTCTATCCTTGATGTTTGTTTACCATTTTTCTTGGGCATATAGAGAGATAAAAGTTGGGCTGTGCAATTGTTAGCTGTAGCTTGTGTGTCATTAGCAGCCAAAATGGAGGAGACTAAAGTGCCTCAGTTGGTAGATTTACAGGTATAAAATTCATGCACAATAATTTGAAGTTGTTGGTTTGGCAATTTGATATGTTCTGAATTTGGTATTGATTTGATCCGGTTGCCTTTGTGATGAGTGATTGTGTGCAGGTGGGAGAACCTAAGTTTGTGTTTGGAGCTAACTCTATACAGAGAATGGAGCTTCTGGTGCTGGGCACATTGGGTTGGAGGATGCAAGCTCTTACCCCTTGCTCATTCATTGATTACTTTCTAAGCAAGATTAACAAAGTTCAGTATCCATCAATATTATCCATTTCGAGATCAGTACAACTCATATTAAGCACAATCAAAGGTCTGTCCCCATTTGTTGTGTTACATTCTGTACTTGGATGTTCTTGAGGATTAATGGGTTTGATGCAGTGCTGGGTGGGAATTGATTGCAGGTATTGACTTCTTGGAATTCAGGCCTTCTGAAATTGCTGCAGCAGTGGCCATTTCTATTTCAAGGCAAATTCAAGAAGTGGACATTGCTAAGGCCATGTCTTGTTTCAAACATGTAGAAAAGGTAAAACTGGTGGTGTCCACTGAAATAAACCCAGGACAGGACATATCTGCTTTTGCTTATAAAAAGATTTTGCCTTTTATATTTGTTCCAATTTGATGAGCTTATGAGAAATTTAGTTTATGTGTGGGATTTTGCAGGAAAGGGTCGTGAAGTGTCTTGAACTGATGAAAGATTTGTCATTGATTAGTGGGTCTGCTAATGTGGCAAGTAACT
Source organism: Notholithocarpus densiflorus (assembly GCA_030021035.2). Taxonomy (NCBI): domain Eukaryota; kingdom Viridiplantae; phylum Streptophyta; class Magnoliopsida; order Fagales; family Fagaceae; genus Notholithocarpus; species Notholithocarpus densiflorus. The sequence goes on from JARYZH020000031.1 coordinate 3,260,711, forward strand.
TAGCTTCATCTGTGCCCCAAAGCCCTGTTGGGGTTTTAGATGCTGCTTGCTTGAGCTATAAAAGTGATGAATTAACAGTTGGGTCATGTGCAAATTCTTCACATAATAGTCCAGATACAAGGGGAAGACACCAGACAGACCATCTAAAGTAGAATTCAAGTCATGACATGTGAATTTTTATCCTTCACACCCTAGTCCAATCAGTTTGGTTGAATGGGATTTTTGGTGTGGTTTTGGAAGTGCCCCTTTTTTTACAAAGGAGGAGAGAGAGAGAGAGAGAGAGAGAGAGAAAGAGAAAAAAAGAGAGTTTTGAATAAATAAATTAAGGTAGAAAGCAATTAAGGAGGTGTCATACTTCTTGCATGAGAAAGAAAGTCATTAGCTATTTATAATCACAAATGCTGAGACAGCCATTATATATTAGGAATTGGTGGTGGTTGTCTTGGTGGATTAGTATGTGTTTAGAAAAATACAGCTTTTTGTTGTAGCTTCCATTTCAAATGAGAGAGAGAAGGAAGTGAGGGAGATATAATAGAGGGAATATTTCTTAAATTTGTTTTCTTTCTTCCAATGAGAAATAGAAAAATATCCATCAATCAAGTTTTGAAACAGAAATTAGTTTGTCCTTAACAAAAGAACCAAAGAACCATGTTTGTTGCCTTAATACTTCTAATATTACCATGTTTGATGACAAATTAGATTAAACGATGTCGTTTTGGCTCTTGTAATAATTATTGTATTTTGTCTGTTTATTGTTCTTGGAATTGGAAATGGCCAAGCTGGGCCCTCCAGCCCTGAGCCCAGCCAGGCCCACAACCATCTTTTGTTTTGATTGTGACCGGTCAACATCTGGGCTTGCTCTGCACCCATCCTGTTAAGTCTAACGTAATAATGATGAAACCTTGGGAATGCACTGTAGTGTGCACTGTACAGAGCTAATTTATTGTGGACACATATGTCTATTATGTCATTTGCGTTTCAGAGTGAGACTTGAGATGAACTGATGGCACGTGTGGTCAATTTTTTTATTTTAAAAAGTAGAGTAGTTTTATACTTTTATTGTGGGCCATTTTTTTTTACTAACAAAACAATGAAAAGTGAAATTATTACTACTAGTTTTGACTCCATAGTGATGGTGGTAATAATTTCTCACTATGTTGGTTTTCCTCTAAGAAATTATAGCTTTTGTTGTAGCTAACTTCTCACTTTTGACAATGACAGGAATAAAGTTATTGTCAAAAATAAAAATCGAACCGGTTGGTGGTAAATTTAAAATGATAATAATAATAATACAGAAAGAGATTATACGTCAATTATGGTTAATATGTTTTCAAGTGATTGTTAAAACTTTTAATTTCAGTGTCATGACTCATGACTATGATAAAAGAGGGTGAAGTAGCTTTCTTTATGTTAATTTCACTCATTATGGGTTTGTTTGTAGAATTTTACGAAATCAATGTTTTGAGTTTAAAATAAGCGTTTGTTAAAAAATTGTAAGAAATTGTAGTTACAGAACAGAGTTTTGAGTTTTTAAAACACTCTTTTATACTTTTAAAACGCCTAATGAAACGAACTTTAAACAAACTTCATGAAAACTCAAATTTTCATGAAAATTTGTGTACCTAGGTGCCATAAAGAGGTTCATGAAAACCCAATTTTTCTCTCAAAAAGTGACATTTTCAGCACTCTCTCTCATAAAAATATAATTACCTATCCAACGTGTGACCTTTACCTGTTAACCAATGTTTGCAACTGTAAACAAGCACTAGCTCAAACAGTCAAAAATAGAAAACAACATTATAATATGAAAAACCTTAATTGATTAACAACAGCTAAGCACTGCCAATTCTATAATTAAAATTAAGCCAATTATAACAGACTACTATTATGTACTATCAAGGATCCCAATAGCATATAAACTTACATTTACATGTCATATGATATGAGATGGAAGTGACGAACCAACAGTACTAGTAAGTTACAGAAGGCAATTTGCCTTGAAACTTTAAAAGAAACCAACTCAGAGATAGATATTAAACTAAAATGACTCGATCAGCCTTAAACTTTGAGTGCCTAATTTTATATTTTAAAACCTTCCTATTTATACATTTTTCAGCTCTCTCTCTGACTCTCTCCATGTGTATTTGTGTACGGGGATGGGGGGAACACAAGATGCTCAGTGAGTCAGTGCCACTGCAAAATTAGTCGAGGTTCGGTACCAAAATTTTCAGCTCTGACTTATTGTATTAACTGAGAAATATTTAAATTGATTTCTCTGAGGTTCTTAATTTTAGTTTGGTATAAATTGTCTCTTGCTACTTGCTAGAACCAATATATATAAACACTGGGCGACAATTACAAATCATCTTTACGAAATGTGAATGTGAACATCCTTTCATTCCTTTTTACTCCAAATTAAATATATATATAAACTCATTGTGAGGTACTTGTCTTTAATGTGATCCAAGTACTAACATTTTCCTTGCCAAAGATTTCTTTTTTCGGGTAACGGTGCCCTTGTGCACACAGCACACAGTTTATCATATAGTTGATTGAATTTTTTTATAAATAGTCGAGTCACTTACCGTTTAAGAGACTTGTTTATTAATTTTTGTTACTTTCTAATATATATGAGATTCATTTTAAGCACGATATCCATTAACTTGTATAAAATTTTTATAATATTGTTACAAAAAGGAAAAGGGTCCAAAAATAATCACAGACCAACACAAGACCCAATGAAGAACTTTTCTAAGTGTGCGTGGTGGTTTTTCAGAAACCAAAAAAACAAAAAAACAAAGGTGGGCGTCCTGGTGAATGAGATGGCACCATATATCATCACTATGTAAAGAAATATGGAAGATGGGTAAAAGGGTTTGGTCAGAGCTCTCACGAGAATCATAACCCTTTTGTTTTGTCAATAGCTTTGGATGGTAAAGAAAGCATTTAATTAATATTGTCCAGTTCCACAGTGTGAGCTTAATGGAAGGAAAATGATCTTTCAGTTAACAGGGCATAACAGATTGACATAGGGAAGACAAAAAGAAAAGTACAAATACAAAAAGTTTTTGAAGTTCCATAATTTAGCCTTGGGGCTTGGTCAATCATATTCTGTCTCCAATTTAAAACCTTAAAATCATATCAGATACATATAGATTATTTCTGACTTACTGTTTATTCTGCTAACTTAATGGGGCTCATTTCAGAGAGAGAGACAGAGAGACTCTTACTCTCAATTTAGATGGACTCGGTTATGTGTACGAGTTTGTAAGGAAAATTCAAACTTTTACTGAGTGAGAAGCTGATGTAAAATCTTTGACCAGTCAGTCAGTAATATTAGTATTATTCAGTGAACTTAGTTTAACGAGTTATTCATGTTGTCACGTGCTGATGTGCATGAGCCATACGATAAATACAGCTATTTTATTGGTGAAGAACACAGTGATTGCTTTGTACGAGCAAAGCATACATCTTTTTTTTTTAATAAAAGGGGAAAGAGAGAAGGAATGAACGTATTAATCTTGCTTTCATGTGCATTAGCCAGGCTAGGAGCACTTTCAGATTTCTGCTATACTATCATCACCAACACGTACAGTGATTCCCTAGTGTTAGTTTGTACACAAACAATAACACCACCCCAAAAATGCTAAATATAAGGAGGGACGAGCTTGATTATTAGGATATGTAGGAGGTGATAACTTGTACAAAGGATATATACAAAAATATTCTTGCATTCATGCGTGTTACATAAATGTGAAAGTGTCTTATTTATCAACTATCAAGTATATACAATATCATCTTTACATGTATATGAGGTTCATGTGTAGATTTCACATGTAAAAGAAATGTTGCATACACTTATTACAGAAGATACTTTTTTTGTGAGAGAAATATTACTTAAGATTTTTTTTTTTCTAGCTAGAGAAGTATTATGTACACATGTTATATCATAAGATACTTATGATTCATAGAGCTATAGCTACCACCATATTATGGGCAACACTTTTTGCACAAAATATGATCAATGTATGATGGGATCAACCAACTTTAATGCAAGTTGTACGGTTAAAAAAAAAAAAACCGAAGTCTAACTCAGTAGATATTAAAGATGAAGTTAACTCCAATTCATTGCGTGATGATTCAAATGGACATTCACATATATTTTTAATTACATGATATATTTAATAGTTATGAGATTCATTTTAATGATTTAATGAGTTATATAATTAAAATACATATGAATAGTCTTATAAATCACCAAGTAATATTTTGGATGAGATCCTCCAATCCAATTTGAAGAAAAACTTTGTTAATGTAGTGGCTCCACTATGTACACATCCTGGCATGAATGACAAACTTCATATGGGAAATAACAAGTCCTTAATTACTTCTATTAGTGTTATTCATGGTATTTTTGTTCCCTCGATTTGAATCTAATGACTCTTACTCACTATTACATCAATCGCTCTTTCTTTCCACATAACCAAATCATCTCATATTGCTAACACAGAAAATTGTTAGAGGCTATCATAAAGACAAGGGCAAGGCTAGATGCACACTAAAAGTTGATTTAATGAGGCTATCATAAAGACCAGGGCAAGGCTAGATGCACACTAAAAAGTTGATTTAATTAAAGCATATGATTCGGATGAGTGGGACTTTATTCTTCACTGTCTCGTTGCTGTTAGTGTGCCTCCAAAGTTTTTCTCTTGGGCCAAAGAATGTACGCCACACCAAAGTTCTCTATATCTTTTAATGGTGGGCTGGTGGGTTATTTCAATGGTAGAAGGGGGCTGAGGCAAGGGGATCCATTGTCCCCCTTACCTCTTTGTTTTGGTTATGGAAGGCTTTTCCAAACTAAACTCTATATTCATAACTCACCAAAGTTCAAGTTTCATCTAAAGTGTAAAAGTTTAAGGCTAACTCACCTTTGTTTTGCCAATAATTTGGTGAGTTTTTCTGCTACAGATATCCATTCAATAAGCCTGGTACAAACGGCTTTAGAAGCCATCAATAGAGCATCTCTGGGCTGGTTGCTTCAAAGTTAAGTTCTTTTTGTTGTTATCCCCTTTAGTCTAAAGATGCAAATTATTGTGATCATTCAATTCAAAGAGGAAGCTTCCTGTCAGGTACCTTTATAAGTGTTCTACTTATTTCGTGGAGGTAATTGTCTGAGAAAGAGTGTTTTAGTTGACAAAATCACAGCCAAAGTTAATTCTTGGTCCCTGAAATATTTGTCTTATGCCAGAAAACTTTAATTAATACAATCATTTTTGTTTAACTTTCAAAATTACTGGTCTATAATGTTTATTCTCCCTAAAAAAGTCCCTAGAGCCGTGGAACAAAGATTGAGTAGCTTTCTTTGGAATAGTTTAGCCAGTTTTGCAATTGGTGCCGAAATAAATTGGGATTTGCTGTGCAAGCTAAAAAGTGAGGGAGGATTAGGCTTAAAGAGGATTGAGGAATGGATCAAGACAGCTATCAGAGGTTTCATTTGGTCATTGTTTGCTTAGGCTGGATCTTTATGGGTTCCTTGGGCCAAAACTAACCTCTTAAAGGGCAGTTGCTTTTGGATTGTTAATATTCCCCAGGATTGTACTTGAAGTTTAAGAGCATTTACATCAATTTGTGTATAATAGAAAAATGTGTAGAATTTATAGATTTTTCCTAAAAATTAATAACCCACATTAGTCCTTGTATAATTGTGGTAAATTTACAATAACACTACTCATTTTTCATTTAGTTGTTTATTTTTTTTTTAAGTATATCAAGGATGAAAGAAGAGACTGGATGATGGTTGTTGTGTGTGAAAAAAGAGATACAATTAAAAAAAATCAAGAAAAAATTAATATTTTAATAAAATGTAGTATAAAATAGATAATCTAATGTAAGATGTTTTGAAAAATAAGTATATAAAATAGAAAAAAAGTAAGTTCTCATGCTAATATAGGAAGAGACATACTCCGTAACAGGATATATTTTCCCTTCAAATAGACATGAATTTTTGCACGAATGCAAATGCTCTAAGGAAGATTTTAAAACTTAGAAAGGATGCTGCTCAGATTTGAAGTTGGAACTGCCTCCAACATTCTCTTTGGCGTGATTGGTGGCTTCTAGATGGTGTCCTTTATCAGATGTATAGACGATAGAGTTGTTTAGTGCATGTTTTAGCCGGTTCTCTGAATGTTATGGTTTGTAGTGTTTTGCAGGATCGGGGTTGGCATTGGCCTCCAGCTAAATATGAAGACCTAGTAACTATGCAAAGTAAACTCCCATTAATAGAGCTGGTGGACGAAGATAGGTATTGGATCCCTTCAAAGTCTAGTTTGTACTCTTGTTTTAGTACCTGGAGCTATATAAGGAGGAAAAATCTCGAGGTCAAGTGGTGGAAACTAATATGGTTCCAGGGTGCAATTCCTAAGTATGCTTTCATTGGTTGGCTAGCTATCTAGAATAGATTGTTGAGGAAGTTAGGTATATGTGCAAATAATGCTAGCTGTGGAATCTGCCGAAATAGAATTGAGGATAGGGGCATCTTTTCTTTGAGTGGCCTCTGTCCAAAAGAGTGTGAAAAACTATTATGGATCGGTGCTTTATCAGGAATCTTAAATTCCTTTGGCAAGAAATCATGTTGTGGGGGAGAAGATCATCTGAGGGAAGGAGTTTAGATATGTGATATGCAAAATTGTCTTATGGTCCGGTGTCTATCATCTGTGGCAGCTCAAAATCAATGTTCTTCGTCAAGGTAGGATTAATTTTGAAGAGATTATTGCCAAGAGTCTCATTATCAGCCTTTTTACTTTACATAGATTATTGCTAAGAGTCTCATTGTCAGCCTTTTTACTTTACATATATACTGGTTGGAGGTGTTTTTAACATAAACATCCAGAGTTCAAATCCTCCTCTCTCATTATATCTATTGAATTCTCAAAAAAATTCTGAAGAGATTATTATCGAAAGTGTTAAATGGGAAGTTAAAGAAGGGTGAAAACAGGCGGTTTCTGCATCTGTGTTGAACAGAGCAGAGTTGTGCTCTTGGGGCATCTCTAGCTCAGCTCTTAGGTGCCCTCCTTGTAGATGGTGTTTGCTTTTGTTTTTGTCTTGAGATGCTGGCTGGCCTAGCTGGTTCCTTTTTAGTGTTTTTATGCTGTATTGATATACATGTTTCTTTTAAAATAAATTTGCTTATTCATCAAAACAAAACTCTCACATCATTTCATCAATGGGACCGACTCTTTATCTTTAATCTTATTTCTTCATTCCACATCCTATCTTTTCTTATATTTCTACTTATCCATATATTCTTGTTTCATTCACAGCATGTTATGAACATGTTTCGTAATAGCCCAACATTCAAATAGAACATTACTTATTGGAGTCTCAAGGCTGATAATTTAAACTCAAGTAAATATGATCAAAAAAATGCAACTAAATTTTATAAGCTAGACCACTACGGAAGGGTCTAGTTTGTATAGTCTTTAACAGTGGCTGACATACTTCATAGTTACAACAAATGTTGTACAAATCGTAGTAATAAACATTAAATCTAAAGTATAAATTGCCAGATGATTCCTCTGGAACTTTATTGTCAACGAAATCTGAGAGCAATGAATCCAAAATATTCCCTCATCTTTGCTTGGTAGAGGGAATGTAATCCTTTGATATTTATTTCTTCTACAGCATGCGGTGACCAGACTAACAAAAAACCTTTTGATGCTGGTATCTGTCCTAGACTCTACTCTTTGGGAGCTTATATAGATATATTTTCAAGTCTTATAACTTAAATAAAATTATTAGAGAAAGTCAGGCTGGCCTGTTGAAGTCAAGCATCGATGCCACATTCTACTGTTGGGGTCCACCAGCCTGGGATAAGAAATGACTTCAGGAATTGGAAGGTAGACATAGTGAGTGTTGCATATGCCTACAGTAATGCCACTATATCCAGCAAATGCGCCATGAACCTGCCAAACCCACACATCCATATTGAATAGACATTAGCAGGACTGAACCGTCACAAAAGACTTGAAAAAGCTAAAGGAAATCTGAAAACAAGTGAAAGAGGCACTTAAAGAACAACCCTATATATGAAATGACTAGCAAACCCTAGGTGAGTTGAGCGATGCTCACTTGAACTTTGGCCAAGTCAAAATGATTAAGTTTGATCAATCGCTGAAACTGCCAGATCTCAGCTTGCCAACTCAGGCATGCTTGAGCTCTCATAGGCTTGCCTATTGAAACAAGGCAAGTTTGAGGTTGAGTTAAATAGGGCCCTGATCAAGCCACAATCTTACATGGCCCAGCCAAATTGAGCATAGATGCAATTACAAAAGACAATTTCTAATCCAACCCTGGAATAAATATATTTGCTGAACCAAATTCTGAACAGGACCAAAGTTCACAGCTGGACCTACCAGGTCCATAGATGTCAATAAGAGATAAAATTTCCTAACTATATTTAAGACTCTTTTTTATTTCACTCTCTGTATGACTGGATGACTGCTTCAAGTGGTCACTTTTTTTCTAACTTGAAGGAATTTCTATATATGTGCAACTTTAGATGATGCTCGTAGCAAACCTAGTACACTTCCTATGTACACAGGATGCTTTGTTTGTTATTCTCTTCAATAAAGATTTTCAATTACTTCAAAAAAAAATAAAGATCCTAACTGGAAACTCTGAAGTTTCAATCCTTTTCTGAAAAGAACTTCTACTGACTTCAATTTTTATTTTATTTTTAATTTTTAAGTTACACATGCACATAGTGGGTTTTTTCTTTTAATGGTTTAAGCCCATCTGCTCTCGCTGCTTACTGTCATCCTCCATCTACTGTGTCATTTTTATTTTTTATTTTAAAAAAGACTATGCTGACAATGTAATTAATGCTTTTCATTTCTAAATCTCTAGCTGAATGGAAAAAGGGGATATTGTTAAAATACTTAAAAACTTAAAATTTATAATTATTATCACATGCTTTCGTTACAATGTTTTATTTTATTTTTTAATTTGATTGTTAGTTACAATAATTTTAATTATTATCACTATTTAACAAACAAAAAAAAAGCTTAAAATAATATAAAATATACAGAACAATATAAATAAATAATTAACTGTTGTGTCTCGTGTCATGTCATATCTGTGCTTCTTAGGTTTCACATGCACATTTCCACTAAAAATCAGTTCTAAATTCAGCATTTCATGTACATAACCCACCGTGATTGGTTCTAAAGTCTAGACGTACTGGATATAAAACCAATTCAATTTTGAACTTGTTTTATTTGGTTCTAACTTAAGTCTAGACACACTGGATGTAAAACCAATTCGATTTTGAACTTGTTTTATTTTTGGTTCAGCTTATATAAGAATTTAATCAGTTTTTTGGTTTGCCAAAAACCTCACTAGTACCACCAATTATTATTGAACCAAACCCAGAAAACTGGTCCAACCTTGATTATGATAAAGCATCCTATTTCGTGATGAAAGTCTTGATCTTGGCTCATCACATTGTAAATAAACCAAACAATAGATGTTTATTTTTCTCAGGTGATCTACTTGCCCAGCTTCAATGTCATAGAAGTCTCCACTAAGGGATTGGTTGATAATAGGGTTGTTGACAAATGACATTTACTGCTTCTTGGTCCTATGTTTTTACTTAAGATATTCTTGTGAATTGGGTTTAAACAAGATGAAGCCCTTGATTACATTCCCCAGAACTACCAAGTAAGAGATGCTAAGCTGTAGGCTAGTCTCTGGCCAATAAGGTCAAGTGCAACAAATATTGGGCCTAGACATTGGCCATCACTATTGAAATCCCTACACCTGTGAACTGCTACATATCCAGGCAGTAGAGAGACTATATATTACTGTTAGAATAATGGTTGAGTGAGTAAATTCACCATACCCAATCAGCTTAATCTTTTGGGGCAAGTGGTAATTTAACATGGTACCAAAGCATGTGGTCTTGAGTTCAAACATTGTCTCTACTCTCTACTTTACCTCTTGTTTAAAAATTTACAAATTACATGTGTTGAGTCCACTCAATGAGCGGATTTTGGACCCATAATGATGGGGAGTGTTAGAATAATTGTTAAATGATCAAATTCACTTATTCTTATTAGCTTAAACTTTTTAGACAAAGCTTAACAATTACTATGAGAGAGAGAGAGAGAGAGAGAGAGAGAGACTCACAGCATTTTGTCCTAGTACAGTGCATAGAATTCCATCTGATGCATTTGCACGGCATGCACGGATCATGTATGTGGGATCAATATACTTCACATCAACTGGAACACTAATCGCCTTGAAAGCTTTTTTAATCTGACAAAATAATGGTAATTAGATATCAGTAAATAGAGTAAGCCCAATGAATGTAGAGTATGCATGAAAGGATTCAATTTTTTTTTTTTTTTTTTGAGTTGCCCAGAATACTAGTAATTCTTTGAAAGCAAGAAAGATTATACACAACAGAATAAAATATTATGTTGACTCAAAAGCACCTGTGCCTTTTGAAATATTGCTTAATATGGTACAAAATGCATAAGTGTCAACATTAAGTTCAATATAAAATATTTTAAAGAATATATGCTATCAGATTCAGTAACACAAGATAGCCATCATAGCTACGTCATCATTGAAACTTATCCCGAAGTTTGATGATGCCATCTTAGGTAAAATTGTATCCGAGTAATTAGAATAGAACCTCCAAGTCTTTTCGTGATTGAATTCAGAGATATCAACGCAGCCTCTCACAACATATCCATCAAGAAAACAGAATTTTAAACGGGAAGAGAGAGAGAGGGAGGGAATTTGAGAAATAATGAGATAGGCAGTAGACAAATGCAACATGGGCTAAATGTTTTAAAATACACGATCAGTAATAATTAATAAAATTATCTCCAATTCTAATGATTAAAAAAAAGGGAGGTCAACCAATTATTTCCAGCTAAGTACAGAAGCACATGGTCAAAGGAGTCAACTCACGAAATGTAGTCTTGGCAAAAGACACTAACGGAACTTAGATCCTGAAGGCTTGAAGATAGCATATTTTTAACTCTGACAAATGACAACTACAAGGTCAAACAGCAATCCATTTTTATCTATGCAACACATATCAACTGATCTAACACATTAGACATTCAGTCAAGTCATCTCATTGTTCATCAACCCACTGACTTCGGTTGTCTCTAGTATCATGGAGATCAAGATCACATGAAATAAGTCAAAACACAACCACCAACCTCTTGTTGAATGTGTACACCGATATCTCCGAATACAACGTTTCCAGATGCATCCTTAGCATTAGTTTTCTGAAGAAAATTCTGCATCAGGAAAAAACAAAGAATGAAAAATTTTACTCTGTCATAGGGGGAAAAATATCAGGAAGAAGTTATAACATTTATGTGATGTTGTGGAATGTACAAAAATGGTTCATCATAGTTTTTATTGAAGCCAAAAAAGGACTGCACAATGACTATCACCTGATCAGTAATAGCATTCAACCTAAAACCAAAAATATGAAATCCTTATGCAACTTACCTGTCCTGCTCCCTCTGCTACACAGACAACAGCTGAACCCTTTGTCTCAATTAGGTATTTCAGATGTCGCAGAACACCATGAGGCCCATGCAAATTAAAAGGTACCTTAAATGTGCACATCGGCAGTATTAGTAATGGCTAACAAAAATAAGCATCCAAATGATCACTAAGTACCTCAGGCATCTGATTAAAAAAAAAGTACCTCAGGAATCAAACATATGTCAATTTGTCCACTCGCTAGGGCTGCATGCATAGCTATAAATCCACTGCTACGGCCCATCAATTTCACAATGCCAACACCATGATAAGCACTGTGTGCCTATAACAAGATTGAGGCCAAATTTTTTTTTTTTTTCATTTCACCATGAGGGGATCAACACCAGGAAATAATTCAGCAGGAAACATTATATACAGAAACATAAATATATGCAAAGGCAACTTAAAATGCATGTGAAGTACCTCTATATATGCAGAATTTATTGCTCTTTGTGCTTCTTCAACAGCAGTATCAAAACCAAAAGTTTTATCCATCAGCAGAATATCGTTGTCGATAGTTTTTGGCACACCAACTACAGCCACCTTCATCCGTCGCATACGGCACTGAAAGCAGAAGATATATGAACTTAGGCCCCAGGAAGGATAAAAGGCAAGCCCCTAGAAGGAAATAGAGCAAGCACTAGCAACTTGTAAAGACAAATTTAGGAAGGAGCCACAACTGCACATCCTGTAAGATTTTTTTGTTTAGTAAGTTACACATCCATTGGGTCTTGAACTCATGACCTCACCTTCCACCTTGCTTTCACTAGGGGAGGAGGTGCCACTTAGGTGAGAGCTCATTGGCTCTTGATGTTATTATCTTCAAGGTATAGCAGTACATTATTTTTTGTGGGGGATAAGTAGCAGTACATCATTTTCTTTTTCTTTTTCTGTTTTGGATAAGTAGCAGTACATCATTATCTCATTTCCATTAGCCTTGAAGATGAAGACAACACTGATATTTTACAGTATATTGCATTCAAATGCATGTTCTCATTATTTATTTTGTTAATATTATTCATTTATTTAATTGACTTTATAACATGAACTTGTAATGGGAACTATATAAACAACTCAGAAGCAATATTTTGTACTTGGAAAAGCTTCTCTGTGCAGATTCATTCTGGAAAGAATATCTTAATAATGCATGAGAAAACTAAATCAAATGGTGAGCAAAATTAGTGCAACAGTACAGGCTTAACAACCTCATTATGTATTGCATTGGCCCCAGCGTGTGTGCCGTTCCCTCCCAACACAAAAAGCATGTTGATTCCTCTTTCCTGGCATTAACATGCAAAATATAAATCAGATGACTTCTATTATCTCCAGGAATTAAGATGCAATTTTGAAACAGTTAAGAAAGATTAAATGAGCACCTCCATACTGTCCACTATTTCACTAATGCTAGGTCCTCCACGTGAAACACCTAACAAGCTTCCACCAGAAAGATGGATATTCTGAACCACTTTTCTTGATAGCTGATGATCAAAGTCAAAACCTAAACAAATTAATCTACAACTCTAACCATAGTTTCAGAAATTAAAAGCATGCATTTATCTCAGGTACATAGAAAATTTTTGATAATACAATTAATGTTTAAAATAATTACAAAGGTGAGAGAACATACCGGCATTTCATTTAATTCTTTGGCAGAAAATCCACGATAACCAAAGGGAATACCTACAATCTTTTTTACACCATATATTTCGAGGGTAATGACAATCTGCAGCAGAATATGATTTATGTAATTACAATAAAATAAAATCTTAGGCATTCTGATTAGATATGCCCATATGGGGGTTCAAAAGAAATACATTTTGAAAATGCTATACACCAATCAATTTTTTCCTTTTTTTATTATTTTTTTTTAAAGTTCTGTAACTTCAAATGAATATTTGTCACCACCGTTTGCCAGAATTCAGAGTGAGCTGTTACAAATTTACAGCCTCAAAATGCTGGGTGCATGTTTACTGTATTCAAGAAGGTTCTAAGAATGCAGATTAAACTCAAGTTTACATTTAGAGCAGTATTATGCTCAAGGGAATTTTTAATATATAGCAATATAATCATGTTAGGAATATTACTCACTAATATAATTGCTTTGGTTCGGTTAGGTTCTGTGTTGTTGTTTTTAAGCACAGAAATTTGTTAAGCTCCAGAGATACTATCAAGCAAAGGTTTAGTTGAAGTACAAAGAAATGCCAGAAACTAGACCAGACAATACAAATTAAGATGCTGCATGATTTCCACAATGTCCGAGACTGCTCTAAATGAGAAATGATAATTCATTCAAATAAGATTGCAAATTTGATGAGGGTAAAACTATAATCAATGTAATGAATGACCGCCACAAAAGAGTCATGACAATGACCTGTCTGATGACGTCATTGAGACCAGGGCAGAGCCCCCCACAAGTTACAATTGCTGCTTTCACTTCTTCTGGTCTGAAGTATATTTTCTCCCGAGGCCCAGCACGATGAACCCTGCCAAGTTCCAATGCATCACATTATTAAGTCAAAGTTTAAACGAAATTTGATATTACATAAACCAAACACACACACACACGTCAATTTCCTGAGAGAGTTTTGTAAAAAGTTAAAATATGACTACATGTGACATTTCACTTCTTTTCAAGACTGATGAAAGCTCATTTGCAGGAAACTTTTCTCAACATGCTTTGCTTATATTTTGTTCTTTCTAGAATGAGTTTAAATTTACAAATGGTAGAAACTACTGGATACGTATCAAACTGTTATCAGTCAGCATAATAATTACAGAAATGCCAAGTCAGTGTGTTGCAACTCCTTCAGAGAGAAAATCCAACTTAACTGTGGTAACAACCACTCTCTAGAGACTCTATGGAATCACACATATCTCAACAGAAATCCAAGAGTACATTTTCTTGTGCAAATTCCAAGAGATGGTTGGTCAAATCCAAGCCACAAGTTATGGTAACTTTTTTTTATAGGTAAATTACACACTCATTCAATGGCTTTTAAACCCATGTTCTCACCCTTCACCAATTCTTGTGGGAAGAGGAAGTGTTATTTGAGCTATAGCTCATTGACTTCTTTTGAAAATTCTCAAGGCAACCTACATTCTAGATCATGCAATCATCTCACACAACTAAAATCCCTTTGCATTACCTCTCTAGGTCATAATACCCCTCCATGATTGCCTCTTGACAGCAAAGACAGGTAATTACTCCATGACTCACCAAGAAAAGAAAAAGGAGCCTTCTTGAAACTTTATCCTAGCTTGATCCCAGTTAAAACCTACACATTTATGTAACTCTCCCATCTTTCTCATAATGTCTTTGCGTTTTGTGAACCCCTAGGCCATGAGAGCCAAACCACCACCCATCATCACTACTGCTGTATGTTCACAAAAAATCTATCATTGGCAAGCCTCTGTAGATCTCCATTCACTCTAGGTTATACTAGTATATCAACAATATCACATATTTTTCTGAAAGCAACATTGAGTGTTTAAAGAATTTTCTAATCACTGCCACCAAATGCATACTCTCGATTTTCACAATCGTCTAAAAGAGAGTTAAGGATAGATAATTACCATTGTTCTACCCAAGTACAATCAGGATCAATGCACTCAGCACCAGCAGATGTAGGTGATGAGTAGTGTATGACCTGAAATATTGAATGAAAAGGAAAATTACGACAAAAGTGGAAGTAAATAGCTTGACAGAAAAGATATCACATCCCTAGCATTTTGCATGGGAATATATACAAATATTGTTCTTGGTGCCCTAAATATGAACAATGAGGTGGCATCTAAAATTTAGCAAGTTCTAAAAAACTCACATCTAAGTGAAAGATAGGGCTATAATATCCTAAAAACATAGCAAGAATGAAAGGAAAAAAAATGAAGTTCCTCAACTTCCAAAAATTGAAATTTGTACTTTGGATTTCTACACCTAACTTGCATTCGTTTATTAGTCCATTTGCCTCCGTCAAAAATACTTTGCAGCAATCAAATCTCATATTGATTTCTTGAAATTATTCATCTTTTTATAGTTATCTTGAAGCTATGTGACAACATTGATTTCAAGTTTTCCCATTATACATCATCTTACACAACTAGCATCTTCTGCATCATATATAACTTTTTTTTCTTCAAAAAAAAAAAAAGAAGAAGGTGAAAGTATATGATTGGTCCCTACAATTTGAGTCAGGATCTATTTTATAGCCTTAAATTTGAATAGTTCTTTTCTAATCCTCAAAAAATAGTAAACGTGCCAAGTTAGTCCTTCCATAACAATGCTGTTATAACAGAGTGTCCTGTGGATTTGCCAAAAGTTTTCATATAAGCAAGAATTATAATGGCAAATTTATAGAAGGACTAGCTTTGTAATTTACAATTTTTTGAGAACTAAAAATTAACATTTCATATTTTAGGATCTAAAATAAAACTTGACTCTTAACTTTAGGGACCAAAAAGTGTATATTTTCCAAAAGTACAAACTTAGGGTCATCAAAATCAAATTACTAATTACAATGTTATTAATGACTAACATACAATGTCAATACCCTTTTTTTTCTTTTTTTTGTTGATAATTCAATAGTTGGGGGTTCCCTGAATTGGATGTCTTCATTGAAATAATCCGAGGCACCAATTGAGCTACAAGGCTCATGGCTACAATGTTAATACTTAATATATAGGAAATAAACAATATATACCTTAAGAAGTACCCTGTCGTTTTTATTTATGTAACCATGCCACTCCTCATCTGATGGGTAACCTCCTGCAAACTCTTCTGATACCGGTGTCCTGTCAACACATATTACAAATACAATAATTAAAATTAAATTAAAAATTCAAAGCACATTCATAACGGACAAAGTTTGACCACAAACTTAGTTGTAGCCTAAAGTTACAACAACAAATTCACTATTAGATCACATTTTCTTCTTATATCTTCCATGCTTACAAAATTTAAAGAAAAACAAAGATCAATAGCTATGTCATCAATCAATTGTTTAAATTGCAAGTTTTTGTAGTATAAAATCGTGTATAAAAAATAAGTTTATAGATCATATGTTTAATAACATATGATTGTTAAGAGAATAAAGAACATGCAATCCAGTAGTTAGATTTTCAAAATTCGTAGTAATGTTAATTTTTTTTTTAATATTCATAAATACCATGTATTTGTAGAGTTTAAGCTATTTTTAGTTGAATCAGCAACGCAATGCACCAAAAATTCCAGAGATTTTGGGAATGTTCCAATTCATGCATAGTTTGCAATTTTGCTATGATAACACAATCACTAAAGCTTATTGAACTACTTGAAGTGTGTTTACATGAACAACAACTTAATAAAAATTGAGAGCGAGAGAGAGAGAAGCAGACCTCATTCTGAGGCAAAAAGTGGAGGGAATGGAAACGGCGTCGTCGAAGACATCGGTGATGTGAGGGATGTTGAAGCGAGTCTCGAAGTCGTTTTGAAACTTGAATTTCCAGTCTGGATCACTGAAATCAATGGCGGGGCTGTGCTTGGCTGACTTGGCAGACACCCGGATCTTCTTGGCGAGTCTGGTTGTTGAATTCGATCCCTGAAAACGGGAGTTCAAGTAGGAGGGGAAGGTGAGTCCATAGTAAGAAGAAGATGATGAAGAAGAAGAGAAGTCGTGGCCGGGAAGAGCGAGTTTGGGAGTGATCGCGTGCGACAGAGTGCCCATCAAAATAGCGGAGATCACTAGGCTAACCGAACTGCGATCAGCCTCGAACAATGTGAAAGAGTTTTTTTTTTTTTTTTTTGCTATTTGCTCTTGCAGACCAAAAATACTTGTTCCTTTTTTTTTTTTTTTGTTGATCGAACTATTGTACTTTCCAGAGAGAGAGAGAGGACAGACTTGGAGACAAAAGTGAATTCATTGGGGAAGTGTTGTGTTGGACTTGAATTAAAAAAAAAAACCCACGAGGCTTGTCAAAGTTCAACGGGGTTAGCAAATAAAAAAAAAAGGTTCAACGGAGTTTTATGACCAAAATAACCTTTGCGTGTACCTCAAATTACGGAAGGGGGACCCAAGCCAGCCTTTTTCTCTTTCTTTTCAATACTACCGGGACAAGGACTACTAAAGGAGCTGGCTTAAGGATTCGAAACTTCTCGCACATCCAGGAACTATTCTGTTAGAATTCCTTTCCATAATAATTTGGTGCACAATTATAATTATGCATTGTGTATACGATATACAACAATAATTAATGAGATAATAATAACATCCTTTTAAGTTTGGTTAATTGTCACTTTAATCTTTTTAGTTTCTTTTCTTTTATTTTTTTATTTATAATTTTGATCTTATAAATTTATTTTTTGTCATTGCAATCTCGTAAGTTTACATTTTCTCTCATTGCAAATTTTTTAATGGAGTGGAGGAAGTATTAACGTTGACAACAAGTGTGAAATTACATAATTAAAATGACAAAAACGAAACTTATAAGAACAAAATGATAATTGATCAAACTTAAAATGTGTAATTTGCAATTTTTACCTTAATAAAACTTCACATATCTGGTTATCCTTTTCTTAAAAAAAAAAAAATACACACTTTCTCATTTATTTGGTTCCATCATGATAGAGGATGAAGAGAAAGGGTGTGAAATTTCGGTACAGAGAGACTATCAACTTTTTATATATTAAAAAAAAAAATCAATAATTTATGGATTAGTTTATAGATAGAGTGAGACTATATCTATGTCACTTTTTTTTTTTTTTTTTTTTTTTTTTTTTTTTATGGTTATATCTATGTCACTTGGTCGGTTATCAATTAGTTTTCTAAATCAACAGTTGACAATTGGTTCATTGAATCCTTAACATTATTTTGGAACCAAAAAAAAAAAAACTAAACTGATAAACAACAGCCAAAGCCGAGGGGTTCAACACAGTTTTGAGTTCGGTCGACATTTTCGACATGTGAATTAACAATCCTAATTGATGGGTTTGGCATTGTTGAATTTGTTAATGTTGATGATGCTAAGTTTGTTAAGGCCTGACATTATTGAATATAAATGCATTGCCAAATTTGAGGTAAGCCTGCTGTACAAGTTTATTCTTGGTTATAACGTTATAGCATTAGAGATTTAGTAGAAACTATGGAGATCTATGCTTCATTGTTCCCATGCCTTTTACCTATAGCTTGGAAAAGTGCAGAGATAGGTTAAAACATCACGGGCTAATCAAGATGTTGTTGCACCCTTTTTTGGTGTTGCTGAATTAAATTTGCCATTCAAGGCTTAGGAAACCCGACTAATCTTTGGATTTGAATATAGTCCCCACTGTCTCACACTCTCACATGAACATCAAATTGAAATAGTTACTAACGAATTCTTGAAATGATCCCAACGGTTAGATAGAGAAAGTCTATAGACACAAAAAATTTCACGCTCAACTAATATAACAAATTATTATTGGTAAGTAAAAAAGTGATATCAATAGTGAGTCCAAATAAGAATTTGTAAAAGCTTGTCAACTCAATTATTGTAATGTAGTGCAATTTGCAATTGAAATGAGGCTAATAGATATGTCTTTTGAAGGTGACGATGTTGTGGTTATTCAAGCTCTGCTAAAGAATGATCACAACTAATCTATTTTTGGACATGTGATAAAGGATATCTTATATCCTGCTTTGTTGTTTTAAGAGAATGTAAGTTTTCCCATTTAAATCACAATGGTAACTGTTGCTCATGCCTTATCTAGAAAGGTAAAAATACGTGATGAGCATAGGTATGGCTTGAAGACTTGTTGATATAGCTCCCATTGTATTATTTGATGTTCCATGATTTATTTTGAATAAAACAACTGATTTGTTTCTCAAAAACACTAAGGGCATCTCAATAACCTCACACGTCAAGGATAATACTACTTATGGTATCATACTTATGAATGGTACCGTTGCTCAGAAACATCGTGCAAGGGGTCACATTAATAATAATCGCATTAATTGTGTCACTAATCACTATTGAGTTTTCCCCTTAGTATTAAATACGATGTGACTTGTTTTTTAGTGAGATTTCTAACCAATTAGAAGGGACTACCCAAACAGGGAAGGCAGGCATTGTAAATCATGATGGTGATCAGGAGATTCAAGACCAACACATACCTAAGGAAGTATAAATACCCCCCCCCCCCCCCCCTCCCCTCCCCCTTGTCCGTTAAGAGGTATGCTTCACACCCGAGAACTAGGCTTTAGCTAAAACCTCTTTGAACCTTCACTAACTTAAGCTTCGGAATGCTCACAACCGTAGCGTACCGCACTGTTTGGTACTGTGCTCATTACTGTGCAAGAACCATATCACTCAAGCTTCCAACTCAGAGCTACCAATCTCCACCTCCATTTACTAGCACATGCACCCTCACCTAAATCGTACCACCTACCTTGATATATTATTGCTACTATATATTGTTGTTTGTATCGAATTTGTTGACTAGACATACACTTAATGGCAATGTGAACAATATATATAATGTTCTTTTATCTAATATTGACATGAACTTGATCATTTTCATTTTAAAAGGCCTTCGACTATTTCCTTAAAAAGTATAAAATGGTCTCCATCCTACATTGTTACTCTTACCACTTCACGTAAAGTTCTATTTTTTTCCTCATAGGTGATCATAATAATTTATTCATTTGTCTAGTTTAGAATTTTTAAAAAATTTTCAATATACAATTAATAGAGATTGTTCGATATAAAACATGCAAACCTCCAACTTTAGACCATTATGCCATGATTACCTCCATAAGAAGACAACAAAAGTGGGAATTTACATAACTGAAGAAATTCATACAACTCATTAATTAGAAAAAGACATTGTATGATCTCCTGGGCATCGTCACGCAATTCAAAATAGGTATAATAGATTTTGTGGGTCGGTGTTAACGTGCAAACTGATCACGCATTTCCTATATATTTCAAGTTTTCAACAAACAACATCTGGGTTCTATTTTTGTATCTCATTAAAAAAAAAAAAAGAGAGTAGATTTGGTAGGTAGTTGACTTTTCTTGACAAAGAAAACAATCTCTACCTGCCGCTACTGGCTTGTTTCAGTTGGAAAGAAAGGTTTACCTACTACACAGAATCACAAACATCGGATTCGCATTTCCTTTCCAAGTCACACTCACTGTCACTGATACCGTATATTTTAACCACGTGCTAACTGCTAAGGCATAAAGACTTTTAATGATCTGTTTGGTTACAGATATATTGAACTTGAAAAATGCCAGCGTTATAGCATAACTTTTATCACAACGCACCTAATAATCAAGGTTTGTAGACTCGGACTGTTCATTGAACCGTAAAAAGAGAGGTTTAAGATTTTTGAAGTCGAACCATGATAACGTCATAATTAATTTAATAATTAATTAAAGCCTAAATATAGATATTAAATTTATAAAACTAGCAAAATTGACAATATATCTATATATGTGAGGGAAATTTAATGATTTTCAAGCATATATTTAATAATTAAATAAGAAAATTAATAAAAAAAAATAATAACCATAAAAATATTAAAATTTATGATTAATTTTTGAAGTAAAGTTGAATATCTTTGAAGGATTTTAATTATAATTTTTTTTATTCCTTGTAAGAGATGAATAATTTAATTAAGTAGAATAAAATTGTGTTAAGTTGTTTTTATAAAAATTTAAAAAAAAATTGCTAAGGGGTTCACGGTTCTTGCCACCAGTTCGTGCGGTCCAACCCCGGTTTTAGGAGTTCACGGAATTAACAAAAAATTCGGCTCTTTATGCTTAAAAAACCGTTTTCATCCCGGCTCCTAATTTTCACGGTCCGACCTCCCGGTCTGGTGCGGTTATGAAAACCTTTCTAATAACGAGTTAGAAGTGACCGAAACAAAAGTCATGAGTCCATATAGATTTATAACTTCACTACATATGACTCACCACGCGAATGAGTTGTGTCAATTGACGTGGTCTTCAGGGGCTAAATTTTTTTATTTTATTTTTTATATATAATAATTTAAAATTTTATATTTGTCTACCCTTTAAAAAAAATTTTGGGAACATTCTCAATTTTTTTTATGCCAATAAAATTAAACTTTGCTCCATAATTTGTTCTACTTAACAATATATCGAGGCTTTCAAGCAAAAAGAAAAAGCCAAAAAAAAAAATTTTGAACTAAAATTTGAAAAAAAATATTATAACATAGCAAGCCCAAAAAATTTATAATATTGCTTGATTGTGTACATTGAAAGAGATGTAGCTTGTAGCATTGATAATGAGACTATCATGCAACGATTTCAAAATATGAAAACTCGTAGAAAGTTATTGTAAATTTTATGTATTTGCATGTTTTTTTATTATTGTTGTTGTCAATATATGAATTTCTTTTTTTATTAAATGGTATAATTTATACTTTTTAAAGAATATCTTGAAAAATATTCCTAAAACCGCGACGTGGTTGTTGGTTGATTAAACCCGGCTGGTCCGAATTTGCTTCACTCCTTTTCCTACGTGTAAAGAATGGACTTTTGTTTGTGGTCCATTCTGTATTCCACATCTGTCTAGTGCTACTCTGACTTGACTGGCCTCTACACTACAGACTCGACGCTGCCTCAAGGAGCGGTTTTGGTAGTTTTCCATCTACATCACCAATCAGAGGCCACCACATGGAGGTGCTGAATTGAATATTGTCGTATAAATATAATTTTCAACGGCTTAATTAGTAAAGTATATTATCATAAAATAAAAGATTTTGTGTTTATTTATCAAAAATTAATTAGTATCTTAGTATATAAATAAAGAACAATCATTATAGAATGAATGTTATATGTTAATTCTATAATATTATATACTATATAATAAAAATTGGGTTTTAAAAATTGTAAGTGTGCCAAATGTCTATCCCACATAATTGCCACTTATATTGATTTTTAATCATCGATTTACAATTGACTTATTTGTACTTTTTAAAGTTTTTTCTTCTCTATTTTTAGTGGTTCTACTTCTTATCAAATTTTTAGCAACAATTAATTTTTAATTATACTTTTACTATTATCTTATTTATGATTTTCAACTCTCTTTAATTGTTTTTATCAATTTCTCAATAAACTTTTTTTATTTGATGGTTTTTTTTTAATAGAACCACCAGATATTTTATTTACAAAGACACTATCAAAATTAAATTTTAAATACGATACAAACTCTACAGGCCGTATGCACTTAGTGGATGGTAGTTGGAGTCTTGGAGACAATTCGGGATCTATTCTTTTCCGAGATTTTTTTTTTGAGAACAACCAATCCGAGATCTTAAATCAACACAAATGTACTCTTTTTATTTATGGGGTTTCCTTGCCAACACCAAATTCCATTGCCTTTCTTTCTCTTTTCCTCAATTGTAATCCTCCTTTTCATTCTTATCTTTTGAAATATTAAAAAAAAAAAATTGATATAAAGTATAAACAAACCTTTTATATCCTAAATCAAAAAGAAAGTTTATCCATGTAAAATGTCATGCACGATTTGAAACATTGCTCAAGGTAAGATTTCAGAAATTTCTTTTCATTCCCTTACCAATATTTGATTCATGCATGTTGTTATGAATGTGGCTAAATCAAATTATTCTTATCAACTTTTACTCACACTCTCACCTATTTCTCTCAAAATTTCTTTGTTGTTCTTTGTTCATTGCTTTTAGCTTAAGATCAATTATTATTATTATTATTATTTTTATTTTTATTTTTATTTTTATTATTTTGGTGTAATTAGGAGTGTTCATAGGTTGGTGTATCCGGTTTTGAAAGGGTTTTTTGAGTCACACCATTGACATCTGTTTCCTAAAAATGTGGGAACCATTGTCGCATAGTTGGATTGATTTTTTGCAACTTCAGTGGCGGCTTCCATTGATGCGGTAGTTGGTGGCCACCATCACATGAGAGAGAGAGAGAGAGAGAGAGAGAGGGGTCTAAAAATTTCAAGGATTCAAATCCATTACCCACATAACAAATCAACCACAATCAAACCCAAAACTTAAGATCTAAATTTTTTTTAT
The DNA here is from genome assembly GCA_030021035.2 of Notholithocarpus densiflorus. NCBI lineage: Eukaryota > Viridiplantae > Streptophyta > Magnoliopsida > Fagales > Fagaceae > Notholithocarpus > Notholithocarpus densiflorus. The sequence goes on from JARYZH020000031.1 coordinate 3,284,314, forward strand.
CAAAACCCACTCCTGAATCCAAATAAGGAGAGTGGAGTTGAGTGTCTCCCCTTCAAAGTTTAAGGAGCAAATGAGAGGCAGATTTGGATTGATTCAATTTAGGAAGCAATGGATTTAGGATATATATATGTGTGTGTGTGTGTGAGACTTGGTGACTCAGTCTGGATCGGCTTGAACACCCCTATTTGTAATGTTTCCCTGATTCCCAAATAGCTATTGTTTTTTGTGTTAGTTTCATACTCATAATATTAAATTTCATCTTTTTATGTTTGATTTTTATTTGTGTAATGTTTATTTATGCTTTAATCGATTAAATCAATTTTCTTGCATAGTAAAATTTTTAATGTTACTATTCCTTGTTTTTTATCATATCTATGCTCAAATGCTTTGATCACATAGTTCTACTAAGAATAAGAACTACGAAAGCAATGCTTCAATTTTGCTTATCCATAGTCTCAACAACACCCCAATTTTTAAAGGCATGTTCAATATGCCCATATGGATGAAAAGTGGTTTTACATGTCCATAGAAGAGAAAAATATTATATTTTTCTCCAAGATTTGATTCATCTTGCAACCAATAATTTGATGGAAAAAATTAGAAATGCAAGGAGCTCGCCAAACAAACTCCAAAGTCAAGTGGCAACTATCATTATTAAAGACTTCAATAAATTATATAATTCTTCTCTAATTTGGGATTATTTCAAATTAAACCCTAAATTTTAATTTTTTTTTAATAACAAAAACTTTTTAAATAATTGAAAGTACAGCCATACGCTATATCATTTTTTTATAATAAAAATACCTAATAAATAAATTTGATTCTTTTTCTTTGTGGTCTTCGCTGCTCCCCTCAAAAACCATGCCTCAGATGGCTTATCATTTCATGGATGTTGAGTTTAGCCAACGTCAGTTGCCTTAAGTTCTAGAGGTGGAAGAGATTCACAGTTCACCACTCTCTCTTTTGTATAATTTTAGGGTTTTTCTTTGGAGTTTAGGGTCCGTTTGGATACTACTTATTTTGCTAAAATTTGAAAACACTGTAACAAAATAATTTTTAAATGTGTAAATAGTATCGTAGGACTCATTTTTAATGAAAGTTTTGTTGAAAAAAGAGGTTTGTGGGTCCCGTGCACTGGAAAAACACTTTGCAGCTGAAACGCGCTTCTCCCAAAAAAAAAAAAAAAAAAAGGAACGCAAAACACAGACGCTGGGCTGTAGACGCAATCCAAACGTGTATTTAGTGAAAGATAGACCTGGGCTTATTTTATTTGTTAAGTTTTTGTTGATGATTTTTGTTAATTGAGCTAATTTTTTCTTTATTTTTCAGATTGGTAAAGTTTTATTATTGGGCACATTTTTGTTATCATTTGGGCTTTTTTTAAAAAAAAAAATTAAGAGGGTCAAGCTTTTGAAGGTAGGGGGCAGGTCAATTTTCGAACTAAACGAAACAGACTGATCAGCTCCAATAATGCAAGCCTCATTCCTACAGCTGAAACCAAGACTTACATATAATACATAGGGAGGAAAAAGAAAAGCTGACATTGGCCAAGAAAGCCCAAATGGTGTCCAAACAAGACGAAGCTAAGCAGTACTCTGAGTTCTCTTTCAACAAGCCTTGTTAGCCCAGTGGAAAGGTAAACTATCCATATAGAGGCCAAATCTACACACATCAAACATGTGGGGTGTTGATTGTGCTTTAAGTGCAACCCAAATTCTTGATTCCTTCCACGTAAAGAACTAGTTATCAAAGGAAAACAACTCTCTTCTTATATCCAACATTTACATGAATCACTTCCCATTTTCTGGCTGAGATATTTGGCTCCTAAATTTGAATAAGCCAACTAAAATAACGTCTCTAACGGTCATTCTTTCCCTAAACATCCTCTCTTATGTCCTCTTCATTCCAACTGTGCCACATGGTCCCATTCCCAACAGTCCAAATCAATTTTACTAGGATTTAAGGAGGTTGTATTTGCAGGACAAGTGAAAAAACATATAATATAGATCAAGATGGACAAAGAAGCAGGAAGATGCATCAACGCTGATATACTAGGTTTATCAGTTTCAATTCCTAGTCAGTAGAATTAAGTTCTTATTTCTCAATTCATTAGTTTTTAGTTTCAACTTTCAACTCTCATATCCTTTGTGGGTTTTGCAGATTTATCTGTTCTGTCATCAGGGGAGCAATCACATTTGAATTGTCATAGCGATGCATGGAATGGCTCTTTGGTAAGTATAAATATAAAGTTCCAGCTCCTATTACCTGTTTCTTTTCTTCATTTTTAATTACTGATATATAGTGATTTTGGCATTCTTTTACTAATGCTAGTATTGTAACTATTTCTCTTTATATATGGATAAAAATTTGTTACACACACTCTGATATAAAATTCTATGGATAAAATGTCTTTGGAGTGGTTTTTCTTTTAAAAAACTTTTTACTTCGTCACCAAAATTCTTGTGTCCTTTTTATTGTTTTATATTACATTGAATTGTGCTGATTATTGTTGTATTATGATATTTGTTAAATTATTAATTTCGGGTTCAAAAACAACAATTAGTCAGTTAATTAGAACGTTGGGGTCAATTTAGTTTTTTCACTGTGGTACAGACTGATCTTAATGAAGCACATTCAAGGAATAATATCCGGAACAAGCAAGTCCTACTGGGGCCTGCCTTGTCAAAAGAGGAGCTGAAGATTCGCAGTGAGCTAGAGATGGATATAGAAAGAGACTTAGAGCAAGAAATTAAAGATGGGATATACCATCATGCCCTCAGGTTGCACCGGCTTTACCAGCAGCGAAGGGAAAGGAATGAAAGAGAAGTATTTGCATTATTTGAGACACAAAGTCAACAAATAAGAAACAATAACAAAACACTTCTTGAGGTAAACATAAGCATAAAAATGGAAGGAGGAACCAAAATTGAAATAAAAGAGAGTAAGAAAGAAGCTCCTGAGAAGGGTAGGCCAGGGACTTCAAGATCAGAAAATGTGCAAGCAGTACTAATGGCTCCTAAGTCCAAGAAGTTCGATTGGGCGAAGACTCTTCGATCCAATGCAGGTCCTATTGTTATTAACAGACAAAATAATGCAAGCTTAACTCTTGCTAGAACACCAAGCAATGGCCACAGCCGCTACTCGAATCTTAGCCTTGACACTGTTAGGAGAAATTGCACTAGTGCTTCTGGGCTGCTCAAGATCAAAGCAAGCGGTGAGAACAAAATACGTGAACAAGGATGGAAAGTTTGACATCGTTTTGGACTTTCTGATATGAAAAATAATAACGATACTACGTGTGATTTTGGGCCATGATATTGCTGTCTTGGGAATAAATTTATTCTTCGATGAATTGTTTTGCGAATTATTGTAAAGGGTTTGTTGATTATGAAAGGGATTTATTGTATTGTTATTTTGGGTGTTAAGCTGACCTTTTTTTTATGTAAATAATAAATTGTATATTTTGGTGAATTTGTGATCTAAGCGTTAGGCAAAAGTTGCATTAAAATATTGATGACACATATATGGCTGCTGTGAAGATAGGAGAAAAAGAAAATAGAAGAATATTCAAAGTGGAGTCTCATAACATTAATTAATCATATCAATCCCAATGGCATTAAATAATCCCAACATAGTAGTATTTACTTATTTTTTTCCCAAAGCTTGCAAACATTTAAGAGGCCTGCCGGAATTTCTAGAAGCTTCATAAAAAGAAAAAGGCAGGCAAACCAAAAAGGTGACAAAATTGTGAGCTTGTTGTTGGCCTCTGACCAACATGTAATAATGTGACATATGAACAAAAAATAATGAGACAAAAGATGAGCTGGGGAAGCTATTATGGCAGTCACTGGTTTGCCATGGGCTTGAAAATTATTTGTGGGGTGTGGACCTACGCCTGGGAATTACTTTGGACCTCTTGTCTGCCAAAGAGCCTGGGGATTTTGTCTTTAATCTTGGCCCATATGATAGTGGAATGGCCAACTTCAACCCCAAGCAATTGTTTTGATTTGGAAAATTAAGCTTTCTTCAAGGGTCATATTAATGGCCAAGATCCTCATACCTCAATGATATTACTCAATTCTCCTCTAGACTAGGTCAATGAACCGTTTGTTACTTTTCATGATCACTTTAGATGTACATTTAAACTACAGGATATGTATTATTTCATAGGGTTCAACTCCACCCTATAATGCTAGGTCTTGAGGCTTAATTAATAGTATTCCATATATGCTTTTCCGATGTTCATTACAACTGGAATTTGGAAAGCCAAAGTCCTATCACATTATTGGTGCCATTCGAAAGTCTCAAGTCGATATTTTGTTTCCAAAGTACAAATGTAGGAGAAGGTTCACATCTAATTATATGTTGAATTTTTTATTTAAAACATCTCACACTCTCAAGAGTCTTGTAATTCAATTGACATTTTTTAGTGTTTTCAATGGAGATATTCAAAATTCGAATCATCTCACCCCAACTATCAATATATTATTAAAAAAATCTGCCATGCTCATTTTGTCGTGAGAGGATCAATAATTCAACTAAATGTAACCCACTATTCCCCTCCACCCGTTCCCCCCCCCCCCCCCCCTCCCACAATAATTTTTTAAAGCTTTAGAAGAAATATAGGTCTTGATTCAAGTCTTTTACACATCTTGGGGTTGACCAAAGGAATCTCTCCCTGTAATTATCCAACGTGTTTGAGACAGGAGATAACACTCATTTAGGGGATTAGTCAATGTTGAAGTCTTAAACACCCTCGTTAAAAAAGAGAAAAACATCTTTAATACATCTAGTGAATAAATCTGGACCACATCAATATCACATCAAGAGTTACATTTTTACCAGTTTTATCAAAACACTTAACATTCAAAGACAAGGATGATTAATTTCTTTGGACTTTTTCCTTTAATATATATTATGAATGAATAATTTTGAATATCACGCCAAGAGTTACACTTTGCGTTTGAAAAAAAAAATCGTTAATTTCTTTTGCCTTTTCCCCTTCATTACTTTTTTTTATAATGAATGAATAATTTTATTGAAACCAAATACTAATAAAGTTGTGGGTTTCAATTAGTTCAACTAATAAAGTCTTTATTTATTTATTAAGAGATTTGGGTTCAAAATCTTTCAACACCAGAAATCAATTGTGTCTTAGCTTGATGATTAAGAATAATTATCATGAAGCAGACGATATATATGAATCCTTAATTTTTTTCCCTTTAATACACTTCAATCATTATTTCATATATCGGATATATGAGTCCCCCTTCTCACGTTATGTGATTCTCACAATCATATGAGATCAATATGCTGTTAGAGGGAGGATGAACATTTTTCATGCATGAGATACTTTCTCTAACACTTATCTCAAAATGATGAAGTTGCATTACTAGTCTAGGTGCCTTTGCTAATGGACTATAGGTGGTCTCTATGCAAGACACCTCATATTTTAATGGCACCTTTGATAGGGTAAATGGGGACCTCCAGTGAAGTACCTTAAAGACTTTGATGGTGCCTTCACTAGTGGGCCAAAAGATCGCCATAAGTTGAGTGTTATACACATTTCATTACTTCTTTTTGTTTTTGCTTTTATTCTTATTAGGAAAGTTTTAAAAAGAAGTTATTGTCACTATAAACCATTGCGGGATGATTCTATTAATTAAATATCAAAGCACAAAGATTTTCTTCAAATTTGATCAAAGGGATCTCTTCTCTCAGCATTTGTCATTTTAGTCATTCAAATAAATTATATGATTATTAACAACAACAACAACAAAAAAAAAACCATACAATTAAATAAAACATGAATACTCATTTGACTCGTCATTTATTACTAGTAACTTAGGAGAACTTTCCTCCAAACTGGTTAATTTGGAGAGAAATTCTATCCAATATCAAATGTCTAAAATGATGCATTTTATTTCTAAATTCGAATTATTTGTTAGGATTCAAAGCTTTTGATTGCTTTTAAGGTTGGATCACCCGTAAACCATGTCCAAACTAATTGTTTAGACAAGCATTCATTTCAAAGCACCATGAAGTTGTGGGCTTGTGGCATCACATAGCATTACAATTGGAATCACAAAAAAAGGCTCACTTGCACCCCTTTGGACCTTGGATTGAGTAGGGACAAGTAGTGGACCACGATCTTATGGTCAGCTCCAGCTTCACAATTGGTGTGCCATTGAAGCGTCCTGGTCTTTCGACTGTCAAAAAGGTATCTAAGGTGCCAAAGACAACATCTTTCGAACCTTTCCCATCCAATCCTCAAGTTTGCTTTCAAAAAGTTGATCATCCAAACGAATATCATGAGCGCCCCCCCCCCCCCCCCCTTTCAATGTCATATGTGCACCTTGACTCATCTAGGACATATATGAACCTATATGCAAAGCAACTAGATAAGTCTAACACACACAGCATATAAGCTTGGATAATAATAGTTTCTTTATACTTTGAACAAGAAAATAGAAGAAAATATCTATTGGAAAAGTTATAGGCCAAATCATATCAAATCTCCAAAAATTGAATAATGATATATGATGACATGAAAGTCGTAAAATAGGCTAGTGGGTTTGTAGCCTAATTGGCATCTATCTCATCCTCAATTTTTAGTTTTTATATCACGGGTATGATTTATCTTCACACTCAAAGAGTCAAAAGAACGGAAAGAAAAATAATGTAAAATAGTTTTTTTTTTCTCCCAAATTTTGATGCCTTTTTAATTTTGTTAATATTTAAAAAGTTCAATTCATATTAATATGAACCATGTTCCTCTTAAAAAGTATGAACTAAAAAAAATATTCCTCTTAAAAAGATACATATACGAAAATTTTAAGAATGATGAAAAGTTAAGAAGATAACCATTGAGAAGCTTTTGAAAAAAAAAATAATAATAAAAATAACATTGAGAAGACATGAGCCGCAAAAAGAATAATGATTTCCATGAGCTGTACATAAAAATTCCAAAATAAGCATTTGCTATTTTGTGGCACCATGCCTAGACTGAAACCAATCGAGTGAAATCAAACCATGATTGGCAATGTTGGCGACTAACCGAACAAGGTTGTGATCTTCTTGACTATCAAACAGAAATATCACACACCAGCTGAATTTTGATATCAGAATTAGCGTACAAAAAACAAAGGTTGTAACTAGTGCTAGCTCCAAGTGTTTTGGTTTTGGCATACATCTTTTAGTGTCCAAATCAGGAAACGATATAGAAGACCCAAAGTGCGATACTCATGCGAAAACAATAGAAAAAGGTGCTTACTTCAATTCAATGCGTCAAACTGAAATGACTCATTGATAATGATAAAAGCATCTGATTTTTTAACCCAAAAAAAAAAAAAAAAAAGCATCTGATTTTGTTAATACAAGACAAATTATATTAACTTTCTCTTTTTTCGGTATATTTACGGGCTTTGCTAGAAGTTAAAATAATGTAAATTTCGATGTTCACACACATCAAATCTTTGGCCAAGCAAGAAACATAAACGATATATCTTTTGGTCATATAATGAATAGGGTTGTTATTGTTTGTAATCTGCCTACGTGTAGTGCAGAATTTGTGTTCATATTCACAAAGTAGCTTTATAAGATAGACATAAGAGGTAACAATAATGATAAGGCTAACAAAAATGATGAGTGGAAAACTAACCCCAAAAATGGATTACTACTGCTGTCTTTGAGTTTATCATTTTGCTAGTTCGGTTGATGATGATTATTAATGTCACTTTTATCATACCAAACAAGTATTATGGAAGTATGAGTGGAAGAAATTAAGCCTATTTCATAATCAGAGTATAAGCAGCGGATATGGATGGCAGATTAGTGGATTATATATACAATAAGATGAAACCCATTAATTCAAATTATTACATCCTAGCTAGGGGGGTTACTGTAGAAATATATAAGCAACCTCAACCTTCATTGTTTTTAATTTTCACAAAAAATGTTGCGACTCCCATCTAGCTAGGATAACTTTTGAACTCAAAACCTTTACTTTGAACTTTCTTTTCAATGGCCAAAGTATAAAGACAATCCATGAATTGATCAGATTAAGTATATTCATAGAAACAGGATGTTTATACAAACTGTCCGATCCAGCTAACCTTTGACCAAGATTTCCGAATGTGGACCACATCACTTATTTGCAGCTTTAACTGCATACCCCCCGAAGAAGCAAAGCATCTTTAATTAGAGCATTTCTTGTGGGTAGGGCTTGGACTCCAGAAGAGGCAATCAATCAAAAAAAGTATATCTCTTGCTAGTTAAAATGAAACATCAAACCCCATACATAGAACTAAGGACCCCTTAGGCCTTAGCCACGTCTCTCTCTCTCTCTCTCTCCGTATTTTGCCGCAAGTAAGGAAGCAGGTCCACCCGTCCAGCATTATCAAGCTGACTGAACCGTGACTCGAGGAAAGTGACCTTAGCGCTACCACTAAATTCCCATTATTGAATGACCACCAATCTTGTTGTTATAAGGAACCGAACCAAAATAAAAAAAAGGCGTGGATGATGTTTAATATAAAGTTATAAACTATTATCATTGCTATACTTGTGTAATTTTCTAATAAGAAAAACAAATGAGTAAACCATTGTATTATGAATGAGGATGAACAACATCAAAACAGATTCTTGGGATCTCTAATGGATTCAGTTCAACAAAAGCGGAATCTTCAAGTATGGTAGTAGTTGAGGAGTTGCAGACAAAAGCTGTGTGCCCTTCTGATATATTTTTATAAGAATTTTTCTGGCTGCTGAAGTGCCCACATGTTCCCTTTGAAATAGACTCTTGAAAGAGGTAAAAAAAAAAAAAAAAAAAGAAGAAAAAAGAAAGTTGAAACAAGCTTTGGATCTATCGAATTTCTTGAGCATGAACTTATTAACCCACATTTGGATTTGAGTTTCCTTGAGAGAAGTACTGCTGTTGCTGATATATTTTCTTTCCCAAGACAACAAAACTAGTAATATTGACAAAATTCAACCCAAAAAAAAAATAGTAACATTGACAAATAAAAAATTAGATAAAATTCACATGTAATAAAACAAACCCTTCTGATTCATATCTTTTATTTCCTTCCCAAGGTGACTGACCCCTTCAATGAGTAAACATCTGGGTTCTACCTTCCCCTTAACAGGAGGTCCATCATATGATTAAACAGATGTAATATATTAAAATAGAAACTATATAATTCATATAGTAAGGATAAAAGCAAAGAGGGAAAAAAAGAAGAAGAAGAAGAAAGAAAGTAAAATTAAAGATCAATCAATGTGAGCAGTGATGACTGCAAAAGTAAATGCAATGTATACGAAAAAGAGGAAAGACTTGGCAACAGAAACAGATCAGACAAGGGGGTCTCTGTGGTGACAGTAATTAAACTTTGCTTCTTCTATGATGTTTTAAAGTTGGCCAAAGTACCTTCAGAAGAAAAGATGAGAAGAAGAAGAAGAAGAAGAAGAAGAAATGAAAGCAAGCAAAGGTTCTGAAAACATCATGTAAAAGCCCAAAGCATGTGCATCCACATTGAAGGTTCTGTGTTGATAAACAAAAAGCAGCAAGAAAAGTAAACTCATGCAATACTATCCATAATGCTTCTAACATAAACCCCCCATACCCTCTCTCTCTCTCTCTCTCTCTCACTCTCACAGAGGACTGAAACGAAAAGTTGGGATAGTAATAAATGACAGACAGATACTTGAACACACGTAGAAAGAGGTGAAAACGGAAAATGCAGGTAGTCACACGTTTGTGGTGCAGAGAGAGCTCCTATTCCAAGTGCCTGAGATGAAACAAACTTACAAATGAGAGGTCAATTTTCTAACTTCTAACATAAACGAACCAGACTTTCAACTCCAATAATGGAAAGTCCTCATTCCTACAGCTGAAAGCCTGAAACAAAGACTTATATAATACATAGGGAGGAAAAAAAAAACCTTGAACCCCATTAATATCTACTACCGGTACCATATATATAGACTATAGAGCACCCATTTGCTAGCACTGTTACTACCGGAGCATATATATAGGTAATGTAACAAAGCAAAGATTTTGCATGCACTGAAATATGAAAATGAAATTAGCTAGCCCATCAACAATAGTCTAATCCAAATTGACAATATCCATCCAAAACACCAGCAGTACTACCTTAACACAAAACCCTCCCCCCCAAAAAAAAGAAAAAAAAAGAAAAGAAAAGCAAACCCTAAAATCCCGAGAAAAGTAGCAGAATTTCTCAGCAAAGTCAGCAGCAACACAATTTCCCACTTCCAATTCCTTCATCCCCGTACCAATCTTTCTTTCAGTGCACTGAGCTAGCTAGCTAGATAGAGAGATAGAGAAAGAGAAAAAAAAAGATAGACATTAATAACAGACAGAAAGAGAAAACCAAAAACCAGCCCCCTCCTCCCTTCTTTCTTAAAAATCCTTCTTCAATGTCTAGACTTGAGCTACAAAAGAGAAACACATCTTCTTCTTCTTCTTCTTCCAAATCTTTTTTTTAATAAAAAACTAGCTAGCTAGCTAGGGCTTCTTACCGAGTGTGTGCTTGTTGTTGTGCATCCAAACCTTGAGCACATGACGCTTAACCCCAGTCTCGTTACAGAACTGCTGCACCACCTGCTCATCATGCTTCTGAATCCTCCAACCCAACCTCTCAGCCAGTTCCATCATCCTTTCCTTCTGCTCCTGCGTGAACTTTGTCCTAAACCTCTTCTTCGAAGCCGTCCCTACATACCCACCACTCCCTCCACTTGGGTTCGACACGTCATCTTGCTCATCCCTACTATTTCCCCCACCACCACCTGAAGTCGATGGCAAAGCCAACGGCCTCTGCTGGGTCGCCACTAGATACCCAGCTGGTGTTCGATAGTACTGCGAGAATTGATGGTGGTGTGGAACCATGTAAGCATCGCCGGAGGCCATGGCGGCGGCGGAGGCCGGGGAAGTCGAGATTCCGCCGTGTCCCTCGCCTTCCTTACGGTGGAAGTTGCGGTGACAGTTACAAGCTGCGCATTTAAGCCCATCGAGTGTGCCTTCAGCTCCAGCTGGCATGAACTCGCCACAACCGTCAAGCGCGTGGCCTCCGAGACCCACCGCGTGGTTCTTCAGACACTCACGGTACCTCGGCTTCCTCGACGGCTGAGTCACAGCCTCAGCTCCTCCACTTCCTCCTCCTCCTGATGCTGCTAATACTCCACCAGAGCTCTGCATTTTGACTCGACCCGAGTTCGCCAACGAGTCGTAACTCGCCCCACCCAGCTCCATCTCTTCATCGTGATCTTCTTGATCCTCGAAATCCATTTTACTCTCAGTAAAAAATAATAAAAATAAACTAAAATCACCGCCACTGCCACCAAAGGCAAGAACTTTTTTTTACAGGAAGTTTTCACCTTTTTTTTTTGGTTTGGGATTTAATGGGTTTTGGTTATGGGGCTTAAAAAAGGTTTTAAGCAGAAGAGAGAAGATAAGAGGAGTGAGAGAGTGTGGCCATGAATTTTTTGTTTACCTATCTCTCTCTCTCTCTCTCTGCAAAAAGAGCTGTCCTTCTTCAAAGTCCTTCATATACTTTCCCGTTTCTGAAACCCAGTTAATTGGCCCTCAATCCTGTCTCCTTTCTACCCGCTATACCCGGTAAACCGGTTTTTTTTTTTAAATTAATTTATTTTTACTGAGAGGTAAAAAGGTAAAGACAGTGAAAATTCGAAGGGTTGTGGGGAAGGTGCTTGTGACTGTGAAATTCAGAAGTGGAGTGGTGGTACAGTACTACAGTCTGCAGCACAAAAGAGAAAAAAAAAAAAAAAAAAAAAGGAATCCGAAAAAAAAAACTACTTAACAATAACAAAATCATTAGCATACTCTTTTTCTTCGTTTCTGAAACTCCACGCGCTCAAAAACCTCTACATTATAATAATAATATATTAAAACGACACTAAAAACCCTGTGGGTCATGTCAAACCTGTCCGCACGCATTCCCGTACCTGAAACGAACTGACGTGAGGTGGGGCCCAGTGGAGTGGCGCGTAGAGTGGCGCGTGAAAAAAGCGTTGGATAAAGAACAGTACATAACCTAAAAAGAAGACACTTATAAAGAGTACTATTGTGGGGGAAGGGAATGGTTGTGTTTTTTTTCGAGTGAGAGTGATATGGATGATGAAGGCAAAGGGAACAGAGGGAGTAAATGTACGGAGGTAGGGGGTGTGAGAGTGAGAGTGTGGGGGAGAGGGAACATGGAGACCGGCCACGGAATTACATAGGAAAAATTAAATTGTCGGCATTAAAGGCTGCTTGCTGCCTACGTGCGCTCTTCTCCGACATGCGTGACGCGCGCTTCGTGTCAACATGCATTTAATATTTTCTCTGTCCGTAAAACAGACGACGCTACGCGCTTCCAGTACTACGTGCTTCCATTTTTTTTTTTATTATTACTATTTTTTTTTTTAAGCTACTATTTTCCGTTTTTTTTTTATACAATAAAATTCTATTCTAGTCTAATATAAGTGTATATGTGTATGAAACTCCCTCTTAGAGATTTGAATCTCGACCCTTACCCCCCACACCCCACAAGCATTTATACTTGTGGAGTGACCATCACACCGAGGGTGTGCGGTGGTCTATTTTAGTTGTTATAAGTTGTGTTGTCCATCAATCCGTCAGACTCGACCCACAAGTCCGAATTGATCTGACCCGAAGATTCACGGCCGGATTTGAATGCCCAGACAGGGGCGGCTCTAAGATTTTCTTTTAGGGGGGTCAATAGTGTCTTAAGTTAGAATTTTGTTGTTGGGGAGTAAAAAATAAAATGATTAATTTTTTTTTTGTATATACAATTGTCATATTATATACAATAATTTAATATAGTATTTTAAATAGTATACCATACAACTATATAGTAAAATAGTCTAAAAAAATTATTAATAGTTTAAAGGTCAATAAGAAAACAACGATAGAATGCATATAAATAAATAACTAATCATAATATTTGTCAAATTAATAATAATTTATTATAATCATATGTAATGTCAATTAAATAAAAATATATGATAAAGAAGAATAGTAACACACCTAAGAGTAGGTTTGAGAGTAAACGTTAAACTAAAGAAAATAAATAGTAACTTATATAAGATTTTCCTTTTGAAGTGTATGGATTTTTAACCACACATGGTCATTCTCTTGGAATTGGAGCAAGCATTAAAAGAATTTTTTGGACTTGAAAAATTGTAGAACACTTATCAAACTACTTGATTAGATAGAAAGAAAATATAGAAGTGAGAAAGAGAGAATGAGAAAATAATCATAGATTTAAATACAGATCAGTTGGTTGTACAAGTGGTGTAATTTTTTGTTAATGAAGAAGAAAAGTGCAGGAAAAAAGAGTTTCATTCTACCATCAATAGTAAAGTAAGCCAGAGTCCAGAGCGAAAGTTTATTTATTTTTTAACAAAGGAGCAATTTTAAGAGTAGTGCTATTGACAAAATATTTACGCAATAAAATCTATATGGCAAGTTGTTAGAAGTATGTAAAAAAGTGATGTTTTATGAGTTTAGATAAAAAGCCAATTACAACTTGTCACTTAACTTTTATTATAAAAATATTGTGAAAATAGCACTAATATGATCATATTTCAAGTTTATTTCAATTGGGTTTAAACAAAATTTAGGGTCAAGGTGTTCAAAATTTTATTTTAAGGGTCAAAACAAAAAAAAAATTAAAAATTTTATATATAAATTTTTTTTGGGGCCAAGCCAGGGGGTTCATTTGAACCCCCTGGGCTGGCTATAAAGCCGCCTGCAGGTGTGGGCTAGTTAAAGATAAAATTTTGGGTTTTCGATTCAATTTCAGGTTCCATAACTCATAACTCGTAGAAACCGACCCGACATGTGAGAAGTTTAAAAATAAGGCAAAAAAAATTCAACCCGTTCAGTTTCATTCTTCAAAACAATATTTTCACACTCCCTCTCCCATTCTCTGATCTCTCTCTCAAATCCCTAACCTCTTCTTACAGCGGCCCCGCTGTCGTCAAGTTCCTCAAACCCAACTCTCGAAACCTCCTCTAATCTGCATCAAATATCCTTTAATCTTGTGTATCTGATGGTGGGTCAGTAAAAAATGTAATTTTTTTTTAAAGAGTTCGCATTGATCTTGTGATGGATGTGGTGATGATGGGGGAGGGGAGTGGTGGTGGTGTCAGTTTAGTGTTATATCTTTCTTTCTTTCTTTCTTCGTTTCAATCCATAGATCTGACGTCTTGTTTGTGCTATGTGATTTCTGTAGTTTGTATTTGGGTTTTGATTTCTCTGTGTCCTTTGGGTTTTGATTTCTCTGTATTTTTTGGGTTGATTTCTCTGTCCTTTTGGGTTTTGATTTCTCTGTGTTCTTTTGGTGTTGATTCTATGTTTTTGGATTGATTTCTCTGTTTCTATGTTCTTTTGAGTTTTGATTTCTGTATTCTTAGGTTTGTGATTTCTCAATTTTCTTCTTTTACTTCAAACTCGAAATTACTTGATGGCTCCGACTTGCTCAACCGATGACTCGAGCCGTCGGGTTCAACCCGAGCATTCAGTCGGTTGCGGGTCCATTTTATGTTCACCCAAGCCAATTGGGTCGGGTGCAGGTCAACCCAAAATTCGATCCAACCCGACCCATAGACAGCCCTAGTTACATGTGTGAAGTGTCCAAGAGAGATTCCAATATTATTCTTGGTACCAAATAATTTCATTTGACTACAAGATTCTTGACAATTGACATAAAGAATCAGCATTCATTTGTTTTTAACAAAAATCACATTTTACATTCTAAAAAATTACTTATTTATTATAATATATTATTTTATAACTTAGCCCAAACCTAGGTATTGTCCCTCAAAGTGAAAAGTCTATGTGAAATATATTTTCTCCTAAATTGAGGGGTTTTCAATAGTGTCATTACTTATGTTATTACAAAAGAAAAAATATAAACAATAAATTAAATCACATTGCATTTCATTGAATATGAATTTACATTTGGTAGAAAAATTACAAGACTATGGTCCCAAATACAATTTAAGAAAAAATACATAGCTTTGGTTCTAATTATATACTACCAAATATAAAATTACACAGATAAGGTACTATCTAGAACCATTGATTTAAGTTCGGAGTCAAAGTTATAAAGTGGGAATGTGTTAGACACCCACTTTGTTCAGTAAAACCAGTCTCTTAGACTATGGTAGCCAATTAAATATTCTATAACATCATGTCAAACAATTACATAACATATGTCACAATAAAATTGAAATTGAAAATGATCATATGAACATATTGTAATTGGATTTTGAAAATTGGATTTTTGAGAGTTTGATTAGAATTTAAAATTTGAATTTGAATTTTATTTGAGAATTTAATTTTTTTTTTTGCACTTGAAAATTTGAAAATGGATTTTGGGTTTGAAAATGAAGTTTGAGTTTGAAAATCAAATTTGATGTTAAATTTGAATTTAAGTTTGAAATTTATACTTGAATTTAAAAATAATTTTAATTTTTTACGTACAAAATGAAATTTACTTTAAAAAAAGAAAGATTTTATTATAACTTCAACTAAACTTATGGATCTGGCACAAACAAAAGGTCAAGAATATATTATGAACATGTGTAAAATTCTAAGACCAAACGAAATCACAAATGATATTGCCCAAGAATTAAGATCTAACATAAGATTTCAATTGAGGAACATGCATCATTTTCCTATTTAGATCCTAACTAGCATGGTAAAATTATGATTAAATTAATTTATACACGCATGACATTTACATAGCAATTTAATTATAGCACACATACAAGCATACAAATACACAAACAAAGAAATAAAACAAAATATTAGAAACAATTACTTACACATAATATTACAAACAAGGGAAAATTCCTTTAGAGGCGTAGAGGAGTGAGAAAAGAAGATGCCTAGGGACGTTTGATCACCTTGGAAAATGATCAAAGGTTCCTACCCTTGTTGCTTCCTCTAATACTCTAAAGAAACTAGTTCTAGCGTCTTAGAGACGAACTAGAAGTGTTGCTTCATTGCACTAAGCATCTTGGCAGACCAAAGTGCAAAAGCAGCTTCTAGCTCCTCTAAGAGACTGGGGGTGGGGTGCTTTGGAATGACGATGTCTCTCTCTATTTTTAGAGGGTTGGGAAGGCTCTAGAAAGAGGGCTGGAAGATTGATTTTGATAGGCCAAGAATGTATTGACCCCTTGTGATGAATTAACCAATTAATTAGCCAAGTGAATTAATTAGATTCAATTACATGCAATAAGTGTGGCAGCACAAACAAATCAGGCAGCACAAACAAATCACCAATTAAACTAAGTATGCAGCGAAAATTAAATTGATACGGTGATTTGTTTATGATTGGGGAAAACCTACACAGCAAAAATCCCACCGGGTGACTTTAAGGTCACCACTCCCGAGAATCCACTATTATCACAACAAGCGGTTACAAGTAAAGGAATCTCAGTATCTTATATCAACCTACAATTGAACCCTTACCCCAATACCCCATTGGACTTGTTTTGTAGTGACAATCTCTCATTTCAATGCACGGCTCCCAATACGTGACTAACCAATTATGCGAATCCTAGTACGCGACTTCAATCAACAACTAGAGAAGGTTGTTGGCTGCAAAATTCTTCAGTTCATCACACAATGAAGATCAAGAAACTCCTTGGTTACAAAACCCTACGATGCACAAACACAACAGCTTCTTCACAAGAAAGATGAACTAGGGCAAATTCTATCTTCGGTCACAATTTGCTTGAACAAAACTTTGCTCAACATTTGTGTAACTTGTGTCACCTTTGACGGTCCTTAAAATAATCCTTATATATGTCTAGGGTTGTGAGAAAAGAAAGCCTAAACATACAATCACGGATTGGATGAAAATCAGACTCGAAAATCTGAGTTTCATAAACCTCGATAGATACCCTATCTGTCGAGCTGCTGTCGAGCCACGGGCTGGAACAGCTCTTCAAGGCTCAATAGATGCTAGTTGTCGAGTTTTAATGAACAGCACTTTTCACACTTGAATCTTGGACAGACTTGCATGGCTTTAACACTTGAACTTGAAACCTTGTTTCTTAAAGTATTAAACACATCCTAAATCTACCCAAATACAAGTAAAGTGCGTTTTGTCAAAAGATTAGCCAATTACATAAAATAGTGATATATGTTCTTAACAAGTGAAACACATATGTCCTAACAATCTCCCCATTTGGCAATCCGTGACAAAACCACAACAAACAAATGAACATATGAGAGAAGTCATAAATCACTCAACTCATACTCACTTGTTGAATACAATAAAATCTATCCTAACACAAACTCTTGAAAAACTTTGCAAGAAGAGAGGTTATGACAAGTAGACTTTGACAACCTGTATTTTTGAAACACTTTAAACAAAACTCATCAAGACATCTTAGTGTGAAACAGAAATAATAGATTGCATACAAGATTATAAGAAGCATGTGCATAAAGAGAGAAAAGAAACAACACATGTAAGGGTAGGTGAAAAACATACATCAATATATAAAGAATATAAGTACAATGTATGTCAAAATGGTCACAAGACCCATGTACAAGAACAATGTATCTGAAAAGGAAGAAAAGAAAAAGATACATAAAAACCTCACTACATCCCTCAAAATCAACACTCCCCCTAACAAAAATCTCCTAAACTAACTCTCCTCCTAACTATGACTACTCTCATAACCAAAACTACTTTCCCTTTTTGTCACGAGTGACAAAGGGTAAGAGTGTCAAGTAGAAATCTCGTTAGCACTGGAAGAGCTCCATCATCCTCATCATCGGAAGTAGTAGCATCATCATCAACCTCAGCATCATTAGCACTGCCGGAGCCATCACTCTCATCCTCAGATGCCATAGGAGAGGAAGCCACCGTGTAACCACCCATCTCAGCCTGGCGTCGTGCAATACGATCAACACGGGTGTTCACCTGACACAACTCATCATTGAAAGTGTCGAAGCGAGCATCCATGCGCTGAAGCTGCGCCATGATGTCCTCGAGAGTCACTCCACTCGTAGAAGAAGAGGGAGCGGATATGGATGGAGCAAAAGGAGTGGGAGGAGCTGCCATACCAGACCACCTCGAACGAAACTATGCCTCGCTCCGTTTAATGGTAGCGGCTTCTATAGCACCCATAACATGGAAGTGGTCGGACAAAGGAAAAGGAACAGAAAAATGGTGCAAAATTCTCGTGATAGCCGAAGGGAAGATGAGCTTATCACGGGTCGCCGAATTCATATGAACATCTATGATGAAAAGAATGAAATGAGAGGAAAAATCTATACTAAGATGCTTAAGAAGGGAAAGCAAAAACCGAGCACGGGGCTCTGTGATAGAGTTATAATGAGATAGGGGATGAAGGACAAAAGTCATGACCATGTTAAGAAAATGAGGACCTTTAGCAAAGGCCGTGCAAGAAGTGAATTAACGCTCACCCCAATCAGAAAGGCGCTCACAAAAAGAAGAAATAAGCTCATCTTTAGACACAATCTTAAGACGATCACAACTAGGGTAGTCAGGATGCTCTACCTTAGGGACACGGAGCACATCGGATACAATATCCGGTGTGACAACAATGCCCGTACCTCGAACGCGAGTAACAAAAAGAGGTACTGAATAATCAAATCCATGCATGTTGGAGTAGAACTCCTAGATCAGCACGGATGGGCAAGTGACTGGAACGTCACACAGTGACTCCCAACCCCTACTATAGATGACAGTGGGTAGGTCAATGTCAGAAAAGTCCGACAGAACGACTTGGCGTTCCGAATGAACGCCTCGTTTAGAGAGATTCTCAAAGAAGTCCGTTTTGGCCTTCTCATCACGGAACTGGACAGAAAAATGTGTAGTGTCAGCAGAAGAAGATGCCCCGAAACGAAGAGGGTTCCGAGATGGAGCAAATTGACGTTTGGGTGCTATAGAAGCAGACTAACGTAAACGGAGAGAGGGAGAGAGAGAGAAGACAATCAGAAAAGTCCCAAGCAGTTCAAATATATCAAGATATATTGAAAAGAAAGAATGTATGCATGGGAATGCATGAACATGTGACATGTAATAGAAAAAGCATCATGGGCTTAGCCCAATCCAAACCTACTAGCACACAAGCAGATAATAGATATAGCACACATCTAAATGCATGAAAATACAGTTATAATGCTCATGAGAGGCAATGCATGAAATTTTTAAGATCGAATCTTCAAAACCCATCCCAAAAAATTTGCAAAAACCTCTTTGATTTTGAAAAACCCCAAACATTTTCCAAAAACCCCAATTTTTAGGTCAAAAGATGTGAAAATGCATGAAAATGAAGGATTAAGACACTTACCAAGTGAAGGAAACTTGATTAAGGCCGAAAAATCCTTGAGGAAGAGGTTCGGAGTGAGTGAGAGAGGTTTTGGGAGGTGAAGAGACCAGATAGATCGAGAGAGATCGAGCAAAATGAGGTCTGAATTGTGCTAAATGAATATATAGAAATTCAGTAATTCTCGACAGATAGACAGGTGTCGAGATTTAAAAGTTTCGACAGATTCAGCTATCGAGAAGGTGTCCAGAGGTGTCCACAGCAAAACAAGCTCGATGAATGAGGTAGCTGTCGAGGAGCTATCGAGGGGACAGAAACTTTCTCGATTGATCCACCTAGCTATCGAGAGGTGTCGAGATTGCGATAAAAAGCAACTGAAGAGCTCGATAGATAAGTTAGGTATCGAGAGGTGTCGAGGAGCTGTTGAGATTGCTTAAAAACAGTTTTTCAAAAGAAGGGAAAAACAAAGACATGAATGCAATCAAACATGCAACTCAACCAATGATCCAATCAACATTTTGAACTCTCAAAATCATCTCTCAACAATAAAAAATGTTAAGCATTTTGATCTCAAAACACACACACACACACACACTAAACAAGTCTAACCAATTTTATATTTCAAAAACAAGTCAAGACAGTTTAGTGAGCATACATTAACACATGTATTCCTTGTGATAGCCAAATCACATTGTACCTGCACATGTATCAAAAATAGCAAAGAATATTGCATTTTATGTGTGAAAAACATCACAAGATTGCATAAGCGTCTTCATGTTATGACGATTTGAGATATGAGAAAATCACTTTAACTCACACACAATCATAACTGTTTGATGGAGACTATCACCTTCGAGATACATCCTATAACTCCCATATCTCCTAGAATACACGCTTGCAATCATATATAAAGCATATTTAGTTTTTTTGCTCTTTATTTTCTTTGCATATTTTTTCTTTTAAGCAAATCATGCATGAGCATATAAGAAAGAGAAAAGAAATACCCAATTATGTTAAGCAATTGACATTCTAATTTTGCTATGCCGAAGCACACAAATGTCATTTCATGATTGGCGGGCAATAGTGGTGAGATGGTTATTTATACATTTCTCTTAGAATTTTCTAGTCCTTCCCGTCAAAAAGAGTGATACGAGTGTTAAGTACAAGAGATTACTTAATCTTACTTATCACAAACACGAGTCACAAAACTCACTTGTTTAGTTGTGCATAGAGATGCTCATCTAAGCTACAAAAGATACAAAGTTTAGAAAACTTTGTTTCAATGACCATCCAAGGTACACAAGTATCAATGTACACAAAACACACACTGTTTTTGTATTTTTCTGATTTTTCAAAAAAAAATTATTTTTATATGAAAAACAAAATAAACAAAATTGAAAACAAACAAAAACATGTTAAACAAAGCAAAACATAAAACTAGACTAACTCAAAACTTGAAAGCAAAACACAGAAGTAATGCAAACACAACAACAAGGAGAGAGAGAGAAAAAGTGATAGAATCACTTAGAGCCCTTTTCCTTCCACACCTTAGAAGAACCTTTCCTTTAAGTGAACCCTTGAACCGGCAATGAGGGGGAAGAATTAAAACCGTTCAAGTTCGAAAGGAACATGAGGGCTTTGAGAAGATCTCCAAGGAGAGCAAAAGAGGATGGAAACTAATTCTGGTTTCCCGATGCGATCATGCCGTTGCTCTGTTGAGTGGCTAACCACTTATAACAATTAGGTCGAGTATGACCAGCTGCTCCACAGTGATGACAGAGATGCTGCTTCTTCTGTTTAGGCTTTTGAGAGTTAGCCTTCCTAGCCCTATGGTTTTTAATCTATTTCTTATCAAGTTTAGGGGGTGCTCCTAAGATAGATTTACCCTTATTTATGTTCTCACTAGCTAATTCATTTTTAACAAAATTGTTTTCAGTTTCAATATTATTAGCAGGAGGAACAAAAACAGTAGCACTAGTAGAAGCAATACTAGGAGAAGAGAAATTATACCCTAAACCGATTTGATTGGAAGCAGATTTCTGAAGACTAAGCATCTCATCGAGCTTAACACTTGAAGTTCTTTCCAACTGGGCTCTGACTTGGAACAGTTCTGTTTCAAGTTTCTTGGTCTTCTCAGCCAAGAAATTGTTCTCAAATCTCAGTGCTCCAATAGTCTGATTGACTTCATCAACCTTTGTGGAAAGCTCTTCTCGATCAAGTTCCAGATCACTCAGTTTCTTGGTGGCCAGCCTATATAGTTTCTCGTACTTCTCAGACACCTTATATAACTTTTCATAGGCTGTATGGATGTCATCTTGTTCATCCATCTTCTCAAACTTAGACTCCACCAATTCCTTTGCTTCATCCACATCTTCAACAATCCCCTCAGTAGGATTGACAGTGGCAGTAAAGGCATTCAGGATTCCGTCATCCTCATTGTCGGAATCATCCTTAGGCTCGGTGTCACTCAATGTAGCAGCAAGTGCCTTGCTTTTCCCAACAGTCTTGAGATACGTAGGGCACTCTTGTTTCGTGTGACCGAAACCTTGACACCCAAAGCACTTTGGTCCTGAGGGAACAGTGTACTGATCGCCATCCCTAGCATCTTTTTTCCCTCTATCTTGGCTCTTGAACTGTGAGGAGCTAGATTGCCTACGGTCCTTGTTGAAGCCCTTCCCATTGGCATTTTTCATGAACTTTTTAAATTGCCTTGTAATATAGGACTTCATCTTAGAATCTTCATCCTCAGAAGACTCATCAGTATCACTGTTCTTGGCCTTCAATGCCATGCTCTTGCTCTTGCTTAATTTCCCGATCCTTGTCAAACCCAACTCATAGGTCTACAGATTACCAACCAACTCAATCAAAGGAATTTTGTCAATATCCTTTGATTCCTCAATCGCGATGATCTTGGCATGGAATCTCTCGGGTAGAGATCTGAGTACATTTCTCACAATCTTAGGTTCAGGAATGGTTTCCCCAAGATTGAAAACTAAGTTCACTATGTCCTTGAACTTGGCATAGAACTGATCAAATGACTCATCCTCCTCCATCTTGATCTCTTCAAAGCTTGTAATGAGCCTCTGAAGTTTTGAATGCTTGACAGCCTTGGTTCCCTCATAGGTTGTCTGGAGGATGGTTCATGCTTCCTTAGCAGTTTCAGTGGAGGATATCTTCTTGAACTCCTCATTTGTGACCGCACTAAATAAGGCATTCAATGCCCTGCTGTTAAAATTTGCCACCTTGATCTTAGCATCATCCCAATCGGCCGGCGCTTTTGTAGGCTTGGTTCAACCTATCTCTACAGCTTGCCACACTTTATCATCTAAATACTGCAAGAAAGCTCTTATGCGTACTTTCCAATATGCATAGTTAGTGTCATCAAATAAATGAAGTATAATAAGAGATTGTCATTTATCCATGACAAATAGGGGTCAATGGATCACACAGCAAAGATTAACTCTAATCAGAGTGTGCCTGCTCTGATACCACTTGATAGTCCAAGAATGTATTGACCCCTTGTGATGAATTAACCAATTAATTAGCCAAGTGAATTAATTAGATTAAGTTACATATAATAAGCGTGGCAACACAAACAAATCACCAATTAAACTAAGTATGCAGCAGAAATTAAATTGACACAGTGATTTGTTTACGAATGGAGAAAACCTACACTGCAAAAACCCCACCGGGTAATTTTAAGGTCACCACTCCCGAGAATCTACTATTATCACAACAAGCGGTTACAAGTAAAGGAATCCCAATACCTTATACCAACTTACAGTTGAACCCTTACCCCAATACCTAATTGAACTTGTTCTGTAGTGACAATCTCTCCTTTCAATGTACGGCTCCTAGTATGTGACTAACCAATTGCGCGAATTCCAGTACGCGACTTCAATCACCAACTAGAGAAGGTTGTTGGCTGCAAAGTTCTTTAGTTCATCACACGATGAAGATCAAGAAGCTCCTTGGTTACAAAACCCTACGGTGCATAAACACAGCAGCTTCTTCACAAGAAAGATGAACTAGGGCAAATTCTGTCTCCGGTCACAATTTGCTTGAACAAAACTTTGCTCAACACTTGTGCAACTTGTGTCACCTTTGACGGCCCTTAAAATAATCTTTATATATGTCTAGGGTTGTGCGAAAAGAAAACTCAAACATACAATCACGGATTGGATGAAAATCAGACTCGAAAATCTAAGTTTCATAAACCTCGATAGATACCCTATCTGTCGAGCTGCTGTCGAGCCACGGGCTGGAACAGCTCTTCAAGGCTCGATAGATGCTAGCTGTCGAGCTTCAATGAACAACATTTTCCACACTTGAATCTTGGACAGACTTGCATGACTTTAACACTTGAACTTGAAACCTTGTTTCTTGAAGTATTAAACACATCCTAGATCTACCCAAATACAAGTAAAGTGCGTTTTGTCAAAGGATTAGCCAATTACATAAATAGTTACATATGTTCTTAACAAGTGAAACACATGTTCTAACAGGTTTTAAAGATAAGGTTGGTAGATTAAGCCTTTTGGGTCAAATGTTGTCCATATATGTTATATTAACTACTCAATTGGAAGCTCCTCAAGGTGTTATATTCTCAACAAGTGGTATTAACCCTTGAAAGTGTAATTGCGCAATGCAGTAGCTCTAACTATTGCACTAGATGTCAATCCCAATATTAGTTTCATAGTTGAAACATTTTTTTTGTACTGATCAAATTTCTCAATTACAAATCAAAATACTTTAAATTTTCTTAATTGCACATAAAAATTGCATTAATTTTTCAATCACGGATAATGTTTTTAGCCAACCCACATTCAATATCCGATAATTATTGGGATTTTTTTTTAATTTGTTTTGAAACTTTTTTGTTTGAAAGATTCCTAATCTCATGCCTATTTCGTGTAATAGCTATCTATTATAGAAGGACAATTTCTATATGAAATGAAATGATATCATAGTCTTATTAAAAATTATAAATTTAAAGATATATTTAGTATCATTTTATTTAAAGTTTTAAATAATGTGGCATCCTATACATTATCAGATTCAAGAAATAAAATCTTTACCTTGAAAAATGGAGAGAGTTCACTTAAAATGGAGAAGATTTTATCTTGGAATTTTTCTTTTCACTTGCCCAAATTTCAAATCTAAAAAAATAAAATTATTCTCTAAGGATAATCAATAGCAAAGTATTCAACTACCCTATAATAAATCAATAATTAGTATGGTTTTTTATAGAGTTTGTAGTGTGTCTTTGTGAGTGTTGGGAAATTTAAATCCCGGTTGTGTATAAAGCCAAGTGATTAATTAGTTAAATTATGAATAGTCATTGATTGAGAAAACAATACCAATGTTGTGCAAAAGTAAAAGCAACAGAAATAATAGAACACACAATATGGTAACCTAGGGAAAACCAATGGAACAACTTGTCACAAAGTAAAAACCACTCCCCGAAAACCTTCCCAAAAGAAAATCTATTGTATTAAGAAAAGTTTATAATCTAAGTAAAACATTTAAATAGACTCTACAACCCTAGATGACTTACAGCAAAAACCTCTACCGTTTCAGAACCTCTGGACTCTTCAACATATGAACTCCTTCATGAATGACATATCCGTGTCAAGATTGGAACCTCCAATTGACTCCAAGAACTTCTTGAAGGTTTTCTTCACAGCAACAAGTTTATAATGGTTGCTATAGTTTTAGCTTGTTCACCAATTGATGTTTAGATTCACTTGAAACTCTCAAGCATGGTGAAACTGAGGGAAACTTGGTTACAAAAACCCTAACTACACAAACATGGTTTTCTCTCTCTCTTGAGCCTCTCTAGAGATGGCTTATAAAGCCCTTTAAATGCCGCAAAAAAATGGATCTCGAATCGGACTTGAAGCATATAAGTTACACGCTTTTTAGCGTTGTTGATTCGTGTGTCTTGATCGATCGAGCTTACTATCAAGGATAAAAAACCTAGGCTTTTCTAGGTTAAATCAATCGGCTGCTATAGAGAGTAGTGTTGAGACATACTGAAATGCACTTTTCTTGAACTGCTCATCAACAAATTTTGTGTCTTCAACTTGATATTCAAATTATTACTTTAAAACACATCAATACTTAACAAAAGACATATAATTTAGTACGGTTTGACAACTTTAAAATATATGAACCTAAACGTAGGTTGGGCAAAATGTCCTTTGTAGTCTGTAAACCCGGCTCTTAAATTCTTCAAATGACTTTCTACAAAACTTGCACCGATATGGAATATTAATTAGTGAGCTTCTATGGGTTATGAGTCATACACAACAAGCAAAAGCTTGATTTTCTGTATCTATCTCAATCCCAAAAGTTAGATGACCCTAACTAGGTCAATTCCAACATGGCTATCAGACAAACCTTAGCCTAACATACTAAGATGATTCCACTATATAGGGTCCCCATGTTTCACGGTCACCAAGTGCTTCATTTAGTGTATCTTTAACTGTAATGGTGTGACAACGTAGGTACTATAGTCTGATAACTTAATAAAAAATAAAAATAAAATCTCTTTTACTGGCTAGGATTATTGCAAATGAGCCAAGACATTTATTAGTTGCTCGAGCACCATTTCATTTCTTAGCTTGACCTTAATTCCACTTACGACTCATCTTGACTGGATATTTGATAATCAAGTTGACCTCACATTAAATTCAAGCTTCTTTTATAAGATACCCTAAGCTTGAACTTGGATATATTTTTCTTACAAGACTCGTCGATATCATTTGACAAAGTTTAATTTAAGCTCAACCATTGTATAGCCTAGACCAAGTCCAATTTAAGCAGTCCAAGGCTCAAATTTTATTTTTTATTTTCTAAGTATTATTATTATTTTTTTTTTATGGTATCAACACAACATATATTCTCATTGAGGATATTAAAATAGCAAGAAAATAAAAAATCATACCTAATGTATAGCTCTCACTTTTTGCGGGTGAAACTGCAACAAGCATTAGTTTTTTTACTGGTAATAAAAGTATAAAAGAACAATAGAGGAAAGGAAAAAAAAAAAAAAAAGGTAAAACCCGACATTGCCTTGTTGAAGAAAATGAATAGGTTTTCTAGCAATTCAAATAATAGTAAGAACTCGCAAATTATAAAAAAAGAAGACACAAATGAACAAGGAACACAAATCATTCAAAACATCTTCTATTTTATATCTTATGAGTAGTTATAGCCTTTCCTTAGACATAGAACAGAAATTTGTTTGATAGTTGCAATAGTTGATCCATTGTGCAAGGATTCTTTTCAAAGATTATATTGTTTATACTATAGTGTTGGTGCAAACACAATAATAATGGAAATAGCACAAAAAGAAACTGAATAGTACTTCTGAATATTATTAATTTAAAGAGAAAAATTACACAACACTATTTGCACTGAGGCGCGGCACTCGCTCTCTTTAAGGAGATTCAAGCCCTTGGTTAGCTAAACGTTGTAACCGGTGCAGACCTTCTCTGACTTGTCTCCCCCAGGATACAACAGCCCAACAAATGTCGTATGGCTAGAACCACCTTTGCACAAAGTGTTCAAGCCCAAAACTCTACCAGAAAGAACACCCTTCCTTGCCAATAATCTCTCTATTTTTTTAGTGTATATTGCAGTAATTTGAATTGGGTCTGAATGGGTCTATTTATAGGCTCAATGGGCCTCACGAAATTACTACCCAAATTAATCTGATTAATTAGGTCCATTATTCTGATGTAGTTGGTGTTACAAGATTAATTGCTGGATATTAATCTGATAGACTGGAGTTACACAATTAATTGTGAGATAAGGAGTTTCTGAAGAACGAAAAGGCCCAAACGGATAGTCCATTAAGTAGGTTAATGGCTCTTCATTTTCTATAATAAAAATAGAGTACTAATTCGGACCATTTACCCACCAATGGATATGGTAATTATTCTGAATGGGCTGTCAAATACGAGGATCTAAGAGGCTGATTTATTTCCATTTTTGACACCTCTACCCGTCACCTCTCCCTTGCGCACATATCTAGCCCAATATTTGAGACAATTCATATTAGTCCATTAATCACCATAATTAAAAAGAACAAAATAGTCTCTCTCCTTTTCAATGTGGGATTAAACATTTTCACTAACTCTTCATCTTCCATATTCACTCCCACATCTTTACATTTATGTTGTAATATTTATTCATTTTAATTAATTAATATTAAAATGCTCCAACAATCCCCCACTCATTTTAATATTAAATTTTTTAGTTAAAGAGAGATTACTAGGCAAAGACAGATCACTATACATCATGAAGGTGTGCTCTGTATTGAACCTTCACTTAGTAAAACAGCGATCTCAACTTCAGAGTTGTATTGGTCTTCGACTTGAATTATGACTGCTTTAGGAAAATTAAGCATCACTACTTACACATAACAACCCAAGTGTTGACATGAGCTTTTATAACTAGCACTTTACGGCCGTGTGCTGATCCCAGTTTCATGAGTGTATTTAAGATTAAGTCCAAATCTCATAGGGAGCGGCCCCACCCCCACACTCACATAAGTGAAATTTTGTCAAGGGTACTCTTGTAATTCTAACACTCCACTTATACGAGCTACAAATTTCATTAAGAGTTTCTTACTCAACCTCTCCACATTACAGGATAAATGCACTTACATCATAGGGATGAACAATTAAAAAATTATTTACAAAATAAATAATTAAAAAAATAAATAGTGCATTTCTTACAACCATCGTATGATTCGTTTTTTCCATTGAACCCAATTCTCAGGATCTCTAGTCCTTGGGTTGGGTATCCTCATACATGGCTCATGATTTTATGGACTTTAGTCCCATCCCTCTCGATGTATTCCAGACCCTATCTCTTGCCAAGGCCTTGATAAATGGATCTGTAAGATTATCATTAGACTTAATATAATCCACAGTTATGATGCCACTACTCAAATAAAATCGCACGATATTGTGCTTTCTTCTTATATGTCTGGATTTACCGTTGTAGTAATAGTTTTTAACTCTACCAATTGCGGCAGTGCTATCACAATGAATTAATATAGGTAAAATTAGCTTTTCCCAAAGTGGAATTTTATATAACAAATCTCTAAACCAATTTGCCTCTTCACTAGCTGAAGCTAATGATATTAATTCAGCTTCCGTTGTTGAATTAGCAATTATTGTTTGCTTTTTAGATTTCCAACAAATAGCACCACTACTTAAAGTAAAAATATAACCAGTGGTAGAGAGAGAATCACCTGACAAAGTATTCCAATCGGCATCACTAAAAGCTTCAATCATAGCAGAGTATTTTTTTATAAAATAAGCCAAAAATTTTGGTACCAATTAAATATCTCATGACTCGCTCAATAGCTAGCCAATGATCTCTACTAGGCTTGCTAGTAAATCTGCTAAGTACTTCTACTGCATATGCAATGTCAGGTCTAGTACAATCAGTAGCATAACGCAAACTACCAATGATGCTAGCATAATCCTTTTGATTAAAAATCTCATCATCATTATTCACATGAAATAAATGAACACTAGAATAAAAAGGAGTAGATACACTTTTGAGATTATGAAAATTATATTTTCTCAATATTTTCATAACATAATGTGATTGATCATGAAATATTCCATCACATGCTTTTGTAATTTTCGTGCCCAAAATAAAATTAGCCTCAACAAGATCTTTCATATCAAAATGGCTTTTAAGCATATTTTATGTCTCATTTATAACATGCATATTTGAGCCAAAAATCAATATATAATCCACATAGAGGCTAATAATAACACGTAAATTATTCCATGATTTATAATAAATACATTTATCACATTCATTTGATTTATAACCATTTTCAATCATGCAGGAATCAAACTTTTCATGCCACTGCTTAGGTGCTTGTTTTAAGCCATATAGGGATTTAGTTAGCTTACATATCTCGCTTTCTTGTCCAGGCTCTACAAAGCTTTCAGGTTGATCCATATAAATCTCTTCCTCTAGGTCCCTATTTAGAAAAGTAGTTTTTACATCCATTTGACGAATTTTCAAATCAAAAATTGCAACAATAGCAATTAACAATCTAATAGATGTAATTCTTGTTACTGGAGAAAAATTATCAAAGAAATCAAGATCAGCTTTTTGTTTAAAGCCTTTTGCAACAAGTCTAGCTTTAAACTTATCTATTGATCCATCTGGTTTTAACTTTGTTCTAAGGACCCATTTACAACCTATGGTCTTACAACCCGGTGGAAGATCTACTAATTTCCAAGTTCTATTAGAAATTAGAGATTTCATCTCATCATTTATAGCCTCTTTCCAAAATATAGCATCAGGTGATGTTAAAGCCTCTTTTAAATTTTGGGAATTTTCCTCAATGTTAAAAACATAATAATCAGGACTAAAATCCTTTTCAACTCTAGCTCTTTTACTCCTTCTAGGTTCCATTTCAAAATTTTCTTGATTTTTTAAATGAGAAGTAGAAGAACTAGATTGTGACAAAATATTTTCTTCACCCCCACTATTTTTCAATTTAAAATGAAAATTTTCTTCATGAAAAATTGCATCTCCATATTCAACAATTATTTTGTTTTCAATATCAAAAAATCTATAGGCTGCACTATTAATCGCATAACCAAGAAAAGCACAGGCAGTAGCTCTTATACCTAATTTAGGTATTTTAGATTCAGTAAGCCTTACATAAGCAAGACAACCCCATACTCTCAAGTATCTCAAATTTGGTTTATGTCTTTTCTACATCTCAAAAGGTGTGGTATGTGACTTTTTATGTGACACCCTATTCAAAACATGACATGTAGTTAAATAGCTTCACCCCAAAAATGTAGAGGTGCACCAGGTTCAATTAACATGGCATTTGTTAACTTAATTAGAGTTCTATTTTTTCTTTCAGCCACACCATTAGAAGCAGGTGGATATGGTGCAGTGGTTTCATGGATAATTCTCAAAGACTGAACAAATGAGTTGAATGCACTTGATTCATACTCACGACCTCTATCACTTCTTATTCTTTTTATATTTCTACTGAATTGATTTTCAACTTTTTTAAAAAAAATCTTGAAATTTTTCAAAAGCATCACTTTTATTTTTCAACAAATAAATAGTTGTATATTTTGAGAAATCATCAATAAAAGCGATAATATATCTATTTCCCCAACGAGTTAAAATTCCCTCAAATTCACATAAATCGGAGTGAATTAATTCAAGTAATTCAGTATTTGTTACAACACTTTTATGAGGCCTTTTTGTAATCTTAGCTTGACTACAAGTTTCAAATTTTTCAAAATCTTTTGACAGTCTTGGAATTAATCATAAACTACTCATGATTCCCACATATCTACTATTGATATGACACAAACGAGCATGCCAAAAATTAATAGAAGAAAGCATATAAACTGAACTGGTAGATGCTTTATTATTCTCAATATTCAATTTAAACATTCCATCACAAGCATAAGTCTTGCCCACAAATAATCCTTTTTTAGTGATTACATAGTTATCAGATTCTATAGTTTGCTTGAAACTAGCCTTGTTAAGAAAAAAACTTGACATCAAATTCTTTCTTATGGATGGAGTGTAAAGTACATCTTTCAATGTTAGCACACGTCCAGAAGTGAATTTCAAATCAATCTCACCACTCCCAAGAACCTTGGTTTTGCTAGAGTCACCAAGCATAATAGTTTTTTCTTCTTCAAAAGGAGTGTACAACTTGAACCAATTTTTGTCATAGTAGACGTGCCTATTAGCACCAGAATCTGCCCACCACCCTTCAACATATTGCACCATATTGATGTTTGTAATCATAACCACTAAAGGCTCTTCGGTTACGTTAGCCTGCTGGACAGATTCACGTTTCCGAAATTTGCAAAATCGAGCAATATGCCCACTCTTGCCACAGACAAAATAGGATCTATTAAATTGATCTTGTGAAGGGGGTCCTTGGTCCTTATTATAATTTTTATTCGGGTTTCCCCTTCCTTGAGGTTTATTATTATTTTTAAAGGCTCTCCTTTTAGGCTTCAATTGACCATTTTTAGGAAAATGATTTTTGGGTATATTATTATTAGCTAAAATAAGGTTTACCTTTGTGGTGAAATTATCATTGCTCTCTTGTGTCATGAGTGCATCTTGTCTTCTAGCCTCCTCCTCCACACGGATGCGTGTAATCAAAGTCTCCAAGGATGTCTCCTTTTGTTTGTGCCGCAAAGTCTTTTGGAACTCCCTCCAAGATTGTGGTAGTTTATCAATTATGCCAGCTACCACCAAATTATCTCCAATCTTTATGCTTTCGGATCTCAATTCTGCCACAATCATTTGGAAGTCTTGTGCTTGATCCACCACCGATTTTCCATCCACCATTTGGTAACGGAAAAATCTACTAGCAGCATACTTCTTTGCACCAGCCTCCTCGGTATCATACTTGATTTGTAAAGCTTTCCAAATTTTCTTGGCAGAATTATAAGTTGTATCATAATAATCATAGAAATGATCAACAAGACAATTTAAAAGATAATAGCGACAATTATATTCATCTTTTGTATACTTATCTATTTTTTCTTGATGGAGACTATATTCTTCCTCACTCATCTCATCAATAGAAACCTTTGACGGATTCTTGTCAGTAAGGATGTAGGTGACTTTAAGAAGACTCAAGTAGAAGAGGACCTTTCTTTTCTACCTCTTGAAGTGGGCTCCCTTAAAGCGAAAGGGCTTGTTAAGATCTCCATCAGGCTCATTTGGTTTATCTTGTGTAGGCTCCATGTTTTGAATCTCCTTAAAATTGTTGGTGCAAACATAACAATAATAGAAATAACACAAAGAGAAACTAAATAGTACTTTTGAATATTATTAATTTAAAGAGAAAAATTACACAACACTATTTGGACTGAGGCGCGTCACTCGCTCTCTTTAAGGAGATTCAAGCCCTTGGTTGGCTAAACGTTGTAACTGGTGTAGACCTTCTTTGACTTGTCTCTCCCAGGATACAACAACCCAACAAATGTTGTATGGCTAGAACAACCTTTGCACAAAGTGTTCAAGCCCAAAGCTCCACCAGAAAGAATACCATTCCTTGCCAAAAATCTTTTTTTTTTTTTGTAGTGTATATTGCAGTAATTTGAATTGGGTCTGAATGGGTCTATTTATAGGCTCAATGGGCCTCACGAAATTACTACCCAAATTAATCTGATTAATTAGGTCCATTATTCTGATGTAGTGGGTGTTACAAGATTAATTGCTGGATATTAATTTGATGGGCTGGAGTTACACAATTAATTGTGAGATAAGGAGTTTCTGAAGAACGAAAAGGCCCAAACGGATAGTCCATTAAGTGGGTTAATGGCTCTTCATTTTCCATAATAAAAATGGAGTATTAATTCGGGTCATTTACTCACCAACGGATATGGTAATTATTCTGAATGGGCTGTCAAGTAGGAGGATTCAAAAAGCTGATTTATTTCCATTTTTGACACCTCCACCATTCGCCTCCTCCTTGCGCACATATTTAGCCCAATATCTGAGACAATTCATATTAACCCATTAGTGTGCGTTTGGGTAGAGATGAAAAATTAAAATTATTTCACTATTCAGCTTATTTTTACTACTATTCATGGCCCTATTGCACTTTCCGGCACTATTCATGAGCTCCACTGTACTATTTCAACTAACTTTTATCTTTATCTATAGTACTTTCAGCAATAATTTTTGGTACTATTTATGGGCCCCACTGTACTATTTCAACTAACTTTTACCTTTATCTACAGTAGATTCAGCAATAATTTTTCAGTTTCAGTAAAATAAATGGTATCCAAACACCTTTAATCACCACAATTAAAAAGAACAAAATAGCCTCTCTCATTTTCAATGTAAGATTAAACATTTTCACTAACTCTTCATCTTCTGTATTCACTCCCACATCTTTACATTTATATTGTAATATTTATTCATTTTTAATTAATTAATATTAAAATGTTAATACAAATAAGTTTTGTTTTTGTTTATTTATTTATTATTATTATTTATTTATTTATTTAAACATTGGAAAGTCCTCTTTGAAGTAATTCGAACCCACTAAAAGCAAAATTCGCAAAAATTGGTAAATATAGGGGTCTCTGTCGTCTTTACCTTCCAGGTGCAACTTATGACATCTAATTAAAAAATTGGTTAAAATTCTCTTGTCTTTTAATGAATTGATAATTGAAATATATTCCTAACCCATGAAATAGAAGCTACATTTTGGACGGATTATGAAATAGGCCAAGGCTGTCTCTCATAATTGTGTACTTCATTTATATGTGTGTCAATTGTCCTGTCATATCATCCAAAAAATTGGAGGTGTCCTAATGGGGAACGAAGTAAAGACTTTAATAACTTAATGTTAATGTTAACATGATGCTTATCAGTTCATTTATTTATTAATAACTTTCTTACGTATTACCAAAACTGGAAGACCTTTACTCGGACATAGATTTGTTTTAGTTTGTCTTTTTTCCTTTTCCAATTTCTGACTGGCTCCACAACACTCAGGGTCTCATTCATAGTCATGTAGCAATTGTGTCCTTGGGACCATGAGGGAACTGAACTCAATCTCTCACAATCCTTAATAATTTTTAGCCTTGCACCTTGAATTTTGTTGTATCTATATAGTACTAGCTCTCCTATATATGATTGTAGGCACTAGATAAACGTCAAAATATGTATGTAGATGCAGTAAACCTGTTAGACTCTAAGGGTACATTGTGCTGCTCTTGAGTCTTGACATAGCTAGGAAACGTAATGCTAAAAGATTAGAATTTGTCCTCTCCAATATTCAATTATTATGACTTCCATGAAAGCATGCCCTTGAGTATTCATTCATGAATCTCCACTGTCGGTGTGAAAATTAAGGAAACAAAGAGAAACTGTTCTAAAAGAGTAGGGTTTAGTACATGTACATGTACTGTGATGTGTCTATAATGTAAAGGATTGGAAGGTTAGAATAATAGGAGTTAGAAACTTAGAATTAAGTCCACTAATTGTCTGAAAATTTGTTGCTGAATAAAGATAAGCGATTCACCATTAACAAAAAGCACAGAAATTAAAGTAGATAATCATAAATTTAAGCCGAAATACTGTAAATTGAACAGGATGTCACTATATTACATTAAATATTTAATAATCTTGTTTGCTTTCACCTCCAAGTCTCCTAAAAATTTGCACGCATTGTGGAATCAAGGTACCGGATACAGACATATACGTGACTTCAATTCACTTTCCTAGAAATGATGTTATCTGCAAAAGACAAAGAGATAGAAATCGAATTTGCTGTACAATAAAATAATCTCATAAAACGAAATAGTTAATTTATGTCTATGGGTACTCTATACACTTCATGAAATATTCATGAGATCTCCAACTATTTTACCTTTCCCATTGGCCATTACCCAATATGTGTGGTTGACCATCAAACCCTTACACTTAAATATGACATTGTAGCATCTTTAGGTCTAATGATATTTTTTAGTATTTTTAATAGAAACATCCATTATTTGAATCCCTAACCTCTCCCCATGCTCCCCCAAACAAAATATTTTAAAAAAATTTTGACATGCGATTATTTTTCATTCCATGAAGGCCTATTCCAGCTTCTTTTTTTTTTTTTCTCTTTCTAAAAAAGAAAAACATATGTGAAGTTTATATAAATATAACTTGTTAAACTTAACGAGTAAGATATTACTATGATCATATTCAAGTAAGATGCCATGCAGCATCGATTATTTCCTCATATATCCTTCTTGATTCTTTTAAAAAAATGGTAACAATTCATTTAGTTGGAATTATTATTTTAAAAAAAGAAAAAAAAAATTAGGGCTGAAGTTGATGACCCGGGTATGATATAATTATTAATGAAGGATGAAGTAGTGTTACATGTGAATCGTGAAAACAGCCAACCCTGTTTGAGCTAGAGACGTCTGACGGGACAAGCTGACATGCAATTCAGAGAGAGAGAGAGAGAGAGAGAGAGATTGTTAAATCTCTTTGTATGTCAGTTGGCGGGAAACCGCCAAATAATATAGTACAAGAACACAGAATGAGAAAGGACAGTTTTATTGTGTCATCCCCACCATTCTCTCTCTCTCTCTCTTTCTTACATACACAGTTACACACACGCATCTCTGCTCAACCACTTTTGTGTGTGTTAAATAGTAAAAGTGTATATTGCTTCAACAATATTAACGTAACGGGAATCTCATCTCATGCGAAGAAAAAAACGGAACGGAAAAAGCCAACATAACTCTCCCTTCTGGGCTAGCTTTGGCTTCATATATAGTGCAAATATTTACTACACGAAGAGAGAATTGCGGGGAAAAGAGAGGTAGATAGTGACGGGACGTGTAAAAAAAGAGTGGAACGACCGTGATTACCATTTCTATATTCTTTTGCAGCCTTTTATTTCT
Organism: Notholithocarpus densiflorus; assembly: GCA_030021035.2. Lineage (NCBI taxonomy): Eukaryota > Viridiplantae > Streptophyta > Magnoliopsida > Fagales > Fagaceae > Notholithocarpus > Notholithocarpus densiflorus. The sequence goes on from JARYZH020000031.1 coordinate 3,320,136, forward strand.
TTGCTCTCTCTCTGTCTCTCTCTCATACTTAGAACAGTGGCCCCCAGCTTTGCTTCTTGCACCACCATCACACCACCAAGAAGTGAACAAAAACCACATCTCCTTTGTTTTCTTTTGCTTGTTATATCCCAAGTATTTTCATGTTCTTCCCTCTTCTTACTTCTTATCATTCATGCTTCGATTTTACAGCTCATTGGTGCAAAAGATAAAGGGGACAAACACATTTCCTGTTTTCTTCAAGTAATGATATATCTTTTCATTCATCATCATCTCTCTCTTTATTCACTGAAATGGGTCTTTTTTTTTTGGGGGGGGGGGGTTACTGTGGATTAATTTATTTCAACCAGTTAAAAAATAATGATTGTAAACTACTGAGAAACCAAGAATTATTATGGTTCTGAATGAAAGAATCAATGGTTATAATAATGAGGACCACTTTGGATGGGATAATAAAAGCTTACATGGGTGATTTTCAAACAGTACACATACACACTAAAAGAGAGAGAGAGAGAGGTTATGTGTGTGCCTGACATTTCCACCCCCACAACCAATGGTTTAGTTGACATTTGGTGTGTTGAGGATAAAGGTTACTCCCTTTATCTCTTAGCTAGTTAGCTTCCCTCTATATATATACACATTCATCATCATAATAATAAAAATATTTCCTCAAAATAACATGGTTAAAATAATTTCAGAGGGCATTTGATGTCAAATTTCAATAATGGTGTTGGTTGCATGTGAGTGAAGTGGGGGAAAAAAAAAAAAAAAGGTTGTGTAGGCTAATGTTAAACAAAGATAGTAAAATTTTCATAATAATTAATGATGTGACAGATTGTTAAAGATAAATAAAAAAAATAATATGTCAACGAGGCAAGTGGCCTAATGATAAAAGACTTGGATTAACAAAATTCTGGTCTTGAGTTCAAGCATCCTCCTACTAGCTGAGTGCATTGATGACCATCGTTTGCCCTAAACGCATAAACATCACTTCATTCCCTATGCATTTTTTTTTACAAAATAAAAATTAAAAAGTGATATCAATAACATGTCTAGATGAGAATCAATAAAATGTCTAGATGATAATCAATAAAAATTTGTATACAAGTATTGTAAAAAAATTATTACTAAATGTTTAATGGCAAGACTTGGGGGCAAAGCGTGGTCCTGTTTTAGTGTTTTTTATTAGGGGAGCTGAATCTAAAGATATCAATTATAAACTCCATATTTGGGCTGACAATGTCAAATGGTTCCTCCACTAGCACCCAGCATGCACCTAAATGGAAGATATTCCTTTTCAGTGAGTATTCACTAATTCTTGCGTTCAACGAAAACCCAACCCATCCCTCTCTGAATCATGATAATCGCTAAATTTATGACAATTGCAGCAAGGTGTCCCTCAAGTCTATGAAATTTTACTTTTGTTCCCTTGTTATGGCTATATATACATATCACACAATATTTTCATTTGGCAAGAACTTATGGTGAATTTTTGGAAATTTTCTTTCTATATTTCTTAATTTAAGGCCTCTTCATTATCTTCTTGAGAATTTATAATTCCAACTTGACCCATGCATGCCCCTATGTCAAGTGTCATTCTGTCTCTCATTTTGTGTCAAGTGTCTTTACTTGAAGATTCATGGAAAAAAAAAATCAATTGGAAGTATATTATACTTCTAAGTAAAATTTTGAATGTGTAATACTTTCAACTTATTTATAAAAAAAATTCTTCTAAAAAAAATCCATTTAAAAATATATTAAGTCCATCTAAAACAACTTCTAGCTCATTCTACTTAGATCCCATTTAAAACCATTTCTAATATATTTAAATTTAATCCAAATTTTCTTACTACAACAATAAATTGTATTTAACTTATCTATGAATTTTAATATGCATTTAATTATGTTTATTCTTAAATATATCTAGGCGTAAATGCACTTTTAGTCCCTATATTTTGGTTTTTTTCCATTTTAGTTCCTATATTTTAATTTTACCACTTTTAGTCCCTAAACCAATTAACGCATGTTATTTTCGCCCTTTCCGTCAGTCAACCGATGGAAATAGCTGAGGTGGCAGCCGGAGCAATTAAAATATTATAAAAAATGCCACATCACCATAACACATCAGCATATAAATTTAAAAAATTAATTTATTAATTTTAACTAAATAAAAAAAATAAAAACATAATTAAAAACAATAAAATCAAACCCAAGAACACGAATTCAGAATTAAAAACAATAAAATCAAATGCCTATGAACACAAGAACACAAACTCAGAAAATCAAACCCAAGAACACGAATTCAAAATTAAACCCATTGAATCAACTTCCTTTCCCACTTAAAATCAAATCAATAATGCAATAAAATTTGAGAAGAGAACAAAGACCAATGCTGAAAGACCCAAGCTGAAAATCCATCAATTTTTCTAATTCTTTCCCAAAGATTCATAGCCAAATCATAAAATCAAAGAAAACCCAGAAATCTCAAACACTAAAAAACCCAGAAACCCAAAAACTCAAACAAAACCCAGTTTATTTCAAACAATCGACAACAAAATCAACCAACCTGGCCAACTCGGCTCATTGAATCAAACAAACACACAAGCCCAGAAAAACCCAGCCAAACTCAGCTCATTGATTTTTTTTTTTTTTCTGGTTTCATTTTTTGGGTTTGGTTATTTGATTTTCGGGTTTGATTTTTTGGGTTTGGGTATTCGTTCTGGGTTTCTTATACTTGGCTTCCGATCTAGCCAGCGCTTCTTTCGACCGAGCTTGAAAATTGCCAGCGTCGGATTCTTCTTCGTTTTGGTGGGTTCGGAGCACGGTCTCTAAAGATGAGAGTTGAGCTATCTCACTCGATGGCGAAGCTTGAAGGCAACGGCAGAGCTTGAAGATGACAGCGACAGTGGCATAGCTTGAAGGCGATGGCGGTGATGGCAGTGCTTGAATGCGATAGTGGCGATGGTAGATCTTGAAGGCGATGACGGCGATGACAGAGTTTGAAGACAACCTTTTACTCGCCTGGGTTTGTTGTTGTCGGTTGTGGCTTTTGCTCACTGGGGTTCACTTGTTGTGGGTTGTGGCTTTTGATCGCCGGAGTTTGCCGCCATGGGTTGAATCGGTTTTGAGGCTTGGGTTTGAATGGGTTGTGGGTCTGAATAGGTTGTGGTTCTTAGGTTGGTTTTGAAGTTTCGATGGTGTGTGGTGTTGTTTCGGTGATAGGTATAAATTTCGGTGGTTGTGGGTTGCTGTTGGTGGGTATAAATTTCATGTTCTTGGGTTTGATTTTCTGGGTTTGGGTTTGATTTTATTGTTTTTAATTATGTTTTTTTATATTTAGTTAAAATTAATAAATTAATTTTTTAAATTTATATGCTGATATGTCATGGTGATGTGGCATTTTTTATAATATTTTAATTGCTCCGGCTGCCACCTCAGCTATTTTCATTGGTTGACTGATGGAAAGACTAAAATAACACGCGTTAATTGGTTTAGGGACTAAAAGTGGTAAAATTAAAATGTGGGGACTAAAATGAAAAAAGTCAAAATGTAGGGACTAAAAGTGCATTTACGCCATATATCTATGCATATGCATGAGATTATAAACTAATTTATATTTAATGGGGGTAACTCATGTGACCATTATGCTATATTAGACCTAATAATAATTATTAACTAGTTTTACTTGCGATTTGTTCTTGTTTTAAAAAGCTTAAGATATTAAATATTAAAATTCCTAACTTTTAGGTGAGACTCTAAAATCTTATAAATTGTAGGAAATAATATATCTCTAGAATACATATTCCAACAATATTACTCAACTCATGACCACCCATAATTTGAATAATTCTCAAAATTTTCAAATTCTCACCTTAGAATCCTACCAACCAATTGAACACAATCAAAATTCCTCTTTTGGTCGTAGTGTATAGTAACATGAATAATGTGGATGATCCATAAACTAAATAGTATCTTCTTGCTTTCTTTTGGGGAGGGGGGGGGGGGGGGGGAATTCTACTATCTCCACTTTTCATAAACAAGACATATGAAAAATCTTTTTTAGACCCGTATATGATTTATAATTTTATATATCGGAATTATGGATATATTAGCAATTACCAAGTTATTATATATATATTCCAACACATTTATGCAAATACCAAATCAATGAGCAATATAAGAAAAACAGTAAAAGCACAAATAAAAGATTTGGTAACAAAGTGCAAAACCAAAGAAGTACCTCTTTAATGCAAACCCTTTTGGGAACCCACACAATCTCGTGGAAAATATGTAAAAGGAAAAACAGTGGGGTATGCTTACAAAACCTTTGTATAACTAAACCCATTATTATAACCTCCACAAATGCCCGCTTGCTTTCTCATCAACAAACTAAAACTTCGAGTACTTTAAGAATTGAGGTAGTGAACCTCTTTTTTTTTTTAAAGATTTTTTTATGGTTCAAATTAATCTCCCTGCACTCTTTTTGGGATCACAACTAGAGTCGGCAAACAACTATATATAGGTTTTTGCAATTTTTCTCAATAAAGAAATCTCAGGGAAAGGAAAACAGTGGGGAATGCTTACAAAACCTTTTTATAACTAAACCCATTATTATAACCTCCACAAACGCCCGCTTGCTTTCTCATCAACAAACTAAAACTTGAGTACTTTAAGAATTGAGGTAGTGAACCTCTTTTTTTTTTAAAGATTTTTCATGGTTCAAGTCAATCTCCCATGCACTCTTTTTGGGATCACAACTAGAGTCGGCAAACAACTATATAGGTTTTTGCAATTTTTCTCAATGAAGAAATCTCATGGAAAATATGTAAAAGGAAAAACAGTGGGGAATGCTTTACAAAACCTTTGTATAACTAAACCCATTATTATAACCTCCACAAACACCCCGCTTGCTTTCTCATCAACAAACTAAAACCTTGAGTACTTTAAGAATTGAGGTAGTGAACCTCTTTTTTTTTTTTTTTTTTTTTAAAAGATTTTTCATGGTTCAAATCAATCTCCAATGCACTCTTTTTGGGATCACAACTAGAGTCGGCAAACAACTATATAGGTTTTTGCAATTTTTCTCAATGAAGAAATTCCCATATGGAAATATAAAAAAGGAAAACAGTTGGAGCATACAAACCTTTGTATAATCCAACCCATTATTATAACCTCCACAAACGCCCCGCTTGCTTTCTCATCAACAAACTAAAACCTCGAGTACTTTAAGAATCGAGGTAGTGAACCTCTTTTTTTTTTTTTTTTTTTAAAGATTTTTCATGGTTCAAATCAATCTCCCATGCACTCTTTTGGATCAAGAACTAGAGTCGGCAAACAACTATATAGGTTTTTGCAATTTTTCTCAATGAAGAAATCTCATGGAAAATATGTAAAAGGAAAAACAGTGGAGTATGCTTACAAAACCTTTGTTTAACTAAACCCATTATTATAACCTCCACAAACGCCCCGCTTGCTTTCTCATCAACAAACTAAAACCTCGAGTACTTTAAGAATCGAGGTAGTGAACCTCTTTTAAAAAAAAAAAAAGGATTTTTCATGGTTCAAATCAATCTCCCATGCACTCTTTTTGGGATCACAACTAGAGTCGGCAAATAACTATATAGGTTTTTGCAATTTTTCTTAATGAAGAAGAGGCACAAGATTTACTCTTCAATAGCATGGTGCGGCAGCCTACTCTGCTTCCAAAAAAAAAAGCGCAAAGGCAGTTTTTTATACGTGCATAAGAGGATTTAAGAGGAGGGGGGGGGGGGGGGGGAGAAGAGGAAAAAAAAAAACAAATGGCACCTAAAAAAAAAAAGGTATTGTTTCACTTGAGTGAAAAAGGGGTTTGCTTAAGTTTGATTATCATTTCTCTAGAGTGAGATAAAGGGTCGCTCAAGATTATTCTTACAGACTTCACTTTCTCGAGCAGCTTCAATCCTAACTTGTTCTTGAACAAATGATCAAGTATTGCAACCCTTTTCATATTACATTTTCAATGGATATTTCAAATCTAAATTCTAATGGTATGGAAGTTAAAATCACAGCTTTAGAGCATTCATTGTGTTCTCTAAAATACCATAATAGTCTAATATGCGGAATGAACCCAATAAACACCCACATTAACTTCCCTAAACATTAGCCAAAATGACATTTACAGTTCTTCCTCTAAAATAAAGAACACCCTAGCTTCTCCAAATCAATATTTTATTCATTTTTTGAAAAGTGGGTGTCGGTGTTTAGAAAGTAGAAGAAATAATATGTAAATGAAATAGAGTGTAGAATAAAAAATCGGACATGGCTATTATGGTAAGTGGCTAACTAAAAAAAAATGTTTTTTTTTTTTTAATTTTAAAAATTCTAAAAGAGAAAATTTTGCACAAGCCCAATGAATTCCCTTGATCTGTATATAGGTGCATGCATGTGTTTTTGCCTTAATAAAAAATCAATTTAGCAGCTTTAAAAGCTATCATTAAGCATTTTCATCGAGAGGGGGATAAAGTACCAAAACGAACATGTGAGAAGAGCATCGAAGAGAACAAGGAAGATCTTTTGGGAAAAAAGATAAGTACTACGTTAAAGAAAAGTACAAATTGATATATCAAAGAAACTGGTGAAATTAATATGAGGGTTTGTATTAAATAAATAGGTGTAATTAACATTCTTCGTGAAATAGTAATTCCATCTCGTGGAAAATTCATTGTTTTTCAAGTGGTCTAGAGTGGAAAAGTAATCTGATTTAAGAAAGAAAAAAAAAATTTGGGATGGGACCAGAAATGAGTATATTTTAGAATAGAAAGACATTAAAGCTAATATAAGAAGCATGATAACCTATATCAGAACTAGGCCCATTAGGCCACCGACACGCCTGTAGATATAGTTTAAGAGTCATGGAGAAGTAAACTATATACTTATTTCATGTTAGATTAAAAAAAATATAACATGATGACAAGAGTTTTGATGAAAGGCAATGATTTAATAGAACAGTAGAATTGCATACTTTGAAAATGGTGTGTCAAGCAAAGCCAACGAGAAGGGCTTTATTATTAGAATTGTTGTGTTATAAGGTTACAATAAATTATTGGTGCTCCAATAAAAAATGTACGGGACCAATTATTATAAACAACACTAGGGTAGTTCAGGCACTTTTTGTTTCCCTTTTATTATTTTATTTTATTTCCTTGGAAGGAGGGAGTTCAAGTTTGAAAATACATACCTGGATTTGCCTAATATATAGTATTATATATATTAATATCTTCCTTGGCTAGTGAAATCTAATAGGACTATAATAAATTATTAATGTTCGATCAAGAAAAACTCTGCATGGTTAATTCCATAACATGAACCATGAAATCTTAAGCACCACCATTCAATTCTCAAATGATCATTTTCAATATTCTAACTTCAAGAATGGTGTGCTTTTACAGCCTTTAATGCTAATCTAAAGAGCTAACTTTAAAATCATAGGAACCCAACTTGCCAAAGATATAGACCCTGATTTCACTTAAATTATAATTCATAGGGAGCAAGGATTATCATTTGATTGATGCTTCTGAAATCTCATATATAGCTAGGGGCCCCTTTAATTATATGTCGGTTTGAGATTCTATCTTTGTTTCCTTAAGTCATTAGAGGGATTGTTGAATTTTTCTGATTCCATAAAATAACTGCATTGCTTTGGTTTCATTCCAAGACTTTTTTTTTTTTTTTTTTTGGGAAAGAATAATTTGAACAGTAAAATGAAGTTAATAAAGTGTAATCTTTAGACATGACATTCGCGCGTGCACAATGAAGATGTTGGTGGGTCATTTAAGCATGCTTTAGCAACAGTTTTAAGAACATTTTGATTTTGACATTATAGGTTAATGATTAAGACAATCTAACTAGGATTAGTGTAAATCTTAATCACATGCCGAAAGGAAAAAATGTATGGCCCGCTTCAATAATGTCAATGGATAAAAGTGAAAAACCATCAAAACCATGTTGTCTGGGTCTATAGGACTAATCTCAGGCCAATAGAGATGATGACCTATAACTCTTGCGTAGGCCATGACCCAAAATAAAAACCCCCAATTTCCAAAGCAGATAAATGGTATTAGGATATAAAGCTGCGCTATTTGCACCGGCCTACACATACATTTTCTTCCTAATGAAAATGTCAGATATTGGTGGGTTCCAGAGAGATGTTCAACTCAACTTCCTTTAAAGTTTAAACCAACGTATGAGAGTAATTTGGGTACTGTTAAGTTTTGTTACTTTAGGGGTCTTAAAAACCTTTTTGGAAATTACTTTCTGTGAAGTTTAGGGCAATTAGAAATAGCTGGATTAGATTGGAACCATTTGATCCAGCAAAAATGGTGGTAAATAAAATTGTTTTTGTGTGTGAAAATAATCCCCAAAAACGTTTCTTGTTTAACTTGCATGAAAAATTATTTTTAATATTTTTGATAGGTGTGGTGACAACAAAGGCTGTAGCAACGTTAGTTGTATGGTGGTGTTGACACCGATGATGTGGTGGCATTAGTGGTGTGGCGGCAGCGGCGATGTTTGTATTGTGGGTGGCTGTGTTAGTGGTGCGGTGGAGGTAGTGGTATTGATGGTAATGGTTACGGTGATAATGAAGATAAATGGCAATGGCACAAAGAAATAGAGTGGAGTATAAAACTGAAAAACATTTTCACTTTTAGGTTATTTCTTATTAACTTCATAAAAACCTTTTGTTTACCAAGATTTTTAGCCGCACCAAACACCAAAAATATGGAAATTTAAAAAAAAAAAAAAAAAATTCCATCAAGACAAGTGTAGTCATCAGAAACCCAAAATTTGTATCCATAGAGGAGATTTTTTTATATAGAAAAAATTATTACAACAAGCGAAAAGGATTATTTGATCACTAATTTTCCTAGTAAGAGAGACCGAGTAATGTCGTTGAACTACAGTTATTAATTGTGAAGACTGAAGACGAAATTTTACTTGCACAGAAAGTGTATACCATTTTCCAAACCAAGCTTTTGCAACCTCCTCCCTCCCCCTACGCCACTCCTCTCTTCCTACAACCACAATTATTATTGAGTTTGTGTTGGTTTTTGTTTTTGTTTTCAAGGTCTTAATCACACAATAAAAGCAATAATTTTCCTTCATAGAATGTTTACATCAAAACAAACATAACCTAAAATGTTTTCATTCTCTGGGCTAACAAATATAAAAGAAATCATCGAAATATATTGAAAACATTTTTATTAATGAAATTGCTTACAAAGAAACAAACATAGATTTGCAATCAAATGACAAGTTGGCAAAATGCCCTTAAAGATCAAGGGACCAAAAAATATATAATTATCTATCAATAATGTTTCTCGGCAAAAGAGGTCAACAACAAGATGTGACAATTGTACTGGCAAAGGACTAAGAACACGTTACGCCATCATTTCCAATTTCAGCAGACATTGATCATCACAGCAAAGAGCATTTTGTGGTAATTAATTTGTTAAGTCTTTTTTTTTTTTTGGTTACTTATTACTGTTGCAATGTCAAAGCATGAATTTTAAGACAATAAATTTGGCAAAATAGATATTAAAATTTCCAAAGAGCGTTGTAGTTACATTACTATTTTGCATATTGATAGATAGCAAATAATAGTGATTAAAGTATCAAGGAATCATCTACAGAGGTTAGGAATAGACAAGAATTTATCCATGCCACCGAATAAAAAAAATGATATTACAAAGATTTGTTCATTTTACAGCGGAAGCACTCCAACCTAAAACTTGGACCTAAGTGTAGATACAGTAAGGAAAATGCAGATAACCCAAGTGCAGATACAGCCAAAGCACTCCAATTATATCAAAGTGCAGATATAACACCCCCCACCCTTTTTTTCTTTTTTTTATTCCCCTCATCTAATCTTTTTTTTTTTGGGGGCGAGGGGAAAAAACCTTTGTTGTAACAAGCAATTACATCCATATGGATTTAAAAACAAGAATAAATATACTACCATTGTAGCTTATCTCCCAAAATATATCAAAATATACACTCTATAAAGAACTTTGTTTTCATTTCCACAGGAATATCAAAGAATTCTCCACAATTAATGTGCAATTAACAGATGCTGCAAAACGGCTAAAATGATCTATTCTATTTAATTCTAAGTTACATGAAGCACATCTTACAATATAGTGAAACTATGAGCCAGAAAAACAGGTATCATGCAAATTGTATGTTTCTGACTTCAAAAGCTTCCTGCAGGATTTTCACAGCACCATCGTAGTTTAAGAAGCCCATAAACCAAAATTCATGGTTATCAACAGAGATAACCTGAATGTATTTCTCAGAAGAGTTGGCTCTGCTTGATGAAGGATTAACAGCTTTAAGCTGATGTAATGGGATAACTACCTATTAACATCAAAGAGGGAATAGGTAAAAACTGTCAAAAATTACAGCAAAAAACTCAAAAAAAAAAAAAAAAAAAAAAGTTGAAAAGAGACAAATTTGAGCTTGAAAATTGATAGAACAGAAAAGAATCATTCCATCTTGATGACCAAGGGTCAAATAATTTCAGAGCAAAATATTAACACTACACTCCCATCAGCCAAGAAAACAAGTTTGAGGATAATCAACCCCTAAGTTTTCATTAGGGATGAAGCCAGGATGGCAGGATCTAAGTTTAACGAGGCAATCAATAACTCATTCATAATAGTGACTTTAAATTGAATAAAATTAATAGAACTATAGAAGATATATTTCCACTGAGACTAAAAATATCAAGAAAAATCTTCCAGACAAATGCAGAGCATCGCCAGAGGGGAGAGAGACAGCAACTTCAATCCACAAAATAGAGAACCCCTTAGAAAACGCAACCTCATGGTAGCTTTACTTCATAGCAACTTCTATTCCCCTTAACAAACACCCTATGCTATCGTAAAATTATCACCATGTCCAATTAAATACGTACACAAAAGGCAAGGTAAGATGGGACTCGGTAATTATTGTACATAGGTCCATAGCAGCTCATGATGATGATAGAAATTAACCTGAAATCATTAAATAGATGTCTAACATCTTCTACTAGTACAATGATCCATAACAAACAATTCTCCTGCATGTGAATTGACCCCACTATTGTCAAGTCTAGTACTCTAACAGTGTTGGCAAGACCTGTGTGGAGCATCACCATCAAGTTGTCAGAATACAAAGAACTTCGCCTCGAAGTGTCTAAGTCTAACAATGAATGCTGATTTGAAAGTTGAAACCTAAGGTACAAGGTACTGTTAAGAGGAGTTGGGGGAAGCAGGGGGGTCAGGTGTCTAATATTAAAAGCTGATTCAAAACCTAGTACAAGTTATTGTCAGAGTACTTTGGGGGAAGGGAGGGGCCAGCCATGTGTCTAACATGGAATGCTGCTTCAAAACCTAAAGTACAAGCTACTGTTAAAGGACTTGGGGGTAGCAGGGTGATATTTATCTTATGGGGCAGCTGAATACAGCAGGTTCACAAGATACCACCTCGCCCAAGGCCTGTAATAAGGGGACCAACAGCCTCTCCAAAGCCTTTTTCCCAAAATTTTGAGAGCACGACTTAAACAAGCTTCCAACAGGCTAGCTACTAAGTACCCATTTGTTCTCACTGCTACAATCGCCACTGCTAAGGCACACACCATAACTCATTTATCTTCACTCACGCAATAAATTTTGCATTGTGCCACCCACACTTGATCCTTCACTCTCCACTTTTCTATGTTTCTCTCTCTGTACCTCTATTTGGCTTAACCACTGTTGAAGAAGAAACAGAAAATCCAAGAATAGAGAAGCCAGTACTCAAAATAAAACCTTGGTTGAGCTTTGGTGCTGGCTTTTTGGTCAGTGAGGATTTATGGTAGAGTACTGAACATGGGTAGGACTCACAGGACGTAGGACAAATTAGAGACTTTGTCTACATAAGTACGTATGCTTGTGGTGGGTTTAGGAATAGGATTATTTGTGGATCTATAGTTAAGAATTGTCGAAGAGGTTATGGGATTGTGGTAGGAATTAAAATGTGATTTGATGAGCCATTTGATGGATATTTGGTAGAAGAAAGTATGTAGGGTTTTAGGGTTTTGGTAGGTAAAAGAAAGTGCTTGATTTGGGGTGCAAAAGAGAGGTTTTTATGGTGCTTAGGGGCTGTATAAACAGTGCCTGTGAATATTATCATAAGAAAGGAGAGACGATAAAGGGTTGCAAGCTGCGAGCCACCCGCGAGATCCAGGCACGAGTCCCTGCTTCATTGCATAGTCTTGAGCATTTCTTCGCACTCTCTCACACACTACCCTTACATGATTCCCACCTAAATACAGGGTTTCTAAGTGCTGAATTACAAGCAAATTGGCACGGAATAAAGCCAACAGAATGGTTGATTAAATTCAACCTTACAAATTCTGTTTTAGCTTATTTTCATATTCCGCACGTACATTGTACAGTGCCTGTGAATATTATCATAAGAAAGGAGAGACGATAAAGGGAAAGCAGAACACACAAAGGCCAAAATCAATTCACTCAATATTTTTATCAATTAACACAAAGACTAATACCTAAACCTTGAAAACTACAAGAATTTACTTCAATTGGACTTCACACATGGAACCCATAAAAAAATTATTGAATAGGTGAATTTGCAAAGTAATAACAAATCAATCTTCCATGACTGCATTATCATGGGTTAAGTTTGACACGGTGGTGATGTGATTCAGTTGAGTGGTTTGCACTTAGCATGGCAGCAATGTGGTTCAGTGTGGTAGCAATTAAGGGCAACAGTAGCTTAAAATGTGACTTGGGTTTGCTGGCTGCATGCGTTTGAGTGGGTCTGTTTGGTTTTAAGGATGTGGGCTGGTGATTTGTGGTGTTGGTTTAGCAATGGGGATTTGGGTTGGTTTGATGGACCAAAAAAGGAAGAAAAAAAACAAAAGGAGTTCCCTCACCTGGAGATTTCTAAGCTCATGTTGGGTTTAAGTTTGTTGTTTTTTTGGGTTTTGTGCTGGGTGATTGGGTTTTTGTGTATTAGCTTGGCTGTGTGTGTCCCCCCAAGAGGGAAGGGTAAAGAAAAAGAATATTTAAACGAAATAGAGAAAGAATAAAGAGTTTGTAGAGGACTGATTTGAAAAAGTGAGTTTTTAGCTAAAATTTGGATGAAATTTTGGCTAAGCATGTGGGGATGCTCTCATGTTTATCCATATTAGATGATATACATTAGTTAGAATTTGGCCCGAAACTTCTTGCCACCTCCAATAATTAGTATATTGTATATAACCCCATCCAACTAAATAATTGTTTTCTCCTCAAACACCCTTCCCCCCTCCCCCCCTCCTTCTCTCTCTCCCCTTCCCACCACAAAGTTGGAATTTCTAAGCTCCAATCCTGACTACATTGACAACTGCATAGATGATTGATTTGCTGGAAAAACTGTTATAGTAAGAGAACCAAAAAAAATGAAACTACGAATCTCCTACAGTATGCAGGGATATAGGACTCCAGCAAACATACCTTATAATAGCTCCATTCAGTTTGGTCATTGATTTTATATGAAAGAGGATCATCGCTACAAAAGGCAAGCTTTGCTGTAGATACATATAAAACTCCCATGACTGGACCAGCTGATGTGGATAGGTAACATGCAAATGAATTCTGAAGTTGCTCTTCAGGGACAGTCTCGAAAGTTTGTCGGAAAATTTTCTCGTAACCACCTTCTACTAGGACCTTTGTTCCCTGTGAAATTCTTCCCATGGCAGCATCAGCAAAACTAGGGCCTGTTTTCACTAATTTAATACAAAAGGAGGTCACTTTAATACTTTATCAAAAGAAAGAGGCATCACTAGTAATTTCATGTATCACATGTGCAAAACGGTTATAAATATATGAAAAAGGTGCGTGTGTTTCAAAAATCATTGACAGAGAGCATATCATTCTTTCAGTAATAAAATTATGTAAACAATTGCACATTTAGTCACCTAAGCATAGATGAGATTAGAAAGACGCTAGCATTTGCAGAAGCTCATCGATGATACTTTTAATATGAAACAAAAAAGAATACAATTTGATTTGGTAAAGAAAAGTGAGCATAGATGGTTTAGTCATGTCCAAACCTAGACAAATTGTTCTGATTGAAGAGAAGTACATGAACCAAGATTGTGAAAGGAGCATGATGGCCCTAACTACAGATGTCTGCCTGAATACAATATGATGCTTAATAATATTACAAATAAGAGAAGTTATTTGAATTATCTATTATCACAAACCACCCCCCCCCCCCCCCCCCCAAAAAAAGAAAGAAAGGGTTACAGGTTGCAAGGATCTCTCCTTTTTTATTACAAACTTTAATGCCAAAATTAACCATAATGGAGAACTTGTGCAAATGACTCCCATTCTTCTGAATCCCAAATTTTGACCACCATTCCCTAATCATAGGTTGAGTATGTCCAAAGATTTTTTGGGCAAAAATTTTCTGTGACACTTCAAGACAAAACAACCACATTAGATACTCATCTAGAAACCTAGCAAATCTCACCATCTATACACAAAAGAAATCCTAAATTATTAACTTTCATGACAGCTTTACAATCTACAAGTCTTATAAGCTTAGGTATGCAAAGAGATACTCAAATGTAGTAGATCCATTCATAGTAGAGTAACTAAATTTACATTAGCCATCAACCTACCGCAACCCTCCTCCTCCTCCCGGGCTTGGGACCGGCTGTGAACAAAATATATGACACAAAGTACAGACATGGGCAGAGTTATACTGAAACATATATACATAATATTTGAAATTTCACAAGGACACAGATTAATAACCGTGTGCAACAACTTCTGTTCACATCAAAACACTAGTTTCTGCGTTTACAAATAAGATTTTGTCCAACACATAAAAAGAAGCTGCGCTTCCTCAATGAGGTAAAAAAGACTTGAGATATCCAATAATTTTTGTAAGAACACTAACACATCTTCAAATGTTATAAGCACGACCAACATATTGATTGATTTTCCGTACTTACTTAATCACCCAGAATAAGTCTATTTTTTTCTTCAATGAGGAAAACAATAGGAACAAGAGGCTTCTGCGTTATTTAATTATCACCCTCCTAATCATTCATGTAAACATCATTCACTTGAGTGATAGAATCCAAATGATTAATATTTTCGTTCTTTCCATGCATCTACCTACCCAACTCTTTCACAGAAACACAAACACCAACTCACAAAAACGCCAAAACAGTCGCCACTCCGATAAATATAATTCTAATCATCCTTAAAAACCACATTCATTAATAATCCCCAAAACCATAAAAACGAGAACCAAGCATTTTATGATATCCACCATAACATAGGAAAGTCTTATTAAGCTCATAACTAGACAAACCCGGACACATCAGCCTATAAAATCAAAATTCAAAAGTTTCTCGTACTTAAAAGTTAGCTCAATTGGCACCTCCCAGTGTTTCCAACATAGACGACCAGCGTTCAAATCAAAATTTAAAATTCCAAAAAAAAAAAAAAAAAAAAATTTATTCAAGGCTTTGAATTTCAAACTACTACATCTAATCAATTAAATTAAGCAGGTAATTCCAACACAACACAAATCAAAGAGAAACAATTAAAAATTCAAATCTATGATCACAGAATTGTAATTTTTTTTTTTTAACTTACAGTGCTGCCAGGTGTTTCCGGCGAGATCTTCAGCTTTTTTAGTAGCTTCTCCAACCTTCTTTCCCCATCTCCCTAGAACATTCCGTACACTATCCATCGTATCTGCCCCCAAAACCAAACCAAACAAAATACGCAATTCATATACGAATACGTATAATACATACATACATACATACGGATACGTATAGAGAGAGAGAGAGAGAGAAAAATAGTGGTATACCTTTGACGTTGAATGAAGACGAAGATTGGTCAGTAGGGGAAGGAGAAACGTAATAAGAGTTGTTGTAGTTGTTGTTGTTGTTATTGGATCCGTGCGGTGATGAAATCGTAGACGATTCCCTCACCAATTCGGGGCTCCAATGCACCGATTTCCTCGACCCAGACGACGCCGTTTTGGTCGGTGATCCCTCCCTCGGACTTTGAACCTGATCCTGACTCTGAGTTTGAGACTCCGATCCTAACACGAAACTCGTCCACTTACCGTCTCCATTCGGGGCGTGATCCGCACCCTTCGATTCGGGTTTCGGATTCGGGTCGTTTCCCGTGGCTTGCTCCGTCTCTGGCTTTGGCTGTTCCATGCGTTTTTTTCGATTTGAATGATCTGTGCGCGTGAGTTGGGGTTTTTTTTTTTTTTTTTTTTTTTTGAAAAAAAATTGGATTCCTTATTTTTAGCGTATGAATATTTGTGGAGACATGGATTGGAGGACGGGTTTAGCGGTAAGGACGGTAATGGCCTTATAGAAAGGGTGTTGACTTTTTTTTACCGCCAAGAACAACTTGCTTCAGGCCGAAGGGTCCGCGAAGTAATACTCAGGGTAACTACGTCTTTTTAAGGAAAAAATAAAAAGGAAAAAAAGAAAAAAAGAAAAAGAGTGAGAGGGTACTAGCGTATAGGTGCGCCATTCTTCGTACATCTATATTATTTATAAAAAGACGTGATTCAGAAATATTTTTAAATTTATATATATATATTTATATATATATATATATATCTTTTACTTTATTTTAAATGCTTACAAAATATTACAAAATATGACATTTTCTTACTTATTCAAAATTTAATTTTTTTTTAAAAAAATTATGACACTATATCAAAAAACAAAAAAAAAACCTCATCTTGCAAAGTGTATGTAGTGAAACTAATCTATACTATATATAAGAGGATTCTCCTCCTTTAATTGAACTTTTTTCATGTCAAAAATACCCTTATCAAGTATCTAATAATTTTTGGCGTAAATACACTTTTAATCCTTATATTTTGACTTTTTTTCATTTTAGTCCCTACATTTTAATTTTACCACTTTTAGTCCCTAAACCAATTAGCACGTGTTATATCAGTTCTTGCCGTCAGCCAACTAACAGAAAAAACTGACGTGGTTGACGACACTATTAAAATAATAATAATAAAATTTATTTTGGCATTAAAAAATGCGCATCTAAGTTAAAAAAATTAATTTATTAATATTAACTAAATAAAAAAAATTTCATTATTTTCAGAAGAACAATGGGTAACATGTTCTTCGGGTTGCCCAGAAAATTAAAAAAATCTAAGATTTTCTTTTCTTGTATTTTCTTATCAAGTAAACATGCAAAAATTCATACAAAATCCCTATCCTCCACCAAAACCTCCAACATGAAAAAATCATCAAACCCACATTAAAAAACCAACCCAAAAAAATCATCAAACCCACCACAACCAACGAATTCAAACCAATCAACAACCACCACTGCCTGGGGTTCACAACGCCAGAGCCACCAATCTTAGAGAAAACCCACTATCAGCAACCCAAGCCAAAATCATCAATGGACCCAACCGACCAAAGGAATACCAAAAACAAACAAACCAATCGACCCACACCAACAACAAACCCACCACAACCAACGAAACCAAACCAATCCACAACCACTACCGCTTGGAGTTCATAACACCATAGCCACCAACCACTGGTCCGTTTTTCACAACACCCACCAGCATGACTCCAAATTTTTCTCATTATTTTCTCCACATCAAGACCCCATGGTCTTCATAATCAAAACCTCGAAGATTAGCCCCTGATTTGCTCGCCGTTGGTTGAGATTGGGTGTAAGGTTTTGAGCGGAGATAAGATTTTTAGACTAGAGAAAGCTTAGGTCAGATCGGTGGTGCGTGGTGGAGAAGAAGGCCGACCTTGTGAGCTTCGGCCATGGAGCTACAGTGGAGAGAATTTTGAGATCAGAGGGAGATTCCGTCCATGGAGGCTGAAGAGAGAAAGGGACAAGGAGAAAGAGAGAATTAGAGATAGATAAAGTTGATTAGGGTTTTTTAAAAAAAATCTGATGACTGACACATTAAAGAAAAAAAAAAGAATAAGAATTAAAAAGATAATGATTTTTGTTATTTAAGAAATAATTTTAATTAAATTGTATTTTAGATTTTTTTTAAATTATTTTAATAGTGCTGTCAGCCACATTAGCTTTTTCTGTTAGTTGGCTGACGGCAAGGACTGATATAATATGCACTAATTGATTTAGGGACTAAAAGTGGTAAAATTAAAATGTAGGGACCAAAATGAAAAAAAGTCAAAATATAGGGACTAAAAGTGCATTTACACCATAATTTTTCTTACAAGTTTTTTAAAAAATAGGGTCAATAACGTCACACCAATTTCCTTTTTTTTTTTCTTTTTTTTTTCTTTTTACTTTGAAAAACAGACATCCTTAAATTTAGGTTTCATTTTTCCAATTTCTTTTCATGTTCTTTAATTTTTTTTCGTTTTTTTTTTTTTTAATTTGTTCATGTTCTTTTAAATCCTGTACAGTTCATTTTTTTTTTTTTTTTTTTTAAATTCAACCTATTGGATGAGGTTTTTTCTTTTTTGGATAGAATTATTGATGTAAGTTACCGTGGGATAAGGATAGGGTTTTTTTTTTTTTTTTTTTTTTCAACTTACAGTAGGTTTTTGTTTTGATAAGTAGGGTTGTTTTGAAAACATGAGTGAGTGGAAGAGTGGTTTTAAATTTAAAAAAAAAAAAAACATTTATCCTAATCCCAATCTTTTCAAAACACTTATCCTTATCCCAATCTTTTCATATACTACACCATTTTCAAATACACATTCAAAAAATAAATTACATTTACTACTTATCTCTTAAAAAAGAATTGCACATTTATCTTTTTATTTATTTGAAAAAAAAAATCACATACTACTTTTAAATACAGATATTAAAATCACGTTTTAAAAAAATATCCCACATTCATCTCTTTTGTTAAAAAATTATCTCTTTTATGTGGTTCCAAAAATACCCTCAAAAAATAAACCGTAACTCCTCTTAGAATTAGGGTTAGCAATGTCAAACTCCATTCAACCTTCACCTAAAAACATAAAATCAGTGAACTCACTCAATACACAATCATTCACCTCTCATTCACACTATTTTTCAGAGCCATTTTGTGAATGAATACTACTGAAAAGGTATGTAAACATTTAATTTTGGTACCACATCCTCTTTGTACACAATATATTCACTGAATTTGTTTTCTGTTCATGCAGATTTTTCGCTAGAGCCATTTTATGATAGAATTGCACAATCAACACAGTTGGAAAGGAACGTATGCAACATTAAACCTTAAATTTTGGTAGTCATTAAATTTATTCTTACGTCTCATTAAATTTTGGTTGACAAAGTGTATTTTTTGTTCATGCAAATTTTTTGCTAGAGCCATTTTGTGATAGAGCTGCACAATCAACACTACTGGAAAGGAAGGTATGTAACCATAAACCTTAAAAAAAAAATTTAATTTTTAAAAATGATATATTTTTTTAGATAAATAAAACAAAAAAAACATATAACTGATATTTCTATATATTTTTTCGTTTTTAGAGCATCAGCAATGGAAAGGCTAAATGCCAAAATATAAGCTCCTTTTACCATTCAAGCCCAAAAACCCACTCCATTCGACGTTGTAAAATGTAAGTATTGAAAAAAAAAATACAATTGTGCTACAGTACGATTCTAAATGTAGAATCGCATTGTAGCTCAATGGTAAAAACAAAAATTATTTTTTAATCGGTTTGGTCTTCTCTCTCCTCTCTCTGTAGATCATAATTTTCATTATCTTTCTCTCTCTTTCTTTCTGCTCTCTCTTCTTCCTGCTCTCTCGTCTTCAACAGAATGGAGGCAACGGCGTGGAGGCTCGATCAAAAAAGTTGTGGTGGAGGCGTGGAGGTCGTGAGTTTGTTCATGGGTTTCTGGCGTGGGTTTGTTCATGGGTTTTCGACGTTTAGGTCGAATTTGGGTGGCGTTTGGGTGATGTTTGGGTTGGCGTTTGGGTGGTTGGATATAGGTCCGTTGGTTGTGATTTTTTCCGATGGGTTGGGGGATTTGTTCTGATGGGTTTGATGGTGGGTTTCGGTGTTTGCTGGGTTTGTTTGGTAGTGGGTTTTGGTGAAGATGATGATGATGATGATGATGACGGGTTTGGGATGAATAGAGACGGCGACGGGCAACCCTCTTTCTTGCCATCGCTGTCGGTGAGAACAGATGGGTTTGGGTTTGGTGAGAACATAAGGGTTTGATTTTGGATTTTGATTTGGCTGGATTTTGCTATGGATTTTGCTCAGTAAATGTGGGTGGTGTGACTGAGAAGCTAGACGGTGGTGGTGGTGGTGGTAGGTGGTTGACAGAGGAAGAGAAATAGAGATCAGAGAGAGAAGTGAGATATATTTTTATATTATTTTAATGTCTAGTATGGTAAAATAAAAATTGGGATGCTGAGTTAATTGTAAAATAGTATTGTACAATTAATAAAGTAGCTTTTTGAGATGGTAAGATGTGATAGAATGGCATGAGCCATTGTGGATGCTCTTAAGTGAATCTGCAAATCTTATAGGCTAGGGAAAAGTCTGCTCTTCCTCATCATTACGTTTTTTGTTTGCTTGGTTTTCTTTTTTATTATTTTCCTTTTTCTTTTGTGTTCATGGTTTTGTATTTTGTAACAGGGTCATTCTACTGTACCCCCTCCAAAAAAAGAGGGGTATGGTTCCCACCTATATCTAAATCATTAATTTAATATTATTTTAATCTGGACCGTTTATGTAATTTTAAAGGATTTTGGTTACCGGTTAAACAGGTTTCATATATAAACAAAAAATTATAACATTCATTGCTCTGTCTCATGTTTGCTCCTTGCTCCTGTCTCACGTTTGACTTTCTAAACAAAACTCTCAAATCAGACAGCTAAAACCATACCCATAGAAGAACCAGACAGCGGCACACCCACAACCTCAAATCGGCGGTGCTTCTTCTCATCCAATCCAACTCGTCGGCTTCACTCTCTAGCTTCTTCTCTTCCAATCCATCCTTAAATCGGCAGCGCACTCATATCCAATCCAACTCGGCGGCGCTTCTTCTCTTCCATTCTAAATCGGCGGCACCACCCACAATTTTCAGGTTCTCTCTTTACATATGATTAACGCTGATATGAGTTTATATTATTTCTCTAAACTTTGTGGGTTTATGCTATTATTTTTTTGTTTGAGTTTCGGTTCTTATATATTTGACAAATTAATCTATTCTGGTTTATTTTTTCCCCTGTTTTCTTCTTCTTCTTCCATTTTTGTTTATATTTTTTTATAAAATAATCTTGAGTTTGAATCTGGAAAATTCTACAAGAAGTATTTAACTTAGGAGTACAGTTATGTGTAAGTTCAAAATAGCTTAAATCTTTTTTTACCTGCTTGCCCATTTTGATAACAACATAAGGATCACTGCATCTGACATCCCTGACTGCAAGGTTTACCCCTCTATGGACCTTCTTGAGGTTTGCAGTCATATCTTGGCTTTCCTTCGTGGTAAGTCCTTTACAACTTTGTTGGTAATATGAGTTCTTTATATTGGGTCCTGTATTTTTTTTCTTCCTTGTATGATTATGAGATCGTGTTAACTTAGCAACTTGTCATGGACATATCTACTTGAGATTCTTTACCTGTTTCATGTATTTGTTACAATATGACATGATTTGGGATAACTTTTGCTCGTTGTCTATGTGGTCTATAATTACATTCATTAGGAAATAATTTTAGATAACTTTAGCTATTCACAGGATACCAGTAAAAGAGAGTTGATGACTTCCAAGGAAGACAAATAGTTTTTGGTTCTTAGAAGTTATTTGGGTGAAATTTAATGTGTGGGGAAGGTACTTTTTGGAAGAAAAAATGCGGTCCGATTAGGAATAGGGTCAGATATGGGTTTCTAAAAAAAACCCGAAGCGGGTTCGAGTTTTATCAAAAAAATTCGAGACCCGACTCGAAACCCGGCTTGGATAAAAACCCAGTACCCTGAAATTACAAAAATACCCCCTATATATATACCTATAATCTAACCCTAATCCCTCATTTCTTCAGCAGCAACTCAGAACTCACTCCTCCCTCCCTCAGTCCTCACCCTTACTCTGACACTCCCTCTCCCTCAGCTCAGTCCCTCATTTCAACTCACATAGTCAGCCAGTCACTCCGACACTCCCTCACTCCAATACTCCCTCACCCTCACTCCCACACTCCCTCAGTCATGCCTCCCTCGCCTCCTCACCCTTACTCTGACACTCCCTCAGCACACGGCCTCACAGGCTTCACTCACTCTCAGTCACTGCCTCACGCAGTCACGCCACGCCTCGCCTTCTCACTCTCACGGCCTCACTCTTCCTCAGGACCTCAGGTACACCTCGCTCTTCCTCTGTTGTCCGATTTGTAAAGCTTTTTTATATGATCTCAATCTTTGATGATAAAGAGGCAAAATGTATGATCTATCCAGGTTTTTGTTTAAAAAATTGGATTTTTTTTTTCAGTGTTTCATTAAAATTTGTTTGGAGGTTTTGATTGTGTGGTGGTTCATTGAATTTGTTGTGATGATAATAATGTTTATTTGGGTTTTGGGTGGGTGAGGGTTTAGTTTATGGGTTAAGGTTTTTGTGGTGCTATTGGGTTTGTTTTGGTAATTAGGATTGGATTTGATGATAAGTAATACATTGGGGATGTTGAAATCAGTGAAACTAAGTGTGAAATGTGGTAGTGAATTTTTGTACACATATCTTTTACCTTATTCAAGTCTCAAAGCATTCTGTTCCTCTGTTCTTTCCCTTCATATTTGCATAGTTTGTTTAATGG
Organism: Notholithocarpus densiflorus; assembly: GCA_030021035.2. Taxonomy (NCBI): domain Eukaryota; kingdom Viridiplantae; phylum Streptophyta; class Magnoliopsida; order Fagales; family Fagaceae; genus Notholithocarpus; species Notholithocarpus densiflorus. The sequence goes on from JARYZH020000031.1 coordinate 3,342,949, forward strand.
AAGAAATTGTTTTTTGTTTTTTGTGTTTGTTGGGAATGCAGAGCCTAAAACGGAGATGGAAGACACAAACACAGACACAAACAAATCTGGTTCTTTCTTGTCAAGCGGCTCTCCCTTGAGAACCGGACGTTGTCCCTTGCCAACTATGCGGTCTCCTTCGCCATTTTCACGATCACCCTCGCCATTGTCGCCTGGCAGCTCACCCTTAGGATCACCATTAAACAACGAGTAAGTGTTTGAATTTGTAGTTAATCATGTTTAATTATGATTGCGTTGATAGAATTTGTGAATCTGTGTAATTATGAATTTGTGCCTATTAATCAATGAGTATGTGTAATAATAAATTTGTGATAATTTGTTTTGATTCTAACTCCCAAACTTCTGAACCAATTAGGAATCCAAAATCCCCGACGGTGGACTTAGTGGAAGAAGACTTAGAGGTAGAGGAACAAGAAAGGACAGAGGAAGAGGGAGAGCAAGAGCCTATAAATGAGGACTTGGATACAAGTAAAAAAAGAAAGACTACCTCAGATGTTTGGGCTCATTTTACAATGAAGAAAGTTGATGGAAAATTTAAAGCCCAATGCCATCATTGTAACAAACTTTACTTGGGTGATTCTAGCTAAGGTACAACTCATTTGCGTAATCATTTAGCAAGATGTCCACGGATGAAGTTTAAAGATATAAGGGATTGCGACAACAAGTCTTAATTAAATAACAAAATAAGGTGGATGGAACTATGAGTTTGAATACTTACCAATTTGATCAAGTTAGAGTAAGGAAAAAACTTGCTCGTATGGTCATCCTACATGAATATCCCCTTTCAATAGTTGACCACATTGGGTTTAGAGAATTTGTGGCTAATCTTCAACCTATGTTTAAACTTGTCACAAGAAATACTTTGAAGAATAACATTCTTAAAATCTATGATAATGAGAAGGAGAAAACTTTGAAGATGACGGACAAGAAAGGAAGTAGTATGGCAATTACAACTGATATGTGGACTTCAAGTAACAAAAAGAGAGGGTTTATGGTCATTACCGCTCATTTTATTGATCATACTTGGACGTTGCAAAGCCGGGTTTTAAGGTAACTTTTTTATCTATAAATTGCATGTTAAAGACTTTACATTTAGAATGTTTATTGAGTTATGTTAAATTGAATGTTTATTAAGTTATGTTATAATTATTCATATTATTTTTCTAGGTTTGTTTATGTTCCTTCTCCACATACGAAAGATGTCATTGCTGAAGTCCTTGTTGATTGTTTTTTAGAGTGGAACATTGATAGGAAGTTGTCCACAATAACTGTTGATAATTGTAGTACTAATGATGGCATGATAAGACTTTTCTTGAATAAGCTTGATACTAGTTCTCTTATGTTGGGTGGGTCTATGTTGCATATGAGGTGTGCTGCACATATTTTGAATTTGATTGTTCAAGATAGGTTGTCTCTTATTGGTGATGGTATTGAAAGGATTCGTGATAGTGTGATTTATTGGACTGGATCACCAAAAAGAAGGCAGAAATTTGAAGAAAATGCACGTCAATTGCGTGTTCAATGCACCTAAGAGTTAGTCTTAGATTGTAAAACTCGTTGGAATTCAACTTACTTAATGTTTTCTACTGCATTGATTTATAAAGCTGTTTTCTCGCGTTTGGCTAAACGTGAAACATCTTATACTTGTCTGCCACATGATTATGATTGGGAGGTAGCCAAAGATATTTGTGGGAGGTTGGAGTTGTTTCATAGTGTGACTGAGTTTTTCTCTGGTCGTAAGTACCCCACAATTAATATGTATTTTGCTTTGGTATGTGAGTTGAAAATTGCATTGAATGAATGGAGTTTGTCTTCAAGTGAGATGATAAGTACGATGGCAGAAAGCATGCTTGCTAAATTTAATTCTTATTGGGCTAATGTTAGTGTTGTTATGGCTGTTGCTGCTATCTTAGATCCAAGATATAAGATGAAGTTATTGAAATTTTATTATCCTAACATTTATGGTGATAATTCTGATTTGGAGATTGAAAAAATTAAGAATCTTTGTTATGATTTGTTTGATGAGTATGGAGATTTAGATGAGTCTCTTGTAGATAATGAAGGAAGTTCTCATATGCCTGCAAGTACTTCAAATCAAGTGGCACAAATGAAATTTAGGTTGAGTGGGGCAATGTCATGTTTTGATTTGTTTATGAACAATAGTTCAAGTAGTTCAAAGAAACATGGGAGTGCTAGAATGGAATTTGATCATTTCATTGATGAGGGAGTCTTGAAGAGGAGTGAAGACTTTGATATTTTGGCATGGTGGAAAAGTAATGGTCTCAAGTATCCTACTTTACAAAGGATTGCAAGAGATATTTTAGCCATTCCCGTTACAACTGTTACTTCAGAATCTGCCTTTAGCACTAGTGTGAGACTTTTAAGTCCATGCCGTAGTAGGCTACATCCCAAGACTATAGAGGCAATGATGTGTGCTCAGAATTAGTTATGGAGTGAAATCAACGGTTAGCAATTATCTAATTTTTATTTATAAAATCAAAATTGTGTTTTTATATTTGCTACTTATAGTTTGATGAAGTTTATTCTATTTTTAATTCATTATTGTTGTAGGTTCTTCAACTATATTTGGAGATTGTACATTTCAATCAATTCTTGATGATGGGGAACCAAATGAAGATGATGGGAGTTGTGTCACAATTGTGGAAGATTAAACATTTTGTATTAATTTAGTAGCTTTTTTAATTTCTTAGCCTTGTTGGATTAATTTGTTGGTTTGTAATTATTCTAAACTTGTGGGATTTATTTTGTAGCTTTTTAATTTCTTGGACTCGTTGGACTTTTGATACTTATTTCTTGGACTTGTTGGATTTATTTTATTTTTATGTTTAGCTGGTGATTTTAGTTATGATTTTGTTGATTAATGATTAAATGGTTATCTTAGCTAGGTGATTTATTGATTTAAAATCTTAGTTATGATTTATTGAATTATGATTATGATATTAGTTATGGTTTATTGATTTATAGATTTATAAGTAACAGATGATTTATTAATTTATGATTAGTAGCTTATGATTTGGACTGATTTGGCATTTGGGCCACGTTATTTAGACTTGAATTAGAATATGCAGGCTTGAATGTAGGCAAAAATAAATTTGGGCTTCAAATTTTTTTTTTTTTTAGTTGGGCTTGGCATTTGGGCCACGTTATCTAGGCTTGAATTAGAATATGCAGGCTTGAATGTAGGCAAAAATAAATTTGGGCTTCAATTCTTTTTTTTTTTTTGGTTGGGCCACGAATTGGGCCCAATCCCTTGACGGGGCCAAGCGGGGGCAGGTCCGGGCCCCGGGAAAAAAACCCACTTAGTAAACGGGCCGGGTCCGGGCCACGGGTCTTGGCCCGCGGGTCGGGTCCGAGTATGGAAAAACCCGGCCCGAACCCGACCTGTTGCCATTCCTATCTATGAGTACAGTTCATGATGTAGCAAGATTTAGGTATTGAACTGATTTCAAGAAGTAATAAGATTTGGATTTTAAGCTTATTTTCTATAGTAACACGATTCGGGCTTAAAAGAGTATGTTGTGTGTAATATAACTTGCCATACCCTCTCTTAAAAGTTACCATGGCTTTTGAGTAGAGTTGTGGTGTGCCTTTGTATTAGAACCCTTTTCCCTCTCCCTTTTGTGTGTGTGTGTTTGTTTCTTAAAAAAAAAAAAAAACTCGACTCGGGCTTTGAGCCCATCCATCCAGTGAGGAAAAGTAGTAGGCCTTGAGTCCAATTTATGATGTAGAGAAAATAGAAACCATAGGCCCAATCCTTGAAGTCGAAAAATAATGTTTCCTTTAAGTCCATTACGCGATGTAGAGAAAATGTTGGATGCCATGAGTTCGTCCCGTGAAGTGACTATTTTTATGGGCCATGAACCCAATCCAAAAATATTTGGATTCTTGGCAAGGAACACAAACCCGAGTAGTTGGATAAAATTTGGGCCTCTTTGGACTTTAGAGAAAGTTAATCAAAGACCCATTACTTTGTGCTTGTGAAATAATAACGTTGACTTGAAATAATAAGACCTAGTACTTGGCGAATGTCCAAATGCTATACAATGGTGAAAATATTCTTACACACTTTTTTTTTTTTTTTGCTAAACAAATATTCTTACACACTTGTTAGTGTAGACTTTGTACATAAAATATCCATAATTTCACAAGTGTTATTTGCATCATATCATATAGTATATTATATAAAAAAAAGTTTGGCTTAAAAGCAGTAGCATCTCCAATATAATTTTTTAGAGGGGTCAATAAGAAACATAAGTTATACAAAATTTAAAACAAAAGAGAACTTAAATATATCGACATCACAAATTAAAAAAAATAATAATAAAAAAAAAACTAAAAACTAAAACTAAAACTAAAATATATAAAGTTTTACAATTGTTTTCTGAGATGTTTCATATTTTAAAATCATTGCATAATATCTTCATTATCAATCCTACGAGTTGTATCTCTTTCAATGTACCAGCCAAGCAATTATTCATCCATTGATCTCTCATTTAATTGATTTATTTCAAATTTATTAAGATCTAAATGAGTTTTTTCTAAAGTTTAAGATTAAGAAATTTCTACTTTTGTTGTTGGGCTTATTATTATTATTTTTCTAGATTTTAGATCAAATTGGTTTGTTATTGAGCTTTTTTTTTGTATTTAAAAGCCCAAAATATTGTTAAGGGAATCATATTCAAATTTATTTTAGCTAGGCTTAAAAAATATCTAAGGTCAGCGTGTTTAAAATTTTATTTTAGAGGGTCAAAACAAAAACAAAAAGTAAAACATATAATATATAATTTTTTTGGGTTAGTTCAGGGGGTTCATTTGAACCTCCTAGGCTCCAAATGGGGTCGCTCTTCCTTAGAAGCTGTGATTGCATCAAGTGGTTACACCAAATTGCAGAAATTTATAAATAAAAAAAATTAAATATTACACCTTATGTATATCACTATATCCTATAACTACTAATACTTACTGAAATCTAATGAGTTCGGATAGCAATAAAAACTAAATTAACGTAATTCACTACTAATTTATCATTTTTTTTTCAACATATACAAAAGTTTAATAGCTAATATCAAAAATATTTTTCCCAAACTTTTTTTTTCCCACTCTATCGTAACCTATATAAGTAGCTTTTTTTTTTTTTTCGTAATCTATAACTCTTTCAACCCTTATTTGGTATTGTTCGAAAATATCTCTATAAGCACCATTTAAATCCGTAATGTTTATCCATTTAACCTTTTGAAACAAGTGAAATATCGTGGTTTCTAAATCAAAACCCATATATTTTGTTGCAAGTTTCTTCTAGGCTCTCAAGTATATTCCAAGTTGGCTAAGAATTTATTCCTCAGTATATAATGTATTTAAAGCAGCAATTTTCGTCAAACTTCTTAGTTTTATTCATTTGCTAGACTCATTACCAATGAGTATTCTTCTACAAAATAAAATGACAAAAAGAAATCTAACAAGTTTCATATTTCATATTCTAGTTTCTAACAGTTGTCATAATTCACATTAGTAGAACTCCGATGGAGATTAACAACGTTGAACCAGAGTTTAGTTAATTAAGAGTAGCGAAGACAGACAAGTGCACATAATGACGTAGAGAAAATGAAGAAGTCTCTACATTTTTAATTTATTTAACATTCTTGAGCCATAGTACCGAGAACTTTTTATTGCAAATCAAACACGCACTCCCTCCAAACATGTATATATAAAAGATCGCCATGTCCACCGCATCAAGTTCCAGTACAAATTGCAGTTCCATCGGCATGGTAAATGGTGCAGCCCTTCGGCGCAAAGCAGCAATTGCAGGGCGGATTAAGTTGCTTATTTCCTGAAGATGGGCAGGTCATGTATCCTGCATATTGTGTGCAAAATTGTGGGCATACTTTTGCGCTCGCAATTTCTGGATTGAAGACCAGTAGGATTGCACCTACTCAATGATAAAGAAAGCAACATATGAGATTGAGAAATTATTTATTCATTAAATGTGTTAAATTACCGATTGTCCTAAAAGTTTAAGAGTAATGTTATAAATATAAACTATTTTATTACATATTGATGTGGCAAATTCTTACTAGTTCTAATATAGGTCCACCACTAACATCATATTTAACACTTTAGCTCATAGTCTGACTAGATATGCCATTGGCATTCCAGATTTTCTAGTATGAATGGAGGATGTTTCATCTCAGTTTCAAGATGTACTTCAAGCCGATTTATTAGGCATATTTTAATAAAGAAGTTTCAATGTTTTCCCCCTCAAAAAAAAAAAAAAAAACAATTATTAGGAAAATGCTAAAGTCACATCATGTAGTTTGTAAAAATGTTGTAAAATAGTTTATGTCTATAGCATTACTCAAAGTTTAAGCTATTAAGAAACGGTGGATTTAATTTTTTAACTATATAATTTGGACAAAATGAATTCAAATGTGCTGTTCATTTTAGTTATGGCCATATTGATTTTTTTAAAGCATATTTTTGTTACCACCATTGAACTTTTGCCGGGTCAAAGTTCCCTAGTTAGTGTTACACAAATTTTTTTTTTTTTTTTTTTTTTTTTTTGCATGTAAGAATTTGCACCTATATATAGGAGAGTATATGGACATTAGATTTTCAAATATAGAAATATAATAATATGGGGAAAAAAAAAAAAGCACAAGCTAAACAAACAGAAAGAGAGTATAAATGAAGATGACAGCAATTTTTGAGGAGTAGGAGCTTACTACTCAAAAGGAGAAGATATATTACACCAACTTTGTTGCTAGCCATATTTCCTCCTATACCAATTTTGAGGTGTTAAAGTTGCATATTTATAGTAAAGAGCAATGTTGTCCCTAAAACAAAAATTTAGAGGAAAAGAAAATGTAGATTTTCAACACCCATCCGTTCTCACATCAGCTATGAGATCATTATATTGTAACCAACAAAGTCAACATATATAGCAAGAGGCTAGGGACTTCAAAACTAATAAATTGTGGCTTCATCGACAAGCACAAATTAAGAGAAGATATGAATACGGCTCTGGCGTAGAATAGGCAGGTCTTACTGGAGGAAAAAATATATAGTCAAGATTCCTAAATGGACCTTAGAAGTCAATAATGGCGGAATTATTTTACAATGTATTCATAACTTCCTCATATGATAATTTCAATCTTAAGCATATCTCCCTCTTAATTGAGATTGGATTGAGCTAGGATTATTTTTTTTTTTTTTTTTTTGGCTTGCAAACTGAGGTAAAGGGATTAGAATATATCCAGCTTTTCTAATTAATAAGCAAAGGGTCATACTCCTACCACTAAGTCACAAGTTTTTTGACAAATTGCATTGAGCTAATTGATAATACCTGTAATTTAGACTATTTAAATGAATAACCATAATTTTCAAACACCTGACTTATATATATTGGAATACTAATCCTATCTCTTTTTTAGAGTGATGAGAAGTTAATAATTAAGAAGTGATTACCACCGCGCATCCTTGGCGTAATAATCGCTTCACAAGTATAAGTATCTGTGGAGTGTGGGGGATAAGCACCCGGGGTTCAACTGTTCAAGTCTTTAAGAGAGGGCTTCACACACATATATACTTTAATTATGCTATAATATAATTTTTATTTTGTATAAAAAATTAACAAGTGATCTATTTATAGGGGTGTTATTCGTCAATTGTCTTTAACCAAACGGCATCTTCTCCTATGAAAGGATGGAGGGTAAGTTATGTTATGCTTATTATGCATTCAATCCGGTATGGCGCGTAAGTCTTTTTCTTGATAGAGTGAGCCCATGATTTTTATTCCAAGGCGTTAATGATGTCAACGGTTGTATTATGTGTGCTACACATCCCATGGTTTGAAATTTTGAATGATATATACAACTTTTTTTTTTATGGGATTGAGTGATACAATTTTAATGATAACTACCCCATTCTAACAATTTCTTTTTAAAAAAATGGGTACGATATGCTTATATCTAAACATTATTCTTGGTGAAGGTCTATCCCACAAAGAGTCTTAGTATAATGATAATTCCAAGTTACCCTTAAACATATTCGATTTCATTCAACATTAGAAAAATAACATCAACATATGCTTTTTTTTTTTTTTTGATAAGAACATGTGCATTTCTTACGGGCAAAGAATAACATAAACTAGCTAATACATTCTATCAAAAAAAAAAAAAAAAAAAAAAAAAATAACATAAACTAATACAGGAAATGGAAAAATGGATATATACCAAGTAAAAGTTTAAAGTGGACCATATTAGAACTTAGAAGTCAATGATTGCAGCTTTCTAATGGATTGAAAAGGAGCATATATTAAATTGAAAGAAAGATATAAATTGTAAAAAAAAAAAAAAAAAAAATGTAGAGATACCTTGTATTCTTTTTAATCAGATTTCCAATGTACTGTATTTACTTATTTATTTTTAAACTAATCGCTAACTTGTGCGATGCACGAGATAGTTAAATTAAAAATTACATATATTTTAAAAAAACAAATAGAGAATCCTGTATGAAAAAACTATTAATTAAAAGTTAATAGAAAAATTATTTTATAATTTAAAATAGTTTCTCATAGGTATTGTATTTGTATCAACCAAGTAGGATGCATATTTTAAATTAAAAAAAAAAAAAAAAAACCGTAATGGTGGGCGGTGGCTGCTTTTGTTTTATTATTTATCCAAATTTTTTTTTTTTTTTTTGATAGGATATGAACAAATAAATTGTAGTAGAATTTAAACAGTTTCCCATAGGTATTGTATAGGCATCAACAAAGTATGATGCATATTTTAAATAAATAAAAAAGACAAAACTTTGCCTTCTAACTCTCATATGCACCAACGCTACACCACCACCATATGTATAGAGGTTATTACACGCCCTTGTTTAGTTTCTTATCAATGTGAATTGCTACTTTTAATATGAATTGTAGGGACCGGGCTTGAGCACTTCTTCTATTGGAAGAGTGGACTCAGGCCCAACTAGCCCAATACAATAAATTTGTAGAGAATGAGTTTAAGAACTAGGCCTTAGTGAGGATAACAACGAATAAACATGGTTATGGGTGCACTAAATAATAAGGAAATGGGCTTTACGTATGAAATTCTATCCTGGGCACTAGTTCGAGGAGCTATTTGTTCTTATTGCTTCTTCAGTGCTTGGTTACAAAGTACCAGGATGATACCAGTAGCTATAGTGTTTTCTGCTCCCAACTTCCGATCCCTTTTCTGGAGGACTTCTTACATTATATACTCCCTTTTAGTTGATCTTGGCCCTCCATTTGTTAATCGTGTAGGTCACTACTTAAGTGCTTGTCCCATCAGCTACCGTCCCAAACCTTCTGTGAGTTGCAGCAACCAAAGCAGTACTGTTCAGGGGTCATTTCCCCATTAATGCGGCCAGAATGTTAGTTGTGGGCATTTAATGTGGAGATGACAGTTTCTCCTTGAATTGCTCCTCCGCCAAGCTCCTATGGCTGACCCACTGTACTCGTCCTGTTTCTTGAGATGCTCTACGAGGCTGCCCTTGATGGCGTGCTGCTCTTCCCTTTTATGATTTCGATTCGCCGAGGACAGGATTGTCCTCGGCAATGCTTCTTAGCAATTCGGACCTTTTTTGTTCGTTCTCGGGCATTTCTTCTTCCTCGGCTTGGGCCTTGGGCTTAGTATAAAGTGGGCCAAGGTGGCCAAACTCTTTGACCCCACAATAGCCCCTCAAAATCCTGCTGTCTGGCTCCTCGGACGGAGAGGAGGATTTTGGTGTCCTTGGGCCTTTGTCACGGCTTGTCAAGTCTTGTCCTCCATCAGCGCCAAAGCCTTTTCGCTTGTCCAAGGCACGTTCCTGACGCTTCGGTATACAGAGCGCGCCCTCATTAAATTCTGGCAGCTCTGTGCTCCCCACGTTCAACGGTGTGATGGTGATCAAACGGTGGGGATTTTTTAACTTTATGGGCGGGAAACCGGCACGGTTATTTTTAATCGAAGTTATAAATGCCCATTTGAACTGATTCGCCTCTTTACTTCCACATTCAAGAGTTCTTGCGCACGTATCTTAAGTTCTGTCAAATCTCAGCCCAACTCGCGTTTCTTTTCAGCATAAAAAGCCTGTCCGAGGAGCTTTTCCTCACTTCTGTAAGTTTCTACTCTCTCTAATTCATATTTTCTTTCTTCTAAGTTTCTTTTTCTCTTATTCCTCTCTTTCTTTCGTCCTTCCCTGAGTCCTTTAGCCGTTTCTAGGGATGGGTAGGTTTAAAAAGTTGGTTGAGTCTGAAGAGGTAATGGAGAAATTCATCGCCGATTATAGGATTCCCAGTAATGTAGGCTTGAGATACTGTGAAGAAGGGGAGTGGTATTTTAGGAAGCAAGATGGTGAATTGGTGATTCCCATAATCATCTTCATTAAAGGTGGTATGAGAATCCCTATGGGGCAGGTGATGAGGGATTACTTTAGGCATTTCCGATTAGCTCCCACCCAGTGCGCCGTCAACATGTTTAGGATCTTGGGTTGTGTGGACGCTTTAAACGAGAAAATGGGGTTGAGGTTGACTTATCACGATGTAAACTGGTGCTACAACCTCCAACACCTAAAGAGTAAATCCTACTATATGAAAACAAGGGATGACAAGGTTCGGCTTATTCAGTGCCTCCCAAAGTCCAGCAAGGGGCTGAATAAGGACTTTCTCATTGTGTCAGGGAGGTGGCATGACGGCCTTCCCTATCCGATAAAGGAGGGGGCACCAGGTGGGGTATTCAGAGTAGGAGAGGGTTGATATTTTGTGTTGTTATAGTTTGCACCGTTTGGCTGCTAATATGAATATACTTTCTTTTTTACATATCCACACGCCTTTGATCGACACTTTCACTTGGTCAACCGGAAAGATTTGGCAACCATCCTTAGGGCAGAGGTTTTTGTGAACGAAATTGATAACCAAGTTAGAGCTGCTCATAAGATCCTCGGGTACGATCCCATCCAGAAATCGTTCTCGGCTCCAAAGTACGTGATCAGAGCCAAAGATCCTCGGTTTCACAGAATCACCATAGCAGAACATGGGTTCTTGATTCCTGAAAGATCCCCTATCCTAGAAGGCGCTCCGTTGGTAGGCCCTTCTTTGTCTCATCAAGCTGTAGAGGCTGAGGACGATTTTGGTGTATTCGACCAAGTTAACCTTTTTGAGGATCCCTCTGGTGACTTGGGCGACCTCAGTTTGACTGAAACAGATCTTCTATCAGTAGGGACTTATTCTCAGGCCGAAATGGGTTTTAAGAAGAACCTTTAACCGACTTGCTTGACCTGATTGAGGGCCAGCCGAGGAAGCCACAGTCCAAGCTTCCTCCTCCCCCAACCAAGTCTCTGCCTGTTCAGACCAGGTCATCTTCCACCCAGTCGAAGTCATCATCTCCTCGGTCCAAACTTCCTCCTCCTCCCCAGCCGACTCTGCCTCCTCGGCCCGAGCCCGCTGACCCAAAAAGGAAGAGGGCTTCCAAAGGCAAAGAGCCTATGGATGGGGGACAACCTTGCTCCTCTCAGAAGGAAGATGAAACCCGACGAGCTTCAAAACAATTGAAAGTTGGGCACCAGGGCCAAGAAAGGGAAGTCACCACACAGTCCGAGCCCCAGGCCTGGCTTCCTGCCCCAATGCTCCATGGGGAGCCTCTAATGGAAAACGCCTCCCTCAGGGACTTCTGAGGGGGTGAAGGTGTCTACGTGGCCGATGCACTGGAGAGGTGCCTGCTACTTCCTGCCGACATGGCCGAGTTGGGGAATATGAGGAGGCAGGAGGTTTTCCTCAGCATAAAGAGGTACTTGGGCATGGTAAGACTTCGAACACTTGCGACTCTGTTGACTTTTGTTCCTTAGTTTCTGACTCATCGTGTGCTTTCTTTAATTGGCAGGCTGTCCAGGCCACTTATAGGTTGGAAGACGCTGCTAACGACCAGAGTAGGGCCCTGGAGCTCGAGCGTGACAAGCGCCTGGATGCCACGCGGACCCTTAAGAACTCTGAGGCCAATCTCCTGAAAGCAAGGGAGGCTCTAAAGGAGATGATAAGGGCCAGAGATAGCGCTGAGTCAGGCTTAGCTAGCGCTCAAAAACAGGCTGAGGACTAGACGAGGCGCCTAATTGAAATTGAGGATCAGCTGAAGATTGCCAAGGAGCAAATCACTGATCTAAAGAAGAAGCTGGCTTAGGCGGAGGGGGCTAAGAACGCCGCGGAGTGGGCCAAGGATGAAGCCTTGAGGGCTAAGGTGGAGGCAGAGTTCGCTAGGATAGAGGCTGAGAGCTCCAAAGAGAGGGCCGAGGAGGAGGCTTATGCCTTTGGAATGGATGAGACCCAGGCCATTCTTAAGACTCAAGTACCTGAAGTGTGCAGGCTCTACTGTTCCTAGCTTTGGAATGAAACCCTTAAGCAAGCTGGAGTTGAGGCTTTATCTGATCTATGGAAGGTAGAGAATGTATACTACCCTCCTGCCATCCGAGAGCCAGGTCTTCCTAGCTCCAAGGTTGGTACTTCTCTCGAGGTGGTTGAGGCAGGCTATCCTGATATTGCACTTACTTCAACTTCTCCTGATGAGCCTACCAAGGAGGCTGAGCCCTCTGGGGTAACCGAAACAGATAAAGGCCCTGACCGGGAAGCACCCCAGGATGCTGCAAAGCCCTCAGCTGATGCCCAGGCCCATCACGCCGAGGAGACAGCTCTCCTTGTGGTGCCTCTGCAGGCTATTCCCCTAGGCGAAAGCCCTGAGGACCTTGAGGCCGCCTTAGATCAGCCTCCCAAGGGGGGAATGAAGATCAAGTTAAAGATATAGGCTGCCTCTGTTGTGCTTTTGCCTCATGTTTCTTTCTCTTCTCTCCCTCTTTTTTTTTTTTAGATATTCGAACTATTGTAATGGAACACTTGGATTGAATATATGCAATTCCCTTTTCACGCGTTAATTGTCGCTATGATGGGTTCTGTTATTTATATAACTTGTGCTTTGGTTATTAGCTAAATAGTCTTAACAGTGTGACTTGTTTTCCATTTTTGAAACAGCAGCCAAAAAATGTAAAGTCCATAATGATAACTTTCACCTAGACTCTGATTAACAATTAAGCCACTTTATTATTACGACTTGCTTATGCTGAATGGACTATTAAAGGCAATAACCTTATAACATGAATCCTATACCTCATGAGTTGGTTATCATAACGGGTATAAAATGCTAAGCACGCATCACTTATAAAGACAAACTTTTAAATCCTAAGATCTAATGCCACAGCACAATGTGCAAGGGCATTCAAAAGTATGTTCCAAAAATTTACTGACCCCAAGGAAACAATTAGCTACTGACTATGCAGGGGAGTTACGTTCAATGTACCTTAAAGTGCCTTAAGTGATGCTCATGGGCTTGTGTTTGTTTGCATCTTTATCAAATGAGGATAGAGCAAGTGTTTTTAGGTGCCAGACTCCCATTTGGTTGTATTTGTAACTCAGATGAATGCTCGAGCTCATTAATTTCCTCAAAGGTTGTGGTCAGAGGAGTCACACAACACTCGGAATCTGTTAATCGCTCAGGCCTTTGTTGAAAGTAGTTAGTTTCCTCATAGGTTTGAGTCTGAGGACCATGCAAGACCTTGGTTTTGTCTAGTACTTAGGCCTTCATTGAAGTAGTTAGTTTCCCCATAGGTTTGAGTCCGAGGACCATGCAAGACCTTGGTTCTGTCTAACATTTAGATTTTCTGGAAGTAACTAGTTTCCCTATAGGTTTGAGTCCGAGGACCATGCAAGACCTTGGTTTTGTCTAGTACTTAGATCTTCATTGAAGTAGTTAGTTTCTCCATAGGTTTGAGTCCGAGGACCATGCAAGATCTTGATTCTGTCTAACATTTAGATTTTCTGGAAGTAACTAGTTTCCCTATAGGTTTGAGTCCGAAGACCATGCAAAACCTTAGTTCTGTCTAGTACTTAGATGGTTGCCAAAATACAAGACGTATAATCACAATAGACTAAAAATTTGAATTAGAGAAATGCTTTTGTTAATAACAATACATTTTCAGGTTATTTACATTCCATGGATGAGGTACAGTTTTTTCATCTAAGTCTTCTAAGTAGTATGCACCTATTCCTGCTATTGAAGTAATTCGGTATGGTCCTTCCCAATTGGGTCCCAGTTTTCCCCAAGAGGGGTTCTTGGCAGCACCCACGACTTTCCTCAACACTAAGTCCTCTGGTGCTAACGGTCTCAGCTTCACATTGGCATCATGTCCCTGCTTGAGCTTCTGGTGGTAATAGGCCAACTGGATCACTGTTTTTTTTCTTCGTTCATCGATCAGGTCTAGGCTCTTCCCCATCAGTCCATTGTTATTGCTTGGAGTGAAAGAGCTCGTCCTTAGCGTCGGGAAGCTTGCCTCTAGAGGGATAACAGCCTCGGCTCCATAAGTCATGGCAAAGTGTGTCTCTCCTGTTGACCGTCGTGGTATATTCCAGTAAGTCCATAAGACGTGTAGCAGCTCCTCTACCCATCTTCCATTGGCTTCATCCAATCTCTTCTTAAGCCCATTGACTATGACCTTGTTGATAGCCTCGGCTTGCCCATTTCCCTGAGTGTAAGCTGGAGTTGAGTACCTGTTCGTGATCCCTAGTTCATAATAGTATCTTCTGAAGGTTTTGTTGTCAAATTGGAGTCCATTATCTGAAATGAGAGTACGAGGAACCCCGAATCATGTAACAATGTTTCTCCAGATGAATTTCTTAGCATTCACATCTCTAATGTTGGCCAATGGCTCAGTTTCAACCCATTTAGTGAAGTAATTTGTGCCGACCAACAGATATCTCTTATTTCCTACTGCCTTGGGGAAGGGGCCTATAATATCCAGGCCCCATTGGGCGAACGGCCACGGACTGGACAAAGGGTTAAGGACCCCTCCTGGCTGATGGATATTCGGGGCAAACCTTTGGCATTGGTCACATTTCTTAACATATTCTAGGGCCTCCTTCTGCATCCTCGGCCACCAATATCCCTAGGTAATGGCTCGGTGCGACAGAGATCTTCCTCCTGTGTGACTCCCACAAATCCCTTCATGCAGCTCTTCAAGCAATACTTCTGATGCCTCGGGGTGAATACACAGTAAATATGGCCCAGAATAAGAGCGCTTATATAATTTGTGGTCCTCGGACAACCAGAACAGAGGAGCTTTTCTCCGTATTTTTTCAACCTCCATCTTCTCCTCGGGCAGAATATCATCTTTGAGGAATCTCATTATGGGGTCCATCCAACTAGGCCCCACCCTGACTTGATGGATATGAACCCTGCCTTTTGCAACCTCATTTGGTCTACCCAGATGCTTGACAAGAATAATTCGAGGTAGATCCCCGGCCGAGGAGGTAGCGAGCGTGGCCAATGAATCTGCGTGGGTGTTTCCACTTCTGGAGACGTGTGACAAGTTGAAGAGATCGAAGTCTGACTGCAGACGTTTGACCTGGCTTAAGTACTCTTGCATCCTCGCATCTCTGGCTTCCAACTCTCCCTTTACCTGGCCCACTACTAATCTCGAGTCCGAGAACATCTCTACTGCTTTTCCTCCTATTTTTCTGCACCATGGCCATTCCTTGTAACAAGGCCTCATACTTGGCTTCGTTATTCGTGGCCGAGAACTCAAGTCTCAAGGATTTCTCAGTGATAGCCTTCTCAGGAGACATTAGGACTAGCCCCACTCCGGACCCTCTTTGATTTGCTGCGCCATCAACGTACACCTTCCAACATGGGGGTCTTGGCATAGAGATTACCCCAACCGATTTTCCATCCATGTTTCGCTCCTCGGCTACTATTTCTACTGGTGGTTTAGCAAATTCGACCACCAAGTCAGCTAGGACTTGGCCCTTTATGGAGGTCCGAGGCATGTATTTGATGTCAAAAGCTCCCAGAATTGTGTTCCATACGGCAATCATTCCAGTGTAATCAGCAGTTCGAAGTACAGACTTCAAGAGCAGTTGGGTTAGAACAACCACTGTGTGGGCTTGGAAGTAATGGGGAAGCTTTCGTGTAGCATGGACCACAGCTAGTATGGCTTTCTCCAAGGGTAAGTATCTGACCTCAGCTTCATGTAGCGATTTGCTCACGTAATAGACTGGCTTTTGAAGGCCATTTTCATCCCGTATTAGTACCAAGCTCACAGCATGAGGGGCCACAGCAATAGACGCGCATAGGACTTCATCGGCCTCAGGACTGGACATGATAGATGGCTAGGATAGGTATTCCTTGAGTTGCTGGAAGGCCACAATACAGTCCTTGGACCATTCAAACCCTCTCCACTTGTTGATCAAGAGATAGAATGGTCTGCATCTATCCGCCGACCTGGAAATGAATCGATTCAGGGCTGCGATCATTCCAGTAAACTTTTGGACCTCCTTGGCGTTTTGCGGTGGTTTTAGATCGTTAATAGCCTTGATCTGGTCAGGATTAACCTCAATTCTCCTATGAGTAATCATGTAGCCTAAAAACTTGCCTGATCCCATGCCAAATGAGCATTTGGAAGCATTTAAGCGCAGCTTGTGCTTCCTTAAGACGTTAAAGGTATTGCCGAGGTCTCCTAAATGCTCGGACACCACTTTACTCTTTACTACCATATCATCAACATAGATTTCGATGCTTTTGCCCAGCTGCGGTTCGAACATCCTCGTCATCATCCTTTGATAAGTAGACCCTGCGTTCTTCAGGCCGAACGACATTACCTTTTAATGGTAGTTCCCAATGGGTGTCACGAACGCTGTCTTCTCCTGATCTTCTAGGGCTAGTGGTATTTGATGGTAGCCTTGAAAAGCATCTAAGAAGCTCATCCGAGGATGGCCCACTATTGCGTTCACCAGCTGGTCTATCCGAGGCATGGGGAACGGGTCTTTTGGGCATGCTTTATTTAGGTCCGTGAAGTCTACACAAACCCGCCATTTTCCACTCTTCTTCCTGACCACCACAATATTGGCCAACCATTCGGGGTAAAAAACCTCTTTGATAGCCCCCGCATGCTTAAGCTTCGCCACTTCGTCCCTAATCGCATCAGCGTGCTCTCTTGATGGGCACCGGGGTGGCTGCTTCTTGGGAATAACGGATGGGTTGACATTGAGATGGTGACAGATGAAGGCCGGATCAATCCCTGGAGCATCACAGGCATCCCATGCAAATACATCAATATTTCTTTTGAGGAACTCAATCAACTTTTCCTTTTCCTGAAGGGGCAGCTGAGCCCCTACCTGAAAGAACCTCTCTGGGTCATCACCAATGACCACCTTTTCTAGATCTTCGCATTTTGCCTCTTCGGCCGCTGTAGCATGAGGCGA
Source organism: Notholithocarpus densiflorus (assembly GCA_030021035.2). NCBI lineage: Eukaryota > Viridiplantae > Streptophyta > Magnoliopsida > Fagales > Fagaceae > Notholithocarpus > Notholithocarpus densiflorus. The sequence goes on from JARYZH020000031.1 coordinate 3,360,311, forward strand.
CACCGGTGTCTTTGATTGCTATAAGCTTTTTTTAGCAGAGGCCGAGGACTCCGCATCAAGCCGGTGTGAAATGGCGGCCACCACACACTGCCTTGCCGTGGATTGGCAACCACGGATTTTGAGAACCTGGTCCCCTGACGGGAATTTTACCTTTTGGTACAAGGAGGAAGCAACAGCCCCCAAGGTATGGAGCCAGGGCCTACCGACGATGGCTGTATATGGAGAGTAGGTGTCCACTACGATAAAGTTCACCTCCACTATCTCTGGGCCAGTCTGGATGGGTAGCCTAATCATGTCCTTTGGAATAACAAGCTTCCCATCGAAGCTCATCAAGGGAGAGCTATAGGGCATGAAATCCTCTGGTTTTAATCTCAGCCCCTTGTAGAGATCGGGGTACATAACCTCGGCAGCACTGCCACCATCCACCATTACTCTTTTCACATCGTAGTCCCCGATTCTGAGGGTGATTAGCAGCGCATCATCATGGGGCTGGGTGGTTCTAATCTTGTCTTCTTCTGAGAAACTCAAGATTGGGAGAGAATTCATTTTGGACTTCTTCGGCTCTGGCTGGGACTCTTCGGCAGGCAGTTGGGCCACAGATAACACTCTTGAAGGGCGCGTGCCTGTCCTTCCTGGCGCGGCCAAGATTACATTGATCGTCCCTAAGGGTGGCCTTAGGGTAGTATCTCTTTGGGGTTCCTGATGGGTCTGGCCTGGATGACCACTGGAATGATGCAAAAGGTGCTTCAGCTTTCCCTCTTGGACAAACTGGTCTAAATAGTTCCAGAGGTTCCTGCAGTTCTCCGTGGTATGTCCGTGGTCCTGGTGGTATTGGCAATAAAAGTTCTGATTACGCCTTGTGGACTCTCCCGCCATCTTATTCGGCCACTTAAAGTATGGCTTGTTCTTGATTTTCTCCAACACCCGATGTACTGGTTCTCAGAATACAGTATTGACAGTCTGTGTGCTGGCTGCTCCGGATTGCCCTACGAAATCTCTCCTCGGGCGGCTGCTGTTATATCGGTCCGACCTGAAATCCCTCCTCTCCTGAGGGATAGCTTTCTCTTTTCCCTTACCTTGCAGCTGGTCTTCCTCTACTCGTTTATACTTATCGATCCGATCCATCAGTTGGCGCACACTAGTGGCAAGCTTGCCAGTCAGAGACTTCCTCAAGTCGTGCTTAGCTGGGAGACTATTTTTGAAGGTGCTGAGGGCGACATCGTCACAACTGCCGTCTATTTCATTATACATCTCCCAATATCTGTCCGAGTAGGCCTTCAGAGTTTCTCCATTATCCATGGATAGCGACAATAACGCACTCAAGGGCCGAAGAGCTCTGTTGTTTGTAACGAAGCGAGAGCCAAAGGCTTGAGTTAGCTGCCTATACGAATCTACGAAATTCGCTTTTAAGCCATTGAACCACCTTATCGCCACTGGCCCCAAGCTAGATGGGAAGACCTTGCACATCTGCGCCTCGTTTTTAGAATAGACAGCCATCCTTTGGTTAAACTGGCTCACATGCTCCACAGGGTTTGTCTTGCCATTGTAAAGGGTGAAGGTTGGCTGCTGGAAACGTCGAGGAAGCGCAGCCCCCTCTATGTGGCGTGTGAACGGTGATTTGGAGAGTTGGTCCAGTGCCCTGCTCATGTCATCGTTTCCCAAGCCCCTAGGAGACAGGCTTTTACGTGCACGCTTCCGGTGGTGCTCTTCTTCGTGAGAGAAGGTCTCGCTTGGTGGGGTTCGCGATCTTTGTCTATAGTCATCATCGCCTTAATCACTGGAGGGCATGTTAGGGCTAGAATGAGTCTGCCTTCGTCGTGCATGGCGCAGCTTTCTCTTCAAGTCGTTTATCTCTCGTTGCATGGCCTGATTATCATTCCGTCTCTGGGATGCGAGACTCCTGACTTCTTCTTGTTGCATGGGCTGGTTGTCATTTTGTCTCTGGAGCACGTGACTCCTCACACGAGAGTGGCTGCTGCTGGTTTGAATGGTGTGCACACTTCCCTCTCGAAACCTTCCATTCTCTTCATTTCGATCACGCTCAAGATCGGGAAAGTTACCTTGTCGTAGGGATCTAGCAGGTTCAGACTGGTGGGGACCTGCTTGATGAGGGCCTGATCCTACCATGCTTGATTGTTACCCTCACTAAGACACAAGTTCTCCCCACAGACGGCGCCAATTATAGGGACCGGGCTTGAGCACTTCTTCTATTGGAAGAGTGGACTCAGACCCAACTAGCCCAATACAATAAATTTGTAGAGAATGGGTTTAAGAACTATGCTTTAGTGAGGATAACGACGAATAAACATGGTTATGGGTGCACTAAAAAATAAGGAAATGGGCTTTACATATGAAATTCTATCCTGGGCACTAGTCCGAGGAGCTATTTGTTCTTATTGCTTCTTTAGTGCTTGGTTACAAAGGTTACCAGGATGATACCAGTAGCTATAGTGTTTTCTGCTCCCAACTTCCGATCCCTTTTCTGGAGGACTTCTTACATTATATACTCCCTTTTAGTTGATCTTGGCCCTCCATTTGTTGATCGTGCAGGTCACTACTTGAGTGCTTGTCCCATCAGCCACTGTCTAAACCTTCTGTGAGTTGCAGCAACCAAAGCAGCACTGTTCAGGGGTCATTTCCCCATTAATGCGGCTAGAACGTTAGTTGTAGGCATTTAATGTGGAAGTGACAGTTTCTCCTTGAATTGCTCCTCCGCCAAGCTCCTATGGCTAACCCACTGTACTTGTCCTGTTTCTTGAGATGCTCTATGAGACTGCCCTTGATGGCGTGCTGCTCTTCCCTTCTATGATTTCGGTTCGCCGAGGACAGGATTGTCCTTGGCAATGCTTCTTACCAATTCGGACCTTCTTCGTTCGTCCTCGGGCATTTCTTCTTCCTCTGCTTGGGCCTTGGGCTTAGTATAAAGTGGGCTGGGGAGTATAATGCACCTCCTCACTCCATATTATTCTACTAATCAATTTGAGATTCCAAAATCAAGTAGGAAACATCTAAACCATTCCCATATGGACTATACTTCTCTTTTTCTTTTTCTTTTTTTAAATACCTATGGACTATATCACAACATTAATATAAAATTGATTATTAATGATAGGAAATTTGTGGTTTTGATGGTCAAGAATAAACTCTTCTTCTTGTTATTGATGACAATTTTTTTATAGAGTGGTTTTTCCAAGATCATATGAGGGTTCTATATATAACATACATGGTAGTACAAATTACACCAACATTAGACAAATTTTGATTGATGAAATTGTTAATTATTAAATCAAATTTACGATTAAATCTAATGTTTTAATCGTAAAAACAAATTTTTACAATTAAAATTTTCACATGTAGATTTTTCATACTAATAAACTCACTCACAAGTTATAACAATAACAATATTATAAAGCAGTAATCATAGAGAGTTAGAGCATGAAAGATAGCAACATGTCCTTACCTCTGCATTTACTCTGAACAACTCCATGGATACAACATTACAAAGTGGTCTCATGAAGTCCTATACCCTCTTTGCAAAATCTTCAATTTGTTGTGTGTGTTTTCTTTGTGAAAATTTGAGTGATTATAAAGAGTTTCGACCTTGGCCCTTTGGAGACTTCAAAAGGAGGTAAAGAGGCCTGGGTGGTGGAAGGCTGCTAAAAAACTGTCACATGTAGTGTTGGAACTGCACAATGTGAGGATGAAACCGTCAAATGTGAGAAAAAAATAACCTAATATAGAAGATTACTTACTAGTGAGTACCGTACCCCTTTTTTTGGGGTATCGTAGAATTACCCTTTGTAACAATATAGGAATACATAAGTTGTTTACTTCGTGTCATACTTTTAAGATAGAATTCCTTAAGTTCCCTCTTTTATCTGATTCATTTTAGGAAATAAAATGCCATTCATATTTATTTAATAAATAAAACTATTGGCATGTTCATAGTTTGTTTAACATGGTATAATCTAAGATGAAGTTTGACATGGCGGAAAATAAAAGTCCTTTTCACTGATATGTTATTAGTTTGTTTACTACATAAGTGCATAATGCTATTTTAATTTGTGAGTATTTTAACAGCTAATTTTTATAATAATACCAAAATTTAGTTTTTTTCCCCTTTCTCTTTCCTCTTTTTTTTTTTTTTTTTTTTTTTCATGTTTGACTATACACAACTTTGTTGAACTGCAAAAAGGCCAATATGGATGTGTTTTAAGTTTTAACTGAAATCTTTTTTTTTTTCCTCTCTCTCTTTCTTTTCCAGGTTAACTTATTGACAATATTGTTGGATTGCATAAAAAAGAAGAAGCCAATTTGGATGAGTTCGGTGAGATACACTAATACTTGAGTACTGTATGATTTCGAGAATAACTTGAAGTCGTCGTTATTTATATAGTTTACTTCAATGTATGACTGGCATGACAATTTAAAGTGATTGTCATTAATGTAGTTGTTGTCAAAAAGATAGCTCAATAAAAGAATGACTCTAATTATGTTTGTATATATCAATACATGTAATATTTATATTCTCTTAATAATTATCATACTGGTATTAATTTTCTTGCAAGTTATAACTTTCTACATTAAAAAAAAAAAAAAACAGAAGAAGATAAATCTTGCAAGGTGAATCAACTGCAAAAAAGAAAGAATTATTTACACCTTAAAAGATATATTTTGCAAGGTATGGTGAAAAAAGAAGAAGAAGTTATTCTACGTAAAAAAAAAAATAACCCCATGCATTGCCATTGAAAAATGCAAATACATTTTGAAAAAACGTGTGTAATTATGAAAACAAATTAGTTATATATTGAACTCTATGTTTGATGTAAATAGTGATCTAAATATTAAATAATCACAATAGTTAGCTTAAGCATATGCAATCTTCTCAAAAAAAAAAAAAAAACCTTAAGCATATGCTTTGCCAGTGGTCAATGATTTTTTTTAAGTGAGTGCAATAAAAAAAAAAATTTATATTTCATAAAATTAACCTGAAATTTAACCTGTGTAATTGCTTAAATATTGGCCCATATTGATTAATATTTTATAACCTAAAATCTAAAATATTTTTTCCAAACATCTAATGAAAATTATAATTAAATAATAATCATAAAAAACGTCAACAACCATGATTTGCAAGCTACATTGTTTGCCATATATATGCATAACTTATAAATAACTAGCCTCTGAGCACGTGTGTGATGAGTATCATCACCAAAAAAAAAAAAAAAAACTTAGGGGTGTGATGAGTATCATATGTGGAGAAATAATTTTTCATCACACTCCTAAGTTTTTTTTTTTTTTTTTTTTTTTTTTTTTTTTTTGTGATTGGAAAATGTAATAAATCCAAATTATAATAAATACTCTAAATTAACCCTTACCCAAAAAATAGAAGAGCTTCTGAGCTCTTTTTGTTATTGGAAAATGTAGTAATCCCAAATTATAATAAATACTCTAAATTAACCATTACCCAAAAAATAGAATAGCATCTGAGCACGCGCTGAGGCTAGTTAATTTTTAAAAGTTTGATGAGAAATATAAAAAATAAAATTTAATTACTTTTTCTTTTCTAATAAAACATTTTTTTAAAAATATTCTAAACTAACATTCAATTAGTTTTTCATATCATTCTAGAAAAAAAAAGTTTTTCATTTAATTATCTATTACAAGACAATGTGCCTCAATGCAATTTATTTATTTAATTGTAATTCTACTTGCTGATGCTACACTTCTGTTGCCAAGAGTTTTGTGTTTCTATGACATTTATGGAACAAATTTCCATTATCATCATTATATTTATTGATTAAAAAAAAAAAAAAACTTATATTAGGTTTACATGTGTAAGCGAAGTTCCACATTGAATAATGATGTGAATAATGAGTGGTTAATATAACATAATTGAGCACATATCCATTGGACTTAGGCCTTTTGGAGGTTAAAGTGTGTTTTTATATGTTATATTAATTATTCAAGTAAGCTCCCCAAGGTGTTTATCTCTCCAACAACTTACACTTCTTCTTTTTTTCCCCAAATGCAAAACATGTTACACTTTCTGTTTGCTTTGGTTCCTATTTTATTTTGTATTTCCTGTTTATATAATAAATTTTTTTAAACCTTATGTCAAACAAATTAGCTATACCAATCCAAACCAGTATTTAAAAAAAAAAAAAAAAAAAAATTCACTTTCCATCGCAAATGAAGAAAAAGAAAAGAATGTGAGAAAGTTGTACCAAGAAAGAAGAATTAAGAATAACCTTATCTCGTTATCCAGCTCATAAATATGAATTGCACAATGCACAGTTGCAGACCATATTATTTATGGAAATTGAAAATGTCATATTTGTCTTTCTTGTGCGATGTGTGCAAGCAACTGCAATTAAAAATTCGATGGTGCATAGGAATCTCAAGTTTCATCGCACCTTATGCGCTTAATTTTTAATCAGTCAAATTGATTGATTTGGACAAATTAAATATAAGAATAATTGAGATACACACAATCTTTTCTGTCGACGGCCCTACTTTTTATTTTTCTTTACGAATAATCAAACGAAACAAATCAGCGTATTTTACAAAAGGTCTTTGATATTTTGTACTTTTTTCTTTAAGGCAGTTCAAGAACTATTGATCACATTCTAAAGAGTCGAGCACAAAACTGGGCTGTTTGTGATTGTGACTAGTTTAAACTCGACTTAAGGACGAATGAGTCAAATTGAAACTCAAGATTTGTGGGTTTCAGTTATTAGGCCTGATACAACAATAAGTCCATGGGCTTATTGACAAGAAGGAAGGAAAATGGGCGTGGTAGAACAAAGTAAACCCAGCTCATAAGCCTCATAATACATACACCAAAGATCCGAGAAAAAAAGGGGGGAAACATGGCAATTTAAACCCAAACGCTTTTATGGTGAAGAGGATGTAGCTAAATAAAAAATGAAAATTTTTAGGTAGTCTCGGAGTATAGTGAAATGGTGCTCCCTCTTCTCACGTTCATGATGGACCCCATCATGAATTTAATGAACAAACCCCACTATGAATATGAGAGAAGAGAGCACTATACTCCGTGCTTCGAGACTACTTAAGAATTACTCGATAAAAAAACCCATGCCAGCTAAACACACACTTAGCAAATTCGGCCCATCACAATCAGTGAGATGCGTAATGATTTTTGTTCGGCCCAGTCCAGAACACCGAACCGATAATTATGAAATCTTCGTCATATTGCCAAAAAACACGGCCTGGCTGGATTCCCAAGTTTCCGTTCCGTTCCGATATACGGTTAGGATTTAGGAATTGAATTCTCAATTCCAAATCCAATTCCGAATTCCGAATGGCAAATCCTTATCGATCAAGGTAAAAGCAACCAAACCAAAAATCCCTGTTTTTAGTACTATTCCTCGTTTGCGATCTATCTGACTCTACTTTTAATGTGTTGTTGTTGTGCAGGGAAGGTCTTAGTGTGAGACAAGCTGCGAATTCCGATGAAGTCCAATTAAGGATTGATCCAGTGCATGGGGACCTCGACGAGGAAATCTCCGGCCTTCATTCCCAAGTTCGACGACTTAAATCCGTACGTTACGTTTCTGTTTCTGTTTTTTTTTTTTTTTATGAGTCATGGGTTTTGAGTTTGGTTAATCAATTTTTATAAATTACACAAAATAAAGTGCCATTCAAGGTCATTAATATCCTGATGCTGCTTGAATCTGCATTCTGAATCTGAACTTCTATAGCTTGATTCTACTTCTTTGGTTGTGTGTTGATGTTGCATTACGTAGGGTCCGTTTGGTTAGGCTTTTTGAGAGTTTAAAAGATCGTTTTTAAAACCCAACACTTTGTTTTTGTAACCACTCCGTTTTTTTTTTTTTTTTAATTTACAAACATTCATTTTAAACTCAAAACATAGTTTTCCAACAACTTATTCAAACACCAGAGCATACAAATATTTTTGGAGTAAAAAGAACATCTTTATCGGTTTTTGCATCTTGTACATAAATCTTAATAAGGCATTCTGTGATTATTTTCTGTAATTCTATTTTATGGGTTGTGTACTTGTCTTACTATTATTTCTATTCGATGCTTGTATATTCTTTGTGCTTCTAATATTTTCTTGAAACCTTAGACATTTTACCACAATTGCAATCACCCTTACAAATTTCACTACCTAAAAGAACAGGAACTGAGACTACACCCCAAAGGAAGTCCAACCGTAGTTTTAGTTCTTTAGCTATCTAGGTATCAATCACAATGTTTTTTGACAACAAAATTCTTGGTTTATCAAATCAAAGATAAAGAAGGTGATTACCCCTGGTTACCCTTGGACACATGGGAGCTTTGTTGTTCCATCGACCCACCATCAATGCTCCAAATATGTTAGTGAGGACAAAAGAAGTACAAACAAAATTTTCTTTGCAAATTGGAAGCTAATGTCAAAGCTTATTATGCAGATTCCTAACTTTATGATCTAGTCTCAGTTGACAACTCTAGTTCAAAAGAAGAGGTGATCCTGACACAAAATTGTGATAAAGTACCTCAGAAGCCCAAAGAGTATAGTATCTGTCACCTTCCATAAGAAAAATTGAAATACCTTATGAATTTATTAGAAAACCGAGCTCTAAGCCCTTTTGGACATTCCACAGTTAAAAATAGGAATAGCTCATCTAATGTGGCAACTGTTAGCATCACATCTGATAGTGAAGAAGAGGCCTCCGGGCAATGCCCGTAGGTGGTCTTCCACGGTCACCTATGGTGTTCCACTTGTCAATTTAGATATCTGGAGGAGCTGTCTTCACGATACCAAAGATTGGGGCCAAGGGCCTCATTATATTAAACACGGTAGCTTAAATGTATGCTTTGAAGGTGGAGACTATTGCTACAGAAGGGAGGTCAGATTTTTTTAGCTATGGCGTTATTGCTAAGAACATATTGCAAAAAATGGGCTACCTTGGAAAATCATTTTGGACAAAAAAATGGGAAGGAAATTAAGGGAGGGGGCTTGACAAAGGCACAAAGGCAGGCATTAGAGGAAGGGGAGGTTATTAGCTTTTTGATGTATGGCTTGGGATTTATGAAGCACAGATGCGGACACTGGCATGACATGAGACACGATGGCACGACAGTTCTTGAAAAATTAGGAAACGACACTGTGGAGATACCCCAATTTATATATATATACTTCTAGGTATATTTTATTTTTATTTTAAGTTTTTAAAATAAATAACAACTGTCAAAAACTTTTAAAACATATCTAAAATCCAAGGATTGTTTTTAATTAAAAATTATTTATTTCTCCCAACACAATAAGGACATTCATGCAGAAGTGTCCCCGACATGTTTGACACAAAGATGGACACGCCAGTGGTTTTGAAGTGTAATTGCTTCTTCGCCCAGGGTACATCCCTGATTATGGAATGACAGACGTGCCATAATTTGAAGCCATGAGTTGTCCACTACAGAAGGCTGAGACTTTAAAGTTGAATTTTATGATTTAGTTGCTCTTGCAGCAAACTTCATGGTAGTCCTAATTTACTGATAGAGCTCTGACAGTGATGAACCAGGCAAGGAAGATGAAGAAGAACTCCTAGCCTTAACACGCACAATGTCATGGAGAAATTATATAAACTCCTCCACACAACCCACCCCCCCCCCCCCCCACACCCAAATTATATAAACTCCTCCCATGGAAATGAAGTCATGGAGAAATTTGACCACGGACGATGAACTATACCTGGCATTCATCAATGCTCACGTTGCTCCCAAAGAAGTGACGTAGTATATCCATATCCTCTTAGAGTTCTGTGATATGTTCACATTTCATTATATAGAGATACTAGGGAAAAAATAGTCATCTCCCATGTGCTCAAAATTTTGGAAGATGCCAAATCCAGTAAAATTAGCGCAGAGGTGTAGAAGCTTTGCAATATCGGCTTTATCAGGGATGAACAATGCCCAATTTTACTGAGGTTACACCTCTATCAATACCTAGAACAGATTATGTTGATATGTTTTGATTACAAGCCATGTTTTCCATTTCCTTTTAATCTTTTAAATCACAACCCGTCATCAGCAGAGGTTTTTGTGTTGTGACTTATTGATGCTGTTAATAACTTGGAGCCAAATATTAGCCCAGAATTTATGATAGGCAATGTCTAGCATTGTTTTATAAAACCCATAAATTCTGTAATTGCATGTCCATAAGAATTTGAGTTGTTCTTGTTGCTTCTGGTCAAGTGGTTTCATACTAAATGGTTGTTTTGAAATTGGAACTACATTGTTTAATGTAAGCCTTGTACTTAGTTTGCTGACTTGCCTATGGCCCTGTTTCTGATTTATTAAGTCACCTTCCCATTAGAGGGGAGATCATGGGACTTCCATAACCCAGCTGGGCCAATCTGCTCTGAGCTTCTGAGAATAAGGCTCACATTGTGTTTAAAAAGGAAAAAAAAAAGTCCTATTATATATGGCAATTTTCCTTTTTTCTTATAAAGAAAAGAAATAGTCCTACTATATATGGAAATTTCCTTTTATCTATCAATTGACGTTTCAGTTTTTTCTCCCTCAGTCTTGTAAACTCCTATTTATATATTGCTTTGCAGGTGGCTCAAGAAATTGAAGCAGAAACCAGAATCCAGAATGATATCCTCGCTGACTTGGTAAACTTATAGCTTGAACGGTTGAACCTTTACTTCCTAAAACCAATGTCACAAGGACATTTAGTCCAGGTGCCTTGATTGAGATCATTGTTGAAGCTTCTTATCTGATTTTCCTCTTTTGCACTAATACTTAATGACTATTAAGGAAACACACACAGAGACAATCGCACATGCCCACACACATGCACATGAACCAGCTGAAGCCATGGTCTTCCACTTAAAAGTATTTGCCATTTTGGTGAAGGGAACATATTGCATTCTGACAAATTGCTTCTGGTTTTTAACACAGCAAATGGCAATGGGTCAAGCTGGGGAAGGGGTGAAAAATGGCATGAGGAGGTTGAATAGGACCATCACCCAGCACAGTTCAAATAATATCTTGCAAGTGATTATTTTTGGACTAGTTTGTTTCAGTGTAGTCTACCTATTGTCCAAGCTAGCTAGAAGATGAGAACCTAGTTTACACTAAAACAGAGGAGCTGCTACTTGTGAATTTAAAGGGTCTTTTGTAGTCATCAATGTATATCCAGGTATTATGATACAGGTTGCATGGTAGCACCTCCTTTACAGCTAAAGTTATGAAGCTCTATTTTATGAAGGGTTCAAGACTTTTTATCCCCCATTTTGCAATATCTACATTTTACTAAAATTCTCCAACAGGCTTGCCCTACGCTTTGAGACATCAACTTAAAATGGATGGAATACATTGAAATGTATATGAAGACTCATCTCTGTTCACCTTTTTATTTTATTTTATTTTTATGATGCCATGGTATTGTTAATTTGATATCACTAGAGCAATATATCCTTTCATTTGTAGGTATCAGTTTTATCGCAGACGAGGACCTAATGCTTGGAAATCTGGAAAGTAGGATAGATGCGGGCAATATGATGCAACTGAAATAGTATTTGAACAACATAAATTCTGTTCTTACCTTCTTCTTCTTGTTTTTGGAAAGCATGTTCTTGTTGCCTTCTTGGTAACTTCCAACTGTGCAAGGTGTTTGTTTTTGTTCTAGAAATTCCGGTGATCATAACTTCATATTTAGGACCAGGTGAGTGGCAATGCGAGTAATGTAACTTATCTGTTTGTGGAGAGTCGAAAGGTCTGCCTATAAAAGCCTCTTATCTTCATATTCCTTATTGGGTGCGCGGCTTCAAGGATGTGATAAGAAGTAGAGCTAAGTGGTAATGTTTTAGTTGTAGAGTTTTTTTCGATATAAAGTTTTTAGGGTTTAGAGCATTTGGTAAACTACAATGACATATAGTGTTTCGAAGTTATTACATTATGATTGGTAAACAAATTGGTTTACCAAATTCCCATTAAAAAAAAAAAAAAAAAAAAATTTGGTTTACCAAATTGGTAAAGAGAGATGTAAGAAACAAGAAAAGTGGCTGAAATGTTACCTGGGGACCCTTTAAGAATACTTTATCTGATGCCCATATCATATAAAATTAGCATGAAGTCATGGGAGAAAATTTTAAAATTTTGCAACCAAAAAATATAAAAGTTTTAAAATTAAGCTGAAATATTGAGGGGCTGAAAAGTTGATTTTGATCTCCTTGGACAAAAATGCCCTTAACTAATATTTTGTGAAAAGTTAATTTCCTTTCCTTTCACATTTTATATTTCCCACCAAATCTCACTTTACCAATATTTTACTCTCTAATTTTCTTCACTTTACCAATGGCAAACTTACTTTTTTTTTTCTTTTCTTAAAAAAAAAAAAATTATTTAACCAATATCAAAGAGAAGAAGATATGAAGAAAAGTTCAATATAGGATTAAGGAATTATTAAACAAGGCACAATTATTTTATTTAATCCATATTTATTTTATAAATAAATAAAAATATGATGCTAATTTTTATTTTTAATACATTTTGCAATATTATAGCATCAATGGATGAAAATTTAGTTGCAAGAGAGACTTATCAATTTAGGCAATGGCCTAAGGCTCCTAATATAAGAAGGCACCCTAAAATATAATATATTATTATAGTATTGCACAAAAATAATACTGTAATAAAAAATTAAGGCCTCTCACTTAGATTTTTTTATATATAAAAAAAAACATATTCTACTAGCCGATAGATTACATTAATTTTTTAAATGTTATACTCTTTTCTAATCTTCAACATTTTATTAATACATTTTACTATATTTGCAGTAGTTTAAGAGTGTAAATTTTTTCAATCTCCCAAAAATTTAACTCTTCTTTTCTCTCTCTCTCTATCAAAATTATAATTATAATTAATAGTTTTCGAGACAAATTCATTACTGAAATTCATTGTTTAATAACTAAAGTCTAACATTGCCAAGAGAGACAATGACCATCTAAAATATGATATTTATTATGATACTAATTGTTTCGATATTTTATAATTAAAAGTTTTAAAATACGTTTTATAAATAAATAAAAATAGTCCAATTAATGTATTAAATTATATAAAAATGTTGGATTTTTTTTTTTTCTAATTCATGTATTGCTTATAAAATATTAACTAATAATTTATTTTTCATTTATATCTAGCCCAAAATATGTTGAGTCAGCCCTAAACTAGGCTTTATTTTTGTGAAAAATCTTCATTGAATTCGACCATATTTTGCATGACATGCATTTAACATGCCAATATTATAGTTAATATTTCATAAATTTGGTATGATCATAGTGGTATTAGTATAAAGAAACTAATTCATTCGAGTCTAAAGCTGTCAAAAAAAAAAAAAAAATCAAATTGATGGTTTTATAAAGAAGTGATCAATGAGTACCCCTATTGAAATATTAAAAGAAACTAATAATTTTTCGTTAATAGTTTTACTTTAAATTTTCTCTTTTAAGCCATAAAATCTGTTGAGTCGGCCTTAAAAATCGTGCTCTGTGTAGTGCTAGATGTGACAAAGAATTCGTTTTGAGTGAGAGAGAAATGGGACAAGGGTATATTGGTATTATTGAAATTTTTTTAACTTAATATAAACATTTTCTTTATATGTGCAAATTAAAAAAAAAAATTGACAAAACCTGCATTATTTGCTAGCGTTCTCTGTTAACTAAACCCTATATAAAAGTGTATTATATTTTTATATTTGAGTTGAATTCACTTTTAATTTAATTAAGTGGAACAATGTTTATAAGTATAGTAATAATACACTCTTTCTCAAATTGATATACACATTATCACAACTTTTATCTAAAAAATAATCCCTAAAAAAAAACTATTTATAATATAATATAAGGTTATAGATTCTTAATCAAATTTGGTTATGGTTATGGATTCTTAATCAATTTTGGTTACCTTTGCCAATAATATAATATAAGATTGTGGATTCCTAATCAAATTTGGTTACTTTTGCCGACCGACATAAAATAGACGGTAAATTAGATTTCAGTGGGCCTATTTAGATGGGCTGGGTTGGGCTCCATATGTGGTTTGGACTCCATATGTGGGCTAGGTTGGGTTCTCCATGGGTAGGAAGTATCGGGTACATAGAAAATGGTGAGAGCTATCTTCTCAATCTGTTGATAGTTGTTGTCAGTGCTCAAAGGTGGAGAACGGTGGTTTGGGGAGTGGATTTGGCCGTGGGTCTTTGTTTTGGAGGAAGGAGGTGTAGATCGATGGTTTGAGAGCAGGTTTGTCCGTGGGTCTTTGTTTTGGAGGAAGGAGAAGGGGTCTGCGTTTATGTATCGGGTTTTACAAATATAAAATCAGATTTTGTGTTTTTTATTTATTATTATCGGGTTTTAGAAATATAAAATTAGAATTTTTATTTTTTTATTTAAATAATGCTAATGTGTAAAAATGTGAGAATTCTAAAAAAGTCAAAAGTTTCGGTAATATATATATATATATATATAATTGATATACACATTATCACAACTTTTATCACATCTTATTTAGATGCTAACTTGCAATTTGAATATTTGATTACATTTCACCAAATATGAATAGTGGGCTTACATATAAATTGACATCCAAAGAGATGCGTGGTCGCAAAACAACTGCAAATGTTATTTTGAGAAATAAGCATAAATATTTACCTTAAATCTTGGAATTTCAGCTTTTGCTTAAAACTATTTTTCATCTTCGGCAAAACTATTTTTATGGAACTCGAGTTTCTTAAATTCAAGTTTCAAAAAAGTGATACATTGCTAAATATTTCTCAAACAGCAGTAAAACACTAATAATTTTGGCCAACAGTGGTATTTGGCCATTTTCACCCCTCTAAAGCTCTTCACATCCCCACTCTTTCACCTCCCCACTCTCAAACACAATATAGCAGATGATCACTGTACGTGCCCAGATTCCCTTGCTGGACCATATTTAGTGTTGGGCTCACAATTAATTTGTATGGTGGGTAATGAGTTTCCTACTATAGGTAGCTTCCAGCTGAGCCTTAGTAAGGAGTTGCCCCACACAGTATAATTTCCTCCCCTTCTATCCTTAAACTACTCTTGTTACTGCTTTGTTCCCTCTCTCTCTCTCTCTTTCTCTCCTCTTTCCCCCAAAATCACCAACTCCTTCTCTTCTTGCTCTTCTCTTATTTATAGCTTAAGGTTAGTGGGATGCTTATGATGACTCTCTGGTTCCACTCGTGTGGGTGGGGTCCAAATTGATTATTCTTGACAAGGAATATGTTTTATTGGAAATGATGTCAAGGGCGTTGGAATTGGTTCTCGCCTCCAAAAGATTGCTCGGTAGCGTGATTCCCCAGGGTATTACCAGGCTGTCGAGGCATCGCCGCCCATCATGGGGGTATCTACCGACCGTTCTATACGTGGGCGGTATTCACATGCCAAGCTTGTGACTAGTGAGCCGGTCATGGTATTGGGCCTGGGTTTGATAATATTATATGGGCCTGTCCGGACCGAGGCCCAAGGCCAATGGGTCTGTGGCCGTATGCCGTACAATCACTTAGTCTTATCTTTAACTAAAATGTTATAAATTAAAAAAAATGACAAACTTGCTGTCATCGTTTTTATTGCCCGGTTGAGTTTCAATTAAGCTCACTTACTCATTCAGAAATATATGAATATGAGTCTTCTTCTTCCTTGACTTGTTCAGATTATTACTATGTCCACGGATATTCGTGGAGGCTTGAATAGTTCTGATTAATTATCAGTCCTATTCTCTCTGCTCCTCTGAGGGAATATATTATTTGTCTCGGCTCGGATAGAAAGAAGCTTTCCTATGTGGGTTGACAGTTTCTCATGCTTTTGTACTAAGAATCTGTCTTGGCTTGAATCAAAAATAGTTGGCAGTACGTATGCAAAGTACAACATGCAAGGTCCTGTCATTGTGATGTAGTAGAGTTATATATTTTTTTCTTCTCCGGGTAGTACAAATCGAGCACCCGTAATGAAAAGTCCCTATCATAAATCATCATAGGAGTAAAAAATAATTCATGGAGTTTCTCTTCGGATTCCAGAATAGCATGGTTTTATATTACATTAATTGATACATCAACGTAGCTTTCCAGGCAAATTAATTAAATGCGAAAACTATTTCCCGATGACTATTTCCTTTGACATTTTGTAATTAGCGCTAAACTCATAAATGAAAACTTGTGACTCACCAGTGATCATATATCAAACCTTCTTACCAAATACCTACTCACCATCTGCAAATGGGAAAAGCTTATTTTACGGACAACTTGTCAAAGTAGCTATAACCACATGACTTACTGGTAAAAAAAGGTATAATCACGTGATCTCGAGATTATATATCTCCGGGACTCCTTCCAACCAACATCGGGTGAGAACTTCAAGAATGGTGGTGAAAATTTATCACATAAATCGATGGTAAAAGAGGAAAATTTGTGAGAAAAAAGATAACTTTGCTAGTCCAATGGGTTTGTTACTTTGTGTGACTTGTGTCTCCAATTCACCTAATAGCACGGAATCCTAAATTATTAGCTGATAAAAAATGGAGTAATTTTGAATTTTCCCATAAAAAAAAGTCTTCTTATTCTCTATCAACCTTTCCACAAATTTCTATACAGTATCAAAGCAGGTCGATCGGGCCTTACTTGAATCTCTTCACTTGGATTTTTCTCTTATTGGTGATTTCTAATAGACTCACATTGTTAATCATCTATTACCGTTTATCTCGTTTCTTTTCTTCCTATTTTCAATAGGAAATATTATTATTTGTTTATGCATTTTAGTGATTTTACCTACACAATTCTTACTATTAATGTATAGGTTATGCTAACGAGTGCTCTTAGGGTAATTGTTAACAATCCATTTTAGAAAAGTTTTGACACAATTTTTATGAAAAATGAAAAAAACTGTCCATTTCTAAAATGGCGTCAAAACTTTTCTATAAAAATAGTGTCAAAATTTTTCTAAAATGGATTGTTGCTTTCTTCTTCTTTGTCAGCTGTCCACCAGCAGAAGCTTTCATACCAAGTTCACTTTGTCAGCTTTCTTCTTGTTAAAAAAATATTACAAAACTTTGGAAGAGATATTAAACTTCTATATATATATATATAAAGAAGAGTTGAAAATTTAGATACAATTTTGCAAGTTGTGCATTTCATCAAAGATTAATGCACAACATCAAGGAGAGTGTTACGAATTATAGTCCATTTCCATGTCATTGAAGACCAAATCAAAATATTAATTGCTAGAGAAAATTGTGAGATTGGTTAATAAATCAAGGAATTGATTTCTAGAGAAGATTGTGGGATTGAGACAATCAGCAATATGCATTTCAAATTCGTATTACCAATGACTTTTGTGTCTAATTTCCATTGTAAATAGAACAAAATTTGGCTATAAACTTGGTTATAGTTTAAGGCTACAACTTTAATTAATATATTTTTATTAGATGTTAATTTTGAAAAATTCACCACTGGATTACATTTTCTTCTTATATCTTCCATATTTGCAAAATTTCCAAAAGATTAGACCAATAGCTATGTCATCAATCAAATGTTAAAATGCAAGTTTTTGTAGGCCAAAATTATGCATAAAAAATAAGTTTATGGATCATATAGTAAATAACATTTGATTGACACAAAATTTGACATGTGTGTTAAGAGTATAAAGAGCATGCAATCAAACGGTTAGATTTTCAAAATATATAGCAATATTAATTTTTTTTAAAGGAAATTAAGCTACAACTAAGTTTGTAGGTTGTAGCCAAACTTTGTCCTTTCAAAATATAGATTTCATTGTAATGTACTACCAAGAAAGGGGTATGGCTATGAAAAATGTAACCCCTTGGGCTCTTATCCCATGGGTGTAGGCCATAAGGCCAAACCATGTAAACTCTCATGTCTTCTCTCTTTTCTTTTCTTCCTCACATCAACAATTTCTAAAAAAGAAAACTAAACTAAAAAAGGATATATACATGTGATAATTGTTATATAAAAATGAGTTTTTTTTTTTTAATTATTTTTAAATAAGGAGATTTGATAATATATCCCTTATTCAACAACAAAAAACTTTATGAATTTTTTTAAAATATTTTTTTAATGTAAGTTGGATTTGATCACGTTTTCTTTATTAAACAACTAAAGTTTTTACTAGTTGAACTAACTATAGTCTTTTTTTTTTAAAAAAAAAAAATTTAAATTAATATTATAGTCACAACAAAAATTCACAATATTCCCTGTGGGGACATGGGCCCGAATATATATTGAGCCTTGGGCCTTGTTCGAGGAGGCACAATGGTCCGAGAATAGATCAATAGCAAGAGAGTCGTAATACTTCGAACTTCATGAGTAAACCATGACCGTAATGGCTGAGAGAAGTTGTCCGAGGAGGAATATCCCCTCGGCTAAACGCAACAAATTTCAAGATATACCTCCTGTCATCCAGGGTTATGTTCCGGGAGGTTCCATTGATAAAGACATGCACTACGAATGTGCTGGATGAATGGGAGCTAGAAAGTATCTAAGGAAAAGCTGCTGCTACCGCATTGAATACTTTGCAGCTAACTTTCTGGCAGCATTTATGTGGATAAGACCCCTGAACAGTGCTGCCTTGACTACCCTAACTCACAGAGGGCCAGAGGGGGTGTTCGATGGGACAGTCACTCAAATAGTGCCTTGGATGATCAACAACTGTAGGGTCAAGATCATTGAAAGGGAGATATATAATGTAAGAGACCCCTGAGGAATAGAAGAGGGAGAAATCAAGAGAAAAACACTGTAGCCATCAAGAACTGACTTTGTAATCACACTTGAAAGAAATATATATAAGAACTGATCTTCTCGGACTGTGTCGAAGACGATTTTCTTTAGCTTAAATAAATTTTTCCTATCTCCTAAATCCATTATATTTGTTGTCCAACTCATTAAAACTCAATTTTCCAACCCACTCTTTACAAATTCATTGTTTTGGGTTTTTTAGGCCTGAGTCCATTCATCTTTTGGGTCAAGGTACCTAAATCGGGTCCTTACATTCCCTATTTTACCTATCACCTCACATCTGAGCTCACCATACTTTGCAATTTGATTTTTTTTTTAAATTTTTTTTTTTACTTGTTTACGTGTAAAGGCTATAAGCAAATTGAGTGACATATTAAAATTATAGTAAATTTTTGTTCTGAACCTATTTTTATTGTTAATTTAACTGTAGATTCCTACCGATTTTATCTAATAAATAGAATAAAATAACTGTAGTTTCTTTCCACTTTTCAGTTAGGTTGAATCTATTCTTCATGAATACTCAAAGTATGATCAAAATTAAGAACAAATGAATTTAAACTATGTAGAACCAATCAAATCCCTCAAAGAGACTTTTTTTTTTTTTTTTTGAGAAACCAGACCCGGAGGCTGCTAGATTAAAAAAAAGAAGATTACAAAGCATCACGGACTACAAAGCATCACTGCTAGAGACTAAAACATTTATTTTAGTCAGAGCATCATTTTTGTTGTTATTTGGAGATATCAGAACGCCATTTCCTTAGCACTCACCAGCAATCATGCCCCCTATTTTCAAAACTAATTGAGTTCACATGCTCACAACCTTTCACAACATTGATGTTCTATTCTTGCCAGCTTTTGCCAGCTCTATAGTCTATACTTCATTCAAGTAAACAAATACAACTAGAAACACTAAAAGTATTATTATACACGTATAAAATATTCCCACTATTTCCCTATCATTCTAATTCATAAAACCGGTTCACCGAAGATTAATACAATGGCTTTCCCCCCCATCTGCCACGTGTCTGTCAAAAATTCTCCCCTAACACGTGTCTTCCAAGTAAAGCAGTGTTTCTGCTTTCACCTACACCACTAGGGCTCACGTTTATCAACTCTGTCATTTTCATTTCAATATTCAGAACACGACAGGAAGACATGCATATATTTAGGGCAACATATAATTTTCTTGATTGAAATGAACATGTTATTAGTTGTTTTCCATTTGTAACGGTTACATTCATAATTTATTTATTTATTTTTCTCTCTCCCCAATTATCTATACCTAACGGCTATAACCCCAGCTAATAATCTAATGGGAATAGAATATAATATAAGCCATCATCTTCTTTAGTGTAATACATAAAAAGCTCTTGATCCAAAGCACAGTAAAACGACACGTGTACTGACCCCAAGTTTTGACTTGGTCCGTGATTGCCCACAATGGAGGATCAAAATGACAAAATGGTTACTCTTGTCTCTTGCTTTCATCACGTTCTCAATTTGAGGTTTAGCTTAGAAGGTTACATACGGTCTTACTATTCACACTCTAGATTTGCGTGGAACGTGCATAGAATTAAAGTAATTCACACTTGGCACTTTAGTAATATCAACCGACAACGCCAAATAGTTGTTGAAAAGGTTAACGCGGAAGACAGACTGTGAAGACAATTTTGTATTGTCAAAAAACTCAACACTTTGTGCGTAGACAAAGACATCTTACTGACCTTGAGCAACTGCCACATGTCCAATCTGGAATGGCGTGCTTGAAAAATTAAGAGGACAAATCAAGTACTTAAACATATTTAGAGAATGATTAAGTTACTAATATAACCTTTCCATGGACAGGTGTCGTAATTTGACTGGTTTCGTTAGGTGAACCTTCTGTATCGGAATCCATGAAGAAAGTTCCACGGAAAAAAATGTAAGAAATAGTGACCCATTATTGAATATTTCCCACCGCCTTTGCTTGGGTGGACCTAGCTAGAAGCTAGCTCATCAAAGCAAGACACAACATAGGTTGGTGCATGTATATGTTTATATATATATAACACATATTGGTACATGAGCATAAGATTTAAAACGATTCGAGGAATCTTAAAGCATTATTGATTAATCGCTGTACTTCAACTCCACTTTATATCCTCTCCTTTTTATATATTCTCCCCAAACTTTTCAGCCACCCACACATCTCTCAAACTCTCTCTCTCTCTCCCTCAAAGCACAAAACTTTTCTCACTTTCTCTTTCGAATTAGCAAAGAAAAATGGAGATGGGTTTTGCTAAGTTCCAAGCGTTCATGATGATCTTGGGTCTTTTGGCCACTTTATGCATAGCTCAAGCACCCGGGGCTGCACCAAAAGCTTCACCACCCACAGCAACTCCACCAACCGCCACACCACCCACCGCCACACCACCGGCTCCAACCCCATCACCAAAAGCATCTCCAACTCCATCTCCAGCTCCAGCCTCAACTCCACCAGCTCCAACTCCTTCAGCTACCCCAGCTCCATCTCCTTCACCCAAAGCTCCATCTCCTTCACCCAAGGCTCCAAGCTCAGCTCCAACTCCATCAACCTCTTCTCCACCTGCTCCCCCCGGCGCACCCGGCTCATCCCCATCCGAGTCACCGACTTCTGACACAGTACCACCGCCACCCAGTGCTGCTTTCTCTACAAGCAAAGCTGTGATTGCTGGAACAGCTCTTGTTGGAACTTTCTTTGCCGCTGTGGTGTTGGCTTAGAGACTATGGGGGATTTTTCCTTTTTGGGAGATTTCGTCCACGTGGAGGCTCATGACTATAGATCTTTATTTTTGATGGACGGATGAGATCTATTTATTTCTCTCTTTTATTTTTATTTTTTATGTTCTTTTTCAATTTTTCCGATATTTATTTTTATTTTTATTTTGTTGTGTTTGATCATTCAATATTGGGTTTGACTTCTAGGGTTGGATTTGTATGATGATGATGATTATTTGGGAGATTCATTTGCTTTGTGTTGACACGTGTATCCATTTGTAGATGAGTCCGGTGTAGATCAATTAATAGTTGAATAAAACAGTTTGTTATTCTTTTCTATTGATCTATCGATCTATGACACATATGACATATAATTGCTGCTTTTTGGATTTGACATTTTGGTATTCAGTTGTTGTCATTTTACGGGAGCAAAATTCTACTTTTTTTTTTTTCCAAAGGATTAGAGTCATTAGACTTTCGCTGAATGATTAGACTACTGCATCATTAGGTTAGGGTTAGGAGGATATTGCTGATCAAATGAGCCTCCATTTTCTTCTTTAGTCGGCTGCTTTTTGACAAAGGATGTTTTTTCTTTTCCATAAATGCCGAATATC
Organism: Notholithocarpus densiflorus; assembly: GCA_030021035.2. Lineage (NCBI taxonomy): Eukaryota > Viridiplantae > Streptophyta > Magnoliopsida > Fagales > Fagaceae > Notholithocarpus > Notholithocarpus densiflorus. The sequence goes on from JARYZH020000031.1 coordinate 3,382,460, forward strand.
TGAGATCAGCTATCTCATATGGTTGTTACTTGTTTCAAATTACTTCCAATGCTGGACTTTAAACTAGGAAATGAAAAGTCCTCCCCACCAGAACCACCACTAATCACAAGTGCCCCCACTTAACTAAGGTTGGTACCTTTGCAAGAAAATTGGTCCCCTTGCAAGAAAATTGGTCCCCTTAAATTTCTTTTTTATTCACAGTCAAAAACCAGAACAATTGAAAAGTCATTAGCCAGCATATTTTTGGGAGCACATTTTTCCGTAACAGTTGAGTTGGTAATCTTTTGGAGTACGCCCTAAAGTCTTGGGAGTATGCTTATGAGATCTTTCAATCCGGTTATTTGATTAAGGTTCATGAATTGTTATTCTAATAGTTATAACTTCAAAACTTATTTCATGAAATGCAATTAGATGTGATGTGATGGTTGTGATACGATGAGATTAAACAAGAGTTACAAAATGAGGTGTTTACGTATAATGAGGTGTTTACAAAATGAGTCCAAGTTGGCCTATTTCAAATTTTTAGTGATTTTGACATTTTTATGATAAGTTTTTAAGTACAATTCAACTTTGAGACCTAAAATTTAGTTGGTTAGATAATGCTAGTTGATAATTTGAAAGTGTTTTATTTTAAATAAATACTTAGGTACAGTAACTTAACTACAGTTCCTTAGGTTCTCATCTTAAAATTTTGATATCTATCCAATTTAACAACCCAGACAAACGGTGTTAAAACCTTCTTCTTTTTTCCATCTTTTGTATTGCAAGAGAACCCATGGCTTCTAATCTATTTGTTTTCATCTTTTTTTTTTTCCTCCATCCTGTGAGAGAACATAGAAGGTTCTACCTAAAATCCAATGGCATTAGATCTCTCCAACTTCTCACCCTCAATTTGAACCAAATTGAAGCCAACAAAGGGTAAGAAGGCCAGTAAATAAAGGGTAAGTAAAAGAAGGTAAGAGTTGAGAAGGAGAAGATGCAAGTGAAGAAGTGAAAGTGATCCTTGATTTTGGAGATTTTGAAGAGATTCAAATGTGGGTTTGAAGAGATTTTGCATATCAAATAGTGGTGGTCCTTGAAAGTGGTATTTAAGGTATTGTATCAAAATCAAGGACCACCAGTATTTGATCCACATAATCTCTTCAAACTCACATTTGAATCTCTTCAAAATCTCCAAAATCAAGGACCACTTTCACTTCTTCACTTGCATTTTCTCCTTTTCAACCCTTACCTTCTTCTACTTACCCTTTACCCATTGGCCTTCTTACCCTTTGTTGGCTTCAATTTGGTTCAGATTGAGGGTAAGAAGTTGGAGAGATCTAATGCCATGGGGTTTTAGGTAGAACCTTCTACGTTTTCTCACAAGACGGAGGAATAAAAGAGAGAGAAAAAAAAAAAAAAAAAGACGAAAACAAATAGATCTGAAGTTGTGGGTTCTCTTGCAGTACAAAAGAAGGGAAAAAAAAGGTTTTAACACCATTTTTCTGGGTTGTTAAATTGGACAGATATCAAAATTTTAAGAGGAGAACCTAAGGAATTGTAGTTAAGGAACTGTACCTAAGTTTTGCCCTTAACTAAATATATGATTGAAATTTAAGATAGGTATTTAATTAAGGTATTGTATCAAAAAAATTTTCTTGGATATTTTTCGACCTATACCACCGTGTAAACTATGGCTTCAACTACTATTTGAGACTCTTCAAGAGCGTCTCCAATGGATTCTTGACTTGGCGACATCTCTCGGTGGTTTCTCAGCAAGTACCAAAAGCTTGGTTTGGATATTAAGTATTAGGTAATATATATATATTTATATATTTGAGAAGATAGATATTAGTAAGGACAGCGGAATATATGGACCAAAGTAGACTTTCATCATGATTAATCTGTAATGGCAATAAAACGTTTATTGATTAAATTCAATATAAGGACCTATGTAAAAGCCCTTATTCACACTTTCTAATAATATTATATCAAGTTAGATTTTTACTAATTAGATATATATTAATCCACTCCTACACCAAAAATAGATTAGTGTCTTGATCAGTTGGTCTTATGATAAAAAGTTATTATCAGGAGCGGACGCCATAAGTTAAAATTCTCTATAGAAAAAATAGATTAATACACAATCAAATTTTTTATTAATGAAATTTAACTAAATTTGAAAAATACATTGATTTCTATCTATATGTGAAGTGAGATTTCTAGGTATGTCTATATGTATATATAAAACTATAAAATACTATAACACTGTTTGAGATGAGAGAAATGAATAAAATGAAAGTAATCATTTTAGAATATTTCTTTTCTTTCATTCCCTTATTTACACTTTTTAAAAAAATATTTTACTAAATTATTCAAATATGACATAAATGTGCTACTATATTGAAAATTTGAAATACAATGAAGATGACTTAACATATATGGATTATTTATTTATTTTAGTAATATACCTCATGTACTATTGTACTTTTATATGTGTTTTATTCAATTCTATATGTCATATCAAATTTTTAATCCGTTTTCTAAAATCTTGATGACAAAAATTCACTTATATATATTATTAATAATAATAATATCATGGCGTGTATTCCTGGGTAACAAAAATTCAGATATTTTTTATATATTTTATTTTTGACATAACTTATTGAGTTTAACTTTAATAGTACAAATTTTTCTATGATTGTTTGAAATGTCATAATGTGAGGGGTGGATAGTCGCTTTTACACGGATCTACCACTAACACAAATTTTATTTTTCCATCACTCGCAAACTACCACTCAACAAATTATGGAAATTGATATCACTAAACTTATTCCATTGAGATACATATATGCTGAACTAAATAGTGCACCAATGTTCATAATTGCCCATTCTATTAAGACAATAATTTTTGGGTCTATCTTCAATATGTGTATCCTTATATACAATTTCTAGGATATGGCTAATATAGCTGGAAAAATGAAATGGTGGAAGTGAACCCAATTCTTTTTATTTCTTGGAAATAAAAAATGGTTAGAGTGGGTAACCAGTGTGGCTTTCCTATCTGGACGTGACTATATAGTAGCACTTTAACCACTCTCAGGCTAAGAGCATAAGACCCTGCACCACAGTCGCTGATGAGCTGGATGAACAGCTTGTGGGTGGGGTATAAGGAGTCACAATACGTTGTTAGTGGGGGAACTCAAACCCATGGCCTGTGGCATGTTAGCCTAAGCCCTTACCACTAGGTTAACCAAAGTGTTGGTAACCCAATTCATTCCTTCTTAATCTTTACAAAAATGTTAAAGTTGCTACTAACCTTAATACAAAAGTTTTATAAAATAGTATAATAATGAATGCGATTAATGTTACTTCAACAGATAATAAATGCTAACATTAATATAAAAGTTTTATAAAGTAATATAACAATGAATGTTTTTTTTTTTTCAGAGAGTTTCAACCTATGGCATCCGTTCTTGATAATGCTCTTTATCATCAGACTAAGACACCAATTGGTTTTTGGTGTAGCCTGGGATTGAACTCCAGAACTCTTATTTAACCTTTAGAGACTTTACCAGTTAAATTAACTGGAACCTACATATAATAATGAATGTAATTGATGTTACTTCAACTCAACATATAATAAATATATATTTGATTTTTTCTAGGAGAAATTATTGATATATAAGTTTGTTAGGACATATGTGATTCAATGTTAGGAACATATGTCACTATTTTATGTAATTGGCTAATCTTTTGACAAAACGCACTTTACTTGTAATCGGGTAGATCTAGGATGTGTTTAATACTTCAAGAAACAAGGTTTCAAGTTCAAGTGTTAAAGCCATGCAAGTCTGTCCAAGAATCAAGTAATAAAGTGCTGAATTTTAAAACTCGACAGCTAGCATCTATCGAGGTTTAAAAGCTACTGAAGCCCGTGGCTCAACAACTAGCTTGATAGATGGCTATCTATCGAGGTTTATGAAACTCAGTTTTTTAGAGCTGCTTTTCATCCAATCCGTGAGTATGTGTTTAGGCTTTCTTTTCTCACAACCCTAAACATATATATGGATTATTTTAAGGGCCGTCAAACGTTGCATAGTTGCACAAGTGTGAAGCAAAGTTTTTTCATGCAAATTGTGACCGGAGACAGAATTTGCCATAGTTCATCTTTCTCTTGAAGAAGTTGTTGTGTTTGTACACCGTAGGGTTTTGTGACCAAGGAACTTCTTGATTTTCATCGTCTGGATGAACTGAAGAACTTTGCAGCCAACATCTTTCTCAAGTTGGTGATTAAGTCGCGTACTGGGATCCGCGCATCTATTGGTTAGTCACGTACTGGGAGCCGTGCATTGAAAATGAGAGATTGTCACTACAGAACAAGTCCAATTGGGTATTGGGGTAATGGTTCAACTGTAGGTTGGTATAAGGTACTGTGATATCTTTACTTGTAACCGCTTGTTGTGATAATAGTTGATTTTCGAGAGTGGTGACCTTAAAATCACTCGGTGGGGTTTTTGCCGTGTAGGTTTTCTCCATTCTTAAACAAATCATCGTGTCAATTTAATTTCCACTGCATATTTAGTTATTTGGTGATTTGTTAGTGTTGCCACGTACATTTCATGTTAATTTGATTAATTAATAAACTTGGCTAATTAATAAATTAATATATCACAAGGGGTCAATACATTCTTGGCCTATCAAAGTTTGTAAGTTTTTTTTATTTTTTATTTTTTTTTATTTTATAGTAAAGTTTATAGAATTCCTACCCATCACTATATATGGTGTTGAACATGGCCACAATCAGCATTCCTTAATTACTCATAAAGCCATATGAATTATCTTATTGGAAACTTATCCCTAAAATGCAAAGGCAATTTATTACATCTATAAGAATAGCACAACTTATACCTTGCTCAACTTGTTTTACAAGCCACAAGTTCGAAGGTTTGGATGAATTATGTTCTACAACACCTCTTAGCTGTATTTCAAGCCAACTTAGTTTCGGTTACTTAATAAAATCATCAGCTTTCTCCTTAAAAAAAAAATAATAATAAGAACATCACATCTCTCTTTGGTTGGGACTTTACCAAATGGAACCAACTCGAATAGGCTTAAACACTGTTATCATTAGTGATGAGACCATAAAAATCATTAAGATCGTCCATCTTAATGGACGACCATTGCATCATTATTGCGTCATCAAAGAAAGATGAGAAACTGCTCAACACATTCAATAACGACCATCAAATGTCTTAAACTCTCATCAAGACAAAGAACGTTACAATTACGGTAATAATCACCTTCATTTATATCCAACAGCTACCTAAATCACCTATAAAAGGTACAATCTACCTCACTTGCTAAGGTACGTCAAAAACTAATACAAAACACCATCTATATACGAAAGATATGGGTTGTTACTAATTTAAGCACCGGAGGCTTTCCCACCGAGCACAGCTCGGTGGTCTTTTCGATCAACTCTCTTTATCTTGCAGGTCCTACAAGATCGTCAAGAGTTCTGGATTAGACAAGTGACCCAACTAACGATTTTGGCATCATCAATTTGGCGTCGTCTATGGGGACGTGATTAGTCATCTAGCTCTTCCTGCAACAAAGGGTTCACTCAGTTCACTAGAGAATCATGAATACAAAAGTACTGATCTAAGAGTACCCCACGGGATAATACCCTGTGATCATCTCTTCATTTTGCCCATGCTCATTTCATTTAATCTATGATTGGGCTAAGATGGGGGAGATAAAGAGGCATCACCAAGACACCTTCGTCTTCAAAGCATGACTTTTCAACCAAACAAGTAGATGATGATGTGAGAGCCAAGATGCAATGTCTCAAATCCTTTGGCATTTAAATTTAGGTCCACACCACTGAAACAGAGAAACATAACATCCATTTAGGTCTAAAGGTGGAGGTGGGTGACTCATTGTGAGGCATGGACTAAACAAAAGACGACCACAAAATTCAAGTGACCTCAACAGGCCTCAAGGGTATGACCCAGTTCTTGGGTCCTAAGGTCAGATTTATGCATTTCCCATTCTAGCTCTCCAAATATTTGCAAGCTGCAACAATTTTTATATGATTGTTTTGGCATGTGGCTTCTTTTCTATTTCATGCTAAACTACTTTCAAAATATTGGATTGCCTCACTCTAAAAATTTTCTAAATTAAAATGCTTTCCTCACCGGCTTTAGATTTAGAATAAGCCTGGTTGTCTGTTGTCCTACCAAGCTTAAAGACCCCAATTTTGGGTATTAAAGAGGTGAGGTCAAATTGTATTTGAAAATACAAGTTTTTGGCATAAAAACAATATCATTACGGTTTTGCCACATTAAAAGACCATTTATTGTCTACAAAATTTAAGAAAAATAAAAAGAAGAAAACGGTTGAGGAAAGCCAGCTGCCGTGTATATAATTTTAATTGTATTCTCACTATTGCATTAGGCAACGTAATTTCTGGAAAGTATACTAGAAAGTTGCTTAATAAAGAATGGTACCAATTAAGGAGAGTGCCTATTAAGGAGGTCAACTATGAAAATGGTAGAAAATAGAAAACAAATCAAATTCTTTTGAAATATTTACCATAACTGTTGTTGTGGAGAAGAATTATGTGTATCCCATATGGAATCAAATCAAAATTTATGTCCTATAAATGTTGTTACGCCAAAGGTGGTGGGTAGCAAACTGCAACCATTTACCCAATTTTATTTGTCCCAATCCGAATAGCCACATAAAACACAATTAAGCTCTCACTAGAAGTTCAAATAATTTTAAGTCTGGACTTAAACCATTGTTCACAAGGCCAATCCTAGGCAAATCACAAATCAGTTTTGCTCTTATGCCATAACTCAAATAATGCATTTTATTTATCTCACACAAGAACTCTGCATGGTTCACATCCGTAAAGGAATAGGCTAACGCATCGGGATTTAGAGCCTTTTAAACACTTTACCGAGTGTAATTTATTTGCGAGGGAATGGGCCTATTTTTTTACTGTCAATATTAAATGATTTTAAGATAGTCCCTCTTATTATTCCATCAAAATCCTAGAAACTTAAAAGGAAAGTTTCAAGAAAAATTGTCAATTTTATATTTGCCTTATAGTCTTAAAAATAAGACAAGCTGCTTTTTGACTTTCCAAAGTTTAAAGATCCCAATTTTGGGTACTTAATAGCATGAAACCCGATATTTTTGAGCTTGAAGTCCTTAATTGCTCGTTTAAAATGGAGCACGATATGCATAAATTCTGGATTTTAGCATATGCACAAGCACAACTAATTAATTACATGTGCAAAACATTGTTTTCTTTTGATCAATATCTCGTATGTTATAGTTCGTCAAAAAAAACGTATCTCAAAAGTTATAGTTCATCAAAAAATAGATCTCTTTTTAGGAGAAATCCCATGAGCATATGATTGATTATGAATTCACAAATAATAATCATGACCCACTATTCCAAACCTTTCTAAATGATATCAGCTACTTTAATTTTGAGAAGTAATTTCAAAATATATTTGTGTTATGTAAACACTCTAAGGGATATTATGCTATGTCATAAATGCATCAACATATATTGCCCTTAAGTTAGAGAAAATTTTATACATTTGTAATCATAGTTGTCAAAATTGCGATCCGGATCGTAAAATCGCACGATTTTACGATCCCACCTTACCAAAAAGTTTAAAATCATAGCAGGATCGCAAAAATGGTAGGATCGTATGTAGGATCGTGTAGGATCGCATAGGATCGTAGGATTGTATGAGATCCTACCGATCCTACCATTTGGCTTGAAATTTTTTTTTTTTTTAAGTGGGATTCATTTGGGTAAGATAATCCACCTAAACCCACAAATCCAATAGGTTATCAGAAGCCCAATAATGAATTGAAGTCCCAAATTTTCCCCTATATCAATATAAAATCTCAAAAAAACCTATAGTACTTAAGTTTAATGTTTTCAAAAACAAAACCTAAAATATTTAGATGATGAAATGGGATATGACAATGACAGTGATTAGATTAGAAGAACCTTAGAATGAGAATTCTCTTTTGAATTTCATATTTGTAATTAGCTAGTTTACCTTAAATTGAGAATTCTCTTTTGGATTACATATTGTAAATTTTTAGTTAGCTAGTTTTTATATGCTAACTAGCCTAACTTATTTTGGATTTGGAACTTAGAATTTGGAAAACATTTTCCATATGTGTAGATAATATTTTGGTATTTAGTTGCTAATTAAACATATACTGAACTTTTTAGATACATTATGTCAAAAATTAAATATATTTTGTTTCGTTAGAATGACATAAGAACGATGTAGTGCATGCAAATTACATTTTATGATGCAATTTTTTTTTTTAATGGATGGATTCATATTTTAAGTGATTATATAACATATAAAATCACTATCAATAGGTTTTTTGCTTAAAATATGAAAATAGGTAGGATCTTACGATCCACGATTCGATCCTACGATCCACGATCCTACCTACCTCCCACGATCCTACGTAGGATTCCGATTTTGACAACCTTGTTTGTAATTAATATTATTTGTGAATTTCTTTATTGATATTGTTGCTCCTAGTCTAACACTTTGCACAAAAAGAGTACATGTAGTACAACGACTAGATTAGAGTAACTAAACTATCTCGACTGTACATATACTGTCAAGTGCATAGGATTAAGAATGAGAACTCATCAAGAAGAGCTTGCTAAAAAGAAGATCAAAGGTATGTGACATGATAGCATCATACCACCACACCTCTATCTATATATAATTGTTGACATTGCTATAAGGTAATTTTGTACCAAGGCCAAAAATCATGGAAAAGCCTAGACTCTTTCCATAGCATCATGAATATTTCTTTCTTTAAAAAAAAAAAAAATTATGCTATATGTCTATTACATAATGGCTCACACAATGACATGTGAGAGACGTGATGTTAAAACATTAGTTTGAATATTTATTGAATGTGAAAGTATGATGATAGATCACATGTCAAGCATAAGTACTCTCTTTAAATTGTAGTATATGCGTAACCAATTAGGCATGTAATAATATAACCACCTGGCATGACCTTCGTCCCTAAAGGAAGGAAATATAATCTTGAACGAACAACGTGTCTTAGTACTTGCACCTTCAAAAGAATGAAGTAAAAGTGATCTAAGCCTCAAACATGAAATAGCATGTTAAGTTTAACAAAAGAGATCTTAAAAGAGGGAGAACTTGTCAAGAAAACTACAACAATGAAAAGATTGAGGTCTGTACACAATAGTATCATGATTTAAGGTCTCTTGTCAAAGTAATTCAATTATTTTTTTCTTCTTTTTTTTAATTAGCCATGCCATATATTAGCTTATTATAACTAAGTGCAAATCAAGCTTGCATGATTATCTACAAATATGTATATATAGAACATGTTGAAAATATTACTATAAAATTATTACAATTATCACAATTAATATGGCTATATACATTATTAGTAGCATATGTTTCATCATCATGAATCTGAAAAGTTCTATTAAGTCTCCTAAACTTAAAATGCTAGATGATCGTGTTCACAATATGGTCATGAGTTTAAGTCTCAATAAATTTCCGCTGTCTCCGTCAACTCACCAAAATCTTTTTAAATTGCTTTAAAAATTATATACGGTGCAAGCAACTAACAAAGACCAGTTTAAAGAAGCATATAGTCATATAACTTCAATTTTTATATATCATAGAATACTTCTCTGTGATCCATAATTGTACAGCATGCAATTGCATATTTGTACATTGTCATGCAGCTAGCACTATTGAAGTGACTTAAGCGTACAATTAAAGAATAAGGAAGAGATAACTGCTATTACAACCAGCAATGACCATGGTCGTCAAAAGCACTCCCAAAAAGAAAAAGTTCCAATCATGATAGAGCATTCCTCCGGTCGTCAACAAACGAGAATTACACTTTTCATGTTTGAACAGGGGCAACAACGTGTTCTAGTTTTTACGCCTTCAAAAAATTGAAGCAAAAGAGATTTAGGCCTTAGACATGAAGTATCATGTTAAGCTTATAAAATCTTGAAAAGAGAAGAGTTTGTCAAGAAGATCCCAGCAATAAAAAGATCGAGATCACAAAAGAGGTAAAACTCTTGGATTACAAGAAAATAAGAAAAAGGCCCACCTAGGCCATTGGTAACTTATTATTCATGTATGAATTGTTCTAAAATTCTTGTTTAACCAAATTTTGGCAAGTGTGTGTGCTACTTAATGCAAATATCAACATGGTCTCAAGAAGGTCCAAAACGACATAGCGTTAAGGAATATTTCTAGCAACAAATGATACAAATTCCCCATATGGGAATATAAATCATACGATGAGAAAAATGATACAAATTCCCCAAGCGGGAATAAAAATCATACAACAAGCAAAATGAAACAAATTCCCCAAGTGGGAGTATAAATCATACGACAAGCAAGATGATACAAATTCTCCCAATGAGAATATAAATCATACGACGAGCAAGATGATTCTCCCAATGAGAATATAAATCATATGACGAGCAAAATGATACAAATTCCCCAAGCGGGAGTATAAATCATACGACGAGCAAGATGATACAAATTCTCCCAATGAGAATATAAATCATACGGCGAGCAATTGATACAAATTCTCCCAATGAGAATATAAATTATATGAGGAGTGAAAGTCCATCCACAAAATGCAATCACTCGACAAACAACAAACGGAAAAACATGAAGTCTTCCCTAAAGCCTCATTGTCAAAACAACAAATGGTGCAGTCGAGGTAATATAAACACTTTAGCATTAAAATTTAATTTGTGCAAAAAAGTGAAATTAATATTCTGCAATACATTCTTCGTGAAAGAATAAAATTGTGCAATCAACGGATGATTCTTCACATAAGAATATAAATCATGGAAGAATAATATCAACCAAATATCAAAATTCTTCAAGCTACAAAAGAGTCCAAATAGGCCACTAAACCTCACACATGTGGTCCAAAGAAATCAGCTTACTTTCAAGATCAAGCTATGATCTTTCGAACATCCAAAAAGACCTTCAACAGGCAGATACTGAGAAGTCGTCATAAACAAACTACCATTCTTGAAGAAGAAAGTAGTTGAAGATAAAGAAGTTCGAGTTTAAACAAGTCAAGAACATTCCCTAAGCCTAACCAGCATAAAGCGAAATCAGACTTGGGAATGGGGGGCAATTGATGAGACCATAAAAATCATTAAGGTTCCATCTTAATGGATGGCCATTGCATCATTAGTGCGCCATCAAAGAAAGATGAGAAACTACTCAACACATTCAATAACAACCATGAAAGGTCTTAAACTCTCATCAAGACAAAGAACGTTACAATTAGGGTAATAATTACCCTCATTTATGTCCAACAGCTACCTAAATCATCTATAAAAGGTACAATCTACCTCACTTGCTAAGGTACGTCAAAAACTACTACAAAACACCATCTATATATGAAAAATATGGGTTGTTACTAACTTAAGCATCAAAGGCTTCCCCATTAGGCATAACCTGGTGGTCTTTTCGATCAACTCTCTTTATCTTGCAGGTCCTACAAGATCGTCAAGAGCTCCGGATTGGACGAGTGACCCAACTGACGATTTTGGCATCATCAATTAGTATAATTATATCTGGTTGAAATCACTTTCAAAGTTTCAATGATCAAAATAGGAAAATGTCTTCTCAGAAAAAAAAAAAAAAAAAATCACTATTTTATATTTGCATCCTATCTTCCTATGATAGGTCAAATCACACAAGAATCTTATTCGATAAATCTTATTGCACACAATTTTAACGATTTCACATTTTTACTGGTTATGCAATAAGCAATGTGCAACTATTACTGTCCATCATTACCCACCGTGCCCCCGGTGACAAATGATACGAACACTCATTTTTCTTGTCAAATTTTGTCAATATGCCCTTTGTTCAGGTCTAGATAAAGTCATTTGTATAATTGTATGGTTAGTAACTGGCTGTAAATGCTTACAAAATTGTTGTGCAAGAAGTGACATCATATCTGTATCAGACTAATCTATATATATTTCTGGTTTTGGCTTCCAAATGAAGATTGGCTGGCGTCAATCTCTCAAGACCTGTGTTTGGGTGCTCACACATGCCAGGGGTGTCTTGGACCCTTTTTTTTAAGTTAAAAAATTCTTTAAAAAATATATATATTTTTCCTGATTTAAAAAAAAAAAAATATATTAATTGTATTTACTTAAAATCTCCAAATCCTAATTCAAATGGTTATGTATTGATGATGCCAAAAATCGTCAGTGAGCCGCATGGTCCACGCATGCTCTAGACAGAACCTATGAAACAAAAACAAAGAAGACCTAGCAGAGAGTACCGGTGTGGTAATGGCCAAACACCCTCCAAAGGTTAAGTTAGAGAACTTTCACAACTCTAGAGTGCTAGAGTTGAGGTAAATTATGTTTACCTTGGTTTGTGAGGGTTTTGGGGTTTTTATAGTAGCGTAGAACTAGCATTCGTTTCTTGGTGGAGAGGGTCTTTCCTTGTAAGGAAGATCCTCATAAATGCACGTAATTGGCGGGATCCTCTCCTTATAGGGATTCCTTTTATTATGGTTAATCGTGGGGTGCAAGATATTTCCTTGTATAAATACCCGTGGGGGTCAAGTAAGGCCATGCTGGACTGGTCATGCTCTTTATTCCTGTTGGCTTCTTTTACTCCCGTCAGCCTCTCTCTTCTCATTGGCCTGGGGATTCCCGTCGTCTCACGTAGATATGGTCGGGTATTGAGGTGATGTTGTTGGCTTATGGCGTTGTCAATTTCGCGCTACTTCACACGCGTATGAAGCTGACGAGCTCAATGGAGTCGTCAGCTTCTTTGTTCGTAACGAGTTTATTTCTTCCTAAAAACACCCTCGTCAGCTGCCCCCTACTCCATGGCTCCGTCAGTCTTAGCTGACAGGTCGTGGAGTGTAGCTTTCCTTTTATTATTTATCCGTTGGAAAAAAAAGGGTGCTCATTAATGGCTTCTTGAGCAGATTTTATTAAATGCTAGGACACGTGGCATAGGCTGGTTGGCCTCGTTTCTGAACAAAAGCGTCGCTTCATTTCCTGTGCTCTTTCGCCCTATATATAGCCCACCACCTCTTCTCATTTTCCCTTATTTCATCTTTGCTAATCTTGAGAGAGAGCTGTCATTTTGTCACCTTTGCTGCTGTCAACTTGCTGATCCTATCACCTTCAAGGAACCGTCTACTAACCTTGTAAGTCCTTTTTTTTTTTTTTTTTCTAGTTGGTCGTCACTTTTATAGAGAGACCCGTCAAATAAGTTCTTAAAATGCCTCCGTCGCTTGTATGTGAATAGATGTCAGGTAATAAAGAAGTGACGAGTGAGTAGTCGTCGTCAGTCCGTGAGGGAGCGGGCAATGACGAAGTCTACCAGTCAGGTCATTGGCCCGAGGAGGGTTTATGCTGGTCGTCAGAGAGGGAATTGTCCGCCCATTCTCCTGATGACGGAGAGGAAGTAGAGGAAGGAGAGGGAGGAGAGGATAAAGACGAATACGAGGAGGGAGAGGGGGACGGAGAGGAAAAGGAGAACAAGGTGGATTGTGAGGGAGAGGATGACGAGGACGAGGATGAGGATAAGAGTGACAAGAGAGCTTATGTGGGAGGAAGTTCAGGGGATGGTCACACCCGTCCCTTCATCCTTCCCGCTATATAAACAGTCAACGACTTCAAGCCGACGATGACGACTAATATTTTCAAGAATTTACGGGATCGTTATCAAATCCTTGATAACATTCCAATCTGTCTGCCTGGAAAGTTTGAAAAGTGCTACTCCGGGAAGACTGCGGATGTCGGCATGTATGATGCTATGTTCGCGGTAGGATTGAGATTGCCTTTGACGGCACTACACCGTCAGTTGGCCATTTTCCTTGGTTTATCCGTCAGCTAAATTGCCCCAAATGCTTGGAGGATATTCATAAGGGTTGAAATCCTCTGGGGTCATCTTAGTGAGGGAAAACCGTCAGCTTACTTTGGACGAGTTCTTTTGGTGCTATAGACCCCAACATATTTCCTCGTCTCAGGGGATATATCATTTTGCAGTGAGGAAGAAGACACTTAGGCTGGTGTCAGACATGCCTGACTCCAATAGAAATTGGAAGGGTAGATACTTTTTTGTTCAAGGGACGGACTGGGTATGCTATCGGGAAGAGTAGGTGACGATGCCTCATGGTTTTGACAATACTTGGGGTATTGTCAAGGATTCAGGTCTAGCACTGTCCGTATTATCACTTTTTCTTTATTTATTTGTCTAAGTGTTTAATGTCGTTTGCTTTTTCTCTTCTTTAGCTAGCGTTCGTCCACGTATAACAGATGAGCAAGAGGCTTTCATCCGTTGGGTGCTTGAGATTCCCTTTGACGAGAGGAAGTGCAGGGACTTGATCACCCTTGACACACTGCACGCCTATTGTGGTGGTCTTGTGCCGACGCCTGCAACTCGTAAACTAAACACATACCCCCGTCGGCGTAAGTTCCTATTCCTTTGCTTCTTTCTTCCCGCTGTCTTCTTTTCGTCTACTTATCTAATGTTCGTCTCTTACCCTTTGCAGAAATGGAGGCAGCGAGGCAAAGGGCTTTGATAAGGGCGTCGACTGCAGCATGCAAACAGAAGGAGAAGGAGGGGGCCTCCTCGTCAGCTCCTAAGGGCGTCGGCAAGGGAACGTCCAAGCAAAAGAGCAAGAATCCAATCTCCTAGAAAAGGCACAGAAGGCCAAGGAAAGCTTGGAGACGGAGTTGACGACCCTTCGTGAGCAGACGGAGAAGGCCAAAGCCAACGTTGTGGTGGATTTTAAGGCCTCACAGTCTTTTATTGATGCGTGTGCCATCTACTATGCCGAAGGTTTTGATGACTGCCTGAAGTAGGTTGGGTTCGTCTATCCAGATCTTGACTTGTCCAAGATCTCCATGGACGACCTAGTGTTGACGACTCTTGCAGGTGATGACACCGTCAGTGAGGAGACCGACGACTCTACTTAGTCAAAGCGAGATCCAAAAGATGACGGTGTGGTCCTTGCTTAACCTGCTATCGAAGGACCCGTTGCTCCCTTGGTTCCGTCTACTGATGACCCTCCAAAAGATGCTGAGAGCCCTTTTGCCCCAGACGTTGAGAACCCTCCTCCCAAGACGCCCAGAACCCTTCAGTATAGTTTTTTTTTTTTTTTTTTTGGTATCCTATCTCGTTTTCAGACGACGTTAAGTGCCCTTTTTGTTTTTGGGATTTGTTGTAAACACTTCTTTTAATTTATGGTGTTGGTTTAATACTTTGTTATTTCATTCGTCGCTCTTGGTATGCTTTTGTTTGATTCTTATTTTGAGATATGCGTATGTCTGTCCATCTTTATGCGTACTGTTGACGAAAATTGTTAACCAATGTTTAACAATAATTTTCAACTTATGTTTAACAAACGTCGTCAAATTATGTTTAACAAATATTGTCAAATTATGTTTAACAAATATTGTTAAATTATGTTTAGCAAACATTGTCAAATTCGTCAAACATAATTTCACTCATAGGCCTTTTGGCGTATGAGTTTTATTGATGTGAGTAGTTCCCATTCAAGATAATGTATCTCTTAATTACAATCCCTTATTTCAAGGGAAGACCTTTTGAATCCAACCATGTTGTCTTTGTACATGAGTTTATTTATTTTTATGTTTAAGGGGATATGTGTTTTTATTTATTTGTGGCTGCACCTAATAATTTGTTTAGGTTGCCTACGTAACCTTGGCGGGGATCAAGCCACTTCGTAGTTCTTAATTTGAGGTTTTAGATTCAAAATCCTCAAATTGATTTTGCCCAATTTAAATGATGGACATTTAAGTCAAATACTTTGTATTTAATTAAGCATTGACTTAATTTTGCTTTTGGGTGAGATAATTGGTTTTAATCTCAAGGAAGGTGGAGATTGGACCTACCTTTTTTTTTATCACCGCCCATAACTTGCCATATGGTAAATTGTGGCAAAAATTGTATTAATGTTGTGGCACTAGCATTGTTCATGTTGTTAGGCATATATTAGTATATTATTTTAGAAAACATTTTGTGGAAAAGTGAAAAAGTGACTAACATTTTTAACAATTTTTTTAATTTTCCATAAAAAGTTTTTCAAAAATGGATGATTAACCAGACCATTTTTACAATAACAGAGTTGGCTTAACAGGTTTGTGTCATATTCAACTTGACACAGCTAACCCGTTTAATAAATGCGTCGTGTTTGTGGCCAACTCACGAAACCCGTTTGACATGTCGTCTCACCAGTTTAACTAAATGTCATTTTATCAATATACCGTTCAAAACCCTAGGTATATAAACTTATTAATTGTTGTAGTTAATTTTCATTTGACATATTGTGATTGATTATTTGTGATATTGAGATATGTTTTTGGCTTAAAATGATTATTTATAATGTAATTACTTGTTAGTTCTAAATTCAATATTAAAAAAAAAAAAAAAATCTATTTGTTTGGTTTTTCATATTTCAGATCAAATGGGTTAATACTAAAATCTTATAAAACAGGTCAACATGATTGTCTCTTTTAATAAACAAGTCATGTTAGGATTGATGAATCCTAACTTGTTTAATAAATGTGTCAAGTTAGTGTTGACCAATATAGTTGAATACTCATGAGTCAACACAATACGAACCAGACACACGAATATGAATTGGCACCTTAACTCACCACCCCTACTCCTATTGTATAATTTAATAAACAGGTCATGTTAGGGTCGATGAATCCTAACCCGTTTAATAAATGTGTCAGGTTAGTGTTAACCAATATAATTGAATACTCACGAGTCAACACAATACGAACCCTACACACGAACACGAATTATCACCCTAACTCACCACCCCTACTCCTATTGTATTGTACCTTACCGGTTAACACCTTTTTTTTCCCTATAGAAGAAAGAACATTCAGTTATATGAATCAAACAAATGAGAAATTAGTCAAAACAACAAAGTCTAAATTTGGTGGAACAGACTCCATCCAGACTTGTAATGGAAAAGAAATTTTTGTTCTATGTGCTAAGACATGTGCAACTGTATTATCTTGCCTAACAACATAAGAGAAGGAAAAGTTCTGTAGAGAGCTTGCAACAGACACAATGTCTTTAATAATGTGGCCAACATGAGATTATTCCAAACCACCCCTGCGTAAAATGTTTATTACTACCTTTGAATCACGTTTCAATTGTAAATTGCACCGCTTGTCTAGCTACTAATAATTCATAGGTCAGTATACATCATTAAATTCACATAAATGACACCTGTTATTTTAACTTGATCATTTATACACAGAGATAAGACCAATGTTCAAAAACTAAAATCAAGGAACAAACTAACATCCAATGCCAAAATAAAGCTAAAGCTAAAATTAAGGCCTCAGTACTCCTAGGACTCTGTTAATATCTAAAAAGGTAAAATACTATTTTGATTTCTAAACTTTACCAAAAGTTTGTTTTTTATCCATAAACTTTAAGAAGTTCATTTTTCATCCCTAAAAGTTTGTTTTTTATCCTTAAACTTTAAGAAGTTCATTTTTCGTCCCTAAATTATTGAAAAGTCCATATTTCGTCTTTAAACTATTGAAAATGTTTTATTTATGTCCTTAAACTTTACTAAAAGTTTGTTTTTCATCCCTAAACTATTGAAAAAGTTCTTTTTTCATCCTTATTTTTGTCTCTATACTATTCAAAAAACTATTTACAAAGTTTAGGGATGAAAAAGAACTTTTTAAAGTTTAGAGACGAAAAATAAACTTTTAGTAAAGTTTAGGGACCAAAATAGTAGTTTACTCTATCTAAAACTACTTATGGATTGATAGCACATGCTATTTAACATAAATAATAATTTTTTTTTTTTTAGTAATGTTGTTCTAGTAACGTTGTTTAAGTATTATGGAAATACATGTGAATGAAAAAGTGTTGTGGAAATACGTGTTGCGTTGTTTAAACAACGAAAACTGTCGTTTAAACAACACAACCAAACAGGCCATAATATCTAATAGTGGTTATCAAATCTTAATTCAATATTGACATAAACTTTCCCGTGATATTTTAATATAAATTCCAACACTTGGGAGCTAACAAATATTCTCATTATAGTCATAGATGGTCAGGGTTAGGACTTAGGACAAAAGTTATATGCTAGGTGATGAACCAAATAATTCACTTCGTCCAGACAATCCACACTGGACGATCAGAAGCGCCATTAAACAGACATTTAATGGCGGAACCGTTACACACCAATAAATATAGGAGATATGGCCGTTGGAGGGGACATCAAGCCATCTCGTTGAGCCACAAGAAGACGTTACTAGAAGGGAAGACCCTATATATAAACAATATTAGACTCCTAGAAAAGGTACTCAGACACTTACATTTAAATAACAAGAGACCTGCATACTATCATTATCTTTGCTCAATATACTCAATTTTCATTTGACTTTATCATCGGAGGTTCGGTGGCCGACACCACACCAATGACCAATCAAGCAAAGTTCTATCTTTTGATCTCGTGCAGGTTCCTTGAAGCGCCAACGACGCGTTCCATTTGGACGAACATAAGCAACTGACGATTTTTGACATTATTAGTTTCGCGTCGTCTGTGGGGACGACTTCAAACCCTAGTTTGATAACATAGCTCTACCCCTTCCAACACCCAGATGGAGTCTAACACACCTCAAGATGCAACGGCATTAGCCCTGCAAATTCAGACACTCACAGCTAATATAGAGGAGCTCCTAAGTCATAAAAAAACGTGACACGTTTGTTTGTTTTGGCTAAATACCTAATATTTTAACGTTAGTTTGTCTACCTTTTTCAGTCAAAAAAAAAAAAAAAAAAAAAACGTTAGCCTCAACAAACATGGCAGGCTCATCTTTTTCATTCATAGTTTTAGTAATCTAATCAGTATCGATCCTATCTTCACATTCCACCATTTGATTGAAGAAGAACGGCCCACCACCACCACCTCCATACATTGCAATGCTCAAGAGGAAAGATGGTGAACAAATTATTAATTACACTAGAAATCCACTTTTCATTATTTTATTATTATTATTAAATATCCATAAAATATGTCACACACTAGTCAATATATGACACCTACGAAAATTCAATATATATATATATATATTAGAGCATTCGTAGCAGATGTTGCAAAAATTATGCCATTTTACCACATCAAATACTTACTTTATTATTTTACCACATCATTTTACAACATCTCATTTATCAGATGTTTTATAATTCAATTCTATATATTAAAATAATATTTACTACACATTAAAATACATTAAAATACAATAAAATAATAATTTTTGGTTTACCACATCTGTCCGTACCGTTGCAAATTTGCAACGGTACGGACACAAATTGTATAATTTTACAACATATGCAATATCTGATGGGGAGCTGATTTTCCTGATGGTGTGGGATATGTGCCAAATATTTAGCATTTGGCATATATCCCACATCTACCTACTGTGGTGCTCTTACAAACACAATTTGTGATATAATCTATCCACTCTTCAACCCATTCATTCCAATTAAAATGTTTCTTACCCACGTGTAGTTAAGAGTTCTAAAAAAAAACACCACTTTTTATTTTATTTTATCCATTTTCAATTAAAAATGATATTCTTTATGAACCTTTTCTATTCCTTTTTTTGCTCTTCCAAATAGCAACATAAATGTCGAAGTGAACATATTAATTAATCTGAAATAACCCAATTTCAAAGAATCTGTAAAAGGAAAAATTAAATGAAAAAAAAAATAGTCCTTTTGAGCACACATAATGTTGTATGGTGTACCCACATGATAAACGTTGTCACGTTCTTGACTTCTAAAAAGAAGAAGAAATAAACCTTCAGCATAGTTATCAAAACCATAAAATATACCATAAAATAAATATATTAATAAAAAATTAACAAAATTAATTAACGAGAAATGCTGTATCCACAACATTTTCACAACAAATTTTAAGTGGTAGGTTGTTATAGGTGGTTAAAAAAGTAATTTAAGTTGTGAATTCAAATTAGAGCCAATAACAACTTACCACTTATGATTTGTTGTGAAAATATTGTGGACATAACACTTCTCTTAATTAATTATGGCTAGATTTATACATAAATATGTTAATATATTAAAGACTGAAATTAATACAGTATAATTTCATAGAAAATATAAGTTTCATTGAAATATTTAGAACTTGCTTACTACTCAATAGCTCTGTATCTGACAGCTGAGTATTTCGTCATTCTAAAATATCTACTCACAATAACAATGGAAATTATAATGAGTTGCGAATAAGAGGGGAAAAAAAGTGAGCCATTGTGAGCTTAAGAGAAAGTTGGAAGGTCCTAGCCAAAAGAGAGGAACAGAGAGAGTTGGAACCATCGTCAAGAAAATGCATACCCCATCTGTTTCCAATATAACCAATATATCTCTGCTAGTTATGTTCCTTTATGTCACATCTGGCACAGAAATAACCCCATATTCCTTCAGGCAGTAATCACCCAAGGCTCTTGATAGTTTCTGAAGAACTCAATATCAGCTCATTCTTCTTTGCTTCCTTTGCCAACTTTTCTGCAATTTCCCTTACAACGTCATTCTTATAATTTCTCTTTTTCTTGATTGGTACACTTCTTGTGAATCCATCAAGATAGGAGGGAAAAATCACTATCACCTATACAACCCCATCTTACCCACCCACAGTTACGTCAGCTGCTTTAAAATAACTTTGTTAATTATTTGAAATTTTATCTAACATACAATATATTCCAAAACTTGTAAATTTAAGATTTTAAAGTCTTCATTTTATCTCTCAGCTAAACCAAAATTTATTGTTTCAATAGAACCCTATTGGATTCTCAATATATATATATATATATATATATAAAATAAATATTTAAGCACTAACCAACCATAATTGGAACAATAAGAGTATCAACATTGGTGGTGCCAAAATTTTAGCAATTTGGCATCACAAAAAGTTATTTTATCTATTTTACCACCCCACTTTACAAAAAACTCAAATTAGTGGTTTTATTTTAGCATTCAATACAATAAGATAATATAAACAGCACAATAAAATAATATAATTATTACAATAAACAACAACCACCACCACCAACACAATAAAATAATATATATTTTAATAATTTTTTTTTACCATCTTAGTTATTGTGTGCACTGTAACTTAGTAGCAAAAAGAAATGGGTTTTGCTCCATTAATGCAACCCACTTTTGCTATATTTTGATAATAAATTTAGCATTTTAGCAAAATACCTACTATAATACTAATGCTTTAAAGGCAATTCTAATGCTTTAAGAAAACATAATCATATTATTGATTTAATTCACAAAAACATGGATTTTATAATTATTTGTAGGATCTATTTGAATAAAATAACACAAACCCACATACACATCACACGTGCTACTCCAACAGAACAAATAGACTCAAATTCAAAAATCATGATAAGATTAAGGAGTCCTCCCCACCCACCCCGTACCCAATACCCACAGGAAAGTCAACGATAATCATTTGAAATCGTATATATCTACTTTTACAAATGGGTGGCCCCAAAAAACCAAAAAAAAAAAGGAGAAAGGGGAAGAAAAAGCAAAAAAAAAGAAAAAAAAAAAGACATTGAATTTAGGGTTTTATCCTTTCGAGTCTTACCTTTAACAATATCAAAAACATTTTTATCATTTTGGGAGAGTGAGAGATCTGGAAGAATGCTAGAGAGAGCGCTGAGAGAACACCAGAGAGATAACCATCTAATTTTTTTATTTTATTTTATTTGTATATATATGCTTACCTACTTTGCCGGTAACTAGTATCCATTAAAATTTTATATGAAAGGTCAGGATTAAAACACCACCAAATTTACTGTTGAGATTGAGGTAAATATTATACCAAAAAAAAAAAAAAAAAAAAGAAGAAGAAGAAAGAAAGAAAGAAAGAAATAAAGGATATAGTAGAAGGACCCTTCAATGGTTATAGAGTACAAATTATATAACAATATTAAGTATTGCATTGGTTCAAGTGAGTAACATTTTTTTTGGTGTTGTATTTCAATTTTCATATAAATATATATATATATATGTATTGATAAGAAGTATTTAATATTTTTTATTTGAACGCTACCTCTTTATTCCCATTATCTACCTATTAAAAAAAAGTATTGCTCTATGAAAATATTATATTATCCTTTAGTGGATTCGTTGTGTTGTTTTGAATAGCTGGAAAAATTTTAGTGCATAGCCGATAGTGAAGCATCTTTGATTAAAAAGTTAGAAGAAAGAAGATTAACATTTTCCATTTATGTTTTTTTTTTTCATTCTTTTTATAATAATTAATGGTTTAGACTAATTTATGGTTGGATCGACTGGACCAAAAAAATGAAGTATTCAAGCTCTGTTTAGAAAAAAAAAAAAACCCAATTGGTTAGAAGCATCTCAGATATAGATATAAGATACTTCATTCGTTTTGGTATAAAAGGTATAGGCCTATTGGGTGCTTTAAATTACAGCCCATATATTAAGCAAATTCCATTTTGAAAACCACCACCCAACGTGGGAATATCACTTTAAGAAAAGTATTAAACCAGTAATTCTTCTAAAAGGAAATGGAAATATGGTTCTAAATTAAAAATTTGTCTTTTCTTTTTTCTCTTCTTCCTATGCATCCTAATCATATTTCCTACATAAAGCCAACTAAAAATAATAATATATATTCAAAAAGTCATTTGGAAAATTAATTTTTGTATTAGATGACTTACCACTTTTTTCTTTTTCTTTTTTTATTTCGATAGTTACAAATTTACAATGTGGGATGAGAGATTTGAACATTGAATGTTATGGACACACCAACCAGGAACTAGTTAAACTACAAGATTTGCTATTAACTTTTATTGGTTTATACTTTATAGTACTACATCTTGTTTACTCTTGAAATACTTATGTAGACATTCAATTTTACACCCATAATTTAACCTTGAGAGATGACCAAAATAATCATTCTAAGCACTCAAAAATCATGATTGCATTTCACTCATTAAGTCATTCATCACATATCATAAAAATGATTTTGAGATTCTAACGATCACAACGATACGTTCGGTTCCTGAATCGGGCGGTCGAATCAAAAGACATCATAAGATTAAATTTTAACAGCATGCATGCATTTATTTGGAAGGAATTAATCACATGTGATTATTGAAATTAATTTTGATTGGTTAATAATTAAAATTAATTAAATTAATTTTTGTAATTGGTTAAGTAGTTTTGTTAAAATAAGTTTGGTTGCATGGGAATAAAAGAAATAATCTGAAAATGTTAAAAATTAAACTAATAATTAAGATTTAGGGTGATTATCTTTGAGATAATTATTTTAAACATTTAATTATCAAGTTAAGGTGAATTTTATCAGGAATGTGAGTCCAAGACACGTCCAAGTATAATTCCCAGCTCAGAAAAATGCCCAAAAAAGAGTCCAAAATGTGCAAGAAGACAGAATCGGGTGAAGCTGTTAGGAGTGCTAATCAGCAGTTGGAAAGTGCCACCCAGCACTTCAATAGTGTCGATTAGCACAAATTGCAAAATGGGCCCAGATACGTTTTGTTCAGGTCAAAACTCATCAAATTTAATTTTTTGAGATAATATCTGACCTAACTCGTGTCTTCTAACTTCTAAAGCAACCCTAACTTATTTTTTAAGCAGATACACCTCTATAACTAGAGGAGAAAAACCAAAATTCAACATTCCTCTCCCCTTAACGTAAAAGAAACTCTGGAAGTCTGACTTTAAGATTTTCTTTTTTGTTAAGTGCTAATGCTTTAGATTTTAGAGAGATCCTTTCTCTCAGACTTCTAAAGCAATTCCCCCATTTGTTTAAAGAATTTATGCAAGTAAGTAATTTGTTTATTAGTTTTTTTTTATTCACATGTTTGTTTGCATACTTGTTTAAAGTTTATTCATAACATGCTTTCATATTTTCTTAATCAATCTGTTCATATGATAATCTCATGATTCATGCATAATAGATCCAAGATGATGTATGAAGTTTCTATTATGAATCTATAACTCTTTCTTGAAATCTCTTTTTTTTTTTTCAATAAAAATAGATCTAGATATTTCTCTCAAATCTCATGTTTTCTATCTAAATAAAAATAGATCTGGATTTTTCTCTACTGTTTTTCTTTCTAAATAAAAACAGATCTAGATTTCTCTCTCAAATCTCATGTTTTCTATCTAAATAAAAATAGATCTGGATTTTTCTCTACTGTTTTTCTTTCTAAGTAAAAACATATCTAGATTTTTCTCTCCAAAACTCATCGTTTTCTTACTAACAAAAACATATTTAAAATATTTTCTTAATTTCTTATGTTGTAATAAAAAACAAATCTAAAATACCTTTTTCAAAATTTACTCTTGTTTTAAAAAGAGTAGATTCATAAAAGTCCACTTCTTGACTTAATCTTAGATTTATCATTTAAACACATGTTGCATTTCATCACTATATGTTAATGGGTACTTAAATGATCATTAGAGTCTAGAAGATCGGATTTTATCCTGGTAGGATGGGTGCCTAACACCTTCCCATCCTGTAACCTAGACCCCAAACCATAGATCTTAG
Source organism: Notholithocarpus densiflorus (assembly GCA_030021035.2). Taxonomy (NCBI): domain Eukaryota; kingdom Viridiplantae; phylum Streptophyta; class Magnoliopsida; order Fagales; family Fagaceae; genus Notholithocarpus; species Notholithocarpus densiflorus. The sequence continues at coordinate 3,407,168 of JARYZH020000031.1, forward strand.
ATTCGTAGAGTAGTTTTTTGTTGATAGATTGTAACTAGGACAAATAGCTTTGTAATTTTTTACTTAGATTCTAATTAGGACCAAAGCCATGTAAAGTTTCTTTCTATCAATTGTAATTGTTCAAATAAATAAGAACTTGATGTTATTTATGTAACTTTGTAGTCTATAAAAAATAAGTGGCGACTCCACAATAAACAAAATTCCCAAAGGAGAGGTGCCGATACCATCTCTTTTTAAGAGATCCCAAATGTTTTGGTCTCTCACAACTTAATAATATTTCATTTAACTGAGGTGAGAATAATTTTCCTATCATAGACTTCAACAAATACCTTAGTTGAAAAATAAATACTTTTTTTTTTTTTTTTTTGCTACATTAAACTTGGGGATGAAGTTGAATCTTGTGCATTCTCGTGGAGGAAGCTAAGAGGTGCCTACTAACCTAAGGTCATTGATTCCAAAATAAATACTTACTAGTAGGGATTGTCAACGAACCATGATAATTCCATAGTTTGTTTGAATCCTGTACATTGTTGTGGAATATAATAAGCCTATCATCTGTCCATCAAATAAGAGAAGAAATAAAAGATAATGATGATAATAGCAATTTAAATCTATCCCAACCATACTAAAGGGTGAAATAGGGGTATACAAGTGAACACCATATGTTTGTTTAAATTTTTGGATTTCCGATTTGGTATTGAAGGGTTCGATTCCAATTTATTGTTTGGGTTTTGGTATGAACTTGAGCTCTAATTGATGCTTTTTTTTTTTTTAAAGAGATATGATATCGATGTAATAAGGGTTTCTCTAGCACTTGGCAAGTAAGACAACCTAAAGCCCCAAATATTTAACTAATAGAATTATCCCTTTACTTGTAAAAGTTTAATTAGACCCAATATATTAACCAATATATAAAAATAATTTTTCCAATATAAAAAGCAAAAAACAACTTTATGTCACTTCATTGGTTGTATTGACTGTTCATTTGTTTTGATTGAGAGTTCTTGATTGGAGAACTCATAATCTCCCACACTCATAAACTAAAATATCTTTTTTCTTTCTTTCTTTCTCTCTCTCTCTCTCAAAAACCAAAAGCAAAATTAAAACTAACAAATTTAAATATAAAAAAAATCAATCTCAAACCTCATTTGTTATGCTCATAGCTAGAAAAATGGCCTCTTTTGATTTAATAAATAAAAGGCACTCTTTTTTAAAAGCCTTCTGCTTGTCGCTTTGTCCTTGGATCAGAAATTCAAGATTGACCATGCAATAGTCTTTGAACAATTCAGCGGTTTGACTTGGGAACAGTTGTATAGTAATAATATTGACATTTGACATAAACTTTAAGAGATATTAAACGACCTTAGAGCATTAGCATCCGGGATTCTAAAAAATATCTCAATTTACCATCTTAAAAACTACTTTATCTATTTTACAAACCATTTTACAACCCACCTAATATCCCAATTCTTATTTTTCACACCTCACCCAAATACTATTCAATTTTTATTCATTTCATTCTCTATTTCTCTCTCTTCCTCACCATCTCTCTCTTTTTTCCTCACCCTTTCTCTTTCTTCACCCACAATCAAAACCAATCACCACTTCCACATCCAGCCACTGCCACATCTAGCCACTGCCACTGCCACAAACACCCACTATAGACACCGCATTTTGTACTCCTTCCGACTCGAGCCCCCGTTCCCCAATAATGTTGAATTCTAAGACCCAAGGTTGGTTTTGGGGCAAAATTAAATGTTAAATTGACTTGAGAAATGTTAAAATGAAAAATATAAATTTTAATGAGCAAATAAATCTATTTTCGGAAAAATAAAGCCAAGGAAACCCTCGCTATGCGCACGCAAGAATCGGCCTGTGCATGCAGCTTTCTGCATGCGTACGCAAGCTCGATCTTGTGCACGCATAACAAATTCTAGAAACCTATACAAGACAAGTTTTCTGCATTAATGTTAAGGTTTGGAACAAATCCCACACCGTTTGGGAGTCGTTCCAAATCCCTTTTTTCACACTATAAGTAGCCTCACATGGTATATTTTCAAAACAAATAGAAATCTCACGGGAAAACACTAAGATTCATTAGAAATAGTGAATCAAAGAGGGAGTTTTTCATAAAACATTCTCAAGTCAATTTTCTTTTGATTAGGGCATTTTCTGGCCTTGATATTTGAGTTTAAGATTACTAATTACTGTTTTATTGAATTGTGAATAGATTTGACTGTGGGGAAAGGTCAAAAATCAAGCTTGAAGAGTTTTTGTTTGAGGTATTAAGTTTTAAACCTTTCTTTTCTTTTCTTTTCTGCTCTTTAATCCTTCTGTTTGCTTTATTTTCTTGTTATAATATGCTTTAATATGTTTATCTAGCTTAGGTTTATGTTTTTGTATGTTTAAAATGCATGTTAGGATGTTAGATTCAGTGTTTTAAGTTCTGCTATGTTTCTAGGGTTTCTGGGCAGAAACCTGCGCACGCATAATCTTGCCTGCACATGAACTTGCTCAGAAATCCTAATTTTTTTTATATTTGTTTTTGCTTCTACTTTCACATGTATGCTTTTGTATAGCCTCTTTCTCGTATTTTCATGCTTTCAAAGCTTCTGTTTCACATGTTTGTTTGCTTGTTTGCTATCACATGTTAGAATTAGGGTTTATCTAGTGTTTTGTTGTTTTGATGCTATGAACATGCATTCACATGCCCATGCATGATGCCATAGGTGCTGAGTTGCTGCAAGGTAAGTAAAAGGTAAGTTATGCGTTTGTATTGAACATACATTTGTGATGTGATCTTGCTTAGGTTTAATGATAATTGTGATCTTGATGCCTTGGATGATGACATGTTTTGATTGGCTTTGTTTCTACTCTTGATTTAATGATTCACATGTTTCTACCTTGGATATGATGATAGAGTTTATGATGAAGCATGCTTAGATGTATGATTAGGGTTTGTGAGATGATGAATGCTTTGATGCCATAATGAGATGAATGATAGGTTGTTTGATATGCATGATTAGATGTATGGTAGGTTTTGGTTTAATAAGGTTAAGACATAAGACACAATGATGGGAAGCCAACCCTATTGTTGGGTGGGTTTGGGTGCCTAACTGTTAGCATTAGTGCCCTTAAATCCTATTGTATAATGTTATGTTTGACATTATGTATGATTTAATGTTATGATTAATAAAGTTGTTTTATTATTATCTAAAATAATGGTAACATAAATATTTGGACATTATCATATAGTCCATGAGAAGTATAGTATGTGATTTATGTGATTTAGTCACAGAAGATATAGATCACAAGTTCTTTGTAAATTCAGAATTTTAGTTCGTAGTTGGTAATGAAATTGGGTATTTTATCTGCGAAAATTATAACATATCAACTAAGATGATTTGTCTTGATCATGGAAGTAGAGACTTCTAGTTGATATGTTGATATGTTTTAAAAGTTAAAACATATTGAACTAGACCGTTGTGAGATTTATTATTCTCCTAACGACTGTCAAATGAATAATAAATCTCACTACTTCTATTTGCATGAACTCTTAATTTTAAAAGAATAATGGACCTGATTATGAGGTGTAGGTTACTTTGATATATCAGGAGTGAGATCTAAAGTCACGATCAAAACCTCAGTCTGTTGGGCAGCCACATTTAGTGTTGATGGAACATATATTCTCAAGATGGAATTCATAATCTCTTAACAGAGATATAAAATATTCCCTTAAGATAAGTTTAATGAGTTTGGTTATTCAGAGTGTTAGGCCTAACCACTTTAGTAAGGAGTTACTAAAGTATATATTTATGAAATTAGATTTCATAAATATATGATGAATAATTTAAAGGATTAAACCGGGTACTCGAGAATTAAGATGTAGTAATCTTCAAAGTGGCAGTCTACATTCATGACTTTGTATTACTACGAATATTTTATGAAGGGGTTGTATGTATAATAAAGTTTTGAAATATAATTTATTAATAAGGTCTAGAGTGCAATTATATTTATATAGTGGTATTAAATATAATTAATGGTAACTTTAGATTTGTCAAGAGTTGACAGAAAAGCTCAAGGCCGATTGGAGCTAAAGTCTTATTTGTTCCCTTTTGGTCCCACTCCAAGCCACACACTAAAGCTCAATTGGAAAGGCCCAATAGGCCAGCTCAATTAGATAATTAGTTAGATATAAAAGGAGAAACATACAGAATTTTATAGATGATACTTTATTGTGAAATGGTGTGTATGTGTGAGTGAAGCCACTCGATTATTCTCCCTTGGAAATTGATTGAGAGATCACACTTCTTGGGCGTAAAGTGGAATTGGAGTGAAAATTAAAAGTGTTCCCAAGTACTTCTAATCTTTTGTTTTGAATTTCACCACACCAAGGTACGCTCTCTTGTTCTTTAATTCTGAAATTTACATAGTGCATGTTATCAATCATGAATGAAGTAGATTCGTGTTTGTTGCTTCCGCTGTGTGTTTTGTATGAGATACAAAACCAGTTTTTCCAACAATTGGTATCAGAGCAGTCTTCAATATCATGCTTGTATAACATGTGATTGAGTTTTATAATTAAAGAAAAACCGTTTTCTTGGTGTTCTAGTTTACTGCAGTAAAATTTCTGCATATTTATGTTCTTATTGTGGTCTACGATGTGGATATGTTTAGAGTTTCATGGCATTAGTTTTAAAGTTCTAAATGAAACTGGAATATCGGTCAAGCATGAGCATTTCGTTTTGCACTGCTTGGATATGGTTTTATTTGATAACCGTTGCCGATGCCATGATTAATATATGTGATATTTTGATTGTTGATTCGTAAAGGCAATGGCCGTTTCAATAGTTGAGGCTATGGCTTAAGGTTTAAGAATATGAATGTAACTGGTATAACCGTCATGTGCGTGCACTTTGTTTTGCACCGGTTGGATATACTTGGCATAGTTATTGTTTTTATTCAATAATTAGTGTTGCCGTTAATGTATATCTTGGCATGATATGTTGTTGTACAAATGTATATCGTGGACCCATGTATTCAATATGCCATTAACATGCTTTCGTTTATATGTTTGTTAAAGTTGAATAATGAACATTGCCGGTTGCTTTTGATTTTGCTAGACGTGCATGCATGAATGAATAGCTTGTTGGATATATTTCACATAGCTTTCATTCTTGAATGATGAACATGTACAGATGTTAGTCTAGTGATATATATGTGAATTCATGTAAGTATATAAGTCTAAATTATAGATTTTCACATGATGTTCCTTTCAAAATTGGTTCTTGGTGTTTTGTATATGCATGATGTTACTTTGAGAAAGATAACAATGTATGCATACAAGGAATTCTCTTTTTCAGTTTTAATACAAATTACTGATAAAGATACTCTCATGTTAATGCTAGATTATGAAATTTATTCCTAATAAGATTAGGATTATGTTTTCAAGAGTTTCTAGCATTATTATGGTTCTTGATCTTAAAAACCTTTAATTTAAAATATCTAGTGGGAGAGAGATACAAGGGTTGGATCTCACGGCTTCCATTATCTGTTCATAGTAGTGTGGGGTAAGCACCTCGTTTTGGCGAATATGCCTCGCGATCCCAAAGGAGGATGTTTACTTCATAGTACTACAAGATTGAACTTATCCGTTTAAAGTAGTGTGAACAAGCACCTCGTCTTGGCGTATATGCCTCGCGATCCCAAAGGAGGGTGTTTTGTTCCATGGTACTACAAATTTAAACACTATAAAGGGAGATGAAATGTGGCTACACATGATTTTAGATAATGGTGTACACTAGACTAAGTGTAATGTTAACCTCCCAAAGAAACTATGTCATTATTACTTAGAGGCTAAAGGTAATACGGCATATTATTAGTGTTTGATAAGAGTTATCATGATAGCACTAATAATGAGAATAGTTCTCAATCAATCATAGTGTTTATAATATACTACTACCAAGGAATTATAGACATGAGATTGGGTTGTCGTTGCATATTTTATATTATGATTTTATTAAGGTTCCATACTATATATTTATATGCTAAATTGATAATGTCTAGTTTACTAATTATATTCATGTTTGTTATTTTCAGATTTAAAATCATGGCATCATTTAGCTCACTTGTTGCTATTCTTAATCAAAACAAACTGATTGGATCCAACTATGTTGACTGGAAAAGAAATTTGGACATTGTTCTTACTGCTGAAGAGCACAAATATGTGCTTACTCAATCATGTCCTAGTTTTCCATCATTAGATGCTTCTCTTGAGGAAAAACAGCGATATGATCGTTGGTAGAAATCTAATGAGATGGCTAAGTGCTATATCCTAGCATCTATTTCAAATGTTCTACAACATCAAATGCAGGATGTAGAACTAGATTCAGACATAATTCTAAGTCTAAAGGAGATGTTTGGTGAGTAAGGCCATTCTGTAAGGCAAGAAACTATGAGGCTGATTTATAATACCAAAATGGCTGAAGGTACTTCAGTGAGGGAGCATTGTCTTAGGATGATCTCTAATCTGAATGCATTGAAAGTTTTAGATGCCAATATTGATGGAGAATCCCAAATGGATATGATACTCCAGTCACTACCAGAATCATTCAAGGAATTTAGACTTAGCTATAATATGAACAAAAAGGTTTACTCATTGTCTGAATTGATAAATGAGTTGGTAGCGGCGGAAGGCATCCTTGATACTTCTAGTGTTGATGCCAATATGGCTGAAGCTTCTTCTTCTCAACCTAAGTTGAAAGATAAGGGTAAAAAGAAAAAGAAGAAAAAGGACTTCGCCAAGCAAGATGGTAAACAAGTTACCTTAGGAGTTGCCAACAAAGGAAAGAAAACCAAAGGAAAGTGTTTCCATTGTGATGAGGAAGGACATTGGAAGAGGAATTGTCCAATATTTAAGGCTGCTAAGAATAAAGGTATGAAAAGTACATTCCTTCTTGAAACATGTTTAGTACAGAATCCCACGAATTCTTGGTGTGTGGATTTAGGTTGAACTAATCATATTCGCAATTCTTTGCAGGGGTTTCAGGAGACCAGAAAGCTAAATGAAGGGGAAATGTTTCTTACCTTGGCTGATAGGAGCAGGATTCCAGTTGTAGCTATTGGAGTGTTTAATTTATATTTTGAATCTAGAGTTTTAATATTGGAAGACTGTTTGTATGTACCTAATGTTCATAGGAATTTAATTTCTACAACTTATTTAGGTAAACATGGATATTATGTTATCCTAAAAGACAATGTTGTAATAAAGAAGAATAAAATGTTTATCTGTTCTGGCAATATTGTAGACTGTCTTTATATATTAACTCCAGATAAACATGAATTATACAATTCTGAATTAAATAATAACTCTCATGTAAAATCATTAAAGAGAAAGTTTCATTCTACTAATGATGCATATCTTTGGCACTTGCGTTTGGGTCATATTAATTCAAACAGAATTCAAAGACTGATTAAAGATGGACTCTTACAGTCCATGGACTTTAATGGATTTCCAGTTTGTGAATCTTGTTTGGAAGGTAAAATGACCAAACAACCTTTTAATGCAAAAGGTAGAAGAGCCCAAGAATTGCTTGAATTAGTTCATACAGATGTTTATGGTCCTATGTCAACCCAAGCAAAAGGAGGTTATGAGTACTTCATCACTTTTACTGATGATTACTTAAAATATGGTTATGTGTACCTAATGAGACGGACGTTCGAAGCCTTTGAAAAGTTCAAAGAGTTTAGGGCTGAAGTTGAGAATCAATTAGGTAAACACATAAAGGCCATTCGATCTGATTGAGGTGGTGAATACCTTCTTGGGGATTTCAAGGACTACTTAATTCGAAATAGGATTGTATCCCAATTAACTGCATCTGGAACTCCCCAACAGAATGGTGTAGCAGAAAGAAGGAATAGGACTCTTTTAGAAATGGTTAGGTCCATGATGAGTTACTCAACTTTACCAGTTTCTTTTTGGGGATATGCACTAAAAACTGCAATGCATATTTTGAATTTAGTTCCATCAAAATTTGTTCCCAACACACTTAAGGAATTGTGGAGTGGGCGTAAGCCTAGTATGAGATACCTCCACATCATTTGGGGATGTTTGGCACATGTGTTGAAAGGGAAGTCTGATAAGTTGGAAGCAAAACAGAAGTATGCATGTTTTTAGGGAATTCAAAGGAAACTAAGGGTTATTTATTCTATAATCATAAAGATAACAAAGTGTTTGTTAGCACCAATGCCAAGTTTTTTGAGGATGATTATGTGAATAATTTTAGTCCTAGAAGTAAAGTTGTCTTGGCTGAAATAGATGAACTTGTAATAGAACAACCAATGCATGAAACTAGGGATGATGTGGGTGTATTAGATACACCACAAGACATTACTCATAAGATGACTAGTACACAGGTGCCTCGTCGTAGTGAGATAATTGTTCGGCCTCTTATAAGATTTATAGGTTTGGGAGAAACTTATGAAACTATCCCAGAAGAGGCTGAATTGGATCCCTACACTTATGAAGAGGCAATGAATGATATAGATGCACATCATTGGGTCCAAGCTATGAAATCTAAATTGGATTCTATGTATTCTGTTCGCGTAAAATAATCTGCAAGCGCACAGAATCGTAACAAGTAGTAATGTGTTTTTAGAAAACGAATGTCGAACCCACAGAAATTAACTATGTTATTGAAGACCGAAATTCACTAAATTAATTACTATTTGGAAAATTGAAAATAAAAGGAACGTTCTACTATCTAGATTAAATTAAACTATTTAATAAAAATAAATCTAGCAAAGCGTAAAAGTCTAAAAGTGTAAAGAAGAAAATATGATAAGAATGGATCTAGAGCGGTTGATTTCACCTAACAAATCCCACACAATTTATTATTCCTAATTATTAAATTCTAATGATCTCCCGTTGATGATTAAAAATTCCTTAAGTATTCAATATCTTCTCTCGAATAATATCAAAAATATCTTCAACTAACAATTCCATATCTCTATGCGAATTTAATTAATTGGAGACTCATTATGTACTTTGAATTTTCTGAAAAATCACATTAATCGCGGTAAAGCATCTCTACTTTCGCTCAACTAATGGTGTTTAATTCTAGAACTAAAATAACAAATCACCTCTCGGTCTCATTGTCATTCAATTGATCAATCAATAAGTCGTAGAAAGAAATATTAAGCATTAAGAATAAGAATTAAACACTCAATCATGGAAATATTAAAAATAAAATAACTCAGAATATAAATTGTGTGTTCATTGCTAGACTACATCAACGCTCTAGAAAATAAAATTTAGTTCATAATAAAATTGAAAAGAAAACAAATAAAACTTATGTCTTTCATCTGAATTGGTTGATCAACATGAAACTCTCGCCTTTGTCCTCAGATCCTCCTCTTCAGAAAGACTCCCAAAAAAATACTTCAATGCGGCACCCTCTTTTCCTCTCAGGTTTCTTCTCCTCTCTTTTTTCCCTAAAGAGCCTTTAAATAGGTCAAGGAATCCTATTCCCGTTTGAAGAAAATCCTAGATTTTTAGGCTTCACTTAACTGACAATGTTGGCCCATTTATCTCCAGAATTAGGGCTTTTGGTAAACTACAAAGTTGTAGCCCTTTAAGTTAACTTTCCATCCCAACTTGAATCACCTCGATTGGACATCTAAGCCCAAAGTTATGTCGAAATTACTAACTAATGTGCAGGCTGGAATCCTAATCCAAATTGGACTTGAATTTGGTGCAAACTTCCTTTGATTCCTTGCTCTAGTTGGACTTAAATTAAATTGGGTTGGTCTTCTCTTGAATTCACACCTGGCTGGATGTAAGTTGATTTGATTCAATTGACCTAGCCCCACTTTGCATGTAAAGCCCTTGTATTAATCTGAAATCTTCTCATTCCTTCAAAGTACAAATGAATGGATAAATATAAATAAAAATCAAATCAAATCAAAAGAAATAAAGGAAAACTAACAAATTTAATAAGTAAGAGGATAATAAAAATCATGTAAAAATTACACTTATCATATTCCAATCAAGTATGGGATCTTGTAAAGGCGCCTAACGACATTAAACCTGTTGGTTGCAAATGGGTTTACAAGACGAAAAGAGGGATAGAAAGAAAGGTTGAAACCTTTAAAGCAAGACTAGTGGCGAAAGGGTATACACAAAAAGAAGGTATTGACTATGATGAAACTTTTTCGCCAGTAGCCATGCTTAAATATATCAGAATTCTCTTATCCATTGCTGCTCATTATGATTATGAGATTTGGCAAATGGATGTCAAAACTGCATTTCTTAATGGCAATCTTGAAGAAGAAATCTATATAATGCAATCGGAAGGTTTCATAGCAAAGAACCAAGAGCATATGGTATGTAAGTTGAAAAAGTCCATTTATGGACTTAAGCAAGCATCTAGGTCATGGAACATCAGATTTGATCAAGCAATCAAATCATTTGGTTTTGAACAAAATCTTGATGAACCATGTATGTACAAAAGACATAGAGATAAAGTAGTAATGTTCCTAGTGCTTTATGTTGATGATATTCTACTAATTGGAAATGATGTAGGGGTAATGTCATCGGTAAAGATTTGGTTGTCAAGCCAATTTGATATAAAGGACCTAGGTGAAGCTAACTTTATTCTAGGGATCAAGCTTTGGCGAGATTGCAAGAATAAGATGTTAGGTTTATCACAAACTGGGTATATAGATAAGGTTTTAGAACAGTTTAGCATGTAAAACTCCAAGAAATGATTGTTTCCTTTTAGACATGGAGTTCCTCTATCTGATGACCAAAGGCCTAAGACACTTGAGGAAGAAAATATAATAAGACAAGTCCTTTATGCTTTTTGGGTGAGATAATTGGTTTTAATCTCAAGGATAAGTCAAGGAGCATGTTTTTATGGAAATTGAATCAAGGATTTTCTTTTTGAGAAGTTAAAGTTCCAAGAAATTTTCCCTTTCTTTCATTTGCTTTTTTGTAGGAATTTTAATGATATTTTGATTGAGGTTTCCAAATTTAATTAGGGGAAAGAAAACTCCTTTGAAGCAATTTTATTTTTTATGAACATTGGGAATTAGGAAATTTCCTTAAATCAATTTTTATGATCATTTATTTTGAGAATTATTAATTCCAATCTTGATTAAGAGATTATGAATTCCAAAGAATTAGTCATATTGGAATTTGAAGGAATTAGAATCCCCACTTAAGATAATTTTGGGAGTCAAGGACTCCATTAATAGGGTAGAGTCAATGACTCTAATTAATTTGGTAGAGTTAAGGACTCCATTGATGGGGTAGAGTCAAGGACTCCATTAATTTAGTAGAATCAAGGATTCCAATAAAAAAAGAATATTATACCACAACTTGAGAGAATTTTTATTTGGTAATGTACAAATATGAGTTACGAGTCAATGACTTGTATTTAAAGCTTTATGCATAGAGTTAGGAACTCCCCATGAAACCCGATCCTATTTGCATTACCAAGCAACAATTCAGATTTGAGAATGAGGGAGAGAGAGACTTAGAGAAGAAAAGGACCGATGAAATCCCATATACAAACCTATGCTGTGTATTCCTCCTCTGTTTGATGTTACTCTCTCTGTCCGTGCCTCTCTTTTTTTCTTCTCTCCATGTCTTTGCTGTGTGTGTACTTGCTCTCTTTTTGTCTATCTCGCTTCTTTCTTTTTATGCGTGTTCCTCTCCAATTTATAGAGGAACTGAGAAGCAGTTTTTACCCTATTTTTGCTCTTAACTGATCAGTTCATGGAACAGTCTGAGTCAGTTTTTCTTCCACAATTCCTAACTTCATGGTCAGCCGTGCCCCACTATTTCCACTTTTCAGATAGTTGGCAGGTTACTCCACTTCTTTTGAGGTGTGGGGTTTTATAGGTATTTTGCTTTAAGAATAAATTTTTTTTTGGACTCATGTGATGTCAATTCCCTTATTTTAAGGTGATATGTTGCAAAAGCAACCAACCTTTCCCCCGTTTTTTTTTTTTTTTTTTTTTTTTGTCCCACCCTTCAACATCTTATCAATTTTTTTTTTTAAGGACATATATTTTGGACCCCTGTAAACTTGTTCAAAACTCTTATATTCTTTCATAAATATTGCTTGAACATTTTTTATGTAACCACATTTTACTTTTAAATTTCATATTTCAACACGTACATGTTAGGATGTACTTGTCCCCCAAAGGACTTGGTTAATAATTGGGATGAACCTGTCTACTTTGGTGTACTCGTCCACTCATATACTTAATAATGAACTCGTCCACTTGTGGACCTAATAATGAACTCGTTCACTTGTGGACTTCATAATGAACTCATCCACTTGTGGACTTAATAATTTCAAGGCATTCCTATGGGATGAACTCGTCCACTTGTGGACTTAATAATTTCAAGGCATCCCTATGGGATGAACTCGTCCACTTGTAGACTTAATAATGAACTTGTCCACTTGTGGACTTTATAATGAACTCGTTCACTTGTGGATTTAATAATGAACTCGTCCACTCATGAACTTAATAATTTCAAGGCATCCATATGGGATGAACTCGTCCACTTGTGAACTTAATAATGAACTTGTTCACTTGTGGACTTTATAATGAACTCGTCCACTTGTGGACTTAGTCACAAATGTAGTTTTGTAGAGGCACATACATACACAAGTCATATTTGAATAACTCCTCTTATTGTGATAAATGCGTACATAAGTAAAAAATTGTTCTTGAAAGAATAAAAAATTGCCTTTTGGGCTTAAAAAGTACTGTAGATAGTAAAAATTAACTAAAAGGAAGTAAACTGGAAATGAGGAGTGTTGCTCTTCGTGCCGTTGTCTACTGGTAGTATTTGCTCAGGTGCTCCGTGTTCCATGGGTGGTGCAACTTTTGTCCGTCTAGCATCTCCAAGTGGTAGGTTCCTTTCCTCTACATGAAGCTATCCTGTAGGGTCCTTCCCAATTAGGTCCTAGCTTTCCCTGGAAGGGATCTCTTGTAGCGCCTGTCACCTTTCTCAAGACGAGATCTCTAACCTAAAAGTCTCTGTGCTTGACTCTTGAGTTGTAGTGCTTGGCCATAAGGTTCTAGTACCGCGCTAATCTTTGTTCAGCCGCTGCTCTGACCTCATCCACCAAGTCGAGCTGCAAGGGCATAGCTTTATCGTTCCTACTCTCGTCATGGTTTCCTACTCTATAGCTTGTGAGTCCGACCTCAACCGGGACGACAGCTTTGCTTCCGTATGCTAGTCGAAACGGTGTCTCTCATGTAGGCGTCCTTGCCGTCGTCTTGTATGCCCATAGAGTGCTTGGCAATTCTTCCAGCCATATACCCTTTTCCCCCTTGAGCTGAGTCTTGATGATTTTAAACAAGGATCGGTTCGTGACTTCGACTTGTCCGTTGGCTTGAGGGTGGGCGAGTGAGGAGTAGTGATTCTTGATCTCTAACTGTGAGCAAAAATCTCTAAACGAGTCGTTGTCGAACTGCTTCCCGTTGTCTGAGATCAGTACTCTAGGTATGTCGTACTTGCAGATGATGTTCCTCCAGACAAAACTTCGTACGTTCTTCTCTATGATGGTGGCCAGGGCTTTAGCTTCCATCCATTTGGTAAAGTAATTTATGCCGACCACTAAGAACTTCAGCTGTCTTATCGCTATTGGGAATAGGCCCATGATCTCCAACCCCCATTGAGCGAAAGGCCACGGGGCCGTCATTGGAGTGAGCTTTTCTATTGGCTGTCTAATGACGTGGCCGAACCTTTGACATTTGTCGCAAGCTTTGACGTAGGCTTCGACATCCCTCTGCATGGTGAGTCAATAGTATCCAGCCCGAATTAGCTTGTGCACCAACAATCGTGACCCGAAATGGTTCCCGCAAATCCCCTCATGGACTTCTCTCATGACATAGTTCGCTTCCTCAGGGCCCAAGCACCTTAGGTACGGGCGGGAGAAGCCTCTTTTGTACAAGACATCCTTTATCAGGACAAATCGTGCTACCTGGACTTTCAGCTTTCTTGCAGCCTCCTTACTGTTAGGTAGTGTATCGTCTTTCAAATAAGAAACTATCGGTGTGGTCCAGTTGCTTTTCGAGTCTATTTCCTGCACACCGACGCCATCTATCAAAGGTAAGAGCTGAATGAAAGAAAGTACCTTACTGGGGATGAGCATGTGTTCTACTGATGCGGCTTTGGCAAGACGGTTGGCTTGCTCATTCTCTTCCCTGGGGATTTGAACAAACTTGGCCTGAAACTTGCCCCTCCGTTTCCTTACTTACTCTAGATATTTCTTCATTCTTTCCCTTTTGCATTCGTAATCACCATTCACCTGACTTGTGACTACCTGAGAATCGCAGTACACAACCACACTCGTGGCCCCTGCGGCTTTGGCGAGATCCAGTCTTGCCACTAGAGCCTCATACTTCGCTTCATTGTTGGTCGTAGGGAAGTTGAGACGAACCATACACTCGATCTCGTCCCCTTTTGGAGAACAAAGCACTATACCTGCTCCACCAGCCTGTCTGTTAGATGATCCATCCGTATGAATACTCCATTGGGTATGCTCCTCTGCCCCATGGTTTTCCATGTTGGTGAATTCCGCAATGAAGTCAGCGACCACCTGTCCATTCATGGCAGTACGTGGGCGGTATTGTACATCAAACTCGCTTAATTCTATTGCCCATAGTGCCATCCGTCCAGCCGCTTTAGGGTTACTCATTGCCCGCAGTAGAGGCTTGTTTGTCAGAACGACCACAGTGTGGGCTTGAAAGTATGGCTTGAGCTTAGGGGCCGCGGTAACTAAAGCGAAGGCGAGCTTCTCCATCAGTGGGTACCTCTCCTTAACGCCACGAAGTGCCCGGCTAGTGTAGTATACGGGCTTCTGCACCTTGTCTTCTTCTCTGACTAAGGCTGAACTGACGGCAGCCGGGGAGACGGCTAGATAGAGAAATAGCTCTTCCTTTGGTTGGGAGGGACTTAGCAATGGTGGGGAAGAGAGGTATGCTTTTAGATCATCAAAAGCTTGTTGGCATTCGGCTGTCCACTCGAAGGACTTCTTCAGCGTGCGAAAGAAAGGCAGACACTTGTCTGTCGCCCTTGAAACGAACCTGTTCAGCGCAGCCACCTTGCCATTGAGGCATTGCACTTCTTTTGTGTTCCTTGTTAGTGCCATCTCCATTATAGCCCAGATCTTGTCTGGGTTAATTTCGATTCCTCTTTGAGACACCATGAACCCTAAGAACTTCCCAACCGTCACCCCAAATGCGCATTTTCTTGGATTGAGCTTCATGTTGTAAAAGCGGAGGTTGTCAAAGGTCTCCTTGAGGTCATCTAAATGATCGTCCTCCCTTCAGCTTTTCACTAGTATGTCATCGATGTAAACTTGGACGTTTCTTTCAATCTGATGTGAGAACATTTTGTTCATGAGCCTCTGATAAGTTGCGCCAGCGTTCTTAAGACCGAACGACATCACTTTATAGCAGAAGAGGCCTTGACTAGTGATGAACAAAGTTTTATCCTGATTAATTTCGTCCAATTTGATCTGGTTGTAACTGGAAAATGTGTCCATGAAGCTCAATAATTGGTGTCTTGCTGTCAAGTCTACTAGGGTGTCAACCCGCAAGAGGGGGTAGCTATCCTTGGGGCACGCCTTGTTTAAGTCCGTGAAGTCTACACACATCCTCCATTTCTCGTTGGCTTTTTTAACCATCACTACATTGGCCAGCCAGTCGGGATAGTACACTTCCTTGATGAATTCTGCATCCTGCAGTTTGCGAACTTCTTCTGCTATAGTCTGTTCTTGTTCTGGGGCGAATACTCGCTTCTTTTGACGGATAGGGGGAAAGAAAGGTGATACAATCAACTTGTGCACCATGACTAACGGGTCGATCCCAAACATGTCTTCATGAGTCCAAGCAAAGACGTCCTGGTTTTCTTTTAGGAATGCCGTGAGCGCTTGATGGACTGGCAAACTGGCGAGGGTACCGATCTAAGTCGTTCACTCGGGCCTAGAGTTATCGAGAAGTATCTCCTCCAATCCTTCAACGGGCTCTGCGATCGCCCTCTGTTCTTTAATGCTCATGGTCTGCAAGTGGTCGTCCATCTCCAACATTGCTATGTAGCACTCGCGTGCTGCCACTTGGTCCCCACGTACCTCTCCTACTCCATACTCGGTAGGAAATTTGATCATCAGGTGATAGGTTGAAGTCATGGCCTTCCATGAATTGACGGTAGGTCGGTCCAGTATGGCATTGTAGGTAGATGAGCAGTCGACAACAAGGAATGTAACATCCCTAGTAATTTACTAAGGGTAGTCATCGACCGTTACGGACAATGTGATCGTGCTAAGGGGGTATACCCTCGTTCCTTTGAACCCAACGAGTGGCTCGTTGGCTGGTACGAGTCGCTTTTTCGCGATCCTCATCTGCTGAAATGCTGGGTAGTAGAGGACATCAGCAGAGCTTCTATTATCAACTAGGACCTGGTGAGTGTTATAGTCCCCTACCCGAATACTAACAACGAGTGTATCGTCGTGTGGGTGGTGGAGACGTCGAGCGTCTTTTTTCGAGAATCCAATTACAAGGTTGTCGACTCATGCCATATTTGGGACGAAACCTGTCAGCTGGACGTTTTGAACCATCCTAAGGTAGGTCTTACGGGCCTTCTTGGACGAACCAGAAGCCGTGGTGCCCCCTACAATCATCCTTATATCCCCTATAGGTGGTTTAGGGCGCTCGTTATCCCTTTTAGCAACCTGTTCTGTGGTGGATCTGCCATTTCTTTGCTGACGAATCGTTGCAGTTTCCCCTGTCTAATAAGGGCTTCAATCTGCTGCTTCAAGTCATAACACTCAGACGTGTCGTGACCGTGGTCCTGATGAAAACAGTAATACTTGTCCCTAGACCTTTTACTAGGATCTCCCTTCAACTTGCTGGGCCACGTCAAGGCTGCATCATCCTTGATATGCATCAGAACTTGATCGATAAGGGCAGTTAGCGGAGTGAAGTTCGAAAATCTCCCAACAGGGGGCTTGGAATGCCTATCCTCCTGTCGATCTCCGGCTCTGGTCGTCTTCCACCCCTTGTCTTGTCGTGTATCTTCTTGGCTTTCCCTCTTCTTGGGTTTCTCCTCTCGAGCTAGTAACGCGTCTTCAGCATTCATGTACTTAGTAGCTTGATAAAGCACATTTGACATGGTCTTCGGGTCGTTTTTGTATAAAGAGAACATAAACTTTCCCTTCCGTAATCTATTGGTGAATGCAGCAACAAGTATCTTGTCATCAGGCTTGTTTATCGAGAGGGCTTCTTTATTGAAGTGGGTTATGTAAGATCTCAGCGTCTCATCTTCCTGTTGCTTGATGCTCATCAGGCATGCAGTGGACTTTTTATACCAGTGCCCTCCAATAAAGTGTAAGGCAAACTGCGCACTTAGCTCCTTGAAGGTATCGATGGAGTTGGGCGTCAACCTGCTGAACCATACCCTTGCAGGACCATTTAGCTTAGTTGGGAAGGCTCAACACATGATCTCGTCTGCCACGCCTTGTAGGTGCATAAGGGTTTTGAATGACTCTAGGTGATCTAAGGGATCCTTTGATCCATCATAGGCTTCTACCTGCGGCATACAGAACTTCAGCGGAAGGGTGAACGAAGTGACGGGTGCAGTAAAAGGCAAGTTCGTCAGATGGGCTAACTCGTCGAGGTCGCTTGACACCCGTCCTCTGAGGGCGTACATCATGAAATCCATCCGCTCCTTCATTATCTGCATCTCCGTGACTATGTGTGGTGGTGCTGTTTCTGCGACAGATGGATGGCTGGTATCTTGTCGCTCTTGCCTGCTCGGAGCATTGCTACCTTCTAGTCCTTCTCGGTCCCTCCTTTCAGCGCTGGTGCCCTCTTGTTCTTCTTCGTGGTTGTTAGGCCCAGCATCCCTTTGGCGCATCTGTTCCTCCAGGTCGTGGTTTTGCTTGGTAAGGCGTTCCACAGCCATAGCTAGGGTTTGTACTTGTCTTTCAAGGGCAGTAGTGCGTGGTTCTTCTCCGGTATGGTTATTGGTTGCCATTGAGCGAGTGAGTACCATACAACTCTTTGTCTGGGAAGTGGTACTATGGCTGTTACTGTTTTCAATACGAGTTCCCACAGACGGCGCCAACTAATGATGCCAAAAATCATCAGTGAGCTGCACGATCCTCACGTGCTCTAGATAGAATCTGCGAAACAAAAACAAAGAATGCCTGGCAAAGAGTACCGGTGTGGTACCGGCCAAACACTTTCCGAAGGTTAAGTTAGAGAACTTTCATAACTCTAGAGTGCCAGAACTGAGGTAAATTATGCGTGCCTTAGTTTGTGAAGGTTTTGGAGTTTTTATAGTAGCGTAGAACTGGCATTTGTTTCTTGGTAGAGAGGGTCTTTCCTTGTAGGGAAGATTCTCATAAATGCATGTAATTGGCGGGATCCTCTCCTTATAGGGATTCCCTTGATTATGGTTAATCGTGGGGTGCAAGATATTTTCTTGTATAGATACTCATGGGGGTCAAGTAAGGCCATGCTGGACTCGTCATGCTCTTTATTCCCGTTGGCTTCTTTTACTCCCGTTAGCCTTTCTCTTCTTGTCGGCCTAGGGATTCTCGTTGTCTCACATAGATACCGTCGGGTATTGAGGTGATGTAGTCGGCTTATGGCATTGTCAATTTCGTGCTACTTCACATGCGTATGAAGTTGGCAGGCTCAATGGAGTCATAAGCTTCTTTGTTTGTAATGAGTTTCTTTCTTCCTAAAAACACCCTCATCATGTATTTATAAATAAAATTTTTTATGTATAATTTCCATAAGAATATCTAAGGTTTCTTGAATTCATTTAATTATTTGGAATTACAATCCCATTAGTAATTTATAGTTATTCTAAAAATTTATTTATATTTCTTGGTCCTCATAAAAATAATTAGTTTATTAAATTAATTAAAGATATCTACTAATATTTTTGTCAATCAAGTTTATTGAAGTATAATAATTTTTTTTATCTGGATAGATTTAAGTTATATTTGGTGTGTAACTGTTAAACAATATACATCACTAAATATTTTCTTATAGGAAGCAAATTTTAACAAATTACCGTTTGATTATATTTTCTTCCTATACAATAGATGAGTTTCTTTAAGATATTCTCCCCTCTTCCCATGTGTGTGTTAAAATATTTAGTATTCTCGAAAAAAAAAAAAGCAAAATTTCAAGATAATTAAAGATCAATAATTATTTCATTTATAAAATCTACAAAATTTAAGTTTTTGTATTAAAAAAAAATGCATAATATATGAGTTTATGGATCAATTAATATATATAAAAAAATTCAAATGACATAAAATTTGGTAAGAACATTAAAAACATATGGTGTAATATTATAAAAAATTATTATATGGTGTAATATTACTACCTTAGGTATAACTTCGTTTTTGTTTTTGTTTTTGATGAGACCTTAGGTATAACTGGATTCTATCATTTTTATCATCATTCATATAACCATAAAGTAAATATAATCATAAAGTACCTATCTATCCATAAAAAAAAAAAAAAATGTTTAATGTTTATAGCACTAATGAGTATCTATTAGAGCATTTGTAGCAGTGGAGCTAAATAGCTATAATGCTATTTTAGCTCCACCAAAATACCAAAAAGGGCCACCCAGCAATGGAGGCATAGCAATAATTTTTAGCTGAAGTGCTACAGTGCACATCTATCTATAGATGTGCATTGTAGCAGTCATCTAAAATAATAATAATATTTTATACAGCACTCCTGATTAAAATAATACTTGGTTGTTTATTTTTTTTCATTCTTTTATTCTTCATCTCACCGACCTCTCTCTCATCACTCTCAAGCTCCCATCTCTCCATCTCACCTCTCTGAAACTATCCGATTCACTCTCACCATCTCACCATCTCTCAAGCTGACCGACGCCGTCCCAGCCGAAGCTCAACCCACAGCCGCCTCATCCCTCAGCACGCCGGCCAGCTCCCTCATCGCCGATATGTTACGCCGACCCACCCCAAGCCCCATCGCCGATCTCCCCAAGCCCCATCGCCCAGTCCGTGCCTCTCTCTCTCTCTCTCTCTCTCTCTCTCTCTCTCTTTCTCAGTCACTCTCACCTCTCTCTCTCAGCTCGCCGACCCACCCAAGCCCCATCGCCGACCCAGCTTGCCAATCTCCCCAAGCCCCATCGCCCAGTTCGTGCCTTTCTCTTTGCTGTGATTGAGTTTTTTTTTTTTTTTTTTTAAATGTATTTTCATATGGGTTTGGTGGCTGTGGTGGTGGTGGTGGTTGATTTTGGCTATGGTAGTGGTGGTGGAATGATGTTTGATTTTTTTTTTCTTCTGTGGGTTTGATGGCTGTGGTGGTGGCTATGGTTTGGTGGTACGGTGTTTGTTTTTTTTTTTTTCCTGTGGGTTTGGTGGCTGTGGTGGTGGCAATGGTGGTTGTTGTGGCTATGGTTTGGTGGTATGGTGTTTGATTTTTTTTTTTCCTGTGGGTTTGGTGGCTGTGGTGGTGGATTGGTGACTATGATGGTGGTTTGATTTTTTATTTTGTTTGTGGGTTTGGTTGTGTCTGGTGGTGGTGGTAGTGGTGGTTGTGGGTGTGGCTGATGGTAGAGGTGGTTGTGGATGGTGCTGGGTTATTTTTTTGATAGTGGGATATATTATTTTATTGTAGGAGATATATTATTTTATTGTGATGTTTATATTATTTTATTGCGTTGATAGTTAAAATAGATCCACTGCTGCAGCATGTGTGTAGTGTAGGTAGGAGTGTTCACCAAACCGCATAAACCGCACAAACCGCAAAAACCGCACTAAAACCGCCCGGAAAATAGCATAACCACACCGCACCGCACCATCTCTATATATTAATATATTTATTTATTTTTAATATTAAATATATTATTAATAGTTTAATAACCCTAGTTTTCAAAAAAAAAAAAAAGTTTAATAACTTTAGCAAGTGTTGACTAGAAAAGCCAACCCAAAATAAAGAAAAACTAGCTCAATAATTTAAAACTTGGCCCAAAAAAAGAGAAAAATTAGTTTTAGGCTGAGTAGGAAAAGCCCAAAATTTGAAAAATATTCCGACTTCAAACCGCATCTTATACATAGTATCGCACATGTGACCGCAAAAATGAGGTGCGGTGCGGTTATGGTTTTAGCTAAACTCTAAACCGCACCACACCGCACATGTGACCGCAAAAATAAGGTGCGGTGCAGTTATGGTTTTAGGTAAACCGCACCGCAAAGTGCAGTGTTAAAAATGACCCAAAACCGCACCGCACCGCACCGCGAACACTCCTATGTGTAGGTATAATAGATAAAGTAACTTTTGGTAGAGTTAAAAAACTAAATTTTTAACTCCACTGCTGTGGATGCTCTTAGACAATATTTGTTTGTTTTTTTTTTCAATGATTGGATTTTTTTTTTATATATATTTTTTTTGATGGGTCAATGATTGGATTTTTATACAACTCTCCAAACACACTTTCTTGGCTCGTCAGTACACATGTGGTTCAAGACCTCCCTCCTAATAATTCGTGATATATATAAAACAAAATTTATTGACAACTTAAATAAAAAAATTCACCAACTGCCATAATAAACCAAAAGCCAAATACCTGTCAATAAGAATTATTCTTTTAAGTTTGAACCCTCTGTGTGTGTGTGTTTTTTTGCTGAAACCCTCTGTGTCTCTGTTTGGATGCCAAGATTCATAAGAAAATAAACGAGGCTATTATTCAGTACAGCCAAAAATATAAGATAACAGATTGAAAGATCAAAGATGTCCAGTAGCAGTGGGGCATTAGAGGATGCCAAGGTTCCCTTACTGGATAATTTGGCTTCTACCTTCCGATCAAGTGATGGACAGGATGTTGATGATCAAGACCAATATCATGCTAGGAGGTTTTGGATTGAATCAAGGAAGCTGTGGCACATAGTGGGTCCTTCAATCTTCAGTCGTATCGCTTCCTACTCCATGGTGGTCATCACCCAAGCCTTTGCTGGTCACTTGGGTGACCTTGAACTCGCTGGAATCTCCATTGCCACTAATGTCATCATTGGCTTCGACTTTGGCCTCTTGGTATGTATTGCTCACTTGGGTTTTTGGTTTCGTTTTTGGTATATATTGCACTTTAAGCTTTCATATATCGTTAGAATTATGTTTAAATGGATAAATTCACAAATTTCAGTCAAACTTTTGGGAGAGCAGAGCAGAACATCCTGAATTCGATAGTTTAACGTTGCTTTTGTGATAGTTTTTTTTAATGGTTGTTTTTACTTTTTTGTGCATCAGCTGGGAATGGCAAGCGCCTTAGAGACATTATGTGGGCAAGCGTTTGGGGCCAAAAAGTATAACATGTTAGGTGTATATATGCAGCGTTCATGGATCGTATTGTTCGTGTGTTGTGTCCTGCTTTTGCCTCTCTATCTATGTGCATCTCCGTTTTTGAAGCTATTAGGACAGCCTCCAGAAGTGGCGGAGCTATCGGGGTTGGTGGCTATGTGGTTGATACCACTTCATTTTAGCTTTGCATTTCAGTTCCCTCCGCAAAGGTTCTTGCAGAGCCAGATGAAGACTGACGTGATTGCTTGGGTGTCTCTGCTTGCACTAGTGGTGCATGTGATTGTGAGTTGGCTGTTTGTGTTCTCGGTGTGGTTGGTACTGCCGCTACTTTGAACTTTTCTTGGTGGGTTTTGGTGTTTGGGCTTCTCGCTTATACTATCTGTGGTGGATGCCCCCTTACATGGACTGGTTTCTCCATTGAAGCATTTTCTGGTCTCTGGGAGTTTGTCAAACTCTCTGTTGCTTCTGGCGTCATGCTTTGGTACCTCTCTCTCTCTCTGTGAAAACTAGGCATTCAATGATTCAATTGCTTTTGCAATCATATGGTTTTTTCATTTTTCCTTTTTTCCTTTTTGCATGTTTTGCTTTTTTCTACTTTTCTTTTTTACCCGAGCGTTTGTTTCTTCTTTTTGGGCAAGGGTCTTGCGCTCATGTGCACTGGACGGTTAGGACTTAGGATAGAACCACATGTTCATAATGTAACTGGGACATAATAAAATCTCATAATATTTTTGTAACACTTTTTTTTTAATTAAAATGGGTCTTAATTTAATGTTTTATTATTTTATTTTGATTTATAAAAAAATGACACCTTTTGAACTGTTGTGACATTCTATCATGTGCTTTTTGTTCTTTTGGCTGAATAACTAAAGATTATTTCTTTGTAATTCAAATTTGCAGCTTAGAGAATTGGTATTACAGAGTACTTATACTGATGACTGGGAATCTGAAGAATGCTGAGATTGCAGTGGATGCTTTGTCAATATGGTAATTTTTATCTGTTACATGGCAATGAACTATGTCTGTGTCTGATGATTGATGAAGAATTTTAGTCTGCAATTATTTTTAAAATACGTTACCTTTCACTTTCTTCAAGCAAAAAAAAAAAATCTTTCACTTTTAGAAGGCTATATCAAATTTTATTAATGTCTTGAATAATGAGTGATCAGTTTTTTTTTTTATATATAACCACACCCTCTATTATTGAATAATCATTTGCCAATTTGCGGACTAATGCAATTTGTCTCGTTTGGCAGTATGACCATAAATGGGTGGGAGATGATGATTCCTCTGGCATTTTTTGCTGCAACCGGGTATGGCTTTTTGTCAAAGTCCTAACCTAAATTATTACAATTTTTTTTTTTTGGGTATGTATCAGTTAGTGTGCCTGACCATTCATCTTTAGCCGTATGCTGAAATTGCATTTTGTTTGTGGGCTCAAAACATTAAATTGGTAGAGGGGCTAGGTGACTGTCTGGAATATCAATTTGAGTCATTGAATATTATTGTGACTTGTGATAAGTCAAGATGGAGTAGTTTTTTGCAATTTTCATTTAAATGAATTGATAATGCTAAGCTAGCTGAAATTTTAGCATCCACAGAAAAAGAAAAAAAGAAAAAACACATGAGAGGCCATGATGTTCAATAAATTCCAATTGGGTTTTAATGACAAACATATGCCACAGGATTTATTTAGCTAACATGGGTCATGCCATATAGATAGAACAAAAGCATATATAGAGACATTAATAGTGAAGCCATTTAGCAACAAAATAACAAAACAAAAAAGCTGTGAAGTCCTTGTAATAGTATTAATTAATATATTCTTTGTTGTCGTTGAGAGCCTGAAGTTGTGAATTGTGACTAGTATTAGGATTGATTTTCGAGGGGTTCATATTTACAGCCAATTAATATTCCACCACATGATCCAATCCAATCTAATCTTTGCTTTCTAAGATTTTATAATCCATGTTGTTTTCTTTCTATGCAGAAAATAATTCTTTTATGTCATTGATTTATATAAAGAATAATATAATTATAATTATTATAAAACATGCATCCAACATGTCAAAGTTACGTCAGATTTTCACTTTCATCCCTACAAAGACAAGCTTGCTGGGAGAGTGTCATCATCTTATATTGGATAAAACTTAGGTACAGTAATTTAGGTGCTGTTACTTAGGTTTTTCTCTTAAGATTCAGTTATGTGACTACTTAATTAAAAAATACATTTTCATCTGATGAGAAAAAATTCACATGACAAAATCTTAAGAGAAAAATATAAGGAACAATACCTAAGTACTGTATATCATTCAGTTCTGAACAATTGGCTAACAAAATTTCCTTTGTTCAAAAAAAAAAAAAAAAAAAAGAATTTGGCTACCAACAAAGAGACGAGCACAGAGAAACATGAATGACGTGCTAAGATGGGTACTTGAGGAATAAAGCTTTTTGAGAATATCTTATCATCAATAAGGGAAAAAAAATAAATAATAATTCAGCCATGTATAGTAGTTGACTGGCAGCTACTCCTATCCTTGGTCTCTATCTTATGAGTAAAGAGTTTGATCCGCTAAGGTTTATGTCGATGGATAGATACTATTGTGCGGCAACACTATTTTTCATAGACAATCAATGATCCTTATTTAAAATAAAACTTTTGAAATCCTATACTAATTATAATTAGTGGAGTTATTATTATTATTATTATTATAAATTTAATTAAGTGTTTTGGTTTAATGATAAAAAGCAATAATTAGAAGTAGATGCCATAGATTGAAACTATATTTATATCTTTAAAAAAAAGTTAAATGATCCAAATAATTATACTTTAGCACCGTTTGGCATATACCAAATCTAAAAATACGAAATATAAAAGTTATAAAACTCAACACAAGATTTGGAAATGAAGTGGAAAGTCAAGGAAAAACCTTTTCAAAACCACTATGAGACCTAATACCATAGAAAATTCATTGTAGAGGAATAGTTACAATAATCTACTTATAATAATCAGGGACGGACCCAGGTAGAAGGCAAAGGGGGCCTGGGCCCCCCCCGGGCCCAAAAAAAAAAAAAATTAGTATGTAAAATTTTCAAAAAAAGGCTTGGGTCCCCTTGGTTTTTAGCTCAGGTCCCCCTTGGTTTTTAGCTTGAGCCCCCCTCACCTCAACCATCTCTATCCTAGCCAGCCAGCCCAGGAGTTTTCAAAGCCCATAAACCTTAAAAATATATATATATATATGTAAAAAAGAAAAAAAAAAAAGAAAAAAAAGAAGAAGAAAACCCAGCAGTCAGTAAGACCCCAAAACCAAACGGAAAAGCCATAAATGAAGGAAAAAAAAGAAAAAAAGAAAAGAAAAGAAAGGGAGAGGCGATAGTGAGACAGAGCAAGTGAGAGACCCATCACGCCGTGACGACACCGCCGCTCACGCCATGACGCTGCTACTCATGCCCACGCGAGAGAAACTCAGCTTGCTACCTAGTACCCACGCAGCCATCAGCTGTCGCATACCCAAACCGGAGACCCATCTTGCCGTCGCCGCCGGCTGCTCGATCTGCACTGTCCAGTCCAGCTTCGTTGCTCCACTGCTTCAGCCTTCACAGTTCATAGGTATTTAATCTATCCTTTCCTTCAAAACCTAATACAATGTTTGTGAATCTCAGAATCTAAAAATCTATGCTTGTGGACTTGTGGTGTTTGTGTTTTTACTGATGAATGATGAACTGATGTTGGTGATTCCGTGATTGTGAATCTAAAAATTTATTCTGCCTGTTTTTTTGGCATTTTGGCTTTGTGACTCTCTGTGACTCTGTGTTTGTGACTCTCTCTCTTGTATTATATAGAAAAGAGAGATAGAGAGAGAAAGAGAGTAGAGTTTGTAAAGATTAGAGAATATATTAGTGTAGTGTTTGTCTATTTGTTCTTTGTTGACTGGTAGTTGGGCAACAATAAAGACAAGTGACAGAAAAGAAAAAGAAGGTAAAGTTAAGAAAAGTTTTTTTTAGTAGTGCAGAATAAATTTATAGCGTCTGTAGTGGGATAGGGTCAATGTCTGAAATATGGAGAGTACAAGACAAAGACAAAGACAAAGATAAATAAAGGCAAAGACCAAAGACAAAAGAAAAAAACAAATCATATAATATAGGAAATTGTCACACATCACAAATTTAAGAAAATAATAGTGATTCACTTGCGCCTATTGTTAACTCATAATGCTAAATTAAATAAATTTATAAATTGAAAAGAAGTGAGAAATACTAAATTTATAATTAAATGCATCATGCATATTACTTAGATTCTAGTATTTGTCTTTAGTTAGTAACAACAACCGTTTGTGAGATAATATATATGATTCTTATTTTATTTGTAGATCATGAAAAAATCAACTACAATGTTTGATTTTTTCAAAAGAAAATATTCAAATTCTTCCAAAGTCAACGTGGGATTGCCAACAACTAATGTTGCTATTCCAATTCCAAAAAATGTGAATGTTCCAATTCTAGAAAATATTCATTCCCCAATTCCGAAAAATGTCGATGTTACAATCCCAAGAAATATTCATTCCCCAATTCCAGAAAATGCCGATATCCCAATTCCGGAAAATAATCATATCTCTCAAACACAATTTCAAAAAGTTGATCTTGATATATTAAGAAACAATAATTTTTGGGTATTTGTCTTGATTGATAGTTTATTAATATTATATGGATGCGTATTTGAAAATTTTTTTTTCGCTTATCTCCGGCCCCACCCAGCTTGAAATCCTGGGTCCGTCCCTGATAATAACCTTGGATATAGCTAGACTCTTTATTGTAATATCCGCAAACGTTTCACTTGCTTTCTATAATATCTACAAACATTTCACTTGCTTTTCTACTGTAGTAATTAATGGTAGAACCTCTGGAATCTTTCTAGTGCATGAACAAACCTTCTGGCACTCCAAGTTTCCTCCTTGAAAATTATTTGTAATAAACTTACTAGAAAAGATCTTTGTGGTTTCAAGAATAATTTAGAGTTCAAGGTGTATAAGAACACATAATTTATTTATTTTTGTGTGTTTATTGTGATTTGGAGCTAATGGAAGTTTATCACACAAATAATAAATTAAACCTATTATAAAAGATAGCAATATTTAACATGGTTGGGCTAACTTCAAGCTTATATCTATAAGCAACGCCAACCAAAATTTACTATTATTTATAGGAATTGCAACCACACATAAAGTCTCGCATAAAATTTTCAAATATAAACTAACCCAAAACTCTAATACACCCAAAATGTGCCCCACACTAAGACACTAGACAAAACTTTGTCTTCTAACACATACACACCCCCTCAAAACTACACCACTACTCAAATTATAGTAACTGACACACGTCCTTACTTTCTTTTCTTTTAAATGTGAGACTACCACTTTTAGTAGGAGTAAAATACACCTCCGCTTTATTCTTCTAACCGCTGCGGGATTCCAAAACCAATAAGGTAATATCTAAACTTCTCTTCTCATGGGATGGACTTAACAAATCTTCTCCTCCAACTATGAGTTCAATAGTACCTTTGTAGGTACTCTCTTTGCACCCTCATTATCAAGGTTTTCAGACCCGGACCGTTTATTGAACCGTAAAAGGGAGAGGTTCAAGATTTTTGAGGTCGAACCGAGGTCGAACCGGGATCGAATCGTGATGACGTCATAATTAATTAAAGCCTAAATA
This sequence comes from Notholithocarpus densiflorus, assembly GCA_030021035.2. Lineage (NCBI taxonomy): Eukaryota > Viridiplantae > Streptophyta > Magnoliopsida > Fagales > Fagaceae > Notholithocarpus > Notholithocarpus densiflorus. The sequence goes on from JARYZH020000031.1 coordinate 3,435,260, forward strand.
TAGATATTAAATTTATAAAACTAGCAATATTGACAATATATCTATATATGTGAGTGAAATTTAATGATTTTCAAGCATAGATTTAATAATTAAATAAGAAAGTTAATAAAATAAAATGATAACTATGAAAACATTAAAATTTATGATTAATTTTTGAAGTAAAGTTGAATATCTTTGAAAGATTTTAATTATAATTTTTTTTTTATTCCTTGTAAGAGATGGATAATTTAATTAAGTAGAATAAAATTGTGTTAAGTTGTTTTTAAAAAAAAAAAAATTTGCTAAGGGGTTGGACCGCACGGTTCTCACTAGTTCGTACGGTCCAACCCCGGTTTTAGAGGTTCACGGAATTAACAAAAAATCCGGTTCTTTATGCTTAAAAAACCAATTTTCATCCCGGATTCCGATTTTCACGATCCGACCTCCCGGTCCGGTCCGGTTCTGAGAACTATGCTCATTATGGGTAGGGGTGCTCCACCTCTTTCTCAACAAGACATGCGCTCAATTGAATTCAAGCAATACTTGAACTTCACAATCAAACTTGGCTTCACAAGCATATCAATCACAGCCTCTTTAGGCAGCTTTTGATCTAGGCTCACCCCTAATACAATTTTATTGATACTACCCAATTTATTATGTTTTGACACTATGATTTGCCAAAACATCGATGAACCCTAAAATTTGTTTAGGTGTGACTGTATAACACCAAAGTAAACAACATCCATTTGGGATAGCTTAAAATTTATTGGCTTATTTAACGTAAAAATTAAGGTGAATAAAAGTATAGATGTCTTTATATATATAAAAAAAAGGTTTTAAAAAATTATATATAAGCTAGCTTAAAAAATAAGTAAACTCATAAGCTAAAATAAACTTGCGTAAAAACCAAAAAATAAAATAAAATAAAAAACAAAATAAAAAAACAAAAAACAAAAAATTGAACCATTGCATGCATTCGAGTCTATTGTTGTATTATATATAGGGTAAATTTGTTGTACCCAAACTGTTTTACACTTTAAAAACCCACAAAAGCAATTGAAACTAGGGGTGTCCAACCAGACCCGGTACCCAACCAACCCGGCCGACCTGGCCCGAAAACCGACCAACCTGACGCCGGTGACGGTCGGCGGCAGGTCTCTGTCCCCAAAACCCGATATCGGCTGGTTGGACAACGGGTTTGAGCACAAAAAACCGATCCGACCGTATTTACACCGGAAAAGTAGTTGTTCTCCACCGATGGGTGTGTTTCGCCGGCGTTTTGGTCCGATTAGTCGAGATCTGGGCATATCTCTTCGAGATCTGGGCATATCTCTTCGAGATCCGGTGAGATCTCGTCGAGATTTGGCCTGATCTCTTTGAGATCCGCCGAGATCTCCTCGAGATCCGGCCAGATCTTGGCAGATTCGGCCCAATCTCGACCAAAATCCGGCATAGTTTCAAAAATCTGGCATAGTTTCAAAAGTTTCAACTCCGACTGAGGACTGACCGGTATCAACGAGTTCCGACCACCCGAACTGACTCCCTTCACCGGTCGGCGGCAGGTCCAGAAATGAGAGACCCGAACTAATCGGGTCGGTTCTGGGTTGGGCACAAACCTGACCCGGACTGACCCATGGACAGGCCTAATTGAAACTATGACTTGAAGTCACAATTTGTGTGTTATAAACACTACTCATTATATATTGGTTTGGAATTTTCTAAATGGAGCATACATTTTCCCTTTTTTTTTTATTGAGATACATGAGCTTGTGACTTGTGAGGCATGCATGATGCATCCCTCCAATGACAACAATGTGCATATGTAGCCAGGGTATGTAACCAGGCCACCTTTGATTACAATGAAAACTTGTTATTATATATGGTACTATGCTAAGTTTAATGAAAACTTCTCTAAGGCATGAAAGAATTTCAGTTCATGAATAGAAAGAGAGAAAATCCCAATTATATTAAAGCTTCTCGTGATAATACAGAGTGAGGGTCTCAAATGAACTTGGAGCTGGCAATGGGAAAGGAGCTAAATTTGCTACATTAGTATCGGTGGTGACATCAATTGTAATTGGCCTCTTCTTCTGGTTATTGATAATGTTTTTCCACAATGAGCTTGCCTTGATATTCTCTTCAAGTAAACCTGTACTGGAAGAAGTGAACAAGCTTTCGATCCTCTTAGCCTTCACAATTCTTCTCAATAGTGTTCAGCCAGTTCTCTCTGGTAATGATTCCTTCATAGATTTTTTCCTCATTATTTTAAATGTGTATAAATAGGCTAAAAAGAAAGAAGCTACATATTTTAAATTTTAGATAGTTAACTTAATTTACTTTTACCTATATATTCTTTAAATTTTTTTATCAGGCGTGGCTGTGGGATCTGGATGGCAAGCATATGTTGCATACATAAACTTAGGTTGCTACTATCTGGTTGGGGTGCCGCTTGGATTTTTCATGGGATGGGTCCTCCACCAAGGAGTTATGGTACGTATTGTTATATCAATTGAGTCAAAGGCAAGCAAGCCAAAAACACTTCGTAATGACTATGCTATCCAGTTGCTGATCTCATTGTGCATCTCATGCCCACATAAACTCAAGCTCGTCTAGAATGAATTTCGCATTAAAACTAGGAGGCGAAAGTTGAAAACAAGATAATTTGAAATTGATCAGATTAACCTGCAGGTTGGTATGTACTTTAGACTAATTACGAAAAAAGTGTGTGAAGAATATGCTAAACTGAGATACAAAATTTTGGAAGAAATTAATTAGGTATCCTGCAGCAACACTAACTAGAATCATGTTAGGAAAGGTGAGAAACATTTTTCCCCAAGTTCAGAGCCATTATTTGCACAGCATTCTTAAGTTGTTTCTAAGATGCTTTAGATTCTCTTGGATTCTTGTGAAATGTGACTGCAAGAAACACATTCACCACACCAAGTTAAAATGTTCTCATGTACTTCTGCACCAGAAACGTTTTTTTAGCTTCATATGAAAAGATTATAATTCATAAGATAGACGTTGAAGCTAATCTTACCTGATATTTCGATAAAACTATCTTCGATGCATAAACCTTACAAAGTGAATTTTGCAATGATATATCACTGAAGTTATGCAACCAAATACATTAATTAAGCAAAGTCCAGGTGGGTGGTCTACTGGTCAGGCCCTGGGCCCACAAGACTCTGGTCTTGGGTTCGAGTCCTCTTGATAATCCCCACAAGTGAGGGCATTGTCAAAAAAAGAGAAAAAAAAAAGTCAAGGAGTTGCATGGTGACATGTAGCCACTGAACTAGATTGATTCATACTAGATAAACTGCACTGAAATTCTTCTGATTTCCATAACATGTATCCATTAAGCCATTAACAACATTGCCTTCTGACATGAAAATAAACTCAATCAGGGAATTTGGGCTGGAATGATTTTTGGTGGAACAGCTGTTCAAACCTTGATATTGGCCAACATTACCATGCGATGTGACTGGGAAAAAGAGGTAAAATCCTTTAGTATTAATTCTGTTTTCTATACATAATGACTTATCATTTTATTTCTTGTGTTTTGAAATTGCAGGCTGAGAAAGCAAACGTGAACCTAAGGAAGTGGGCAGCTGACACAAAGCAAGAACATTAATATGGTTTTAGAAAAAAAATACATGCTGGAGTCGATAGCTATATATAGCTATTACCTCGACGCCAAAGAAGAGTTCAACCCAATAATTTGTTTCTGTCCTAGTTGATCTCGATTTGACATTAGAAGTATATTAATTTTTGGGACAGGCTCCCCTCCCGTTTATAACTCTCCTGTTTTCTCCGTTTTAATTTAGATGACTGACACGTAGCACACATAAAATTCAAGGGTTAAAAAACGTCCATGACATATCAAGTTTTCTCCCTCTCTTTGTTTTTTTGTTTTTTTTTTTTTTTTCTCTCTTATCTAGTTATCTGCCTCTTTCGCCGATTAGCAACATTGCCCTCATCCTTTGGTGGACGGTGGCAGTTTGGACTGAAGCGGTGGTGAGATTAATGGCTGAGAGCATCAAGACTCGGTTTGGTGGCGGTGCGAAACTAAACAGGGAGGTCCTCCAGCTGGGTTGATGGGTATGAGTTGGTTTCTCTGGCATTTGCAGATACTGATTGAATGAATATGGGTTGGGCGCTGTGTGTGATTAATGGCTTACAGGTGACCTCTTTTTTTTTTTTTTTTTTTTTTTTTTTCAGCCAGTGGTTGCAGAAAATTAGATAAGAGGTGATATGGATTTTTGGAGTGGGACTTTCGATGGGTAGCGAATTTGGTATGAGCTGGGGTTAGGCCATTGCTAATTTGCTATTGTTGTGGCGCAGTAATACAAAAGAGAAACTATGTTGAGATTGTAAGTTAGAGTCTCATAAGTGATTTGCTCTGATCTAGACGCAGGTGTCAGTAATGATGTTGGTTGGAGAAAGAGGCATATTTGGATTTGTCTGTGAACAATTTTTTACTTCATTGCAAACACTATCGTAGGCTAATTGATCTTTTTTATTTTCTGGGAAAATGAGAAGTCATAACAATGGGAACTCAAGACATCAAAAATTGACGAGATAAAATATAAAAGGCGTAAATGCACTTTTAGTTTTTATATTTTGCACTTTTTTTATTTTGGCCCCTACATTTTATTTTTACCACTTTTAGTTCTTAAATCAATTAACGCGTGACATTTAAGTTCTTATTGTCAACCAACTAACGGGAAAAGCTGAGGTGGCAAACGGAACACCTTATTAGCTAACGTGGTGCTGATGTGGCGATTAAAATATTATTTGGCATTTTTATATGCCATGTCAGCATTTTAATTTTTTTTATAAAAAGCCATGTCAGACAATTTAAACCAAAAAACAAAATAAATTAAAAAAAAAAAACTTAAAGTTATTTTTTTAATAAGAAAATAAGAACTTGTTTTTTATGTTCTTCCCAAATCCAAGAAATAAACCCTGCACCCAAACCAATATATGACAAACCCCGAATCTAAATCTATTGTTTTCAAAAAAAAAATCCAGCAACCAAATCTAATCTCTATCAAATCCAGAAAAACAAGAAACAAATCAAAGAAACCAACAGTGCATGTCGAACAAGAGCAAACCCAGAATCAAACTTCACCTTCTCACAATCAAACCCAGAATAAGAGCAAGAATACCGAGCAAACTTCATGTTCTCACAATCAAACCCACCACCACCATCGATTAAGAGCAAGTCAAACCCAACCAAACAAACCCAACCAAACAAACCCATCTCTTAGCAACCAAACACAGCAACAAGTAACAAAAAACTCAAAGAAAAATTCTATGGTTTCTGGGTTTGGAGTAGATCTGAGGTTTTGGGTTTCGAGCAGATCCAACGGCATCATTTCTGCCTCCTCAAATCCAACGAAATCGTTTCACACCACCAACCCTAACTCCACCAAAACGATGCTGTCAAACCCCACTGTTTTTGCCTCCTCGGCCACTCCGTCAAACAACGCTGTCTTGACAAATGACTACCTCGTCGTCGTCGTCGTCCTCATCAATCAAAGAGAGAGTTTGGCCTCATCACATCGTTCTCTCTCACGCAGGTTGAGTTCGTTTTTCATGCGAAATCCATTGTTCCCATCGTTTTCTCCGCATTAAGAGAGAAGCATGATCTGCTCGTCGTTGGTCTGCTTGTGAGCTCTGGTGCGTGGTGGAGAAGAAGGCTGAGTGAGCTTCGACGAGGGACCTATAGTGGAGAGTGAGAGATTCTATATATCCATGGACGGTGAAGAGAGACAGAGAATTTGAGATTAATCTTTGATGAGATTATCTCAATGAGAGAATTTGATCTATTTGGATATTTGGTGGAGGACCATCGAGGTTAGTCTTTTTGAGATTATCTCAAAGAAAAAAAAAAGATAATCTCAAAAGATAAAGCTGCTATAGTTTTTAAAGCTGATGAGGTTAAAGAAAAATAAAAACAAAAACAAAAATAATTAAAAAGATAAGGATTTTTTTTTAATTTTTTTAAGAAATGATTTTAGTTTAAATTAGATTTAAGGTTTAAAAAAAAAATTTAATTTACTTTTTGTTAAATGATTTTGTTTTTAAAATTTTTTTTTTTTGTTTAAATTGTCTGACATGGCTTCTTATAAGAAATTAAAATGATGATGTGGCATATAAAAATGCCAAATAATATTTTTTTAATAATATTTTAATCGCTACATCAGTGCCACATCAGCGTCATGTCAGCTAATAGGGTGTTCCGTTTGCCACCTCAGCTTTTCTTGTTAGTTGGCTGACGGTAAGGACTTAAATGTCACGCATTAATTGATTTAGGAACTAAAAGTGGTAAAAATAAAATGTAGGGACCAAAATGAAAAAAGTGCAAAATGTAGGGGATTACAAGTACATTTACGTCAATATAAAATTCATGTTCTATTTTTTGAGGAAAGGAAGTGAATCCCGCTTTAGTCCAAATTGCCACCGTCCAGAAGTCCACCAAATGTTGAGGATGATGATCTCTGAGAACTCTCTTTATGATAATAAGAGATTTGGAAAATGAGAGAGCGAGCAAGAGATGTTGAGGATGATGATCTTGGTCAGAGAAAGAGGCAACAAAGAGAAAAAAAGTGAGAGAAAAAGCTTAATATGAGGTGAACGTTTTTTAACCCTTGGATTTTATGTGTGCTACATGTCAGTCATCTAAATTAAAACGGGAGAAAACGGAAAAGTTATAAACGGGAGGGGAGCCTGTCCCTTAATTTTTACCCAATAACCGAATATGTTAGTGGAATAATGTGGCTGGTATACAGTTCGATTGCTGCCACAGTCTTTTGAATTTCATTGGCGTTGAAAAGCAGCCTTTATAATTAGCTCCATTACTCAATGAAATTACAAGAGCTTTTTATTATTCTTTAGTAGAAACAGAAAAGAAAAAGAAAAAAGAAGAAGAAGAAACTATCTATTAGTTGACATTGGTAAAGGTTTTTAGAAAACAGGTTCATCATTTGATTGCCAAGAAGAACAAATTTTCATTGCCTCTGATTTAGCAATCAAATGTAGAAATAAATCGAAAAGTATTAATCCAAATATCCATCTCCATGGTAGTATTTTTTCACGTCTCCACCAAATTGCTATATATATTTTATGAGTTATGTTTTGTTTTTGGTTTTTATTTGAGTTTTTGTGATTTGAAATGGGATTGTTGAGATAAAGATAGTGAATTGGTTTGTTTTTTGTGTGTGGAAATATTTGAGGTGCTGACTTTATTGAGTTTGTCTTGAGAAAATGGAGGAATAACCAAACTAACCACACCAAACTAGTATGGTGCACCACACCTTGTGTAGGCCAGTTTTCACCCCTCCACAACTAAAGTGTGGTCAGACATGTAGGGAAACCATCCCTGCAGTTGCGATGTAAAACATCCCCCAAAACCAATTGCACCACACCGTGTACAGTTCTAGAGTTTATGGCTTCCCCTTTGAAGAATTCATCTTTTCTATAAGTTTTCAATAAACACAAGTTTTTTTAGCAAAGTCTTATACTGTTATACATGAGCATTTAACAATAAACATTGTCTTTTCACAACTAGAAGCAAAGTTATTTGGAGACCATATACTTTAATATGGCTTGTTTATTATATTTTGAACCTATATCTAATTTCAAAACATTTTAAATGGAAGTTATGGTCAAATATATTATGATCATTGGTTCGTCCCACCATACACATTCACTGAGATGTTATGCATTTTGATAAGGGTAGTTTTGTAATTAACCCATGACGAAACAAAAGGCGACGGACATAACAAGGTTGACAACTTCACTCATAAGAGACAACCTTGTTGTAAAGTCTACAGCTCCACCCCATACCTGACGGCTGCATCTTGGGCACAATAAGTTGAAGATAGTAAGTTGAAGACAGTAAGCTGAAGACAATAAGCTGAAGATAGTAAGCTGAAGACAATAAGCTGAAGATAGTAAGCTGAAGACAATAAGCTGACGACAATAAGCTGAAGATAGTAAGATGACGACAGTAAGCTGACGACAGTAAGTTGAAGACAGTGAGCTGAAGACAGTAAGCTGAAGACAGTAAGCTGAAGACAGTGAGTTGAAGACAGTGAGCTGAGGACAGTAAGCTGAAGACAGTAACCTGAAGAGAATAAGCTGAAGGGGATATATGAATCTCTGACGACCCCGACGAGGGAGTAGGCGAAGCTGACGACCCTGATGGGGTAGTAGGCGAGGCTGACGACCCTGATGTGGCCTTGCTTGGTCTCCACTCATGCGCGTATAAGGAAATATCTTGTGCCCCACGCTTACCTCTGATAAGGATAAAAATAGTACTTAGAGCCGTCAGGCATAGGTTGACGGTTACAAGCAATACCATCAGCTTCCATTGGCAGAGGTCAGCAAACGAAGATCTAATAGGAACGCTGAAGGGAGTCCGCGAGGCACGCTTAATGACTGACGCCGTTAATAAGCTGACGGCATTGAGCTGACACCACTGGAGCTGGGGTGAATAGGGTAAGCTGATGATGTGGAAGAAAAATAGTTGATGCTGAAGGCGTGAGGAAAGCCGACGGTTTATAGCGACGACTTGGGCTGACGGTCTCTTTTGAATCCGTCAGCTTTTATAATACTCATCGACGAAGAGGAAGTTAAGAAAAGGCACTCAAAGGCTGACGCCTCCATGAAGCTGACGGCGTTAAGGCTGAAGGGGCAGTATAAGCTGACGACCCTGATAAAGAGTTGCTTGCCACCCACGTATCGCGTATATAAGGAAATAACTTGCTTTCCACGATTAGTAAGATCCAAAGGGATTCCTATAAGGAAAGGATCCCGTAAAATACGCTCCAAAGAGACTCCTAAAAGGAAAAGACTTCTAATCCAACAAAGAGAGGTCAACACTCTACTACTATAAAAACCCCAATACCTTCACCAACCAAGGTACGCATGATTGACCCCACTCTAGTACTTTAGAGTTGTAAACAAGAGATTTCTTTAACTTGACCATCGGAGGGTATTTGGCCGGTACCATACCGGTACTCCTCTTAAGGTCTTCAGCTTTTGCGTTGTGCAGGTTCTTGTCAGGAGCACGTAAGGACCGTGTGGCTTACTGACGATTTTTCAGCATCATCACATTTTATTAGCAATATACATTGCTTTTGTGAAAATGGACATATTAAGATAAAAAATTATATTAAAATCTAATGAACCTAGCAAAAAGACATCACTTAAATTATAAAACAATTAATTTAAAATTTCTCATTCTTCCAAAAGTTAAAATTCTTTGGCAACACTTATTTGAGGAAAAAATCAAAAAAATATTTAATTTATATATTAAATTGCATGGATTTCAAAGTTTTATAATCATTCAATTGTATATAAAAAACAATAGTTGAAGTTGTAACTATCATTTTGAATTGAACTTCAAAATAAGAAAAGCAATAAAGTATATTATTTATGGATAGTAAATTTATAAGAAAACTTTTGTTAGGGATGATGTTAATTAGTTATCTTCATTCTCCTTGAAGTGCAAATTGATAGTGAGATCCCTAACCAATGTAACCATCCCATTCCAGTTCCAATCCCTCTTGTTCATATTACTAGACGTGAAGAGCTTCCTCTACTATTTCATGATTGCATTGAATACGAAAGAGAATGTTGTAATAAAAAAACAAAAAGTCATAGAGGGCATTCAGATTTCAGAGTTTATAATTTTTTTTTTCTTTGCTGAATAACAGAGTGTATTATATAGTCTATTGAAAATTGCATCAAGAAACTGGTGTACTTCAACGAGCCAATATATCATGGCGTTCAAGCATGTCTATATCAATGCGACAATAAAAAAGGAAATCCCTACGTTCAATTACAATGTATAAGAACTTGTTACAAATCACTTTTTAGGGAAAACTTGTGGTATGCAGTCCACGCCTCTCTCTCTCTCTCTCTCTACATGAATGTACACATGCACGAAAAATGTGAATGTATTTTTCACAAAAGCCGACCACTAATAGGTCCCTAAAATATTTCTCTTAAGCTCTTAAAAATTTTGCTTTGTAGATAATAATCTCACAGTTGTGATTATGGTGGACATGAATTATTTACTCCCACCATTAATTTCAAACTAGCCTGTACCTGTGCAAATGTACATTACTTTTATATAACAAAACAAATCATTGTCTAATCCTCAAAACAATTATCAAAAACCCATTGACAAACAACAATTTCGAAGAGTTTGGGAAATAATCCCAAAAGTTTTTTAAAAAAAAATTCAAAATTGAATTTCAAAGTTTAAAACCAAAAGAAATAAATTCTTATTAGTGACATGGTTGAAAAAAAGATAAACTTTGGCTACAAACTTATTTGTAGCTTAAGATTACAACTCACACTAAAAAAATTAAGATGAATACATATTTTAAAAATCTAATCATTGGATTGCATGTTTTTTATGTTATTAACAAACATCAAATTTTGTGTCAATCAAATGTTATTTACTATTCAATCCATAAACTTTTTTTTTTTTTTTGCATTATTTTAGACTACAAAAACTTGAAATTTAAACATTTGAGTAATGCATAATTGGATTTTCTCTTAACTTTGGTTTTACTTATAAATGATTTGCTAAATAATTGACAAAAATTTTTAGAGCCTTAAATTATTATTATAATAGGTAGGTTGATCCTACCTAGATTGAATGCATAAACTTAGGATGCCTTTAATATATTTCTTGATTTAGTTTATGATGATTAGATTAATTATAAGGTAAGGTATAAAATTTCTTGATACATGACCACTTGGTGATTATGTCTTAACAATAGGCTTTAGTGGTAATACATTTGATGCAAGATCTTTAAGAATTCAACTCTGTACTAGGTTTCTTGATGAGTTATTGAGTAAGGATTGATGTTTAAGAGTTTTAGATTAGAAAAGAATGAATATTGATAGTTGTTTTAAGGCTGAAATAAGGGACAAACAGAAAATAAAATAAATAAATCACTAGGCAATCACACCTAGACCTTCCTAAGCATTCACACTTAGAAAGGATAAGGCAATCACACCCTTGAAACTTAAAATAAGCTACTAAATTTTATTAATCAATTAGTATTCAAATAACATTGATTACAATAGAGCCTTTATATTAAGACTATTGTTAATCCCTTTCTTAGAAGGATTTGGACTCTACGTAGCCTATTCTTAGAATGAATAGGAATACTATTAAAAAAAAAAGACTTAATAACTCCTAAAATAAATAGGAGAAGGGCTCAAAACATAAATATGACTCATTGGCCTTTGGTATAGCCAAGAACAACCCATTTTGAAAAATCTGGAATTACCAAATTGCTCTTATTTTAGTAAACTTAATTAAAAGTGATCCAATAGCTTCGTAACCTAAAAAACTCAATAATAACTAAAATAACCTATTAAAGGTGTCAAGAAGGTCCGACATCAAAACTAGACCACAAATCTTGATTCTTTTGGTATTTAATCTTGTTTTTTCTTGAACTCTTCCTTGGCCGCATCATTCTCTTCAGGGTTATTAAAAAAAAAAAAAAAATAGAGAGAAATTAGGGTTGTTCAGGGGCTGTGTGAATAGTACCTATGAACAATAACTTTAGAAAAAGAAAATGAAGAAAAGAAAGAGAAGAGAAAAGGAGAATGAACCAACAAAGACCAGTGTGCCTATTGCTCAAATGCTCAATAATTTTATTAATCAACTCATTCTATCACCTTTGAATACATTGAACATAATATAACTAAGGACTTTTACTTGTACTTGTAGTAATAGGATTCTTACTATACTATTAGGACTACTAGTTGTCTAGTAAAATAAAACCTAATAAAATTAAACCAAAGCTCATACACAAAAACTTATAAACTAAATGGAACTTAGGGTGTATTTAGATACCGCTTATTTTGCTGAAACTGAAAACTTATTGCTGAAAGTACTGTAGATAAAGGTAAAAGTTAATTGAAATAGTACAGTGAGGCCTACAAATAGTACCAAAAAATACAATAAGACTCGTAAATAGTAGCAAAACTAAACTGAATAGTAAAATAATTTTAATTTTTAATTAGTTCCTAAACGCATCCTTAATAATAAAATAAAACTCATAGCCCTAACTATGGCCCATATCCAGTATTTGTAAAATTACTAAAGTACCCTTGACTCTCAAATAAACTAATAAAATATAAAAACCTAATCAATTATGACGGACACTTATTATTGGGCTTGGCCTTAGCCTTAGCCTTAGCCTTGGACTTCCAAAAAGAATATCCTTTCTTCTGCTATGATTTTGCTTATCGTCCTCTGAAAAGAACTTGATTGATTCCGTAGACAAAAATAACTACCTTTTATTATTTTTTCTGTTCTTTTTGTGCATTAAACATCAAACAACTTATTTTATTAGATTCTTCTACATTCTATTTTATCCGCTTTATTTACTAAGTTATGTCTGAAATTTTTAGTGAGAATGTTCCAGAATCAATTGGAGGAATGTATTCACTGGTGCAGTAGCAATGCTTTCTACGTGGGAATTTTCAAGTGCTTCTTTTTTTTTCTTTTTTTTATTTTTTTTATTTTTTTTACAAGATAAAAATTCTACTCTACCTTAATTTAAGTGTATATGTGTGAAGCTCTTAACTGGAGACTTGAACCTTATCCCTTTCTCCTCATACTCCACAAACACTTGTGAAGTGATTATCGCACCAAGAGTGTGTGGTGGTCAAGTGCTGCTTTTTTTAATTGTGCTACTTTGAGTTGTGTAATAATGATATTATTTGGGGACTGTTCTTCCCAAAATTTGAATATCATATTGGACATTAATTAACTTGCAAGTTATCATGTTTAAAAAAAAAGTATTGTACTATGCGAATAAAATATCCATGTCAAAATAAAATTAGTTTTGGGAGAATTTTACTAGTTTATTTAACTACATTTAACATAATAGATGCAATATGTAATTTTTAATGTATGAAAATTTGCTTGATGTTTGCGGTTTAGCAATGCGTTGGATGATTAAGCAAACTATTTTCAGTCGTCAAGATTCCTAGGTCTTAATTGGATGATTTAGTATGATTATTATTGTATTTCTCTTATTCATTTGATAACATTGTTTTCTTAGCACGATTATATATCTTAAATGTTATGGTCAGACATGTATGTGCTTAGCGAATCATCCGAGTCATAATGTATTTTTGATGTAATTGAATCCGTAGTTTTTAGTGTCAAAATATGTGTTGAAAAACTAAATCGAATACACAAGAAAATTGCTCGAGAGAGTGGAAATTCTGCTACCTCTAATGTCGGGCTCAACTCCACTTGATTGATTGAGCTTCAGCCATTCTTGACTCTTGGCTTGATACCGTCCGACAAATCAAAGCCTGGGGAATCTGAATTTCCTATTGTGGCCCATAGTGACTTGGCTAATTTGAGATTCATGTACTAAGGTTCTGTTGGAGAGAGAAACATATCTTAGGGAGACTCCTTACGTAGTATATATATATTAATAGCCAAAGTTGAGAGAAAATTCAATTAGATTTTAATTAGATTCTCAATTTTGCGCCATGTGTCCTATTTAATTTTTAATTTTGTGCCAAGTGAATTATTAAAGGTAAAAATCGAAGAGTCCAAATCCAATTAGATTCTAAATTGAATTTCAATTAGAGTCTAATTTTTCGCTATGTGTCAATCTAAGTTTTTAATTTTTGTGGACAGCAAGGCCGGCCCTTCCACTAGGCCAATTAAACCATTGCCTAGGGCCCTTATGTGGAAGGGGGGCCCCAAAATTTTGAAAAAGAAGGGGTAGTAGAAAAAAAATAAAAAATAAAAAATTTAGTTTCAGATGAAACTTCAAAAAATCTGATACATCATTGTAACCAAAGAACAAAAAATCTGGAACATTCTTGTAAACATTGGTACCCCAAAAAATTCTTGGGTCTAAAAATTATCATTAACCTTTAGACAAATCAAAAATCAACTGGATAAAATGCAGATCCGGTCTAAAAAATTACCCACAAAATAGCCTCAAATAAAAACAAATCAAAATCTTAAATCCGTAAAATTTACTCATACCTTTTCTCTCTCTCTCTCTCACTCTTGCTCTCAGCCTCTCTCTCTCAGCTAGATGATGATAGTTTGCAAACATATTGTCTTAAACTTGAATATTTTCTCAAATATGATGTTTATTATGATATTGATAGTTTAGATTTATTTTTAGAATTAAAAGTTTTAAAAGAAATTTTATAAATACAAGAATATATTCCAATTGACATACTAAATTATATAAAAATTTTAGATTCATTTCCAAATAAATGTATTACTTATAGAATTTTACTAACAATACCTGTTACAGTTGCTTCTGCAAAAAAAAGTTTATATCAAAATTAAAATTAATAAAATCATATCTAAGATCGACAATGTTTCAAGAAGGATTAAGTGGATTAACTATACTATCGATTGAAAATGAGATGTTAGAAGAACTTGAATACAAAAATTTAATTAGTCAATTTGCATCTCAAAAGGCAAGAAAAATAGATTTTAAATGAAATATATTATAATATAAAAATACTAAATAAATATTAATTTAATTAATACATAAATATAAATAATAAAAAATGCCCCATTTTAATTCTCACCTAAGGCCCCAAAATGTCTAGGGCCGAGTGGAAAGTGAATTATTGGGTGCAAAAATTTAAGAGTTTAAAACCAATTAAAAATCGTGTGTGTATGTGTGTGTGTGTGTGTATAATGAGAAACCATTACATATTTTAGAAATTATGATTAAAAAAAAAGTATAAGCTAATATCAAGTATAATTTGAATATCTTCTAAAAGAAAATATATAATTTGAATCGTATAATTGTGATTATTTTTAATTGTACCCATGCATATGCATAGGGCTATACACTAGTTAATAATTGAAAGCTCGGTTTTATGCTAAAACCCAAGAGCTTGTTCAGACCCCTAATTAAAAAATACGGCTAGATTGTTTTTACTCTAACTTAAACTAAGTGTGGAATAAAAGTAAATAAGCTCAATGAATCGATAACACTGCCCTAAGCCATATTCATCCATCATCAACAATAAAATGAAAACTTAAAGAGTAGGGAAGAGAGATGCAAACACTCGATAACACCAAGACGTGTTATCGAAGAGGAAATTAAAGAACTCGGCAAAAAACCTTTCCGTGACCCTCCAAATCGAAATCAATCCACCAGAGAATAAAGTTGGAGTACACGAATAACAAAAGACCCTCCAAGCCTAGTCTACCCCATGTACTTGAGCCCTCCAAGCTCCTTCTACCAACGGGCTTCTCAGAGTCTTGTCTTGTTTAGCTTTCTCGATCCTGCAATTCAGCCCAATTGCATCCACCAATGGATGGCTCCTTCTAATACTTTCCAACAGCACCAAAATCTCACTTGACACTCAGAATGGGTGTGGTAAGTGTTTGGACTAACAACCTCTCAAGGATCTAGAGATGGAGAGGTAGGAGTTGAGGAAAACCACAACGAAATATGTAGATTATTGTGGATATAACAATCTTTAACTCTTAAGTGTATTTGTTAGGGTTTTCTCTCTGAAAAACATTCCTTACAATTTGTGGATAATGAGGTATTTATAGTGTGGGTAAAAAATTTGGTAAAGCAATATAACTTTTTGCCAAACAGAAAGTTTCACAGGTGCTTCGCGAGATGGCCCTTCTATTGAAACACTCGCGAACTTGACAGCCTGGCATGACTCTTCAGCTTCCAGTCATGTGTTTCACACGTGGCCTTTTCGCGAGTTGCTTCTCATGAGCTACTTGCGAGTTAGTCGTGAATTCCACTAATTCATCTTTTGAATCTTGATTCTTCACCGATCTCTCACACTCATCCCTTACAAATAAACCCACATACATACAGGGAAAATTATTGAAGAAATTACAATCAAATTTGGCACGGAATTAAAGCCAACACTAAATAGTTGGAAATCATAACTTTACAATAATATATAGAGACACCACTTGGGTTTAAACCCAAATAGTACGATCTCAATTATGTCATAGTAACAATTCATTATTCTCATTAGGATCTAATATGTGAGATTTCACTATTTAACCAACCACACTATTCACACGTGAATATTTCAACAAATCTTTTCCTTCACGTGTGAACCTTCTACAAATCACTTGTGGCATTTATGTTAGTATCTCCCATATATAGAAGCATTTTTCTTGACAATCCAAGTGTCATGCATCACCATCATCAATAGTTTGCCATTTACTCAACCATGCATACATTCGGTATACATGGGAGTCTTCTTTGCACAATTACGAGAGTTACCAATACATAATCATCTTGACTCACTACTAGTAGAACCCTTAGTCAATCATGAGTGGAGGCATGAGAGTCTTCCCCATTCTACTAAGTGGGACTCAATAATGAACACTTGCCCTCAAACCAATCGACTCTGATACCCCTTGTGCAAATAGCACCATTGGACTCAAATCAATAACAATAAAAGAAGAAATAAATAATTTGCACACACAAAAAACACCAGAATTTGCATAGTTCGATAAAAAACATATACGTTCTGCAGACTTCCCAATGTTTAGAATGAGTATCTTGACTCACGTTCCAAACCACACCACTTTATGGTTCCTCATTGGCAATAAGGTGGTCTGAGTTGGGGCAGAGACCTTTTTTAGTTTTTTTTATGCAACATGCACTTTTTACTTATATTTGTATTATATGCATTAGTGTATTTACTTGCTTCTTTGAATATATGGACTAGTGATATTTGAACTAATAACCATTGGGCTATTTAAATTTGTTTCTTTAGTATCTTGGAGTGTCTTTTTTTTTTGTACACAGATTGGTTCAACAAGGCCCATCTTGCGAAGAGAACCAGACCCAACTCTTTCAAACTTGAAAAGCCTTAATCGAAGTCAACGGACAAAACAAAAAAGGAACCTACAATCATCTATGAATATGAAATTCGATTGTTGCTTTAATCATTTTTTTAAATAGCTTTGAAGCAAATAAATGAGTTCACTTTGATGGTTTTTTTATTTTTATTTTTATTTTTATAAATTATAAATGAAGGCTGTGTGGCATCCAATGTGGCCTTAAAATAAATACTCCTTCTGTCCGAATATTTTTTATCTTGTTTCAAAATCAAGGACCACCAGTATTAAGGTATTGTATCAAAATCACCAGTATTTGATCTGCAAAATCTCTTCAAACCCACATTTGAATCTCTTCAAAATCTCCCAAATCAATGACCACTTTCACTTCTTCACTTGCATCTTCTCCTTCTCAACCCTTACTTTCTTCTACTTACCCTTTACCCACTAGCCTTCTTACCCTTTGTTGGCTTCAATTTGGTTCAGATTGAGGATGAGAAGTTGGAGAGATCTAATTCCATGGGGTTTTAGGTAGAACCTTCTATGTTCTCTCACAGGACGGAGGAATAAAAGAGAAAAAAAAAAGATGAAAACAAATAGATCTGAAGCCGTGGGTTCTCTTACAGTACAAAAGAAGGAAAAAAAAAAGGTTTTAACACCGTTTGTTTGGGTTGTTAAATTGGATTGATGTTAAAATTTTAAGAGGGGAAACCTAAGGAACTGTAATTAAGGTACTGTACCTAAATTTTGCCCTTAACTAAATATATGACTAAAATTTAAGAGAGGTATTTAAGGTATTGTATCAAAAATTTTTCCTTGGATATATTTCGACCTATACCACCATGTAAACTATGGTTTCAACTACTATTTGAGACTCTTCAAGAGTGTCTCCAATGGATTCTTGACTTGGCGACATCTCTCGGTGGTTTCTCAGCAAGTACCAAAAGCTTGGTTTGGATATTAAGTATTAGGTAACATATATATATATATATATATATATTTATATATATAAATTTATATATATGGACAAAACTTAGGTACAGTACCTTAACTACAGTTCCTTAGGTTCTCCCCTTAAAATTTTGATATCTATCCAATTTAACAACCCAAACAAACGGTGTTAAAACCTCTTTTTTTTTTTCCTTCTTTTGTATTGCAAGAGAACCCATGGCTTTAGATCTATTTGTTTTCATCTTCTTCTTCTTTTTCTTTTTTTTTCCTCCATCCTGTGAGAGAACGTAGAAGGTTCTACCTAAAGCCCAATGGCATTAGATCTCTCCAACTTCTCACCCTCAATCTGAACCAAATTGAAGCCAACAAAGGGTAAGAAGGCCAGTGGGTAAAGGGTAAGTAAAAGAAGGTAAGGGTTGAGAAGGAGAAGATGCAAGCGAAGAAGTGAAAGTGATCCTTGATTTTGGAGATTTTGAAGAAATTCAAACGTGGGTTTGAAGAGATTTTGCAGATCAAATAGTGGTGGTCCTTGAAAGTGGTATTTAAGGTATTGTATCAAAATCAAGGACCACCAGTATTTGATCCGCATAATCTCTTCAAACTCACATTTGAATCTCTTCAAAATCTCCAAAATCAAGAACCACTTTCACTTCTTCACTTGCATTTTCTCCTTTTCAACCCTTACCTTCTTCTACTTACCCTTTACCCACTGGCCTTCTTACCCTTTGTTGGCTTCAATTTGGTTCAGATTGAGGGTAAGAAGTTGGAGAGATCTAATGCCATGGGGTTTTAGGTAGAACCTTCTACGTTTTCTCACAGGATGGAGGAATAAAAGAGAAAAAAAAAAAGACGAAAACAAATAGATCTGAAGCCGTGGGTTCTCTTGCAGTACAAAAGAAGGGGAAAAAAAGGTTTTAACACCATTTGTTTGGGTTGTTAAATTGGACAGATATCAAAATTTTAAGAGGAGAATCTAAGAAATTGTAGTTAAGGTACTGTACCTAAGTTTTGCCTTTAACTAAATATATGACTGAAATTTAAGAGAGGTATATAAGGTATTGTATCAAAAAAAATTTCTTGGATATTTTTCGACCTATACCACCGTGTAAACTATGGCTTCAACTACCATTTGAGACTCTTCAAGAGCGTCTCCAATGGATTCTTGACTTGGCGACATCTCTCGGTGGTTTCTCAGCAAGTACCAAAAGCTTGGTTTGGATATTAAGTATTAGGTAATATATATATATATATATATATTTATATATATATATATATATTTGAGAAGATAGATATTAGCAAGGATAGCGGAATATATGGACCAAAGTAGACTTTCATCATGATTAATCTGTAATGGCGATAAAACGTTTATTGATTAAATTCAATATAAGGACCTATGTAAAAGCCCTTATTCACACTTTCTAATAATATTATATCAAGTTAGATTTTTACTAATTAGATATATATTAATCCCCTCCTACACCAAAAATACCAAAAATAGATTAGTGTCTTGGTCAGTTGGTTTTATGATAAAGAGTTATAATCAGGAGCGGACGCCATAAGTTAAAATTCTCTATAAAAAAAATAGATTAATACACAATCAAATTTTTCATTAATGAAATTTAACTTACTTTGAAAAATACATTGATTTCTATCTATATGTGAAGTGAGACTTCTAGGTATGTCTATATGTATATATAGAACTATAAAAGACTATAACACTCTGTTTGGGATGAGAGAAATGAATAAAATGAAAATAATCATTTTGGAATATTTCTTTTCTTCCATTCCCTTATTTACACTTTTTTTTAAAAAATATTTTACTAAATTATTCAAATATGACATAAATATGCTACTATATTGAAAATTTGAAATACAATGAAGATGACTTAACATATATAGATTATTTATTTATTTTAGTAATATACCTCATGTACTTTTATATGTGTTTTATTCAATTCTATATGTTATATCAAATTTTTAATCCGTTTTCTAAAATCTTGATGACAAAAATTCACTTATATATATTATTAATAATAATATCATGGCGTGTATTCCTCGGTAACAAAAATTCACATATTTTTTTTATATTTTATTTTTGGCATAGCTTATTGAGTTTAACTTTAATAGTACAAAATTTTCTATGATTGTTTGAAATGTCATAATGTGAGTGGTGGATAGTCGCTTTTACATGGATCTACCACTAACACAATGTTCATAATTGCCCATTCTATTAAGACAATAATTTTTGGGTCTATCTTCAATATGTGTATCCTTATATACGATTTCTAGGATATGGCTGATATAGCTGGAAAAATGAAATGGTGAAAGTGAACCCAATTCTTTTTATTTTTTGGAAAATAAAAAATGGTTAGAGGGGGTGACCAGTGTGGCTTTTCTATCTGAGCGTGACTATATAGTAGTACCTTAACCACTCTCAGGCTAAGAGCGTAAGACCCCACACCACAGTCGCTGATGAGTTGGATGAACAACTTGTGGGTGGGTATAAGGAGTCGCAATACGTTGTTAGTGGGGGAACTCAAACCCATGGCCTGTGGCATGTTAGCCTAAGCCCTTACTACTATGTCAACCAAAGTGTTGGGTAACCAAATTCATTAAAGTTGCTACTAACCTTAATACAAAAGTTTTATAAAGTAGTATAATAATGAATGCGATTAATGTTATTTCAACATATAATAAATGATGACATTAATATAAAAGTTTTATAAAGTAATATAATAATGAATGTTTTTTTTTTAGAGAGTTTTAACCTATAACGTCCACTCCTGATAATGTTCTTTATCATCAAAACAAAACTCTAATTGGTTTTTGGTGTAGACAGGGATTGAACTCCAGATCTCTTATTCAACCATCAGAGACTTTACCGGTTAAACTAACTGGAATCTACATATAATAATAAATGTAATTGATGTTAATTACTTCAACCCAACATATAATAAATATATATTTGATTTTTTCTAGGAAAAATTATTGATATATAAGTTTGTAAGTTTTTTTATAGTAAAATTTATAGAATTCCTACCCATCACTATATATGGTGTTGAACATGGCCACAATCAGCATTCCTTAATTACTCATAAAGCCATATGAATTATCTTATTGGAAACTTATACCTAAAATGCAAAGGCAATTTATTACATCTCTAAGAATAGCACAACTTATACCTTGCTCAACATGTTTTACATGCCACAAGTTCAAAGGTCTGGATGAATTATGTTCTACAACACCTCTTAGCTGTATTTCAAGCCAACTTAGTTTCGGTTACTTAATAAAATCATCAGCTATCTCCTAAAAAAATAAAAAATAAGAACATCACATCTCTCTTTGGTTGGGACTTCACCTAATGGAGCCAACTCGAACAGGCTTAAACACTATTATCATTAGTATTATTATATCTGGTTGAAATGACTTTCAAAGTTTCAATAATCAAAATAGGAAACTGTCTTCTTAGAAATTTTTTTTTCACTATTTTATATTTGCAACCTATCTTCCTATGATAGGTCAAATCACACAAAAATCTTAATTCGATAAATCTTGTTGCACACATCTTATCTTGTTGCACACAATTTTAACGATTTCACAATTTTACTGATTGTGTGCAATAAGCGATGTGCAACTATTACAGTTCATCATTACGCACCGCGCCGTTGGTGACAAATGATACGAACGCTCATTTTTCTTGTCAAATTTTGTCAATATGCCCTCCATTCAGGTCTAGATAAAGTCATTTTGTATAATTGTATGGTTGGTAACTGGGTTTAAATGCTTACAAAATTGGTTTGCAAGAAGTGACATCGTATCTGTATCAAACTAATCTGTATCAAACTAATCTGTATATATTTCTAGTTTTGGCTTCAAAATGAAGATTAGCTAAGTCAGGGCCCGTTTGGTAATGTGGTTCTAGTAACGTTGTTTGTATTTTTTGGAGATACGTGTGGGTGAAAAAGTGTGTGAAAATACGTGTAATATTATTTAAACACTAAAAACTATTGTTTAAACAACGATAACAATCTCTCATGACTTGTGTTTGGGTGCTTCGTGGAAGAACGTAGGCTATATAACTGGCTCTACAAAACGATGAACCATGAAAATTAAAGCTCGCACGTGCCAGGGGTGTCATGGACCCTTTTTTTAAGTTGAAAAATTCTTAAAAATATAATTTTTTTTAATTTCCTAATTAAAAAATATATTAATTATATTTACTTAAAATCTCCAAATCCTAATTCAAATGGTTATTGTAAGGACCAGATTTGAGTCCCTAGCCCAAAGGATAAATGAACCTGGGCCCAAAAAGCCCAATACAATGAATTTGTAGAGAGTGAGTTGGAAAACTGAGCTTTAATGAATCAGACAACAAGTAAAGTAGGTTTTGATGACAAGAAAATGAAGATAGATTGGTTTAATATAAAGAAAGTCGTCCTCGGCAAAGTCCAAGGAGATTCGTTCTTATACTTCTCTCATGTTTGATTACAAGTTTCAATTCTTGAGTACTACAATATTTCTTTCTTAATTTCTTGATCCTTGCTTTATGGAGGGTCTTGTGCATTATATAGTTCTTTTTAAACGATCTTGGCCCTCCACCTGCTGATCATCCAAGCCACTACTTAATTGATTGTCCCATTGGACACCCTCTCAGGCCCTTCGTGAGTTGGGGTAGCCAAAGCAGTACTGTTCAGAGGTCTTCTCCACATTAATGCAGCCAGAAAGTTAGCTGCAGAGCATTTAATGTAATGGTAGTAGCTTTCCCTTGAGATATTTCATGGCCTCCCTATGTCCTGTTCCTTCTTGATACTTATCCTCATCAGTGGAATTGTCCAGAACGTTGCTTTTGATGTCAGACTATGCTTCCCCTCCTTGGCTTTGCTTAGCTGATGAGGCATTCCTCCTCGGATCACCTTTTTGGATGATCAAGACCACACTTCACTTCTTCACTTACTAACACGGATTCTCATGAAAGTGTTTACTTGTCCTCGGCGTACTTAATGTCCTCGGATTGGGCCTCCGGCCCAATGTATACATAGATATGTGCTCCTGGGCCTATCACCCCTACAGTTATATATAAATATATATATAATTTTTTATGTATAATTTCCATAAGAATATCTAAGGTTTCTTATATTCATTTATTTGGAATTACAATCCCATTAGTGATTTATATATAGTTATTCTAACAATCCATTTATTTTTCTTAGTCCCCATAAAAATAATTAGTTTATTAAATCAATTAAAGATATCTACTAATATTTTTGTCAATCAAGTTTATTGAAGTATAATAAAAAATAATTTTTTTATCTAGATAGATTTAAGTTATATTTGGTGTGTAATTGCTAAACAATGTTACACTACTCAATGTTTTCTTATAAGAAGTGAATTTTAACAAATTTACCGTTTGATTATATTTTTTTCCTATACAAGCAAAGTTTCAAGATAATTAAAGATCAATAACTATTTCATTTATAAAATATATAAAATTTAAGTTTTTGTATTTAAAAAATATGCAT
Organism: Notholithocarpus densiflorus; assembly: GCA_030021035.2. Taxonomy (NCBI): domain Eukaryota; kingdom Viridiplantae; phylum Streptophyta; class Magnoliopsida; order Fagales; family Fagaceae; genus Notholithocarpus; species Notholithocarpus densiflorus. The sequence continues at coordinate 3,458,579 of JARYZH020000031.1, forward strand.
AATAGATGAGTTTATGGATCAATTAATATAAAAAAAAATTCAAATGACATAAAATTTGGTAAAAATATTAAAAACATGTAATCAGATAGTTGAATTTTCAATATATTAATCATATAAAAAATTATTATATGGTATAATATTACTGCCTAGTTTGTTTTTGTTTTTGACGAGACCTTGGGTATAGCTGGATTCTATCATTTTTTATCATTCATTTAACCATAAGTAACTATAATAATAAAGTACCTATCTGTCCATAAATAAATTAAAAAAAAAAAAAAAAAGTGCGTATCTAAGCTGTGTTTAATGTTTATAATACTAATACGGAGCATCTATTAGACCATATTTGTTTTTTTTTTTTTTTTTTTTTCAATGATTGGATTTTTATACAACTCTCCAAACACACGTCCTTGGCTCGTCAGTACAGACGTGGTTCAAGACCTCCCTCCTAATAATTCGTGATATATATAAAACAAAATTTATTGACAACTTAAATAAACAAATTCACCAACTGCCGTAATAAACCAAAAGCCAAATACTTGTCCCAAAGAATGATTCTTTGAAGTTTGAACCCTCTGTGTGTGTGTGTTTTTTTTTTTTTTGCTGAAACTCTCTGTCTCTGTTTGGATGCCAAGATTCATAAGAAAATAAACGAGGCTATTATTCAGTACAGCCAAAAATATAAGATTACAGATTGAAAGATCAAAGATGTCTAGTAGTGGGGCATTAGAGGATGCCAAGGTTCCCTTACTGGATAATTTGGCTTCTACCTTCCGATCAAGTGATGGACAGGATGTTGATGATCAAGACCAATATCATGCTAGGAGGTTTTGGATTGAATCAAAGAAGCTGTGGCACATAGTGGGTCCTTCAATCTTCAGTCGTATGGCTTCCTACTCCATGTTTGTCATCACCCAAGCCTCTGCTGGTCACTTGGGTGACCTTGAACTCGCTGGAATCTCCATTGCCACTAATGTCATCGTTGGCTTCGACTTTGGCCTCTTGGTATGTATTGCTCACTTGGGTTTTTGGTTTCGTTTTTGGTATATATTGCCCTTTAAGCTTTCATATATCGTTAGAATTATGTTTAAATGGATAAATTCACAAATTTCAGTCAAAACTTTTGGGAGAATAAGTAGTTTAACATGTATCAGAGCAGAGCAGGACATCTTGAATTCGATAGTTTAATGTTGCTTATGTGACAGTTTTTTTTAATGGTTGTTTTTCACTTTTTTGTGCATCAGCTGGGAATGGCAAGTGCCTTAGAGACATTATGTGGGCAAGCGTTTGGGGCCAAAAAGTATTACATGTTAGGTGTATATATGCAGCGTTCATGGATCGTTTTGTTCGTGTGTTGTGTCCTGCTTTTGCCTCTCTATCTATGCGCTTCTCCGTTTTTGAAGCTATTAGGACAGCCTCCAGAAGTGGCGGAGCTATCGGGGCTGGTGGCTATGTGGATGATACCACTTCATTTTAGCTTTGCATTTCAGTTCCCTCTGCAGAGGTTCTTGCAGAGCCAGATGAAGGCTGGGGTGATTGCTTGGGTGTCTCTGCTTGCACTAGTGGTGCATGTGATTGTGAGTTGGCTGTTTGTGTATAAACTTAAGCTTGGTGTGGTTGGTACTGCCGCTACTTTGAACTTTTCTTGGTGGGTTTTGGTGTTTGGGCTTCTCGCTTATACTATCTGTGGTGGATGCCCCCTTACATGGACTGGTTTCTCCATTGAAGCATTTTCTGGTCTCTGGGAGTTTGTCAAACTCTCTGTTGCTTCTGGCGTTATGCTTTGGTACCTCTCTCTCTCTCTCTCTCTCTCTCTCTCTCGGAAAATTCTTAAGTACTTTCAGAGCACGAAGAAATTGTGCTCCCTACTCTCACATTCATGGTGGACCCCACAATGAATTTAATGAGTGGACTCCACCATAAATGTGAGAGAATGGAACACCATTCTCCATATTCCGAAAGTACCTAAGAATTTCTCATCTCTCTCTCTGAAAACTAGGAGTATTTGTTACTGTTGTTCAAACAATATTACACGTATTTTCACACACTTTTTCACCTACACTTATTTTTACAAAACAACAATAACGTTTTTAGAAATCTCTTACCAAATAGGCTCTAGGCATTCAATGATTCAATTGCTTTTGCAATCCTATGGTTTTTTCATTTTCCTTTTTGCATGTTATGCTTTTTTCTACTTTTCTTTTTTACCCGAGCGTTTGTTTGTTCTTTTTGGGCAAGGGTCTTGCGCTCATGTGGACGGTTAGGACTTAGGATAGAACCAAATGTTCGTAATGTAACTGGGAGATAATAAAATCTCATAAAATTTTTGTAACACTTTTATTTTTAATTAAAATGGGTCTTAATTTAATTTTTTATTATTTTATTTTGATCTATAAAAAAAATGACACCTTTTAAACTGTTGTGACATTCTATCACGTGCTTTTTGTTCTTTTGGCTGAATAACTAAAGATTATTTCTTTGTAATTCAAATTTGCAGCTTAGAGAATTGGTATTACAGAATACTTGTACTGATGACTGGGAATCTGAAGAATGCTGAGATTGCAGTGGATGCTTTGTCCATATGGTAATTTTTATCTGTTACATGGCAATAGACCATGTCTGTGTTTGATGATTGATGAAGAATTTTAGTCTGCAATTATTTTTAAAATAAGTTACCTTTCACTTTCTTCAAGCAAAAAAAAAAAAAAAAAAAACTTTCACTTTTAGAAGGCTATATCAAATTTTATTAATGTCTTGAGTAATGAGTGATCAGTTTTTATTTTTATTTTTAATATATATATTTATATATATATATTTATATATATATATATAACCACACCCTCTATTATTGAATAATCATTTTCCAATTTGTGGACTAATGCAATTTGTCTCGTTTGGCAATTGGCAGTATGACCATAAATGGGTGGGAGATGATGATTCCTCTGGCATTTTTTGCTGCAACCGGGTATGGCTTTTTGTCAAAGTCCTAACCTAAATTATTACAATTTTTTTTTGGTGGATGCTATATCTCAGTTAGGGTCTGTTTAGGATCCACTTATTTTGTTGAAACTGAAAACTTTTTGCTGAAATTATTATAAATAAAAGTAAAAGTTAACTGAAATAGTACAGTAGAATTCATGAATAATACGAAAAAGTGTAGTAGGGTCATGAATAGTAACAAAAATAAGTTAAATAGTAAAATAAGCTGGTTTTTTAATTTGGAACCAAACGAACACTTAATATGCCTGACAATTCATCTTTAGCTGTATGCTGAAATTGCATTTTGTGGGCTCAAAACATTAAATTGGTAGAGGGGCTAGGTGACTGTCTGGAATATCTTTTTTTTTTTTTTTGGTTAAAACTGTCTGGAATATCAGTTTGAGTCATTGAATGGTTACATTATTGTGACTTGTGACTTGTAATGGGTCAAGATGGAGTAGTTTTTTTGCAATTTTCATTTAAATGAATTGATAATGCTAAGCTAGCTGAAATTTTAGCATCCACAGAAAAAAAAAAAAACAAAACACACATGAGAGGCAATGATGTTCAATAAATTCCAGTTGGGTTTAGTGACAAACATATGCCATAGGATTTATTTAGCTAACATGGGTCATGCCATATAGATAGAGACAATGATAGTGAAGCCATTAAGCAACAAAATAACAAAACAAAAAAGCTGTGAAGTCCTTGTAATAGTATTAATTAATGTATTCTTTGTTGTCGTTGAGAGCCTAAAGTTGTGACTTGTGATTAGTATTAGGATTTAATTTCGAGGGGTTCATATTGACAGCCAATTAATATTCCACCACATGATCTAATCCAATCTAATCTTTACTTTCTAAGATTTTATAATCCCTGTTGTTTTGTTTCTATGCAGAAAATAATTCTTTTATGTCATTGCTTTATAGAAATAATAATATAATTATAATTATTACAAAACATGCATCCAACATGTCAAAGTTACGTCTGGTTTTCACTTTCATCTCTACAAAGACAAGCTTGCTGGAAGAGTGTCATCATCTTATATATACGTCTCATTCAGTTCTGAACAATTGGCTAACAAAATTCCCTTTGTTCAAAAAAAAAAAAAAAAAGAATTTGGCTACCAACAAAGAGACGAGCACAGAGATACATGAATGACGTGCTAAGATGCGTACTTGAGGAATAGAGCTTGAGAATATCTTATCATCATTAAGGGGAAAAAAAAAAATAATTCAGCCATGTATAGTAGCTCCTATCCTTGGTCTCTATCTTATGAGTTACGAGTTTGATCCGCTAAGGTTTATGTCGACGGATAAGTACTATTGTGCGGCAACACTATTTTTCATAGGCAATCAATGATCCTTATTTAAAATAAAACTTTTTAAACCCTATACTAATTATTTAGTGGAGTTGTTATTATTATTATAGATTTAATTTAGTTAAGTGTTTTGGTCTAATGATAAAGAGTAATGATTAGGAGTGGACGGTATAAGTTTAATTAAACAGTATTTTTAAAATAAAAAATTTAGTTAAGTGATCCAAATAATTATACTTTAACACCATTTGACATATACCAAATCTAAAAATACGAAATATAAAAGTAATAAAACTCAATACAAAACCACTCTGAGACCTAATACCATAGAAAATTCATTGTAGAGGAATAGTTACAATAATCTACTTTTAATAACTAGACTCTTTATTGTAATATCCGCAAACATTTCACTTGCTTTTCTACTGTAGGAATGGTAGAACATCTGGAATCTTTCTAGTGCATGAACTAGACCTTCTGGCACTCCAAGGTTCCTCGTTGAAAATTATTTGTAATAAACTTACTAGAAAAGATCTTTGTGGTTTCAAGAATAATTTAGAGTTCAAGGTGTATAAGAACACAGATTTATTTATTTATTTTTGTGTATTTGTTTTGATTTGGAGCTAGTGGAAGTGTATCACCCAAATAATAAATTAAACATATTAGGCTATTACACAAGAAACCAATATTTAATGTGGTTGGGCTAACTCCAAGCCTATATCTACAAGCAACGCCAACCAAAATTTACTATCAATAATAGGAATTGCAATCACACATAAAGTCTCACATAAAATTCTCAAATATAAACTGACCCAAAACTCCAATACACCAAAATGTGCCCCACACTAAGACTAAGACACTAGACAAAACTGTCTTCTAAGTTCTAACACACACACTCCCCCCCCCCCCCCCCCCGGGAACTACACCACTGCTCAAATTATAGTAATTGACACACCTCCTTATTTTCTTTTCTTTTAAATGTGAGACTACCACTTTTAGTAGGAGTAATACACCTCCGTTTTATTCTTCTAACCGCTACAGGATTCCAAAACCAATAAGGTAATATCTAAACTTCTCTTATCATGGGATGGAGTTAACAAATCTTCTCCTCCAACTATGAGTTCGATAGTACCTTTGTAGGTACTCTCTTTGTACCCTCATTATGGGTAGGGGTGCTCCACCTCTCTCTCTCTCTTAAAAAAAAAAATTTGAGTGCAAGCAATACTTGAACTTCACAATCAAACTTGGCTTCACAAGCATATCAATCACACTTTCTTTGGGCAGCTATTGATCTAGGCTCACCCCTAATACAATTTTATTGATACTACCCAATTTATTATGTTTTGACACTATGATTTGCCAAAACATCTATGAACCCTAAAATTTGTTTAGGTGGCACCAAAGTAAACAAAATCCATTTGGGATAGCTTAAAATTTATTAATTTATTTAACGTAAAAATTAAGGTAAATAAAAGTATAGATGACTTTATATATGTAAAAAAAGGTTTTAAAAAATTATATATAAGCTAGCTTAAAAAATAAGTCAACTCATAAGCTTAAATAAACTTGTGTAAAAAAATAAAAAATAAAAACAAAACAAAAAAATTGAACCATCGCATGCATCTGAGTCTATTGTTGTATTATATATGGGGTAAACTTGTTGCACCCAAACTGTTTTACACTTTAAACACCCCAAAAGCAATTGAAACTGTGACTTGAAGTCACAATTTGTTTGTTATAAACACTACTCATTATATATTGGTTTGGAATTTTCTAATGGAGCATACATTTTGCCTTTTTTTTTATTGAGATACATGAGCTTGTGACTTGTGAGGCATGCATGATGCATCCCTCCAATGACAACAATGTGCATATGTAGCCAGGGTATGTAACCAGGCCAGCTTTGAATTACAATGAAAACTTGTTATTATATATGGTACTATGCTAAGTTTAATTAAAACTAAAATACTCTGATTTCCATTTGTATAACATGCAACAGATGCGTGTGTGTATATATATACTTCTCTAAGGACATGAAAGAATTTCAGTTCATGAATAGAAAGAGAGAAAATCCCAATTATATTAAAGCTTCTGGTGATAATACAGAGTGAGGGTCTCAAATGAACTTGGAGCTGGCAATGGGAAAGGAGCTAAATTTGCTACATTAGTATCGGTAGTGACATCAATTGTAATTGGCCTCTTCTTCTGGTTATTGATAATGTTTTTCCACAATGAGCTTGCCTTGATATTCTCTTCAAGTAAACCTGTACTGGAAGAAGTGAACAAGCTTTCGATCCTCTTAGCATTCACAATTCTTCTCAACAGTGTTCAACCAGTTCTCTCTGGTAATGATTCCTTCATAGATTTTCCCCTCATTATTTAAAATGTGTATAAATAGGGGAAAAAAAAAGAAGCTACATATTTTGAATTTTATATAGTTAACTTAATTTAATTTTACTAAATTTTTTTTAAAATTTTTTTTTATCAGGCGTGGCTGTGGGATCTGGATGGCAAGCATATGTTGCATACATAAACTTAGGTTGCTACTATCTGGTTGGGGTGCCGCTTGGATTTTTCATTGGATGGGTCCTCCACCAAGGAGTTATGGTACGTATTGTTATTTCAATTGAGTCAAGGGCAAGCAAGCCAAAAACACTTTGTAATGACTATATGCTATCCAGTTGCTGATCTCATTGTGCATCTCATGCCCACATAAAACTCAAGCTCGTCTAGAATGAATTTCGCATTAAAACTAGGAGGCAAAAGTTGAAAACAAGATAATTTGAAATTGATCAGATTAACCTGCAGGTTGGTATGTACTTATAGACTAATTACGAAGAAAGTGTGTGAAGAATATGCTAAACTGAGATAAAATATTTTGGAAGAAATTAATTAGGTATCCTGCAGCAACACTAACTAGAATCATGTTAGGAAAGGTGAGAAACATTTTTCCCCAAGTTCAGAGCCATTATTTGCACAGCATTCTTAAGTTGTTTCTAAGATGCTTTAGATTCTCTTGGATTCTTGTGAAATGTGACTGCAAGAAACGCATTCACCAAGTTAAAATGTTTTCATGTACTTCTGCACCAGAAATTTTTTTTTAGCTTCATATGAAAAGATTATAATTCATAAGATAGACGTTGAAGCTAATCTTACCTGATATTTCGATAAAACTATCTTCGATGCATAAACCTTACAAAGTGAATTCTGCAATGATATATCACTGAAGTTATGCAACCAAATACATTAATTAAGCAAAGTCCAGGTGGGTGGTCTAGTGGTCAGGCCCTGGGCCCCACAAGACTCTGGTCTTGGGTTCGAGTCCTCTTGATAATCCCCACAAGTGAGGGCATTGTCAAAAAAAGAAAAAAAAAGTCAAGGAGTTGCATGGTGACATGTAGCCACTGAACTAGATTGATTCATACTAGATAAACTGCACTGAAATTCTTCTGATTTCCATAACATGTATCCATTAAGCCATTAACAACATTGCCTTCTGACATGAAAATAAACTCAATCAGGGAATTTGGGCTGGAATGATTTTTGGTGGAACAGCTGTTCAAACCCTGATATTGGCCATCATTACCATGCGATGTGACTGGGAAAAAGAGGTAAAATCCTTTAGTATTAATTCTATTTTCTATACATAATGACTTATCATTTTATTTCTTGTGTTTTGAAATTGCAGGCTGAGAAAGCAAACGTGAACCTAAGGAAGTGGGCAGCTGACACAAAGCAAGAACATTAATATGGTTTTAGAAGAAAAAAAAACATACTGGAGTCGATAATTATATATAGCTATTACCTCGACGCCAAAGAAGAGTTCAACCCAATAATTTGTTTCTGTCCTTGTTGATCCCGATTTGATATTAGAAGTATATTAATTTTTACCCAATAACCGAATATGTTAGTGCAATAATGTGGCTGGTATACAGTTCGATTGCTTCCACGGTCTTCTGAATTTCATTGGCGTTGAAAAGCAGCCTTTATAATTAGCTTCATTACTCAATGAAATTACAAGAGCTTTTTATTATTCTTTAGTAGAAACAGAAAAGAAAAAGAAAAAAGAAGAATAAGAAACTATCTATTAGTTGACATTGGTAAAGGTTTTTAGATTACCAGCACTAATTCCTAACAGGTTCATCATTTGATTGCCAAGAAGAACAAATTTTCACTGCCTCTGATTTAGCAATCAGATGTAGAAATAAATCGAAAAGTATTAATCCAAATATCCATCTCCATGGTAGTATTTTTTCACGTCTCCACCAATTTGCTTTCAGGGTTGCTCTGAAACCTCCCGAGTTACAGGGTTTTATTAGGTTGTGCTGAAACCATTTGTCATGATTCGAGCAAAGTGCTAGTTACGTATACAGCAATTCTCAAAAGGACTAATCAGGTTACAATAATTACTTTTTGTAATTGTTCTGATAGCCTATATTAACCTATAAAACACTAGATGTACAACTCAATATACGCTAGTGCAACACCTACACTTATGCAAATTAATTTAACCCAAACAATGTGAGGTATCTCGAGTGGATCGTCACTTACTCTTGGCAAGAAATATTCAAATCTTTGAAGTTCCTGGAATCATATTCTGCTTCTTTTTAATGGAATAACCATTCAACATGATGAACAACATGACTTGTGCTTTCTGAAAATTCTACTTGTTTGAGCGTATTTTAATATTTTGTGCAAAGTGATTACAGATGGTTCGATGCCTTGTGTCTAGATTTGAATTGATTAATTGAGGCCTTGGATGGATTATTTGACTTTGTTTGTAAGGAAATGTGGTTCAGTATTGCCTCAATTAAGAAGATTTTTTATACTTAAAGTAGGAAATGCAAGTAACAATGAACTACAAAATGTAAGCAAATTAACTAAGTTATCAAGTATCAGTACTAATGTCTAGGTAAGAACAAATGTCATTGGATTCCAAGGAACAAGTCATTCATGATGACACTAAATTTGATTGCAAACAGAGCAATTTGACCCATGTATAAGTGAAAAATGTTACACGGGTCGAACTGTTACATGTGAAAGTGTAAAGGCATTTGATTGCATTTTTACACCTTTCAAAGGTTACTTTAGTTATTATCGAGTCTTATTTTATGTTTTGAGTCATTTTCCTATTCAGTTTAAAAGTTATGAAGTATGTTTTTTGTTCCCATAAAAAAAAAAAAAAAAAAGTACGTTTTTTGTTCATTATTAGTAATTATAGTCATTTAGGAATAAGTTATTTAGAGTCCTAATCCTTCAAGGAAAGGATTTAACAATAGCCTATATAAAGGCATTATTGTAGTCAATGATATTCATAGTAAAGATTGATTCTAATAAAATTCCAGAAGCTTATTTTAAGCTTGTAAGATTGCTTAGGAGGTGTGATTGTCTAGGGTTTTTATTTATCTTATTTCTTGTTCTATCCCCTGTTTTAACCCCAAACAGCCATCAATATTCAATATTTCTTACTTAAAACCCTTTAAACATCAACTTTATTCAAGAACTCATTAAGAATCTTTTTTTAGTGTTGAATTCTTAAAGATCCTACATCAAATTTGGTATCAAAGCAGGTTTTGTAGAAGTGGAGTGGCTTGACAAGACAATAGGATGCTTGCTGAAGAAGAAATTCTTCAACGACACTTTCGAGATTCTGTTCTTAACCATTTGTTTACCCTTGAGCAAGATGACATGCGTGTGATTGATTATGAAAGGAAATATAAGAATTTATTCATTATGTCTAGATTTGCAGAAAACGAATGTATGACTATTGCTCGATTTAGGAGTGGGCTAAGGTATATAATTAAGAAGGAGATGTCTCATTGTTACTTGGAAATTCTTGCGATGCTATAGATACATGCTATAGATACGGCTATTCATTTTGAGATGATTGTAACATTTATTGAAAAAATCTACAATTTTCAAGCCTTAAGCATAATGTTGAATTGCCAAGACGGCATGCACAAGGGACTGTACAACAGGACTAGCTGGTAGAAACTCTAAAACAAAGTGAAAGTGCCACAAAAGGAACTTGTATGCCAATAGGTCAGAGTGGTTTGCTAAGAAGGTAGAACAACTAGATGAGCAAATAGTATACCTTAGGCTTGACTCTTGATGTGTATTAAATATATACAATAAAGTACTCTCATATTGGCATATTTAGCCTTATTTTTATGTTAATGAAAATGAGTAAAAGGAAAGGAAAAAAAAATTATCCTCACAATTTAAGTGCAATCATGTGGAATTACAAAGTGGGCCAATTGTCAAGCCAACTTAAGAAGTAATTCTAATATCACATAAATTGTCACAACTATCTTACGTGTTAGATTATGATTGGCTGTTTGTCACTTTTACATAGACCTATTATTTTTTCTCTACTACTCACAGTCTGCCACGTGAATAGTCATGGCACAAGTTGTATCATTTTATGTGGTCTTAGAGTTTTTTCAACCTAAGAGCCACGCTTGAAAGCTAAGAAAAGAAATAAAAAATAAATAAAAGAAACTAGGGAAGTTTCATGGAATAAGAGATCTACAGGGCTTGAGGGTCCTAATTTGATGGGCCTATCCGTTAATCCAACGAAATTGAAAAGAGTTTTTATTGGGCCTCATTTGTTTTGGGTATTGTGAAGTAAGGGCTTATGGTCAGCTTGTTGTGTGAATATAAGCAGCAAAACGAAGTAATAGAAACGGAGGCTAAAATCTTTTACCCCCAAAAAAAAAAAAAAAAAAAAAAAAAAGAGGCTAATCCAACTTGTATTATTAGGAAAATGTCAATTATGTCATAGTGTCAGGCGGCACTTCTCTTATATAAGCGTTAGGTTAGTTTGTAAAGAGAATAGAAAAAATCGGGAGGGTAGGAGGCTGAGGCTAGGGCTGGAACTGGAATGCAGTGCCGCATGTGACTTTCTCTCTGACTTTTCTCTCAATAATAGCACTGTGACTTCTCTATTACAGTCTAGTTTTATTTTATTATTTAGTTCAATGTTCAATATTTATTTTTTTGTGTTCTATTTCAATTAATATGAGTAGCTAAATTTTTAATTAAGGTTGAGGATTAAACATTATTAAAGATTATTAATATTATTTATGGTATTTGATTTCTTTTTTTCCATAGTAGTTTTTTTCTAATAATTTTTTTTTTGAGAAAAGCTTTTTAATAATTTAATTGTTATTTCTTCATATCAATTAACTAAGATATGAATCTTAATACAAGTTCAATCATGTTTTTCTCATAATTTAGGATTTATCTTAATTGATTGAATGATTGGTTTATTATTTTTTAATTTTAAAATTGAATTTTTTTTGTGATTTGTTTATCAACGGATATAATTATTAATTTGATTTTAAATTGGATATCTCTTGTGATTTATTTCTCAACGGATTTAATTGATGATTTTATTTTATTTTTGGAAGCAAAAAAGAGCATATTAAAATAGAAATTTTAATGAGAACATCTTCCATGATAGCAAGATTGATTTATAGAGTATTATGTAATAGTTTAGGAAAAAGTAGTGATCATGAATATATACTAATATGAATTAATAAAAAAAATTCCAAAACCTTAATTCTCTTCTTTAGATTGTTTACATCTCTTTAATCTTTTTTTTTTATTATCTCCTTGCTTAGATTAATTATTTCCTTAGTTTTATTTAATTTCAAAGTAATTAATTTTTATTGAACTAGATTAGGATTTGTTTAGTTAAGGTTTAGTTAATTTTTCTACGTTCATACAAGTTCGTGTGGGTTTGATCTTGCTCTTGCGAAACTATATTTCAGTACGGTTTGTGCACTTGCAAGAATTTATAAATTTCACGGAAAAAGCGAGGTTGAACCCCATAGACTTATATGAATGTAGGAAAATTAATAAAACATTAACTAAATAAATCTTAATCTAGTTTAATAAAAATTGATTACTTTGAAATTAAATAAATCTAAGAAAATAATTAATCTAATCAAAGAGATAATACAAAGCAATAAAGAGATTTAAAAATCTAGAGAAAAGATTTTGGAATCTTCCTTATTAATTCATATTGTAGGGACACAAAATTTAGCCCCCGTGGAACTCACCTCGGAACTAGATGATAATAGTTTACACAACTTAAATATAAATAAACAACAAGGAATAAACACTCTACAATGGGAAACACAAGCAATGAATTTCTTTGACTATTCATGTAACGATTACAATTACAGATGATATTATAGGAAACTATACTGTTCCCGTGGTGACACTCTTGGTGTTCCTCTTTCTCTCTTTCTATTTCTCTCCCCCAAGTATATTTTTCTCCCTCTTTCATACTTTACCTCCCCTCCTTCTTTTATAACTTCAATCCTTGCTCTCATCACTACAGCTATCCTGTTGCTTATCAGAATCTCAAGGATATTTTTCTCCACTTTATCGGATTCCTCCTCTCCCTTATCTTGGAATTTTGACTTTTGGGGGTTGCTGCTACTGTTCAGGCTGTCTCACTTGCATTTAATGTGGTAGGGGTGAGGTAAAAACCTCATCACCGATGCAGAGGTAAAGATCTTCAACCTTCTTGTATATTCCTAATCCTTCCCGTGGTTTCAGGAATCTTTTGGTGATCATACATGGACCGCTTACGCCTCATACCTCGAATAAGATGACACTTTGCCATATCCACGGGAATTAATCTTTTGCGTTACTCGTTTTTCTCGTGATGTTGGGGATGACCCTACTATTCTCCTTGCATGGTGCGCTATCCACCGAGCTTTCCTTCTGAACATAGGTCATGCCCAATTCTTTCCCGTGGCCCAATTGCTCCTTAGGCTTTAGGCCCGAGGTGTGACTGTTCCACTCCCCACACATATCAATAGATATTCATGATCATCAATTGTTCCCAAACCACTGTATAATAATCTAGAAATCAATCTTGTTATCAAGGAATATATTCTTATTAAAATCTCTATTTTAAAATTCAAAGCATGCTTTTCTTTGCTTCATAAATATAAAATCAAATTATTAATTGTATCTGTTGACAAACAAATCACAAGAGACATCCAATTATAAAATCAAATTATCAATTGTATCTATTGACAAACAAATCATAAAAGATATCCATTTTTCAAATCAAGAAAAAAAAAACCAAGCATTCAATCAATTAAGATCAATCCTAAATCATGAGAAAAACATGCCTGAACTCATATTAAAAATCCTATCTTAGTCAATTGATATGAAGCAAGAACATTTAAATCATTAAAGAACAACCATTATGGGAAAAATCAAATCTCATAAATAAAATATCGATAATCCTTAACAAAGTTTCATCCTCAACCTTAATTGAAAATTTAGCTACTCATAGTAATTGAAATAAAACACAAAAACAAAATACTAAACATTAAACTAAACAAATAAAATAAAATAGAGAAAAAAAAAGTCACTGTGCTAGCATGGATGAAAGCCACAAAGTCCGGATCACTGTGCATAGTATAAATCAGCAAATTGAAACTTGTTGATAACCTAAAGATGATTCAAAACAATAACTTGAAAGCTCAATGGAGGGAACACTTTTTTTTTTTTTTTTTTGAGAAACCAATGGAGGGAACTCTTGAATCGGTTGATGGGGAGAATTTTGAACAAACACATTTGATACAAGAAACGAGCTTTGGGCTCGCTACGGTGTGAAAAGAAATTGACCGACCAGTTGCTTACTATTCGACCTATTAACAAATTAACAATGATAGCATGATGAAAGAAGAGACCGAAGAGATGGAGAAGTCTGTTCCAATATTTCAACATGCGCATCAAGCTAAGGATGTGTCCCTTGGAATGATGGTTCCTATTATTGATTTTGCAATTCTAGAAAAGTTTAATATTCCCCTTGTCATCATTGTTTCGAGTGACAAAAAGAAGAAAGCACCTAAGCTTTAATCTTATGTCAATGATGCTACTCAAGAGGCCAAGATTTATACTAATTTTATATTTCAAAACTCGAGGTTGATCTGGAGAAGGAAGAAATCAAGGAAAAACAAGATTTTTTTGTCTAGTTTTGATGTCGACTTTTTTTGACACCTTTCGAAGGTTACAACAAGAGTGCTATTTTTTAGCAACTCATTTCAAAATCACAAGCATTCTCATTAAGAATGCTAAATGCTAAATTTTAACATCAAGTTTGTAAAAAGCACCAAAAAGCAAGTTATAACAAACATGCTAAACTTAAAAAAAAAAATAGCAATTGAGCTACAGTGAGCTTTCATATTTGAAAACTCACTGTAGCTCCAATCTTAAAAAAAAAAAAATTATTATTTTAATGCTTGTGGTGGAAAATGTGGTTTGTGCAGTTGTTTTTTATTATTTTAATAAGTAGTTTATATTATTTTAAACGAAATGGTAAAAAAATAGAACCTTAATTTGATGTTGGGTATATTGTAAAATGAGTTATTAAAATTGATAAAGTGGCTTTTTGAGATGCTAAATGCTAAGATTTTATAAAGTTTTGATGGGAATGCTCAACAAGAGTGATATTGTTAAAATTTTGACAACTAAGCTACACTGTAGCTCCAAAGTTATTAAAAAAAAAAAAAAAAAAAACCACTTTACTGTTTTGATGGTTGTGGTTGCTATTTATTGTATTAAATATATTATTTTATTGTATTGGATATATTATTTTATTGTATTGTTTATATTATGTTAATGTGTTGAATGCTAAAATAAAACTTTTGATATTGGGTGTATTATAAAATGGAGTGTTAAAATAGATAAAGTAGTATTTTGAATTACTAAAAGCTATATTTTTTAGCAATCTTGTTGTAAATGCTCTTATTATTGAGTTTTGTAGATTAGAAACCTGTTGGACCAGTTTAACTTAAGTTTTAAAAGATAAAGGCAATTTGGTAATTTCAACAAAATTTGGAATGGGCTATCCTTGGCTGTACCAAAGTGGCATGAGTCTTATTATATGGTTTAGAAGTTAGTATTTTTTTTTTTTTTTATTAGGATCAATCTCACTATGAATATTACTAATTTTAGGAAATTATCATCCTAATTAATTTATCATAAAACTCGATTTTCTTTTTCACTTGACATCTCATTTGACTTTGTAATCTTTTATGTCGAAAAAAATCAATAGAATACAAGAAATAAGGGGGAAAAACCAAATACTCAAGAAAATGATAAAAACCAAGCATATTAAACACTTAAATCGAAATGTGCATTTTTGTAACTGGATTGATAAATCCTAAAACTCATTATACAACATTTTATCTCATACCAAATAGGTATTTTACTTAGGATCTGATAATAAATTTTCTTTAGCAACATGCCGTAAATATAGCTATATTAGATCCACTAAAGAATTTTCATATATTATTTTCACAAAAATAATGAATTTAAGTGGAGCTTTTATAAAATTTGTATAATCTATTTGTAATGTTATAATCTTTATGAGATACGTTAAATTTTGTTATTACTTAAAAGACCTTTTTTAGGGGGCCAATTTATATTTTTATGGGGGACCAAATTAATTGTTAAAGATCTTAATTTTGATATATATATATATATATATATATATGAAATATGTATATGTTATTCAAAATTACTAAACTATGCATTCCTAGTCCCAATGCATTTCCACCTCTCTTTTTAGAGCATTCACACTTAAAGGTGCTAAAAAAAATTAGTTTTTAGTAACTCAAAAAGCTATTTTATCTATTTAAACATTTTACTTTACAATGCACTTAACATCAAATACTATAATTTTTTACCACTTCATTTAAATATTCTTTCTTTTTTATTTTTTTATTCTTTCTTTTACCACTTAATTAAGTCTCTCTCACTCTAACTTTCATTTAAATAATGTTTTTTTTGTGTTTACCATCTAACTATAGCAAACTGCTAGAGATGACAGTTTACTGTATCTAGGTGTTAAAAAATTTTAGGTTTGACACCTTTAATGTAGTGGATTTTTTAGTGTAATGTGAGTCCTCTTAGACTTGGTTTTTTTTTTTTTTGGAAAAATTATTTGTTTATTTGTTGAAAGTTGGTTAAAATATAGTTTTATCTAGAAATTGTGAGGCCTGAAAATCAAAATATAAGAAAATTAACTATAAAAATTTAAAAAAAAAAAATCTTATGACAAGCAGACAGTAACAATTCAATAGTGGTTTCTGTAGGTGATTTCCTTGATTGAAGACCGTTCTCTATATTTAGAAATTCCAGGTCCTATTTAGAAATTGGGAACCAATTACTTAAATCCAACTTATTCTCACTTATGGGTTCTAGTTAGCTGAACTAGTAAAATCATTTATTATCGAGTAAGAGATCTAGGATTCAATCTCTGCTTAAATCAAAACCAATTGGTGTCTTAGTCTGATGATAAAGAGCAATCATCATAAACGGACAGCAATTATTATTGAATTATCAAAATAATAATAATGAGAAGAATAGGAATAAAACCCTTAAGTTACGAACTACCAAGTGAGAAATTATTTACTATATCAAGAAAACCAGCCGTAGCCAATAATATCATATCACGTGTTCAAATTATTAACTCAGACTCTAGTCACAAATATCCATCAAAAATCTCTAGTTGTACTTAGGGATGGCAATTTTGCCCTGCCCCGCTTAACCTGCCCTTCCCCACTTCACCCCACACGGGTTTTCCCCGCCCCGTAAAGGTGGGGCGGGGATGGGGCAAGATTTTAGCTCCGCACCACAGGGCGGGGCGGGAATGGGTTTAGACTTTTTAGACCCACCCCGGCCCGCCCCTCCCCGTCCCTGCTTCTCCCCGCCCCACCCCACGTTGCTAAAGGTTATAATTGTAAATTTTTCATACCCTAAAACCATACTATTTAAACAAACATATCAATATTAGCTTATTTTATTCTACCCAATGTGGTTCTCTGCCTTTATTTTGTTATGTGTCATACTATAAGATTTGTTTTTGTGATTATCTTGTTAAACGCTTGGATATATTATTCAATTTTTTTCTAAAAATTGATTTCATTTGATGGGATAAATTTAGTTGTAATTTCAAGTATATTTTTATTAATGAAATAGGTTTCATTAAAAAAATTGTACTAGTTGTAGGGCAAATTAACAAAAAATAGAGTTTTACGGGGTAGGGCGGGGTTTCGCGGGGCCCCAAGGGGCGGGGATGGAGTTAGAAAGTTTTCCCCATCATGCGGGGCAGGGCAGGGCTGGAATGGGGCAAGACAAATCCATGCGGGACGAAGACGAAGACCCCATCCTTGAGCCCTGCCCCGCCTCATTTCCATCCCTTTACTTTTATAATGCAGTCATAAAAGAGTGGGACATTTTTCTTAAAAAAAAAAGTGGGTCACTCCCAACCTTTTGTCCCAATCCTTTGAGATAGTACAGCCGGATTTTTTTTTTTAAATAATCAAATCCCTCAAACAATTTCATTAATTAGCCAAGGTTTGAAACTATTTTGATATCTAACAAATCGAGTCTGTTAGACTCGATTTTGCCCTTTGAAATTGCACTTGGAAATCGAGTGTTTCACACTCGAGTTTCATACTCGAGTGTCTCACACTTGAGTTCCAAGTGCAATTTTAGAGGGCAAAATCGAGTCTAACAGACTCGATTTGTTAGATACTAAAATAGTTTCAAACATTGGCTAACTAATAAAATAGTTTGGCTTTTATAGTCATTTTCAAAAAAAAAATCCTAGTACAGCCACTATCTCAAGGGATTGGGACAAAAGGTTGGGAGTGGCCACTTTTTTTTTTAAGAAAAATGTCCCACTCTTTTATGGCTGCATTATAAAAGTAATAAGATCTAATATGTGCATGACATTAATTGAGGGTGGTACAAAATATTTATTTGTTTCATGATTTCATCTACTACTATTTTTTTTTTTTTTTTTTTTGAGGGTGAAAACTCGAAATACTTTAAATTAAACTGGCTAAATCAGCCTGTAAAACAACTGCAAACTGTGGTGGAACATCCTCCATCCACACAAGGAAGTCTGGTATGTCAACTGCATATCTAGCCAGACTATGAGCAAGCCTATTACATTCTCTTCTTACATGAGAGTATTGTAATTGAACAAAATCGGATGCTAGTACCTTTGAGTCATCAATCCAAGGTCCTATTGAAGACAGTGTGCGCTCTGTTTGAGTGAGTGCTTTGATAACCTCCATTGAGTCACCTTCCAAAACTGCTTTATTGATGCCAAGCTCAGTAGCGAAAGACAACGCCATGACTGCTGCTAATGCTTCAGCCTCTGAACCCGTGAGAGCATGTGGTATTTTCTTGGAGAAAGAAGCCAACACCGAACCTGAGCAATCTCTGATAACCACTCCGATGCCCGATTTATTTTCTCCGCTAAAAATCGCTCCGTCGAAATTGATCTTCACCAGGTCCGATGGAGGTGCTATCCAGAAACTGCGTGTCCGTCCTAGGCTGTCAGTTCGTGCTGTCTGTGTGGCTTAGCATGCTGTGAACTCGGTAAGCCACTCTCTAGCACGTTGAGGGATTTGGTGGAGTGTTGTGGCTGTGTGGTTCAACCGAACCTGGTTTCTCTGAGACCAGATTAGCCACACCGTCATGGCGAAAAGTTCAACATTCTGTTTCTGCATAATCATCCACGATAGTAGTTCTTTGAAGCTCAAAACCTGAAGTTGTCTCTGATATGCCCACGACTCACTATCCTCCCAAACAATGTCTATCTCCTTACACAACCATAAAGCATGTAAAGGAGTTTCATGAGCTTCATGACAGCGGTCATAGAGTGGTTCTTCGATGATTTTTCTTCACACTAAGTTGGCTTTTGTTGGCATAGCATCGCGACAAGCGCGCCACAGCAAGTTTCTGACTTTGTTGGGTAGTTGGAGAGACCACAAATTTTTCCAAAGTTGGGTGTCTGTGGCTAAGGGTTGTTGATTGTAGGACAGTTCAGCCTCTTCTTTTAAAAACCTGTAGCTTGACTTGCATGAGTATCTGCCATTGCTAGAGTGTGGCCATATCAAAACGTCCTATGAAGCTATTCGACCAAGAGGTATTTTTTTAATAATGGCTGCTTCATCACTTGCAAAGATGCCATCAATTAGCTCCTCATTCCACTGCCTTGCGCTTTCATCTATCAACACTGCCACCTTAGCATTTTCCATAGAAGAGATAGGATAGGATAGTACCTGTGGAGGGTGTTTTCTAGGCAACCAAGAGTGTTGCCAGATTTTTATTGAGTCTCCATTTCCCACACGCTATCTAGCACCTCTTTGCAATACCTCCCTGCCTTTGAGTATCCTCCGCCAAGCATATGAGGCTGATCTTGAGTCATGGGCCTCCATGATGGAACAATTAGGGAAAAACCTTGCTTTGAAAACCTTGTAAAAAAGAGATGATTTGTTGTGTTGAAGGCGCCAAGCTTGTTTGGCTAAGAGTGAGTCGTTGTAGAGAGCCAAATCTAGGAAACCAATGCCTCCCACCATCTTTGATTTGGTCATTTCATCCCATTTTAACCAGTGAATTTTTCTTTGATCCCCTCTTTGGCCCCACCAAAACTTTTTGATTAAGGATTCAATGTCATGACACAAACCCAATGGGATTTTAAAGCATCCCATAGTATAGGTTGGAAGAGCTTGAATTACTGCTTTGATCAACACGTCTCTCCCTGCTTGTGATAGTAACTTCCCTTCCCACACTTGAAGTTTTTGCCACACTTTCTCTTTAATGTAATTAAAGCTAGCCTTTTTTCTTTTTCCCACAAATGATGGCAGCCCTAAGTATTTCTCATAGTGCAAAATTTCTTGGACCCCCAAAGCTTGCTTGATACTAGTTTTAATGTCTGCATGTGTGTTCTTGCTAAAAAATATGGCTGTCTTACTCCTGTTCACCTTTTGGCCGGACCCCCTTTCATAGGATTCCAATATTTGCATTACTTTGTCACATTCCTCCACCGTTGCCCTGCAAAAAAGAAGACCATCATCTGTAAATAACAGATGCGTTAGTTTGAGGCCCCTTTTGCAAAGAGAATATCCCTGAATATCTCCATTTCTTTCTGCATGCTTAATCAACCCATTCAACCCTTCGGTGCATAGCAAAAAAAGAAAGGGGGAGAGTGGATCCCCTTGTCTAATGTCCCTAGTAGGATGAATTAACCCTCTTGGTTCACCATTAATCAAAAAGGAATAGGTGACTGTTTTTACACAAAACATGGTCAAATGTATCCATCTCTCATTTAAACCCATTTTCCTCATCAACTCTTCAAGGAAAGACCATTCAACACGGTCATAGGCCTTACTCATATCCAATTTAATTGCCATAAAACCTGATTTATGTGAATTGTGTTTTTGCATGCTATGTAAGGTTTCGAAGGCAACTAAAATATTATCAGAAATCAAACGGTCTTTGGTAAAGGCTTATTGGTGTTCAGTGATTATAGTGGGGAGTAGGGCTTTCAATCTGTTGGCTAGTACTTTGGAAAAAATTTTATATAACACATTACAAAGGCTAATTGGCCGAAATTGATGCACATGTTCAGGATTTTTAATCTTCGGAATGAGTGCAACAAAGGTATGATTTAAGGGGTGAGGTAGGATACCTGAGTTCAACCATGATAAAATTGAAGAGGTGACATCCGAATCTACAATGTTCCAGAAGTGCTGGAAAAAAAGCGGAGGCATCCCATCTGGACCGAGAGCTTTCATTGGTGCCATTTGCTTCAAGGCAACTAAGACTTCTTCCTCCCTAAATTCACCTGTGAGGGTTTGGTTCATCTCCTCCGTTATAACTTGGGGCACATGTTTAAGAACTATGCTAGGAGGATCAAGAACGGTGGATGTGAACAGCTTTTGATAATAATCTATTACAATTCAGGAAATTTCATCTTGACCAACCCTCCAAGAATCCTGTTCATCACGAAGTCCACAAATTTGATTTTTTCGATACCTTCTTGTTGCTTTACTATGGAAGTACTTGGTATTCTTATCACCTTGGCTAGCCCATTGAATTCTTGATCGTTGTGCCCACATTCTGGCCTCTCTATCCAAAAGCACACTGATTTTTGAGTTTAACTCCCTAACCCGAGTATTTATACCACTGATCGTAGCCTCATTTTCTGTCTGAAGCAACAACTTCTTCTTCTTAACCAACTCTTGTCGAACACTCCCAAAAACGTTTCTGTTCCACCAATCCAAATCTTTCCCACATTTTTCAATTTTTGTAAGGATCTCCCTATTCCCTTCAGCCCCACTTGAATGGTTCCAAGCAACCTGCACTGTTTCCCCACAACCTGAGTTTGATAACCACATTTCTTCGAATCTGAAGGGTCTCTTTCGTTGAAGCAGATCTAATGGAGCAAAGACAACAAGTAGTGGTCTATGATCCGAAGAATCACACTGTAAGTGATAGACCTTTGAACCTGGAAATTTTAGGAACCACCCGTTTGTAGCTAGACCCCTATCAAGCCTCTCCCAAATTGGATTACCATTAGCAAAGTGCTTACTCCAAGTAAATTTCGGCCCCACATAACCTAGATCCATGAAACTGCATTCTTCAATCACATCTTAGAATAGTTGCATCTGATTGTGAGGCCTAATGGCTCCACCTACTTTTTCCTCTTGTTTCGTGATCTCATTGAAATCACCCAAGCACAACCATGGAACTCCCGGACGTGAATTTAGTTGCCGAAGTTTATCCCATGCTTCCCATCTTCTAGTGGTCTTTGGTTCACCATAAAACCCAGTCAATCTCCATTCTCCCTCCATACCCTTGTCTATGGTAGCATCAATGAAATACCTATGTGAACTTTCAACCTTCAAATTCACCGTTGACTTCCAAAATAAAGCCAATCCCCCGCTTCTGCCTTCTCTTGGTACTACCCATCTATGGTCAAAATCAATGTTTCGTTGAACTAGTTCTAGCATTGCATCGTCTGTCAGAGTTTCGGCTAAAAAAACGACAGAGGGATCTTTTGCCCATATGATATCTACTACTTAAAAAATAAAAAAGACATGCACATGCATCTCGTGGTGGCACATCCACACCTGGCGTTTTGTCGGAGTTTTTTTGGCATTGGTGAGTATGCATTGCAACATTAATTATTTCTTTTTAGGAACATAATATTTTATTTGAAATGGAAGGTTGCATGGTTTATTATTTAGTAGAGGAAAAGTTAATGAATTAACATGAACTTGCACAATTAACATGATCTTATTATTTATACTGAATAATTAGTATATAGGACTACTTAATTCGATGATAAAAAAAATGTTCCAGGTGACAATCATGCTGAATGCCTCCCAAGATTTCTTCAAGATAGCTTGCTTTTATTATGAATCACGTGAAGTTTTTTCCTAGTGTGTCAAACAATCATTCAAAAGTTTATTTATTTATTTTATTTTATTATTATTATTTTTTCTAGAAGGAGAGAAGAATTAATTAACTAAAAAGGTGGTCCAAAAAGTACATTCATGGGATCTTAGCATTATTGTGAAGGGCAAGACTTCGGAGGCCTCGAACGCTACATACAAACTAGGCTTGTACACGAGTTGGTCCGAGTCGGGTTTATGCTTAATCCAAAACCAACCTGATCGCGTCGGATCTCTAACATCCAAACCTGCCGCCGACCATTAGATGAATCGGTTCGGGCGACTCGAATATCAGGTACTGATCGGTCGGTGGTTAGTCGGACTTTGGGAAGATGAAACTAGGCGAAATCAGGCCGGAACTAGCCGAAATTTGCTAGATCTGGCTGAAACATGGCCAAATCGAGCAAGATTTCTAAACGTACTCACCAAATCTTGAAGAGATCTCGACGAGTTCTCAAAGAGATCTCGCCGGATCTCAACGGATCTGTCAAGAAATGATCGGAAATCCTTATACTTGAGAAAATCAGTGGCTGTTTCCGATATATAGGCGGTCGGATCGGTTGGAATCGGATTTTGAAGAGCAGACCCGTCAACTGATCAACCGGTCTCGGTTTCTGGAGGTTGAAACCGGCTGCCGATTGTCACCGGTGTCGGGTCGGCCGGTATCGGGTATGGATCGGACAGTTCGCCTCGAGTTGGTCAGGTACGGGCTTCGATGGACAGCCCTAATACAAACAGTGATACAAAAAAGAAAGGCACTGAAGATTTTCTTCGAAGTTGGAATGATACATGTCTATTGTTGTGTTCTCTCTGCCCAACCAAAAATAATGAAAGTGCCGATTGCAAGCTGGATGCACCAGAAGATGGTCGGCACGAGTCTGTCTATCAATTGTTTATATATGATTTATAAGAAGTGAGATATTAATTGAAGATCTCAGGAAAAAAAAAAAAAAAAAAGATATATTAATTGAAGAGTATTTATGCTCCCACACTCTCAACGTTGGAGTTGTTTTCATTAATATAGAAAGATCAGTTACATTTGCATAAGATGTTTGAATACAAATTGTAGATGAAATAGGATATTGCTCTATTTAATTGGGCCTATCTTGAATAGTTGAATTGTTCTCACCTACTGCAATATTTAAGTTTGATCTAATCTGATCAATATGATTAAAGTAAGTTGTTTAGAATCTAGCACGACTTATTATTGATTTTAATTGATCAAGACTTAAGCCAGTAGTTAATTAGTCAAGATTCAATACAATAGGTATCATGGGTACATAACACAACAAATAATTCACTAACACATACACACATGATATGTTTTTTTTTAGAGAGTTTCAAACTATGACGTCCGTTTCTGATGATAGTTCTTTATCATCAGACCAAGACACCAATCAATTTTTGGTGTAGGCGGAGATTGAACCTTAGATCTCTTATACAACCATCAGAGACTTTAACAGTTGAGTTAACTGGAATCCACCACACACATGATATGTTGACGAAGTGAAACCCAACAAGGAAAACCTCTTTGAGGCCTTGCCCAATAAACCGATTTCAATATGAAGTTAGTTGCAATACAAAATAACTTACTAGCAACAAAAAAAACTTACAAAACCACAGTTCTTGTATCCTAACTCCCAACTTTTGCTAACAACTACCGGTCTTTTATTTTCAATAACTTCAAGTCAATCACTGACCGCAAATCTGATCTTTTGGACACTTTAAGGCCACTTGAAGATTTCTTGGAAGTCTATGTGGTTTCCAACTATAGACGGAGGCATTTAAATAAATAAAAAAATTAGTACATATCTAAATACTAATTTTAGCAATTTTGTTTATAAAAAAAATTACATTTTGCTTCCTTTAACAATATCATTGATCATTTTCAGAGTAATGCTATAGCCATGAACTTTTTTACAATACTTTTACAAACTGTTGAGATAGCAATTTATTATTAATTTGGTTGCATTTGGGTTCACCACTTGTATCATTTTTTACTTACTAATAATTACTCACCATATCAATAATTTGTAAAAAAAATTGCGGCCCTAGCATTTTCCTCATTTTAAAGGCCATAAAAATTTTATAGATCTAAAATTTGAAACAAAATATACAAGCCCAAAAAAATTATACCCAATCAATTTATTTGACCCAAAACAAACAACATGACCATTTAAAAAATTTTAAACAAATTAATAATTTTCCTTATCCAGCAATAGACGCACGCACAAAGACATATATTTAAAAAAAAAAAAAAAAAAAAAAAACCCTTAGTGGCTAAGCAGTCGGAGGCCAGAGTCGCTACAGCAACAAGCAACAAAGCTGCCCCTTAACTCCAAGCCCTAGCTCCATTCCAGTGACCAATCCACCACATTCAAGGTATGATAAGGTGTTTGGATTGATTCTTCTCTCAAATGTATGCAAGTTTGGAGAGGGTTAAGGTGTTTGAGACTATAAGGATTGCTCTCTAGGGTATTGGTAGTCTTAACCTTCGTTCATATGAAATTAGGGTCTTATTTTCATTCGGCCACAATTGAGAGTTGGTTGGCTACAAGGATAATCAAGAAGATCAAGTGTGGAAAATTTTGGGCAATCTTACTCAATTGAGTTTCAGGCGAAGCTCTCTGTGTAATTGATATTCATATTCTGATGATGTTTATTAAAATCTCGCCTAATACCATGAAATTTGCTTAACCGAGATTCCAAATGCAGCACTTGAACTTTTTCTTAAGCTCTTCAACCTCAATGACTGATAATATTACAAATGAAATGAAATGAATGCATGGAAAGTTTTGCAAATACAATTGAAACGTTTGACACTTAATTTGCCAGTCATAATAATCAACCTAACACATGACATCTTTATTCGATGAAAAAATAGTAGAAAAGAAGAGAATATGACACAAACACCAAGGATTGATATGGTTCAGCAGAAGCCTACATTCATTGGTATTAGGTGATGAATTCACTATAGCAAATAAAGAATACAAAAGTGTTTACACACTTAAAGGAGAACTCAGAAATATATAATAAAAATATATATATATTTTTAAAACTTTTTGAAGCTCTCACATGCTAATTCAAAGTCTCTTCCCATGTGGAGGGCCTTTAGGCAAAGCCACCAATTCCTTTTGGCATTGTTTATTTATAAAACTTCAATATTCATTCTTCTATGGACATGGAATATCTTTTGTTTCTAGTAGATAAGAAGTAATTTTCTTGTTTATTAAGAAATATTTCATCGGAATTTATGAGATTTTGCCAGATTAGGCAGAAATCTCATCGAATTCAATGAGATTTCGCCAGATGCGGTTAAAACTCACCGGATCTACTTGAAATATCACCGAAATTTGGGTTTTTTCGCCAAGAACTGGAAATTTTTTGCCGGAATCTAAAAATTTTCGCCAGAATCTTGGTTTTTCGCCAAACGGTTTAGGTTTTTCCAGTTTTGAGGGGGGAGGGAAACCGAAACCGACCCGCCGGAGTCGGTTTCTGGTGGAGAAGACCCGCCGCCGACCGCCAGAGTAGTTAGGTTGACCGGTGTCGGATTGGATCCGGTCAGTTTCTTCAGGTGGGTCGGGTCTTCGGATGGGTTTGGACAGCCCTAATAAAAGCTAATAAAAATAAAATTTATTTTTAAAAATAAAATGTTGGTTGAATTATAAGACTTCTTGCTTCCTTCTAATATTAATAACATCGTTGAAGTTTTTCTCAAAAAAAAAAAAAAACACTGCTGAAGTCAAAATCTCATTGAAATCAAATCTATATATCTATATATATATATATATATATATATATATATATGTAGAGAAAATTTAGAGAAAATTCAATTAGATTCTACAATTGAAGTTCAATTTTGCGTCATGTGTCCTAAATTATTTATTTTTAAAAAGAGTTTTAATTCTTTATTTTTAAGTCAAATGTGGGACTACATTATAAATATTCATCCAAGTGAGTTATTGTGTACAAAAACTAAAGAGTCTAGAATTAATGAATAAAAAAAAATAAAAATTAAAAAATGGACAATTTACATTTTCTACCTAATAATATTCTCACAAGACTTTTTAAAGAGTTAAAAAAAAAATATAAGAATGACTATCAATTATATTTAAATTATATATGTAAACTATGCATCTTAATGTATATCAATGCATCTTTTAAATATAAATATATATATATAGGTAAACCTGAGAGAAAACCCAATTAAGTTTCAAATTTAAATTCAATTAGAGTTTAATTTTGCGCCACATGTCCCATCTAATCTAAATTTTAAATTTTTGTGCCAAGTGAGTTAATTCAGTGTAAAAATTGGATTTCAATTAGAGTTTAATTTTGCGCTATGTATTCTGTGGGGTCAATGAATCTGGCTACCTCGGCCCAAGGCCCACGCCGAGGAAGAAGAAACGTCCGAGGACGAACAGAGAAAATCCTAACTACTAAGAAGCAACGCCAAGGACAATCATGTCCTCGGTGAACCGAGATCATAGAAGGGAAGGGCAGCGCGCCATCAAGGGCGGTTTCGTAGAGCGTCCTAAGAAAGAGGACAAGTACCGTGGGTCAGCCATGGGAGCCTGGGAGAGCAATTCAGGGAGAAACTGTCACCTCCACATTAAATACCCACAACTAACGTTCTGACTGCATTAATGAGGAGATAACTCCTAAACAGTGCCGCTTTGGTTGCTGCAACTCACAAAAGATTTGGGACAGCGGCTGATGGGACAATCACTCAAGTAGTGACCTGCACGACCAACAAATGAAGGACCAAGATCAACCTAAAGAGGGTATAAAATGTAAAGAGGTCCTCTAGAGAAAGGATCGGAGATTGGAAGTAGAAAACACTGTAATAACCTGTATCATCTTTGTAACCTCTGTATCCAAGCATTGAAGAGATAATAAGAACATGATAGCTCCTCGGACCAACGTCCAAGACAAATTTGAACACTTAAGGCCCGTTTTCCTACTATTCAGTTTACCCATACCCATGTTTATTCGTTGCTATCCTCACTAAGGCCTAGCTCTTAAACCCATCCTCTACAAATTTATTGTTTAGGGCAAGTTGGGTCTGAATCCACTTTTCCAACAGTAGAAGTGCTTAGACCCAGTCCCTACATATTCCATCTAATCTAAGTTTTTTTAATTTTTGTGTCAAATGAGTTAATTTAGTGTAGAAAACGAGGAGTTCAATCTAAATAAACCATAAAAAAAACCTAATCATGTAACTAAAAACAATTCAAATTTATAACTCATCTATATATATTAATAGACAAAACTAAGAGAAAATCCAATTAGATTTTAATTGGATTCTCAATTTTGTGCCATGTGTCCTATTTAATTTTTAATTTTGTGCCACATGAATTATTGAGTGTAAAAATCAAAGAGTTCAAATCTAATCCATCTAAGTTTTTTATTTTTCTGGCAAGTGAATTATTAGGTGCAAAAACCGAAGAATTTTAAACCAATTAAATTTTAAATCACACACACACACATATAATGAGAAACCATTCCATATTTTAGAAATGTATAATTTTTAAAAAAAGTGCAAAATAATACCATGTATAATTTAAACATCTTCTAAAATTGTTTATTGTACCCTTGCATATGCACAGGGCTATACACTAGTTTATATAGCATACCATGACTATGTACGGTTCATATATATATAAACCAAATTTTAGAAAAAATTCAATTAGAATCAAAATTAGATTTTGATTTTGTTAGTTTTTCATACAAATTTAAATTGTTTATATTTTTGCTGTTATTTTTTCTATGAACTAATGAGCATATTTTTTATACAGTTTCTATTCAGATATTTTGTATGCGAAGATATTGAACGTACAAACTATAATTGAACTAAACAATCTCATGCACCTATCCTCATTCAATTTAGGAGATACTATTTAATCAATTTATTATTTTATTTTGTGTGGTATTTAGTAGAATTTTACAGACAATAATTGTGAATTAATATTGTATATGTAGTATCTAATAGTGATTTTCAAAATTATATATGTAATAACAATTTAATGAGAAACTTGGCATAACCAATATCATGAAAATTGCAAGGAAAAACTATTTTAGTACCTCCAAATGTCCTTCCAAATTTCCTGGTCAAACTATATCATATATGTTTAATAACTCAAACTAAAATCAATAGTACCATTACAATTCATCAATCCTATGCGTAAGTAAGGATTACATACTAATAGTACGTAATATATAAAAACAACATATGAGAGTAAGTTCAATTAAGAATCTAAATTAGATCTTAATTTTTTGATATATATATTTTTAAAATTAGATTCTAATTACATTCTAATTGTGGTGCCAAAGTGTTATTTTAATTATTATATTTTTATTTGATATCAAGTATTTCTGTATTTTAAATACACTCCATTTTCATTCTAAGTATCCTCCAAATTATATTTTAATAGTTAAAATTTTGTGCACTGCATTGGAAGCAGAAAGTTCAACATAATATGATTTTTTTTTTTCTTTCATTTATTTTTTTCTCCTCTCATTATGAGGTCTCCGAGACACGACCGTGTTTCCTTGGTTGGTTTGGGCCAGCTAAGTTTTTATAAAGTTGAGCGGTTTTGAAATTCACAAATGGGTAAAATAGTAAGTTTGAAATAACCCAAGAGTAAAAATGTCGTTTGAATCATTCAAGGGACATAAGTATCACTCCAAAACATCACGATCAAAACAACATGAAGAACATAAAGATTGAACCACCTAATTAAAAAATCAAGCCACATCAAGAATTAACGGCTAGCATATTAATGCATGAGCCATGTAATTATGAAGGATTAAATTTCATTGGTCCTAAATTGGATTAGTTAGAACTGATGTCATGTCAAAGTTTAATTTGTTTATTTTTATGGATTAGTTAGAACTAATTTCATGTCAAAGTTTAATTTGTTTATTTTTATGAAAATGAAGTAATTTAGATTAATCATAAAATTAAGAAATAAAGCCTTAGATTTGGTTTTTTTTTTTTAACTAACCCACCCAGGCTCGGCCCTAGGCCTAGGCCATTTAAGCCATGGCCTAAGGCCCCCCTAACATAGAAAGGCCTCTAAATTAATATGGGGCAGTAACTTTTTATTTTTTCTAATTAAAAAAAGAGTGAGTTATTTGCCTTTTTTTTATTATCAAATAGGTCTTATAAATTAATATGTCACCCATCACAACAAGTAATAAGTAATTTAATACTCATTTTATTATTTTATTGAAATGTCACATCAATTTGTAAGTTTTTTATAGTAAAATTTGTAGTAATTTTAGTATCTTCTCCATGCACAAAATATTATGAATCAATAGAAATACAACAAAATTACCAATTCACCATTAAGTGAATGAAAGATGCTAAAACTAATACAGATTTTATGACAAAAAACTTACAAACTAATGAGGCAGGAATATGATTAGTGTCACTCAAATAATATAATAAATAAATGTTTTGAACAACTTATTTTTATTGGTGACACGTCAGTTTATAAAACTACATAGTAAGTATCATTAGCTTACTGTGGGTGAATTAGTCTTATTAATTAGTAGGAATTACTAATAGATTTGAAATAAAAAATTTACAATATAAAAAATAAAATAAATATTATTTAAGTGATATTTAGATATAAAAAGACCCTTTTAATATTTCGCCTTAGGCTTCAAACTATCTTGGGCTGAGCCTGAACTCACCTTGTCAAAACTTGTCAATATTCAAATATCCATGACCATGGCATCATTGACTCACACTCACATTGTCCTCCTAGTCCAACTCTTGATCTTATCAATAGCAACAATCTCATAAGTGAAGGCCAAGCTTTTCAAGACCCCTTCCTCCCCTCCTTAGAAATTGCGATCATCTTCTGGATCCCAGCCACTAATACAACACCCCATAAGCCCAACTATGACCAACCAAACCTATTCTATCACCCATATCCAAATGCGTCCATCCACAGAAACATACCATTTCCAAATGCCTCCTCCTCCCCCTCATATAACTTTATCTCCATCCACAGGGTCATCTTGAGCATTGTAATGGGTCTCCTAAGTGGCATTGTTTGTGGAACCCTTATTGGCTTTACCATGTTCCTCGCTTGGTCTCTCTTCGCTCATAACTTCTTCTCTGACGATTAGCTTAACCCTTGGAAGCTTGGCTATGTCTAGATTCCCATCACCACCATTAAGATCAGATGGCAAGTTAGCACCAAGCTTGTTTTACTTGATCCTTGAATACTACTAAATTATAAAAGCATTAGCATTAGCCTAATGCATTTTTAGCCAAAATTGACTCCTAAAACTCCACTTTTTGTTACTTTAGCTATTCTACTATTCACAAACCACTACATCAGACTCAATACTTTATCATTATTCTATTTAAATATTATTTTTGTTCTCTCTCGAAATAATTTGTTTTCACTGTTTTTCCCTAATTCAACGTATCTTCCAACATCAACAAATCCAAACAAACAAAACACAGCCATGGCTAATGCCTACAACCTAATCAAACAATCAATGTCATCCCTCAAACCTAGATAAAATAAAAAATAAAAAAAACACCCAAACTAAACAAACGAAACATAGATCAAATAGACCCACATTAGCAAAAAAAGAAAAAAGAAAAGAAAAAAAAAAGGACCCACAACGATGACCTAAGATAGCAATGCACCACCATGATGGCAACCCATAACAACTGTCATCCATTACCCATTGCAAGTTTGGGACCTAGCCACCGTCCTCTACCGCTAAATCAACCCAGATTGTGACCTTAGGGGTGTGCCTCCTGCTAAAACTGACTCGATTTGACTTAACCTGTGGGGTTAGGTCAGTTTTTAGGGGTTGGTGGGTTGAGTTGAGTTTTGAAATTTGTTTTTATAGTGGGTTAGGTTGGGTTTGAATTATAAGATTTATAAATCTGCATAACCCGACCCGACCCACCTATATTTAATATATATTTAAAATTAAAAAAAATATATGTAAAAATATATTATAGAATTTTATTATTTACTTTTTTTTACCCCTTTTCCTAAATAGAATCCAAACCCTAAGTTATGCTCATATAGTTTGTGTTGGTTTGATGTTATGCTCAAAATTATTTGGTTATAAATTTGTTCTTATTTGTGGTAGTGTTGTTCTAATTCTCAATGTAATATTAATAATAGTAATGAAAAACAGTTCAACCCATGGTTCTAACTTGGTCCATGTGGGTTAGGATGAACCCTTGTTATGGGTTGGATTCTTTTTAACCCACCATGGTGGGTTGGACTGAAAAAACCCCTCAATCTGACCCATACATATTCCTACGTGACCCAACCATCTTAACTACCTGGCATCCACCGCTGTATCGACCAACACATGCTTAGACGGCCAAATTGATCAACCCAAGACAGTTTTGCCTACTTTGTTGGACTCAAGTTTGAGAGAGCAACCTGTTAATGGCGTGGAGAGAGAATGAAGAAAAAGAGAGAGAGAGAGAGTAAAAAAAGAATTAAAATGGTTTATTGAACTACAATAGCCTTTGCTTCATCTATATAGACACTGTTTAGTGTTTTGAGAAAAAAATGGGTAAATTTTGGCTAGGCAGCTCTTTGATGAGGCTGTTGCAAATCCTCTGATAGGACTAAATAAGAAGGGTGAACATATATTTTCCTTCGACAAAAAAATAAATATAAGTGCTATAGTGCCCCAAATTTTAAAAATGGATATATTGGAGTCCTTGGGGCCAAGGATTAGATGGCAACACAAATATTATAAGAAGGTAGTAATTTACAAATACCACAAAGGTTACAGTTGACGCAAAAGGAGACCAAGCACAAAGCCAAAAGCCAAAAGCCAAAAGCCAAAAGACGCAAAGAAGACCAAGAAGATACTATCATCGAAATCCATGGCCATGGCCTCACTGATTCATCGTGTCATCCTGGTCCAACTTCTGATCCTATCGGTGGCAACAATCTCAGCGACGGCCAGACCTTGCAAGACCCTCTTCATCTCCTCCTACTCTTTCTCCTTCAAACCCGTTAACCAACAAAACCCTTCTTCTTCATCCTCGGGATTCGTCACCGTCTTCACCGAGATCAGCCACTTCAACCCAAAACCCCAAATGCAAGAACAGCCCTTCCCCACCACCACTGAGATCTTCCTCTTCCGTGACCCGATCCACCGCAACGACATGCCGTTGGGGTACAGGAAACCCCAACAACCCCTCGCTTCCTACGACTTCAGCTCCCTCCGTGACCGCACCAAGGACATCTTGAGTGTCGTCGTCGCTCTCCTCTTCGGCGTTGGCTGCGGGGCCCTCACCGCCGCCACCATGTACCTCGCTTGGTCTCTCTTCTCCCACCGCTTCTCCTCCTCCGACTACTCCACTTTCCCCTCTTCTTTCTCCGACGACGACGACAACGATGACGATGATGCCAATCCCAAGAAGTTCGGCTATATTAAGATTCCCGCTGCCACCGATTCTCTGCCTGCTCCGGCTCCGGCTAAGTGAACGGTATGAAAGTATATGATTATCGCTATTATGTTATATGGTATTGTAGTCAATTTGGAGCTATTGAAGCTTGTCTCTCTTTTTAGTGTGGATTGTGGACTAATTGTTTATAATAAACAAAAGAGAGAACAAGTGTGCTACTTTTCTGGTCTGTATTACTCAATTTACGACTTTATTGTCTTATATTCTAATACTTTAAATGTGATCATGTACTTTGTTTATGTTATTTATGATTTTTGTTGGGTTTCGTTATTTTGTTGTGATTCAACTTTGATTATCATATCTGATTGAGTTCGAAATTGGGTTTAATTTTGTAGTTCTGATTGTGTTCTACGTTAGACTACAGCCATATGGCTTTTCTGTTTTTGTATTTTGCCTGAGTATAGAGCTGCTTTTGCATAATTGACTAATTGTTCATATTTTCAATTGGGATTGCCTAAAATGAACAAGTTCTTGTGCATAATCGTGCATCTTGCCTGCGGTACAATGTTAATTCTGGAGTTGGTGCTTTTGTTGCAGTCTTCTCTTTTTCCAAAACTTATGTACCCAAAAAAAAAAAATATTTTGGCCTTTTGAAACGCAAGCTGTTTTGAAAGCCATGCCATTAGGTACAATTTTCGTCCAAATGTTGTGAAGCATGTCAGATTCTTTGGATGGCACCTACAGTGGTTATTTATTTATTGATAATTCAATAGTTCATGAGGAGGGGGATTTGAACCCTGGATGTCTTTGTTGGAAACTCTAGGAGGTGCCAAACATTTGAGCTACGAGTTCTTGGCAAATGGCACTGGCAATGTTGTGGGCCAAATCTTCTAAAGTTTTAAGCCTACACTGGGTAGCTCAATTGCTTGGCCTCCCATGATGTCTCTAGTTCAAGTCTTGGGATTACCTG
The DNA here is from genome assembly GCA_030021035.2 of Notholithocarpus densiflorus. Taxonomy (NCBI): domain Eukaryota; kingdom Viridiplantae; phylum Streptophyta; class Magnoliopsida; order Fagales; family Fagaceae; genus Notholithocarpus; species Notholithocarpus densiflorus. Next base: position 3,492,550 of record JARYZH020000031.1, read on the forward strand.
ATACATAGTTCCTGTGAACAGGGTATCCGGGGTTTACTTGACAGGGATGGGTACATGAAGTGGCCTTGCCTTGAAGAGTTTCCTTGTCATAAAAAAAAGGTTCTAAATTAGATTGATTGATATGCAAAGCCAAGTCTTTTGATGAGGCATGGAGTAAACAGTGGTTTTGGCATATCATTACATGGTCCCCTTTGTATAATCCATTGATGTGATAGATGTCATTTCTTTCTCTTTACAATGATAACTGACTAAGTTAACTTTAGACTTAAGAGTATTGCATTCATTCAGCAGGTATCTTGTTCTTAGTTCAAATAGAATAGTAGGTAGAACCGTAGAAGTAATAAGTACTTCGAAATGTTGTCTGAATTCAACACCCTATATATCATATGGCCCTTTCATTGTGTAGATAGAACACAGTAGAATATGAACATGATTGAACATGCATGTTGATTTCTGATTTGCCTTGCCAACTTGAAACAGGGCATGGCATAGCTAAAAATGTAGGTGATGGGGCTCGATGTTATTCATAGATGAATTAATAGATAAGTATGGGATGCATAAATAAGATACATATATACTTGCATATGCTTGCATTTATATGATTAGTTTGTGTTTCAAGATTAGAAATTATTTGTGGGTTATATTTGTTGAATAATTGCATTATGTAATTATATTTCATTTGGGTTTGAGTAGGGCATTTAGTGGCCCTTTAGGGTCACCTAATCCTTTCCTAATAGGTCGGGTTTGGGTAACCATTAAGAGTTGTGGTGGCTTGGGGAATGGAAATAGTAAATCCCTCAAAAATCCAAGTGGATTCATGTATGCATCTAGGGTGGTTAATGAATTTACCAACTCAATAGGGTCTGTGGGACTTGATGGGACATAATTGGCAGCCCCCTTTAAAGACTTATAAATTGCGACAGAAAGCTGGTTGTAATGCTCAAGCATTAATTTGGGATGTTTTGGATGATGGAGAGCTCTCTGGGGGACCTTGCTTAGTCCGTCTAAAGTTGAATTGAGTCTTATGTTATTGTTTGTTTTTGTTTATTTGCTGCTGGATCAGTTTTAATTAAGTTTTACTAGAATGAGGGCAATTTAGTAATTTGAAAATTCCTCGAATGGTCTGTCCTTGGTTGTACTGAAGCCCATTAATCTTATTTTGTTTTTTGAATCCTTTTTTCTATTTGGTTTAGAAGTTCTTAAGTACTTTTTTTTTTTTTTTGGTTATAAGTAATCCTAATCATTCTAGTAATAGGTTATTTAGAATTCCTAGTCTTTCTAAGAAAGGATTTAGAAATAGCCTATATAATGGCTTTATTGTATTCGATAATATTGATAGATTTTAATAGCTTTCCAACTTTTTTCAAGCTTTGAGGTGTGATTGTTTTCTCCTACCTAAGTGTGACTGCTTAGGAAAGCCTAGGTGTGATTGCCCAGTGTTTTATCTTTCTTTATTTGATGTTCTTTTCATTGTTTTAATACCAAACAGCCATCAACACATTCAATATCTTATCAAGAATCTAGTTTAGTGCTGAAATTCCTAAAAATCCTACATCAAATTCCTAAAATTTGATGCAGATAGAAAATTGCAATAAAGAAACAAAGACGAAAAATTATAAAAAATTAAAATCCTAGGAGTCAGTGATGGGAACGTAACTGGCAGTTTCCTTTGAAGATTTTTTTAATTTGGGATGTTGCAGATGATGAAGAGTTCTCTTGGGACCTTCCTTAGTCAGTCTAAAGTTGAATTGACTCTTATTTGATTGCAGTTTCCTTTAAAGACTTTTTAATTTGGGATGTTTCAGATGATGAAGAGTTTTCTTGGGACCTTCCTTGGTCAATCTAAAGTTGAATTGACTCTTATTTGATTGTTTGTTTTTGTTTTTCCCTGTTGGATTGGTTTTAATTAAGTTCTCCCAGTTTAAAGACAATTTGGTAAATTCCAGGTCTTCTGGAATGGGCTGACCTTGGTTGCACCAAAGGCCTTTTCGCCTCACACCTCGGGGCCTTGGGCGATATAAGGCCTTGGCATCTTAAGTTTGCCTTTCACCTTTAACTACCTTGACCCTAATTCTAGTTGACTTAGGAAAGCCAACTATTGATTTACAAAAATATGCTTGATTCGAAGAAATTAAATGAATTACTAATAACCTAATTTACGTCCAAGACTTGACCAATAAAAATATAATTGACTTCTAATATTAACAAAATATTTAATTTGTAGGTTTCATAAATTTTATGTACATAATTGACTTTGCAGTTCTTGAATTTTGTCTAGGGTAAAAGAAAATTTGATTTCTTTTTGTAAGGCTTGTGGCTTTTATAGAAAAATGCTAGATAATCCTTTTTTTCTTCTTCTTGCAAAAATTTAAGAATTCTTTTTCCATTTCTGTCTCGTTTGTATCTTTATCAAGTGAGGTGGGTCTGGTATCAGTGGTTAAGGTTGAAACCCAACTTGTCTTAGGATTGGGCTTGAAATGGGATATTTGAGTTAAATTTGGGTTTTTGGGTGACCTTTTTGGCATTCACCTAATCAATTGCCATCTATAGGTCTAGGGTACTTCAAATTTTTTGTAATAGAATAGTCTATTGGTGTGGAGTTGCAACTAGAGGGTTTGTTTGGTAGAGAGGAAAGAAACATCTATTCCTTTGTTGTTCGGTTACTTTGAAGTTGTGGGATATGGTTTTTGGTTTATTTGGAGTTTGTTGGGTTATGCCAATGTCTGTTGTTGAGCTTCTTACTTGCTGGCAAGGTCGATTTGGTCACCATCGTAATGGATATATATGGATTGTTGTTCCTCATTGTTTGATGTGGTGTATTTGGAAGGAAAGAAATAGTAGGTGTTTTGAAGAGAATGAGTGTTCTATGCTTGATCTCAAGCTTCTATTTTTTAGAACCTTATTGGATTGGTTCTTAGTGCGGAGAAACCAACCTTTTTCTTCAATTTTGGATTTATTTGATTTATGTAATTTTTGTATTTGATATGTATACCCCTGTATACTCCCTGTGTACTTGAGTGTCTCTTTTTTTGATATCAATAAATCTTTATTACTTATAAAAAAAAAAAAAAAAAAAAAAGTGAGAAAGAAAATGTAAAAGGCTGAACATAAAAAGGAATGAAGAGATTAATATTTTTATTATTAGTATTTGGTTGAAGGGATAGAAAAGGGTAGAGAATAAGTATTTTGTATTACATTCCTATTATATTCTTTTGTTGAATTTCTTTTAATAAACTTTATCTATGTAAGACACTTTCTCTTATTTTCCTCCCATTTTGGAAGATTAAAATGGGGGCCTGGATATAAAATGTCCATCACTCCCTTATTCCTTCCATTTTTCCATTCTACTGAACAAGAGAAATTACAATCCATCTCTTCTGTTCTCTCAACCTTCTTCGATCCTACCATGTTTCCTCCCAACCAAATGCATTCAAAAGGTCTTTTTATTGTTAAATGGATGGATTCATTTGGTATTTAAGTCCTAAACCCCACTTGTTAGGGGTTGAACTTGAGATGGGATAATTTTATCTTATTCTAGCTTTGGAGGATCTTCCCAGCCTTATTTTATCTCTTGAGATGGGACTGATGGTGATCTTTTGAGATGGAAGTTGATAAAAAACGGGGATTTTACTATCTGCTCATATTATCATAAGTTACATGGCTCTTCTTCCGTTGTTTTTCCATGGAAAGGAATTTGAAAGGTTAAGGCACCCCGGCGTGTCTCTTTCTTTGTTTGGATAGCCGCATGGGATAGGATCCTCACGAGCGATAACTTGCGGCTTAGAGGCTTTGATTTTGTTGACTGGTGTGTTATGTGTCGTTGCTGTGGTGAGACAGTGGATCATTTGTTGTTACATTGTGGAAAGGCTTATCGGCTGTGGTGCTTTGTCTTTAGGATTTTTGGGATTTCTTGGGTTCCCTCATGTACGGTGTCAGATTTTCTATTTAGTTGGTGGAATTGGTTGGGGAAGCATTCATCTTACATTTGGAACTTAGTTCTGTCATGTTTGATGTGGTGTATTTGGAAGGAACGCAATCGGCGGACGTTTGAGGATTTGGATAAGGACCAAATGCTTGCTCTCTTTTCTGGTTCCCTGTTTGATTGGGCTAGGGCTTGGAGACTCACATCTAGTGACTCTCTTCCTCTATTCCTTAGCTCTCTTTCTTTGTAATTAATGTCGTTTTATGTTTTTGCTTTTCCATCTTTTTTGTACTTTTGATATGCTGGTGCTAATTTGCATCTAGCAGTTTTTGAATATATTTTTTCTTACTTTTCAAAAAAAGAGAGGATCTTCCCAGCCTTCAACCAACCCATTGCCATCCCTAGGTCTAAGTTTTTTGTTTTCTTTTGGCTTGGGGGGTGGGGCAAGGATGATGTAATTCACAGAATTTAGTTGGTATAAACGCTTCTTTCTGTTTGTGAAATCATCCTTACATTTCTGATTCTCCAGTGAATTTTCTCTTTTCCTAATAGAAATTTTAAATATAATGCATTATACAATAATAGCCATGCCATACAATTTTAATTTTTGAAGCTTCCTGTTGTAGTTAGATGGTAACCTAGGAGGCATGGCTACATGTGTGTCCATGGAGTGTCTGGTAAAAAAATAAAATAAAATTGGGACACAGCCTCAACATGGTTGCGACGTGCTCTCGATATGGCTTAAAAAAAATTAAAAGAAAGAAAAAGAAAAAATCACTGATTTGCATCCCTACCGTGATAACGAGGACCATCAATCAATAGAACAAAGGCTTCAAACAAATTTCTTTCTTTCTCATTCTAGAATAGCTTCTCTCATCTCTCTCATACTCTCTCTATGTTGTGCCATCGGCGATCCTCAGCTTTCTCATTGTCAACCTTGTCAGCCATCCTCAGTCAGATTGGCGACCTGTCATGGCCATCACACCATCTGATTTATCAATGCTCTATCGCTGATCGCTCCTCATTCTTAGTTCTACATTTGTCTCGCCTACTTTCCCCTGTTTTGTTCTCTATGTTTTTTTATTTTATTTTTCTCATTTTTGTTTTTAGAGAGTTCTATTCTCTCGTATCTATCAAAACAAGGGGTTTTATTTATTTATAATTGTTATAAAGTATAATAGTTTTGGTTAAGTGCTTAAGATTGTTGTATACCAATAAATTATGGTCCTGTTAAATTTTTCACTTTTATTTTTTTACATGAATTGTTTTACAAGTATAAAGTTATTGTTAAAACTATTATTTATTAATATATTACGTTCTTTTGAAGATAATGAGAGATCTATGCCAGACCTCAAGTTATTTTTCTTTAGAACTTTATTGGATTGGTTGTCAGCTTTGCGAAACCAATCATTTTCTTCTTTTCTAGATTTTCTTGATTTATGTAATTTTTGTGCTTGATTTGTTGACCCCTGTACACTTCCAGTGTACTAGGGTGTCCCTTTTTTGATATCAATAAATCTTGTTACTTATCAAAAAAGAAATATGTTATTGTTAAAAATGATCCTTTATTAAAAATATATGTTATTGTTAAAAATGATCCTTTATTTGCACTGTTTTATTTATTTATTTTTGAAGTTGATTTATTTGTAGTAAATAAATAATAAAAATTTGATTGCTACTAATAAATTATGCCCTAAAGTATACCTAAACTAATTATTAATTAATAATCAAATAATTAATTTCCGTGTTCTTGTTTTTCAAGAATTATCGTGTCTCGTGCTCATGTCCGTCCATGCTACCATCCTGAATTGTTCCTAGTATAATAGTATTTAGATTCAGTTTAAGGTTTTGAGGCATTTATATTTGGAGAAGCAGTTGCAAGCTAAATGATTCTAATATTTTATGATTTTAGAAAATTAGTTGAAATGTAACTCTGTATTCATTTCAAGGTCCATAGCCAACCATAAGTATTGGCTTGTTTTATGTGTTTCAGGGGCCAAAGAAGCTACACTATTGAGTATATTTTTGTGAAAACTGAAACTTTCATTTTATAAATGAACATCATGTAGAGTTTGTAGATCGAATCTATTTTGAGCCTGTTGGGGTCAATTTGTAAATTTCATGTAGCAGTGGTTTGGAGAGGGAAACTTCCTGGCTGAGAAGGATACTTTTTGTCAGGTTTGGTCAAACTTTTAACTTATATGAAAGAAAAAGATCAGAAGACTCACCAAGTTATAACTTATATATTTATATGAATGCTTGCAGTAGCAAGGGCAAATTTGGTGCATTTTAAATCCCTGGGAGGGCTAGGTATCAGAATTTGTAGCATACTATGGATTTTCAAGGGTGCAGCAGTATGTAAATAGGGTTGGGGAAAAAAAAAGTTGTGTTGCCATTCTTTTTTGTAGAATTTGCAACATTTGGAGATTAATGGCCTATTGGATTTAACTTTTTATCTGATCCCCCAAATTTAGTGAGAAAAGGGAGAGGGTAAGGAGGAGATGGGGATCATGTGATGAATGACGAACTATGATCTTATTTTCAGTTGCTTGTTGGTGTAAACCATGCCTCCCTGTTGTTGACATAGGTGTGAAGTATGACTAATCAAAAAGACATAGGTGTAAAGTATGAACTTTTATGAGCAAAATTTATGAATGCTTATTTTTGGCTGAAGTGGAATTATTCTGCCTATTATTCATGAATGCTTATCTTTCTCTCTAATGGCAAAGGAAGTGGAATTATTCTGCCTATTTTTGGCTGAAGTGAGGTGCATAGATAACTTCATATTTCACCTTATGAAATAGGAATTACAGAAGTGAAGTTTTGAGAGTTAATTCTGTTTATCAGTAAGTTTCTGATATTCTTGATTATTGCAGTTATTTACGTGGTTCCATGTAAGGAGACAAAGAATTCCCATTGAGAACTGAATAGGAGATGAAATTGAAGTTTTGAGAGAGAACTTCTTATTGGTAAGATTTTGAGAAATGTTGGTCATTGCAGTATTTATGTGGTTGCGGATGAACCTGTAAGAATTAGACATTTGATAGGTTAGTCATTGTTTTTTACATGTGGCCTATTATTTTGCATCTCGAGTGTTGCTAGAGTGTTGCTATAAGCTTAAATTGTGGTTTAATGGCAGGTAATCAGAAACAGTTTCATTTCATACAATAATTGTGGTGGGATTCATCGGTCTATCATTTTTCTTTTGATAGATCATCTGTGTATCATTGGGATGACAGTCACTAGTGGTGCTAATAGAAGTGTCAAGTATTTACGATGGCTCACGCACGCTCTGAAATGAGAGCGTTTTATGTCATGCAACAGCTGCTATGGCTTCGGGCTTGTGCGATATAGGAATAGGATATATAATCATTCTATTCAAAGCTACGATGATTTGAGTCCATTTAAGCCACGTCCACATTTTTATTAATTCATAATTAAACTACTATATTTTTTTTCCCTTTTTCTTTTATTTTGTTTGCCCCGTTGCAGTTACTTTCCTCTTAACACACACACACACACACTCTCTATTTCTCTCCAATTTTTACTTCCATTCAACTCCCAATCAATCAAAAGACATCATAGTTAGGGCAACTTGGAAAAACTCTCGTAGCGGTGAACAGAGATGAGTATTAGTGGGCTTCTGGTGGTGCAGTGAACGAAGATATTAGTGGGCTTCTGGTGGTGATGCGGCTCACACAAAGATGCGGTAATTGACGGCAATAAACAGGAACTAGGAAGGAGGGTTCAATGGTGAAGTATGGGATAGCCATCTGTGCTTCACGTTTTAAAATCCCTTGGCTTTCATTGCCCATATATAGGGTGACAATTTTTAACCAAACCCGTTAAGCCACTCATAACCCACCTAAATCAGGTAAGTTTTGACTCAACTCAATTAAAGATTTGGGTTAAATGGGTAAGGACTCAAATGGTTAACCAATTAAATGAGTATTAATGGGAAAACCCGTTGGGTATCCAATGGGTACCAAGTTTTTTCCCCCCCAAATTTCAACTATTCTAACACCAAAACCCTTAATTCTTAAGTCCTTGACCCCTCTTTTCACGTTATTTATTTTCTTGAATTTTCTCTCTTTTTCTCACAATTTTAAATTGTAAATCCTTTTAACCCTCTCTCACGCTGAGGCCTCCATAGCCAAAGATTTGAGCTCCTCTCATTAGTTGCCGCCACTTGCCACTATCGTGATGATTTTTAAACTCTTGAAGCTCTCTTCTCTATCTCATTTTCTCTCTCCTCACAACTCCATGGCTGAAATAAGGAAGAAGCTTCTTCTCTGCTGCCACTAGTCACTGTTGTTAGCCGCTGCCGCTGGTGGAGCTACTCCCTCTTTGGTTCGATTAGACCCAAACAAACACCCTCTCTCTCTCACATTGAAAAACTTGTTTGAATCGATTTTCAAATTTCGCCGAGATCGATTGAGTTTGGGCTTTAGATGAAAAATTTCCTTTATGTTTTGTTGAAGCCTTGTTTGGTTGTTGAGAAAGCTTAGGCTTATGAAAAGAAAATAGAAGAACTGGTATGGGGAAACTAAAGAGAGATAGTAGGAAATTTCAAGTCTTTGAATTTTTTTTTGTTTTTGTTTTTGAGAACACTGTCTTTGATTTTAATAGGTTAAATGGATGGGTTTAGTATTAAATGGGTTGAGTGGATAATGAGTATTTAGTATATATCTAAATGGGTAAATAGATAATTATGTACCCGTCTCATTTATGACCCAATCTAAAACCCAACACAACCTGCCCAATTGTCACTCCTACGAGTTGAGAGAGAGGAAGAGAGAGGGGGGGGGGGGGGTAAATCAAGCGTGAATATGCTATTTTATTTAGGGCATTCTTGTCATTTATGTTTGATATTTTTAGGTATGGGCACAAATTTTGAATTTAACAAAAATATTAAAGGGAGGAGTAATTTGCCAATTACCATTCAATGATAGGGAAATATTGTTCAGTTGTATAATTTAGAGGAAAAATGCAATTAACCCTTTTTGATGATTGAAGAATTTATTCTTGATATTATTAGTAATAGTTTTCTGAATAGCAGTAAGTGCATTTCATATATCTATGTAATGTGAGAAGTCCTAATTTTATACTAGGATCCTTTGTAGCCTTATTGTCTCTTTTTTTTTTTTTTTTTTCCTACTTAATTATGGACTTGCATTTACAATCATGTTTAATAACAAAGTCATATGCAAATTGGAATGAAGAAAAAAAAGAAAAAAGAAAAAAGAAAAAAGAAAATCCATTCCTTAAGTAACAGTGAAAATTGTCACTACATGTCAATATATCGAGGAAAAAAAAAAAAATCGTTGTTAAATCTTATACCTATTGCAGTGGCTAACTGGCTATTATTGCTAAAAGAACCATAATAGTGTGAGAAAAATCTCTATTACAAGAGATGCATCTCTTATGTATTAGTAATATGCAGAATCTCTATTATATTGTGTGTGAAGCCCACGGGTGGATAGAGTTCACACAATGTGAAAAAATATTACATATAACTGATGCATAAAGAAACTTTTTTCTCACTATAGGTGATGAACAAATTTATTTTTGATTTCGTGAAGAAAACACCTTTTGCGAGCCTATATATATATATATATATATATATATATTTTTTTTTTTTCTTGCTTGCTTTCTTTTACGAGGAGATTCATGGTTCAAATTCTCCATTCCCTTGTTATTGTAACAATTGAATGATTAAAAAAAAAAAAAAAATTCATCTTCTTTTAGTTCACTCTCTTACTGGGGAGCATCATACTCAAATAGATAACACCAAGATAATCAAGGTCTTATGTGGGTTACTTAATTAAACATAACTGGTCCATGGTCCTGTTGCCATCTAAGTTTAAAAACATAGTAGTATAAAAAGCATTACCTAAAGTACAGATTTTATAATGGAAGCTGAATCAGTTTACACTTCAATTTTTGTAATACCCTTATCCCGAGCAATTGAAAGCACTAACATCTAACAACTTTCATGGTTCCGTTCCCTTAAAGTTTAAAAACATAGTACATTGCATTATGGACCGATTTTACAATGGATGCTGAATCGGAGTCCACTTTAATTTTTGTAACACCTTTGCTCCAAGCATTTGAATGGAATTTGAAAGCACTACTACTATCTAACAAGTAATAGCATCCTGTGCAAATTAGGACCTGTTTGGCCAAAAAATTTTTAGGTTATGTTTGGTAATAGTTTTTGTTTTCTATTTTCAAAAACTTGTTTTTAGAAATATAAAGAAAAAACAATTTTCTTGTATTTTTGAAATCAAAAACATGTTTTGAAATTAAAAAAAATAGTTTTTTGAAGAAAAAAAAATAGAAAATACTAAAATATGTTGTTATTAGGATTTGAACTTTAATGTTAACTCATTAAATGAGATAGATTTATTAAATTAAACGCATATTTTCATTGACTTTTGAAAATTAGAAACTGAAAACAACCTTTTGCATATTTTCAGTTTCCTTCACAAATTGAGTTTTAAGAACAGTTTTTGTTTTCTGTCCATTTTGAGTTGCTAAACAAGTTTTTTAGTTTCAAAAATAGAAAATTGTTTTTGAAAACAGAAAATAAGGAGAAAAAATAGTTACCAAACATACTTTTAGCTTTTTGTTTGTTGTCTCAGTTTATTTTGTTTTTAAAAATTTTTTTTTCCCTCAAAATTTTAAAGTCAGCTTTCAATTTTTTGTCACATATTTAATATAAAAGGTACCAAAAACTATATCTTAACACTATGCAAATAAGCTATCGAAAAACTTTACACCAAGTAAAATCTGAAGCATCAATGTAGCTTCTCTTAAACTTTTGTTTGAAGCAATTGGAAGTTCATAAATATAGCTCATAACTCTCTTTTATTGTATGATGACATAAAATCGGAGCCATAAGAGAAGCCTATTTGCTAGGACTGTGTTAGTGTGTGAGTCAAACTGGCCAGGTTGAGGGGAAAATTTTTAACCAATTCGTCATTGGTGGGTTGGAAAAATTCCAAATTGCCACCAACCTGTCAAGTTAAAAAAATGGTAGATTAGTTGAAAATTTGGTAGGTTTTAACGGTTTAGTTTTAGTTATGTGTTATATATTGAAAATAAAATTTATTTTACCATTTACAGATAAATTTACGTTGTATTTTCTCTTAAACCTATAAATTATTGAAAGAAATCACATGAAGTGATCAACTTTCCCATAGATTAAAGTATACACATTTTAAGCTATGAGTATTTTCTATTTTTTTTTCTCAAAAAAAGAAAAAGAAAAGTTATGAGTACCATATTCATGTCACTATATATGCTTACAAATATGTTGGGAATGTATTATTCATTTTCATGTTAACATATGTAAATCACGGGGTTAACAAAAATAAAAATAAAAACAAAAACTTATATATATATTTATATATATATATACACACACACATATATATAGGTGGGTTGGATCAAGTCTTGGTGATTTTAAAAAAACTCAACCTATCACCTAATCTGACCCACCATTTTAGTAGTTGAACTAGCACAACTCACTTGAAAATCAATGTCACATTTGGATGGTGTGGAGCGGTAACTGGAGAGGAGTAGATAGTTTGGATGGATTAAGGGGGTTATTGCATAGGCCGGTGCGGAGCGGTAACTGGAGAGGATTAGATAGTTTGGATGGATTAAGGGGGTTATTGCATAGGCCTACTATTTAGTATTTACCATTCTTAACAATTACACTCAAGGATAGGTCCTTTAAAATTTTAAATAATATGATATTAAATGCAATTTCAAGTTTATTAAATTCATTCCAAACAATAAAATGGATCAAACTGTAACGGAAAGCCTCAAAAACCTAGTGCAGCTTGGCCTCAATTACTTCTTCTTTTTTTCCTCTTTTGTTTTGAATTTTATATATATATATATATATATATATATATATATTTATATATTTCTTTTCGCTAAAGAATGACAAACTAGGAGAGAAAAGGGCGTGAGAGAGATTCAAACAAGCCAATGATCTTGGCTTCATGTTGTTGGGTTAGTTTGAAAGGCAATATTCTTACACACTAGACTTTCACATAAGAAGTGGGCCCCATGGTAGATACCACGTGTAGGGTCTAAGCGGAGCACTGCTTTGAGATTTTACCTTAATTTTTTCCAATTTTGGATCAGCAATTACAATCTCTGTTAAACTCTGTATATAAAGTGATCTAAAGTAAGGGAAATTATTGTGTAGTTCCGGACTACAAGGTCAGCATGCTGACCTTGTACTCCCAGCCAATAAAAGCACGCCAGCACATAATAAGTTGCTTACCTCAGCGGGATTGCTAGTGCATCATAAAAAATGATGCTCTCCTAACGTCTGCTAACGCTGTAAGTCTGTGCACATTGAAATTTCAAATTTAATTTATTTAAACAAATTCAGACAACCTGTTCCTTCATCTCTTCACTTCACCCACAAGTTCAAACGCCCACAAAGTAAAGAAGCTCCATGCCTCCATCTCCTCACCCACGAGTTCCTCTATAGCCTATAATAGACTGTCTATCCCTCTCTCATGAACGGCATCTCAAGCACCATTGGTGAGTGCAATTTTTTTTTTTTTTTTAATTTGTAGAAATTTCATATATACATTACAAGAAAATCATTATTAATGATTTGAATTGCATATCTTTGTGATTGAATATACTGTTTGGGGTTTAGGTTGTAATGTGATTTGGATTTGCAATTTTTTCCCTATTGGGTCTTGCGGTTACTGTTTTGTTTTGATATGTACTTGTACATGTAATGTGAGTTGTTTCTTAGGCACAATGAGCTAGCTCTTGGTCATTTGATACCACAATTTAGATAGATCTCATTACCCGCACCCTTGTTGTACAGACCTTGTCCAACTTTCTGAGACAGACCAATAAACACATACATAGGTTGGATCGTAAAATTTTTAGTTTCTTTGAGTGAAGTATTTGCTGGTTTTCACAACTTGGGCTCATTCTTTTTGTACTCCAATTGTTTGATAAAATGCTCCAATGAAATTTTTTTGTTTTTCATTTTATAGAATTTGGGTATAGATCTTTCATAAAACTTGTTTATTTCCATGAGAAAACATGCATTTGTTTAATCATCAAGGCTCATTCTTGGATATGTTATTGTTATCATGTAATCTCTTGAGTCATAAACATGTAACTTTGATTCATAAGTCATTTTAGTTTCTAGATCTAAGGTGCAATTTTACGAGCACTGATCAAGATTAGTGCTATGATCATGCTTTTTGTTTCTCCATTAGATGATACAGCATCTTGCAACATAGTTCGAGTAGAAAGATGCGTGGTGAGGACAACATATGGTACTTAGATTGATTTTGTGTTTTTCTTTTAGGCTTATTTTGATGTTAAAGAGGTGGTAAATATATGATTGGTGGCTTGTTATTATAGTATTTCAAAGTGTTCTTTATATATTTATGGATGTGGTCTTTTCGCCCATCCACAATTATTGCCACTTGGATGTGAGGGCCATTTAGTTAACCTCTCTTATGTTGCTTGGCATTTGATTTTGCAACAGCTAGAAGCTTCAATGGATTTTAGAGCTTCAATGGATTTTAGAGCTATGATACCAAAAAAACTTGCATAACGAAGAGATATCATACCAAGAAATGGTGGGGTATGTTGTATAACATGAGCCATAAGAGCTGGAAGTACTGAATTTTTTGTCTGTCGTTGTAATCAAGCTAAGAGCCATTGGAGCTTACAAACAAAAAATTGCAGATCTTGTAGTCAAAGTGTATTTCAATAAGACTTTTGTTACTATGGCCCTATAATCAAAGTGTACATTTAAATAAATTTTGTTCATTTTCGGATCAAATTCCTTTCTTGTCTCCTTTTCTTTTAGATCAAATTTTGATTGTAATGAAAACATCAAAATTGTTCAACTTTGCAAAGGTGTAATCTTTTTTTTTTTTTTTTTTTTTTTGGAATGAATACAATAGAAGTTATTGATTGACAAATATAATCTAGTATTGATTGACAAATGTAATCAAGTATATGTTGTAAAAGGAAATATGGAGCATTCTACATCTAGATTTCTACACTATCCCTACTGTGAGGGTTACATCTTTGCTAACACATAAGCACTTGTATTGCCTTTCTTGGGTACAAGTTCAAACTCAACACTACAACATAACTTTGCCCTATCTTTGACATCCTGTAATAGATGACCAACTAGAGGTATTGAATTTGGTTGAGTAGATTTGAATACACAGGTAGCCAAGTACGTTCGATGTTAAAATCCTATAAGTCAAGTTCTTGATAGCATGAGAGCACGTCCCAAACCCTTGAATAGCTCAGTTATAGCTGGTTCACTCTATTGCTACACACCAAAAGAGTGGAAATAAGCAAAGCACAAAATAACAAACTTGAGCAAGCCAAAATACACAAGAATCAATCCTTGAGAGGACTAAGAATCAATGATGGTAGTTGCATGGGAAAAAAAAAAAAAACTATCTTAGATAAGAGAGGAAACAAGCATTGTTACCCTTAAGAAAAACAAGACAAAGAGAGAAGCACATTGATTATTAGAGTATTCAATTATTAAAAATTAATGTAATGCAACAGTCATTTGATTACTTCTTGCTATAAGGAAAAAACTAAGAAACAGGTGGAAAATCTTCTTGCTTTAAGGAAGAGGTTGAATAAAATTAAACTCATACACCTAGCAAACAACCTAATCCTATCTTCTACACTGCAGAAAGTCTAGGAAATAAGCTATTAATAATTTCTATCTCTAACTAATGAATCCATCTCATTCAAAGCCAATAATGACAGCTCCTTCATGTTCAACTTGCTGATCATCATCCTTAGCCTATTGCTCATCCTCATCTTTAGCAAGCCGAGACTTCCACAACTCCAAGCAAGTGTCTTCCAAAATGCAAACGTCTTCCAAGTTTTTTACTAGCACCATTGCAATTTCGGGTTCAAAGTAGAGAACAACTGTAATAATAAGTCTTGCTTGTCTTCAACTATAATAAAAAATACTTTATGAACTCTTTTACTTAGTTCACTGTGGCCATTTCCCATGTCTTACTTTTGTAACTTTTCTATGTGGTTGACAACCTAATTTAAAGAAAAATAAATAAATAAAATGTATAAAGTAAGTAATCCTTGAGAACAAGAAATAAATGACACTATTGATAAAACAAGTATGCCACAAGAATTTCCAAATTCACCTCTTGGCTATATGTGTAATCTGGTTGCTTCGAATTATAAATCAATGATATCATTTGGGAAGCAGATGAATTCTATAAGGAATAAAATATAAGAACGCATTATATCAAAACAAAGCCTTGTACATATAGTTTCACATAGTATCGAATGAATGAATTGTGTTAATTTACCTGACTAAGTTGGGCTACAACATCGGTACCTTGCAACATAGATGTAAATGGTACATTTACATAGCTCATGTCCTAAATAGAAAATAGCTCGTAATTAGGTATCAAGTATAGCAATCAGATTATGACCATACATTATATATATATATATATATATACTTAATACCTGAGAATGCATTGTCCAAGGCGAGTAAGATTGACCATATAAGTTAGCACTTGTAAAGTCTGTATAAGAGTAGGAATTAGGTGGTTGACAGACTGGTGTATTAGAAACAAAATACTAAGAAAATTATAATACAATAATTATATCATGTTTATAATTTTTTTTTTTTTATCGATATGCACCATATTTACAATTTTGTATGTCTTCTTAAACGCCTATGGTACACTTGATCACAAAACTCTTATGTTTAGGCACAACAATATAACAACAAAGTTTTAATACCAAAATTTTTAATATTTATTTATTGAGATTAACTATGATAACAACAACAGTAACAACAAAATTTTATTCTTAAATTTTTTTGAGTCGATCATGGATACTCATTGAAAAAAAAAAATTATAATAATAAAAATTAACAATAAATATTGGAAAGAGCAAAAAAAAAAAAAAAAAAAAAAATACAGCAATACAATTTTATATAATTTTATTTGAGAGCAAATATATCACAAGAAATAATTAAACATTATTTCAAAACATAAATTAAATTAAAACAA
Organism: Notholithocarpus densiflorus; assembly: GCA_030021035.2. Classification (NCBI taxonomy): domain Eukaryota; kingdom Viridiplantae; phylum Streptophyta; class Magnoliopsida; order Fagales; family Fagaceae; genus Notholithocarpus; species Notholithocarpus densiflorus. The sequence continues at coordinate 3,508,558 of JARYZH020000031.1, forward strand.
GACAAAACAAAATTTACCTTTTATCACTTTCCAAGTCCATTATTTCAACCATGCTTTTACTTGAAGCCAAAAAAAAACTTGTTTGTTCTTTTGTCCGCCGCTTGTCTACTGCCAAAGAACCTGGGTTTGCTGTCAATATTCTTTATGGCTTTTAAGTTGAGAACCCTATAGCCTATATTACTATTATCACTTATTTTATTGACGTGGGCCCAAACCTTTTAACTGTGCTTTATGAGGCTTGCTGAAAATTTTGAATTTGGCTTCACGGTAACAGTCTAACAGACGTTAGGAGAGCATCAATTTTTATGATGCACTGGCAGTCCCGCTGAAGGAAGCAACTTGTTATGTGCTGGCGTGCTTTTATTGGCTGGGAATACAAGGTCAGCATGCTGATCTTGTAGTCTGAGACTACACAATAATTTTCCCTAAAGTAAAATATATACCAACTTATGTAAGATATCTTGGTGTATTCTCCTAAACTTTACCCGTATTCATTTGTAATCGAATTCAAAGCCTAGATATGTATCATAGAGAAAGTGACATCCTCAATATCCTATAAACAAAGACAATAAGTTATAATAAAAAGATAATATGGAAAAGGTACCAAATCAAGTTGCAAACCATAAAACCCACTTGGTAATATTCTAAAAACTTTGATACGAATTCGGTTCACTATAAAAGCAATTCAAGGATTAGTTTCATTACCACATAGTTTTATAAGTTGTCCAACATTTGGTTTTGGTGGCTGCTTAAGTAATGGCTGACAGTTCGATTGCCAGGCTCGAGGCACAGGTGGAGATAAAGGCAGAAGTAGAAAAGTACTATGGCTTCTTTAGGAACAATATGCATCGTTTGGTTCAAATGTTCCCCAAAAACATTAAGAGCTTTCAAATACAAGAAGGAGATGAGGTCAGGGCTGGCTGTCTGACCCATTGGAAATATGACCTCGGTAAATTACAATTATTTATACCTTTCTATTAATTATTTTTAATTGAAATTTGGCTAGATATGGCAATATACAGTAGTGTCAACAATCAAGTCTAGTCTCAAATTTTTGGGGTTTTGCTATAACTTAACATATTAGTGAGAGTAAATCACACACTTTGGCGTCACAACTTTGTCATAACTTTGATATGGTAGGTTGGGGTGGTGGAGAATAAAGTGGTGGATCTATATGAAAGTGACAGGCAGCAAGTCATAGTCTACCACATATGATAGTTGTGGAAAATGATGCGGTAAAAGGTGTGATCCTAAAATTACTCGTTCTTTTTTAGCTATTCTATATTAAATCTAAAGTCATATTTTCAGTTATTTTCTTAATTTAGCTGTCATGTTTTTACTATTTTTCTACAAATTTCTACTAATGTTATTTTGGGTCTTTCATTACCTATTTTTCATTGCCTCAACTTGAATAGGCACACTCTTTCTTATTGGTGCATTAACCATTCTCCTTTGAACATAACCAAACTATCTTAAGTAGCTTTTCATTATCTTTTCATTAATAGGAGCCATTCTAATTATGATCTCATCTTTAAGCGATTTTTCTAATTTTGAATCTTATATTTTTGTGTACTTACATTTATTCATCTTAATATTTTTATTTCAATTAAACTCATTTTATAAGTATGTTGCTTCTTAATAGCCTAACATTCTGTACCATAAAGCATAACTGGTATTATGTTTTATAAAATTTCTCTTTAAGTTAATAGGTAATCTACTATCACATAATATTCTTGTTGTACTTCTCTACTTCATCTTCTTTGCTCTTATCCTATAATTTATATTTTCTTCACTCTTTCGCTCCTTATTTGTCATTAATCTAAGATATTGAAAGCAGTTAGATGGGGATTATAAATTTATACATAGTAAAAAGGGGAACGCTCCATCTGTTATGTTGCTAAGAATTTGGGACTAATACATGAAGGGAAATATTTTATTTTGATCCCTTCATAATTAATTATGGAACTTTCTAGTATAGGAAGTGAAGGGATGAGGTGAATCTGTTCAATACTTCAGGAGATTTACTTATCCCCTCACATGATTAATGCATCCTGCAAAGTTCCTATATATTCTAGACACCACAAGTCGAAAGAATCAATTTTATCTAAGTGAAAAGGAAATTACTAAAGGATTATGGAATAAATTCTCCACTTTTGATACTTTGGTTTTATCACGAGGAGTCGAGGACTATAAAATGGTAGTGTGATGGTTGTTGAAGTTCATTCCACTTCATAAAAAATTGCGTTAAAAGAAAAAGCAACATAGAAATTGTACTAGCATGTAGACACAAAAGAATTTTAGGCTCTCACCATCCTCTCTCTACTAAATGATTGTAAAATTTATTTATGAATAAGTCTTATGTGAAATGCATAGATTTTTTTTTTCATCGCTTTTCTCTGTACTGTTACTGTCTAGAATAATGAATTGAAGATAGACAAATGCTTCAAATTGGAAAGATTTCCTAAATTTGAATGATTTGACAATATTAAAAACCTTAGAACCTAATATGAAATAAGCTATAAACCCTAGACTTTTTAAGTTATTTCCCAAAGAAATAAGTATTTCCTCACCCAACTTTCTGTGTCTGTATCTGCTATTAATTAAGTCTTTTTTTTTTTTTTTTTGGTGGGGAATTTGTGTCAGGGACTCCCATGACAGCGAAAATAAAAATCGAAGACATTGACGATGGAGATATGTCAATCACTTTTAATGTCATTCAAGGGGATGTGTTGAGGATTTACAAGAGTTTTAAGGCAAAAATTCAGGTTCTCAAAGTGCACCAGGGTGCTGGCTCTGTGGAGTGGACTTTGGAATTTGAGAAGGCTAATGTTAATGCCCCTGATCCAGAAGAATATGTGGACTTTGCAGTTAAGATGTCCAAAGGACTGGATGCTTTCCTTTGCAAAAACTGATATTAGTCCTTGCATGTAATAATTTCAGCATATGCTGATCCTAGCTACTATTTACGACTTTGCATGATTAAGTACTAGCAGAAATTGCAATGTGATGAAGCATAAGTTCGTCAGTCAGAGTGGGCAGATGGAATGAATCCCCAACTTGCGTAAATGTACCTCCAAAGATGGTCACCGGTGTGGTGCCTGCCACAACGTCTCCGATGCCAAAGTCAGTATAAGGGAACCCTTTGTAAGTTCAAACAGAATTGTAGAATAACAGTAAAATTATCTGAGTATTTCCTTGTACCTTGTGTTGATGTTGTGAGGGCCTTATATATGTTTTTACAGCTCCTAGCCGTTGGGGTAGTTATGGTGGCTTTGATGTCCCTCTTGGTAACGTTTTATGCATTGAAATGTGGCTTCAATGTGCTTCAACGGTTCATACAGCTGGCTTTGTAACCGCTCCGGGTATAATTGGCCGCATTGAATGGCCTGGTTGCATTCGTCAATGACGTGGGTGTTTGTTTAGCTCCTCTGAGGATGTCTATGTCTGTACCGCTGAGATCGTCTCTGGGAGATGAATTCGTCAGTCCCGTCACAATGAATGTTGTATCTTATTATCTGATGAAGCATCTAGCTATCTATATATTGTACATCAAAATGAAAAGAGATAGCTATTGTCCATTTATGCTTAATGTATGAGTTCTTTTAGATTGCTTTTGTTTCATTATCTGTCCCTTTACGGCTATACAATTGTTGGAGTTTGGTCTTTATGGTTAATAGGCAGGACAAACACTAGACATGCATTGACATTCAAAAGACAGTATTGATAGGGAAGTGTTTATACCCATAAGGATAATAACGTGACACATATTATAAATTTTATTATATAAATCTTACAAATTGATGTGTTAACTTTTAAACATGAAACAAAAAAAAAAAAAAAATTGTATATTATATTATTGACATGGCACTAATCATATTCAATGTCACATCCCTTTGTTTTGTAATAAAATAAAATTTTTTTTTTTTGTTATTTAATGATTTTTTTTTCTTTAGTTAGTCTATTCTAAAATCTTTAGAAGTAATGGCTATTTCTTAAGAAATTTTTTTGGCAACAAATTAGTTTTGATGTTAACTACTACAACTCCATTTAATATCTTCTTATTATATGTGAATTTTGACAAATCTACCATTAGATTACATTTTCTTCTTATATTTTTCATGCTTGCAAAATTTTTGAAGATCAATAGTCATGTTATTAATCAAGTATTTGAATTTTAATTTTTTGCAAGTCTAAAATTATGCCTTAAAAATATGTTTATAGATTGAATAATAAATAACATCCGATTAGCATAAAATTTGACATGCGTGTAAAGAATATAAAGAACATGTAATCCAACTATTATATTTCAAAACACATAGTTATGTTAATTTTTTTAAGTGAGAGTTGTAGCCAACTTTGTCCATTTCTTAAACCAAGCCAGAAAGACCTACAACAAAACTTAAGACCTATGTTACAAATATTGTTTTGGTAGTTGTTCTAGTTTGTCTATGGCAACAAAATATTAAATTTTGGCATTAGTATGCATTGGTAATACAATTTCGAAATTACTATTATATATATATATATATGGATTTAAAACAAAAAAATCTAAATGGTTAAATAATGATTGTCCTAAGCACGGGCCCGTTAACCGAACCCTTAAAAAATGTGTAGAATTCTAGATTTATATTTCTAATATTCTTCAAATTATATAAAACTTTGGTTTATAACAAAAGCCTAGGGTTTGAAACTGAAAAGTCAAAAGATGGAGGAGAAAAACAAGACAGTGGAAGTTTTAGGGTTTTATTACGGTACAAGAATATTAGATTTTTTAATTAATTTTAAAAAAAATTTAATTGTTTATTTTTTAATTTTAAAAAATAATTATTTTGGGTAAAAGATGGGATTTATATTGAAATGCCGTGCAAAAAAGAAAGAATGAAAAAGGGATAAACACTTGAATAGAAGAAGACTGCCTTAATTTGTTTAATTGCTCCCCTTGGCTAATGGCTCCGCCTCTGAATAGGAGAGAATGAAAGATACAAACTCATAGGGAAAATCACAGAGAGAGACAAAAGACACCAGTATTTATACCTAGAGAATTCTTTTTAAACTTTAGTGAAAAAATCAGGTTGCACAAGTCAGTCGGTACTTTTCACAATGATTATTGTAGGGGTGGGCTTTAGCTCTTAGGTCCAAAAGATGAATGGACTAAGGCCCAAAGAGCCCAGTATAATAAATTTATAGAGAGTGGGCTAAAAAGTTAGGCTTCAACGAAGTGGACGACACCCTTAATGGGCTAAGGATGGTAAGAGAGCAAGGAAAAGCAATAAATAGACAAATGTGATGCACATAAATTCTTCCTTGGCAATGTCCGAGGAGAGTAGTTCTTGAATATATTTCTCTTAACTTTTATTGCAGTTACTTTTCTTAATACTATAGTGTTATCTCTATAGATTTTGTGTCCCCTGCCCTTTGGAGGGCCTCTCACATTATATAGCTCTCTTCAGGTGATCTTAGATCTCCATTTGTTGATTGTCCAGTCCACCACTCGAGTGCTTGTCCCATCAGACACCTTCCCAAACCCCTTGTGAGTTGCGGTGGCCAAGACAACACTATTCAGGGGTCTTCTCCACATAAATGCAGCCATAAGGTTTGGTGGGATGTATTGAATGTGGAGGCAGCCACCATCCTTCCAGTCATGTCAGGGCTACCCCCCTCCGAAGCTCTTTTTCAATAGCAGGACCTCTTCTAACAATGTGCCGCTGACGTGGCCTTACTATTTGAGCGTGTGTCCTCCTTGGCACGATAAGGGGCTCCTCGACCATGGATACGACACGTGGCACAAGTACTTTATCTGAATTCTTGTGCCCCACAATAGCCCCTCAAAACTCTGGGTTTTTTTTTTTTTTTTTTTTCTCGAGGAGCAAAATGGGTTTTTGACTTTGGCATACTAATCATGCACATTTCTTTGACTTCCACACATGAAAGCGCCACTTTGCGTGTCCCACAACTGTTCTGGCGCTTCGGAGTCCGCAACGTCTCATTAAATGCTCCAGGCGGTGCTTTGTTCCCCACATTTTGTGGTGAGATGGAGATCCTACGACAGACATTTCTCCTCAAATTTTGGGCGGGATAACTCCCACCCAGTTCTGCCCCCTATATAAGGCGCCTGGGGGAGTCATTTTCCCCACTTTGCAAATCTTCAAGCTCTCCAGACTTCCTCAACTCTCAAACCTTCAAAGCTTTCCAAACTTCTAAGTCTTCCAGATCTTTTTTAACAAAAAGTTTTTAAACCTTTAAGAAGTTCAGGAAGTCACCCTCGTGCTTATTCTTGTAAGTTCCTTCTCTTTTAGGTTCTTTTCTCCTTGGCCAGCCTCCTCGGCCTTCTGTTCTTTATTTCCTTTCCTTAAAAGTTTATTTCACTTCACCTTAGCCTGCTTAGATGGGTAGGTTCGCTCACCTCGTAGACTCTCCCGCCGGTATGGAGGGATTTAGGGCTAAGTACCACATTCCATAGGGAGTAGCACTGCGGTACTGTGCTCCAGATCAGGTGCTTACCCATAGGAATGAGGGGGAGGTGGTCATTCCCATGATCGCCTTCATAGAAGGGGGGATGACATTTCCTATGGGTAGGGTAACCAGAGATTATTTAATCGCCCATAGGCTATGCCCCCACTAGTGTGCGCCCAACCACTTCAGGATTCTGGGTAGCGTAGATACTCTTAACGAGCATATGGGGCTAAACCTCACCTGGTACGATGTTGTTTGGATGTACGAATGCCACCTGCTTGGAGATGCAGGGTATTATCTTAAGTCTAGATCCTCGATTGTCAGGCTCGTCTTGTGCCTCCCCAAATCCAATAAGGGTATAAAGGATGACTTCCTGATAACCTCGGGTGAATGGCACGACGGTCTTCACTGCTTAGTTCGGGAGGGAAAGCCAGGTGGGGTACCTTAGGTTTAGGTCTCATTTTTTTTTTTTCATTTTTTTTTAAAACACGGGCATTAGCTTTGTGATTTCACCGTTTTCTTCTTTCTTTTAGTATTCTGTTTACTTCTGATGGATGGCTTTGTTATCCTGACCGTGGTTTTGCTTCTCGGATGTTTTTGCAGATAAAAGACATGTAGCTCCCAGCCTCAACCTTGTCAACGTCGCAGGCCTTAATAAGATGCTGAGGTCTGAAGTGTTTGTGAGTGAAGACAGGCAATTGCGAGCTATCCACCTCATCCTTGACTTTGAGCCCTTGTCGGATAAATTCCAGGACGTGGGCCACGCGATAAAAGCAGGCGATTCTCGGCTAGCCCGGATAGATGTCTCAGTGCCCGATTTTCTAGCTTGAGAAGATCTCCCACCAATTGAGCTACCCTTCCATCGTTCCCCCCGTGAGGTAGCAGTTCCAAAGGAAGAGACAGCCTCCTTGCACCTGTCACTTGAGGCCAAGATAGACCAATTCCACCTCGAAGAAAAGGGAGAAAAGCCAGGAGAACTGGTGGTTTGAGTCTTGGACTCAGAAGACGAGCTCGACAGGTTTTCCAGTGTTCACACCCCTGGTCTCGTCATCGCACGCGTAGACGATAGCTCCAAGGACGCAGAGGAGATGACCTTGAACAGGAAAAAAGGCCTAAAAGAGCTCCTCGCGAAGAGGAATAAGGGCACCTTAGGGTCCCAACCTTTGCTCGCTCTCCCCCTTCCTTCTCCTTCTACTGTCGGCCTGCTCCCCATCCCCAACTTAAAGAAAAAATGGAAGGAGAAGGAGATAGTCGAGGAGGGGGAAGTGGTCCCCTAAAAGGAGTCAAAGCAGTAGAAAATGGCCAAAGACAAAGGGCGGGCCTCCTCGGTGGAAAGTAAGGAGGCCGAGCACTCGGCCGACGTGCCCCATCCAACTTGGAATCCCGGGTTGGAGTTGGATGGCGCGGTGGTACCCTGAAGCTCCTCCATCAGGGAGTTCCAGAGAGGCCACGCCCATTACATGGCCAAGGCTCTAGAGCATCCTCTTTTGCTGCCCAAGGACATGGACGCTTTGAAACGCATGAGGTAGCCGAACCTCTTCTTGTCCCTGAAGAGGGATCTAGCCCTGGTAAGTTCCTTGGCATGCTTCACTAAGAGTGTTTTCCTTTCTTCTCTTTTTATTTTTTATTTATTATTATTATTTTTTTAACGTACTCCTCCATTGTTTATGTGCAGGCTATCCAGGAGGTTTTTGTGGTCGATGAGTGGGTCAAGGATGCCCGAAATGAGGCTAGGGTTGAGGCCAACCTTCGCGCTGAGGCTAACAAGGCCTTGGGAGCCGCCAAACAAGAGAACCAAGAGCTCGCCACTAAGCTGACTGCGGAGGAGAGGGCACAGAAGAGCACTGAGGCCGGTCTGAAAAATGCCCAGGACCAGGCTGAGGATCAGCGCAAAAAGCTCTATCATACCAAGATAGAGTTGGCCATAGAGAAACAATGAGTCTTGGAGCTGAAGGCAGAGCTGCAGAAGGCTAAGGAAGCTGCTTAGATGGCCAAGGGAGCTGCAGAGGCCTTGGAGCAGACATCCTATGACCGTGGGGTGTAAGAAATTGAGATCCAACTGGCAGAGGAGCTGGCGGAGGTTTTCCGGGACTATTGCAAGGAAGTATGGACAGAGGCGCTCAACCGGGCAGGAGTCCCTGCTGCCTTCGAGTGGAGGAACGCTGAGAACATCTTCTACCCCGAGGACTTCTGCGAAGTTCTAGCTATGCTCCACCACCCAGGCCTCTCTTCCTCCTTCTGAAGTTTCCAAAGGGTCTGGTAAGGCTGGAGACCAAGGTCAGGAGGTTGAGGCGGCCAAGGGCAAGGAGGGCTGGCCAGGATGGTCCTCGACTCGAGGACAAGGGCAAGGGTAAGGAGGTCAAGCCCCTGCCAGAGGCCAAGGGTACATAGGCTGCTCTCACGGTCAAGGATGCCGTTTCTAAGGCCAAGGATACTGAGTCCAAGTCCAAGGCAGCTGATCTCAAGGATGACCCTCCCCAAGCCAAGGCGTAGTTTTAGGATCCTTTTTTTTTTTTTTTACTCCACTTTTTTTTGTACCTTTCCTTTTGTTGTGGCGGTTTGCCACTGTGTATAATGTACCCCTCTTTTGTTCAATGAAAACATATCAATTTTTGCTTTATGGATCTTTATTTTCCTTGCAATATTTATCTATGGTTGGTGTAGTTATCGTTTTGCCCTCTGATGAGACTTGAGATTAAGGATGCCTTTAAGGGTGAATACCCAGACTTTAACAAAAGCTAACAGTAATGAATTGTTGCTAATTCAAATGAATTAAATGCACACAAACAGTGAGAAAAATGGCTATGTGCTGGTACTGACAATTGTGCAATCAATAGGGGGGGGTTTAAGTTTTTTAGAGAAAAACATAACACTTAGAGAAATAATGGGGAGTGCTAATTTATCCAAGGCATGTGGTCTGGGGAGCCAAGCATAACCAAGGTTCTGTTTAACATTTAGAAATAATGTGAAGTATTAATTTACCCAAGGCATGTGGTTCGAGGAGCCAGACATAACCAATGTTCTGTTTAATACTTAGAGAAATAATGGAGAGTGTTAATTTACCCAAGACATGTGGTCTGAGGAGCCAGGCATAACCAAGGTTCTGTTTAACAATTAGAAATAATGTGAAGTATTAATTTACCTAAGACATGTGGTCCGAGGAGCCAGACATAATCAAGGTTTTGTTTAATACTTAGAGAAATAATGGAGACTGTTAATTTACCCAAGGCATGTGGTTTGAGGAGCCAGGCATAACCAAGGTTCTGTTTAACACTTAGAAATAATGTGAAATATTAATTTACTCAAGGCATGTGGTCTGAGGAGCCAGGCATAACCAAGATTCTGTTTAATACTTAGAATAATAATAGAGAGTGTTAATTTACCCAAGACATGTGGTTTGAGGAGCCAGGCATAACCAAAGTTATGTTTAACACTTAGAAGTAATGTGAAGTATTAATTTACCCAAGGCATGTGGTCTGAGGAGCCAAGCATAACCAAAGTTCTATTTAATACTTAGAGAAATAATGGAGAGTGTTAATTTACCCAGGGCATGTGGTCTGAGAAGCCAGGCATAACCAAGGTTTTGTTTAACACTTAGAAATAATGTGAAGTATTAATTTACCCAAGGCATGTGGTCCGAGGAGTCAGGCATAACCAAGGTTTTGTTTAATATTTAGAGAAATAATGAAGAGTGTTAATTTACTCAAGGCATGTGGTCAGAGGAGCCAGACATAACCAAGGTTCTGTTTTACACTTAGAAATAATGTGAAGTATTAATTTACCCAAGGCATGTGGTCTGAGGAGCCAGGCATAACCAAGGTTCTGTTTAATACTTAGAGAAATAATGGGGAGTGCTAATTTACCCAAGGCATGTGGTCTGAGGAGCCAGACATAACCAAGGTTCTGTTTAACACTTAGAAATAATGTGAAGTATTAATTTACCCAAGGCATGTGATCCGAGGAGCTAGGCATAACCAAGGTTCTGTTTAATATTCAAACAAGCAATAGACGCAACACATAATGTTAGAAATGAAAACATGGCAGAGTTGCCTTTTATTAATAATAGTACCTTTGTAGGTTATTTACATCCCAAGGCTGCGGCACAACTTTTTCGTCTAGATCTTCTAGGAAGTATGCTCATACGCCTGCTACCGAGGTGATACGGTACGGCCCTTCCCAATTGGGTCCTAACTTTCCCCATGTTGGGTTTTTTGAAGTGCCCATCACCTTCCTCAATACTAAGTCTCCTGGGTTCAACGGTCTTAACTTCACATCGGAGTCATACATTTGTTTGAGTTTTTGCTGGTAATATGCTAATTGAACCATGGCGTTTTCTCTCCGCTTCTCAACTAGGTCCAGGCTCTTTTCTAGTAGGTTGTCATTGCTGTCTAGAGTGAATAAGCTAGTTCTCAACGTTGGGAATACAGTCTCTAGAAAAATCATAGCCTCTGCCCCATAGGTCATTGAAAAGGGGGTCTCCCCCGTCGACCTACGAGGGGTAGTCCGATATGTCCAGAGGACATGTGGAAGCTCGTCCACCCATCTGCCCTTTGCATCATCCAACTGTTTCTTGAGTCCATTCACTATAATCTTATTGACAGCCTCGGCTTGCCCATTCTCCTGGGGGTAGGCTGGAGTGGAATACCTATTCGTGATATCCATATCACAGCAGTACCTTCTGAAAGCCTTACTATCAAACTGAAGTATGTTGTCTGAGATGAGGGTATGGGGGATCCCAAACCGAGTGACAATGTTCTTCCACACAAACTTTTTGGCATCCACGTCCCTGATGTTTGCCAGTGGCTCAGCTTCAACCCATTTGGTAAAGTAATCAGTGCCAACCAAAAGCCATCTCCTGTTTCCTGCTGCTTTAGGGAAGGGTCTCACAATGTCCAAGCCCTACTGAACAAAAGGCAAGGGCTAGACAGAGGGTTAAGAATGCCCCCGGGCTGATGGATGTTAGGAGCAAATCTCTGACATTGGTCACACTTCTTCATGTACTCTTGTGCCTCTCTTTGCATATTAGGCCACCAATATCCCCAAGTAAGGGCCCGGTGAGATAAGGATCTGCCTCCTATATGGCTCCCACAAATTCCTTCGTGCAACTCTTCCAGGAGTAGCTCCACAGCTTTGGGGTGAATGCACAGCAAATATGGATTTAAAAAAGAGCGCTTATACAGCTTTTGGTCTTCGGACAGCCAAAATCGAGGAGCCTTTCTCTGCACCTTGTCAGCCTCCCCCTTATCCTCGGCAAGATGTTATCCTTAAGGAATAGGACAATACGATCCATCCAACTAGGCCCCACCCTTAGTTGATGAATCTGGACCTTCTCCTTCTTTACCTCGGTAAGGCTGCATAGATCCTCGACCAAGATGACCCGAGGTAGGCTCTGCGCTGAGGATGTCGCAAGAGTGGCAAGGGAATCAGCATGTGTTTTCCTGCTTCTAAGGATTTGGTGCAAGGAAAAAGAGTCAAATCCTTACTGTAAATGCCTAGCCTGGTTTAGATACTCCTGCATTCTCACATCCCTGGCTTCCAGTTCTCCCTTTACTTGGCCTACGACCAACCTCGAATCTGAGAACATCTTCACTGTCCTTCCTCCCATTTTTTGAACCATGGCCCTCCCCACCAACAAAGTCTTGTACTCAGCTTCATTATTTGTGGCCGAGAAGCCCAGTTTTAAGGATTTCTCAATGATGATCCTTTTAGGAGATACCACAACTAGCCCCACTCCTGATCCCTTCTGGTTTTCCGCGCCATCAACATACACCTTCCAAGGTAGAGATTCCTGTAAAGAGATCATCCCAACTGATTTTCCATCCATGCTCGGCCCCTCGCCATTTTCTTCGAATGATGGCTCAGCAAACTCAGCCGTTAAATCGGTGAGGACCTGGCCCTTTATAGAGGTGCGAGGCATGTATTTAATATCGAAGACTCCTAAGATCGTTACCCATTTTGCAACCCTTCCCGTGTAGTCAGCTTTCCTAAGTAGTGATTGGAAAAGGAGTTGGGTTAGAACCACAACAGTATGAGCCTGGAAGTAATGCAGGAGCTTCCGCGTAGCATGCACTACTGCCAAGATAGCCCTCTCCAGTGGTAAGTAACGAACCTTTGCCTCATGTAATGACTTGCTCACGTAATAGACCGGTCTCTGCACCCCATTCTCATCTCGCACCAGTACCAGACTCACCGCATGTGAGGCTACAACAATGCAAGCGAACAAAACCTCATCCGCCTCAAGCTTGGACATAATAGGTGGCCGAGAAAGATATTCCTTTAGTTGTTGGAAGGCCGAGGAACACTCCTCTGTCCATTTGAATCCCTTCCACTTATGCAACAGCTGGAAGAAAGGCCTGCACTTGTCCGCTAATCGAGAAATGAATCAATTCAAAGCGGCAGTCATTCCTGTTAACTTTTGGACCTCTTTAGGATTCTGAGGGGGCTGTAGATTGTGGATTGCTCTAATTTGATCTGGGTCGACCTCAATTCCGCTGTAGGTAACCATATAACCCAGAAACTTGCCAAAGCCCACTCTAAAAGAGCACTTAGCGGCATTGAGGCGCAGTTTGGGTCTCCTCAGTATCTTGAAAATATTCTTGAGATTATTTATGTGATCGGACTCCACCTCACTCTTTACCACCATATCGTCTATGTAGACCTCAATGTTCTTTTCCAATTGTGGTTTGAACATTCTGGTCACTATTCTCTGATAAGTAGACCTCGCATTCTTCAGCCCAAAAGGCATCACTTTGTAATGATAATTCCCTGTGGGTGTAACGAAAGAAGTCTTCTCCTGATCACCTCGAGCCAAGGGTATCTGGTGGTATCCCTGGAAAGCATCTAAGAAGCTCATCTAAGGATGGCCCGCGGTTGCATCCACCAGCTAATCTATCAGAGGCAGGGGGAAAGGATCCTTTGGGTAAGCCTTATTTAAGTCCGTGAAGTCTACACACACCCGTCATTTCCCACTTTTCTTCTTCACCACCACCGTGTTAGCTAATCACTCAAGGTAAAACACTTCCTTTATGGCCCCAGCCCGCTTAAGTTCGAGCACTTCTTCCTTGACAGCATCAAAATGTTCTTTGGATGAGCGTCGAGGTGGTTGCTTTTTGGAGAGGACAAATGGATTGACATTTAAAAGGTGACAAATGAAGTTCGGATCCACCTCGGGGCCTCGTAAGCACTCCATGAAAATATGTCAATATTTTTCTGAGAAAACCTATTAGCTCTTCCTTCTCCCGAGGAGGCAGCTAAACTTCGACCTGGAAGAATTTCTCCTCCTAATAACAATTTTCTCTAGTTGCTCACACTTAGCCCCTTCTGCCGCTGCCCCCGAAGATAACTTTGGCACCCTTGATTGCTATAGGTCCCTTGCCGCGAAGGCCGAGGACTCACCCCTAGTCTTATGTCTAATTGCGGCCACCATGAATTGTCTGGCCATGGATTGGCTTCCCACTAGTTCCTCAACCCGTCCTCCAAACGGATGTTTCACCTTCAGGTGCAGGGTGGAAGGCACAGGCCCCATGGTGTGAAGCCAAGGCCTTGCCACAATGGCAGTGTAGGGGGAATAGGCTTCTACCACGATAAAGTTCACTTCCATAACCTCTGTCCCTGTCTGAACGGGTAGTCGGATTTAGCCTTTTAGGAAGACAATCTTGCCGTCAAACCCTATTAGAGGGGAATCGTAGTGTGTCAGGTCCTCGGACCTCAGCTTCAGTCCCTTAAATAGGTCAGGGTACATGATCTCCGCGTTGCTGCCTTGATCCATTAGCACCCTCTTCACATCATACCCTCCTATCTTGAGGGTAACTACTAGGGCATCATAGTGTGGCTGCAAGGTCCCCACTTTGTCTTCGTCGGAAAAGCTCAATGCTGGTTGGACCTCCACTCTACTCCTTTTCAAATCAGGGGACGAGCCATCTGCAGGTGGCCGAGCCAATGACATCACCCTGGATGGCTGAGAACCAGTCCTTCCCAAGGTAACCAAGATGACGCTGATTGTACCCAAAGGCGGCCTTGTGGAAGCGTCTATCTGAGCCCTTGACCCTGCCTAACCGTCCTGTCCGTTGGGCTGATGCAGGAATTGCTTCAACTTTCCCGCCTTAACTAATTGCTCTAAGTGGCTCCACAAAGTCATGCAATCCTCGGTAGTGTGCCTTCGTTCCTGGTGGTACTAGCAATGAAGATTTTGGTTGCGCTTCGCGGGGTTTCCCCCCATCCTGTTTGGCCATTGAAAATATGGATTGTTCTTGATTTTTTCCAAGATTTGGTGTACTGGCTCTCGGAACACAGTACTAACTACCTGAGTAGTAGTTGATCTAGAGTGTCCGACCTAAGATCTCTTCTGTCTTAAGGGACCACCTTAGCCTTCCCCTTTCCCTGTTGCTGGTCCTCCTTGACCCGCTTATACTTATCAATGTGATCCATGAGCCTACGCACACTTTTGACCGGTTTCCTGGTCAAATAATTTCTCAGAATATGCTCCGCTGGCAGGCCGACCTTGAAGGTTTTTATAGCCACGTCATCAAAGTCCTCATCTATCTCGTTGAACATCTTCCAGTACCTGTTGGAGTACGTTTTCAAGGTCTCCCCCTCCCGCATTGCCATGGACATCAAAGAGTTCAAGGCCGAGGAACCTTACTGTAAGTCACAAAACAGGCCCCAAACGCCCGACTAAGCTCTTTAAAGGAGTTGATAGAGCCTTCCTTCAAGCCGTCAAACCACCTTATCGCCACAGGCCCCAAGTTGGATGGGAACACCTTGCACATTAGGGCCTCGCTCTTGGAGTGCACAACCATTCTCTGATTAAAGTGGCTTACATGCTCCACGAGATCCGTCCTTCCATTGTATATGGTGAAAGTTGGATGAGTAAA
Organism: Notholithocarpus densiflorus; assembly: GCA_030021035.2. Classification (NCBI taxonomy): domain Eukaryota; kingdom Viridiplantae; phylum Streptophyta; class Magnoliopsida; order Fagales; family Fagaceae; genus Notholithocarpus; species Notholithocarpus densiflorus. Next base: position 3,523,884 of record JARYZH020000031.1, read on the forward strand.
ACGCCGGTGAGTTTTCCCCTTTTGATTCTACACGTAAACGGTGATTTGGAGATTTGGTTAAGTGCCCTGCTCATAGTGTCATTGCCCAGACCTTTGTATGGTGGACTCTTACTCCTCCGCTCGTAGTGACGGTCTTTGTCGTACGAAAAAGACTCACTAAGAGGAGTTCTAGACCTAGGCCTGTAGCTACTATCCTCTTTGTCCTCAGAGGAAGGGTCAGAATATGAGGGAGTCATTCTTCATTGCTCGCGACACAGCCTCCTGTGAAGACGGTCAATCTCCAGCTGCAAGCTTCTGGTATTCTCCTCGTGGGAGATATGACTCCCCCCTCGAGACTGGCTCCTGCTAGTATGCGTGGTGTGCACACTAACCTCACAGTCCCTCCTCCACTCAAGGTTGAGGAATCGATCCTAATGTTGGGAGCCGATAGACTCCTCCCGGTCCTGCCCTGATCCTGCTATGGTTGGACGTCGAACTCACTGAAGCTTAAGCTTTCCCATAGACGGCGCCAATTGTAGGGGCGGGCTTTAGCTCTTAGGTCCAAAAGATGAATGGACTAAGGCCTAAAGAGCCAAGTACAATAAATTTGTAGAGTGTGGGCTAAAAAGCTAGGTTTCAACAAAGTGGACGATGCCCTTAATGGGCTAAGGATGGTAAGAGAGCAAGGAAAAGTAATAAATAGACAAATGTGATGCACATAAATTCTTCCTCGGCAATGTCCGAGGAGAGTAGTTCTTGAATATATTTCTCTTAGCTTTTATTACAGTTACTTTTCTTAATACTACATTGTTTTCTCTACAGATTTTGTGTTCCCTGCCCTTTGGAGGGTCTCTCACATTATATAGCTCCCTTCAGGCAATCTTAGCCCTCCATTTGTTGACCAGTCCACCACTTGAGTGCTTGTCCCATCAGATACCTTTCCAAACCCCTTGTGAGTTGCGGCGGCCAAGGTAGCACTGTTCAGGGGTCTTCTCCACATAAATGCAGCCAGGAGGTTTGGTGGGATGCATTGAATGTGGAGGCAGCCACCATCCCTCCAGTCATGTCTGGGCTAACCCCCCCTCTGAAGCTCTTTCTCAATAGCAGGACCTCCTTTGACAATGTGCCACTGACGTGGCCTTACTGTCCAAGTGTGTGTCCTCCTCGGCACGATAAGGGGCTTCTCAGCCATGGATACGACACGTGGTACAGGTACCTTATCTGAATTCTTGTGCCCCACAATTATTATTATTATTATTATTTTTTCAGTTACAAGGCTCCTCACTTTTATAGAGGAAAAGGAGGAGATGAGAAATGTACAATTAATATAGATGTTCAAATTCTGTAGGTCGTGGACACTGAATGTTTCATTATTTCAATGTACTTTGTGTGTGCATGGTTCTACGTCGTGTGGCATTATCATTTTTGGCTGTGTCTCGAATGCATGTCGTATTAGACTGATTATTGGGAGAGGATCGAACAGATAGGCTGCTTTGGATTCTCTACTATGGGAGTATATATAGTACATTCTAAAAAAATGCATTATGATAGCATGTATCTTTTATTTAAAATTGTGTTAATTTGGTATTATACTGAAACTTTTTTTGAAAAGTAATTTTGTTGAATGAATTGTGTTTGGTATAAAAAAAATTTTGTTTGTAATTTTGTTGAATGAAATTGTGTTTGCTATTATCATTTTGTTTGAATTCTTGCGGAATGCATTTTCGGGGGCAATAAGAAGGAAATTATATGGGATGGGTTTATATAAATATTTTTTAACTAAACAATTAATTATATGATAATGTTTAAGTCCAAAACCAAATTAGACGTAATAAAAAACGATTCCAACAATATTATACAATTTCCATAAGTACTTGCAATTTTTTTTTATAAATAAAAAATGTGTAGGGGGCGACTTGAATTGACGTCTTTTACCTGGGCATGAGCAAGGGATCCAAATGAGTCATATTTATGCACCCAATACCATCGATAACGCTAGTAAGCATGAGCCAAGAATATAAAATTTTTTTTCTCAAGCACTTCCCATTGCAAGATTCGAATGATGCTACTACCATAAGTATTTGCATTAGTAATATCTACTTAAATATATTATTTACAAAATTACAATAAGTAACATAATTTATACATAATGCCAAATGAAATGACAAAAGCAAAACAACATAAAATCCACCCTTTCATACCCTTATGGCTTTACAAGAGATGATTAATTTACATTATATGTGAGTGTGACCAATGTAATGATTTACGTGTTCCACAATTACTGTTTGTCATGTGATTCAAATGAAACTATTCTTGTAACTTTGTACAACAAAGCAAATATCATATGCAACAGACATCACTAAAATCATCTATATTGGTTTTGTCTAGTCCTAGCTATGCATGTCCAACATTACAGATCAAGGGTGTTCCATCCTTGACTTAGGGCGAGGAAAACCTGTGCAGAGTGGGGGTGGAAACTTTGGACGAGGAAGGTAAGATGAAGGAGAAGGGGAGTGGCAATCATGAAAGTGATTGAATATAGTTAATATATTTGTTAAAATATGAATATTCTATGGAAAATATAAAATTTTCCTTAGCTATGTCAACATGCTGTCTAACATAGTGAAACATGAATTATTCATTTACAGTATTTATTTTTAATGCAAGTTATATGTGAACTTTGAAACCGAGTAAAAATGTAAATAGAATTATAAGATTGTAAAAAATGTTTGAGCAAAGAATCACGTGATGGCTCACGAATGGTAGGTATGCACATAAAATCCCATGCATCTAACATTAAATTTTTTGCAGAGAATATAGATATAAACATCTTTCTCTTGTAGTGGATGCGCAAATATGAGGAACTGAAGGTTTGGCTTGGTTTGGGTTGATGACAAGAAATTCCACAAAAGATGATAGTGGAATGGAGGGAAAACATTGAAGAAGTAAAAATGGAGTGTGAAGTGGGAACCAGGGACGGAGTCAGGGTACAAACCTAGGGGGAGCAAAGCTTAACATAAAGCTCATAAAATTTCATCACATTCATTAACATCGTAATCTTATATTTGTAGACGCAATTTGAGATTTGCAATAAACTAATACTAATTTTGGTGATTTTTCAAAATTTTAATTTAAAGATTTTTATAAATTATGACATCAACATTAAAGGTTAGCAACAATAAATCATCAATATTAGCTTATGAATAATGCTAGGGATACATCCAACTACACACTTGAATCCACAACATGCCTCACAAAAATTAGGTTAGTCCTAAACAAAAAGCCAAATAAACAAATCTTACAAATCACAACAAACTTTTTTTAGAGATAGTTTTCAACCTATGATGTTTAATAAATTTTACCAGCACTTGAGCTACAACAAAATAAAATTACAACAATATTAATATTTATTCATTGCACAACATGAACTTTACCATTTCTCTATTGAGTAGGACTGCTAAGAGCATCATTACCCAGTCTCTCAAATGGTATATGTTGATATATTTTAGAATCAAAGCACCAAAAAGGCCCGGTCTTGCAATTCTAAAAAAATTTGCAATTGTGATATATTTTACCTTTTGTTCTCTCTCTCTCTCTCTCTCTCTCTTACAGAGCTCATATCACCAGTCACTCCTCTCTCTCTCTCTCACAGAGCTCATCTCACCAGTCACCATATGCTCTCTCTTTCTCTCCCATGCCTCTGCTGATGACCCTTTCTTTCCCCATGCCGCTCAACCTAGCACTCTAGCCACAGTCCCTCTACCCATTTTCTCATCACCCCCCCTCTCACGGTGTCACATGGTCAATTTTTCACTCAAATTTTCTGCCTGTGATGGCTCTAAGTCCCTGACTTAGTCTCAGCCAACACCACACACATACTGCAATAACACTTAGAATAGATTATCTAGGGACGTTCAAACACACAGCACACACAATATTTACAAGGAACCCACCCCTAACCTTTATTACTAAACCTCAAGTACAAAGGAAACTCTTTTACAAAATCTAGAGAATTACACAAAACGTTCTCAAGGCCAAATACACTCTGTTGCTGACACCCCCAGCAGCCTTAGGGTTAAATATACAGAATCAACTGCTATGGCAGTTACTGCCTAATAACTGCCTGGGTCTTGGACAATCTGTTACTTGTGGTCTGATTTAGGACACCTTCAACTGATGCTGTCTTGGCTTGCTCTCCACGTTTCCAGCCCCTACACAGTAGGTCTGATCATTAGGAAATTTAGGAACTTCTTTGTAACTGCTTAGTAACTGCCACTGCACATGCTGCACATGCACAACCCATGTCTCAGCAGACCATGGGGCCTCTGCCCATCCTCTAGCAGCCCACACAACATGTTCCCACACGTTTTGGAGAGGTTTGGCCTATGCTCAAGGCCTTCCAACAGCACTATAGCCCACACAGCATACCCATATGCAGCACACAACGTAACTGCCATTAGCCCACTAGCACTTGTCCATGCATTCAGCCAGCCCCAACTAGCCCAATGCCTTGCACACAACATTTTATCATTACAGCAGCCCAGCCCTACCTTGCACTCTAGCCACCAAGCCCACACACAAGGAACCAACAACCAAGCCACCAATGCCATGCACCACTACGTAGGGTTAGCACCACTTGCTGCTGCCCATCATCCCACCCATCTCTACCATGGCCTTGGGGCATCATGTGAAGCAAGGTGCCTCCACATGCTGCCCCTCATCACTGCTCATCGATCCAACTTGAGTAGGGAGACTGGGCTGGTCCCCCTCAAAGAGCCCTTAGAAGCATCACTAGTCAGGCATGAGGAGCTATGAGTGTGTTGAGAAAACATAAAGCCAAGTGATTGACTCAATGCTGCCCAAGCACCCTCATTCCTCATGCCATCATCAACAACACATAATGCTCCTAACACACGGCATGGTTGTGGGTTTGCAAATTGGATTTTCTAGGTGAGATTGACGTGGTCAAGAGAAAAAAGCTACATGACTGAATTTTAAGTGAGGAATTTAAGGAACAGCGCATCTAAGTACTATACTTAAGTTTTGTCATTTTGTGTTATACCCGACTATCGTGTTGGTTTCGGTTCTGGTCTAAGCTCGCTAGGATTCGATATCCCGCACCATCCTTACGGCCTGATGGGTCAATACAATTATATGATTAAATTTATTAGAAAATCTAAGATACATTCCTAAAGAATTTTCCTTAACGTTTACCGTTGAATGAAAGATACTTTCGAAAGGCCTCTACCTCAAAGGAAAAATACTAGTACTAGAAATTACATATGGTAAAAATAAATACATCATTGAATGCAAGATGGGAGAGCCTAAAAGTAAAATAAAAAGTCAATCATAACAAAAATCTTTAGTGGCCAACGCTACATTCCTCTTTCAAGTGGACGCGTCCAATTAGATAGATGTTGCAATTAGAATCATGTTCCCATAACATTATAAAGGTCCTGGTAGTACTTGATCTTGAAAGTTTCAAGCTTTCTATCAGCAAGGCCTTAATTAGCTCCAACTTTAGTCAAACTTCAAAGTTGTTCTTTCATCAGATTTTATGCTGTTTCTGTGAGGTAAAAACAGGGGCGGAGCCAGAACTTTGAGTTAGGGGAGATGGTTTTACTGTTTGTTATGTGCAGTGATTTCAACCTCTAATTCTATTACTTAGTTGCTGAGATTTTTATTTTTATTTTTATTTTTTTTTTTGTAGTTAAGAACAAATTTATTTTTGTTTAGAATTTTTTTAAAGGGCAGGGTTATTTATTTTGGATAAAATTAGTTCATTAAGCTTAATTTTGTTTTTAGTTTTACTGGTAATTTTTGTTGCTGAGCTAATTTTTTTTTTTTTTTTTTTATTGGCTTGAATATTTTGTTTTAGATTTTACATCTATAAATTTTTTTATGGTCACTAAAATGGGGAAAATACTAGAGCTGCAAGTTTTTTTTATAAATTACTTATGTAATAAATGGTTACTAGTAAGTAAAAAAATGACGTAAATGATGTGCCCATATGCGAACTGTAGGGATTGGGTTTGAGCACTTCTTCTATTGGAAGAGTGGACTCAGGCCCAACTAGCCCAATACAATAAATTTGTAGAGAATGAGTTTAAGAACTAGGCTTTAGTGAGGATAACAACGAATAAACATGGTTATAGGTGCACTAAATAATAAGGAAATGGGCTTTACGTATGAAATTCTATCCTAGGCACTAGTCCGAGGAGCTATTTGTTCTTATTGCTTCTTCAGTGCTTGGTTACAAAGGTTATCAGGATGATATTAGTAGCTACAGTGTTTTCTGCTCCCAACTTTCGATCCCTTTTCTGGAGGACTTCTTACATTATATACTCCCTTTTAGTTGATCTTGGCCCTCCATTTGTCGATCGTGCAGGTCACTACTTGAGTGCTTGTCCCATCAGCCGCCGTCCTCAACCTTTTGTGAGTTGCAGCAACCAAAGCAGCACTGTTCAGGGGTCACTTCCTCATTAATGCGGCCAGGACGTAGTTGTGGGCATTTAATGTGGAGGTGACAGTTTCTCCTTGAATTGCTCCTCCACCAGGCTCCTATGGCTGACCCACTGTACTTGTCCTTTTTCTTGGGATGCTCTACGAGGTTTCCCCTGATGGCGTGTGGCTCTCCCTCTCTATGATCTCGGTTCACCGAGGACAGGGTTGTCCTCGGCGATGCTTCTTGGTAATTAGGACTTTCTTCGTTCGTCCTCAGATATTTCTTCTTCTTCAGCGTGGGCCTTGGGCTTAGTATAAAGTGGGCCGGGGTGGCCAAATTCTTTGACCCCACAATAGCCCCTCAAAATCCTGCTGTCCGGCTCCTCGGATGAAGAGGAGGGTTTTGATGTCCTCGGGCCTTCACCACGGCTTGTCAAGTCTTGTCCTCCGTCAGCGCCAGAGTCTTTTCACCTGTCCAAGGCACGCTCCTAGTGCTTCGATATACGAAGCGTTCCAGCATTAAATTTTGGCGACGCCCCTGTCGCCCACGTTCAACGGTAAGATGTAAATCAAACGGTGAAGGGTTTTTTTGTTTTGCGAGCGGGAATTTTCCCGCTTATACCTTCTGCGCCACTATAAATAGCTTCTCAAGTCAATTCCTTTTTCTACTTTCAACGATTACATAGTTCTAGAACTCATACACTGAACCTGCCTCTCTCTCTTTCGTCTCCCTGTGCGTCTACAAATATTAGAAATTTGTTTGAGGACCCTCTTTCGAACCTGTAAGTCTTCTTAAACCCTTTTTGGCTTTCATTTTAAACTTATTAATTTTTCTTCAAAACCTCTTAGGAAAATGGGTAAGTTCAAATGTTTAGTTGAGTCCGAGGAGGGTATGAGAAGTTTCAGGGTTAAGTATAGGATCCCACCAATAGTGGGCATGAGGTACGCTGCTCAGGGGGAGTGGTTCGATGATAAGAAAACTGGAGAGGTGGTCATTCCCATGATTGCCTTCATAGAGGGAGGGATGACCATTCTCATGGGTACCATCACTAGGAATTACCTTAGGTTTTTTAGGTTATCTCCCACACAGTGCGCCCCAAACATGTTCAGGGTCCTGGGAAGTATAGAGGTTTTGAACGACAGAATGAACCTAAACCTGACCCACCACGATGTGAATTGGGTATACAATCTTCACCATTTGAAGGGGCAGGGATATTATCTCAAGTCGAGGCATCCCGAAGTAAGGCTGATCCAGTGCCTTCCCACTTCAAACAAAAATATAAAGGAGGATTTCCTGATCTTTTCTAGGGCATGGCATGATGGCTTACCCTGTCTAACTGAGGAGGGAGAACCAGGTGGGGGTATAGCCATAGATCTCGAATTTTGGTTTACATTTCTTTTTCGGGTCTAAATGTCCTTGTTTCTAATGAAACCCCCTTCTATTTCAATGAATTTGCAGATAAGCGTGCTACCAAACCCAAACTCAGCTTAGTTAACAAGGTGAGCTTAGATAGGATCCTGCAAGCAGAGGTGTATGTGAAGGAGATTGACGGTTAACTCCGAGCAGCTCATTTGATCCTTGGATATACTCCCCTCTCACTCACCTTCCAAGCCCCCAAGTGCGTAATCAAAGCTCGCGACCTTCAGCTCCGTCGTATCAGTGTTACCTACTAAGGGTTCGTTGTTCCAGAGGGTATCCCATTCTCCAAAGATACTTCTCGCCCCCAACCACTTTCTGTGGTCACCCCTTCGGTAGGAACATCCTCATCCCAACCCGTTCCTCAGGAAGAGGAAGAAGAAGAAGAAGAAGAAGAAGAAAAAGGTTTCGTGGACTTAACAGATTCTTTGGACGAGTTCGAAGTATTCAACCGGCCACTATCTCCCGAGAGCCTACCAGAAGAAATGGGTATCCAAAGAAAGCCCCAGAAAAGTTTGATGGAGTTGATAAAGGACCAACCAGGAAGTGGTGCACCTGGGAAGTCTGCTCAATCTAAGCTTCCTCCTCCTCCCTCAAAGTCTCCTCCCCCTGCTCCTCAACCGACGAGACCTAAACCTGCTGATCCAAAAAGGAAAAGGGAGCAAACAGGGAAGGATGTGATAGAGGCTGGAAGGCTCCGCCCGACTCGTGAAGACGAGGCCCAACGAGCTGCGAAGCAGCAAAAGGTCATCCATGCACCACAATGAGGCTTGGAGTGAGTAAACATTCAGCCTCTAGAGCCACGAGCCTGGCTCCCAGCGCCTATGCATGGCGGGGCGCCCCTAAGGGATGATGCATCACTCAGGGACTTCAACGGGGGCAATGGGTGCCATGTTGCCTTTTCCGTGGAGGAGGCCTTGCTGCTCCCAAGGGACACGATCAACCTGCGGAGTATGAGGAAGAATGAAGTCTTCCTCAATTGTAAAAGATATCTGGGCATGGTACACTATTAAACCCCCTTTTCTTTTTACTTATACTTATTTCTTATAGACATATACTATTTGTGGGCTATGATACTAATCCCTTTCTTTTAGACGGTCCAAGCCACTTTCAGGCTTGAGGAAATTACAAATAACGGTTTATCAACAATTGGAAGATGAGAGGAAAAGGCGGTTAACAGCTGTGCAAACGTTGACCATTGCTGAAAATAACAACGCCAAGTTGAAGAAAAAGTTGGCCAACGAAGAACATGCTCGCCGTAGTGCTGACTCGGCCTTGGAGGGTGTACAGAGGCAAGTCGAGGACCAGAGGAAGCGTCTACGCGAGAAAACTGACCAATTGAAGGCTTCAAAGGAAGAGATGGCAGCCCTCAGGGCGCAGTTGGAGGGGGCCCAAAGGCTTAAGGATCAGGCCGAAAAGGCGAAGGCTGAGGCGGAGAAGGCAAAGGACAAGGCCGAGAAGGAAAGGGACGAGACCGAACAACATGGCTACGACGTTGGCGTAGCCGAGATGGAAGATGCCCTACGGGCAGAGGTCCCCGCCGTATGTCGAGCCTACTGTGCTCAAACTTGGGAAGAAGCCCTCAACCGAGCTGGGGTGGAGGCTTCTTCTGAGCTGAGAAGGCCAGAAAATGTCTTCTTCTCTCCAGCCATACGAGTGCCAGACCTTTCTTCCAATCAAAAGGAAGTGACTCCTGCAGTTGCCAAGCTAGTCGAGGAAGCCCAAATTCAGAATCCTCCACCTCCTAGTCAACAGGAGCAAGCCAAAGAGCCTGAAGCTCCATAAGATACCTCCTCGGACAAGGCAGTAGAGGTGCCTAAGGGTGGGGCAGCTTCTCAAAGTTTTGAGCAAGCTTTAGCCTTAATTACCTTGCCCGCTGGAGGAGCTTCTAAAGAAAAAGACAAGGAGGCTCCCCCTGAAGCAGCTGACAAAGCCCCCAAGGTCAAGCTCTAGATAAAATTGAAGCCGTAGTTCTTTTACTTTTGCAGAATAGTTAAAGTTAATGTAATGAGGATTTTTTTTTTTTTTTTCTAAAGACAAGTTCGATCGAGATGTGTACTTTGCCTTTCTTTAAATTGATATAAGTTATTATTACTTTATCGTTCATTTGTGTGTTTCTCATCTTGACTGTTATTTGTTCATACATAACCATATGCCATAAAAGAGCAAAGTTTGCTGATATAAGGGAAGGCACAGTTTTCTACCTCTTAACTAAAAATTCAAGTAAATTATGACTGTCAACTCACAACATTATCAAGGTATACTTATAACCTATCAATTCTTAACAAGCTTTCAAGTCTAAGGCATTACTTAGGCGTTTAAATAATAGGCAAGTCCTGAGTACCTTAAAATGCTTTAAGTGATGCTCATGTAATTTATTTACTTTGACTTATAAATTGGATCATAATGCAGTTCGAAAGGTATTAATTTCCAATAAGCTTGTGGTCCGAGGAACCTGACATAACTTAGTTTCTGTTTAATACTTCAATATATTTCACAAGGTAATAATTTCCACTAAGTTTGTGGTTCGAGGACCTGACATAACTTAGTTTCTGTTTAATACTTCAATAGATTTCACAAGGTATTAACTTCCACTAAGTTTGTGGTTCGAGGACCTGACATAACTTAGTTTTTGTTTAATACTTCAATAGATTTTACAAGGTATTAATTTCTACTAAGTTTGTGGTCTGAGGACCTAACATAGCTTAGTTTCTATTTAATACTTAGACCTTCATTAAAGTAGTTAGTTTCCCCATAGGTTTGAGTCCGAGGACCATGCAAGACCTTGGTTCTGTCTAACACTTAGATCCTCTAGAAGTAGCTAGTTTCCCTATAGGTTTGAGTCTGAGGACCGTGCAAGACCTTAGTTCTGTCTAGTACTTGAAAAGTTGTCATGGAGTGTTATCATTCCCATATCATCTGGTCCGAGGACCGAGGCATGATTGAATTCAGTTTAAACACTTAGAAAGTTGCCACTGCGTGTTAATTTCCTCAAAGCAAGAGGTCCGAGGACCCGGCATAGTTAAGGTTCTGTTTAACCACTTCAAGAGATTTCAGTGCATGTTAATTTCCCCAAAGCAGGAGGTCCGAGGACTCGGCATAGCTAAGGTTCTGTTTAACCGCTTCAAGAGATTTCAGTGCGTGTTAATTTCCCCAAAGTAGGAGGTCCGAGGACCCGGCATAGCTAAGGTTCTGTTTAACCGCTTCAAGAGATTTCAGTGCTTGTTAATTTCCCTAAAGCAGGAGGTCCGAGGACCCGGCATAGCTAAGGTTTTGTTTAACCGCTTCAAGAGATTTCAGTGCGTGTTAATTTCCCCAAAGCAAGAGGTCCGAGGACCCGGCATAGCTAAGGTTCTGTTTAACCGCTTCAAGAGATTTCAGTGCATGTTAATTTCCCTAAAGCAGGAGGTTCGAGGACCCGGCATAGCTAAGGTTCTGTTTAACCGCTTCAAAAGATTCCAGTGCGTGTTAATTTTCCTAAAGCAGGAGGTCCGAGGACCCGACATAGCTAAGGTTCTGTTTAACCGCTTCAAGAGATTCCAGTGCGTGTTAATTTCCCTAAAGCAGGAGGTTCGAGGACCCGACATAGCTAAGGTTCTGTTTAACCGCTTCAAGAGATTAAAAGATATCAATATATTCCTTCCAGAACAGAAGTTTTTGCTGGGAGATTGTGCCAACCGATTTTACATCCATGCCTTGATTCTCGGCTTCTTTCTTCAATGGGAATTCAGCGAACCGGGCTACTAGACCCGCGAGAACTAGCCCCTTGACAGAGGTACGGGGCATATACTTTATGTCATAAGCCCCTAGAATTGTGCTCCATTTAGCAATCCTCCCCGCGTAATCAGTACTTCGAAGTGTAGACCTGAGCGGAAGCTGAGTTATGACAACAATTGTGTGTGTTCTTGGAAATTATGGGGAAGCTTTCGTGTAGCATACACCACCGCTAAAATGGTCTTCTCCAGGGACTCTTGCTGATGGGAGCTTGATCCTACCATGATTAACCGTTGCACTCACTAACACACAAGCTCTTCCCACAAACGACGCCAATTGTAGGGACTGGGTTTGAGCACTTCTTCTATTGGAAGAGTGGACTTAGGCCCAACTAGCCCAATACAATAAATTTGAAGAGAATGGGTTTAAGAACTAGGCTTTAGTGAAGATAACAACGAATAAACATGGTTATAGGTGCACTAAATATTAAGGAAATGGGCTTTACGTATGAAATTCTATCCTGGGCACTAGTTTGAGGAGCTATTTGTTCTTATTGCTTCTTCAGTGCTTGGTTACAAAGGTTACCAGGATGATACTAGTAGCTACAGTGTTTTCTGCTCCCAACTTCCGATCCCTTTTCTGGAGGACTTCTTACATTATATACTCCCTTTTAGTTGATCTTGGCCCTCCATTTGTCGATCGTGCAGGTCACTACTTGAGTGCTTGTCCCATCAGCCGCCGTCCTCAACCTTTTGTGAGTTGCAGCAACCAAAGCTGCAATGTTCAAGGGTCACTTCCTCATTAATGCGGCCAGGACGTAGTTGTGGGCATTTAATGTAGAGGTGACAGTTTCTCCATGAATTGCTCCTCTACCAGGCTCCTATGGCTGACCCACTGTACTTGTCCTTTTTCTTGGGATGCTCTACGAAGTTGCCCCTGATGGCGTGCGGCTCTCCCTCTCTATGATCTCGGTTTGCCGAGGACAGGGTTGTCCTCGACGATGCTTCTTGATAATTAGGACTTTTTTCGTTCGTCCTTGGATATTTCTTCTTCCTCAGTGTGGGCCTTGGGCTTAGTATAAAGTGGGCCGGGGTGGCCAAATTCTTTGACCCCACACGAACTAATAAAAATTTGCTACAAAAAAAGTTTGTAAAAATATTATAAAAGTTTGTGAGTATAGCATTACTCTTAAAAGAACTAATGATATTGTTAAAGGGAAATAAAATGTAATTTTATAGAATAAAATTGCTAAAATTAATACACACATATATATATTTATAATATATTTTTTTTTAAATTTAGGGGGGGCCATTGCCCCCTCGGTCCAAGGGTAGTTCTTCCTTTGTAAAAACCATCTGTTTTAGGATAAAAATTGTTATGACCATTCTGTTATACACATTTTTTGAATTAGAATCATGATTTGAATTTTGAAACGTGTCTTCAACTAATGATTTCAATTCAAAAAATAGATGTGTAACAATGTGTGTAATATACTAATAGGGTATGAGTGTGAGTAACAAATACTACTCCTCGTTTTATAGTATCTAGAAGGTCAGTCAAGGTAGTTTCATTCTTTTTTTTGGCAAGTAGTCAAGTTACTAAGAAGTAAAATAAATGACAATGTTTATTATATATACACTGCCCTATTACACACAAATTACACACATTTAAGCTTTTGAACTGTCCATCCAAAAAAATCTTTTGAACTAAAATTTGTGACTTCAAGTCAAGATTTTAGTTCAAAAAATAATTTATATATACTGTGTGCAACAAGGTGTGGGTAAGAAACATTTCCTGAAAATAAAATAGCATATTAGAGCATTCACAGCAGTGGTGCTAAAAAGCCATATTGGTATTTTTAGCTCCTCAAACACCTAAAAACCATGCTCTAGCAGTGGAGCTAATTTATTTGTTTTAGCTCCATTGCTACAGTGCACATCTATAGATAGATGTGCACTGTAGCTGAGAGCTAAACAAAAAAAATAATATTTTACTCCTGGCCAGATTAAAATAATAAAAAGTGGTTCTCTCTCTCTCAGTCACTTCGTGCCTCTCTCTCTCTTAGTCACTCTCACCTCTTTGTCTCAAAGTCTCCAACCCACGCCTCCGCCGGCCTCAACGTCACCGGCCCAAGCCGACCCAAGCCCCAAGTCGCCAATCCACGCCTCTACCCAGTCCTCCATCTCAACACTCACCCAACGCCGACAATCCTGTGTTTCTCTGGATTTCGTGGGTTTCATCGTCGATCCAAGCTCTGGGTTTCCCTGGGTTTCATCGTCAAAGCCGTCGCTGCCTTCCTCAGCCCATTGCTTTGGTTTTCCGCCGATCAGACCCATCCGCCTCAGACCCACTTCTCTTCCGTCGATCAGACCCATGCCGACACTGTTCTCCTCACTGAAGCCTAGCTCTGTGATTGGTGATTTTTTATTTTGTTTGGTCTGGGTTGAGGAAAAAGATTAGAGATTTCGATTGATGGTTTTTTTTTTTTTTTTTTTTTTTTCCTACTGTGGATTGGTGGTGGTGGTGGTGGTGGTGGTTGTGGGTGTGGCTGATGGTAGAGGTGGTTGTGGTTGGTGCTGTGGATGTTTTTTGGGTAGTGGGATATATAATTTTATTGTAGGGGATATATTATTTTATTGCGATATTTATATTATTTTATTGTGTTGAAAGCTAAAATAGATATACTACTGCAGCATGTGTGTAGGTAAAATAGATAAAGTAACTTTTGGTGGAGTTAAATAGCTAAATTTTTAGCTTCATTGCTGTGGATGCTCTTAGATTTGAAAAAAAAAGAAAAAAGAAAAAGAAAAAAAGAGGAACAAAAAAGGCATAAGAGAAAGAGAGAGGAGCTCATACACAATACTGTTGGGGAAAAATCCTAATCCCCTCAATGTCTATGTGTGAATTAAAATATATAACTACCAAGCAATAGCAATATTATGGAAACAAAAATTTCAACAAGCACCACATAAACACAACCACACAATAACACCAAATCTTATGTGAAAAACCTCTAGTGTAGAGGGAAAAACCATGGGGCAGCTCCGAAAAATATCCATTATGAAATAGAGATTACAACTATCAAGTTTATGCTAAACTTGTGTCCACAATAAATTGGATATATAACAAATAAATCTCAAGGAGTAAATACAATCTCACCACAAAGCTAGTAGCAAAATCTTCCTCTGAATACTCCAACTCTCCATGGTTGTAGCACTCAAAAACTCCATGAGAACCCCACCAATTTATCTTCCTTGTGTGTAACTTGAGCAAAGAAAAAAGTCTCATTTTTCTTTTTCACTCTCTCACACTCTCACTGTGTTTCTCTCTATCTTTTCGGACTGCACCTCCTAAAGCTCTCACATGTGTTTTTCTCATAATGGCTCTCTTGCTTCAGCTCTTCATTCTAGGCCGAATGACCCTTTGCTTTTTTCTTTTCTTTTTCTTCAGCGTGTCCAACACGCTTTGGATCACTTCTCATTAAGAGAAGTCAAACCTCCCAAGTTTTGGTCATTTCTTAATAAATGGAAAAGCTAGCTATGAAGACTTTTTGGAACAAGCTCATAAATGAGCTTTGACAAATATGTGTTGTTAATGACATATTTTATGTAATTGGCTTATCCTTTGACAAAACACACTTTACTTGTATTTGGGTAGATCTAGGATGTTTTTGATGCTTCAAGAAACCTTGTTTCAAGTTCAAGTGTTAAAGACATGCAAGTCTGTCCAAGAATCAAGTGAGAAAGTGCTGAATTTTAAAGCTTGATAGCTGCTCGACACCTCCTCGACACCTGGCTATCTGTCGAGCTCTTAAGGTGTTTCTTATCGCAATCTCAACACCTTCTCGATAGCTGGTCGATCGATCGAGAAATCTTCTGTCTCCTCGATAGCTCCTCGACACTTGGTGGATCGATCGAGATGTTCCTCGACACCTTCTCGACACCTCTTCGATCGATCGAGAATTACTGAGCCTTACGAAATTCAGATTTCCAGATCTGATTTTTTGCCTATGATGACATATATGTGTAGGGTTTCTTTTCTCACAACCATAGACCTATATAAGGCTTATTTTAGAGGTCGTCACATAAGAGAATACAAGGAGAACATATGCAAAAGGTGACCGATGCCTTATTCTTTCTAAAAGAAGCTACTGCGTCTTTGCGCCTTAGGGTTTTGTAACCAAGTGCTTCTTGATCTTCATTGTTGATGAAGTGAAGAACTTTGCAGCCAACAATCTTCTTCGTAAATAAGTAAGCAATCAAACTTTAATGTATATCTCAAATTGAAATAGAGTGTCAACGACAATTGATAATAGATTATAAAATTAATTTTCAAGATTGCAAATTTCTTATATTTTTTTTCTTTATTAAATGAGTTATCCAATAAGTCATTTGTAATTTTGTTTTATGTTTTAGGATGTTGATATTGTGTAGAAATAAAACTTGTGTATTTGTTTTACTTATCTTTGTGTTATTTTGTTTTAGATAGCAATATTAGGATTTGTATAATTTTAAAATTATTGAATAAGTATTAATAAGTTTAACTGAGTTCATTCTTGATATAAGTGGTGAATTCAAAATAATGTATTTTACATTAAGTAATTTGTTGCATAACTTTCCAAATAGCAAATACATGTTATTTTCTTAAAAAAAAAAAATTTTTAAAAAATCATGTGAAAAATACGGGTCAACCCGACCCGACCCGCAACCCGATTGACCCGAACCTGATTTTAACCCGCTTAAAATGACCCGTTTTGACCCGTGACCCGTTTGACCCGCAACCCAATTGACCCGACTCAAACCCGACCCGACCCACCCGTTTTGCCATGTCTAACTTAACTAGTCACACCACTCATGTCAATATTTCAACATAACCTATAGGCATCTTAGGCTTAATTTATTTCATTGTAAAATGTTTTCAGATGTAATGTGTTTTGTTGAATTCTTGAAAATTCTCTGAATTTATTTATTTATTTTTTTGCAAGGTTTGTTTTGTTGTAAAATAAAACTCAAAAACTTTTGATAACCAAAACTCAAATTCTCAAATTTCAATCAAAATACAACCACGAAGCAGGCGGAAATTCTCCAACCCAAACTCAAATTAGTTGCCAAAAAAAAAAAAAAAGAGTAACCTAAATCTTTGCATAACAACATAGCTCTTCCAAGTGGCGGAAACCCAGATCAACGTCCTCAGCCTCCATCAACACCTCTTAGTGGTGTAACATCGCCTCCCATGCATGATTTAGAGATTCCCCAACTATGAATTGAAGCGTCCCAATCGCCATTAGCTTTGTCGACCACTACAAATCTAGGCTCCAAAGACTAACTTCGTGAGCAAGAAAGAGAAAAAAATAGAGGGGGGTTGAGAGAGAGAGTGTGCGAATGAGAAAGAGAAAGCGAGATTCGTCCGTGTTTTTCAAAAAAGAAATTTTGATTTTATTTTAGAATGGATCCATTGACAGTAGATAAGATATGAGCTTATTTTAAACTCTGGGATTGATTTTAATTTTAGGGGGTCAAATATGAATTTTTTGTAACCAAAATTTTCAATTTTAATCTATTAACATATTCAATTATACACTATTAAATATTTCTAAAATTCCAGGAGTTGGACCCCATGGTACCGTTCCGTCTACGTGAGAGATGAGAGCTGATTTATTAAATGATCTATTAGACGACAAAAAGGACCCAAAATATGAATCTAATGTCATTTGATATCAATAACGAACAACCTAATCCCACTGTGATTGAATAAAACTAAAAAAATTGAAAAAATATATATAAAAGATTAAATGAAAAGAAAAATATATATATAGAAGGGAAAGGTAGCCTTGGCCCTGGATAAAAGCCGATTCACACCTTTTTAATCTTTTACACCAAATCAGCCAACTATGCTCTAATTATTGCTGCATGTCGCCGTTTACCTTACTCCACGCCAGTCCAGTGTCCACCATCCCACCAAGTCCAAGAGGTCCCCTCAATTAGCGCAAAATATGACCTTTACAAGAAAGATAAATGGGAAATGAAAATTTGTGGTCTTTTTTATTTATTTATTTTTTTTTTTTTTGAGAGAGTGGTCATTTTTCTTAATACACAAACAAAATACAGCTGGAGAAAAAAAAATCAGTATCAAACACCAAGAAAAACATAACCACGCCTATAGATATCCAACTAAGAGTGAGTGTGAAAGTAATTTTAACTTAAAAGCTTGTTTAGTAAAAGTTGGTTAAAACATAATTATATTTAAAAAAACAAAAGTGAAAATTTAAAATATTTTATATAAACTTGATATATATATATTTATATATGCAAGTTGGCTTATTGGGGCCATGGCCCCCATTGAAAATTTAAAATTTGGACAAACTATTTCTATTTGTTGGCTAATTTCATAACAAATTTGAATGTTTTTTTAAAAAAATAAATTTTAAACCCTATGAGTACTCATGTAATTTTGAGGGTTTTTAATTGTATTGGGTTGGTGAGGTGAAGTGGACATAGCGTAGAAATTGAAGTTGGTTGATGCAGAAAATTTTGCTCCTACAAACTTCACGATGAGAGGTGAACTAAGAGATGAGACCAGAATTTGAATTTCAATTGAACAGAAGGTTCGCTCCTCCCTTGTACGATACTTCGCTTGTTCAAACTTGATGGAACCTGAGACAATTTTGCTATTTTTTCTCGGCTATTCCAAATCTCACCCTCACTATTCAAGATCCCATTTCCCACGAATTTACTCACCCAATTCCCATATAAAGAATTAGAGAGAACCCATAAACAAACCTTAGAGTTTAAACCCTCATCAATCTCTTCACCCTATTCTTCTTTAATTTCCAAATTTATGAGAAGAGATTGAAACCATCACACCCATTACTACCTTCAAAATTTTAGTGTTAATTGGAGCATGGGAACTATTGGAGCAAGCCCAAATTTGCCAAGGAAACTTGGTGGTTGCAATTGGAGGCTCAATTAATTGCGGATTCAGAGGCTAGTGAGAAGATAGGATTGAGGAATTAGTTGCTTGCAAGAGCCGAATGCTTGAGTACATATATAGTTACTACATAGCTTGGAGGGTTTTATAAGTAATATGTATTGCAACTATTCTCATTAGTGCATTGTTTGGTGCTATAATGCCCCAAAGGGGGTTTTTTCACCCAGTTCTTGGATTTTCTTTTTTGTAAGTACTTTGGTGTTTAGTGTTCTTGTGGGTGGTTGATTCTATGTGGTTGTGATTGATTTTATGTTTATCCATGCATGCTTATGTCTACTGGCTAGTCACTTAAACAATTGGGCTTAATTCCATTATTAGTTAGCTTAAAATTGACTAAGCTGTAAAATCAGGTAAAGTTTGGGGTCTAAATTGTTTGCATTGGATTAGTAAAGTTTTTCATATAAGTTGAGAGAGAGAGAGAGATAACAAATGATATATATATATGGTTTGAAACTTCGAATCACAGATATGGAACATCACAAATAAAATAATGTTATTAGTACTCCTAGTCCTAGGCACTGATCACATGAACGCCGATTCAGATGTCTAAATCTTTGTATCATAATACATGTGCTTTCATAGCTAAACAATCATGTTAATTATAATCATTTGTCGTAACATTCAATAAGATGCCAAGCATTTGTCATCAATGAATTCAAATAGAGATAGGTCCTTTTCCTTGTAACCACGTAACTTCAACGTGCTCGGCCAAGATAAGTGACTTATTATAGAGCAAATATGGTATAGGGGAGGTGGGCATCCATCTTCTGTGACGCAGCGACCGAGTACATGTTAAGGTTATTGAAATTCAGAGAGAAATCAATGATGAAAATGCGTAACAAAGTAAAAGTGGTTCTCTTCCCGTGAGCTTTGATTGTCTTTATCGTATTGTCAGTGTGTTTAATAGCAAAAATTCTAGAAACACAAATACTACTGGAATTTTTGTCACAGTTATCCACATGGCAGATTATAAGCCGTATAAATAATAGGTGCACATAAAAGTGACAAGTAATTCACAATCTATCACATATGATAATTGTAACAAAAGTTGTAATGTTTAATATTATCCAAACGGTGCCCCCAATCACTAATTAGCGAAAGTACAATTGTATATAAAGCATTTAACCGTACTTCAGTTTTACTTATGACTAATGTCCCTCTACCAATCACAACTCGCTACATGTGCAAATTATAACACAAGTTATGCCACAAGTTGTGGCACAAGCATAAATCTTCATCTATTCTAAAATTCACAGTATAAATAGTCTTTACATGTGATATCTCATCAACAAAACAAGTGGCTCTGTACTTCTATCCTTTCGGCTCTCTCAAATCACAGGTCACAAAAGAGTCCCGAATAAAAAAGTTAGAATGCCAAATAGCAGTGCTATTGAGGAATCAAAGGTTCCCTTACTAGATGATCTATGTTCAACCATTCAATCAAATAACAACGAAGATGGTCATGATTGTCATGACCTTGTGCAGAGGGTTTGGTTTGAATCCAAGAAACTATGGCACATAGTTGGCCCTGCAATCTTCTTCCGTGCCACCAACTTCTCCATGATATTAATCACCCAAATCTTTGCTGGCCATTTGGGTGATCTTGAGCTAGCTGCTATCTCACTTGCTTATAATGTCATCATTGGCTTCGACTTTGGTCTTTTGATAGTTCATCTTTTCTCCCTCTAACCTATCTTTTTGTGTTATGAAATCTCTCTCAAGATTTCTCTCTCTCTCTCTCTCTTTTTTATTTTTTTTTTATATTCTGTATTTATTTTCATATTTATTTTATTTCAGTTGGGAATGGCAAGTGCACTAGAAACTCTATGTGGTCAAGCTTTTGGAGCCCAAAAGCATTACATGTTAGGTGTATACTTGCAACGTTCATGGATTATTTTGTTTCTTTGCTGCGTTTTAATACTGCCTTTGTTCCTATACACCTCTCCAATCTTGAAGTTCATGGGACAACCTTCAAATGTTGCTGATTTAACTGGGGTAGTGGCCATGTGGGTTATACCACTTCACTTTTGCTTGGGGTTTCTTTTTCCCTTGCAGAGATTCTTGCAATGCCAGCTTAAGACTGGTGTTATTGCATGGGTGTCTTTGGTGGTGCTTGTGGTGCATGTGATTATAAGTTGGTTGTTTGTGTATGTGTTCAAACTTGGAGTGATTGGTAATGCAGCAACTTTGAGCTTTTCTTGGTGGCTCTTAGGGTTGGGGTTGTTGTTTTACACACTATTTGGTGGGTGCCCTTTGACTTGGAATGGTTTCTCAATTGAAGCATTTTCAGGTCTCTGGGAATTCACTAAGCTCTCTGCTGCTTCTGGGGTCATGATTTGGTATACTCTCTTCCTCACCAATACATATATTCCTCCTACTAATTTACATTGCTAGCTCCTTTAATAACCTAACAGCCTTTCAATTAATTGATCATGAATTATTATTATTACTATTAATGAATTTCCCTTCTTCTTCTCCTTTCTCTTTTTCTTTAACAGCTTGGAGAACTGGTACTACAGAATATTGATATTGATCACTGGAAGCCTTAATAATGCAGAGATTGATTTGGATGCTTTATCCATCTGGTCTGCAACTATATATTGCATTTGATACTATTATTGGGCATAGTGAACATGTACATTTTGCACACTTAGAGTTTGTTTAGATACTACTTATTACTAAAAACTGAAAACATTGTAACAAAATAGTTTTTAAATGTGTGAATAGTGCTGTAAGATCAATTTTAATGAAAATTTGCCAGCTAAAAACGCATCCAATCGCTCACTTAGGGGGTGTTTGATACATGCACTTAAAAATATGTGTTTTGTTGTTTGAAAACATGTATGGAAAGACGAGTGGGTGAAAAAAAGTGTGAAAATACGTGTAATGTTGTTTAAAAACTGAAAACATGTGTTTGAGTGGGTGTACCAAACAGAGCCTTAGTGTGTATTTGGGTTAGAATGAAAAATGAAAATTATTTCACTATTTAGCTTATTTTTACTACTATTCATGGTCCTCGCTATATTATTTCAACTAAATTTTACTTTTACCTACAATATTTTTTAGCAATAATTTTTCAATTTCAACAAAATAAACCGTATCTAAACCAACACTCAAAATGCATACTTTTTCCATTCATAATATCTCCACAAAAATAATTTTATAATAAATAGAAGCAAACGCCAAACTTTAGCAGAACAATGATTTCAGAAGTGTGCTCCTATTAAAACCATTATTATATTATTATAGAGGTACCATTGCTCTGTTGTGAAAAGTTGGTGGCCGACATGGAAAGGATCGACTAGATTGTTTGCTCTATAATTTCCCCCAAAAAAAAAACAAAAAAAAATCGTATTGAATTCGGCTCAAACTTTTGTGAAAGAATTCACATGCATGTCAAATCATCGCAACTCTTTAATTATCTTTGACTTCTTTTAATTTTCTCTCAATTGGCAGCATGTCCATTTGTAGCTGGCAGATGATGATTCCACTCTCTTTCTTCGCTGGAGCTGGGTAATTTTTATTTTCAATTATCTTTATTGACTTTAACTTTTTTTAGCGCTTCCAGTTTTACATTAACGGACATTTGCATTAGAAAATTTTATTATATTCTATTTTATTATTTCAAAAAGTCATTTTATTAATTATAAAATATTATTTTACAATACATCTAGCATCTTAACTTTTATTTTGTTATTCTACTCATTAAAATAATATATCTACACAATAAAATATATTTTTCATTTTTTATTTTTTTCCAATTTTCTCCTCCACCTTCCCTCAACCTCTATCACCCGACCTCCACTGCCCAGTCACCACCACTACGCCTCCACCATGCCCACGACGCCACCACTGCCCATTGCCCACCAAAATCCCACCGGAACAAAAACCCATATTAAAAATAAAATAAAAAATGCAGAACCTAGACCTCGCCGACCAAGACCTCGCCGACCAAGCATGACATAGCAACCCACCCTCTCCAATTCAAACCTTTGTCAAACCCATCGGAGCCATCACCAGCAAACCTAGCCTGCCGATCCACGCCGATCCAAACCCACCATCAACCGATCCCAGCCCACCACCATGCCCAGATCAAACCACGAACCCAACCCAGCTCCGGTGCAAGCCTTGAACGAGAAAGAGTGAGGACCGAGAGAAAGAGGGACTTTGCAAGGAGTGGGAGACAGAGAGACAGAGTGGGAGTGAGGGAGAGAGGACTAAAGGAGAGAGATAACTGATGGAATAAAAAACTAATATTTAGCTTAAGAATTGTGCTACAGTGCAATTCTAAAGGTAGAATTGCACTGTAGCACTATTGCAATTTTTTTTTGCAATAGTTGTATTTTAGAAGTCCGAATGAAGCCACTTTTTTGAGTGAAAATGATAAAATGGGCTTGGCATTGGCATTTACAATGCCCAGTGCGAATGCTCTTATCATGAGAGTGCATGATTTTGGTTGGCCAATGTCCTCAACTTTTTAATCTTCTCGGAATCTGCATTTGTATCCACTCATGTAAAATAAATAAATAAATAAATACAGATATAAAAAGAAGTTAAACATAACCTAAAGAACAAGTTTAGAAAATTCTTTGACAATTTTTAATTAAAAAATGATTTTCTTAACAATTTTTTTAATATTTTTTATGAAAGTGAATATTAAAACTTCTCTAAAATGGTTGGTGGGCGGACAAAACTAGCCGCCGAGGTGTTCTCCACGGATCACCACTATAATGCCTTACACAACTAATTATAAATAAACAAAAGGGAATAAACACTCCACAATGGAAAACTCAAACAGTTGATTTCTTTGACTACATGTATTTCAATTTCTACTCAGATGTTACTACAGGAAATTCTTTCGTCCCCGTGGTGTTACACACACTTTCTCTCTATCTTTCTTTCAGATTGTTCCCCTTTCTCTTTTTACCAGATTCCCCCTTCATTTGCCTCTCTCCCCCCTTTTATAGTGACATTGCTTACTCTTATCTCTACAGTTGTCTTGTTGCCAATCAGATTCTCAAGGATATTTTCCTTTATTTTATCAGTTTCCCCCCCACCCTTATCCTGGAACTCTGACTTTTAGGGGTTTTTTGTACTGTTCAAGCTGTCTCATATGCATTCAATGTGGTAGAGTTTAGGTAAGAACCCCATCATTAATGTGGAGGCAAAAATCTTCAACCTTCTTGCGTGTTCTGGAAGTTTCCCGTGGTTCCAGGCATCTCCTGGAATCCATACGTGGATCATCCATGCACCATTCCTCGGGTAAGTCTAGTTTCTTACTCTCTCCATGAGAATGACCTTCCTATGTCACTCTTTTCTTCTGTAGTACTTAGGATGGTCTAACTTCCTTTCTTTCATAGCTTATTGTCCCCTGGGCCTTCTTTCTATCATATAGGCTAGGCCCAATTTGTTCCCCGCGACCCAGTTACTTCTTGGACTTAAGGCTTGGAAGGGGACTCTTCCGCTCCCCACATGGTTCATTTATAAATGATTTAAAGGCACCCGTTAATCAGATATATATATATATATATATATATTTATAACACTCAATTATGTAGTTTCAAAAGTAAAAAATTCAATAATCTATAGTTCAACTAATTTTTAACAAAAATCAATGTTATGAATTTTGTTCTGTTTCAGTATGTACATTGGAACGGTAATACCCTTATTCCACCTAGAATCAAATTTTGGTCTATTTTAGGCATTCTGACAATTTTGGCCAAAATGCAAATTTCACTTGGAATGTGTTTTAACATCTTTTTTCCATTCTTGAATCTAACGGTCTTTTTTTCCTACTTCATACAACAAAGTTTTGAGTGTCACTAATTCTGTTCTACCTCACGACATCAAATATTTTTTTTTAAATAAAATAAAATTCCATAACAATGAGAGAGAGAGAGAGAGAGAGAGGATAAACTTTGATAATTCTTTGAGCCTGAGGTAGATTACTCATAGATTCTTCAATCTTCACATATTTGAAGCAAAAAGAGAGAGGCAAGGATAGTGTTATAAGTAATGGAAACCAATTATATGTATTCGGGTAAAAGAGATGGAAAGAGAGGTGGTATTACATATATCTGATATATGTATCCACTCTCTCATATTGGGATGGACTCCACACTGGTGGGACCCACCCTCATATAAGAAGATGAATACAAATATTAGATACATAATTTTCTTTCGAGGAAATGGGGTTAGGTGGGGTAGTTGAAATTGATAGAGGGCCACGTTTTTTCTTCCTCTGTAGCAACTAGTGCCTTGTTTTATCAACCTCAAATCTAGGAATGGCAACGGGTCGGGTTTGGGGCAGTTTTTTCTATGCCCGAACTCGACCCACAGGCCCGCCCCCGAGACCCAAACCTGCCTCGTCAAGCCCCCGCGAGCCCCGTCCCGTCATGCCCGGCCCAAAATTAGAAACACAAATTACAAACTAACAAATTTCATATTTATGATTTTCTGACCCAAAATCACAAACACAAACACAAACACAAATCCTAACACAAACACTAACACAAACACAAACACAAACACAAACATAAACACAGAAATCACAAACACAAATTTCAGATTTATGATTTTCCCTTTCAAAATCACAAACCAAACACAAATTTCAAATTTATGATTTTCCCTTTCAAAATCACAAATACAAACACAAATCCTAACACAAACACAAACACAAAAATCATAAACACAAACACAAACTCACATGATTGAGACGAACTGAAACCAAAAAAAAAAAAAAAAAAAATGGAGAATGAGGTGGAGCGAGGCCATGAGAGGGAAGCTGAGCGAGGCCGTGAGGGGGGCGGCTAAGTGAGGCCATGAGAGGGTGGCTAACTGGCAAGGTATCGATGCGAGATGGGTGAGGGATATGGCAGATGGGTGAGGGAGATGAGAGGGTTGTGCGAGATTGGCGAGGACGAAACAAAGATGAGAGAGTCAGAGAGCTATGCTTGACTGCTTGTGGTCATGTGAATGAGAGAGCTGAGAGATGAAAAGGGAGAGGCAGCCGTGTGAGTGAGAGAGCTGAAAGATGAACAGAGAGTTTAGAAGATATTTATACTTAGGGTTAGGGTTTCTAATTTTTTTTTAATATATATATATATGTATACGGGTCGGGTTCGGGCTGGGTTTGCATAATACCCGAACCCGTTTCGGGTTTTTTTTATTAAAACTCAAACCAACCCCATTTACTTCACGGTTCGGGTAAAACCCACCCCATTAGGGTCGGGTTAAACCAGGTACCCGTAGGTCGGGCATATTTTGCCATCCTTACTCAAATCTAGCAAGAGCTAACAGTGAAAAAAAAAAAGTACTTATATATATATATAAATTAAAAAAGAGGAAAAAAATACTACACGTTATTTTTTTTTAAATATAATATTTTAATGAAATATAGTGTAAGATAAATACTCTAATGTGAGGTATTTTGCAATATGCGTATTTAAAATAGAAAAAATAAATTCTTATGCTAAAATAGACTGAAAATTTTACACGAGCAAATGCGAATGCTCTAAGGGCTATACCGCTATATTAGTGACATTAATTAAAAATAAATATAAATAAATAAGTGCCATAGAGCTACGGCATACCTGTGTATTATTATGCTACTGACTTATATCTCGAAATAATAGTCCCTCCTTAATAACTAAGCGCCTCAGATTGAATTCTTTTCTAAATTATCTACCTTTCCTTCGTTTTATAATTGTTACATATATAATTTTCTTTATAAAAGTAAGTATAATTTGTTTTTTTTTCCTCCTAAATGTGGGTGTCTAAAGCTATTTGAGCACTTGATTATTCTCTTGGGTGAGTGAGTGTAGTTCTTCTATTCCACACACACTAGGTAATTACATGGAAGAATCCCCTGTGATGACCCCAAGACGTTGGTTACAAATTTTGAAACCAAAATTTCATAGATCTCATAAGGCATTTTGGATTAATTTGTTGTCTATGTCAATTGTATTTAGGGATGGGAAAAATTCCCTTTCTTGCTTGATCCGCCCTATCCTATACTGGTTTTTCCTGACTTGAAGAGGTCCTGGGATGGGGACGAATTTTGTTCACCCTACCCCGAAAGCACACTTACATTTTTTATTTATTTACAATATATTGAAATTATTTACATATAAATTTATTTTCTTATACGTATTCTATTATAAAAAACATTTGCTTTCTCTATCTCATATCTCTCTTATGATAGCCCATCTACTTTATTTTTATTTCTACGTACCTCGTTCATGTTAAAGCTATCTCATTAAGATTGACAAAAAATACCTATGATTTGTCTCATCCCTGACCTGGAAAAGGATCATTGATCTCCCTAAGATATAGTTTTATTATTTTCAAATTAAGTTTACAAATTTAAAAGTGTACATATTACCATATTATTTTAAACTTTTAAATGATGTGGCAACATGTATTCAAAATATAAAATCTTAACAGTGTGAAATGGATGAAATGTAGAAGATCTTGTTCCTTACACTATCATGTGCCAATTTTCTCCACCCTAAAGTGGAAACCAAGTGAGGATAGAAAACCCCGATCCGACCCAGGCCCTTCCCATTGCTATCCATTTGTGTGTGTCTATATATATATATGATTGATTTTTTTTTAATGTAAAAATAAATTTTAATATTGGAAAGTTTAAATGTTGAGATAAGTGAGAGCTTATTTATTACTTGTGCATTTTCAAGCAAACAATTATTTACTGACGAAAGGAACACTATCAATGGAAGCAAGCGACCACGCATGGATTTCCATTTGGGCAATCATGCATTATTGTTTCTTTCTTTCTTATTCCTCCCCTTTTGGGCAGTCATGTATAATTCTTATTTGTCCTTTATAGGAAATCATGCATTATTAAAATTAAAAAAAAATTTACTTTTGGTGATGCTTGTGAATAACCCAGAGTGAGGGTAGCAAATGAGCTTGGAGCAGGGAATGGAGAAGGAGCGAAGTTTGCCACAATGGTGTCAGTAATAACATCTACTGTGATCGGGTTCGTATTTTGGTTAGTGATAATGATTTTCAACGACAAAATTGATCTCTTTTACACCTCTAGCGAACCTGTCCTGGAAGTGGTGGACAAGCTCAAAGTCCTCTTAGCATTCACCATTCTCCTAAATAGCGTTCAGCCAGTTCTCTCTGGTACACTCTTTTTTTTTTTTTCTCGCTTTCTTGGTCAATATATGGATTCTAATCATTAATAAGTCTTCCACTAATTTGGTTGGCATTTCACATAGAGATTTTAAGAACACGAAAGCTACATTTTCTTGTAGGAGTGGCTGTGGGGTCAGGATGGCAATCATATGTGGCATACATAAATCTGGGTTGCTATTACTTGATAGGCCTACCACTTGGATATCTCTTTGGATGGGGCTTCCACCAAGGAGTTACGGTACGTGCTCTCTCTCTCTCTCTCTATTAAACTTGAGAACTTAACTGGGAGAAACAGTTCCTTTTTTTTTTTTTTTTGAGAAACAGTTCCTTAGTACTTCATACATTGTGCCACATTTATTTATAGTAGAGGATTAGTTTTGTTATGGCTGCTGTATATGTTTTGATATGCTTGTGCAATTTGAAACGCATAATTGGTTGCTTCCTCTACCTTGAGGTTTAGGAGGAAAAGTAATTGTTTAATTGAATGAAATTTTCCTTCATTCATAAAAATATCACTCACATCATAACTTCTTGTTTTGGTTATAAAGTGTAATGATAAAAAAAATTAAAATATGGACTTTTTTTCTTTCCTTTCTTCTCCTCTCGTTAATTCAAAAAATGGATGACAAATTCTTTTGGCTTTCAATTTGGAACATGAATACTACTGATGATTTCTTTTCTTTTCCATTCTTCTCCTCTCATTAATTGCATTTCCTTTCTTTAAATCTCGCAAACATGGTGAACATAATTTAGGTCTTGCTAAGATGTTTCAAAGCTGCTATTTTATGTTATGGGTTGTGTTTATTATACACAAATTGTCAAAATTGTAACTTCGAGTTACATTTTCAATTGTTTTTTGGACTTTGTAAAATTGTGTAAAACAATTTATGTGAAATAAGTATTTTCCTTATGTTATTTTCTGTTAACAAGTACATGCTCCTAAGTCATATCCTGTTTTGGGAATTCAATGTAAAGGTCACAAACTGTTATGTTATCTATAGGGTATTCAAATGTTATCTATAGGGTACTGAATATACTCTCTGCCCAAAAACCAATGGAATTGCTACTATAGTACTATGTGGGGATCTTGCAATCAAATGCCATGACATGTAGGAGTTTGTAGGATAAGGGAAAAAAATTGTCTCATTTTCTCATCTCTCTCTTATCCATACATAAACTTTTTTTTTTTGATGTATTTAATATCGGGGTAGTGTTCACAAGTCAGTTTTATGTACATAGCAAGTTCATTTTCCTGCCCAATTCGCTCTTGCTTCTTTACTGTCTCCAGCGTTGATATGTGTATATGCAATGCACTTTGAGAAAAGTATCACATGTAATAAGAAATTCTCGCCTACATAGTAACAACTCTGATATATGAATACTTAGTATGGGATCTATATTTTTAACTTGTTCTGATCACACTGCATACAATAATAAAAACAATAGGGCATACGGGCTGGAATGATATTTGGTGGAGCCGGGGTCCAAACTCTCATATTGGCCGTGATTGTCTACCGGTGCGACTGGAAGAAGGAGGTAACAGCTAGCCCTTGAGCCCTTGCTGGGTTATTTATGCTCTCTTTTTTGGATAAATATTATGTATGCTTTCTCACAGATACACGCTCAAAATTTCCTATCTTGATCATTTGAGGGTGGAACATGCAGGTTGAGAAAGTAAACATGTGTGCAGAGAAGTGGGAAGCCTTGGGAAGAAATTAAATTAAAAATAGCACTGCAACCAATGGGAATAATGGAGTTGTATTATCAATTATATGCATATTTTTGGTCTTTGATTATCACTCAAAGATAACATTACGGCTAGGATAAGGTATGTGGTTTTCCCAATCAAAATGAGAATTATTGGTTAAAATCTCACATATTGGGCCTCACTTATTAAAATGGAGTTTAAGCCTACTTAGGACAAGTATTATGAGCATTAGTTAAATATTTAAATTTACCATATCTCAATAACTTAAACTTTTGAAAAAATCGGTAATTTTACCAAAGCAATTCCAAAATCTTTAAGAGAGGCAGGGGCGGAGCTGTGTTGAAGGCATGGCCCCCCCAAAATTTTGAAAAAAAAAATATATATATATATATATAATGATTTTAATGTTTTCAAAATTTAGTCTACAAAAATAAGAGTTGGCCCACCCAAGTATTTTAATTAGTCTAATGATGCTCTTAAAAAAAATAATTGGTCTAATAGTTATAGAGACATAACTTTATTTTTCGTAATTCTATTTTTTATTATAAAATATACTCTTATATCTGTTAAATATTTGATAAAGTTTGGCACCAAATATATTTGAATTTATCTTTTTCAACCCGTTATATGGCGATTAACAAGTCATTGACTCATTAAAAAAATCTTGTCACTAAAACTACACATGAAATGTTTCTTTAGTTGCCACATATTGGTTTAAAGCAAGATAACTTTAAATATGTTTGGATCCTAACTTGTTCCTCTAAATTTTGGATCATTCATGTTTTTTAAAATTTCATTAGTTCAATTGAATGATTTTTTTACTTACATTAGTATAAAATTTGATAATTTGTATAGAAAATGAAACTTTTTAAGAATTTCACTATGAAAATAGTAAAAATGAATTTTATTAATTTTATGAAAGATCACCATCAAATATAATTTTGATTGAAAGTACTAAGCTCTTTTTTTTTTTGTTGAGTGTGTGTATATATATAACTTATCAAATAAAAAATTGTGTGTATATAACAAAAAAAGCGTGTCTATATATGTGTGTGCGGGAGGTTGTCTTGATAAATATATTAATACTACAACTTGGCCCCCCCAAACAAAAATTCCTGGCTCCGCCCCTAAAGAGAGGTTTAAGTGGCTAAAGATATCTGGTCTTGTGATTGATAGCTCAACTTGCAATACCAATAGCTAATAAGGAGAAAGAATTGGTACAATCAGTTGCAAACAAGAGCTAGGAGCTCGAATACATTTTCATTTACGTAGCTTTGAGGGTTTATAAGAGTAATGTATTGCAACTGTTCTAATTAATGAATTGGTCGGTGTTGTAAGCATAGTTGTCAGTATCGTACGATACGTGATATGTATCGTACAATACGTATCGTATCGTGTGGAAAAAGTTCTGTATCGTATCGGCGTATCGTAAGTACTCATGAATCGTATGATACAGTGTACATATCGTATAAATTGTATCATATCGTAAAATTGTACGTATCGTACAATACATGGACAAATGCTTTAAAATGAGATTTTTTGTTAAAATTTGTACTTTTATTTGAATCTAACAATTTGTTAGACTTGTTTTTAGCAAAAAATTATTAGTTTACTTAATTTAGCCTACTAAAATAATGTATTTATAAGTTTTTTTTTTTTTTTCCTTTCTCCTACAATTGGACTACACAGTAGACACTTACATTTCACTTTAATATTTTAAAATTTATTTAAAATTTATTTTTATTTTTATCGTTATTGTTATAATTCCAAGAAACTAGAATGCCAAAAAAAATTATAAAAAAATTATTAAAATAAAAAGAACAAGAAGAGATAGTAAATGTTAATGACGAATAACAATGAAGAAAATTTTAATGAAGAAATAAATTTGCAAAATTATAAACATGATAATATCGTTGACTTAGATGGGGTTGATTAGGCAATTTGATGAATATGATGAAAATAAATTATTATTTTTGGGTCATTTGTAATATATTATCACTTTTGAATTTAAGTAATTTGAATGTGTATGTTATGAACACATGTTAGTTTGATTTATTTTGTTAGCTTGTTAAATATTATTACATAAGTAATGAATAAATTAGTCATTAGTTGAATATATTCAAAATTTATAATAAAAATACATTTTCTATATGTATATTTATAATTTTTTATAAATTTTATTAAGTGTTTATGTATCTTATGATACACGATACGATACGATACACGATACGAAAAAATTAAAAATCGATTCACGATACGATTCATGTTTTGACAACTATGGTTGTAAGCCCTAAACAGTTTTTTTTTTTTTTGGCTGGTTTGGGTTTTTCTATCATTTAAGCCAAATCTTAGCCGTAGCCAGAGCTAAGTTGGTTTTGACACTCAGTTGCCACTTTATGGATCTCAAAGGTTGAGTGGTTGTTTCTCAGCCACTGATAGTGTTCTACTTCTTTGTCCCCCACTTGACAGGGTTGGATTGCGTGACAGATTGGCCTTTAAGCAAATTTGACATGACCTATACTCATTACTCAACCCGGCCTAAATGAATCTTTGTGTTACGTACACAGTAGGGTTACTTAATTAAGAGAGTGTTTGGAAAAAAAGGCAAAAGGCTTTTTCTTTTTACTTTCTGATCTTTGTCTTAGCCCTTGTCACAAATTTAATATAGAAATTATCAAAAACTAAATAGCTTATAAATGCTACACAAATAAGCTACTGAAAAATAAAAACCTTTCGGCCACTTGGATGCCGTCGCGGCTGTACGTACATTCAAAATAAAGATAACGTTGTCGGTCACTGCACACTGGGTCCCCAGGATTTATTGGTTCATAAATAGCCCGACGAAGATGGCCAATAGGGAGAACTCACTGACTAAGAAAGTTAACCTAATTCTTTCCCGGCTGTCTCTCTAACAAACCATATTATTATATAAAACTAGGCAGGGGCCGCATAATATTAATTAAGAATAATATTATCAATATCATCATACGAAGGCACCTTTATTTATTTATGCTTGCTCAAAGGCATCTTTATTTTAATAATCAAACCATAAAAAGTATGTAAATTTTAGCATGCCAAAAAAGGTAACCCTACAGCAACAGGATATTTTAGAAAGAAGATTAAAGAAAAGATCTCCCCAAAAGACAAAAAAAAAAAAAAAGTTGTTTGGAGTGTGAACAAGTGATGTGTGGGTAGTTAGCTTACTCAAACTATACTTTCTTATCAAAATTTGGGGTAAAAAGGTGTGAAATACGTGTTCTAACTGCCAGATTGACTTAGAACCCAAGACTTAAATCTTGGTTTCGAGTTCTCTTACTCACCACTAGTGAATGTGTTGGTGCTCATTTTCCTTTGTATTGCTCTTAAAGAGTAGGGATTTTTATCCTCTCCCTTCCTGAGCATTTTTTATTTTACCAAAAAAAAAAAAAAAACAAGTAAAATTAATCAGATCGATCGGTATAACCATTTACAAATACACCATATGAGCAATGTTTCTATTTCATATTTTTCATTCTATCAATAATTTTTCTACTGCATGTGTGATCTGAGTATTTCCACGCAAATCAATTTGTATGAAATATGAACAAGAATTTCATATCGCCAAAAAACAAAACAAACAATCATGCTAAAAATGCAAGCCCAAAAGTCAAAAAAGCAAAACATGACATTAATTTTATATTAGTCATGCTTATATCATGTATACGATTCCATCGACTCTCTAGAATAAGAAAACGAACCCTGTCTGGGCCTTCTTGAAGGAAACCCGACTGAGTCCCCTGAAATCAGAACACGTTCACCAAACCGAGCTGACTCGCTCACCTTCTCTCTTCTCACCCAATTGACCAGCTTTCCCTCATCTTTGTACACCATGTCTGGCCCAACTCGATCCTTAACCTCGCTTATCAAACCCCAAAAGCTCTCCATCAGTGACTTTTTTCCAGCTGACAACACCAACAGTCTCTCTTTACAATCCTCTAACCTTTTCAGAGCGCAAACCAACTCGACCGAGTCACCAAAACTCAGATCACTCAGCCTCTCTTTAAACTCGCTGACTCGTACCGAAACCTCGTTTATTGCTGACAGATAATCCTCACCAACAAAACCCATAACCTTATCCACCAATTTATTGTTACCTTCTACATCTAAATAATCTGGTCTTTTACAAATCTCTTCCATCAAACCCACCAAAGCAACAATCTCTTTAAGCAAATCCCTATTCATAAACGATGAAATTTTTTCTTCCTGATTATCTTTCTCCATAGTGTTTGAAGAAGAAGCAAGAAAGAAACCCAAAACCCTGGAAACAAACAAGAGAGTTTCTACATATTTTGCGTACCATCTGACCCATGAAGAGAGCTCCCAAGATATGGGACTGGAATTGTCTCGAAAGTTGGAGAGTTTGAGGTAGTTTCTTCCACCATTAGAAGGGTATACAGAGAGCTGGTCTTGGAGGATGAAGCTACCGTATTTGACGATGTGATGGACGGTGATGAGGCATTTGAGGGCCACGGAGGAGTTACCGGTGCTCTGTAACCGGTCCATGATGGCTTCTATTGCGGTCGAAGCGGTGGCGCGTGAGCTGTGACCATAGGAGATGATGGTGGCGATGTTTTTATCATTAGGAGGGTTGAAAGGGTCGTGGTTGGTGGCGCGTAGGAGAGCTAGTTGGAGAGAGAGGTTGCTGGGCTTTGAGAGTAGGGTTGCTTTGCTTTGGGAAGCCTTATCTTTGATTAGGCCTATGATATCTCTCAGCTTTGTTGTGTGTCCCATTGTGAGAGAGAGAGAGAGAGAGAGAGAGAGAGAGAGGTTTGTGTATTGGTGGGGTTGATCATGAAAATTGGGTGCTGGATATAATTTATATGTACAGTAGTGTGTGCTTTTGTTGTTGTAGGTGCTTTTCATTCTTCCTTGTGGTTGAAAAATATGATCCGGGAAAGTTTCAATCAGGCCATTCTTATCTTTCGAATATAAATCCTCTGGAATATAAATCTTTGCACTACTTGTTTGTATTACTTTATGTTTTACCAATTACAATTTATTATGTATTAAATTTTTTTTTTCATTTTAAACTTTAATTAGTTTATAAAGAAAATAAAACCAATAAATAATAAGTTGTGATCGGTAGAATATAAAATGATACACAAAAAATAATAAAGAAAATTTGTCTAGTTGTTATCTTGGCAGTAAAGTTTTATCACTACATATAAAGATAGTCAAATTTACAAAACAGGCATGGGTCATCTTTCTTTTTCAAGGAAATTCTAAGTAAGTATTGCCTCGTATTAGACTACAAGCTTCCCTATAATATATCCTAGTCAAATCCTTAGGATGCACTGAAACCATAGTTATTAAACCTGGACCGGATGTTGACTCGATCTACGAGCCGGGTCATTAGGTTACTGATTCAATTAGTGGGTCAACGATTGAACCGCATGGTCAAATAAATTAATTTTAAAAATTATATATATATATATATATAAATATATATAAAGAAGAGAATTTCTTTTAAAGACTTAAACTTAAAGCAATAAACAAATAAAGCCCAAAAAATATAAACAAAAGAAGAGAAAAAAAAAGTTTTAAGTAATAAATTATATAGCATATATTGATATACTCATACCTATGTGTTAATTGGCTTCGTGAAATTGAAGAGTGCATTTATTTATTAAGTTTTTTTTTTTTTTTAATTTAAACTACCATATTATCACATATTAAACAAAAAAGAAGTCAATGAGATTGACCTACTAATATAATTTTACACAATTCACAAACCTAACTGGGTTATTAAAACTCAGCCGAGTCACACGGTTTACTTAGAACCTGCCGGGTTTTACTAGTTTTGACTGGATCTTATGCACATCCGATCCAATCGATAACCCATACTAGTCTATGTGTCAGGTCACCGGATTACCGGTCTGACCAGCTGAGCCGAGTTGGGTTTAACAACACTGACTGAAACATTTAATAACTTTTTTTTAATTTTGTTTTATTTTTTAAAATATGAAATTTTATCATTATTGTTACTACTAACAGATATTTAATTATTTATCATGATTGTATTTAAATATATGCAAGTGTGTAATTATATATTTTAGTCTTAGGTGTTTGTTATGATTATGTTTGTACATGAAATAATATATTATTATTCTACTATTTAAAGAAAATATGAAATATTAAAATTCTAATTATTAGTAGGTTTTAATTATTTAGCTCAATTAGTAAAGTTTTTTGTTCTCAAATAAGAGAACTGGAGTTCGACTAAGTTGACTACCCCATAATATTATGCCATATAAATTATTGAACCTTACAATTTTACACATCATTATTCTAATATATATTTCTGAATTGAGTTTAAATTATATTCTATACGTAAACTTTTCAATCAATCTTAAAACACCATATATTCTTTAAATAATAAAATATAAATATATAAATATATAATTCTTTTTATAAATACAAATTGAAAATAACAATGATCAAATTGATTATTACCAAAATATAAGAACTAATTTGGTATTTTTTTTTTTAAGAAATTATATGTATAATATATATATATTTTTTTTTTTACCACATATGAACGATGACACACAAAGTCATCACTAAAAGATGACTATTATATATAACGACGATAGTTGTGTTGCTATAAAATTAATTGTCAACATTAAAAGTTTAATTCCTACTACTTTTCAAAAGTGGGAAAAAATTCCCTCTATAGTTAATGTGTGCTTAATAGTGATGCTTTTTAGATCATCGCTGAAAATTTGGTTGTTAAAGGCCAAAATTCTTAAAATGTCAATCGAACCTTTTATATAAATATATATATATATTTATATATATATATATATTACACAATAACTTATAATAATACTAATAATAATGTTTATCAATTATTTAAATTTTTTTTTTATAGAATCGCTTTTTAAAAAAAAAGTTTCAATTGACTTAATTCAAATCATGAAGTCTTTTGTCTTTACAAGATAATTAATTGAATCCTTCAACGTTACAAGCTTTCTTGTCAACCACGACTTTTTTTTTAAAAAGCGATTGAATTCAAATCATGCATGTGATTTTGACTGGATCACAATCACATGCATGATGCATGACTTTCCCTTTTAACTTGAAGGTAGAATATGATTTTATGGCAATATTCAGGGATAATACTTTAGATTCATGAATAAAATTTAATCACATGATTATATTGACAAATTAAATGTGATATAAATAGAGTTTTTTTAAAAAAAAAATTAAAATATCTAATTGTGTGACTTATTAGCTAATTAATGCAATTTTTTTTTTCTTAGTTCAAACTAGATAGTTGAATTTCATTAAAAGCTTATACATCAAGAAAATGTACCAAAGCTTTATATATCATTTTAAGTGAAAGGCCACAGTTAACAAAAACTGACGTTTCTAACAATATCACATGACGTAGTTATATACTTATTTGCATATATTTAAATTAAAGGTCCTAAAAAGATCATTGGGATTGCTGGAAACTTATTAAAAACTATGCAAATTTTTAATTATTACTTGAAAAAATTAAAGATTAAATTATTGCTAATAGTAAAATTATAATACATATGAATTTTTGGTCTTCAACAAATTATAGATATTTGTCAGGGACGTTGTATTGTCAAACTAAAGCAGCTTGCTCTAATTTAATCAACCACTGGAAATAATTTATTGATGAAGATTCATAAAGAATTTAACTTAACTACAAGTGGGTACGATTGATTTGTGTAACTGTGTTGGTTGAGAATCCCACTTTCAAATGATCAGAAATGTCGTAGTTAGTTACCAAAAAGCCATTTAGACTAGTCTTTAAAAATACATGGTTTAGTCTACACGAAAGTCTTTTGGTCTTGGCAAATCCAGAAGTCACTGTTTTGTGCTTCAAGGCTTCAAGCCTCTTTTCTTTTTCTTTTCTTTTTCTCTTCTCTTACCGCGTTTACACACTCTCATTCTTCCGCTAGTACCAACTCAAAAGCAACATCATGAAAATAATTTCTTTATAATTGTCTACGTACGGGGTAGCCTTTTTTCTTTCGAATTTCTCTAGAAGAAATGGGCCTCTTATTAAGCTAAATTACTTGACTTCACTTCACTTAACGTAATAGGCTTTATGGTCTATGGGCTTTCACTTCAAAGATAACGTTACACAATCCAATATTAATTTTCTCATCTTATGATTGGGATTTACGACCTATTTAAGCATCTTCTACACAAATTGGGCTCATAGCCCATACTCTCTCTGTACATATGGGCTCATAGCCCAGGTTGTCTCTCTCTTTCCGGGTTGGGTCCCACAACTCAAAGCTTTTTTTTTTATTCAACTAATTATGTAGCTCAATTGGTCCAATGGAAATATCAGTTTAAATCTCTACTCGAACTATAAAATAAAAAATAAAATAAATTTTAAAAAAATCATAGTCAAGAGTTGCCCTTCAAACTAGTCAGTAAAAAAACATGACACTTAACAGAGTCCACTAGCTAATGCTCTAATTCAATAGTGGAGTATTTTCTGCTTCGTCTCCACCTTGAAAAGAAAAGCAATTCTAGAGAGAATATCTGGAATCCAAAGAAAGGAATTTGTATTTGTAGTATTGATTAACTAAATAGATTACAAAGGATTTAAAATATTTAAACAAACATTAAAATCTAACAAAAACAAAATGGCGCTAAACACTCTCAATCTCTAACAGATTTTCTAATGGTCCAATAGGTTAGGAACACGTGTCTTCTATTCTAACTAATTCCGTCACTAACTGATACTATAAGCTGCAAGTCGTTTCAGGTCTTAATACCAAACTACAAGTCGTTTTGGTCTTCTTATTTTGTTTAACTATCTGATCTTGCTACTGATGATCTTCTACAGGGACGGAACGAGGATTTCAACCTGAGGGGGGCCAAAACTTAAAACAATTTTTTTTTTATGAAAATAAAAACTAACATCTATTTTATATTCAACAAAATACTACATATAAAATAAGTGTTTCTTAAACATTTGATATTATAAAAATATCAACAAAGTATAACATATAAAATAAGTGTTTCTTAAACATTTCAACACATTTATCAAAATGGAACTCGACGTACTCAATTTTAGAGGAGATCCAAAAATATATATATTTAAGGGCAAATTTTAATTTTTCAAATTACATATGTATACCAGTTATTTATTTATTTATTTAATTGGGGGCTATTAGGACCAAAATTTAAAATTTCAACACACACATATATATATATATATATATATATACTAGCTTTTTTTTTTCTTTTTTCTTTTTTTTTTTTTTGGTGGTTGGGGGTAATGGCCCCTCTGCCTTACTGTGGGTCCGTCCCTGATCTTCTATATTTAATCACCTTCTTTAGTTATTCGAAGGTTGAAGAAGGGGGTTTGGAATAATAATAATAATAATTTTTTTTTAAAGTGCATCAATACAACTTTACCCCACCATAATGTAATTAAAAATTTTAATAAAAAAATAACCCTTCTAATAAGCCTACCACTAACAATAAATTATGACCTTATCAAAAAAAAAAATTTATGACATAAATTAATCATATAATTACATTTTATCCATATAAGAATTTGGCAAATTGAATTTGTCAATGTATAATTTAAAAAGATGTGAGTGATAACTATGAGTAAAGTAGAATGAACACAATAGTTTTTACTAGCTACAATTTTCATTCACAATCAAGCCGGAGACGTAGCCGACAAATCTTCGGGTCCCCCAGCCTTTACACTAAGCCGATGTAACGGCCACTTAACGGACGTGAAGAATCCCTTTGCGTTTCCTTCACCGCCTGTTAACTTACCGGAACCCCCAAGAGAAACAAACGGCGGTGTGTATCTCAAGCTCCCTACTGCGCAGAAAACGACGTCGTAACTACTCGAGCGCCTGAGCTTTTGCTTCGTCACCTCCTCTGGCAATATCAGGGTGTACCTCTCCGTGTTAATCTCTACGCCGGGTTGACTCAGTGAGTGACCCGTCGAGTGCGACCTCGGGAATTTCCCCCTCGGTGGGTCGTCGTCGACGTTGATCACAACGTGGTCGTTTTGAACCTCACCAGTTTCCTGAGTCGACTCGGTTGATTCCACTGTTGTTGTAGTAGTAGCCGCAGTAGTAGTAGTAGTATCACTATTCGTAAGCTTAGCTCTGCAAACCGGACACGTCACGTGAGAAGCTAGCCAAGCGTCGATGCAATCGGGATGGAACGCGTGGCTGCACTTGGGCAACAAACGCAGCGTTTCCTGGTCTTCGAACTCGCCCAAGCACACGGCGCACTCGAGCGTTGTTGCTGTTACTTTCACGGTTCTGAGATTTTTAACCTCGAAGATCGGGAAGGTCTCGATCACGGCCCGGTCTAGGCCACAGTTACTAGACCGGTTCGCGGAAATGACTGGACCGGCGCGTGTGTCTACGCAGTCGTTGAGGTAGATGCAAAAGAAAGCCACGAAGAAGAAAGCCCACACGAGGAAAAAGATGACCAGCGCCGCGGAATGGTTAAAATTCACGGCGACGGGCGGAGTGACTTTTGATGCTGTGCCTGACTGTGCATTGGCACTGTGGTGAGGCAGCAGCGAGAAGAGGAGTAGTAGTACTACTAGACAAGGAAAGGGAATGATCGGACGGCTGAGATTGATCTTGGGTCTCATTAGGGAATGGATTTTTTCTCTTTGGTTTAGAATAAGCAAAGAAACAAAGTGGCGGAGTTTCCTAGAAATATAGAGGAACAAGAAGCCGTTGAAGAGTGAGCGGGAAGAAAACGAAGAAGGAAGCTTCGTACGTGGTGGCTTTTGATGGAATTTTGCCACGTGGCAAGGCGTCTTGGAGCGCTAAAGACAGTGACATGGGCAATTGTGATTCTCAAGGCTAATTGGGTTCTTCTAATAAATAACTGTAAGCATTAATTTTTCTTTTTTGGATTTGGTATATGTGTTGAGGTCATTGACTAATTTGAAGGAATGGAAGGTATATATATAGTGTAAGTTTGATGCATGGTCTAGATAGAGCTAGAGTACCTGAGAGAGGAAAGCGACGTGTACGATAAAAGTTAACTTTCAGGAGGTGGAATCTGGTTCTGTCTGCATTCTAGACACACGGGTTTTTGAGTGTGATTTCGACGGCGGCTTTGTAAACTATGGGCGCTGGTAGAGAGAGTCGTATTGGTACTGTCAGAAAATCGGTTTCATTGTTTAGAGTTTATCCGGAATTATATAACTAGGGAATCCATTGTGAGAGTTGCTATTTTGTCTTGGCTGCTTGAACAGGAAATTGGTGGGGTTTTCTGTTGGAATTGCAAATCACTCATTTGATATCTATTGGTCAGAAATTAGAATAAGTTATCCACTTGTGACAGGTTATTGTGTGAGTTGCTTGAGTTGTGCCAAATGACGTTACAATGGGAATGTGTTGTGTACTTGTATTTTTACTTATTGCTTGATTAGTTGTTTGGAACATAGAGATCATATGGCAATAGGTGTTAAATCTATGTTTGGTCAACATGCAATTGGAGTTGTAGATTGATATCATGCGGGTGTTCATGTGTTGAAAAGGAACAAGTGACTATATGCAAGATTATTGTCTATGCTGCTACTGTGTATATAGCATGTGTAGTTGCACAGAAATTTAAGGACCCATGATGGTAAATAAAAACAAAACTGCAGGGAGAGACTGCTAAGAGTTGTTATAATGAAACAGAAGAGGGGACTGCCGAAAGTGACTAGAGATGAGATGATGCTAGACTGCAAGTTCAATTATTTTAGGACATAGACCTTACCTAGATTACATTAGTTATTTATTGAAAAATAATCCAATCACCAACTTGATACATGCATAAGCTGTGACAGAGCGTGTTAAAATGTGTGTCTCAGAAGAATTTTTTGGAGTTGGTGTTTGTAAGAAAGCCTCACTCTCACTCTTTTTCTTGGTTTTGCTTGATTTTTTATTTATTTAATTGTTTCTTCTTCATTGACTTAGCATGTTAATTTTCTCAGCAATGAATATTTTAAGATTGGGTGTTTGTAAAAAAAAGTCCATCTCTCTTTCTCTTTCTTAATTTTGCTTGATTTTTTTTATTGTTTCTTATCGATTGACTAAGCATGTTAATTTTCCCAACAAGAAATAATTTTAGATTTTGTTTCCAATTCTTACAAGGACACACGCTTTACCATTACCTGCACATTTGTGAACTTGCGATTGGGTTACATCACTTACAAATAGAACAACTACTAATACTTGGTGAAAAATAATCAAATCACCACTTGACACATGTATAAGTAATGACAAAATATGTGTCGAATTTTTGAAGTTCATGTTGTAAGAAAGCCTCACTCTCACTCTCTTGGTTTTACTTGATTTTTTATTTTATTGTTTCTTCTCATTGACTAAGCATGTTAATTTTATCAATGAGGAATATTTTAAAATTTTATAAAGTAATACTCTAAAATTAAGTGCTAGTAACGAATATATTTTTCTTCTCAAATCTTTTTAATTAGTTAGAAATCTAGAACTTGCATATATTTACCTACAAATTTTTTTATGAAAGAAAAAAGGGAGCTTGCATCTATTTGCGTTTTTTTTTTTTTTCTTCTTCTTCTGAATATCTATTTACTTACATAAACATTGGTAACAATTGTTGATGCATTTTAGTAAAGGCATGTTTATAATATAAAAACAAATCCTATAATAAAATTATTATTTTTATTCATGTTGAATAGTTATATATGTTGGAAAAATGTTTGTATACGCAGCGGAAAAATTAATTTAACGGATCTACTTCATTCGCAATTAATAACATGTACTATGTAAGTTTCAGAATTTGAGAACAAGAAAGCGTACCTTGGTGTGGTGAAATTCAAAACCGAAGATCAAAAGTTCTTGGGAAGACTTTTAATCTTCACTCCAATTCCACTTGATGCCCAAGATGTGTGGTCTCTCAATCAGTTTCCAATGAGAGAACAATGAGTATCCAACACTCACATACAAATCATTTCATTCCTTATGAGAACTCTCTTATGAAAAGACATTCATCTTAACCATATGAAAAGCACTTATGAAATTCTGTATGTTTCTCTCCTTATATACAACTAATTATCTAATTGGGCTAGCCTTTTGGGCCTTTCCAATTGGGCTCTAGTATGTGGATTGGAGTGGGACCAATAAGACACTAGCTCCAATGGGCCTTGGACTTTTCTGTCAACTCTTGACAAGTCAAAAGTTACCATTAACTATATTTAATACCACTATATAAATATAGTTGCACTCTAGGCCTTATCTATAAAGTATATCCCAAGACTTTATTGTATATGCAACCCCTTCATTAAAATATTCGTAGTAATATAAAGTCATGAATGTAGACTGCCACTTTGAAAATTACTACATCTTAATCCTTGAGTACCCGGTTTAATCCTTTACGTTATTCATCATATATTTATGAAATCCAATTTCATAAATATATACTTTAGTAACAACTTTACTAAAGTGGTTGGGCCCAGCTCTCTTGAATAACCAAACCCATTAAACTTATCTCAAAAGAATATTTTATGTCTCCGTTAAGAGATTATGAATTCCATCTTGAGAATATATGTTCCATCAACACTAAATGCGGCTGCCTAACATACTGAGGTTTTAACCGTAACTTATAGATCTCACTCCTGATATATCAAAAAAACCTATATCTCATTATCAGGTCCATTATTCTCTTAGGATTTAGAGTTCATGTAAATAGAAGTCGTGAGATTTATCATTCATTTGACAGTCGTTAGGAGAATAATAAATCTCACAGTGGTCCAGTTCAATATGTCTTAACTCTTAAAACATATCAACATACCAACTAGAAGTCTCCACTTCCATGATCAAGACAAATCATCGTAATTGATATGTTATAGTCTTCGCAGATGAAATGCCCAATTTCATCACCGACTACGAACTAAAATTCTGAGTTTACAAACAACTTGTGATTTATATCTTCTGTGACTAAATCACATAAATCACATAATATGCATCTCATGGACTAAGATAATGTCTCATTAGTTCATTTATAGATAGTCTCATATAATTAAACAAATTAATCATTTATAACATACCAATAAATTGGATTTTAGGGCACAAATCCCAACAATATAGTCTATTTGCATTTTCATTTAAAGACTATTTATTCCTCAATTATTCCCCTAAATTGAGAAAAAGATATTTATTTTTAAAAACTAACATATCCCAAAACACAAACTCTCTTTATGCACATACAAAAAATTATTAAAAAAAAAAAAAAAACTAAAGATAAGTATTAATCATCGTCATTCCTTGTACATGCACATCGTCCTTTTCTACCACAATTGGAAAGTAAAATATTGGAGAGAAAATTCAAGTTAAAATTGAAAAATCTTGTGGCTTGCTTGAGTGAGGTCACTATACAAGCAACAATTCAATTAGATCACATAA
Source organism: Notholithocarpus densiflorus (assembly GCA_030021035.2). NCBI lineage: Eukaryota > Viridiplantae > Streptophyta > Magnoliopsida > Fagales > Fagaceae > Notholithocarpus > Notholithocarpus densiflorus. The sequence continues at coordinate 3,567,745 of JARYZH020000031.1, forward strand.
AGGGTGTATGGATAATTTTAAAGTGTCGATCAACACTTAATCGAGCATCGAGTGGAATTTGAGTGATGTACAAAGTAGCACAAACGAGCATTAGTGAGGTCAAGTCGATGCTTGCTCGAGCTTGCTTGACAACCGCTTCAGTGAGTTCATAAATATTGCTTGAGTAAGGTTAAGCTCACTTGAGCTAGCTGGTTATAGAATGCATAGTATTTGCAAAATTATGCGTGCGCGCGCGCAAAAAAAAAAAAAAAAAAAAGAAAAAGAAAAAAGGGGGAGAATTTTTGTTTCAAACAGCTAGTAATAGATAAGACACAAATTTTAATACTTTGTACTAACCAGAGCGATTTTCCAATATTGTTTTTCCAAAAGCAACTCTTATGTATACATGTAACCTCTTATGAAGAGTTTTACTCTATTAGAGAAATTTACAGAATTCTCCAAGATTGTTATTTGAAGAATTCTTGTTTCATTGTATCTAAAGACAAATTTACTAGTAACCCTTGTGTGGAAGTTTAGTTTAATTAGTGGTGGAGCCACATTAGGGCCGAGGGGGGTCAAGGTTCCCCCAAAATTTTTCAAAAAAAAATTATTAGATATATAATAGTATAATAATTAAACCTAGCAATTTAATTTTTCCTAAGAATATATATGAATTGCCCTCCCCCCCCCCCCCCCCTTCAATTTCTGGATTTTATTTCCATACGTTTTGTATGCATGATTTTCATAAAAAGAATAAAAATAGACACAATATTTTTACAACAATTAAGTAAAAAAAAGTGTCAATTAAGTATAAAAAAAAAAAAAGTGATATTAGCGGTGGATCTAGATGAGAATCAGTAATGTGAGAGGGGGAAGCCCGAAGAGAGAGAATAATGAAGTAGGAATCCCCTCAAGGGGCAACTGGGCCCAACTATTCATCAGATTAGGCTCAATCTAGTCAAGATAACCCAGTTAGGGAAATCAAGGAGGACAGTTCGCCCGAGGAGCCCAAGGGGCAAATACTTCTTAAGAGACTAAAGACAAAGCACCAAGGCCATAAGGTTGGAGGCCGAGGAAGCTAGTAGTGACGTGTAAGCAAGGAAAGGAAGAAGTTTCTAGATAAAACATACATCACCTCCACATTTAATGCATTATACCAACTCAACCTGTTGCATTAATGACAGAATGACTCTTGAACAGTACTCTCACAACCTGCAGCCTACTCTACCACCGCCAGCAAGGCAATAATGGGACAAATATCTAAGAAGGGATCAACGGCCATCCAAGTGAAAGGCTGTGATGCAATCCAAGCCACTATATATAGGAAGGAGGGTCCTCCTGGATGATGGATGAGAAAAAAAAGTTTAGAAAGAGAAATAGGGAAATAGAGATAGAAAGTGATCATTGTATAACTGAGGACTATGTATTAAAAGAATCACCCCTCCTCGGCCAGCTCGAGGAAGAACCTGAATAAGAAATCTCTTTTTCCTTGCTACAATCATTTACTAAAACTGTTGTTCTTGCCAATTTTCTTTCTTTAAATTGCTAAACCGAGGCTACCTAGGTATAAAAGGTTGATCTTGACCATTCACCTCTACAAATTAGTTGTATTGGGCCTCTTTCCTAACCCAGTTTCATTCCAACTGGGTCAGGCCATAAATTCTGCCCCCTACAAGTAACATCTTGTCATCTAAGTTTTGTTGTGAAATTGTTGTGACAGTAACACTACTTCAAAAAAAAAAAAAAATTAATAATTTCTAATTTCTTCTCCATTTTTATTGAAAAACTTCTTTGGCTTACTTTGGGCTTTTGGGTTTGACGGCGGAAAAGCTTATTGCACGCATCATTCAGATCTCTTCTTCGTTCTCAAAAGTTGTACACCATCGATCTGCTATTTCTTTGGGCACACACACCCAGCGCCCATTACCGACCAGTCTTAGACTTTTTTTTTTTTTTTTTGATGATTTCTTAGTCGTTCTAGTTTGATTTTTGTTTTTCTTTTATTCTTCTTTATTTCTTTATCCCACGGTACTAGGTCCCAGTCCCACGGTACTAGGTCCCAGTTTGCCAGATGTATTTGAAGTCTAAGCAAGATTTTTTTTGAGATCACAATTGGCTCTATGTCCTACATGTGTATGCTTTTGTCTTCAAAAGCAAAAGCAATACTTTTAGGTAATTATCTTTTAGAATCACAATACTTTTAGGCATGACTTTTCTTCAACTTGTAATTTGACATTAAATCAGCATTTATTAATAATACTAGTAAGGGTTGCACGTGCAAGGCACGTGCTGCCCATTGAGTGAGAAAATTTAAGATAAATTTTTTTTTTTTGAAGTAGTATCATACAATGTATTTAAATTTAGAATAGTTATTTAACATATAACTATTTATTTAGTATGATAATTTCTTAGAAGAAGGTATTTGGTATTAAATGATACTATGTCAGCAGCATCAAGATCCAATAAATGTGAAACATGTCAGCAAAAAATAACTAACCCACTAACAATTGAAAGACATGTTAGTGGGTAGTTATTTTTGCACACGTCTCTCGTTTATTGGATTTTGATACGGATGATGTGGTATCATTTGATATAAAATACTTTTTAATTTCATAGAACCTATTTACTAAAGATGGTATATATTTATACACACAAAAAAAAATTCTACTAAAAATGATAACAAATATCGTTATCTTCCAACAATAAACAACTAAGGTTTGATAAAACATTATCACAATATTTAAATTTTCGTAATAAATGATGATATATGCTATAATTGAAACTCTTCATCAATTAAATACTTACAACCATTTGCAATGAATATTTTTTTATTCATACTTCCTTCTTTATCATTTTAATGAACACCTTTTTAAGAAAGAAAACAAAAAAAAAGAACAAAGTAACAAAAAAAAAACATATGTCATTGAAGTTTCTATTAGATAAAATTAAAAATCTAGAAGATTTAAATCACTAATAAATTAGTGTTCTTCAGGTAACAAATAAAATACCATACATCACTATTTTTACTTTCTAAGTATGACCAACACATAAAACTCAAAATACACGAAGAAAATTTTTGGAACATTAAAATTTCATGAGGTATTTTAGATATTGCACAATGAAATATTCTAAGAATCATAAGATTTTGTTAAGGTTTAACTAAGAGAGTAACAGCAGAGACTATATAATTGTCTACAAAATATAAAAGAAGAAATTATTCAACTTTAAAGTTAGGGGGATGAAACTACCTCAAACATAAAGGGGGAAAATACTTTTTTCCATAATTCTTTTTTGTTAGTAAAACTATGTGTTTTTTACTTGAACCAATGTGTTAAAAAAAAAAAAAAAAGTCAGCCCAAGAAAAGTGTCCGCAAAACTATGAATTTTGGCTCAATAAATTGGATAAAAAAAAGTCAGGAACACAATAAATGTCACGATATTTTCTCAATACCTTTATTTTAGCTATGGTGAGCCTTGGTATGTTTTTTTATAATTTTATTTTAGAGTAATGCTACATCCATAACATTTTCACAACAAATCCTAGATGGTAAATTGTTATTGGTTTTTAATTGGGACAACCACTTTAAATTATGCATTAAAAGAAAAAAATCAAAAACAAAAAACCAATAAAAGAAAATTGTGCGTGAAACAATGAATTTTTGCTCACTAAATTTGACTAAACCAAAAAATAAGTCTAGGAACACAACAAAATGTCACAATATTTTCACAATACCTTTATTTTTAGTCGTGGTAAGTTTCGATCTGATATATTATTATTTATTTTATAGAAATGCTATCTTCATAATATTTTCATAACAAATTCTAGATAACAAGTTGTTACTGATTTTAAAATGGATCCATGACCGATATTACTTTTTTTTCCATCAATAACATCTTACCTATGATTTGTTGTGAAATTAATATGAAAATGTTGTGGACTTAGCATTTATTTATTTGATCTATAAGAAACTAAGATCTCAACAATTGTGAAAATATTGTGACAACAAGTGTTACAACATTTTCTCAAAACATTTATTTTTAGTTGTGGTTAGTCACAGTCTCATATTTTATTATTTTATTTTGACCTATAAGAAATTGGCATCTCAATAATTGTGAAAATAATATGAAATTTGTTGTGTCATTATAACAATATATATGCCAACTCATATAAATATTATAAAAAAAAGGAAAAAAGAAAAAGAAAAAAAAGAAAGCACAAACCAATGACTAAAATAAATTAAAAAAATTAAAAATTAAAAAAAACTAATGAAGTGATGAACAGTACATATTGAGCAAACTAAAAAGTATTATAACTTTTACACATTCACCCAACAAGTGTTACAATATTTTCACAAAACATAAATTTTCAGTCGTGGTTAGTCACAGTCTCATATTTTATTATTTTATTTCGACCTATAAGAAATTGACACCTCAATAATTGTGAAAATATTATGAAATTTGTTGTGTCAATATAACAATATATATGCCAGTTCATATAAATATTTAAAAGAAAAAAAAAAGAATAAACCGATGACTGGAAAATATATATAGCTACTGTAGCTACTGTGTCAATTGAACAAACCAAAAGACACTGTAGCAATGCGCAAGCTTCTTAAGTAAGAAATTTAATATAAATCTTCTATTTAAAAAATTGTGAAATCATGTACTATAAAATGTATGTCATACAATACTAATCTCATTCATTCAAGAATTTTGATTATACAAAAATTTAAAGAAGTTATTTTATATAAGAATATTTATTTTACTGTAATAGTTTCTCAGAACCTATTTGCTAAATGCAACATTCACTCACACTACCTTATAAGCTCTCATTATAACGAATATCATCATCTTCCAACAATAAACAACTAAGTTTTGCTAAGGCATTGTCACAATAGTTAGACTTTCAAAATGAATGACTCCATATGCAGCAATTGAAGCTCTTCGTCAAACACACTGCCTTATAAGCTCCCATGAATCAACTTGCATAATTAGCACAAGACCAAAACTTAACCTTAGTCCCCAACTTTCTAGAAAACCACATGAAAATAAGCTTTAACTAACCCCTTAAAAGAGCTCTTAGTAAATAGAAGTACATAAACTAAATACTTTTTCCTAGTTATGGCAATCAAAAAAAGAAAAAAAAACTACAGCAATTTACTATTTGCAACAATCATATCATTGGTTTTTTTTTTTTTTTTTTTTTTTTTTTTTTAAACCCACTTAGACCAGCTTGATAGCCAAAAGTGAAATATGTACATAATTTATTTTCAAATTTGCAAAGTCATTTACAGTTTATGGAAGCAGATGTCAATCATCATAAGCGTAACTTAAAAAGGTATACAAAATGAGATCACATGTGGATAGGAGACAAGAGAATAGCAACAACAACAAAAATTTTTTTGAAAAAGGTATAATCTTCCAAGAACTTGCCAAGATGTTGTAAGAGTAGAATTAAGCTATATTTGTTTACAAAAGCCCTCAGTAATTTCCACATTACTGGCAAAGCATATTAGTTTATGAAAACAATCTAATATTTAAATGAGCTAAAAATGATTATGTAAAAATGAAATGAATATTTATTACATCCACATGGGGTAGAAATGCACTATTTGGTATTTTCTATCCTCTCTTCCCCTTTCATCAACCCCGTGTGTTGTCTCCCTCCTCTTGCCCCCTCTCTGTCTCTCTCACCATCTTTTTGCACAACCACAGTTTTTCACCAAAATGGTGAGTCTCTGCCCAACACAATAAAACCTTGTTAAATGGTATTGTATTTTGTTAAGTTAATAGGTGTGTTTTGGATCACCAAAATATGGGCAATCGAGCTATCTTCTCATATACAATTTTAAACAAATAAAACTACACAACAAAGAATCATTTATGCCAAGCTGATCATTGCAGCAATCACCAAAGGCAATGCTCCAATCTTCAGCAGCATTGGTGGAGGCAAAAGTCAAGACCGGAGTTGCTCTGGCCCCTGCCTAAGTTGCTGAGTGTGAAAGGGAACAACCTCTTCATCCCTTCCAATCAAAAAATCATACACCAAGGCAGACCAGTACATCCCAAGCACCAAACTATCTCCACACCTTGAGAAATTAGTGACAAGTAGCCCCTCTGGATTCTAATCATAATAATGTAAACTTGACATCAAGGTAAACACAAAGACATAAATAACAAACTGAAACAATCTTGTGTTTTTTTCCTTTTTCTTTAAAGTATCTTCAAAGTTCTTGACCTGGAAAACTATAATAACCCTCTTCACATTCACTACTATAATAAACTGATATTACAATCAAAGATTGACTCATTAGAAGCATAATAAAACAACCTTGGAATCAGACTATACTCTCTAAGCATGTGTTTGGATGAAGAAATGGTTAAATACACAAACCAGTTAGTTAAAGAGTTTCCCTATCACATACCATTAAATTTACATTCAAATAGCATATAGAACCAATAAAATTAGCACATGTTATTTCATAAGTAATCAAGTAAGAGACTAAAAGAGCTGCAATAGTAAAGAACCAAAAATAATGGAATTCCATTGAGTTGAACGTGTAGCGTGTCTCATTAAAGTATAAAAGATTAAACAATATTGGAAGAATTAATGAAGCAAAAATTATCACATTACATTCTTATATGAGCAAATGCCACTGTAATTATTTATTTTTATAGGTAAAATTAATTTTATTGATATGAGACTACTGCATGAAAATAGACACAAAGTAACTTAAAGAATTACAAATAGATAAATATCTACGTATGGATTGACTTTATGAAGGAAAGAATAGAGTTACTAACTGTGAGACTCGATACAAAAGACCACAAATAAAGAGAACTAATGAAGGATGCTTGCAACTGAGTTGATGTGCACTCCACATCTTCAAAAGTGCACCTATTCCTTTCCCTCCATATAGTCCACCATAAACATAAATGAGTAATATTCCAAATTTCCGAATTAGGTCCCCTGCTCCGCCACGCATATAATAACCAAAAACCATTTTCTGGTAATACCCACTGAACCCCAAACATCCTCCTGAATATCTATACTCCACAACCCAAATGCCACTGGATTTATGTTGAAGTAATTCACGTGAGCTAGCTCTTTGATTTAGATATGATGTGAGTGTGAGGTTGGGCGCGAATTCTTAAGTCAAAAATCTAAATGCTGAAGTTTTAAATATTTGAAGTTTCATTTAGATATTGTTTTTCAAAATCCACTAATTTATACACTGTAAAAGCAAAGCCAAGCAAAGCAAAAGGGTATCAAACGAAACAATTGATAAAGCTACATCAAATCAACAATGAGGAGAGAGAGAAAAATTAATTTTTTTTGATCCAATTAGTTCAGAATCTTACGTCATGATACCAAGCAAATCATTATTGGGTATCAGAGACAACTGTATCCGGTAAATATGAAGCTAGATATTCAGAGAAGATATTTCTTTATCACCTGTTTGTCTCTCTTGGTCCAACAGACACAAGGTAGGTATTGTGCTCCCTCTCCACCTCCCACCACTCTCTGTCCACTCTCTCTCTTCAAGTTTTGTTTTGCTTTTGCTTTTGCTTTTGCTTTTTGCTCACGAATAAAAATGCACCGTTTTGGCTCACAATAAGGACAAAACTTGACTAAACCAAAATTACCGTAGAGAAGGCATTCACACTTTTTATATAGTTAGTAGAAATAAATATAATTAACAATCATTGAAATAGATAGTATATTATGTATAAAATAATATAATGTGTAAGTCCGGTTTTTTTTTTTGATGATTTTTTTTGGGATAATTAAGTGTAAGTTCTCTAAAATAAAAAAGAAGATTAAGTGTTATAAGTATTCAATAATTTTTTGAATACATTTTTAGTAATTTTTATTTATTATTTTTAATAAATATGATAGTTATAATGGGAGCAGACAGATTTGAATTCTAGATTTTTTTTTTTTTTTTTTTTTTTGGGTTAAAAACACAGGGAAATGCTAATTGAGTACAAAGCTCTTAACAAATTTTTTCCTCTCATTTGGCCCCCAACGAAAATTTCTACCTCCACCCTGATGAGTTTAATGCCATCAAAAGCAATTCATGTCTTATAGAGGTTAATGTTATGAGCAAGTTATTCTTTTTTAATTTTTTTTAAGAGCAAAAGTTGATTCTCTCGTTTTTGTTTTTGTTTTTGTTTAGAGAGATTAATGTCTCAATGATTCTTTTGAAATAAAGCTTATTTAAGTGATGTAAAAACTTTTTTAAAATAAATTGTTAACTATTACATTTTTTTTTTTTAGAAACACACACACACAAGGGAGAGTAAAATGAGTTCTAACATAAAGACACACCACAATTTCACTCAAAAATTATAATAACTTTGAAAGGATGTTAACTATTACCTTAAAGGCACCCATTGTATAATCCATATAAAAATAAAGAAACAAATCAATTTACGTGCGTGATGCGTGTACCAATAAAATCAATGTCGTATTTCCCTTTATCAATCACGTACATTGACAATCTAATAGGCATTTGACGTTAGTAACGTATTGGAACAAATCTGTCTATTTTTTTTCTTTTTCTTTTTTTCCTTAAAAAAAATACTAAACTAAACTTAAATGTTTTTTCTGCCTAAAATTAAAATCAAGGGAGAAACAATTCAAACCACTCATTACTTGTCTCATGCCCAATCAAATTTTGTGACAGGCCAATTCTATAAAATATAAAATACCTCCAATAACATCCAAAATCGAATTTGGCCACTTCAGAAGAAAGGCATCGTGGTCGTCACGACCAATGTTGATTGAAGAACGAGGATGTGAACCCACTTGCTAAATTTTATGGTCACATGAGTCACATCTTTAGTATTAAATAAATTGTAGGCCTTATCTTCTTGATTTTTAAATGTCTTCTTTTAAGACCCACTTGACTTCTTGACTCCTAATCGATTTCACCACCACAGATTCACAAAGCTCGACCGCCTCTGATCTCAATTAATGACAATGACAATTACACCGGAGACATAGCCGATAAGTTTTGGGATTCCACACTCTTCGAGTGAACAGAATCTAACGTCGTATTAACGGACCTTCCAACCTGTTGTTGGTCCACGTTGTCTACTGTTGCCAAAACGACACCGTTGCTCGACGAACGCTCCAAAACTTGCATCCTCACCTCCTCTGGCAATCGTAGAGTGTATCTCTCCGTGTTCTCACCGGGTTGAATCAGTGAGTGACCCGTCGAGTGTGATCTAGGGAGCTTCCCACTCGCTCGATTCACTGTCTCGTCCACTTGCAATTGCAAATCTCTTCTTTCAGTTTCCACAACATTAACCACAACATGGTTTTGCTGTTCGTCGACTTGGGTACCCGAGTTTTCCTGAGTTGGGTCGTTGCTCGACTCACTCGAGTGTAACGAATTGTCGACGAGTCGATTGGTCTCCGGGGCGAGCTTGGCTCTGCAAACCGGACACGTGACTCGAGACCTCAACCAGGTGTCGATGCAGACAGGGTGGAACACGTGGTTGCACGCGGGCAACAAACGGAGCGTCTCGTGATCCTCGAACTCGCTTAAGCAAACGGCGCACTCGAGCGCGCTTTTGCCGATTTTGAGACCCTTGACGGTCGAGTAAGTGAAGGTTGGAAATTTCTGGATCACGGCCTGGTCGAGACCACGGCGGCGCGTGACGCGCTCTGTGGCGGCGACTGGGGAGGAAGAGGAATCGATCTGGGCAGCCGTCGCGGCGGCCACTCGCGCTTGAGCGCACCTGCGGAGGTAGATCGAGAAGAAGCCCAAGAAAGAGAAGAAGCAAACGAGTATCACAGTGATAATCGCCGTCGACGGCTTGATCTCCCAATCGAGATCGAACGAGCTATCTGGTGTTTCCGTGCTCGACTGCGCATTGACGCTATAGTACATCGGCACGATGAGAAGCACCACCACCATCAAGTGGGCCATAGACATTCCCTTGTAAGTCATTTTGTACTTTTTTTTTCTTTTCTCACTCAGACTCGAATCGAAATGAGCTGGTCGAGCTGTGATTTTCGATAAGAGCATAGCATTCTAGTACTCACCTCACTGTGACTCGAATGTAAACCAAAGTGAGAAAAATAGGAAAGAAAGAGAGAATTGTGATGTGGTAAGCGGGAAGAAATAATATAGGAAGCTACGAGGATCGAAGGCAATTGAATCAGGTGGACCCACGTGGCAAGTATGTAACTGATGGAGGTTGTAACTGGGTTGGGACTTATATGTGTTGTATTAAAGTGTCTGCTCAATAATTAAGGTTTGCGTCACATGAAAAACTATTGTGATACAGTGTTCAAATGTGCATGGCTAAATGATTATAAGGTTTTATACATAGGTTTAATCACGCCGGATTTTTGTCCGCTTTGTGTGTCATATATATAAATGATGAGTGCCTGAGTGGACTATGGATGAGACAGGCTTGTCATACCTAGGTTAATGATATAGTGGAACAACCATTCACGTTTATTCATCACCAAATGAGGTAAATGGAAAGGACGAGAGGATACGGGCATTGAGTTCTCCAAACGTATCTAGGGGTTTTTCTATCTTTTTATTTATTGAAGTGATTAAATTTTGAATACATTAATGGAAGTTTTAAGAATGGGCGGCCAAAGCTTTATAATTCAAATAGTAATATTTTTTTTTGAATTTGGCTTACCTTCAGTACTCTTTTAATATGACATGTTCTTTTGTTTTAAATATACAGATGATGCTCGAATCGTCAGTCAAAATGATCGTCCAGAGTGAAGTCGTCCACAGTTAGCCTGACCCTGAAGAAAGGAACAGTGAAAGGGAGAAGAGTGGGTCACTGGTGTGGTGCCTGCCACAAAACCTCCAATGCCAAAGTTAGAATGGATAGAATGAAAAGAGAAGTATCAGAATATCAGTATGTATGAACTAGAGTCTTTCTGTTCTCGTACCTTTGTAGGTGTGAGGTATCTGTATTACTGTATATATACTTGCTCCTTTCTCCTAGCCGTTGGGGAAGGCTGTTAATGGAGGCTTGAATGGGATATTTGTAACGTTTTCCTGAGATGTTAATGAGAGGGTCGTCAGTGCTCCAACGGTAAAAATATTTTTGGTGACCTTGTAACGTATGCCTGTCATGTATGAACTGGCAGGCCTTTTCTTCGTCAAGTGGGTTCAAATGATGACAGAGTGGAATGGTATCCACGCCTATTGGCCCCTTGTCTGGACGAGGAGGCTGCCTGAGGATATTATGGTCGTCCATCAGCTGCCCCCCTATTCCGAGGTCGTTCAATTTGGAGACGGCCATGGAATGTGGTGAGTTCCCTTTTCTCCCCTTTCCTCCTTTTTTTTTTTTTAATTTTTTTTTATGGCGCTTTGGGTTTCCCTCTCTGCAGTTATTATCTTGTGGCGGCGCGGCGTGTGTCGTGGCCACATGTCACCTCAGGATTGGTCGGGAGGTCTTTGATTTCGGTAAAACTTTTCAGTTTCCCACGTTTTTTGAAGTGCTCCCTTTTTAAACCTCTGGTGTTTTCTCTCTGCGCTCATTTTTGCAAAGTTCCAGTTATATTGTGTTCCTCTGCTCCGAGTTTTCAGTTTCCTTTGGATTTCACTGCTGCGATTTCTGCGCTTACTTCTTCTCCTTTTCGGTTTCGCTTCCTTTTTCAGGTACCCCTTTTACTTTTCTGGCTTTCATTTTCCTTTTTAACTTCCCTCTTCTGTGCTTTGTTCCCTTTTTGAAATTTTGCTTTTTATGCTTTTTTTTTATGGACCATTCTGGTATTAGGTGCACTTCACCCTTAGTTACCTTCTTTTTTGCTCGTTTAGGCACATTTATAGGTTGTTCTATTGGCCTTTACCCGCCAGTTAGGGATTTCGCCCTAGGTGATAGTGGTCTAAGTTTAGTGCTGGGTGAGTTATACCCATTGTTGTGTGAGTCCCTTAGCTGGTTTGAGTCGGTGCTAGGGGTGCTAAGGAGGGAAAGAATGAATTCTAAGGGTAGATCCGGTGATTTAGGGGCTATTCTGTCATCCAACGCCGGTATGGGTGAGGTTGAGACGGATACAGCTATCTCCAAGCCAGCGCCTTCCCGTCCGTCCATCCCAGCCTCTCCCCGGCCTTTTCATGCCCTTCAGGACGGGTGTTCCCTGAACGAGGACACCTTCTTTAGATTTAGGGATAGATTTCAGTTTCCTGAGGAGACTAGGGTTCGTCTCCCTAGGCAAGGTGAGAAATCATGTGCTTTCGCCCACGGGGAGGTTTGCTTCTATGAGGCTGCCTTCCTATGTGGCCTTAGGTTCCCCGTCCATCTGTTCATAATGGAGCTCCTCCACCATCTAAACATAGCCCCAGGACAACTTATGCCCAATTCCTAGAGGATCGTCATAAGTTGTATGGTGATCAGGACGATCATAGCTGACGATGATATTATCACACTAAACGAGCTCGTCCACCTTTACCATCTAAAGGAGTCCAAGGAGTTTGGTAGGGGTTTTTCTATCTTTTTATTTATTGAAGTGATTAAATTTTGAATATATTAATGGAAGTTTTAAGAATGGGCGGCCAAAGCTTTATAATTCAAATAGTAAATTTTTTTTTTTTTTTTTTTTTTGAGTTTGGCTTACCTTCAGTACTCTTTTAACAGGACATGTTCTTTTATTTTAAATATACAATGACAAGTGTTAATGAGTTTTAAGAGTTTGGCTTACCTCTAGTACTTTTTTAACGGGACATGTCCTTTTACTTTAAATATACAATGACAAGTGGTAGTGGGTTTTAATCTTCACGTTTTATTTAGTTAGTGGGTGACGTGGCAGTCTCTCATTAAAATAAAATGAGATTTTAGTTTAAAAAATACTGGAGGTAAGTCAAACCTGGGTTTTAATCTCCTACTTTTATTTAGTTAGTGGATGATGTGACAGTTTTTCATTAAAATAAAAGGAAATTTCAGTTAAAAAAGTACTGGAGGTAAGCCAAACTTTTTTTTTTTTAAATATTGTTTATGAGACCTATTGTTGAGGGCCAAAATTTCACAAGAAAGCCCATTCCATGAAAAGTAAGGAAAGACCATGGGCCTTAACAAAAGAAGGCCTAATTCATGAAGTTAAGAAGGACCATGAAGGCCCAAAGTCCCAAAAAGAAGGATAAAGAAAGAAATAATAAAGAAAAAAAGAAGAGGATCTCGGTCAGAGGACATGCATCAAGGATCTCGGGCAAGACCAGAGGACATGCAGCAAGAAGAATCAACATCAAGGCCCTATGTATGTTCAAATTTCTAGCAAAAATGCCATTAAAAATCCAGCAAAATCCAGTGAAAAAACTAGGCTGGGATACTCAGAGGCTCGAGATCCTCAAGACATGTAGCACAGCTAAAGTGGGATTGAGACAGCTCAAAAGGGGTACCACAAAATACAAGAAACGAAGAACAGATATGTCCTTCTCAAGCACCCAGTGGTGCAGCAAAGAACCAGAGAGCTTGGAGAGTGACAATTCATGAACAAAAGGCTGGTACCTCGGGGAACCCAGAATGAAGAACTATAAGGGGAAGTGGCTGGGAAAACCTTCAACCTAGCAGAAATGGATTTCACTCACCTGGGAAAAATGACAGCAAGGAAAGACAACCAAAAGCTAAGTCTAAAAAGTAAGAAGCCTTGAAAGAAAAGGGATTAAAGGTTAGCTGCCCAAGGACGCTCTGAAATGAAAAGTCAGCATGTGACTTTTAGAGAAACAGCACTAAAAGATGAAAACTATCAGAAATAGGGAAAGAACCAGCCATTAAAGTAGCTGACATAACAGTGGCTCTGGTACCCAGGGAGCCAAAGGGGGGGAATCAACGGTATCTTGAACCCTAAAATGACACTATAAAAGGGGAAGACAGCCAACATTGAAATGGGAGGGAGATCTAGTAATAGAAAATCACAAAAAAATCGTTGAGAAAACTCTGTCAAAAACTCAAAGAAAGTAGTGAAATATCTCCCAGTATCCCAGAAACAGCCACTATAACACATACTTGGATTCAAAAGGATTCAAACTTTGCAAGTCTTAGAGGCTTGGATAGCCATCAAAGTCTGTAATTTTTGAGCTTATATGAACCTTGTATCACGTCTTAGTGAGCACATTGTAACCATAATTAAGAAAAACTAATGAAGTATTTCTTATTAATTTGAGGATCCCTAACAATTGTTTTGTGTATTTCCTGATTACTTTGCATTCCTTTTGCTGTTTTCATTGTTATTCAATACAAATATTCTCATTTGCTAGTTTATGTGTATTGTACGAAGCTTGCCTTGTGCACCACTTGGTTCTTAAATAGTCCCTTTAGCTGCGGTGAACCAAGCCCAGTCCACCAAACTACAACTATTTGGCCCAGGATCCTTAGGCCTATGTGCTAAAGAAAAAGGCACTCTTACATTTTGGCGACTCCACTGGGGACTGGGAAAAAGGAGAGGGAAGAAGCAGTCCCTTCACAAGCATGGCTCCAAAGCTAGGAAACACCAAGAGGAAGGAAAGTTCTTTTTAAAGTGCGGGTTCCTCCAAAGAACGTCCCACCAAGAGACTCTATATGGAATTTTGGGGAACCTCCCAACATAAGATAAGTTTTATGCGTCATTATTTTCTTCACTTTAAAAAAAAAATCATAATATTTTTTCATTTTCTTTTATAAAAGAAAAAGAAGAAAGAGAAGTAAGCGAATCAAAGAGGCTTGATGAAATGTAAATTACATAGCAAAGCAATCACCTCACGTTGTGGGGCTAAATAATTTTGCAACAACTTGATAATAATATCATATAGCGCAGGACAAGTTCCTTGGCTCCGCCCATTGATTTAGCAAAATGGAGTAGTTCCATGATCTTAGCAAAGCCTTGGAGATCCTTGATCCCAACAAAGTCTAGGAGATCCTTGATCCCAACAAAGCTGAGGAGATCCTTTATTCCAGCAAGGCTGAGTACATCCTTAATTCTAGCAAAGTCTAGGAGATCCTTGACTCCAGGAAAGTAAAGCCTAGGAGATCCTTGATCCCAACAAAGCTGAGGAGATCTTTTATTCCAGAAAGGCTGAGTACATCCTTAATTCCAGCAAAGTCTAGGAGATCCTTGACTCCAGGAAAGTAAAGCCTGGGAGATCCTTGATCCCAACAAAACTAAGGAGATCCTTAATTCCAGCAAGGCTAAGTACACCCTCAATTCCAGCAAAGCCTAAAAGATCATTGGTTCCAGCAAAGGCGAAGTATTTCCACGGATCCAGCAAAGTAAAATGGTTTAAAAAAATGGAGGTATTTAGAAAATGGATAGAAGTTTCATAATAGCATCAAGAGAATGTGGATCAAGCATGATTCAACAACCGCCTCATGTCTTGGGGGCTAAAGCCTATTATGCGGTGGACCTTAAATATATTTTGAAGAAAATCAATATAAACACCATATTGCAAGTCAGCAGCAAAATCAACATTATTGAAAGCTCAACAACTATACAGTGCATCCATCATTTCTTGCAGCTCAACAATTGGGCTCACCCATGGAAATAACAAGATTTGGAGAAGCTATAGAGTCCATTGAAGGACACCTACAACTAGCTCTAAAGGCCAACCATGACATCACAAGTATTGCCTGATCCTTTCAATGTACCACTAGTACGTGAAAAAGGGATTGAATGGGAAGCCCACAAAAGTTGCTGCCAATCCTAGTCCTTTCATCCAGCACAAAGTAAACTTTGTGGAAAATATACTTTATGATGAATCGGCTCCAGCTGAAGAATATCCTATTGTTAGGATCCCAAGGGGCTCCCATCTCTAGGATCCCGAGGGTCTCCTATCCCAGAAGAAGAAGAAACCTGGAGGGAAGGCAGAATATTGCTTATAAAGGCACGTAGGACCTGAATGTAGCCTACAAAAGGATCTCAGACCACTATCTTACATGATAGCCCAGGAAGAGATCCTAGAGGAAACTGGGGATACGATGAGTCAGAATATCCCATCTCCAGGATCCCGAAGGGCTCCCATCCCAAAAGAAGGAAGCAATACCCATGGTTTGAGGGATCCCTTAGACAAAAAAAAAAAGACAAAAGGAGGAAGGCTAATATACTGCTTATGAAGATCCTAGAGAAACTTACGGATATGGAAAGGAAGGCATAAATCCTACCAAAGGAAAAACTAGAAGAGGTGAACTTGGGGGCTAACCCAAGGATCCTGGGACCCATCCTAATCAGCAGTCAATTATCAGTACAAAAAGAAAAAAAAAAAGAGCAACTGGTGGAGCTATTGAAAAAATATGAAGATTTATTGGCGTGAACTCTTTCAAATTTAATAAGGCGCGTCCAAAGGATAAATTTCCTTTGCCTAACATCTATCTCCTCATAGATCCAACTAAGGCAACAACAATATCAACCATGAAGAGGCATACCACGGTCAGGGAACTCAAGAGCTTCTTAGAAAGAGTTTCTTACATTAGAAAGTTCACACCAAGACCAGCCTTAGTCACTAGTGGACTATCCAAACTGTTGAAAAAGGGGAATGTTTTTATATAGGGAGTTGAGCAATCAAATGTCTTTCATAAAATTTCAACAGATCATGAGTCATTTGCCTACCTTATGGGTACTAGTCCATGGCAAAATCACTATTGTTGTACCTGGGATCTTGATCCTAAGCATACAGAGCATTGAAGGACACCGAAATGAGGTATCCCAACACAGAAAAGGCGTGTATGGCAGTCATGCATCTAAACAACTGAATCATTACTTTTCATCCCACCAAATCCTATTGGTGACAAGTTCTCATCCAATAAAAGCCCTCCTTAATCAGCCCTTGCGATCTTGAAGAGTAGCCCGGTGGTTAATATTAATTTCCCAATACAACATAGGTCTGAAGGATCCTCAGAGCTATCAAGAGCTAAGCTGTAACAAACTCACTGACCCAGTTCCCCGAAGAAGAGAAGTACTTATTAAGTGAGAAAATCTCTAAAAAAGTAGTAGCGGTAGAGATCCTTGTAAAGAAACAGACTATGAGGTTTGTGAAGACAGCCTTCAACAAGCATGCCTAGAGGAAGCCATCCTTTTCCAGGATCCCTGTAAGAGGATCCCCCACTTGAAGAAAACACCATGACAGAATCATCTTGGTGGAGCTCTTGGCCACCAGTTCACCAGTGAGAGCAACCTTAGATGACTCATAAAAGAAGATTATTTCCATAAAGGATTTGTTTATAGCCAAGAGAGAATATTTTAGAAGATCCTTGGAGAAGAAAACAAATCCTCAACCTTTTAAAGAAAAGAAAAGAAATCAGTTCAGTGAGCCCAATTGAAAACAAGGGGCTACGAAGGAACTTTTTCTGAAGATTGAAAAATTCAATGGTCATGAACAAATTTTCCAAGTGGCATGGCCTAGGACTTGGGAAAGGGAAAATTTTTTTAGGAACACAACTAAATACCAAAAGATAAACCTTCTTCCCTAAAAGATATTCTCAAGTGAAACCATTTCCAGCATAAAACTTTTCATGCTAAATAAATCCAATTCCAACCCATTTAAGCATCTAAATTACTAAGGTACTCTTATAATTAAAAAATTTTCCATGTACCTAGCCCAGGACTTGATCAAAACATAAATTTCCCAAGTGGCATGGCCTAGGACTTGGGAAAGGGCAAACTTTCCATGTACCTAGCCCAGGACTTGACCAAAACAGATTTTTCCAAGTGACATGGCCTAGGACTTGGGAAGAGCAAACTTTCCATGTACCTGGCCCAAGACTTGGCCTAGAACAAATTTTCTAAATACATAGCCCAAAAATTGGCCAAGAGCAAAAGTTTCCAAGTACGACCAAGAAAATGGTCAAAAGCAAAAGTTTATGGGTACAAGCTGTAGCACGTACCAGCAATAGGTAAAAGTGCAGATTGTAAGAATATCCCAGTCATGGCTACAACTTGTAGCACGTACCAACAATGGGTACAAACTTGTAGCACGTACCAACAATGGGTACAAACTATAGCACGTACCAGCAATAGGTACAAGCCGTAGCACATCCTAGCAAAGGATGCAAATTGTAAGCAAGGCCCAACGAGTGGTACAAAGAGAAAGAGCCTCGAGTGGGTATGAAAACCCAAGAGTGGGTGTATAAAGTGCACAAGATTAACCTCCTTGAAAGGAATTGGTTCAAGGGAGCCTAAGGAAGCAAGGAAGGCGTAACTTAAAAAAAAAAAAAATTCTAAGAGTACATCACTCGAAGCCGCAAAAGCATGGGTACTTTTGCAAGTCTCTATACAAAGAGATTAGTCAATGACATTGCAAACCAGCTAGCGACATTTCTCTCCTCCTACAAGGTGCAAACTCACCAAAGGCTTGGAGGTACTTCGACTCAACAAAAGAAAGGTACCCTTTCGGTAAGCCCACTCATTAATACCATGTTTGAATATATCAAAACACTGCAAAATGTTGTGCAAGAGGTATCACCCATGCACTAATATTTTATTCATATAGATTAAAACGAAAATTCTAATATTTTGGTCTTCTTACTTGACCAATTATCAAAATTTGGAATTCTTGTGTGGTTGAAATCCTCACATGGTTTCATATACATGAAGTAGTTTTTATTGCTATATCTTATTTGGCAATTGGCTTTTCCAGTGCATACACTGGGGGCTAAGACAAGATTAAAAATTTTCCTTAGATATATCTTTCACTTGATAAAAATTGAGAAGTCTAGTGCAAACTTTATGGTACATAAGTTCAGCCCTGTTATTTTCTTTGGCTCATGAACTATATGGTATCTAGCAATTCAACAACAATATAAATGGTGGTATGATATGTGAATAATTTGCTGCAATCTGAAATATTATACAATCTCTCACAATCTGGAAAAAGAATAAGGCAAATATCAAGAGCATCCACCAGAAGAGCAAGGTCTTTAGCTAAAGTAAGGCGTGGAGATGTTCTTAATCCTTCTAAGTCATGTCTTCAGGGAAGTTTCTATCTTTTAATACATTTTGAGAAGAATAGCTAACCTTGATTAGACTCTAAATCAGCATGTTTTTATGATTCAATGATTTATGATATCATGGTCCCATTAAGTCACTATCCATGGACTAAAAATCTCATGTGGCAAACATCTTGGTGTCATTCACCTTAGCCATAGCAAGCATGTACTACAATGCATAGAATATCTTTGTCAAAGTTCATGGGGGCTTCCCTCATTCAACCTATTTTGTAAAACAAACAAAATCTTGTTAACAAAGCTATGCTATCTTATATTAAGATTTAATATGTATTCAACATGATTTTTATGCTACTTAAAAAAAAAAAAAAACATATCCTAGAATTGCTAGCAAAAACATTAGTGCTAGAAATATACTCTTAGCATCAAATGCGACACCAATATAATTTGGTTATACATATATATCTGCATATATTATTGTCAGTTTGACAAAGTTGATTTATTGATTACCAATCTGCAGCTTAATACTAACATGAAGGTGAATTCTAATCTTTCGCAACATGTTAGTTCATCCTATGAAGGAAGTGTAGCAATCCCTTTGGAGTTTCCCTCAAGAATTATTTGATCTACACATTGGTTCTACAAACCAGGAAAGTGTCCAAAAATAATTTATTTTCTCGCGCGTGGGCTACAGGTAACCCACGAGCTCGGGCGGCTAATGTTG
Organism: Notholithocarpus densiflorus; assembly: GCA_030021035.2. Lineage (NCBI taxonomy): Eukaryota > Viridiplantae > Streptophyta > Magnoliopsida > Fagales > Fagaceae > Notholithocarpus > Notholithocarpus densiflorus. The sequence goes on from JARYZH020000031.1 coordinate 3,587,342, forward strand.
AGGGCCAAAATTTCACAAGAAAGCCCATTCCATGAAAAGTAAGGAAAGACCATGGGCCTTAACAAAAGAATGCCCAATTCATGAAGTTAAGAAGGACCATGAAGGCCCAAAGTCCCAAAAAGAAGGAAAAAGAAAGAAATAATAAAGAAAAAAAGAAGAGGATCTCGGTCAGAGGACATGCAGCAAGGATCTCGGGCAAGACCAGAGGATATGCAACAAGGATCTCGGCTAGGCTAGAGGATATGCATCAAGGCCCTATGTATGTTCAGATTTCCAGCAAAAGGCCATTAAAAATCCAGCAAAATCCAGTGAAAGAACTAGGCTGGGATACCTAAAGGCTGCCAGAGGCTCGGGATCCTCGGGACGTGTAGCACAACTAAAGTGGGATTGAGACAGCTCAAAAGGGGTACCACAAAATACAAGAAACGAAGAACATATATGTCCTTCTCAAGCACCCAGTGGTGCAGCAAAGAACCAAAGAGCTTGGAGAGTAACAATTCATGAACAAAAGGCTGGTACCTCGGGGAACCCAGAATGAAGAACTATAAGAGGAAGTGGCTGGGAAAACCTTCAACCCAGCAGAAATGGATTCCGCTCACCTGGGAAAAATGACAGCAAGGAAAGAGAACCAAAAGCTGAGTCTAAAATGTAAGAAGCCTTGAAAGAAGAGGGATTGAAGATTAGCTGCCCAAGGACGCCCCGGAATGGAAAGTCAGCATGCGACTTTTAGAGAAACAACACTAAAAGATGAAAACTATCAGAAACAGGGAAAGAACCAGCCATTAAAGTGGCTGACATAACAGTGGCTCTGGTATCCAGGGAGCCAAAGGGGGGGAATCAACGGTATCCTGAACCCTAAAATGACACTATAAAAGGGGAAGACAGCCAACATTGAAAGGGGAGGGAGATCCAGTAATAGAAAATCACAACAGAATCGTTGAGAAAACTCTGTCAAAAACTCAAAGAAAGTAGTGAAATATCTCTTAGTATCCCAGAAACAGCCACTATAGCACATACTTGGATTCAAAAGGATTCAAACTTTGCAAGTCTTAGAGGCTTGGATAGCCATCAAAGTCTGTAATTTTTGAGCTTATATGAACCTTGTATCACGTCTTAGTGAACACATTGTAACCATAATTAAGAAAAACTAATGAAGTATTTCTTATTAATTTGAGGATCCCTAACAATTGTTTTATGTATTTCTTGATTACTTTGCATTCATTTTGTTGTTTTCATTGTTATTCAATACAAATATTCTCGTTTGCTAGTTTATGTGTGTGGGGACAAATAACCAAGAGTCACGCATCTTGGGCCGTGGGCTTGGTCCGAGGAAGACTCATGGGCCGAGCAATGTGGCAGCTATCAAAGCATTCTACTTTCAAAAGATTCGCACATAGGACCGGCGATTCTGTCCGAGGAGGGTATAGTCCTCGGATATAAAGTTTTCGGTTCAAGGATGAATCCCAGTGGCTGAAGTAATCCTCCTGGAATCCCCAATGACAGAAACAAACTCGGTGAGCTTACTGGGAAGGAAAAGATCCCCGAAAATATCTGAAGAAAAGCTGCTACCACCACATTAAATACCCTGCAACTACTTTTCTGGCCGCATTTATGTGGAGAAGACCTCTGAACAGTGCTACCAAGACTATGACCTCTCACAGGGAGGCCAAAGAAAAGATCTGATGGGATAAGTATCAAGGGGCACCTTAGATGAATGACAAGTGTAAGGATAGGATGCTTAGAATATGATTATATAATGTCATTCCTCCTCCATTGGAGGAGGGAGGTCGGTCTTTTGAAAGAGAAGAGAAAGAAAAACAAAGAAAAAGAAAGAACTAGAATGTGAACAAGATAAAAGGATTCCTCCTCGGACCTAAATAAAACAGAATTATTCCAAGTTATCTCGGTGTGCTTTGGGCCTTCTAATCTGCTTTTTAGTTCATTTTTAAGAATAGGTAAAACGAAGCCCTCTCCATTCAAATCTGATTCTTAAGCCCACTCTCTACAAATACATATTGCAGTGGACTTATTGGGCCCAGGTCTTGCATGCTTTGGACTTGGGTGCACCAATTCGTTACCCTACAATGTGTATTGTAGGAAGCTTGCCTTATGCACCACTTGGTTCTTAAACAGCCCCTTTAGCTGCGGTGAACCAAGCCCAGTCCACCAAGCTACAACTATTTGGCTCAGGATCCTTAGGCCTGTGTGCTAAAGAAAAAGGCACTCTCACACCTATCAATGAAAAACTTGTTTGAATTTTCTTTTAGTTCTCTCATTTTCGTTTTCAAATATTCAAAAAATGTGGATATGAAAACATAAAATGAATACAACTTTTTTGACATATTTATTTTCAGCAAATATGGAATCAGTGGCAGTTTTGTAAAAACCCCAAAATTGGTGGGGCCCACAATGTTCTCTCTCTCTCTCTCTCTCTCTCTCAAAGACTAAATCAAACCACCACCAATTTCTACAACCTTAAGCTTTCAAAATCATAAAAATAACCAACCACCACAACATTGCTTATAAGCCATCCTGTCACCATCAAAAAACAAGACTTAGCACACAGCAAACACCCACACGTTGTCGCGATAGCCACCACGAGTCTACCAAGCCACTAGAAGAACCAATCAAGCAACATATCTCAAACCTTGACCTAGCAAACAAAATTAGCTCTCTCTCTCTCTCTCTCTCTCTCTCTCTATTAGTTTGGTGTGAATTTGAAATCCATGAATTTTTGTTGGGTTTGTTGTAGTGTGGTTTCTCATTTCACGCGGGTAGCCGTTCTAAGTATAAAAGATATGTAGATGAGAAAAGTAGCATTTTTCATGTGTAAGAATCAAGTGCCAAAATGGGTACCCAGCGGTTTTTGTTCTCAGATTCAGAAAATTACAATTTTCAGAATTGAAAACAAAATATGAGTTATTGGAAGAACCAAATAGAGCTCTAGGATTCAAATTTCTCTTACCCCAACTATTGAATTATCAAAAATACAAAAAGTTGCCAACAAGCTTGTAGTTCAATTAGCATCTACCCGTTCTTCTTCATAGATACTTGTGTTGTGAATTTGATCCACTGTCTCATTTCTTCTCTCTAAAAAAGTGGGAAAAAAGTAATGTTAGTATAATGCTAAAACAAAATGGGACAATGATTCTCTCTTTTTTATTCCATTAAAAAGTTGATACATATACACGGTGAAATGAGTTCAAGTTATGTATTGTGAAACTTTATCAAAGTTATAATTTTTATTTAGGCTAATGAGGGTATATTTCAAAGTACTTGGAGTTAACGATTATTCTAATGAGGGTATTCAAAGTAACATGGTGACAAATATGTCAATTTTTTTTAATAGTGATGACATGGCAGGTAGTGTCCTTTTTACTATTAGATTCATGAACATCTATGGTTAAGCAAGATTATTCTTATGAAGTTACATTAAGTGCAACTTGAATCTATTTCATACGCAGCCTATTAGCTTGTTTACTTTGTATTCCTAAGCTTATCATTAATGTGGATACTTCTGAAGTTGTCTCTCTTATTAATGATTCGAATACTCCCATCAGACTAACCCAGCGGTAGCTGATTGTAGGGCCATAATGCAAGCTGATGCTTTTGTTATTTATGATCAACCTCCTTTTCCTATTTTGGAGGCTCTGAACTTGGACTCCTCATTTGTAATATTTACCCGTTCTTGGGCTTAATGTTATTTTCCTTTTAACCCAAAAAAAAAAAAAAAAAAATCTAAAAACCTTAATAGTTAATAGCCCCTTGATGAGAAATTTAAAAAGTCAAATTATTAAAAGGCAATCTCTCTCTCTCTCTCTCTCTCTCTATATATATATATATATATATTTTTTTTTTTTTTTTTTTGTGTGTACTGCATATTATGTTCTTTTTTTTACTACTTCGTTTATCAGTTTAAATTGTTTGAAGTTGGATGGCTCTTGCACAGTTCATGAATTCCTTTTTGATTCGTTTGTTGGTGAACTCTTTTAATTTTTCATAAATTCCTTTTTGATTCATTTGCTAGATTCACGTGAGAACAGTTTTTTTTTTTTTTTTTTTTTTTTTTTACTTTAATATGATGTGGCTGTCCATTTGGTTCGTGATGTGGCAGAAAAATGGTTTTTTATTCAGTCCGTTTGACATGTCAGCAATTTCCGTCTGAGAATTAACAGTAGGGACCAAATTGACACAGCACCGAAAAGTTAGAGATTAAATTGATACAATTGAAAGGTTAGAGACTAAATTGACACAAGGTGTAAAGATTAGGGATCATTTATATAATTTACTCTATTCTTAAATGTCAATCCTTTTTATGTCATAATTGCCAATCTTACACATGGCATATCATTTTAATAAGACACTTGCAATATCCTAGTGAGTAATGACACTTATATATCATTATTTGATCATGTTGACATATTGATATTACAAAACATAAACCATATTGCATGAGTTACATTAATGCATAAAAAGTCAATATATTTCCAATAGCTTCATAAGAGAAGAGTCGAGGAAATGTTTTGAGGTGTAGAAATTTCCCTTATAATATTTTTTGTAATGTAAGATATCATGTAAGATTCTATGTTTATTCATTAAAAAAAAAAAAAGATGTCAAGTTAAAAGTATCATTTATTATTAATTGAATTTAAAACCCACCACCGCACACCCTTGGTGTGATGGTCACTCTACAAGTATAAATGCTTGTGGGGTGTGGAGGGCAAAAGCCGGGGTTCAAGTCTCCAGGAGGGAGATTTACACACATATACACTTAGATTAGGCTTGAGTAGAATTTTATCTTGTATAAAAAAAAAAAAAAAAAAAAAAAAATTTAAAACCCAAAAGCCATTCTTATTTTGGACAGAAAAAAGTTTAATGATGTACAAAGTTAGTTAGTGGCAGTTGAATTAAACTAAAGGAATTCGATATATCAAAAAGTAAGCATTCTTACGGCTAGAAGAAATGTAACTTTCTCAATATGAAACACTAGAAACAATTTTGTCCTTGGTGTTACTTTCTGAAGATATTATATTTTGGAAAAAAATTTAGCTATAAATTTGGTTGTAACTTAAGGGTACAACTTCACTCACTATCTTTTTGTTAGATGTAAATTTTGTCAAATCCATCATTGCATAATAGATTACATTTTCTTCTTATATTCTTTATACTTGCAAAATTTATAGAAGATCAAAAATCAATAGTTATATCATCAATCAATTTTTTAAATTGCAAGTTTAATAGTCTTAAAAAAATGTTTATGGATCAAATAGTAAATAACATTCGATTAACATAAAATTTAATATGTATATTAAAAGCATAAAGAACATGCAATTAGTAGTTAGATTTTCAAATCATGTAACAATGTTAATTTTTTTTTATAAATGTTATAGCCTTAGGTTACAACAAAGTTTGTAACTAAATTTTTTTATTATATTTTTATATACACAAGAGAGGAAAAAGGCAAAGGACAGGAGTGGACGAACCAGGCTAGAAAGCAAAAATCACACCACGCCCAATTCATATGTTCCCCCTTCTTGTACACCAATAGTTTTAGCCCCAAAAGTCCCTCTCATGTACGTGGTACCCTGCAAACCAAGGGAAATAAAATCCAGTGCTAGTATAGTATACAAAAATAGGGTCCCATTATTACAGACAGAAAAAATGGTCATGTAAGAATCATTCATTGTATAAAATATTACTTGAACGGTTGTAACTTGGAGTTGTATAGTGTACACTATATCCAGTGGACAAATTCATCAAAAAAAAAAATTCAGTGGACAAATAATAAGTCATGAAATGTGTGTACGGTTGTGTGAAATAAAATGTGTGTAACATATTTTAGCCATTTTATATTATTTAATTAGAAGACAAAAGGCAGCCCATTTATATGTAATATTTCTTGCTGCTCCAAATCCTCCCTCATTATAACTTCAATTCTGTCTGAAACTTGAAAGGTGATTTTCTTCCAAACAAAATTTAAACTTTTGTTTGGATGGAGGGAGAGATAGGGAAAGATTATAGATAATAAAGGAAGATGATCAAAATTTTCCCATTTTTAATATATTAACATATTCCAACATCTTTTCCCTCTACATTATTCTTCTCTCCTACTATTTCCTATGTTCCAAACATATCTTAAGATCCGTTGCCGCCCTAGACCAACACACCCTCCCATTATAAAAGAAAAAAAAAGTACGCAAATACTTATGAATAATAGGGGTTATTAGTCGTTTTTACTTTCAATTTTGATAATTGCTTCTTTTATATAAAATTAGTACTATGTTTGTGCAATGCACAGATTAACCCAAAATTATACCTTCCCTAAAAAAATGTTTCAATGATATAAGTAAAATTAAACGATAAAATAGAAAATAAAAATTATATCAAGTTACATGGTGAAAAACACATAATTTAAGACCAAAATTTTATTAAGGCAATAATTATAAAATATTATAAAATAAATAATAAATTCTTTTTAAATTTCTTCAAAATTTTGATACTTGAGTTTTTCCAAAGTAGTATTTAAAAAAAGAAAAAAAAAACTTTGACAATAAAGTTTCACTCAAAGTAAACTATATTAATAATTTGAATAACTATAATCATAATGAGGCACATGATGAAATTATATTATACATTTAATATTTAAGTTGTACGTGTTTGGTATAATAAATGGAGATTGTATTAAGAATATTACTTTGTATTATTGAAAATAGAATATAATATAATGGAATAAGTATTCCTATATATAGGTATTGTAAACTAGAATAAAACCTCAAATATTTATTTTTGAAAATCACAAGATTCCTAGTTTTAATTGATTTTTTAAGTAAAAATTGGGGTTTAATTTGATACTACCTTAAATTATAAGAGAATTATGTCATTTACCTAAATTTTTAATAAAAGGCAATTCTACTTGGAACAAAAATACAAAAAGTGTAGTTACTTAACACAAAAAGAAAATAACCACTTGATTTATATAACTTATTGTTTTAAGATTTTTTAGATTTTAGACCCCTGAAAACACAGTTTGTTTAACCTAATTTAATAGTCAAGTTATTACTTGGGTCAATTATGCAGATCTAGGTTAAATAATAATTGTACGGCCCCCTGGTACCTAGGCCCATTTGGGCCTTAGGACATAGGTTAAAGGTATGGGCCAGTGCCTCGACTTTTACCGGGCCCAGAATCCCAGCCCCCACTCGTGAAAACTACGTGACCATGCTCGGAGTAGTCCGAGAAAGGCTAACGGACGGGAGGCTGACGCCGGTCCACTTTTAACCATGCCGCATAATTTTACTCGGCATGTCGTCACCGGTCATATTCACTCGCCCGGCGGGGCCCGGGAAACATCACTGCCGAGCATATATTATGAAGTGAGAGCCATTTCAAAAGCCACTCCCACCTAAACCCACTTACAATTAACAATATTGAACCCCCAATTGCACTAACTGTGGCAGTAATCATGATCCTTCCACTTATCTGAGGCTATAAATACAATAAGTTGGGTATGGAGTAAGGGACTTTTGGGTAGAGGGATTCTGGGGGAGAGGCTGGAAGCAGGAAAGTGAAGGAGTGAGAGAGCAGCTTGGCAGAGTCTCTGTGCCGAGAACGACCCAAAGTAGGAAATCCTATACCCAGATTACAAATAGGTTGTGAGCCTCGTTGAGGTTGGGCCTACTACACCTCAAAGGCACGCACAATAATAAATCATATCATGCACAGCGGAAAAGTAAATAACACAAGATATGATGACTCAGAAAAACCAATGAAACAACTCGTTTTAAGGTAAAAAACTTGGGGGGAACTATCCCAAGAGAACAACCCACTATATCAAGTTGAGATTTACAGTTCAAAATATCAATTCGTAGTAAATCTAACACAGTTACCAAACTGAGCTGTGACTCCATAGACTTCCTTGATCTGGATCTTGTTCTCACATGAACCACCTGTTCCTGCTTTGATCTTCAGTATGCTTGATAGGTGAAGGTTTGGCAGCAACTTTACTCCACCGATGCTAGCAATATGAATTTGATCTCCGATAAGTGTTTGTAGAGTTAGAAGGTTACAGAACCTCACAGATCTCACAGGAGTAACTCTCAAGATTTGAAAAACGTGTATTAAGGTTTTCATTTTATACCTAGCAGTGTTGAACTCAAACCCTAAACGTTTCTGTAGAATCGCAGTTCGATCGGTCGAAGGTCTCTCTCGATTGGTCAAGTTTTTCAGATTTCGAATTCTTCTTTTTGCAACTTGTATGTTCTTGAATTTTGGCTTGTATCAACTTAAGCAGTGTTTAAAACACTTCTAAGATACAAATATCTTATACTAGACATGTTTTTGTACTTGATTTACCAACATACAATAAATTTAGAACCTAAACATTTAATGCTAAATATTTAGAACCTAAAAAGATTCATATTTTATTATATAATAAATGATACCAAATTTCCGTACAAATTATGGAGAACATTTTTATCAACGTATATATTAATCACACCAGGAATCTTGCGTAGCTCAACAATATTATTAGGTCTCCCTCTAATTTCGTTTAAATTTGAAAATTTTAATTTTAATTAGGTGCCCTTTTATTTCGAGCCTGTATCTGGTGTTTGAATTCCTCCTCTCCGCTTGTTACACTTCTAAATATATGTTCAACATCTTTTGTGCATTTAGTGGTGAAATACATTATCACATCACTATGCAATAACTCAGTGTAACATTTATCTGTTTGGCAGCATTACTCCAATCTTATTTTTATCTTTCTTGTGAGATAGGCTTCATTATTTCGATAAAATAGTGGTCAGCTCCATTCTTTAGTATCAACTGCACATATTTCAAACTTTTGGCGTCTAAAATTTATCATTTCCACTTGTCATGGTCTTTAAATATTGCAAATCTGCAATTGAAGGTCCTCATGTTTAATTTAAAATTTTTTGGTCAGAATTTGAGCACTCTTGTGTGTACTAAAATGCCTTTTGTAATTTGGTGAGCTCACGGATATTCGTTAAACAAGTTTACATGAGAGGACACATGTCATGAAACAAACGCAACTCACTTTCACTATATAATCCTATACCATCTGCTAACTACTCACGAAGTCACACCCTTGAACCTTCCTTTAATTTAAGGTACACCATGTCCTACCCAACAATTGGTGGTGCCACTGCCACCAACATAGCCAATGGTGTCACCACCGTGGACTGCCAGAAGCAAGTCCGGTCATGGAGGCTTCTACGCTCTCTCATGGAGCTCCTTATCCCAAGCTGCAACTGCACCTTTATAGAAGAACAAGACCAAGATATCAAACAAGAAAACTACGTCCAAAACTACAATAATAATCCACACCCAACCTTCACTTCTTCTTCCACAATCATCACTGGCACCATATTTGGCTATCGCCGTGGGAAAGTTAGCCTTTGTATACAAACCAATTCCAACTCCACCAACCCAATTCTCCTCCTAGAATTGGCTGTTCCCACAACAACTTTAGCTAGAGAAATGCAAGGAGGTATTCTTCGAATTGCGCTAGAGTATGCCACACCAACAACATATATTACTGGTTCTTGCTCTCTTTTGTCCATGCCAGTGTGGACTATGTACTGTAATGGGAGGAAAGTTGGGTACGCAATTAAGAGACAGCCTTGTAAGGCTGATTTGGATGCACTTAGGCTAATGAGTGAGGTTGTTGTGGGTGCTGGCATGATTAATGGGAAGGAGCTTAATTGCAAAGATGAGCTACTGTACCTTAGGTCCAACTTTGAGAGAGTTTGTGGGTCAGCTAATTCTGAGTCCTTTCATTTGATTGATCCAGATGGAAGCATTGGTCAGGAGCTAAGTATTTTCTTTTTTCGCTCAAGCTGACCCATTCTTAATTAGCTAGCCCATTAAATTGATAAATCCAAGTCCTATGGAGATGGTTTATGATCGATCCAGCTTTATTATTACCCTCACCTTTTTAAGCCTAAAAATTGTACCAATTTTTATTGGCTTTCGTAGTTCGAAAAATGTCTGAAGTTTGAAGAGAACGTTCAGCTATTAAGCCTTGTTCTTCTCTATTTTTTAATCTCCTCTATAGCTTAAAATGAGTACTTCTATTTTCACGTTTGTTTTTGGTGCCTCGTGGTTTCTTCGTTTATTTTTCTATCACAAAAGTTTTTAATGGGATTACGTCTCTAGGATTTGAATACCTGATAGAGTAATGTTTAAATGATTAAATTTAGTGTGCGTTTGCGCGTTTTGCGTTTTTTTCCTTAGTCTTGCACACTGTTCACAGACCAACAAGTACGGAAAAACGCAGCAATAATTTTAAAACTGGGTCTCATAAGCACTATTCATAGATTAAAAATTATTTTGCTACAGTGTTTTTAGTAATAAGTTTTCAATTTTCAGTAATAAGCGCTATCCAAACAGACCCTTAGATTAAATTTTTAGAAGAATTGATAAATTATCATTGATATTAGAGGATGTGATTTTGAGTGTTAACCTTGTCTCTATTCTACTTTTGAATTTAATTGATAATTTATCAAATTTCACTTTTTACATTAGGAGAAAGTGAGAAACATTAGTTACCACGCGCTACTATGTATTAAATATTCTATGATTAATTTTAACAAAAAAGAAGAATAAAAAAGCCAATATATACTGTGATGCTGGTTATTATTTGGGGAAAGTGTTTTAGGTTTATTACTTCAAAGAGATATGTTATCATTAAATTTTAAAAAAGATTTGATTCATTATATTATAGCTCCAATGAAATAAATTAAACCAGATATCATTACACCAACATTATTAATTAACTTGTTAAACTATCAACTTTGCATAACTTGACATACTGGCCCGCGTACAGCTACCAAATTTCTGTCTCATTCCTTTAATTTCTGTACTTGTTCTTTAGCAGACAAGATGAATTTTTTTCCCAAATAAAATATGGTTAAGGATATGATTTGAAAAGCCAATATATCCTTATTTACAAGATCTAATCATGGAGAGGATCAACAATAACGTTCCACGTCTCCATGTACCATGATGAAAGCATGTTACTTCCATTATTTTGTTAGCTAGCTTGTATGTGTAGTAGTGTGCGATCTTTCTATAACTTTCTGTGGGTCTTCCTTTCAAAATTGGTAAAGTAGTTACATGAGCTGGTGCTGATTCCTCGTGTCCTTCCAAATAAAATGGACAACCAGGATGTGTCTGATTATGTGGGATGCACACATAGCTATAGACTTTGGAACATAAATGTTTCCTGAGTAGTTGATTATCATACCATGTGCACACTGTTGTTGTTCAGGTGTTATTGTGGACAGTGAATATCACACATGTAATTTTGGATATTGTTGGAAATATATTTTGAGATTGCTCAAATTAATTAACAAAAGTATAAGATAGATACGTTGATATCAATGTTATGGAATAAGAATGTAGAGAATAGAAACTTATCGATTTGGGTCGAGGCACAGAACTAAATCTACTATCCTTAAGAAGCGATTTCACCCCACTGTTATGATATTTGGTGCAAATGGCTTAGGCGGTCGCTCTCCAAGATACAACGGTAACTCTATTAGTGTGCACTCACAAGCAGAGCTTCGAACTCGTCACAAGATGCCTAATCAGAAATTTTCAGTATATCAAAGAGGGAAAATATATTCGATATATTTATACATCTTTTGATACCAGTCTTATATAGAAAATTCTCATGTACAAAAGTACCATACTTACAATTTCTATCAGCAAAAATCACGGTATACTCTCTATGGAAAAATCCTTGACAGCAACGGTAATATACATAGGATTTCAATCTCAAGCTCTGAAATATAGGAGTAATCATGGGTGATTTAGGTGAAAGGAGAAAGACAAGATTTGAGGAAGTTTTCCATCCATATATGCCGCAGGTCATTGTAAACTTTCTACAAAAGGAGAAGGAGCTGGATAGACTTGTTGTTTAAGGAAAGGAGGAGAGAAACAAGGGATTTATTTTAGCTAGGTCTCCACGTGATGGCGGACTTAGTTTTTGTCATGGGCTTGGGCTTAGTCAAGCAAACAATTGGGCTTTCAAGATTATAAAATTTTAAACATATCCAACAATGATGTGCACAAAGTGTACCCTATTGAGCATGTAACAAGATTTTTAGACTTATTTATGGATAAGAGGAGACAGATATGTTTTATATCATGGAGACAGATAATAAAGTCCAGTGTTGGGTTTGAGTAGAGTTTGAAGTATGTTTTTATGGTAGAACTCATTTTCCTCTCTCTTGTCTGTATGTGTGTGTTTATTTCTAAAAAAATAAATGAGTAATTGTCTCACATTACTTAAAAGAATGTATTGTATGTATTATAGCTTGTTCTACATTTCTTTAAAAGTTACTATAGTTTTTTAGTAAAATTAGAACTCTTTTTCCTCTCTCTTATAAGTGTGTGTATGTGTTTGTTTCACAAAAAACAAAGTCAAGCATTGGGCCATTCTGTGTCATCTACACAAGAATGACCAATCTTTTCCTTTTGGGTATATAGGGTGGGCTAATCCCAACTAAAAGCAGATAGATTAGATTCAAGAGCCAACGCTATCACGAAACATATGGACTTTCAAACAATTGGGAGGAAAAGTAAAAGTTTTGAGACCCAGAGTCAGAGCTTTAAAAACTGTTGGCAGTGGCAAGCCAATCAGCATATGGATTGGCTTCTATGTGAATATGAGTAGTTTTATAGGACAAATCCTTACCAATAAGCTTGTTTCAAGCTTCAGTGATTCCTCCATTAGGGCCTACAGAGAAGGATGTTTTGCGAAATTATCAACTATCACCGTTCTGAAGTCAAGCATTGAAAAAGCCTTTGAAGTTCTTATTTCCATTTTTTTTTGTCTAATCCATGTTTAGTCCTTGTTAAATCCCCTGTAGATCAAAATTCAAAAATACTACGCAAATGCCAAAATTGCTGGTACGAAAAGTAAATCCTATGATACATTGATATCCAGTGTACATTTGACAACTTGTCTCCAATCTTCCCGCAAAGGACAAACATCAGGAGTACTCTAACTAAAAAATAGAAACAAAGCCCTACTCAAGCCGTACTTTTTACAGCTAAGCAGTCCACCTTATAAGCCAAACCCAACTCCCAGGCCCAACCACATGTCCTACCTACCTCACTCAAGTGAGAAGAAAAAAGAGCTTTTTAATTAGGGCTCGTGTGATGTTTACATAAAAGCAACTATATTTAACATTGTTACCGTCAACACTAACCAAAATTCATCATTAACGATATTAATTACAACTACTCTCTCATAGGTTGAGCTCAAAAATTTAGAACCTGTTTGATAGAAGAGTTTGAGTAATGTTGTTTGTAGTTTTTTGAAATATGTGTGAGTGAAAAGGTATGTGAAAATGTGTGTAATATTGTTTAAAAACTGAAAATGAGTTGTTTAACAACTCTACCAAATAGGACCTCACATTCTCACACAAATAACACCCACATACCTCACAAACCAAATATCTCACAAATATAAATTAACTCAAAAATCCCAAGACACCAATACATCAATAACTCTCTCACATAGTCACACTTAACAAAACAAACAAACAAACAAACTATAAAAACGCAAAACAAGTTGCTTTCATTTACAAAAAACTACCAAATTACTCTTTGAAGAAACTTATTTATGTTCTTCTAGGAGTCTTCTTCTCTCCTCGTGTAAGACCCTTAGGTTAAGACCACTATACTCTTTGCAACAATGTCTATCCACAAACTCCCAACTCTATTCCTTGATGGATAATGAATATTAAATTTCTTCAACAACAAAGAATTTTATTCCATTCTAATAAATATTAATTTGTATTTCACACTAAGGAAACACCTTTCCTTCCTTATTAAGAAAACACCTTTCCTTCCTTATTAAGAAAACTTAAACTAAATCAAATTAGGAATTTGAAATAATTTCTCAACCATAAAGATAAAGGAACATTTGAGTATGACATCATTTAGCCAAAAAAAAAAAAAGTGAAATCAGTTATCATAACGATGTGATGTTTTTTCTTTGATAAATAAATTAGTTATATTTTTAAGATAATACTATGATGCATATATAGGTTTTTTTTTCCTTCGTGGTCCTTGTCATTCATTTTAATTCCTAAATTCTCAATCATTTATTTATATTTGTGAAAATAAATTAATTATCTTAATTGGTAATAATTATCCTAAAGTGACGATTCAAATTATGTGGGTGTCATGCCCAAATGCTCTTTTAGTGGACTTGTGTATCTTATAATGGGTTGAGTTCACAAACAAGTTAAACAGACAAATAACAAATGCGGTTTTTTTTTTTTTTTTGGCTTCTTGCTTTTTTACATGGCCCATATAAAAACACAATAAAATTTAAGTGATAATTAATCACATCAAGATTATTGAAGATATATCATCATCGAACAAACATAATTGGTAGTCAAAATACCCTTCATGAGCATGAATATAATAATAATACCTTTTTTATTTTTTTTTATCAGAATAATAATGTCTACCTTTTAGGAACCAATGCCTGAACGACCTATATACTCTTCACGTGGGTTCAATTCTAACATGACCTTAGTCTTAATCTTACTAGGGTCCTAAATGGATATCTTAAAAGGCTAATAAGACAATCAAATGTACTCCTTTGTTTACAGTATAAAATTAAGGGATGTCCTAATTTAATAACTATTTTTGAAAACTTTTTATTAGAAAAAAAAGAAGAAGATATATTCACAATATTTTCATAATAAATCTTAAGTGGTGGGTTGTTATTCGTTATTGTGGGTGGACAAAAAATAATTTAAGTTGTAGATTCAAATTAGAACTAATAACAATTTACCACCTATAGTTTGTTGTGAAAATATTGTAAATATAGCACTTCACAAAAAAAAAAAAAAAAAAAAATTTTGATAAATTTTCATATTTACTATAAAATTTGTATAAAAACTTTATTAAAATAACGTAATAACAATTGCACTAAAATAACATCCTATTATTGTTTCGCAACTTTGCAAGTCAAGGTGTTTACTTTTCCTCTCTTGTTTGGAAGACTAAAAACAATTATGCTAATTCCGATATAGTAATAAATAATAAAACCATAACCACTAAGTTAGGTGTAGATGTTTAGATGTTGCCCAATAAATTCTAAAGATCAAATTAAAACTCATAAACAAATTCATTTAACAATCACAATTACAATCACAGTGCGCCCGGTTTGGATTCAAAAGTTCAAAGTTCAAACTTAAAAACAAACATAAAAAAAGAGCTATTCTGAACCCGGTCTGGGTATAGCAGTCTCTAACCGCCATTTTGGTTTTTGGTTCTTTCAGTCTGCAACATAAAACTACACCAAACAGTCATATGAAGTCTGGTAGTTGAAGCTAATAGGCAGTTGTAGAATTTAGAAACACATCAAAAAAAAAAAGTCTCTTTAGAGTTTAGAGAGAGAAACAAACTCTCAAACTATCAAAAAAGACCAATTTTTTCTTAAACTAAAATTTGATTCTCTCTCTCTCTCTCTCTCTCTCTATACCTTCTCTTCAAACCTCCTTAACCTCAACAAAATGCTTAAGTTGTCTTATCAACATTGTCATTTTTATTATCTTCTTGGTTTACTCTTTTTCATGTATGTCATATTCCATATCCCATAGACCAACAACACATAGCTCTTATGGGACGCCCCAAACTCACCACCATTTTCACCTCAAACAGCCACCAAATACTTCCTTCTTCTTCTGACCCCACTCGCCAAAACCTTGTCGACGACAAATCCGATGCACCCAATGATGGATTCCTCAGTTCTGTTTTCGGGTTTCTACGCCGCCTTATGTCTGGAAGTAAGTGATTTTTCTGGGGTTTCTGTTTTAAGGTTTTTTTTTGGGACTATGGTTTTTGTTTGCTATGTGTTTGTGTTTATGTCTCTTTGAAATTTTGTAGATAAAATTGATGGGGGGTCAAGGACAGAGGCGGAAGAGAAGGTGTACTCTTGGTTATACGCCTTGGCCCAGTCGGATAAGGACTTGGTTTTCGAGTATGTTCGATCCACCGAAAGAGGTGAGAATGTTGTCTTCATATCTTAGTTTTAGAATTGTGGGCATGGTAAATACAATGCCAAATTTGATATTTCTCTTTAATTTTCCCTAGAATTCTTGAATTTCTTGTTTGAACTTTGTATGGTACTTTTTTTTTTTTTTTTTTTGTGGGCGCACGTGTGAGTGTTGTTGAGTCCCATTCTCAAAGACTTAATTAATTGGTTTGTATACAAATTCATTGTGGTTGGGTATGCTTTCTTGATATTTGTGCATAGTTTGACTTTTTATTTATTTATTTATTATTATTATTATTATTATTATTATTATTATTTATATAATAAAAAAATCATTTCATGGGGTATTAAATTCACTTTTTTTTTTTTTTTAATAAGTATTGAATAAGTATAAAACTTCATTGAAAAAAGAAATGAGTAATACTAGGTCTATAACTTTCGTCACAACTTTACCACAACTTATTCATGTAGTGAGTTGTAAGTGGTGGAATTGTAGACTTACATGAACCTACCATATTTACTCAACCACTTACAGTTTGGCACTTGAATAAGTTGTGGCCCTAGTATTTTTTTTTAAAGAAATCAATAAAGAGAACCAAAGCACACAGGCCGAGTACTAAGGATCCAACAAAAACATCAAAACTATAGTGCAAATAAAGTACAACTATCTAACAACTCAGCCAATGAATTAAAAGTAATAACACCCGAAGCATTTGTCCACTCTAGCAACATCCGTAGGAAAAATAGCTTCAAATCATAAATTGATTTTCTTAGTTACTTCAAAAGTTTGAGCATTCTTCTCCTGTCAAATAGCACACATAATGCAATGAGAGATCATATTCCAAATCACCGTAGGCTTAAGTCTGCTAAACAGCCTAAACTTGTTCAACCAGTTAGCTAGAAGATCCATAACAGAGCTTTTTTTTTCTTTTTTTGAGTAAACATAACAGAACATGGTATCACCCAATGAACCCCAAATAAGGAAAATACAATATTCCGCAACTCTTTAACTACATGGCAATGTAACATTAAATGATCAATCTTCTCCACATCCTTCTTACACATGCAACACCAATCCAATACACATGACAGAGTATTAAATGCACCTTAACTTGCATCCTCAAGGAACTTATTAACTAAGCCTATATTATTAGTTGAAGTAGAATTTGAAGTTCTCACACTGATATGATCTTAAATGATGAAGGGAATAGAAAAGTCATTGTAATACTTTCTCCAAGCAAACGGGAAAAGATCGGTAAACAAGCAAAATTTTTTTGTATTATTAACATCTGCATTCATGTACGGCATTATCTACCAAAAATTTCTGTAAGACTTACCCATGTCAAGGCAAAGAGGATGGGGATTTCTAAACAAATCTTTTTCTTATTTTTTAATGGAAGGTGATTTTTTTTTTAATCTTTTCCTTTTTCACTTCACCTAAATTGTCATATTTGATCCTATTATTCTACAAAATTTATTGCATTAAATGATACAATGAAATATCTTAGTCTTCCTTTTGCTTTTGTGCAGGCCTGAGCTTCACCGAAGCTGAGAGAAGATTGAAGGAAAATGGCCCAAATGTTCCTCTTGATCACTCTTTTCCAAGCTGGTGGCATCTTCTTTGGAATGCCTTTTTTCATCCTTTTAATATCATTCTTATTGTTTTGTCTGTGCTTTCATACATAACCAGTGACAATCCAAATGGATGCATCATGCTTGTGTTGGTTTTTATTAGTGTCTCCCTGCGATTCTACCAGGTATCTCTTTACTATGTTGAGTTGATTGGTGCCATAAATTTCCATTTCTAAAATGTGGTCTTTACTAACTTTCCATTTGCCTTTCAGGAATATAGCAGTTCAAAAGCAGCTATGAAACTTTCAGAATTAGTAAGATGTCCAGTCAAAGTTCAAAGATGTGCAGGAAGAGTTGTTCAGACTGAATTAATTGTTCAAATTGATCAAAGGGATGTTGTTACTGGTGATATTGTCATTTTTGAACCTGGGGACCTTTTTCCTGGAGATGTGAGGCTGTTATCTTCAAAACACCTTGTTGTAAGGTATGCTACCTGGAAAACTTTATCCTTTCTGTAGATGAGGATTTCTGAGTTCTTTCATTCCATTTCTTCATTTTTTTTCTACAGCCAATTTTAAATCACATGATCACATCCTGCTTCTTGAACAGTCAGTCCTCACTCACAGGGGAGTCCATGACAACAGAAAAAACGGCTGACATCAGAGAAGATCAGAGCACTCCTTTACTAGATTTAAGGAATATTTGCTTCATGGTGGGTATACTTATTCCTGTGATTGTTCTACACCACACACACACACAATAACAGAGTTTCCTGGAATTTCCCTAAAAAAAAAAAAAATCATTTTTTGATCTTTTCCTTATTCTCTCATTAATTTTACGTAATTAAATTAGACATGATAAAATTACTTCAAATGTATGAAAAAAATATTCAAACATAATTATGGCATCGTGGAAAAACAGGATTTTTTTCAAGAAGTCTTTAAATGACAACAGAATTTATAGTTTTATACCCCATACTCAAATATAAGTTGAGTTCAGGACATGGGCTTTTCTGCCTACTTTACTTGAACCCATATTACATCAATAGCAGTCAAAAGCTACTAATCATACTTGGTAAATTTTTTACTTCACTTGGTGTTTGTGAGAAGCAGATCTGTTTCAATTTTATGGCTATAGGAGAACTCTGGTATGATTGTCTTTCCAACACTAGGATTATAAGATATTGCATTGATGAATAAAATAAAAAAACCTTGATCAGAATGTTTAAGAGAGGTCTCATCTTGAATTTTTAAAATGCCTCCTTTTTTTATATAGTCTGGATGTCCCAACTTTTCTAGCCCGTTTGGATGGAGGGGGGAAGGAGGAGGAGTAGAGTAGAGTTGGCTAAAAATAAGCTAATTTTTGGCTAAATCTACTCTACTCTACTTCCCCTCAATCCAAACGGACCATTCATATCATGCTTTACAGAGTCTTTACTGTTTATCCTTTTCTTTCTTCTTCTTCTTCTTCTTCTTCTCTCTCTCTCCTCCCCCCCCCCCCCCCTCCCCTCCTTCCCTGCCTAACACTTTTATGTTAAAAACATTATTAAATACTGTGTTTACATAAACTAGATACGTAACATCATTCAGCAGCATGTACATTATTTCTGTGCTTCTAAATTATCATTGTTTTAGGGCTAACCATATCTGAACTTCTTTATTTTGAAGTGTCAACTGGTAAA
Organism: Notholithocarpus densiflorus; assembly: GCA_030021035.2. NCBI lineage: Eukaryota > Viridiplantae > Streptophyta > Magnoliopsida > Fagales > Fagaceae > Notholithocarpus > Notholithocarpus densiflorus. The sequence continues at coordinate 3,606,640 of JARYZH020000031.1, forward strand.
TGAACCTAGGGCTTCATCCGTTCACTTTTAAGAACATCATCATTACTGAAAAAATCAGAGAGTCATACATAGGACAGTTTACTTTGATACAATAAAGAATTTGATTTTAAAGCAAGACCTTCTACAATGTTAATGAACCCAAGAACCCAAAATCATAAATTTTGGAGGACCCAATGACAAATGGGATTGAAATCTAAAAGATTTCGCTGTTGGACCTGGGCTTAGGTCGTAGGGGGTAGATCAGGTAGTATTTTTATCTCTTTTGTTGTCCTTTACATTTTTTTGACAAGTCTGTCTTCTCATCAGGGCTCTTTCATAATTGGTTGCATATTGGTTATTATGTTTAAATTACTGAGAGTATAATATTGGTTCTAATAAAATATTTCAGGGAACAAATGTGGTATCAGGCAGTGGAACCGGTCTAGTAGTTTCTACTGGATCCAAGACTTACATGAGCACCATGTTTTCAGCCATAGGGAAGAAGAAACCGCCGGATGACTTCGAGAATGGTGTCCGCCGCATATCTTATGTGCTTATTGCTGTTATGCTTGTAGTAGTCACAATCATAGTCCTAACTGATTACTTTACATCCCGTTCTTTGAGCGGAAGTGTTCTTTTTGGAATCTCAGTTGCAAGTGCACTGACTCCTCAAATGCTTCCCCTCATTGTTAACACAAGTCTTGCTAAAGGAGCACTTTCCATGGCCAGAGATAGATGTATAGTCAAAAGCATAACTGCCATTCGAGACATGGGATCGATGTAAGTTTAAATTTACTTGACAATTTACTGGAAGATAGTTTCAATACATAAGTACATAAACATGTTTATCTATACAATTCTTGAACTTGCTGCAGTTTATATACAAATGTACATAAACACATATATCTATAAAAATCTTGAACTTAATGTAGAGTCCTGTTGACCCTGAATATCAGAAACCATTTTCTGCATCTTAGAATGCCCTAATTAGCACCCGTCCCTCCCCACTTCGTTCCAAACTGGAAAAAGGATCAGAAATTCACAGGAAAAGAATGCATTTATCTTATATATGATTGATCAAGTATTCAAGTTCCTTTAAATCTCACCATGATATGTCATGGTTAGTAGATCCGTTAAATTACCAATTGTCCTAAAAGCTTAAGCTATTGGGATATGATAAATTTAATCATTTAACCAATACTTCTAACAAGATCAAGTGTACAAAAGCAGTATTATTTGATGTTTTCGGTTATTAGGTAAATTATTGGATGGTGGAACCATATGTTAATTATTAGAGAAAAGAATGTTAGAATTTGACTGGGTTGTAGTGATTGTCTCGGGTTTTATGTTGTCAATACTGAACTAAAATTTTCAATAACCCTAGTTCACATTCTATTAAAGAAAAGTGCTACTAACTCATTTTATCATATTAATAGGTCTATCCAAACAATTTGATGGAGGAGGACATACTGTTCCAGTACAACATGAACTAAGTCTGACCAAGCCAGGTGTCAAGCCATTTCCATGAACTTGAAAGTGAATAATATTTACAGTTAGATGCTAAACTAGGCAAAGGAGATACCCTTTTGAGTCTTAACCTGGTTCCTATCATCCATTTTGTAATGCTAATTCATCAACATTTTCATTTTGAGATTACAACATTTTATGTCCCGTTTTTCATTCATTTCCTCTTTTTGTTCAGGGATGTCTTGTGCATTGATAAGACAGGTACACTTACCATGAACCGTGCAATCATGGTTAATCATCTTGACAGCCTGGGTTTACCCAAAGAAAAGGTTCTACGGTTTGCATTCCTTAACTCCTACTTCAAGACTGACCAGAAGTATCCTCTGGATGATGCAATTTTGGCATATGTATATACAAATGGGTACAGGTTCCAGCCATCCAAGTGGAGCAAGATAGATGAGATCCCATTTGATTTCATAAGAAGAAGAGTTTCTGTTATTTTGGAAACAGAGTCATATGCAGAAGATAGAAACCATCAATTCCTCAAACGATTCATGGTAACAAAAGGTGCACTGGAAGAAGTAATGAAAGTTTGTTCTTTTATTGAGCATGTTGACAGTGGTGCAATTTCAACTTTATCCTCAGAAGACTATCAGAGGATTCTAAGCATGGCAGAAGAAGTAAGCAATGAGGGATTAAGGACTATAGGAGTAGCAATAAAGAGGCTGAAACTGGTGCGTCAGGATCTCTCTCTGTCTCTCCTGTGTTCTAAAATATTTAATTCTATCCAACAGAGTTTGAAAAATCTTATAGCTTCTGCTTGCTTTATATATTCAAAACATTCCTTTTCCTTTGTTGCCTGATGTGACGTCATATTACTGGTAAAAGACAATAAGTGGCACACTAAACGAACTACCAAATACTAATTTGTTCCTATTTGAGTTTCTGAAATTAAAAGTCCTTGGACTTGGTTTTAACCAAAACTAATACACTGTAGACAGAAAACATGTTTTCATAGCAATCAGCTCAGCTGAGTTTGAACTAATTACAGTTCCAAGGTACATCTGAACTACGAAGTCACATATAATAGGAGTGTTCAAGTTCAATAGTTACTAACTACCTAGTTGATGCAGCCCAAGCAAATTTCTTCATGTTATTTCTAGCAGAAGTAAAAGGTATAAAAGATCTTCCTTTATTTCAGGGAGCTTCAAGTACAAAATTCCATCGGTATATTTGCACAGTTGTGTGTAATGTGTATGCATGAGTATACAGGAACTCCTCATAAAAACCCCCTATGATTTGATCCTTTCCCATTTATAACAGTGTGTTAAGAGTTTAGCGAATCATATTTGTAATTAGTGTTTCTTGTCATTCTGCAAACTGTGGGAGAGTGAGAATGATAACCAATACAGAAGAATTGAGTCAGCTTAAAAAGTATTTACTCATAGTTCTATTTCTTATGTTGCAGCAAAACAGTAATGGAAGCATGGCCAATGATGAGGCTTTTGAATCGGACATGGTGTTCCTCGGCCTTGTAACATTCTTTGACCCACCCAAGGACACAGCAAAGCAAGCTTTGTGGCTGTTGGCTGAGAAGGGGGTGAAAGCAAAGGTATTAACAGGTGATTCACTCTCCCTTGCGATAAGGGTTTGCAAGGAAGTAGGCATCAAAACAACCCATGTAACTACTGGACCCGAGCTTGAGCTACTCAGCCAGGATACCTTCCATGAGACTGTTAAACGAGCAACGGTACTAGCTAGGCTTACTCCAACTCAGAAACTCCGAGTAGTACAGTCATTGCAGACGGTTGGCAAGCATGTTGTTGGGTTTTTAGGAGATGGTGTAAATGACTCCCTGGCATTGGATGCTGCCAATGTAGGTATATCAGTTGACTCAGGAGTATCAGTTGCAAAAGACTTTGCTGACATTATCTTACTAGAGAAAGACCTCAATGTCCTTGTTGCCGGAGTTGAGCAGGGTCGGCTTACTTTTGGGAATACTATGAAGTACTTAAAAATGTCAGTTATTGCTAATGTAGGAAGTGTTATTTCACTCCTAATAGCAACCCTGGTCCTTCAGTATGAGCCACTGACTGCAAAACAGCTTCTTACGCAAAACTTTTTGTATAGTGTGGGTCAAATTGCTATCCCGTGGGACAAGATGGAAGAAGATTACGTGAAAACCCCACAAAGATGGTCCAGGAAAGGCTTACCTTTGTTCATATTATGGAACGGGCCCGTGTGTACTATTTGTGATGTAGCCACTCTCGTGTTCCTTTGTTTCTATTACCAGGCTACCACTCTAGCAGACAATAAATTCTTTCATTCTGCTTGGTTTGTCGAAGGGCTTCTTATGCAAACTTTAATTATCCACTTGATCCGGACAGAGAAAATTCCCTTCATTCAGGAGGTTGCCTCATGGCCTGTGATCTGTTCAACGGTTGTGATTTCAGCCATTGGCATTGCAATTCTTTACACACCAATTGGGGAAGTCATGGGATTTGTTTATCTGCCTTTATCATATTTTGGATTTCTGGTTGTTCTTTTTGTAGGATACTTTTCAGTTGGTCAGGTGGTCAAGAGACTTTACATTTTTGTTTACAAAAGATGGCTTTAGATAACAGAATGAATTGACATGAGAAAGTGCATTTGCACAAAAGGCTACTAGGAAAGCGAGATTAGGAAGAAAATTTTCCTCTGAATATTATTGAGTGTAACACATATAGCCTTGAAGTTTTTACAGTATCATCTACAAATTCTGTAGATTCTTTCTGCTATAGCAATATTATTGCACTTTGCAATTTTGTAAAAGAACATGAATGTGACGGTTGAGAAGCCAAAAATCAAAGAAATGCCGCATGATAGAATCTTCCTCTTCAACGGTAGGTCATGATGCAACTTAGTTGTGACTTCACAATAAAGAATGCATACAGAACCAGGCACATGTCAACCCAAGCAACATTAAACTGTTGAAAATTTTCTTGTTGGGTGAATCACCTGCACAAATATATAGACTTCATACGGTACCAAAAAATTGACTTGCTTGTAACAGCAAATGTAAGAAGTAATTAAGGAACTTAGATTCACTACCAAGATTTGTGCATTTTATGCATTTTGTGCATGCAAGACAGAAACCAGACAAGCCAAGAGTATTTACCTAGTTGGAGATAATTGTTCCTTATGTTCCATTCAAAATCCCAGTGCTTTCTGTCATTTTTTAGTGTCCAATAAGCCCATCCAAAGGAAGCTGAATCATAAACCTCTAACTGGGCCTTCCCAAACTCTTGATAATCTGTCTGAGACCCACTTGTCACACTCCATTCATTCACCCATTCCCCTGAAATCAATCCATTTTCAAAATACTAAGAAACAATAGTATTTGTGTCAGAAGAAACTAGGGAAACTAGGGTTTCAAATTCAGAATACTAAGAAAGACAAAGAAACAATAGTTGTCCTCTCTATGCACAAAAAATTTCAATTTAATTTTAGTTTGTTTTGACCTACATATTGAGAAAGAAAAGGTTCATTTTGAAATTGATATGATGATATCTGAATTCAAAATTTGATGTATAGGACCTCTAAGTAGAGTAGTGCTTAATAAAAGACAGAACGCAGACTTTTGACTTGCCAATAAAAACAAGTGGACCATTTGTGCTGTTGAGGGCCCGTAATTGGTCTTCCCTGCTCTTGTATATGAATTGTATATTATCCACAGTGCTCATATTAACATAGAAAGGGTCAAAGAGATTGTAGAAATGCAAATCCACCACTACGTTGTGAGAGCCTATGTTAGCCTGATAAAGTTCCAAGGGATCAGCATTGCCAATTCTTTGGCAAATTATTACATATGCCGTTGATGAGTACTTTCGAACAATTTGGTAGCCTTGTTTGTAATATGAAACTAAAGTATCCAATGGAACTGTGGCTACTGATGGTTCATTTAAGAGCTCAATTCCTAGTAATGCTGGATGTTTTGCATACCTGCAAATGAAAGAAGCCATATTTTATGGTAAATTTCAGAGGGGTTGAACTATCCTTAAGGTGTCATAAAATTACAAGGTGAAAAACATATTCAACTGGAATTTTTACCATCGTTCAACAAATCATATTACAGAATATTACCTCACAACTCTCTCAGTGTGTGTGTGTGTTTGAAAGAGAGCGGCGGGGAGGCACAGAAAAGATGATATATAAGGGAAACAAATGCACCATGCTTTGTGAAGCCTTCAATGATGGCTTTCATGAGAGCGTAGTAGCCGTAAGTGCTAGTCAGAAATATATGAAGTATGTTGTAAGTGGGAAAGTTTCCTCCAAGAGCAGCAAGAACCTGGGTGAATCTTCTAGTCGAATGAACAGGATACTTTAATGCCACAATTAGTAAAATGCTTTGTTTGCTATCAGTTCACCAAAATAAATTCTTAATGTTCTTCTTCATTATATGCCAATGATATGACTAAATGGAGTTCTGTTGATTATCATACTCTATTGTTTCAAGAATTTTATTGATAGAATTCCCTTTTCTGATTTCAATATACAAACCTGGTTCTATATTTTTAAACATTATTCTGGTGATGAATCCCTCTTAAGTAATTGATTCCCCCACCCCGAAAAAAAAAAAAAAAAAACTCCTTTTAGATGGGAAATAAACATGCAGAATTGCAATGGATCTAAAGTTGACTCATTTCAACCCCATCAACTAATCATCCCCATAAAACTAATATGATTCCTAGATAAAATAACATTTCAATAAAATATGTAAGCTTTTAATGCTCAACACCAACCATAAAAAATCTGACACTTTTGATAGATATTTAAAAGAACAAGCGGATAACTCTGAACAATGACTATATCTTAACAATCCAATAACTTGTGCAGACTGCAGAATGTACCTGGAAGCTAGAAAATCTATAACATCCAATGTTTGAGAGATGTAATCTGGAGAAGGCCAGCCTGTAAAACCATCTCGACTAGCACTATGTTCCATCCCATTTTGGGAGCCAGGAGCTGCATGAAGGTCGATTATGCACTTAATGTTATAGGCTCTGCACCAAAAATTTTCAGGTACAATATCAGAAGGAAATGCTAAGTTCCGAAGTGTCACCAATCAGAACAGAATAAGGTGAAAGCTAGACCTACTGTGCCCATGAGAATGCATTATCCAGAGCTTCCAGAGTACCTCCAATAAATGGAGCAGGAGGATTAGGATCAGAAGCAAATCCACCAGCCAACTGGGATCCTCACAGTATTTATTCCATGTCTATACAAAAAATGGAAATCTTCGGTAGTGATAAAAGTGTTTCTATGTCTCTGCAGTTTCAAAAGGTTGATAATTTAATAAGACAAGAAGAAGATAACACTGAAGGAATATTTAACTATATTTTTTTATTGGTAATTTATGCACGCACCCAGTGGGTCTCTAACCCACAACCTCACCTTCCACCTAACACTTGCAAGGGGAGGAGATGCCAGCTAGCTCATTGGCTTGAAAGAATATATAACTCTCATCTAGAAAATATTTCAGTCTTATAATAAATTAAAACCTAGAGATTGTTCTCAAGGGGCTTTATATGGCTCATGGATATATAAAATCTTTTTCATACCTATCCAAAGTAAAATAAGAATACTAACTAAAGCATTCTAAATATATCACATGGCCATGCTCATTTGCTAGATAAGTGCAGACAAAGATTTGGAGATAAACACATGGCTAACACAAAAAGAGTTGATTGCTAAACATTTACTAAAAGAAGTCTTTCTTATGCATTTTACTTTCAGTAATACTTACCAATCCAAAATGCTGTTGTAGTGTCAGAAAATGCTATTATGAATATTTAAGCTGTTAAATTTTATCTCACCCCTTTACTACCACTATTCATTAGTTCTCATTAAATTAGTCATATAGAAAAAAATAAAAATATACTGTGTGTGAAAATAAACCAGTGCTAAATACCCCTGGCTTTTTAATTTTAATCTCCACCTTTTGGATCTTGACATCTTTGCAGATTGCCTAAGTTTATGAGAATACCCAGATAAATTAATATAGAGGGTGCCTTTCCACCTGGTATACTGGTTGAAAAGATTTTTAAGAAAAGAAACAAATAGGTGTTGCAGAAGATATGGAGTTACCTGAAGAACCTTTTTGGCATCGTTGTGTCCATATCCGTTTGCAATCTGGTAATCTCCATGCAAGTTATTTGCTACAATCATCATTTCAAATGTGGCTTCATTATCATCCCATCCCGGCGTCCCTGGATAGTCTCCGGTGAGCTGATTTCCTATTGTAGCCTAAAAAAGGGAGTATATGCTATCATGTTTCTATAAATAATAACTTTTAACATCCTATGAAGAGGCAATTGCACGATGACATAATCTCAAATGCAGCAGGTTTAGTTTTGACACAGTGGTGCACATGACATGGTTTAAAAGTATTTGATGGCTGCAAGCCAATTAAAGCCTAATTCTGACCACCGGATTATCTCAAACTTTTTATGAGCAGAACTTGACAAAGTCCTCTGAATCTTCAATAAGTGCACCAAAGTATATAAATAGAGTTGATTCATGAATATATGACTATCGTGAAAAATAATTGCATTATTTCTGATTCTCATTGTCCCTGATTTATATTTTTATTAATTAAGCAGAAACTTTTGCACAATTTTATTGTTATCAATGGTTTAAATTTATTTACAACTTCCTCATCAGTTGATAAATCATTCTCAAATCCAAATGACTGTCGGACCCCAAAATGAGAGATTTTGGAAACTGATTCACAGAGGAAAAAAATATGGTATGGCTGAATATGTTTAACGCTATGCTCCAATCGGTTATGGAACATTCACACTGCAAGCTAACAAGCATGCCTGCACATCATTTTTTGCTACAAATGCAATGCAGAAAATGTGGGTACTTTCGAATCTTTTCCTAAACACACAAAGAGGGTGAAAAATTATACCTGCAAATAAGCCCCAATCTTGAGTTTGATGTGAACTCTACTGTTATTCCTTTCAATGAAAAATGTTTCTGATGTGGAAGGTGATTCTGCAGTTGCGATGATAGAGCAACTTACTCCATCACATGTTAGAAATTGGCCTTGGGAGGTGCGAAACTGAAATTCTGATTCTGAAACTCTCCATAACTGTAGGAGGATAAAGTAGAGAGAAAACTTCATCAGGAGCACTTCTCGTATTGAAATCCACAAACTAATTAATGAGGTTATGATAATTAGTTCAGAACATCAAAAGAGGCTGTCATGTTCATTCAGTTATACATAAAAGACAAAACATTACTTCTTAGCCTCCAAGCAATGATAAATGAATATAAGATTATTTCAATGGAGCTGAACTAGTAATGACAGTTGCTTGATACAACTAGTAGGGACCTCAAAATTCAATTATTCCACCATCTCTCAACAGGCACGTTATTGTGTTACTCCTGGGAGCAGTTATCCATGAAATTTTTACTTCCCATTCCTCAAAATAAAGAGAAAAATAAATAAATAAATAAAGGGAGAAAATAAAACCCTAGAAAAGCCCAATTCTATTCATACATCTCTAAATATCAAATGTTCATGCAAAGATAAACTTTTTTATGTTTTGGCTTAGCACCAGCAACTCAAAGTACTAATCACTGTAAAACATGAAAATCTGACCTTAATTTTTCTTCTTCTTGGTAATTTGTCTTATTCACTCTGCAGGAAAATATGTTCCAGTAAAATTTCATCCCCACAACAAATGAGATAATTGGGATAAGGTTTTTTTGCCCATTTTGATATGAGAAATGATTCCATTACCAAAAAGCCTCATCCAAATTTTTGGATTGTTAAACACAAAAGCAAGAATACAACTCTTCATTCTCACTTCATAAAGTATATGACTCTTGTTTAGCAAGCTGCAGATGAAAAATCAGAGACACAGGCTTCCATTCCCTCATTCCTTTAACTAAAATTTTGTCTTGCTTTCGTTCTATTATCTATATCTTTAAAGTCATTTATTTTTCTTTCCAGGTCAAGACAAATATTGCCTATGTGCAGCCCCCAGTCTTACTTCAGTGATTTTTAAAACTTTCCTCACCTTGTAATGTTTCATGCAAATAGACAGGTAAAGTAACTTATTATGCATAAGTTATCCTAACTAGATTCTGTTTCTAAAATATCAATTAGGTCCAGCTTTGAACAAGTTCACAGAATATTCAAGTCTCACACAAAGATTGAACTCAAGGAATTCAAACAAAGGAAAATTTTACACAATTAGCATTGATACCTTAGGGAGAAGAAAAATTATAAGAAAAAGGAGAAAAAAAAATATAGATAATTCACTGAATAAATCAACATAAAAAGTTCCTTCAATTAATTAGGACTAAAAATCAATTCATTAGAATATTAGTTAAATGATTAAATTCACAATTTCTTGACAACTTAAACCATTGGGACAATTGGGAGAGTCTGTGTCTCACTTGAGGGGGAGTGTTAGAATAATAGTTAAATGATTAAATCATCCTATCCAGACAGCTGAAGCTTCTGGGATTAGTAGCAGTTTTATCACAATTTACACACCAATATATATCAGAGCCAATAGAAAATCACATGCACCAAACAATGCGATCGGGCATCTCACCTTAAAGCTTTCCCACGAAGATGCAACATCTCTGCTAACTGTAACATTCATACCTCCTCCATTCTCTGCAGACACATACTTCTGCAATGTCACTGACTTAAATTGTACCTCTGTTCCATCCTACATTGCCATTCCCAGAAATGGGTCAGCCAAATCAGCCATAAAGAACCCAGAATATATCCAAGAGGACCAAGACTCATAAACCCAAAAAAAAAAAAACTTGGATAAGAAACTCACAAGCATGTCTCCATTGGGAATGCCATCAAACAGTGAAGGCTTAATCCAACCTTCCACAACCAGCCACCCTCCCAAGTTCACTGCTTTAACTTTAGAATCCCCACGTAATCCCTCCGCTTAAGGAACCAACAGATGCAACATAAGAAAAACCAGTCTCAATTCTCAAGAAACAATCAGAGAATCCAAGAAATTGAAGTTAATAGATTTGAGCATACCTGAGTATCCCTTAGAGAAGTTGAGCCAACAACACAGTAGAAGTGCACATACCCATTTGCTAAAAGTGAGTTCCATGAAGAATGCAGGCCCCCCCAAAAAGGTTCAAGAAAGGTAAAATATAGTATCCATTGGCTAACCAATAAAGAATGAAAAGATTATTCAAATTCCAAGCTCCCCAACACCCCCACATGGAAGAATCTCAGTAATTCCTTCCTTATCACTCAATTAATACCAAATTCAGCCTTGTAAACAAGCACAAAGTATACCTTTTTTCGATACCCCATTAACTAATATTTTGTTGAAAGTTGAAACTTTTGTCCAAAGGCAAAACAAAACAAAACCCATTAAAATAAGAGTAGAAGTAAACAACAATCTTTTGTAGTACAAAAGAAAGAAAAGAGTGTGGCGGCAAAAGTGTTGACATGCAGTAGTTGTGAAAATTGGAAAACTAAGAAAGAGCAAAAAAACGTGACTTTTGGTATTGGATGTTGGAGATTTTTGAAGGCATTTTGGTGGGTTTATTTTCGTTTTAATTGGTTGATTGGAGAAAGGTAGGAAATGGTTAAAAAAAAAAAACTAAAAAACTAAAAAACCAAGAGGTATATGTGAGCTTTTGAGCAAGGTATGGATGGGGAAAGAGGTAATCAAACTGAAGAGGTGGTTCCACCACCTTATCTAGACTTCCATGTGATTTGTTTGTTTGTGGTTTTGTTTAAGCTCGTGGATGATCAGCTTCAAGTGGGAGAGATGTAGTTTGTTTCTTCTTTCTCCTTTTTCTTCTTCTTTTTTTTTTTTCGAGGTTTCCTTCTTCTACGTTTGCAGAAACGGGTTTAAGAGCCCTGACAACAGTATGCTAAACAGCTATGTTGATATTTTTAGCACTACTAATTCTTAAAATACATGCTACTGCAATGGTCCTATAGCTAAAAATTTTTAGCTACTTGCTACAGTGTACAGCCATTCACTATAGCAAGTAGCTAAAAAATAATAATAATAATATTTTATTAAACTCTCTCTTTTTTCGTTAAAAAAATATTTTATTTGTAAAATGTGAATTGGCCATTATCTCTCACACCCTACAAGTAGTTATACTTGTGAAGTGACCATCGCATCAAGAGTGTGTAGTGATTAATTTTATAACTATTGAATAAGTATCAATACGTTGAGTTGAGCTCTTCCTCCAATGGATGAATTCAAATAAATGCATATCATACTAAGTAATTTGTAATTTTTTTAAATATAAAAAATTTCATATGAAAAATATATGAGTCGATCCAACCCAACCTGACGGACCAGACTATTTTCAACCCACTTTAAATAACACTTTTAACACGAACCGAATCGACCCAAACCGAACCCAACTCAACTTGTTTGAACCGTCTACTTGCTATAGTTGGATCAAAGGAAATTAAGATATGGTGCTATTGCACCTTGCAATACTTTCTCAACAATTCAGATTAAAAGTTAAATAGTTAACTTTTTATATCAACCATTGGATCAAGGAAGTTAAAAAAGTAAAAAAGTTTAGAGTTAAAAAAGAGTTAAGAACTTTGAAAAAGTAAAAATAATGTGAGAAGAATTGCATGGTAGCTATTGCACCGGATCTTAATCCGACCAAAAGTTTATCATGTCTGAGACAGGAAAGAGAAAGTATAATGGTAAAACTTTTGTGCCACTGTTATTGCAAGTGGCCTACTTTGAAAGGCGGATAAAAAGTGATTTATCCATGAGAAAATAATAATATTAAGACACACCCAATTACACACTCAAATCTATAACATGCTTAAGTAACAATGTGATTGGTGCACCTAATTTTTTTTATTTTTCTAGCAAGTATCGTGATGGTTTCGTGTGTAAGTACTTAATTCCAATCACAAATTAACACTCAAACATATTGTGAAATTAAGTATGAGTTTAGGTGTGTCTATAAGGGATGTGAAAATGATTGTCTATTACTAACAATCAATCACTTCAATAAGCGGTGGTAAAAGTTGTGATTGGAGAAGAACAATTAAGAATCGATAAACAACTCTTATATAATCTATAATTTATAATCTAATCATCAATCTATATCTATATATATTTACAAGCTGAAGCGTAGCATTTATTGTTATTACGCTCTAGTTAAGCCACATCAGCATCCACGTCATTATTCTTTTTTCTTTTCAATTTTCCTATAATTTTTTGAACATTCACTTTTTTTTTTTTAATATTTACACTTTCTCTAACCTTTCTCTCTCCCTTACATTTTCATCTCCCCATTACTCTCTACTTTAATATCACTATTCATCTTTCTTTTTATCTTTCTTTATTTTGTCTCTTCTCATTCACACTCTCTTATTATAAATTTGTCATCCTCTCTTCCATTTTTTGCATAATTTTCCCTCACAAAAAGGTTATCTGTCTCTCTCTCTCTCTCTCTCTCTCAATATTTTTGGTGGATTTTTTTTTATTTTTCTTTCATCTCTGCTTTGGTTTATAAATTTTTGTATTTTTTAGAACTCTAATTTAGGCTGATGAGATTTATTTTTGTGTTTTAAGTTTTTTTTTTTTTTTTTTTTGATTGTTAAATGTTACCCTATTGGATTATAAAGAATTAAAGATAGTATATAAAAAATAATATTATTGTATTATATAGCATGATTTGGATAAATTTTTTTTTTTTTTTTTTTGATAGGACATGATTTGGATAATTTAATTAGTGTTTATTGTTATATTTTTTTTTTCTTCTCATCTTATTTTATTCAACATTGAAATAAGATGAGATCCTCCATATCATTAAATTATTTATATTTTCTCATTTATGGTTATCAATATGAAATAGATATCATGGATGATTTAAATAGTTATAGATGTAGTTACGTTAGTGGTATGTCAAAGTTTTTTTCCCCTTTTGAATTTTCAAGGAAATATGAAAGGCATTTCTCTAGTTTGGTCTCAATCAATTAAGACATCCATAATATCTTTTTCTTTTTTTAAAGAGTTTTAACTTATGGCGTTCGCTCCTGATAATAGCTCTTTATTATCAGACTAAGACACTAATCGGTTTTTTGTGTAGACAGGGATTGGACTTCAAATCTCTTATTCAACCAACAGAGACTTTACCAGTTGAGTTAATTGAAACCCACAACATTTATAATATCTTAACGGAAATAGTAATGAGCCTTTTTTTTTTTTTTTAATGTATGAAGTGGTTAGATTAGTGGTATGTCAAAGTAAAAAATAAAAATAAAAAAAAATTCAAGGAAATGTAAAAGGTCTTTTTTTTTTTTTTTTAAATGGTGACTTTTTGAATTGTAGAAATATGATTGTTTTAATTACCTTGTTTATAGATTTCATTATTTAGTTATAAACATCTAAATTAAAATAGATGAATATATAAATGCAAAATTATATATAAAATTACAACACCACAAGATAAATATGTAAAGATAATAAATATATATATAAATATATATATATATATATATTGGCTTTTGATTATTCATGAATCATTATTTCATTGTTTACTTATAAATATCTAAATTAAAGTTTTTTTTATAGAAAAATATAATTAAAATAGATGAATATGTTAAGGTAAATTTATATGAATAATTAAAACTACCCAAGATGAACGTTTAACCACTGGTAGATATGTGTTTTCTGAAAACTAAAAGTATGTTTGATTGTTTTAGCTGAAACTATATAACTATGCATATATTGTTGCGAGTGGTTCCATCATTTGCAAATTATCAAATTTGGTAGTCTTACAGAATAGATATTTCATTTTACAAAAAACTTTACATGAACTCCTCTTTTGTGACAACCTTATTTTTTTTAAATTTTTTTTGTTTTTGCCGAAACAACTTAAGAATATTAAGACTTAAGTTACCACATTTGGTAGTTGTAAAATAGGTCAGTGATATAAAAAAATAGAAAATGTTTAAATATTTAAAAAGCATTTTTAGTAAATTGTAATATAAAACATTTTTTTTCTCAATTTTTTATGTAAGATCAATATTGTTGGTGTGGGGACGAGGGTACAAAATCATATATCTTGGGCTTGGTCCAAGGAAATCCGTGATCCAAGTAGTGACGCATTTATTAGGTGTTCTATTTTTAAAGTCTTATAAGTGGGAAATGTAAAGAAAGTTATTCCGAGGAGGACTTCATCCTCCTCGGAATTTAAGAGTACAACACAAGTAGATATCCCTATAGGTGAAGTGACCTTCCAAGTAGTTCCAACGGTGGGGACGTGTCTCGTGAACGTACGGGAAAGAAGAGATCTAGAAATATCTGAGGAAAAGCTGCTACCACCGCATTAAATGCACTGCAGCTACTTTCTTGGCCGCATTTATGTGGAGAGGACCTTTGAACAGTGCTACTGAAGCTACTACAACTTACAGAAGGGAGAAAGAAGGTGTTTGATGGGACAAGTACTCAAGTAATGTCCTAGATGATCAACAAGTGTAGGGTCAAGATGACCAAAGGGGAGCTATATAATGTAAAAGATCATTCCCTGTAGAAGAGGGAGACATTTTTTGTAATTGAGAAACTTTATTGATATTGAATTGAACCTCCTCGGACTGGGCCAAGAGCAAATTTATCCAATACTATTTCCTTTTTCTTCTTCTTGTTACCTCTTAACCTGGTCTTAAGGTCATATTAAACGTTGTTCTTTTCACTAAAATACGATTCTTTAACCCACTCTCTACAAATTTATTGTATTGGGCTTATTGGGCCAAGTTCATCCATACGTTGGGCTTGGGTAGTAAATCGTGACCTTACAATTGGCGCCGTCTGTGGGAAGAACTTGTGGAATAGTAATTGTGACGTTTAATCATGGTGGGATCAGGTCCCCATCAACAGGAATCCATGGGCTCCCATCGACAAGATGTCTTCCATAACCTTGAGCGTAGGAGAGATAGGGAAGGTAGTTTACATACCACACATACCAGCGGGAGTCACCCTCAAGGAAGGAGTCGTCTCTCTCAGGAGCAAAATAACAGAGCCATGCAAAGGAAAATTGATGATTTAAAGAAGAAGCTGCGCCATGCACGACGACGATGAACTCCTTCCAGTTCTGGTGTCTCCTCCAATGATGAAGAGGATGTCACTTACAGACAAAGGTTTAGGACGCCACCTAGCGAGTCTTACTCTTATGATGAAGAGAACCCCCACAAGCAAAGACATAAGAGCCCACCTCTCAGGGGCTTGGGAAATGATGCCATGAGCAAGGCGTTGAACCAGATTTCTAGATCACCCTTCACGCGTAGGATTGAGGGGGTGGAACTTCCTCGGCGATTCCATCAGCCTACATTCATTACTTACAATGGCCGAACGGACCCTGTAGAACATGTAAGCCAGTTCAACCAAAAAATGGCTGTCTACTCTAAGGACGAAGCTTTGATGTGCAAGGTTTTTCCCTCCAGCTTGGGACCTGTGGCCATGAGATGGTTCGATGGGTTGAGGGCTAACTCCGTAGATTCCTTCAAGGAGCTTACCCAGGCTTTTGGCTTTCGTTTTATCACGTGTAGCAGGGTACCTCAACCTTTGGACTCACTTTTGTCTCTGTCCATGCGAGAGGGGGAAACCTTGAAAACGTACTCAGACCGATATTGGGAAATGTACAATGAGATAGATGGTGACTTTGAAGACGTGGCCATCAGTACTTTTAAGGGCGGTCTCCCTCCTGATCACGGTTTAAGGAAGTCCCTTACTAGTAAACCTGTTACCAGCGTACGCCAACTTATGGATCGCATTAGTAAATACAAGAGGGTCGAGGAAGACCAACAGCAAGGAAAAGGTAAAGTGAAGGTTATCCCTCAAGAGCGGAGGGATTTCAGGTCGGATCGATTCAACAACAATCAACCCAGGAGAGATTTCACTGGGCAGTCAGGATCTGCCATCTAGGATGTTAACGCAGTATTCTGAGAACCAGTGCACCAAGTTTTGGAAAAGATTAAGAACGAGCCGTTCTTTAAATGGTCAAACAAAATGGCTGGAAATCCCATGAGGCGTAACCAGAATCTTTATTGCCAATATCATCAGGATCAAGGGCATACTACCGAAGAGTGCAGGAATTTATGGGATCATTTGGACCAATTGGTCCAAGAAGGAAAGTTGAAGCAGTTGTTGCACCATTCCAGCGGTCAGTCGGGGCAAACAGGTTCGAATCCTAGGAGTGATGCTTCCTTAAGACCTCCCTTGGGGACGATAAATGTCATCTTTGCTGCCCTAGAGAGAACCGGATCCTGTCCTTTCAGGGTCATGTCTATGGCTCGGCTGCTTGCCGAAGACGATAATCCGGAGCCAAAAAAATTCAAAAGGGAAATCCAACCGGTTCTGGGTTTCTCGGACGAAGATAAGATCGGAACCATCCAACCCCATGATGATGCCCTGGTGGTTACACTTAAAATAGGTGGGTATGACGTGAAAAGGGTGTTGGTAGATCAGGGGAGTGCTGTCGAGGTCATGTACCCCGATCTGTATAAGGGTCTGAATTTGAAACCCGAAGATCTAACCGCCTACGATTCCTTTCTGGTAAGTTTTGAGGGCAGGGCTATTGTGTCAAAAGGTCAAATTCGACTACCCGTACAGACCGGTTCTGAGGTGGTAGAGGTGGATTTTATTGTAGTGGATGCTTATTTGCCCTATACGGCTATTGTGGCCAGACCCTAGCTTCATACTCTGGGGATCGTCTCCTCTACTTTGCACTAAAGGGTGAAGTATCCATCCGAAAGTCATGTAAGGGAGATTCTCGGAAGCCAATCCATGGCTAGGCAATGCCTGGTGGCAGCCATATCTCATCAACCCGAGGTTGAGTCACAGACCCCCACTGAGACGAGCTTATAGCAATTAAAAACTCCAGAGTCACCTGTCAATGGACAATCCGATGAGGTAAAATGTGAAGACTTAATAAGGGTTATTATAGGGGACGATCCAGAGAAATACTTTCAGGTCGGATCCCAGATACCACCTCAGGAAAGGGAGGAGTTGGCAGAATTTCTTAAGAAAAATGTTGATGTGTTCGTTTGGAACGCTTACGAGGCCCTGGGGGTGGATCCAACCTTCATCTGTCATCATTTAAACGTTAACCCATCCATTACTCCCAAAAAGCAACCACATCGGCGCCCGTCCAAAGAACATGCAGACGTCGTCAGGGATGAGGTAATGAGGCTTAAGCAAGCAGGGGCTATCAAAGAAGTTTTTTACCTTGAATGGCTGGCCAACACTGTGGTGGTAAAGAAAAAGAACGGCAAGTGGCGAGTGTGTGTGGACTTTACAGATCTGAATAAAGCCTGCCCAAAAGATCCTTTCCCTATACCTCGAATAGATCAGTTGGTGGATGCAACGGTGGGCCATCTTCGGATGAGTTTCCTAGACGCATTTTAGGAATACTACTAAATACCACTAGCCCTGGAAGACCAAGAAAAAACAGCTTTTGTCACCCCCATTGGAAACTACCATTACAAGGTGATGCCATTCGGTCTGAAGAACGCTGGATCCACCTACCAAAGGATGATGACAAGAATTTTCGAGCCCCAATTAGGCAAGAGTATTGAAGTCTACATAGACGACATTGTGGTAAAAAGCAAAGTTGTGTCCGAGCACATTGGAGACCTTGGAAGCATCTTTGAAATTCTGAGGAGACACAAATTGCGCCTAAACGCTTCCAAATGCTCGTTTGGTGTGGGATCTAGCAAGTTCTTGGGATATATACTAACTTATAGAGGAATCGAAGTCAATCCCGATCAAATTAAGGCGATTAACAATCTACAACCTCCTCGGAATCCTAAGGAAGTCCAAAAGCTCACCGGGATGGCTGCCGCTTTGAATCGTTTTATTTCTCGGTCAGCAGATAGATGCCGGTCTTTCTTCCTCTTGATGAATAAGTGGAAGGGATTCGAATGGAACGAGGAGTGCGCACTGGCATTCCAGCAACTAAAGGAATATCTTTCTCGCCTTCCCATCATGTCCAATCCTCAGGAGGACGGGGTTCTGTTTGCCTACATCGCCGTGGCCTTTCACGCTGTAAGTTTAGTGTTGATTTGGGTTGACAGTGGTGTGCAACGGCCTGTTTACTATGTGAGCAAATCATTACATAAGGCCGAGGTGCACTACTTACCACTGGAGAAAGTCATTTTGGCTGTGGTGCATGGTACATGAAAGCTTCCTCATTACTTCCAAGCACATACAGTTATTGTCTTGACTCAGCTTCCACTCAGGGCTATACTTCGGAGTGCTGATTACACAGGCAGGATTGCTAAATGGGGCACAGTTCTAGGGGCTTTTGACATTAAATACATACCTCATACCTCCGTCAAGGGCCAGATCCTCACAGACCTGGTAACCGAATTCGCTGAAACCCCATTGAAAAATGTGTCAGCAACCCAACACATGGATGAAAAATTGGTTGGCATCATCTCCTTGCAGGAACCTTTATGCTGGAAAGTGTATGTCGATGGCGCAGCAAATCAAAGGGGTTCCGGAGTGGGGCTAGTCCTAGTTTCTCCTGAACAACTCACGATTGAGAAATCATTGAGATTGGGCTTCTCAGCCACGAATAACGAGGTTGAATATAAAGCTGTACTAGAGGGAATGTCCATGGTTCGGAGAATGGGGGGAAAGACAGTAAAAATGTTCTCGGACTCAAGATTGGTTGTTGGCCAAGTTCAGGGCGAACTAGAGGCGAGGGATGGAAGAATGCAAGAGTACTTAAGTCAAGTTAAGTACTTACAATCAAAATTTGAATCATTCAGCCTAATGCACATCCCTAGAAGCGGGAAGACACATGCTGACTCCCTTGCCACGCTTACAACCTCCTCAGCACAGTGCCTGCCTCGAGTTATCCTTATAGAAGACTTGTACAAACCCAGAGAGGCAGGAGGAAAGATGGCTCATATTCACCAAGTCAGAGTGGGGCCTAGCTAGATGGACCCCATCGTACTATTCTTAAAAGAAGACATCTTGCCAGAGGGTAAATTGGAAGCTGAAAAAGTACGGAGAAAGGCGCCTCGCTTCTGGCTATCCGAAGATCAAAAATTGTACAAGCGTTCTTTTTCTAGGCCATATCTACTATGTGTTCACCCTGAAGTGTCATAACTAATCTTGGAGGAATTACACGAAGGAGTCTGTGGAAGCCACACCGGAGGCAGATCTTTATCTCATAGGGCCATCACACAAGGCTATTGGTGGCCTAGTATGCAGAAAGAAGCACACGAGTACGTGAAGAAGTGTGAACAATGCCAAAAATTTGCACCAAACATACACCAGCCTGGAGGGATCCTCAATTCGTTAACTAGCCCTTGGCCATTTGCTCAGTGGGGCTTGGATATTGTCGGGCCTTTTCCAAAGGCAGTAGGAAACAAGAGGTATCTGCTAGTCGGTACCGACTATTTTACTAAATGGGTTGAAGATGAGCCTTTGGCGAACATCAGGGATGTGGACGCTAAGAAGTTTGTTTGGAAGAACATTGTTACTCGGTTCGGGGTCCCTCACACTCTCATCTCGGACAATGGTTTACAATTTGATAGTAAGGCGTTTAGAAGATACTATTGTGAACTGGGAATTACGAATAGATATTCCACCCCACCTTATCCCAAGGGAATGGGCAAGCCGAAGCGGTTAACAAAGTCATAGTGAATGGACTTAAGAAAAGGTTAGATGATACGAAGGGAAAGTAGGTAGAGGAATTGCCACATGTCTTGTAGGCGTATCGGACCACACCTCGCAGATCAACAGGGGAGACCCCCTTTTCGATGATTTATGGTGCCGAGGCTGTTATTCCTTTAGAAACAGGCTTTTCAACGCTAAAGACCAGCTTATTCAGTCCAAGCAGCAACAATGAGCTACTAGAAAAGAATCTAGATCTTATGGACGAAAGAAGGGAAAGTGCAATGGTCCAATTGGCGTACTACCAACACAAACTTAAGCAAGGTTATGATGCCAAAGTAAGGCTAAGGCCACTAGCTCCTGGTGACTTGGTGTTAAGGAAAGTTCTGGGTACTGCAAAAACCCAGCATGGGGAAAGCTAGGACCCAATTGGGAATGACCATATCACATCACCTCGGAGGCAGGTATAGGAGCATATTTTCTAGAAGACTAAGATGAACATGTAATACTGTGCCCTTGTAATGTAAACAACCTGAAAATGTATTATTATTAATGAGAATTTTCTTTATCATTAAACTCTTGTGTTGTGTGAATATGTGGGGATTCTCGTCGCTCAATCTTTTATAAAGTATTAAACAGAACCTTAGTCATGCTTGATATCCTCGGACCAGATGCTTTGAGAAAATTAATACATTGACATCTTTTATAAAGTATCAAACAGAACCTTAGTCATGCCTGATGTCCTCAGACCAGATGCTTTGGGGAAATTAATACATTGACATCTTTTATAAAGTATTAAACAAAACCTTAGTCATGCCTGATATGTTCGGACCAGATACTTTGGGAAAATTAATGCATTGACATCTTTTATAAAGCGATTAAACAGAACCTTAGTCATGCCTGATGTCCTCGGATCAGATGCTTTGGGGAAATTAATGCATTGACATCTTTTATAAAATGTTAAAAACGAATCCTAATTTCAACCATGTCTCTCAGACCACACATGTAATTTGAATTAACTCTGGTATCTTTTATAGAGTTTAAACAGAATCCTACGTTGTGGCAAGTCTTTGTTTTCTTACCTAAAAAATACATATACATATATAAAAACAAAGGCACTCTTTCCCCTATACTTTGTTTTTACTAAATACCTATCCATTTTCACTATTCCTCGGCATAGAAGAATCAGTTGTTAAAATAAGAACATGATAGGTCCGTCCGTTAAAAGTATTTTATCAAATTACTTAACTTGCAGACAGTGAGTCATCATTAGTCTCTAATAAAGACAAACGGCAACCACGCAGACAAAGTAGAAGTGCAAGAAGTACAAAAGAAAAGTCTATTCTTTAATTGAAAGTAAGTACATCATAAGTATTGATGAAAGCTACATAAAAAAATAAAAAAAACAAAAAAAAACGAACCGAAGTAAAAAAAAAAGGGGGGGGGGGGAAATCCTACAACTACTTTTTTAAGGGTTGAGAGCCCTTCTCGGGACCGGTGGCCTTATTCTTGGCATCCCCAACATCAGATCTTGACTCAGCTGGTTTGACTTGGGAAACCACGTCCTATATGGTAAGGGAATCCTCGGTCGGGTTATCTTTGGCCAAGGGTAAAACCTTCATACCCTTCCCAACTACTCCTGTGTAAATCTCAGTAACTGTGGTGAGGGTATGGGTGTCAGAGACCTGCTCAGGAGGAGGAAGGGGTAGGCCAGTGCTCGGAGGAAGGGTAGTTGGAATTTCTTTGATGTGTTCGGGGAAAAATACGTTCCCAGTTTTCCTCAACTCGGAATCAGCAGGAACCCCCGCACGATTGAGCGCCTCTACCCAAGTCTCGGTGCAGTAATCTCTGCACACCTCGGCTACCTCCTCGGTCAGCCTTTCTTCAGTCTCCCCCACCTCACGCTTATAGGCCGCTTCCTCCGCGGCCTTAGCAGCCTTCTCGGCCATTCTGGCTGCCTCTTTAGCTTTCTGCAATTCGGCTTTCAGACTCAAAACTTTCTCTTTCAAGGTAGCCAGATTTAACTCTGTCGTGTAAAGTAGTTTGCGCTGGTCCTCGGCTTGTGTCTCAACATTTTTCAGCCCTGCTTTGGCATTTAAACATTTGTGCTCTGAGATCTTCAACTTCTCGGCCAGCTGTGCCTTCTCCTCTTTCAGGGTCCCAAGAGCCTTTTCAACTTCGCGCCGAGAGTAAGACTCAGCTTCGTATTTGTTATGGGCGTTTCGAACCCACTCTTCGGCCACGTAAACTTGTTGAGTGACCTGCATAACAATAACAAAGGGATCGCGCATGTAAAAATAAGGGTAATAACACTGGTAAGAGTATGAGCTTCTTAGTTTTTAATTTGAAAAATAAGAATAGCTTACCAGGGCGAGATCCTTCTTCAACGACATGAAGAGCTCAAGCTGCCTAGTGCGTCTGAGAGCCTCTATATCCGTGGGAGTAGAAGGGGCTGCTCTAAAGCTTGGGCCAGATGAGCTGCATAACCTTTCTGAGACTCCCTAATAGTGGCGTCCTAGGGAATTTGGACTCCATCCAATTCTATCTGTGGGGCCCAGGAGCACTGCTGTCGGCGCACTTCTACATCCTTCCTGCTATCAGTAGAGTTGGCCATATTGTCCCTCGGATCTTTGGTTTTTTGTTGTTTAGGGCCCTTCGGAATGATTAACTCACCTTCTTCTATTTCCTGCATCAGTCTTTTCTTCTTCAAATCCGGCACGGCGTATAGTCCGAGGTCAGCAGGAAGAGGGGGAGGGGGAAGATTGGCAGGAGTCTGGGTCTTGGGGGCATCCTTCGACATTCCCCCTTTATTCCTATTGGCTACTAACCCTTTCAGAGACAGCCTTCCTTTCGAACTCATTTCTCCTTTCTCTTCTGAATTTATATCGACCCTGGTAACAACTAATTCAGGTTGGAAAGCTGCGGAAAGTCTGTCAGAGTCGGTCTTAGAGTCCGAGAGCTGCACGGGCCTTTCTGGTATCCCTTTTTCCCCCTCGAAACGGAACTTGTCTATCTCTTCTTCTAATGACAGTCGCGAGGAGGCGATCTCTTCCTCTACTGCAGCTTCTGCTTCGAGAGGGACTTGTTGCAGTGGTATTACGAGCTGAGGAGGGACTTGATGGATTGGTAGTCTGATTGGGGGAAGGTGGTCTCGGGCCAGAAAATTCGGTTTTGACCCGTCGATGCGATTAATCCGAGGGTCACCAGATCTAATGGCATGGCCGATCTCTTGAAAGATTCTCGAAATAGGATCGAAATCGAGGATCAGATGGATAGCTCGCAATTGTCGGTCCTCGCTCACAAAAATTTCTGATTAGAGAAGGTAGTTGAGGGCAACAACGTTGGTATGACTGAGCCGAGGAGCAATTAACCTCCTATCTGCAGAAATAGTCGAGAAACAATATACAATTAGATAAGAGAGATCCATTATCAAAGGAAAATAAAATGGAGAGCATGGGTAGGGTTAAGAAATCTAAATCCTATGCTAAGGAACCTAACTCTAGAGTATCCCACCTGTCTCTCTCTCCCGAGTTGGGCAGGGACGACCATCGTGCCATACTCTTGAAACGATGAGATAGTCGTCTTTCATCCCTTTGTTGGACTTGGGAAGGCACGAGATAAGCCTGACGATGGACGACCTGGACTTGAGGTAAAATCCTCCGTCGGATTGTGAGTGACACTCGTACATATAAACCACGTCGTGCCATGTAAGTCCCAAGTGAAGATGCTCGTCAAGAGCATCGATGCATCCTAAAATCCTAAACATATTAGGCGCACACTGATGGGGACACAACCTATGGCTAAAAAGATACTCTCGGGTTATTCTACCCATAAGAAGGGTCATTCCCCCTTCTATGAAAGCTATTATAGGAATGACTACTTCTCCTACCTCTCTGTGTGTAAGGATTTGGTCTGGGGAGTAGTATTGCAGACCAACTTCCTAGGGTATATGGTATTTTTCTTTAAAAGCTTCTATTTTTGCAGGGGAATCTACTAGACGCTTAAATCTACCCATTTTGACAACCTAAGATAAAGTGGCTAGGATTCGTAAAAAATGAAGTAAGAACTGGTAGGCCGAGGACAGTGGCCAAGAGGAAAAATGAAAATATAAAGAGATAAAGACTTACGGCAATATGTGTGCTAATCTCTGAAACTTTCTAGGAAAATCTTCGAAGACCTCTTACAAGAAATAGTAACGGAGACTCAGAAAGTTAGAGTATTTTAGGAGAAAGAGCATTGGATTTCTCTGGAGCGCGTAAAGGTTTCTTTGGGAAAGAAGAAAATGGTTTCCCTCAAAGCTTTATATTGAGGGAGAAAGTAAGTGGGAATTATCCCGCTCAAAATCCTTGGAGAAATGTCAACCGTTGGATTCTGCGTGCAGCCGTTGAATGCGGGGGACAAGGCACCTCCTGGAGTAATTAATGACGCTTTGCGGACTACGAAGCGTCAGAAGTAATTATGAGGTGCAATTAAACCGTATTCCTACACATGTGAGGCAATACGTCAATTGGTCCTATCTCTTGGAGATCAAAACCCCATTTTTTTCTCCTCGGATGAAAGGGAAAAATCAGAGTTTTGAGAGGCTATTGTGGGGACGAGGGTACAAAATCATATATCTTGGGCTTGGTCCGAGGAAATCCGTGATCCGAGTAGTGACGCATTTATTAGGTGTTCTATTTTTAAAGTCTCATAGGTGGGAAATGTAAAGAAAGTTATTCCGAGGAGGACTTCATCATCCTCGGAATTTAAGAGTACAACACAAGTAGATATCCCCATAGGTGAAGTGACCTTCCAAGTAGTTCCAACGGTGGGGACATGTCTCGTGAATGTACGGGAAAGAAAAGATCTAGAAATATCTGAGGAAAAGCTGCTACCACCACATTAAATGCACTGCAGCTACTTTCCTTGCCTCATTTATGTGGAGAGGACCTCTGAACAGTGCTACTGAAGCTACTACAACTTACAGAAGGGAGAAAGAAGGTGTTTGATGGGACAAGTACTCAAGTAATGTCCTAGATGATCAACAAGTGTAGGGTCAAGATGACCAAAGGGGAGCTATATAATGTAAAAGATCATTCCCTGTAGAAGAGGGAGACATTTTTTGTAATTGAGAAACTTTATTGATATTGAATTGAACCTCCTCGGACTGGGCCGAGAGCAAATTTATCCAATACTATTTCCTTTTTCTTCTTCTTGTTACCTTTTAACCTGGTCTTAAGGTCATATTAAACGTTGTTCTTTTCACTAAAACACGATTCTTTAACCCACTCTCTACAAATTTATTGTATTGGGCTTATTGGGCCAAGTTCATCCATACGTTGGGCTTAGGTCGTAAATCGTGACCCTACAGTTGGCATCCTTTAAAGATGATACATAATATTTTTGAGAAGAAGAAGAAAATGCAGAGACGATGCTAACACATAATATAAAATTATTAAGTTTGCATGATTTAAATTTGTAGCCAAAAAAAAAAAAATCTATGATAAAGGTTTTAATCTAAATGATAAATAGTAATCCATATTTTTTTTTTGTCTTGAATCAAAAAGTCCATTCTCAATAGCCTTTTATGTCTACAAATTTCTCTTCTAAAAATAAAAATAAATAAAAATAAAAAGTCTACAAATTGCTCAATCTATAGGCCTAGACACATTCAAAGAGTGCTATCTAAACTATAAATTATATGACCCTTTATTACACAAATATTTTGATTTCCCAAAAGGAAGGCAAGTGTGTGTCTAGCCATTTTTCTTGATTTGTGCTGCATAATTTAATAGTACGGAGGATGTAACTAAATTTAAATGTTGAATAAAATAATATGAGAAGAAAAAAGAGTAAAAATAAAATATATAGCAATAAACATGAAATTATCCAAGTCATGCTTTGTAATATAATAGGAGCATTATATTATTATATATTATATGTATAATGCAGTAGGATAATATTTAATAATCAAAGAGAATAAAAAATATAACAACTTAAAACAAAAAACTAAAACACATCAACCCAAAGTAGAATTCTAATTAATACAAAAATTCATCAACCTAAAGTATGGATACAATAAAAAGAAAAAATCAAACAAAAAATGAAAAACAAATTGAGAGAGAGAGAGAGAAAAGTAACATTTTTGTGTGAGACAACTATGCATAGAATGGAAAAGAAAATGTCAAATTTATAATAAGATATTGAGAATAAGAATAGTCAAAATAAAAGAAGATAAAAAAATAGAGAGAAAATGATATTAAGGTAAAAAGTAATAGGGGAGGTAAAGAGGTAAAAAGGAGATAGACTTTTGGAAAACTGATGATAAAAATAATTATTAAAAGATATTTTAATTTTTAAATAACGGAGAAGTTTGCCGATCTAAATCTAGAAACCCAACACTATCAAATAGAGGAATTGACAAAAGCGACGGCATTTGTGGTCTCCTGGAAAGCACATTGTCATAAGATTTAATGGTGAGATAGTTAAAGCGAGATCCAGTGGCAAGAGACATCAAAGCTTTTGAGGCAAAACTTCTTGCTTCCAGCCCAAGACTAAGCTATCTGAACACTTATCTGAACTTTGAACTCCTTTGCATGGCAGTGACTGTTGGGTGATTGATGCTTCGTCGTACTCGCTTGCGGAAAGTATCAGTAAGCATAACTATGGAGTATATAGCTTCCCTTTTAAAAGAATTTTCTTTTCTATAAGTTCTCAATAAACCCAAGTTTTTTTAGCAAAGTCTTATACATTAACGTTTAACCATAAACGTTTTCTTTTCATAATAATAAGTTATTTGTGATAAATTATTGACTATCCCAAAAGTTTAAGTTTTTGAAAAATGATAAATTTAATTATTTAATAATATAATTATAACACTCTCTCTCACGTGTGGGCTCAAACTACCTCTCAATAGATGATGCCCAACATATGAGATTTTAAAATGGGAGGTAAAGTGGAGGAAACAATGATAAAACTTAAGACATTATGCTCTGATACAATGATAAAATTTAAAAGATAAAAAAAGATAATTGATTTAGAAATGAGAGAGAGAGAAAGAGAGAGATAATTTTGTGGTTTGGCTTAATGACCTATGTCCTCACCACAAAAGGCTAAATGGATACATTTGGATTCACATGATTGATAACACGTTACAAGACAACCCATATTTATAATGGAATTACATACAATAGTCAAACATTATTTGAATTCGAATTTCATATTAATAGTCCCATTTTTCCCATTATCAGGTCCTATGTTTGAGCAATCGTTTAGAGACCTTCTGAAACTCTGATTTTTGTGTTCTTGCTGAGGTTGAAAGGTCTTGCATCCTACCTTCAAAATATAGCAACAAGTGTTTTTCACAAATACACCCTAAAATATAGCTTTGGACAAGAAAAAATGGGTTTTGTTTTAATTTGTTCTAACTTTGCATGCAAACTTACTTTATGGCCTTGTTGGCCACCGTTTTGATCAAGTAAGGTGTCGTTGGAAAGCTTACAATGTCTATTTTCTAAATATGTCCATTTTATTGTCCCCATCTTCCGATTTGGTAAACTAGCGGCTTGGGAAAATGGTTACAATCAAAATCATGTTTATGCATAAAGTTTCCGCTTTAATATTTTTGGTAAATTATTTTTATTCAAGTGGAGTTTTTGCCATCTAAGTATACCATATCAAAGTTCATTATGAGATCTTTCCAATGAATCATCATTTGGGTCAATTAGTGGTCACTTGATTATAATTTAATTAAGATTAAACTAAAATCAAGTTTATGACACATAGGCAAAAATGGCTTAGTATTTTAGCCAAAGATTTAATGTTGTTGCAATATCCTATCCGTTTTAGCTCAATTTGGGTCTTAAACTATCATTTGAAAGGGAATTTCATGATCTTTCATATGGGTGCAAATTTATCACGATTGAAAGGTCAGATTTTCAGTCAAATCTTAGTCAAACCTCGATCAAGGTTTGTCAAACTTGGTAAAAATGAGTCAAATGGTTTTAAATGGTGAATTAGGTTGAAATATGGAGGTTGGATGAATTTATGGCTAATTTGACTGTTGGTTAGATTGGTCAAACTTGATCAAATGAGATAGTTTTATGACCTTGGGCTCTTGAATCATCAAAATAATTTATTCATCATCCGGTCGGGAAAAATTTATTTATTTTATGTCATTACTTTTTTTTTCCATGTAAAAAAAAAAAAAAGCAATTTTAAATTTTTAGTCCTCAAATTAATATTTTGGCATAAAAATCAAGGTAAAAAAAAAATACGATAAAGGTCAAATAAAATACGATATCATCATGAGGTTCCAAAAACCCATTATACACTAGCACACTTAATTATTATCTTTTCTAATGTCAACAAAGGTCAAGAATCACACAAAGAAATTAATCCGACAACAATGAACCAAGGCTCTAACACTAATTGAAAAACGTTTTTTAGACCCCTAGTACGGCTTATTACCAATTTTTCTATCTTCCTATGAATGCTCAGTTGGGGATCAGTTTATTGGCCTGCTTTCTTAGTCACAAGACTCACAAACTGACTCTTATTAAATTTCCATCCCCTCTTGTTGTCATCTAGACTAAAAAGATTTCCCTAGGCCTACTAATTTGTGCCCTTACTTTTCAATCGGGTCAGTCATCATTGTCCATAGTAGCCATACAAATTACAACCCACTAGATCTCATTCACGACAAAGCCACATAATATAGTTGACAACAATGTCTCTTGTACATTTGCAGCCTTAATATTCACATCTTAGCTGAAAATTAGTACGTGATTATTTTTTTAGTTTATATGTGATCATTAAACTTATTTGGTTTCAATCTTGTCCATAAATTAAAGATCTGCCGTGATTCTTAAGAACCCTCCAAGGGTGAAAAATAATCAGAGAAGAGACAAAGCCTAACATAGACGTTATGGGTCACGGGGTCAGTCTTCCCCAATCAACAAGAATATGTAGAATTGTAGATTCCCAAAATTCGTCTCCTTTACCTAACAATGACAATACTTCCTCTAAAGCATTCACATTAACCATCAAGCATCACTTGAAAACATACAACTTGTGAATAGATCGATCTCACACTGTAATTTTGTAAACATCCTTCAATAATAATTAATTAGAACATAATCCAATAAATTTCCAAAACATGACCAAGAGAGACATTGCTAGCTATTTGAAATTGAAAATCCAGCTAATAAAATACCATGGGCCTTTACTTTGAAGGTTGAAGTCACTTCAAATATATATATATATATATATATATAAATATATTTTTTTTAAATTTTGTATTAAGTCACTTCCAATAATCATGATTTACTTTCTCTACTTTTTTTCAAACTTTTTCTTGTTTTATCTCCTATACGCTATACCCATACTAAATGGAGAAAGAATATCTCCACGTTAGAACAATAGAAATTAATTTAATCAAATTGAAGAAGGTAACCAAAAAAAATGCTCAATATGTTCATACCTATTACAGACCATTACATACATCAAGTATCCCACTGCACTAGCATATAGAACCTTTGACATATCTTCAAGCTCTTTCCTTTGCCTTTGTGCAATTACTAACAAATAACCTAAAGTGATTTGCCCACAGTGTTGAGTGTTCCAGTTTATCATTCTCCATATCAAACTTCTCTAATACCATCTTGACAGTTATTTTGAGACACCCATAATTTTCCAATCTCTATCTTTGCAAATTTCCATACCAAGAATCTTCTTAGTGATGCCCAAATCTTTGATATCAAACTCCTTACATGATAAGGATTTCACATTTTCAACCTCACAAATGTTCTTAGCAGCAATTAGCATATATCATATTCACAATTATTAATATAACTAGTCTAAATCATATATGAGTCAAAATTTGTTGTATCATTGTTGTGGATAGTATATACTACATCAACCCAGAAAAGAGATTTCTTTAATCTATTGCATCATTCTAATTGTTTCATACTCCAAATCAACATGAAAGAAAGTTGTGATTAGATTTGGTACTATTCAGATATGCTTATATTACGTGTTTGTATGTTTAGACCCCTGTAAATCGATTAGTTTAACCTAATTAATTAGATAAATAGTTACTTAGGTTAATTATTCAGTTCTAGGTTAAACACATACAATCATATCATATAGTGCAGAAAAATAAATAAGACAACGATATGATTATTCAGGAAACCAATGAAACCAACTGTTTCAAGGTAAAAAATCTGGGGATGATTTAACCTAATCTATCCTCAAGGCAAACAAATTCACTATGATAGAATGGAAGATTACAATAGATTTAAACCCTAAATCTAAAGCTACCTCATGTAAAACTTACTCACACGACCACGTGCAGCTCCGAATCCACAGACTCTTCTATCTTGAATTTGTTGCACACAAACACCCACGTTTGTGACTTTGAGATCCCACTTAAAGGTTTTAAATCACTAGCAGTTGTTGATCTTGTAGCAGCAACATTAGATCTACCGGTTCTAATGGTATGAGAATGATTTCCGGTAGTGACTTTGAAAGGAGAAGGCACAACACTTTTTAAATCTCACAAGAGAAGCTCCAAAGTCTTCACAAAACATGCCTTAGGGTTTCCTATATATACTAGGTGAATTAGATCTGAAACCCTAATCATTTAATGGGCTTGATGGGCTATTGGGATTTAATTAAATTCTGCAAAACTTGTGCCTTGATCGGTTGAAGCTGTTTCTCGATCGGTTGAAACTGACATGTTTCGAATTCCTAAATCTGCAACTTCCTTATTCTTGTATTATGACTTGCAGTACCTTAAGCATTGTCTAATATACTCTATAGACTCTAAGATCTATATCTAGACAAATTTGTGCTCACGGTTTGCTAATTGTTCTAAACTTTTAGAACCTAACATTAAGGTTTTTTTTTAGGGGGGCTGGATTTGGGAAAATTATCAAAAATAGTTAGGGCATTTCTATCGTTTAGTAACATTATTTCTACAAAAATACTAACTCACATGCAAGATGGCTAATTTTCGCACAAAAGACCACGGCATTATGACAAATGGACCACATTGACACATTTCTTGAAACACAAGGACTAAAGTGACATGAAAATATTTTAAGGACCAAACTGAAACTTTGTGAATTTTTCAAGGACCAAAAAATAAGTTAGCTTGTTTAACATATGATAATACTGTGATAATCATTTCTCTACCGTCTACCCTCTCACTATTACTAAGCAATGAACTTGATGTTTTTTTGGTCTAGCTTTTTTTTTTTTTTTTAATTTATTTGTTTATGTACAATTTATGTATATATATATATATATATATATTTATATATACATACTTACTTTGTAAGTAATATAAACCGACAAAAATCATTCATACCAAACCAACACCTAATTATAAAAAATAAATTAAAAAAAAAAACACCACCTATAATTCTAAATCAATCATAACAAAGGACTATCCTCATCCATAAAGAGATGATGTCCCCCTTTTCATTCAAATACGAATATATGTATGTATGTATGGGTCCGGTTAATATATGCTCCTAGAGCACACTTTAATCATAAATTTTTACGAACAATTGAGAAAGTTGTAAAAAAAAAAGTTAATCATTTTTTCATTTTCCTATTGTACGTGCAAGTTAAGTTTAGAAAAACGTGAAAGCTTGTAATTAGTAAGTCTTAACAGTACATTTAAACATCATCTTTGTAACGTGTGAAAAATGATATTTTTGTGAACTAAAAAAGTGATGGAGGCCGGAGGGGCAGCAAATGAAAAGATTAAGGATGACAAGAGAGTTACATAGAAAACCCCAAGATTTAGGGTGAAAAATCACGGTGGGATAAAGGACTTGATATCCTTATCCCTGTAAAGATTGTGATGTATTTTCTGGGAAAATGCTGGTTCTTACATAGCCTTTTGTACACTTTCTTTCTTTCTTTTCTCCATTTCTTTCTCTGCTCTATTTCCCTTTATTATGATACTTAAGATGCTCGAAAACATTCTCCTCTTATGGTACGAGGAATATTTCTGGCTGTACAAAGATAAGTATCCTGATTCAATTGCCTATCACAAACCCGAGGACAGCTAGCATAGCACCACTCTTCAGTTGGAGGAGAGAGAAGGTCGTGCTGGATGGAGAGTGGGCATAAGGAGTGACTCTAAAAGGTATGAAGACAGTAGTAGGAGAGAGGGAGAGAGAGTTGCAATGGCGAAGGGGGCTACATAGGGATGGCAAAAAGTATCCGACCCACGGTACCCGCCTCGACTCGACCTTGATGGGGTGGGTTTTACCTAACCCGCAAAACAGTAGGGTCAGGTTTGGGTTTTTTATATAAAACCTTAAACGGGTTCGAGTCAGGTTCGGGTTTTAGTAATACCCGACCCGAACCCAGCCCGCATATATAATATTAAAAAAAAAAAAAAAAAAAAAAAAACCCTAACTATAGATACACACTTTTCCTAATTGTAACCCTAAATCCCTTAGACCCTCACATTCACTCTCACCCTCTCTTTCTGTCTTGCCAAGGTGCCTTCCATTCTCTCCCTCACTCTCACTCTCACTCGAAGAATCACTCGAACAAGATCGTTACTGCTCACCTCACCGGCGCCACTGCTCCTTGCACACCTCACCTCGCCGGCGCCGCTCCATTCTCCACCTCGCCGGTCTCTCCTCCCTGCCTCCCTCACCTTGCCGCAGCTTGCAGACGCCGCTCCTCCTCCCTCACCTCGCCGGACCCTCCTCCACCTCACAAGGCCACATCTCTCTCATCTTCCTCACCTCGTTGTGAACTCAAGCTTTTGCAATAAAAATCGTTCTTTTTCTTCAAATTTGTATTTTCTAGTTTAAGTGCTATTTTTGTTAAATAGGATCGGCTTGTTTGATTTGATTTTGTAGGGTCTTCTTGTTCAGACTTAGGGTTTATATGTTAATTCTTGTATTTACTTTTGATGTGGAAAAATATTGTAATGAAAAAAAAAAGGGTTTCCAATCTATTGGTCACTAAGAAAATAATGGGTTTTGTGGGTTTCCGATCTGGGTGTATGTTGCTGGGTTTCCGATCTATTCAGATTTGGGTTTTCTTGAGTGTTCATTTTCCCAAACTGTTTGGTTGCTGAGAAAATTAGATCAAGCAAACATTTTTTTTTTTATTGGGGCACGGATTAGGCCCAAAAGTGGTATGGCTGGATAGAGCCTGTGAGGCCCGACAGGGAGAGTTTAGGATTTTAAAAAAAGCCCATTTATTAAACGGGCCGAGTTCATGTCACAAGGGTGGGCCCGCGGGTCGAGTTTGGATATAAAAAAAATTGCCCCAAACTCGACTCGTTGCCATTCCTAGGGCTACACGTGTCCTACTATGTGGTTCAAGCACGTATTGGTCAATGATGAGGATAATGTAGCACCCAACCAGGGGAAACCAAATCCTTTCTCATGCTATTGTTCGATGACCTACATAATGTACCAGGCCATGTCCTCTCTACCTTGCAGTGATGCCCATGATAGTGGCATGAGCCAAAGGCATAGCTCTCTTCGCTAATGTTTATTGCTTTCATGTCTCAATGGCATCGACATGTAGGGTCAAGATGTCATCTTCAGTCATTAAGAGGGTGTTTGGTAAGTATACTCAAACACATGTTTTCAGTTTTTAAACAATATTACACGTATTTTCACACACTTTTTCATTCACACGTATTTTCACACATATTTTTAAGTATATGTACCAAACACTCCCTATACTTTCATGTTCACTTCGGTGAGCTTGTGTACTGTACACCTATACAAAATTTCTTAAGATAAGGTTATTAAAAAGAGAGAGAAAGAATGTTTTATCGATATGGGGTTAGCTTTGGAAGGTTAACAAGTCAAAAAAAGTGACAAAAAAGAGGAGATGTTTTTGGGGTTTGAATACAAGTCACAAAAGAGCACATATTCAGTCAGTCTTTGGAAAGGGAGATTACTTACATAATTGCAGACTCTGTCCCCCTTGGTTTTGTGTGGTCACTCACATGGATTCCTCTACTGACTCATTTTGCTCCGTTCTCTCTGTGCCACCACGTACTCTCGCACACAAACATAGACCCACTCTCTGTGTGTCTCGTTTGCTTGCGTCCTATTATGTCGAACAGTCATTACGATTACATGAAATAATAATAAAAAAGATGCTTTCGTAAACCTGCGTTATTACTTATTACCCAATAAAGGAATAATCATTAGTAGAAGTCACAAGCGCGTAATTAACAACTGTATTAACTTACTTTTTAACCGTATAATTCATTAATCATAAACTGTATGTACCAGCTCTTTCTATGAAGAATGCGTGCTATACACGCTTATAATTGGACGAAAGAGCATCTGTAGTAGATATTGTAAAAAAAATGTCATTTTGATACATTAAAAGTCTACTTTATTATTTTACCACATAATTTTAAAATATTTCATTTATCAGATGTTCTATCATTCAATTCTATACATTAAAATAATATTTACTACACATTAAAATAATATATTAAATTCCTCCCCCATCATCATCATCATCAACCACCACAACAACAACAACAACAACTACTACAACAACAACCAGCCACAATCACCAAAAAAACCAGAAAAATTGTTGCAGCCACAATCACCAAAAAAAAAAAAAAAAAAAAAAAACCACAACCACCAATTCGCCCACCACCGATTCGACCATCACCAGCCGACCCACCCACCACCACTGATCCGCCCATCACCATCTCAACCCACCCACCGCCATAACCCACAACCCGAACCCACCCACCACCAATTTGCTCATCCAAACCCACCCATTGCCCAACCCACCCATCAAACCACAGCAAAAAAACGTGAACGGAAAAAAGAAAAATGGAAAAAAAAAAGAACCCAAAGCGGAATAGAGAAGACAGATGATCGACGGCGTCGAGTGGTGGCCTTTGGTGATCGGCGTTCTGTGGAAGACGAATAGAGAAGACAGAGATGAGAGAAAAGACGGAGAGAGAGATATTTGTGAGGAGGAGAGAGAAAACGGGAATAAAATAACAATATATATTTTGCAATTGTTGTTCGTACCGTCTCAAATTTGAGAATTTGAGACGGTACTATAGCATGTGGCAAACATTCGACACATTTAACACATCTGATAATGCTCCGTTTTTTGTGTTTAGTGTACCAAATGTGCCAAATATTTGGTATTTGGCACATTTGACACATCTGCTGTGAATGCTCTAACACAATCATTGGTTTCTTTAATGATCTTATAATTGTATAATAACAAGGAGAATCACCCTTCCTCTCTCTCTCTCATGCACAAGTCACTATGCAACTTGGTGTGTAAAATATGTATTGGCTGACTAGTGCAACTAGTTGTATATTTTATTAGATCAACTGAGGACTTTTACCAAGAAAGAGAGATCAAGCTTCACATTGAAGAGGAAACCAAATTTACCAGTTGTTTGTAGAGTTTGGGATTTAAATTTTGAATTGTGTTAACGGGCACCATTAACACCAAACTTTATATTAGATATTGTATTTATGTTAGGGTTCTGTCAGTTTTATACACTTTTTGTTCAGTTTTATACAATTTCTTCTATTTATTTAATTTTTTTTATTTAATTAGACTTACATTATTTTAATCTTAACAAACATCGCACGGTACTTGTTAACCTTTGTTAACATTTGGCTTAAATTTAATAGGTTATAACACATATATTTCAGCCTCTCGCTTTCTGTTAAGACTTTTGAAACACCCTCTTGATTTTATATATCAGTACTAGACTAGCTAGCTAGTCTCTGAGAGAGAGAGAGAGTGACTTTAGAAGCTGTAGTGTTCCGACAGGACTCGTTCAATAATGGTTGCAGGGATATCTATGCTTTAGGAGCAGGTGGAACTTGGAGCTATGGCCTGGGTCTTAAAGAAGACAAAGTCTACTTTGAAAAACTTGGCAATAATGTAGAGCAAGTCTCCATTGCAAACTTGGAGTCTTTGCCTTCTTCAATGGTTCAAGGTGTAAAGGAGCGAGACGCGAACACTGCCTCCCCAGATAATTGCACGATCACTGATCGTGGATTCTTGGCTCAGGGACTTTCTTTGGTGGAAGCTCCAGCAGCAGCAACAATGGGCAGGCGAAAAAGACGGCGCACCAGAAGAACCAAGAACAAGGAAGAAATGGAGAATCAGAGAATGACTCACATAGCTGTGGAACGCAATAGAAGGAAGCAAATGAACGACTATCTCACTGTGCTTAAGTCTATGATGCCTGCTTCTTATGTGCAAAGGGTAGCTATTCTTTCTATTTCCTTAGATAATTGATTAGTTGGCATGCTTTTTGAAAGTACTTTTAAAAATTTTAAATGCAAAAGAATCATGATACTTTTGGTTTTGTTCAAAGATCGAGAAAAGTATAAAATTTGTTATAATTGATTTGTGTGTGTGTGTACATTTGAGAAGGGTGACCAGGCATCAATACTAGGGGGAGCCATTAATTTTGTGAAGGAGCTAGAGCAACTCCTCCAGTCCATGGAAGCCCAAAAAGGAATCAAGCAACGACTAGACAACAGTTTGTCCTCTGGTCTCTTCTCTGGGTTCTTTACCTTGCCCCAGTATACCTGTTCTAATGAATCCAGTGAATCAATGATGGAGAAGCGGTCAGCCATTGCAGACATTGAAGTGACAATGGTAGAAAGCCATGCCAATATCAAAATACTATCAAGAAAACATCCCAAGCAACTCTTGAAAATGGTGGCCGCCTTGCAATCCTTGCACCTTATCGTTCTTCACCTTAATGTCACAACTGTGGATAATATGGTCCTCTACTCTTTCAGCGTTAAGGTTAGTTTGAGAAGGTTTTTTTTTTTTTTTTTTTTTTAATTTATGTGAAAGATGGAGATTTAAACCAAGGTTCTCCTCATGTAGAAACAGCATGATACCCAATGAGGTATAAGACTTTTGATGTATAGAGATACTAAAATTAACTTTTCATACATTTATTTTGTTAAAAATTTCAAACCCATTATTAATGTGGGGTTGTGCTGGGTTTGAAACAGGTTGAAGATGATTCAAAGCTAACCTCTGTGAATGAGATTGCAGCTGCTGTGTATGAGATGGTGGGTTGGATCCAAAAGGAAGTTCAATTTGCTTGAATAACCCTAGAATCTTATGTATTTTGTAAAGTGTTTTCTGCTTCTTGTATTTAGATTATAGGGTTGGAGTATGGCTAGACTTAAGCTTTTCAATATTTTATAGGAATTATATGTATCATGCAGTTGCTTAATCTGAGCAATTTTGTTGCCTGTGAGAAGTGAGAACTAAGCCATCTCGTGCAAGCAACATTCAAATTATATATGAGATGGATTCAAATTATACTTTGTGTAACTTCACAAGAATTACACCTTTTTTAGACCATTGATTACTACTAGATCTAAAGGTCAAAAAATACTCATAATAATGTCATTATTACTCCATAAAAATTAGTGATTTAGGCATTAACTCTTTTTTAAAAAAAAAAAAAAAACTACAGCATTAACTCTCCACTCTCCTCCACATCATCATCTTCTTCCTCTCATCCTCTCTCACATCTTTCTTCTTGCACTATGTAATTTTAGGCCATCACCATTGATTTCTTAACAGTATTTTGTCTTGAGGTACTAGAAAATTTTAGAAGTATATGGCCAAAGTCACAATTGTTTTAGAGAACGATTGTTGAGGCTAAGTATTTCTAAAACCTTCATGACAAATTTTATTCAAGGTACTGCCAAAACTCAAATGGACTAAAAAAAAATTCTCCTTTTTTCAGACCATATACTGTTGTTAAGTAATGGCAAAACAATACTCCCTCCATAATAAATGAGTTCACAAAATGGTAATCATGTTTATTAAAACAAAATAAAGATAGCTTATATTTACAATTTAATCTTGAGCATTTTCTGAATGTTGGAGGCCTGAAAGTATAGTGCAAAAAAATAAAAGATGAGAGGAAGAAGATGATGATATGGAAGAAAAAAAAAAAAAAAAGTTCATGCTGTGTTTTTTTTTTTTTTTTCCCCCTTTAATAAGAAAAGTAAAGTTACACATTTTTTACATCGAAGATTTCTAAGAGATCTAACACTTAAAAAAAATATCATTAAATGTTAACTTGACACCTTTTTCTCTCTCCTAATTTAATGTTTTTCACTTGATTAAAGGGCACATGCCATTTTCAACAACCTGCTTTCTAAATGATTCATCCTAAAAGAGAAATTAAATAGATATTGGATGATGAAATTAAATTATTTGAAATAAAATTTATACAATTATATATATGATTGAAGTATTGAACACAAAAGTAATCTGCTTCTTTTTAAAAGTTTTCACATTGCAAATACAACAATGGTGAAAAATTATTATCTCTGCTCATGCTTTGGTCCTCCATATAATATAAAAATCTTTTCTTATAAAGGATAAACAAATCATTTGAAAATGAAACCGTACACCTCTTGTACTAGAATGATTTTTAATGCAATGATTTGCTTATAAAGGATATACTAGACGGTCTCTTAAATTAAAGTATGCAATGATTTGCAATGTATGTATAGTATTATTCTAAATTAAATTGATATTTTGAAAGCAATAATAAATAAGGAGAGAGAGAATGTTAGTATTAATTAGGTAATACTATTAATATGGTAAAAAGCAATAACATTTAATGATGTTTTTTTCAACTGTTAGATCTCTTAGAAATCTATAGTGTAAAAAATGTGTAACTTTACATATATATATATATGGGTTGAGTTCAAGTTACACTAGATGTAACTTTAAGTAATGTTACACCACTTAATATTTTTTAATTGGATGCGAATTTTGACAAGTCAATCGTTGGATTATATTATCTTTGTATATTCTTCATGTTTACAAAGTTTCAAGGTAATCAAAGATCAATAGTTATGTCATCAATCAATTGTTTAAATTCAAGTTTTTGTAATTTAAAATATTGCATAAAATATGAGTTTATGGATCGAATAGTAAATAACATCTGATTGGTATAAAACTTGGTATGCATGTTAAAAACATATAGAACATGTAGTCTAATGATGAGATTTTCAAAATATGAATTCAATAACAAGTTATTGGGTAGTGTAACATTGCTTAAAGTTACACCATATGTAACTTGAACCCAACCCTATATATATGTGTGTGTGCAAGTTCTGTAAATATAATTATTTTAGTAAAAGTTTTAGAAATGACTTGGTATTATGCACAGTACTCTACCTTATCATTACTGTTCAAATGTCAATTATTAATGTTAGATTTATTTTTCTTACAAGTTTCCTTATGCCACTAATACGATAGTTGATCGCATAAACTCAAAATATATAGGGATGCTTGAATTTAATATTTCAAAAATTTGTAAAACTGTGGAAAACATTGTCATATCTATTATGTATTTTTAACAATGAGGGGGATTTAACAAAGGAGAAGAGGGCTATGCCAATGAGCCCAAGGCTCATGGCTATTATGTAATTTTATTTTATCTGACTTTAATTATGAGATTGACTCACAAAGTAACAAATATGGTTTAACATGGAATGTAAACATTATTAATGATGTGTTTTAAAAACATTTAGCACATCAATAATTTTAGAACATGTAATAATAATAATAAATAACATAAAAAGAAAACATTAAGCTGTTTTTATTTTGAGTGATACTATGTAGTACAAATTTTACTACATAAATTTATTACAATTTGACCTATTAGCTAGCAATCACCAAATAGTTCAAACATTCATTTATGGAAAGACATTACTGTCTGGAATGCTTCAATTATTAATGTTAGATTTATTTTTCTTTGTTAAAGTTTCCTTATGCTAATTACTACGATAGTTGATCATATAAACTCAAAATATATAGGGATGCTTGAATTTAATAGTTCAAAAATTTGTAAAACTATGGAAAACATTGTCACATGAAAGAAAACATTAAGCTGTTTTTATTTTGAGTGATACTATGTAGTAAAAATTTTACTACATAAATTTATTACAATTTGACCTATTAGCTAGCAATCACCAAATAGTTCAAACATTCATTTATGGAAAATGCTAAAGTTATAAATTTTACTACCTTAAATTTACAAATTGATACCACCGCATACCTCTGGTACGATAGTCATTTCACATGTATAAGTGCTTGTGGGGTGTGGAGGGCAAGGGTCAGGGTTCAAATCTCCAGGAGGGAGTTTCACACACATATACACTTAGATTATGCTATAATAGAATTTTTATCTTGTATATAAAAAAATTACAAATTGATGTGGCAAGAATACGATGGATATATTTAAAAAACATATTAAACAAATGTTTAAATTACTCTTACGGTCTTTTTTGTTCTTATCAACTTTAATATTTAGAAATTATGAAGAAATTATGGTACTTAAGTTTAACATACACACTAAGGGAGTCAATTTCGTACCGGAGGCTGTACCAGTTTGACTAGTGAAACAATATATTTCGATACCGGTCAATACCGGTATACCGTTTCGGGTTTACCGTTATTTTTTATATTTATAAATATATATATATATGTGTGTGTGTGTGTGTGTGTGTGTGTGTATTATAATAAATATAAAAGTTTACCATAAAACATTACCTCAATTCAGAACAAATTATTCATAATTTTAGACTTTAGCATCAATTAAAAGAAAAAAAACACAATATAAAAAATAGAAAGCTTAATTGTTCATTGCATACTAAGAAAACAAATAATACTAATAAGTTAATGCAAATAAATTATCATTCTACCCTTACAAAAATTCAAAAATTACAAAACTAAAAATTAAAAAAAAAAAAAAAACTTTTTTTTTGGTACCGGCCAGTACGCCCGGTAATGCCCAAAATTAGCCAGTATGGCCGGTATGCCTAGTATGGCGTACCAGTCGGTAATGCCCGAAATCATCCAGTATGGCCAGTACGCCCGGTATTTAAACCGATACGAAACATTGGAATTTCGATACCAGTATACGTACTGGTACGGTACATACCGACCGGTACTGGTACAGTATCAACCACCTTCACACACACACACACACACAGGGGAGAAAGTTTTAAAGAAACTGACAGTGGTGTATTAAGTATTATGAAGTTCTTCTTTAAAAAAAATTGTGGTAGCTTTTGCATTTTTCTTTATTATGTTGTTTAAATAGCACCAATTATTTTCTTGCCACATCAGCTTGTTAATTAATAAAAGGCAAAAGTGCAAGTTATGCTCTAAAGTTTAGGGTCTTTGGATTTTACACCTTAAAATTTTAGAATTTAGATTTTATTCCTAAAGTTATATTATGCTTGCATCAACAATCCCTTCATCCATATTTTCCGTAAGTGCCACATAACTTTATCTCACAAGTTTAATTCATCCAATAAAATAATAATATGTCATCTTTTTATTATGTGATGTCATTTTTGTAGCCAAAAAGACTTTAAATGATTAACTTTCCTTATGATACTAATACAATGGTTGATCGCATAAACTCAAAATATATATGGATGCGTGAATTTAATATTTTAATATATAGGCTAGAAAAGGGCTAAAAAAAACAAAATTGGCTCCCTATTTTTAATTTAAGTTTGATCAAGCAATAATTGATTTACTCTCTATTTATGATTGCCAAAAAATAATAGAGCTAGAGAGGAGGAATGCCAAAAAATAATTAATTTACTCTCTATTTATGAAAGAGGATCGGGGCAGAAAATTAATAGAGATAAAACAAATATTTTCTTCAGCTCTAATACTCCTCCTGGGGATCAGTCTACCATTCAACAGCTTCTGGGTGTGCCTGCTATTCGCCAATATGAAAAATATCTTGAGTTGCCAGCACTTGTGGGTCAAGCAAAAAAGCAAAGTTTCATCTACCTCAAAGAGAGGGTTTGGAAGAAGTTCCAAGGGTGGAAGGAAAAAATCCTTTCTCAGGCAGGTAGAGAAGTGCTCATTAAGTCTGTCATTCAGGCTATCCCAACCTACACGATGAGTTGTTTCAAACTTCCGAAAGGGCTTGTTAAGGAGTTGGAGGTTCTTATATGAAAGTTTTGGTGGGGTTATAGTGGTGATAATAGGAAGGTTCATTGGGTAAAATGGGAGAAGTTATGTGAGGCCAAGGAAGTAGGGGGGTTAGGCTTCAAAGAGATAGAGAAGTTTAATGGTTCTTTGCTCGCTAAGCAGGTTTGGCGAATGATCAACAATTCGAACTCTCTATGCCACTGTGTGTTCAAAGCTAGATTTTTCCCAAATTGTTCGATTCTTGAAGCAAAAGATTCATCCATTGGATCTTATGCGTGGAAGAGCATACTAAGCGCTAGAGATGTGATTAAAAAGGGAATGGTTTGGAGGATTGGGAATGGGAGTACGGCTAGGATTAAAGAAGACAATTGGCTGCCCGTTAAGTCCAACAAATCTGTTACCTCTCCCCTTCCGTCTCTTCAACCCGAAACCAAAGTATGTGCTTTGATCAACCAAGACCTTGGTATATGGAAAACTGAGATGGTTGAGAATTCTTTCCTCCCTCACGAAGCTTCAATAATCTTGGGTATCCCACTGAGCAGCAAGTTGCCTCCTGACCGACCAACATAGGGTTTAACAGCCAATGGATTGTTTTCAACTAAGAGTGCTTACAAGATGTTGGTCTCCCTTGATAGATCGGAAACTGCAGGCAGTTCGGATGGTGCCTTTCAGAGGAAATTCTGGAAGGGTGTGTGGAGTTTGAGAGTGCCAAACAAAGTTAAACATTTTGCGTGGAGGGCCTACAACAATGCTCTCCCCACGATGTCTAACTTGGCACATCGGCATATTACCACCTTTGATCTTTGTGAGCAATGCAAGTCTGCACCCGAGGACACCATCCATGCTCTGTGGGTGTGCAAAGAGTTGGAGGGAGTTTGGGGTTCTCTATCCTAGGCTCGTCTAGCATGCCATCAGAGTTTTAACGATTTATTGGATTCTTTTTTGCAAGTACAGGAGGATTACAGAAAAGAATTATTCATCATGGTGGCCTGGGCTGTGTGGAACCGTCGCAATGCCTTGAGATTTGGCCACCCAACAGTTGCCGTGGACTATATCAGCTCCAAGGCAGGGGCCATGCTTCAAGAATTCATGTCGGTGTAAGCCTCCCCTGTTACAGCCCCCTCAACTGCTGCTCTTCACCAATGGAGACCTCCAGAGTATCCATTTTTCAAGGCAAACTTCAACGCTGCGATATTCAAGACCAGCTCCTCGGCAGGTATTGGTGTGATCATTCGAGACGGCATGGGAGAAGCAATCGGATCTCTAACAATGCCAATCCCATTAGCCAACTCAGTAGCAACCATGGAAGCTTTGGCTTGTCGTAGGGCGGTGCTGTTCGCCAAGGAAATAGGGCTC
Organism: Notholithocarpus densiflorus; assembly: GCA_030021035.2. Taxonomy (NCBI): domain Eukaryota; kingdom Viridiplantae; phylum Streptophyta; class Magnoliopsida; order Fagales; family Fagaceae; genus Notholithocarpus; species Notholithocarpus densiflorus. The sequence continues at coordinate 3,650,091 of JARYZH020000031.1, forward strand.
TCTGACGTGATCTTTGAAGGAGATTCAGCAGAAGTGATCCAAGCAATCACCCAAGAAAATTCGGACCATCCTGACTTTGGGCACATTATAGATGACATCAAGATTTTAGCTTCAAACTTAAACTCATTTCAGTTTTGTCATGTGAAACGTAACTGCAACGTAGTGGCTGATGCTCTCGCTAAAAGAGCAAAAAATTCTTTGAGCCTAGATGTTTGGCTTGAAGATGTACCGTATGATATTGTTCACCTTCTTTCTTTTGATGTTCCTTAAGCAATAATAGTTTCTACTGGGCCAAGTTTTGGTTTGGCTTCTCAAAAAAAAAAAAAAAAAAAATTCTAGTTTCAGAAACAATTATGTTCAGGGAGGCCCCAGCTCCTATGCTCTTATTCCTGATCAAATTGTAATCCTTCATCTTCTAAAAAAAAAATGGTAATAATTAATGACAAAGATAAAAATAATCCTTTTTATTTTTTTTTTGGCTGCGGGATGAAAATTATTCTTGCAACGCGAAAGGAATGTACAAAACCATGTTCACTTCGTTGAAAGGAATGAAATGGTACTTGTCCCCTTTCTTCCTTCTTACATTTACCACGGCCCAATTGCCATTGAAGGACACTCAACAATAATCCTTTTTTATTTATATTTGAGAATGAAAATTGAAGGGTAAAACTTCGATACTTTTTGGGGTTTGGAATGGTGAAGAAAAAGTTCAACATAAGATAAACACATAATTTATCTTTTTTGATCAATTTTATATAATCATTTTGTCAAGCCCATTTGAGAGAGTTCAAATTACTATATTCCCATACATGAATATACCAGTAGCTATAAGTGTGGCATCAGGATCAAATTAATTGTATCCAATTACTTATTGTATTACTTTTTGGGATGGTTACAACTTTTCATATAGAAGTGTTATCTACATAATACTAATAGGTGTATTTTTTTTTCTTAATAATTTCGATAATTAGAATGAAAGAAGTGGGATTTGAAATCTAAACATTTCCATTGAAAACACTATAAAGCGTCAATTGAGTTACAAATTTCTTGATAAATAGAGTGACTATTAATAAAGGCTTACAACTTCTTTTTTTTTTTTTTTGAGAAACCACCCCAGGAAGAGGAGGGAGGAAATATATTAAGGAAGATCAGAAAGGTACACAGATGCAATATCAGGGGGTAAGTCCTCCATCCAGACATGAAATTGGGAAAACTTACACGCTGATCTTGCAAGCCTATGAGCTACTCTATTTCCTTGCCTACAAGTATGACAAAAGGATAAATTCTGGAAAGCTGAGGAGAATAAATTGATGTCCCTAATGATGTGCCCGAAGCTTGAAGAATCCAATCCACCTCTGGTTAATGCTTTGATGATAGTTTCCGAATCACCTTCGATTATCACCTAATCTAGACTTAGTTCTTGCGAAAACCTATGGCACTGCGCACTGCCAACACTTCCACCATCTCTACTGAGGTAGGCAGTGGAATAGTTTGTGTAAAGACAGCCATAACAAGACCTTTTTCGTTTCGAACAATACATCCCAGACCTGCTAAGTTCTTCTCTTTAAAGGTTGCCCCGTCGAAATTGACTTTCACCCAACCCACTGGTGGAGGAAGCCATCTGGAGGTTATAGTTGCCCTCGGGGATGAGTGAGGCAATGACAATGCTCTCTGGTATTCCTACAAGTTATCCACGGCCATGGCATTAATCTTCTCCAGTTGGACCATTTTCTCACCAACACGAAGCTGATTCCTGCGAGTCCAAATCAGAGACACAATCATAGCAAACAGCTCAAAGAGGTCGTTGTGTTCTTAGCAAAGCTGAATGACATCCAAGAACGAATTGCAATTCCTGGAGATCCTAAGTAACCAAGCAAACTTGACCTTCCAGATTGGAGCTATTGCACGGCAAGACCACAGAGCATGAAGCGAAGTTTCACTCTTGAGTTTACACTCAGGACAGAGGTCATCGCTTACAATTTTTCGTTTCATCAGATTAGCTTTTGAAGGCAGAGAATCTGACCCAGCTCTCCATAGTAAGGTTTTGACTCTATTGGGGACTCTTAAGCTCTAAATGCCCTTCCATATTCTTTTAGTGAGTGACAAATCTGAAGATGATGGTGAGTCCTTCAACTCTTCCTCCATAAGAAGTCTGTATCCCAATCTGACTAAGTATATGCCATCAGGATTATGAGGACAAAACAACTTATCCTCACAATCACCAAGACTAAGCGGGATCAACTTGATCAAAGCAGCTTCATGGGGCAAGAAGATGTTGTCAATTGCTTCCTTAATCCAGCAGTGTTGTTCCCTATCAATTAGGACTAAGACCTAAGCATCACTGCCAAGGAAGTCCCTCGGAGACACCACTCACCTATTATAAGAATCAGGGAGCCAATTTTCGTGATAGATCCGAATCAAGGAACCATTTCCCACCCTCCACTGCACGCCTCTACTAATCACCTCCCTGCCCTTCAATATGCTCTTCCAAGCAAACGAACCATTACCTAGCATAAAAAATGGAGCCCTTTGGGAAAAAATTTGCTTTAAAGAATCTGTGAAACAGTGAGGTCTTGTTGTCCAGCAGCCGCCAGACCTGTTTGGCTAACATGGCGTCATTAAATTTCTAGAGTTCTTTGAAACCCATACCTCCTAAGCTTTTTGGTTGACATAGTGAGCTCCACTTGGTCCAATGGATCTTCCTCTGATTACCCCTTTGACCCCACCAGAATTTCCTAATCAAGGCCTTAATGTCAGTGTAAAGGGTGATTGGGTGCTTGAAGCAGCTCATTGCATAGGTGGGAATTACTTGTATGACTGCTTTAAGGAGTACTTCACGGCCAACTTGGTAGAGAAGCTGTTCCTTCCACCCTTGGAGCTTTGCCACAACCCTTTCCTTGATATAAAGCAAGCTTGCTTTCTTCTTTTTTCCCACTAGAGATGGAAGGCCAAGGTACTTTACATATTGTTTGATCTCTTGCACACCAAGTGATTCTTTGATCTGATCCAAAATGTCTAGAGGAGTGGATTTGCTAAAAAATAGGCCGGTTTTGTTCCGATTTAGCTGTTGCCCAGAGGCCCTTTTATAACATTCCAACAAGGCTTGAATTTTTTGGCATGCATCTAGGGAGGCTCTGCAAAAAACCAAGCTATCATCAGCAAAAAATAGGTGAGTCAGTCTAGGGCCCTTTTTGCATATAGACACACCCCAGATCCATCTAGATTCTGCCGCCTGCTGTAAAAGACTGTGAAGGCCTTCTGTACATAGGAGGAATAAGTAGGGTGACAGTGGATCACCCTGGCGTAATCCTCTTGAAGGTTGGATCACTTTTGAAGATTCACCGTTAATAAGGATAGAGTAGCTGATAGTCGTAATGCATTCCATGATTAGAGCAACCCATCTTACATCAAAGCCCATTCTCTTCATAATAGTCTCTAGCTAAACCCATTCGACCCAATCATAGGCCTTGCTCATGTCTAACTTCAGAGCCATGTATCCTGATTTACCCTTTTGATGGTGTTTCATGTAGTGGAGAGTTTCAAAGGCCATAAGGATATTGTCTGTGATGACCCTCCCTGCTTAGAAGGCACTCTGGTTCTCTGATACTACAGTTGGCAGAATAACTCTAAGTCTATTTGCTAGGACTTTAGAGACAATTTTATACACTACATTACACAAGCTGATTGGCCTATAATCAGTGATAAACTCAGGGGATTTAACCTTCAGGAGCAGGGTGATATTGGTGTTGTTTATTTCTCTAGGAATTTTGCAATTATTCAAACAATCAAGCACTGCAAAGCAAATATCCTCACCAATCAAAGACCAGAAAAACTGATAGAACAAGGGTGGCATACTGTTAGGGCCTGGGGCTGTTATGGGTTTCATCTGTTTGATGGCATCTTCCACTTCTTCTTTAAGAAAAGGTCTGAGGAGTTGAGCATTCATATCCTCCATGATAGAAGGTTTAACAGCCTCCATGATCTCAGAAAACTTCGTCGGATGGGATGAGGTGAACAGGGAGAGGTAATAATCACAGGCTATATCTCTGATCTGGTTGTCCTCCGTGCACCATGAATTAGAAGAATCTCTTAACCCCGAGATTCTGTTTCATCGAAATCTGTGGGAAGCCTTACTGTGAAAATAGCTCGTATTACATTCACCACACTTAAGGAAAAGGGCTCTCGAACGTTGCTACCACATCTGGTTTTCTTTATCCAGAAGATCATTGACTTCTGCCCTTAATACTTTAACCACATCATAGTCTAAGTTCCTTTTGGTTGCATCAATCTTGGCCTTGGTGAGCATTCTCCCTTTAATTTCAAGTTGTTTTTTGATACTACCAAAAGACCGATGGCTCCAATCCAAGAGTTTTTCTCCACAAACTTTGATTTTACCTACAATCTGCGACATGGTAGCATTCTGAGAGGATGACCCCCAAATCGCATTCATAGTAACACTACAACCACTATCACAAAGCCACATTTGCTCAAATTTGAAGGGACGGTTTGGGTGAGGAATTATTCCTTCCAGTTTAATCATTATTGCTTTATGATCAGAAGAGTGAGTGTGGAGGTGTTGTACCTTAGTGCCCGAGTTGAGAAAGAACCACCCATTGTTAGCCACCGCCCTGTCAAGCCTTTCAAGGACCAATCCACCAGCACTTTTGCCCCTCCAAATGTATTTTTCCCCTACATATTTGAGGTCCATGAAACCGCACTCGTCTAAAGCATCGCGGAAATCCTTCATCATACTCTCTTTTCTGGGTCCAAGGCCAAGCTTTTCATGTGACCAGAGAATTTCGTTGAAATCCCCAGCACACAACCATGGAATTGAGAACCAACGGTGAAGATCACGGAGAAAAGTCCAAGTTTCGTGCTTCCTGGTAGAGTCAGCAAAACCATAGACTCCCGTGAATCTCCATTGGTCATTTGAAACATACCCAACGATGGCGTCAATGTGGTTAGGAGATGAAGATACCACTTCTACATGTACTGATTTCTTCCACAGCAAAACTAAACAACCTGCTTTTCCAACACTAGGACCAACCCAACAATGATCGAACTTCAACTCATCACATAATCGTCGTAGCCTAGCTTCTCATGCCCACGTCTCGGCTAAAAACAGGGCAGCGAGATCTTGTGCCCGAGTGACTACCTTGAGCTCTCAGACTATGCGCAGGTTCCCAAGCCCGCGCACGTTCCAGCAAAGCCAACTCATCTTTCTCGGCGGGGCTGAAGATCAGCCTCCGCCGCTAGTGGACAATTTTCATCATGGACAGCGCCGACACGAGCTCTGCGTTTTGTTGGAATGGAGGATTCTAGGTGATTGAGGGAATTGCGTTTACCTAAGGAAACATCTTAGCTCTAATTTTCCTTGAGGTGGGCGGGCCTTTGGATTCGCACCCACTTACCTTCAAAATAGGCTTTGGATTGCATACGGTCCATGTCCATGTTTGACAGGTCACTAAGGGGAGTAGGCTTAGTGGGCTACGAGTGAGAATCCTCAATGATTGGGCCTGGTGGGTGGGCTGGTTGAGACATGTTGGCCTGTTTTGTGGCAGACAAGGATTCGTTTGAAACCAAAGAAGATGCCGCCACCCTGTCAAAGCAGTGAATCTCGCAGTCAATATTTTGAATTAGCTACTCAAAATCATCAGGCTTCAAAGATTTCGGAGGGGAATCCGCCTTGGTTCTCTCAAATATTTTTTGGTGAGCAAAATCCACTTCGCTGACAGATTCGATCCCCTCATTCTCAGTAATCACATCAACTGCCCTCAAAGGAGGGGGTGTAGGTTCTGGAGAGTACTGATGCTCCATCATTAGCGGATTGGAAGGGGGGGCCGCAGTGGAGGGGGTGGAAGTGCCCGCCTTTTTCTTCACAAAGAAACCTGGGACCGAAATTACTTTCGTCCTCGAGGCGATAAAGGGAGGTGCTCGGAGCCAAGACCCAAACTGCTGGTCTTCGGGTTTAAGGCTGCCTTCGCTCTCAATCCAGGACTCGCAATCTCTATCATCATGCATGAGACATCCACACTAGTAGCAGAGATTAGGGAGGCATTCATATTTGAAGGAGACCCAGTGAACCTTGCCATCTTCTAGAGTTATGAGTCTTCCTCTGCAAAGAGGCTGAGAGATATTGACCAACACTCTGACTCTTATGAAGCTGCCTCCATCCCAGTCTGTAGCTTCGTTGGGGTGAAGTATCTTTCCTACTGGCTCACATATTTGTTCTACAATCTCTCTATTCCTGAAACGTAGCGGGATGTCATAGACTTGAACCCCAAAGGCGACCTTCGTTAGCTCTGATGCTTTGACTGAAGCATCATTATCGTAGCGGGAAAGAACCATAATGTGCTTGTCGAAGCTCCAAGGCTCCGATGAAAGAATACGATCAACGTCTGTATTGTTGTCAAAAGAAAAGAGGACAACATGATCACCAATGTTCTTGACCTTGAAACCCAACTTGGATCTCCAGAGAGGGGTGAAGGTGGTGGCAATGGCATCAATGTTTAAGGGACGTTTGGTTAGGAATCTTGCAACAATGCCATATTCAGTAATGGCTTGCTCACTCTTCAGACATAGACCAGGGCCCTCTCTATCCGAGAGAGATAAAGAGCTCCAATGTTTAGTTAAGTCTTCCATCCCTATGGAAAGACGACCTGAAAACTCACGTAGTGTTTCCCAAGCCCCGGAAAGAAAAACCACTAGCCTTGCAATAACAGTGTTATCGCAAGGGGCACACTCTCCTTCCAAGGAAGGGACGACAGTGCCATGCCCTGTTAAAAGCTTCCAGAGAGAAAACTTCTCCCAGCGACTAGCAACCTCCTAAATCCTGCGTACTCTTTGAAGATTTTAAAGGAACTTAACAAATAACATCTAGGGGAATTTAGGTTGGATAACACACATGATATCCAATTATAACTAAACCATTTAGGAATTCATATTTCTCCCTCTCAATTTTTTAATTTTTTTTTTCTCTGGTTCCGGTCCTCTTTGTTGATATGGAAAGAATGTGGCAACCTAAAGGCTTACAACATTAGATGAAGGATTGTAATAAATTGTGAGGAGGGATATAACTTATAAGTACAACTATTCTTAGCGTTGTGACTTTTCATAGAAGAGTGTGTATGGAACTATACATTACTGTTCTACCCACCTACTTTCAAATAGCATCTTGCTAGAGGAAATAAACAAATAAATAAAAGATTATTCCAACCTTCAACTTTCAAATACCACTCCTACATGTAATTTTGACGTTAATAGGACTACAATCCATATCAGGGACTAATAGTAACGAGTGCTAACTTTTGAGTTCAATTTTTGTTATGGTTTTTTTTTTTTTTTTTTTTTTTTTTTTTTGGATAGGTATATAATAGAGAGGAAGAGATGAATTTCGGCCACAAAATGAGACAATATAAAAAATGTCATTATCATTAAATTATATTAAGTGTGACTACTAATTAAAGATTACAATATTAGTTAAAGGGTTGCAATTGTGAGGAGGGACTTGACTATTCATATAGTTGTGAGTTTGCATGGATCGGAGGAGTGTGTGTGTAACTATAAATTAGGCACTACGCATCATTATTTTAACCATCTATTTTCCAATACCATTCCTACGAGCATCCACAGTCGGAAATGCCATCCTATCCCATTTTACCATCCCAAAAAGCTACTTTATTAATTATACCATACCATTTTACAACACACCCAACATCCCAAAACTCTATTTTTTTCCCATTTTATTTAAATATTCTTTTTTAATCCTTTTTTTACTATTTATCTTTTTCTCTTCCTTTTCCTCTCTTTCTTCCTCAACCACTAGCACCGGCCTCTCTTTCTCTTTTAGCCTCTAGCACCGGCCTCAACCTCTAGCAAACCCATAACCAGCGAAATCACAAAAAGCAAATCACAAAAAAAAATCACCCAAATCAACAGAAACTTAACCAAATGCCAGAAACCCATGCCCAAATCCGACCCAAACGCCGGAAACCCATGCCCAAATCCGAATCCAACCGTCGCCACCGTCACCCAAACCCATGCCCAAACCCATGCCACCGTCGCCACCCAAATCCGACCCAAACCCATGTCCAAACCCACCACCAGCAGCAGCAGCAGCAACCCATAATCTACCGTCAACACCCAAAAAAAAACCCAATCAGCAAACCCACGCCGCCACCCACTGACCCAAAACCCACTCCGACGGAGCCACAGACACCCACCCCACCGTCGGCCCACCAGCCACAACCACAAACCCCAGGAGCTAAACCAAAAAAAAAACGCAATCCAACGCCAACACAGCACAGCTACCACCAACAAACCCACAGCCACCATAAAACAAACCCACAGAACACCACAAAACAAACCCACAACAACAAATCACAAATCAAACCCACACCACCGAAACCCACGCCGATCAAATCACAAATTAAGCCCAAACACTGAAACCACACACTGATCTCAACCTTGTGGCATCCTTGTTGCTGCGTGAGAGAGGCTGAGCATGAGAGAGGCTGAGCGTGAGATGGAGTGAAAAGTTAAATGGGGCTTGAACGGACTGGCTTGAGTGAATCGGTAAAGGATCAGAGCACCGATGCCTCGTCGGAATCACTATCGGAGAGAGAAGCATCTAACTTATCGGAGAGAGAGAGGCATCGGTGAGAGCTTGGGTCTGAAGAGAGCAGAGAGCAAATGAGAAAGAGAGAAGGAAGAGAGAGAAAAGAAGAGAAAAAATGAGAGAGGAGAGAGAAATTTCCCGGGTTAAAAAGTATTAAAATATATTTTTTTTTTATACAATTCAGCTACAGTACCATCTTACATTTAAGATGGTACTGTAGCTATATGTCAAAAAAATTTTAGCCTTTTGGCATATGGCCTTCCCGTTGCTGGCATTTTTTGGGCTTGCATGCCAAATGTTCCTTACATTTGGCATATGGCAAGCCCACTGCGGATGCTCTACGTTAACAGGACTACAATCGATATCGAGGACCAATGATAAAACTTTGAAACATTTGAAGTCAATTTTTTTATGGTTATTCAACTTCTTTCTAGGATGAAAGAAAGTATTATTAAGGGATTAATTGAAGCCCAGAATGGAGATTTAAATTTAAAAAATATGGGACAAAAATTTCATCGTCTTTATAAAAGTTCAAGACCTACCCTGAAAGGGCCAATATCAAGGAGATTCTATTTTTCATTACGAAGTCCGAAGCAAGGACAAAGAAGAGCTATAAAGTTCAAAAGAAAATCTATAAAGGCATAAAGCCAACTATTGGGTGAAGTACAAGGCACGGCTGCCATGAACAGCAACAGCCTCGGAAGATCTAAAGCTTTCTAAGTTTCAATCGATACTTATATGGCATAGATATCTGCACCAAAGCACTTTGTATAGACTATAGCTAGACACCAATAATGCATGAATGGAAAATACGTTATTTTGTCCGGTCTTGTTAAAGTCAGTGATAGTCATTGATATCCTTGAGAATAATATTTAAGCTTCTACAGGATTCAGCTACAACTCAATTGCGTCATGACTTACAACTTCAAAGGCTTTTTTTTTCTTTTTTTCCTGGTAGGCTTCAAACACTTTTAGTTAACTATATATGTTAAGACTACAGTAGTGTTGATGTTCCTCAACTACTCACAATGGACGACCCTGCTCACCAAAATGTATACTAATGCAGGAAATAATAGGCACTCTATGTGGTGCAAAAGGGTCTGTGGCATATTAACATAACTCAAACCAAGAAGGAATAGTTTAGAGGGGGTAAAGTGTAAAATCTAAAAAGGAGCTAAACACTTAAATTCAAGTCATTTCAACAAATCTCCACTTTAAAAATTAACATGTTTGATTCCTTAGATTTTGTGAGAAAGCGTACTAGCCAACTTAAGGGAACTCATACTCCTTGGTTTGAGTAATGCATCATAGACCCTTCCACACAACAAAATGGAATCAGAACTTTTACTATCACAACAAATTGGTACAAGAGATAAGGTTCGCTACTTAGACGTTTGGAGTTGTTCTCTCTGGGGAATTTCTTGATTATTTCGTAAATCTGAGAATTGTGGAGAAAGATATATTAAAATTTAAAATTTAAAAAAAAAAAACTTAGAGAAAATCAATAAATAGGCTTACAACACCGTATGTTATATTTGTCCAAGGATCATAAGTACTTTGTTGATCAAAAAAATATTCTTCTTTAGAAAATTGTGACTGCCAATATGCTTACAAAGGTACTAAGTGGGGCCAAGTTTGAACATTGGTTGGACTTGACTAATATGCTTCATGTTTCAGCACCTTTGGATGCATTTGACGCCTATTGGTGCATTTGGAAGTAGTCCGGGATAATTTATGCTTTGCTTTCTTTTTCTTGTTGTTAGGCTCTAATTCGGTTTTGATACTTATGGCGTTTATGGATTGAGAGAAGTCTTGTCAAGGTGGAGATGTGTTAAGGATTTGTATTTGGTAGCTCAATTCATTCCAAGATAGAGAGAGGATTTGATAAACTTAGGTGCAAATTGATCCACCAAATATAAATCATTAACGCGTCTCCTTCTTGGTGAGACTTCTCTCAAATCACATATGCCTTAAGTTCCAAAAACAAATTAAAGCTTAACCAAAAAAGCAATAATGGTAAATTGATATTTCTTGTCCACTAAGTAAGGTATTCTTTCTCCACCAAGAAATATGTATTAAAGCATTATAAATAGAAAAATACTACAAATGATTTGTTTACTTTGGCTCAAGTATCCTCCCACACGAGGAGAAAATAAGACGCTTAGAAGAACACTGTGTGATTTTGAATGTGTGTCTATTGTTTGAGTAAGAGAGCACTATTGATTGTATTGGGCTTTCTAGTGCTTCTGAAATCTCTCTTAATTCCTAGTGAAATTTTCTCTTTGCTACATGGACGTATTGGTGTTTGTTTTTGGAGACCCGTTTACACAACAAACCAGTATCAGAGTTTTCATTTTCACATCACTACATTATGGATGCCAATTTCAACCTTTATATATATTACTCAATGCATAGAACAGAGTGGTTCTACATGAATCGTGGTAAATTTGCCATCTAAAGAGAAACCGGGGGGGAGGATGAAATTTCTCCCGTCCCACGTTAGTCATATTTTCTTTCATATCCCTATGTATTTTCTATACTTATAAAAAAATCAAAAACACCCTTACATAAATAAGTTAAGAATTTATGGTAAATTACACTTTACCCCCTATATTATGATTCCTTTTACACTTATCTCCTTAAATTATGAGAATGCACATTTTACCCTTCTAAACCATGGTTGTCAAAATCGCGATCTGGATCGTAGGATCGCACGATTTTACGATCCCACCTCACCAAAACGTTTAGAATCGCACTAGAATCGTAAAAATGGTAGGATTGTACGTAGGATCGTATGGGATCCTACCGATCCTACCAAAAAAATAATTTTTTTTTTTTTTTTTTATGGGATAAATATTTTGTTTTGATGAAGCTTTAAGGGTTTTTATTTTTTCATGTTGTGATGGTATGACTTTTATTTTTTATTTTATAAAATTATGTCAACCTAAGCAAATGTTTTCTAGTTTCTAGTTCACTTGTAATTAAAATGAAAGAATGCTTCATCATTTCTAAATGAAGAATTTGACATTGGCTTTGCTGCATTTTAAGCTATAATATTGTTAAATTTGTTTGATCAATATACTAATTTATGTTCTAATATTACTAAAATATTTTTTTTAATATATAATTTTATCAGTTATGCTTGTATTTGTATATTGATTGATTGATTTTTTTGAGCATGCTCTTTAATTATTGCTGAGTGGTATAACTTGAATAGTTGAGTGTGAAATTGTATCTTGATGTCTTTTACAATTCTAGTATACAAATATATAATGTCTACATAAATGATGAAATGGATGATGATGATTAGGAATTTAAGACGGTGGTTATAAGAACCTTAGAATGAGAATAATTAAATGTTCACTTCACCTTAATATTCACCTTACTTTTGGATTTCAGGTCTGTTTGAATACACTTATTTTGCTGAAAACTGAAAACTTATTGCTGAAAACACTGTAGCAAAATAATTTTTAAAACGCAAAACACTGTAGCAAACTTATTGCTGCGTTTTTCACAATTTGGCTGGTCCGTGAACAGTGCTGTGGGACCCAGGTTTTAAAACGCAAAAAACGCGTTAGGCAAACGCACACTTCATATTGTAGTTAGCTAGTTTCCATTTGCTAACTTATTTTGGATTTCAAATTTGGAACTTAGAACTTAGAAATATTTTTCATATGTTTTGATAAATATTTTGGTATTTGGTTGCTAATTAAATATTTATTGAACTTTTTAAATACATTAGGTCAAAACTTAAATATTTTTGTTTCGTTAGTATAGACTTTATGATGTATGACATGCAAATTACATCATATGATGCAAATCTAAGTTTTTTATGGATGAATTTATAATTTACGTGATTATTCAACATACAAAGTCATTATCAATGTGTTTTTTGCTTTAAATCTGAAAATATGTAGGATCTTACGATTCACGATCCGATCCTACGATCTACGATCCCACCTACCTTCAACGATCCTATGTAGGATCCCGATTTTGACAACCTTACTCTAAACTATATCTCATGTTATACTTACCCCCTAAACTATGAGAATGCATACTTACTTTCCTAAACTATTAACCATAGAATAGGATACAAAGTATTACATGAGTAATAGTTTAAATGTTACGCGGGTAATATTTTAAGAGCGTAAATTATGTGTGTTCTCGTAATTAATTTAGGGGGATAAGTGTAAAAGAATATATAGTTTAGGGGAAAAAGTGTAATTTCTCCAAAAAGTTATTGAGGATTATTATTTGGTAAAGGTTTGGTTTGTGTTATTGAATTTATGTTTTATATTGTTCTTTTATTATCTATATTATTTTATTTTTATATATTTGTTAATATATTATTTTCCAAAATTATGTGTAGGGTGAGGCGTGGCAATGTGACCGTGTGAGTGTGGCCTCATAGGACGAGTATGGGGTAAGGTAACTTTTCTACGGGTAGGGGTGAGAACCCATGATCCTGTTTCATCCTCCCCATTAAAATTCCTAATTGTATATGTATATACCATGTGTGGATAACAACTCTGTTTAGAAAAGGTCAAAACAACTATACATAATTTGACAGTGACAATAAGTTGATAATTAAAAAGAAAACAAACCGACTCTAAGAAGGAAATTAGACTAGAAGTTTCAATCCTCCTTTAATTTGGTCTAGCAATGAATATATACTTTTATAGACTTGAAATTGGATTGCATAAGTTTGTAAATAGGTTCATATGATATCAAATTATCACATGTAGTTTATTAATTATATAATTCGTCCATTCGTAATAAAGATTCATAGATTTATAAAGAGGTAATAAAATTCAGTCATGGTTTTTTTTTTTTTTTTTGGATTAGAATTCAGTCATGGTTTTAATATATATGAAAAAAGAATAAGATAATCAAGTAACTTATGCACAAGTTCGAGTTTGTTCGACAATGAACTAAGCTTGAACATGTAAATATTGTTTGGTGATGAGCTCAAACTCAGCTCATATTTGAAATAAAATTAAATGAACAAACCTAAACTTTAAATACTTGGCACAACTTAGCTTATTTACAACCCTAGTATTTGGTTATACATGCAACAAATAGGTATCAAAACTTCCGGTATCTCAACTATAGCAATTGCTTTTACAGAATACGCATCAAGAAGATCTTGAAAATAAATCGTAAGCCACAATTTGATGGTGGTTGAAAGTGAGTTTCAAATTATTAGACTAATCTCTATTGTTCATCCATGGATTGTGTGTGTTGGAGGAGGTGGGTTGCATTTTTTTTATACTCCGGATTGTACATTTGGCCTCATCTTTGAGTTGCTAAGAAAGAGGTAACATGGGAAGTGGAATCAGATAAATTTGAAACGATTTCAAAGTCACTGCCAAGTTCCAAATATTCAATACAGTGTGCATCAAAGTTAAGAGGGGATGGAGATATTCACCATGAAATTCACAGCAAAAAGAATTGTGAGAAGTGCAAGCTTGAAGCTGGGGGTAGAAATTTAAGGTGCATGCACTTGCACACAAACACAATACCATTATGTGAGACCACAAATGAACCAAATCATTTTATTGTAAGGAATTCTCTAGCGGTGGAGTTATGGTGGCAGGTGGCTGTTGCTCTGCATCACTTCGGGATTTGAGTGCTCAGTTGGGTTCTTTAGTTTTCCTTTCACAGACCTCTCAAACTAAGCCATCTTGCTGCAGATATGATGTATATGCTGGTTTTTAGTGTCTGGGAGCCTGGGAGAGCAATTTTTGTAGTTCACGTTTTAAGTATGGTTGCTGCTAAGTTCACTCATCTCTCTGCTGTTAGTTTCTGCAGAGAAGAGTGCATGGCTTATGGACACACTGAGCTATGTTTAATACTAATGTGTATTGCTATTTTACATCAATAAAGTTCTGCAATTTTAATTCCCAAAAAAAAAAAAACATGTATATTACAGAATTGTAAAGAACAAACCTCCTTGAGAAATATATGGCAGTAGCACTTCAATGTAGTATGCAAATTTTGTGAATTTGCCTATGTGGTTGAATGCCCTGAAGCATTTAGTAGCCTTAGGCTGGAGGTGAAGTTTGTATATGCAATAGTCTTCTGTATACCAGTCATATTATACACACCATATTGTAATAAGTATAAACAATCAATCCCTAAGCTTGCTTGAAACTTTTCAATACGCGTTGGAACAGTATCCTTAATGGAAAGAGTCAATTTCGTGGAACAGATGCTCTCCATTTAATACTTCGATAGCAGCTTTATGTGACTGGTTGTACAATTTAGTTACACATCTATTGAGGCCCAAAAGGACTCCAAGAAAATTAGTACAAAGGAATAAAGGGGCCACACCCATCTCACTCATTGACAAAAATCCAGCTAGGGATAGGGGATATAGGGAAAGGCCACAAGTGTTACAACAAACAGCCCATGATTGTGAGTAACAAAAATTGCAGATCTTGAGATATAGCAAAAGTCCCAACCTGATAGTAAAGAGAGTTTATAATGGATGTCCAATGCCATACTTTTAATCTCCCAGTTGGCTGCCTCAGGACTCTTATACTAATATTTTCTAGAGAAAGTTCATTATTATGGAAAACACATGTTGACAAATCAAAATTTAATTCAGTCGATTGAATATTTCAGTAAATTCAAGCTTTCATTTTCTAGTATACCAGTCTATACTATTCAAGACTCCTGATAATGATCACCAATTGTTGAGGTGGCAAGATCTTCATGTAAATGAATATACATAGAATTTCAAGCTAATTTAAGTTCCAATTAATCGGTACCATTTATAAAGCTCTCTTATTTTAACATCGAAGTGCCTAATATGTCTGGAATTGGTTCACATGGGATGATGGAATGCAGGATGGTATACCGCTCAGCGGAGTCCCATTCACTCTTATGTTGGGAATGAAATTTATACTTCTTTTTTTTTTTTTTAATTTAAGTAATAGAAAATGCAAAAGAAGGAATACCCTATGTTCACGACAATGAACTTAAAGCACCTTGAAAAAATACAAGCAAATCAATCAAAAAGATCCAAGAGAGAGTTGGAAATAAAAAATGGACCCCATGTCTGAGACCATTCGAAGAAGTATGAAGCATTAAGGACTTCAATTGATCAATAGATCTCACACTCTCCTCAAAAGTACGACTGTTGAGATCTTTCCATACTAACCACATCCAGAAGAGGTTCAACATTTCTCAACTCTCTTCCAATCTTCAAATCCGAATGCTATTGAAGAAGTGGTGGGCCATATTCCTAGAGTAGTTACGGAGGAGATGAATAATTGGCTCGTGAGAGATTTTCATCCAGAAGAGGTTCAATTCGCCTTATTTCAAATGCACCCTTCAAAAGCTCCAGGCCCTGATGGTATGACTGCTTTCTTTTTTCAAAAGTTTTGGCATATAGTGGGTGCTGATGTAACTAATGCTGTGTTATCATGTCTAAATTCTGGTACCATACTTCAAAATATAAATAATACCCACATAGCACTAATTCCCAAAACCAAAGACCCTGAATTAATCACACAATATCATCTCATTAGCTTGTGCAATGTGTTATACAAAATCATATCTAAAATGTTAGTCAACCGGCTGAAGCTTATCCTCCCAAATTTAATTTCTGACTCTCAAAGCGTTTTTGTCCTGGGGAGATTAATTACAGATAGCATCTTAGTTGCATATGAAACTTTGCATAGCATGAAAAAAAGAGGTGGGGCAAGATAGGCCAGGTAGCTATTAAATTGGATATGAGCAAAGCTTACGACAGGGTTGAATGGGATTATTTAAAAAGGGTGATGGAGAAAATGGGGTTTCATGCAAAATGGGTGCAATTGATAATGGCATGTATAACAACTGCTCATTTTTCTGTTATAGTCAATGGCAATCCTACAGGTTTTATCTTGCCTTCAAGAGGACTGAGACAAGGTGACCCTCTGTCACCTTATCTCTTCCTGTTTTGTGCTGAGGGACTTACTACGTTGCTTTGAAAGGCAGAAACAGAAGGAATTATAAGAGGAGTGGCAGCTAGCAGAGGTGGTCCTTGTATTTCTCATCTCCTATTTGCTGATGACAATTTATTATTTTGTCGTGCCTCAGTAGAGGAGTGCCAACAGGTCAATTCTTTGCTTAATTTATATGAGGCTGCTTCAGGACAAAAGGTTAATATTGATAAAACTTCTCTTTTCTTTAGCAATAATACTGGCTTTGAGACTCAAGAATCAATCAAACAGGCTTTGGGTGCAAAGACAGTCCCAGAATATGAGAAGTATTTGGGGCTACCTAGTATAGTGGGGCGCAACAAAAAAGCAGCTTTTGCTCCAATCATTGAAAGAGTCTGGAATAAACTAAAGGGATGGAAGGAAAAGATGATGTCTCAGGCTGGAAGGGAAATTTTGATTAAGTCGTGGCACAAGCTATTCCCACATATGCCATGGGATGTTTCTTGTTACCGAAAGGTTTGCTTAAAGAACTCAAAGGGATGATGAGCAGATTTTGGTGGGGTCAAAAGATGCAAGAAAGGAAGGTACACTGGTTGAGTTGGTCTAAACTTTGTTTGCCCAAGTCGATGGGAGGAATTGGGTTTCGGGAGCTTCATTCTTTCAACTTAGCCATGTTAGCCAAACAAGGATGGAGGCTTATGAAAAATACACACTCCTTGTTCTATCGAGTCTACAAATCAAAGTACTTTCCCAACACTTCTTTCTTTGATGCTCCTTCACCAAATTCAGGGAGTTTTGCATGGAAAAGTATAGTGGCTGCCAGATCTGTCTTGGATAGTGGTTTGAGATGGCGTGTAGGAACCGGAAATAAAATTCGAATTTGGCAAGACCGATGGCTTCCAAATCCACCATCATTCAAAGTGGTAACCCCATGCTCCACAATGTCAACAATGGCCACAGTGGATAAGCTCATTGATCCAATTACTAGATCTTGGCGTGTATCCATGATTGATCATGTATTCCTCCCACATGAAGCTGAAGTTATTAAATCCATCCCTTTGAGCAATAGAGCGGTGCAAGATATCCAAGCTTGGGCATACACAAACACGGGTGAATATTCGGTAAAAAGCACATACAAGATGATACAAACTCAACAACTGAGATCTTCTCATGGTCAATCATCCAATTATTCACAATGCAATAAAATTTGGAAAGCGATTTGGACGGCCAAGGTATGTAATAAAATCAAAACTTTCATTTGGAGAGCTTGTAGAGATATACTGCCTACAAAGGTAAATCTAGCTAGAAGAAAAATATTGTTGGATGCTGGATGTGATTGTTGTGAGGTTGGGGTGGAGTCAACAGACCATATCCTGCTAAGCTGTACATATTCTGATATGGTTTGGAAGTCCACATGCTTATGGGGGACCATGTCTCATTCCACAAATCTTTCTTTTGTGGATGTGGCTGATCAAGTTATGCAAAGGAAAAATGACCCAGAGATTGCAATATTTTTCACAACCAGTTGGATGATCTGGAATAAGCGAAATGAGGCTCTCTACGGTACTCCACGTCCTGACCCCTCTTTTCTAGCTAGGTCTGCTGCTGCTCATGCTATTGAGTATTTAGAGGCTAATTATGGAAACTTGTCTTGAGATTGTAAGATAGTATTGTTTCTTTGGCTTTCCTTGTTGTTTTCTTGCATTTAGCTACTGTCTTTGTTAGGTGCAGGGAAAGCTCCGTAGCTAGTTTAGGCTTCTTCGGCTTTCCCTGTTGCTGCCTTGTTTTTGTACAATTTTTTCTTTCTTTGAATAAATTTCTGCCGTTTATTCTCAAAAAAAAAAACCACATCACGCACACCAGCATCAAGTTCCATACATTCAAGGAATGTTTACCTAGCCAATTGTGCCAAGGAGGGATGCTACCTTGTCCTGCAACACCCATTAAATCCCAAACATCTTAAAGATTTCACTCCACAATGCATATGCAATCTCACAATAGATCAATAGATGATCTAGATTTTCCCATTGCAACGACACATACAACACCAATTGACTAGCAATAAACCCCTCTTGATGAGATTATCAATTGTGAGAATCTTACCCCGTGCAGCTGACCCCCAAAAAAAAAAGACACCCTCTTGGGGACCTTAGCACCAAATATTCTTCCATGGAAATGAATGAGCATCGGCTCCACGGATAGCAGTACAAAAAGAGTTAACATCAAATGACCACTCCTATTCAACCTCAGAGACAACTTATCATCCCCCACTCCACGAGTAAATTTTGTATAGATATACATCATGGTTTACTGTTTCCCCCTTCATTCACGGTCAACTAACCATACAAACACAGGAATGGGATTCCAGTCTTGCATTACTTAGCAATTTCCACACAAATTAAACGGGCCCTAATTCTTCATATCAAATTTTTTAAGCATATATATAACTCCTCCCACATAGTAGAAGTTATAGTGGCAAAACAACAGAAACACAAGGGCAATTACATGTACCAGTACTCAGGTCATTATAATTAGAATTGTAGAGTGGAGATAAGCCGACAAGATGGAAATTACCATGCAAAGGAAAATATAATGAATATATGTTAGAGAAGCATTTATAAAAATAAAAAGGGGGGTTGGTGGTAAGAGAAATGAAAAATGAAATTAGTCTAATTTCTGAAATATCATTATAAGTTATCTCGAAAAATATAAACATTCAAGGTATAAACTTTTATAACAATATAATTTCTGAAATATCATTATATTTCTCTTGAAAACTATAAACATTCAAAATAAAAACTTTAATAACAATAGCCAAACTGCATATTCACTTTTTCAGAACTCAGAAGCAAAATATTAGAACCGCACTCATTTATAGCCACATGTTCGAATTACTAGCAAAAGACTTAATATTGTGACATAAAAAACATCCTATTGATGTACAAGAACCAGACTTCCAGAGACAGCTTCTTTCTGTCCTTCATATAGCAGCATATGGTTTTATAATGTACATATATATTGGCGCAGAAACAATAGTAGTAGATAATGTCCAAGTTCTTTGAGAATACCAGTAAAGTTTCTTGACTTGGTCACCAACACGAAACTATGGATATAAAAATTGTGAAACCATCATCTTCACATGGGAAGGATTGAGCTTGAGCTTGAACTTGTGCAATGTCTGGATTTCCTACTAGACGAAAAAGACCTTTTCATTGAAACCGGCCCCTTCTGCAGAGAAC
Organism: Notholithocarpus densiflorus; assembly: GCA_030021035.2. Lineage (NCBI taxonomy): Eukaryota > Viridiplantae > Streptophyta > Magnoliopsida > Fagales > Fagaceae > Notholithocarpus > Notholithocarpus densiflorus. The sequence continues at coordinate 3,669,878 of JARYZH020000031.1, forward strand.
GCCCAATTGAAGAACTTTTCATCAGTTTGTATATGCTTGAAGTTTCGCTATCCCTTTTAGCAACAAAACTTTTTCTCGAACTTTTTACGGGTACTAATTGAGCCTTTGAACTTTCTTGGTCAGTAACAACATTAGCTACAGCAAGATAAATCATTGAGGCAGAAGAAGAATCCAGCGAAACCGACCTCCTCATTGGTTGCATTTCTTGTTCTACAACTCGTTGATTGTCAGCCAAATTACTTAGTACTCGAGAATGACAATTCCCACCGCTAGAATTATGCAAATTTTTCATTGATATTTCAGCACATCTACCATCCGCAATTGGTAAAGCACCCATATTAACATCACCAGCCTGACTTTCACTAGTCCCACCACTTCCAACTTGATTGCTTTCCACTCCACTATGGTTTTCAGCATTCTCTAACTGGGTTTCTTGGCTTGAACCTGGAGCACTCAAATTAGGCACAGCTGCACTTACCTGAGAACCAGCACTGTCACTAACTATAGGGGCACGACACAATGGACAATTCTTGTGTGATCTTAACCATGTATCTATGCAAGGTACATGAAAAGCATGGCTACACTTAGGCAAAAGTCTAAGACTTTCATCTTCTTCAAACTCACTCAAGCAAACAGAGCACTCCGTCCCATCTATCAACCCCTCATCTTTTCTATACTTACAAAGCGTGATAGAATCAATAATAGATTGTTGGAGACCAACGGTGTTGATGTACCATATGGGATGGTCAATCACAGGTCCATGATCTTCATCAAAAAAATCTTCTTGGGTATCAAAAAGTATTGGTGCATTTCTTCTCCTTATTCCTCTATTCCTCCTCGAGTCGCAACTCCTCTTTATTGCATACATAATCCCAACCAAAAGAACTCCACAAACCATACAAGCTGTGACAATCAAACTGATTTCAAACAAATATTTTTGGCTATGACTGTAACTTTCATGACCCGAAGAAGGCCATGGTGGTGTTGGTGGTGGTTGTTGTTGTAACTCTGGTACTGGTGGTGGTCGTTTTGGCCCTGGTAATGGTGCTCTTGGTGCCATTTGGCTAGGATGCAGTTTTCTATGATGAAGCTCCATAACGAAAACAGAGCAAGAAACAGGGGATAGAATTAGAAACACATACCTCTTTGTGTTGTGTATGCAAGAAAAAAAAAAGGAGAGAGACAAGAAGAAGATATTGAAACTGTCTTTTACTTTCCACCGCAACTTGTGGTTTGAATTGATGTGTAGTGAATGATTTTGGGTTTGAGCTTCGTTTTTCCACGATGTGCTTTGTTGTGGGGACACATCGCTTTGAGTGAAAGACTAGGGCATTTACTCGGTAGCTTCGTATTTCTTTGTTTCAGTGGAAGTCAATGCACATTACAAGTCATTTCCGCGTTAACTTAATCCTTGGGGTTCCAAAGAAGCTGGTCCGATCTATACTCAAAAGGTTTTTCTTTTTTAATTTATTTAATATATTAAATTATTGATATAGACAATTTATTCATCACTCAATGGAGCACTAGAAAACAGTCCTCAGACGTTTTCTTTGACCCCACCACGCACTGTCCAAACGCGTTCAATGGGATAAAATGTCGGTGATAACTCCACAATATTTTTAAAATATTTTTTTATTAAATCATAATTGATAAATTATTATTAGTTTTAATTTGAATCTACCACTTAAATTATTTTTTTACTCTCCAATAAAAACCAATAACAATTTGTCATTTAGAATTTATTATGATAATGATGTGAAAATTTTGTAAAGATACAATTTCCCTTTCTTTTTAGTTGTAGGTACGATTAAACTTAGAGAAATGCTATGTCGACAATATTTTCACAATAAATTCTAAGTGGCAAGTTGTTATTAGTTGTTATTGTTGGAGCAAAAAAGTAATCTCTATAGAATGTTCAAATTTGAACTAATAATAACTAATCACCTATGATTTATTGTGAAAATATTGTGGACGTAACACCTCTCTTAAACTTATGAATATAATTAATAATTAACATTCAAGAAATTTATGTTCCTATTTTGTTAATAAACTTAAAGGCTAAGGATCAAAGTATTTATTAGAAGATGAGATCGAGACACATGTATAAGGCTTTTCTTCCCCTTATCTTTTTCAATTAATTAATTGATAAAAAAAATCAAGAAATTTCAGTTTCAACTAATTATGGGTTCTCGTTATTGCACTAGCCCTTCGCCAGGCACAAAATGTTTAACTAAATCACCTATATGCTAAGTTTGATCAATACTATATAAGAAATGTTTTTAATGGTAAAGCAATTTTTTCTGTTGCAAGTAGGGTTGTCCAAAATTAAACTGACCAAAACAATTCATTCTACCCAGCCCAATTTAAAACCCGCTCGATCAAGCGAGAACAGTGATTGGCAAGAGGCGTGCAGCTTGAAAATCTTTTTTTGATGGATCAAGTGGTGGGTCTAATGTCATATAAGAAATAATACGTCTATAACATTTTCAAAATACTTTCTCAATAAATCATAAGTGGTAAATTCAAACTAATTCTAATTTGAACTCATCACTTAAATTAATTTTTTATTCCCCAATAACAATCATTAACAATTCAACAATTAGAATTTGTTATGATAGTATTGTGGAAATGTTGTAAAGATACCATTTCACTTTCCTTTTAGTTGTAGGTACAATTAAACTTATGAGTATAATTAATAATTAACATTCAAGAAATTTAAGTTCCTATTTTGTTAATAAACTTAAAGAGTCAGGATCAAAGTATTTAATAAAAGATGAGATTGAGACTCATTTTTAGGGCTTTTCTTCCACTTTTCTTTTTCAATTAATTAATTGATAATAACAATTCAAGAAATTTCAGTTTCAACTAATTATGGTGGGTACTCATTATTGCACTAGCCCTTCGTCAAGGACACAATGTTTAACTAAATCACCGTATATGCTAAGTTTGATCAATACTATATAAGAAATGTTTGTAATGGTAGAGAAATTTGTCCGTTTCAAGTAGGGTTGTCCAAAATTGAACTGGCCAGAACAATTCATTCTACCCAGCCCAATTTAAAACCTGCTTGATCTGGCGAGAGTAGCGATCAGCGACAAGTTTGCAGCTTGAAAATCTTATTCTGATGGGTCGAGTGGCGGGTCTAATGTCATGTAAGAAGTGATACGTCCACAATATTTTCAAAATACTTTTTCAATAAATCATAAGTGGTAAGTTCTTAGTAGTTCTAATTTGAATCCATCACTTAAATTACTTTTTTATTCCTCAATAACAGTCAATAACAATTTGTCAATTAGAATTTGTTATGATAATATTGTGAAAATGTTGTAAGGATACCATTTCCCTTTCTTTTTAGTTGTAGATACGATTAAACTTATGAGTACAATTAATAATTAACATTCAAGAAATTTTAGTTCCTATTTTGTTAATAAACTTAAAGGCTAAGGATCAAAGTATTTCTCAGAAGATGAGATTGAGACTCATGTATAAGGCTTTCCTTCCAATTATCTTTTTCAATTAATTAATTGATAAAAAATTCAAGAAATTTCAATTTCAACTAATTATGGGTACTCATTATTACACTAGCCCTTCTCCAGGCACACAATGTTTAACTAAATCACCATATATGCTCAGTTTGATCAATACTAGATAAGAAATGTTTATAATGGTAGAGTAATTTTTCCATTGCAAGCAGGGTTGTCCAAAATTGAACCGGCCAAAACAATTCATTCTAACCAACCCAATTTGAAACCCACTTGATCCAGTGAGAGTAGCGATTAGCAACAGGTTTGCAACTTGAAAATCTTATTTTGATGGGTCTAGTGGCAGGTCTCACCTTCCAAGAATTGATCAACCCAATCCAACCAAGCCCTGCCATCTCCATTCATATCTTTGTTGTCTATGTTCAAATCTTTACCCAGATTGGTGGAGATCTCGCGATCTCTGACAAAGATCCTTTAGAATCTCAATCGCCACTGCTTCTCCCGATTTCAACCAAAACCAACTCAACCCGTGGAAATCCAACTCTATCCAATCCGTTAATACTCTTTGGTTGATGGCAAGTCTAGGATCGGGTTGGGTCCAAGTTAAGCCCAAATCCAACTCTACCAACATGTGGACATTTAGTTGTAAGACCTAAGGCTATGACGCTATGACGGAAAACAGTATAGTGGAAATATCCACATTATGTTTTTCAATGTAGGTATAGTATATCAATAACCTTTCTAATCATATAAAGTAAATAAAGAATAAAAAATTTTATTTATTCCTTAGTTTTCATAATAATAATTGTGGGGATGCAGGCCCAAGTATATATTGGGCCTTGGGCCTTGTCCAAGGAGGCACAATGATCCGAGAACAAATCAACAATGAGCAAGGAGTGAGACTTTGAACTTCTCGAGCAAACTATGACTGTAAAGGCTGGGGGAGGTGGTCTGAGGAAGAATATTCCCTCGGCCAAACAAGGGAAAGATCAAAAGGTGTGTCCTATCATCCAGGGTGATATTTCGGGAAGTCCTAGTGGTAAGGACCTACAATGTGAACGTACAAGATGGATGGAAGCTAGGGAGTATCTATAGGAAAGCTGCTACCAACGCATTGAATGTTCTGCAGCTAACTCTCTAACCGCATTTATGTGGAGAAGACCCTTGAACAGTGCTGCCTTGGTTGCCCTAACTCACAGAGGGCCTGTAAGGGTGTCCGATGGGACAAGCTCTCAAGTGGTGGCTTGAATGATCAACAAGTGGAAGGCCAAGATCATTCAAAGGGAGATATATAATGTAAGAGGCCCTCCATGAAAAAGGGATCGAGAAATCAAGAGAGAAAACACTGTAACCATCAAAAACTGAACTTGTAATCAAACTTGAGAGGAATATATAGGATTTGATCTCCTCGGATTGTGCCGAGGATGAGTTTCTTTAGTTTAAATTAGTTTGTTTTCATTTTCTTATTATTAAAGCCTACTTCAATTGTTGTCTGATTCATTAAATCCCAGTTTTCCAACTCACTTTCTACAAATTCATTATATTGGGCCTTTTGGGCCTTAGTTCATCTATCCTTTGGGCTAAGGATCCGAATCCGGTCCTTACAATAATAATAATATATTCTTTTTGTTATTGTTGTATCTATCTAGTGCCTAAATAATAGTTGACTAAAGATAGGTTGAAGACCATGCACACATACACACACGCAAAAGGTTCAAGAGCCAAAAATCATATAGCTCAATCGCATAGTATGGTACTTTCAACAATGACATCCCATATTCAAATTTCCCTTCCTCCACTTAAATGTGTATAAAATAAATAAATAAATAAAGGATAGGTGGAAGATATCAAATAGTTTTTTCTAGATCCTGGCACAAGTTTGTCAAATTTAATATATGTATTTTTTTTAAAATCAAATATCTTCTATAGTGTAGTTAATTTACATTTCAAATCTTATATATAATACATTTTCATACTACTGAACATAATATAATATAATATATTTTTAAAATTTTAATTTTTTTAATCTGCCTCTTAAAGATAAACTTCTAATTTTTCACAGTTTATATATTTATGGGCAAGACTTAAGTCAATATTTAGGTGCTGTTCCTTAGGTTCCCTCTTTTAAAATTCTGCCATGTGAATTTTTTCTCATAGGATAGAAGTGTATTTTTTAATTAAATAACCACATAACTGAATCTTAAGAAAAAAAAACTTAAAAAACAGCATCTAATATACTATACCTAAGTTTTGTCCAATATTTATATTTACAAAGGTATTAGCTTTTTTTTCTCTCTTTTTTTTCTCCAATCATATTTTTCTACTGTCATTGATTACAGAGTTAAATAGTAAATACAGTTGACTGTTCCAGTCTTCGCCCACAATAATGAAACGAAACTATCTCACTCTCAAGTCTGTGACTCTGTGGTAACGATTGGAAAGTAGAGAAATTAGGCATAAAATAGTGAATGATAGTCCGTTAAAGCATAAAATAATGAGATAAATTGAATTTTCCAAAGAAATTGGGCAGTGTCCCACTGAAAGCCCCATCTCAACGAAGGTAGAGAGCCCACAAAGGCTTCAAACTGGATTCTTGTCGATAGTCCCGGGCTCAACCCAAAATATTCAGGCCCATTAGGCTACTAAGAAACGTATTTTAAAATTAGATAAATTAGTGAAATAAGCTCATTATATATTATACCCCATTTTCAACAAATAAGCCTATATCCTAAAATTCTCAATATAATTGATACTCTATTTCTCACCCCACTGACTAATGGCATCAGGTATAGACATGGATATTCCTTTCTTAAGGAATGTTCCCCTCTTAAAATTATAATAAAAGACTTATAAAAATATTTTTAATCTTAGTTAGGGCCTTAGCTAACATAATTAAAATAAATAAATAAAACAACCAAGAAAAAATGTCTAATTTAGATCATAAAACAAAAAGGAGGGCGGAGGTCAAAAAAATATTTAATTTTCGAAGCATTAGTGTACAAGGAATGTCTTCAATTTTTCTTTTCTTTTTTAATTTTCAATAAATAAACAAATAAAACCTAAAAGCATCCGTGTCTAATTTCAATTTTTTGAAAATCTAATACCAAAAAAGCGTCTGATTAGAAGCATGTTTTCCTAAAAAATATTAAGTGCTCTAGAATATGGTAACATACATGGACGGAGCCATTCATGAACTAGGGGGGGCAATGGCCCCCCTATTTTTTTTAAAAAAATATAATATAATTATATAACTATATATTTAGGTACTAATTTTAGTAATTTCGTTCAATAAAATTACATTTTGTCTCCCTTATTAATCATTATAAGAGAAATGTTGTAGCTACAAACTTTTTTACAATATTTTTACAGACTATTGAGGTAGCAAATTCTTACTGGTTTGCATCTGGGTCCACCACTTACATCACTTTTGTACTTACTAATAACCACTAATCACAACAAAAATTTGTAAAAAAATTTGTAGATCTAGTATTTTCCTCCTTTTTTTAAGTCCATAAAAAAAAATTATAGATCTAAAATCTAAAAAAACAATATACAAGCCCAAAATATTATCCCAACAACAAAAATTACCAATAGGCAATAGCAAAGCTAAAAAAAAAAAATTGAGACTAATCAACTAATTTTACTAAAAACAAACAACTTAGCCCTTTAAAAAACTTTAAACAAAATAATTTTGTCCTTACCAACAAAAGACACACTCTACACCCACATAAAAATAATAATAATAAAAGAAAATTTTTGCCGGCTAAGTAATAGAGCTGAAAGCTGAAGCCACTACATATAACTAACAATAAAACTGCCCCCCTTAACTCCAAGTCCTGGCTCTGTCCCTGATAACATAGTGCTTCCGAAACACGTTGCCATGGTGTTTCCTTTTTTCACATTTATGATATATCACACCTTAAATTTAATTAATGAGATATATTATAAATGTGATAAAATGAAGCACCAAATCATCATGCTCCAGTAACACCTACTAATTGCTCATACTTCCCTCATGTCAGCTGTGACCATTGGCTTGGTGCAACATTGATTTCAATTTAAGGTTCTGATAAATGGGTAAGGAGATTTCTTTTCCTTTGGTTGAGGGTGGAACTTAGATGCTCATATAGTCATATGGCAGGTATTTTTCAGCTAGAAGATGTGAAGAAAGAATTGCAGCAAATGAAAATGTAAAAGAAGAATAAATGATCAACGTTAAATCGGAAAACCTCAAACGGCTAGAAAGAGAAAACTAGAGAGAGAAAACTAGAGAGAAAACCAAAGAACCACCAACTTCTCAAAGTCCCGAAGCACCCATAGCTAAGCCCCAAAAAAAGTCCGAAGGTCAATTAATTAGCATTAAATGGAAGAACCAAAAGGTCAACAAACAAAAGAAGAATATTAGTACAATATAAAAGCTTAGCTCCAACTCTACATGTAGTTATTACTTTCAATCTACTTTGTGTGACGATTAAAAAATCAGCTATATGTAATTTTAATTATATAATTTTTTAAATGCATTAATTGACTTATTTGAATAATATACACAGATTCTTTTATAAATTTAAGGATGTGCATGTGTTGGATTGGAGGATTTTTTCTACCCAACCCAATAAGATCGGGTTGACAAATTTTCAACCTAACCCAATTCACATGGGTCAGTAAGCTGTGCATGCATATTTTATACCTAGTAAGAAATTAAGCTTTCATCAATTATTTAAATACCTTTTAAATAAATTTTTACAATTCATATAATAAGCTTGAATTATAATCGAAATTTCCATCAAAACTAATTCTCAAAGTACCAATATCAATCAAACTAAAAATATAAAATAAAGTTATATACATGGTGGATGGGTTGGAAAAACTATCAACCCAAAACTTGAAACAACCCAAGCCTCAAAATAAAATTCCAACCCAAAAAAACTAACTCAAGGCGTCGGGTTGAATTAGGTTTGGTCATTTTGTCGGATTGGTGTGTTTGATTTTTGATGCACACCCTTAGTCACAATCACATAGTGGGTTGGAGAAGGTAGCGCTAAACTGGTTTGAAACTAAACTTTGTCCTTCGTACAATTAGATAATATTCCCCAAGAACCTTAAAACTCAATTGATTGACACTTCTATATTTTACAGAAGCCAAATTTAATGAAGTTCTCACACCTAAATAAAAGCAAGAAAATATAAATTTAAGGGTTTTTTTTTTTTGAGGTAGGTGGATAATGGAGAAAGGATAGGGAAATTCTAACCATAAACATGATTTACGAATAATGATGTCATAAAACCTAAGGATTAGTTAAACACAATTCTGAAGACCAGCATGATAATAGAGGAACAGACCTTGAAAACGGATGACAACTACCTTTATAATTACTCCTCTACTATAGATGCATGACATTTGGCCGCAACCAAGAAAGAGGATGGTTTTATTCATGTTGGTTGAGTCATTCTAAGCAGTGAGCACAAGATAACGACAACATTAATATAATAAATAATTTTCGAACATTTTAATAAGAATTTATTATCTGAAATAGAAATTTTACTCTAACTTAATCTAAGCATATATGTGTGAAGCTTACTCTTGAAAATGTAAACCCCAGCTCTTACCTCCCTTCCAACGCCACAAGAACCTGTAGTTGTGGAATGAATACCACGTCAAAGATATGTAATGATAATACCTTTTATGTTCAACTATCCTATAGATGTGACAAATTTTATTATATAAATTTTATAAATTGATGTGTCACTAATCACATAAATGTTACTTAAAATTTTATTTATTAGTTGTTAAATTGGTACTAATCATATCAGTATATTTGTATGTTAGTTTGTAAATTTTCTTTAGTAAAATGTATAGTAACTATAACATTTTCTTTTTTGTTTAAGTTAAAACACGCTATCGCTAATATTACTTTTTAAAAAGAAAAAAAAAATAAAGAGAGAAAAAGAACATGCTAATAATATAAGCATTTATATCTTTTTGGTAGATATCATAAGGTTTAAAATCTATGACATTCACTTCATAATTATTATTCCTTATTATCAAACTAAGTCATCTATGATTTATTTTGGTGTAGGTAAGATTCAAAATCAGGTCCTATTTGAGAGTAAAAAACTTTATCAATTGAGCTAATTAAAATGTAGAAATGTTTATATTATTTAAGACAAAGATTTATATCAATTGAAATAAAAATAACATTTTTAACTCTTCTTTTATTCTAGCTATCACCAAGAAAGAGAAATGAATTAAAAAATATTTTCCAACTTCTAAAATCTTGCAAACTGAGCAAAATAGAATCTTTTGAACAGCCCTTTTAACAGGCATGGATTTGGCTTTATCAATTTCAGTTTCAAATTTCGCAAGCTTCTTACCAAATAAATCAATCAAAATACAAATATAAAACCACAAATTCTAGTACCATATAAAAGGTCATAACTTTTATCACAATTATTTTACGTGACAGACTATAATTGGCTACTTATTGCTTTCACATAGACTTATCATTTTTTCTCTACCACTCACATTTTGCCATGTTACAATTGTGCATGAAATTGTGAAAAATTTTGTGGTCCTAGACTTTTTGAGTGGTATAATAGTTCACATCACTATTCTCTAGTTCAACCATTGAATTAATAATTAATTCATTTAATATTAAAAAAAAAAAACAATTCAAGAATACATAAAGAACAAAGATAAACTATTAAAAAAAATTCGCACTCAATTTAAACATAAATATGCAAGTATACAAAAGAATTAAACAAATAAAATATTATTTTTCAAATATATATTTTAATTTTTTTTTAATATAAAATAACTAAAAATAGGATGCATGAATTGATCTTTTGACTACTTATTTCAATTATAAAAGCAAAAAGCTTAAAAACTCAAATCAAATTACAAAATCAAAAGAAAGTATGGATATTTATTCAAAATAACTAAACAAATAAAATATTATTTTTCAAAATATCATTCAAATATAGAATTAAATTTTTTTTTTAATATAAAAGAGGTAATTACACTCCTCTCTCTTGAGATTTGGAGAAATGACACTCCGCCCTAAACTTGAAGCAAAAAAACACTTTCCCCCCATGACATCTAATTGACCAAAATTTTGCTAAATTAATATAAAAAATGTTGTGTACTTTTAAGGGCGTTTTCAAAAATTATCCCCCATTTCAAAAATTATATAAGGGTAGAATATTTTGTTACTAATATAAACAAAAGTTGGGAGAGTGTTAATTTCTTAAAACTACAAGGGAGTGAAGTGTTTTTTCTTTCAAGTTTGGGGTAGAGTTTCATTTTCTCAAAATAGTCCATGCTCTGAATTTACAAACAGCCATTTTCTTAACTAATAAGCCTTTGGACATAAGATTTTCACAAGTTTTAGTCCAACCAGCCAAACACTTTCACATGAAACATTAACTCAGAAGTCAGAAGAAGTTGTCCTTTCCGAAGGCTTTATATTTTAGGAAGAGTACGAGCCTCGTTTTCATAGATTAGATGGGGATATTAGTTTTACCCAAAAAAAAAAAGATGGGGATATTAGAATCTTGGCACAGTGACAAAAAGTTGTAACGTTCGTTTGTCCAAGCACACAAGCAACGAATTTCCAAATCCCCGGTATTAAAGCAGCTTGTAACTCAGGATATTGAAATTTATATAGTATCCATGGCATACCAAACCATGTGACATGTACTACCCCATTACTTCACGCCACGCTTATTTCCCGAATTTATTGCTCTAAAGTCTTACCCATTTACCCAACGACCGTTTCCACCACCAACCCTCCTCTTCCTTCTACGCTTCAAACACTTTTTGAGTCTTTCTTTCGTAAATTCTGAACAAAACCCATCAAGCTAATCAATCAGAATTGACCAAATATTGTATGCATGAAATCATCACCTATGGCAGGGTGGGTATTGAACAACCAGAAGCTGAACTCCAAGGCTTTTGATGGGAATGAGATGATGATGATGATGGGTCTTGAGCAATCTCAAAAGCCTGGCATTGACCTCATGCAGAATTGTGATCTGCCTCCGCCTATGAAGGTTTTTACAGGCTCAGATAAGACGGTCATGTCGTCCATGAATAGAGTTTTTGGAGGCATGATGGCTAAAGAAGATGAGAACGAAGAGTTTAACGTGTATAGAAGTGGCGGTGAGAATGAGAAGTTGGAGCTTTTGAAGGCCTTAAGGTCATCACAAACGCGTGCAAGAGAGGCAGAAATGAAAGCAACGAGTTTGGTTAATGAAAGGAACTGTCTTTCCGATGCTTTGCTAGAGGAGGCAATGAGATTGTTTGCTTATCGGCAATGGGTGAGATTGCTTGAGCTCCAAGTTTCAAAGTTGCAATCACAATGGCTACAGCAACAAAACCAAAACACTGGTTGTGGTTGTGGGGGATCAAAGGGTGCAGAAGAGTTGTTGAAAGAGGGGGATGGTGATGAGGATGGTGGAGGTGTGACATGGTTTTTGGCTTTGGCATTTTGTTTGGGATTTGTTGGTGTGGGCTTCGCATTCGGTTATAGATACTTGTTTTGAGATGGGTTTTTCTTTTTTCTTTTTTTAACAATTGTAAATGTTTTCATTTGTTCCTTCTTTGTCACAAGGGAACTCAGCCTACATTGTGTATAGACAACTGGGACGAGGAAATGGTTGTTAAATGTAGTATTGTATAAATGATTTTAAAAAAATTAAGGAACTTCTTTGTGGTAATTTTCTGTCTTGCAGCCACTATCGACTCTTAATTTAGATTACTCCCACCTTGATAAGAATCGGAACCAACCAAGAGGTAACTCAATTGGTTAACAACTTCCGGTGTTTCCAAATAAGACATTCAGGTTCAAATTCCCACATTTCCTACAATTGAATTATAAAAAATAAATAAATAAATTTTGAAACCGCTTGTAACTCAGCCCGCAGGAGTTGGATTTGGGAAGTGCTGGATAAAACAGAAAAGATTGGATAGAGAGAAAAACAAAGGCAGCCATTTTTAAACGCATGTACATAAGCATTGGCAGTAAAGAGGAAGACTACTGCCGAGAGATGAAGGCATCCGCTGAACACGTGTACATAAGCAAGTCTGGGCAGCAACCTTTATCTGTAATACATGCGCGTATACAACTAATATATACATTTGGGCTATATACATTGATAACTTAAGCCTATAGATATAAGGTAATACTAATATGAACACAATAGTTTAACTTCACATGAACCCATGTACGCTCCTCAAGTGGGAGTAGCAGTCATCACCGGTTCCAAAGAACTCCAAACAGGCCCAGCATACGTGCTTCCCACACCTACACTCAATGTGGTTGCATCCTTCAAGCTTCTCGATTGTAAACCCACATGAAGGACAGGTCTTCACATTTTCTTTGTCCTTGCACCACACCTTCAAGGAAGAATCCGGATCTTCCTTGAACTCCCGGTACATCTCACATGACAGATACGGATGATACTCTAAGTGGCACCTGGTACAAGTCTCTACATAACAAGCCCCACAGAAAAATGGCTCGCCACTGCTACCAGGATCTGCCACTCGGTAAACTGAAGGACAGTCTGGAGATGGGCAAAACCTGTACATGCCCCCACTCAATGCCACAAATCCACCCACGGAAGCCCTGAAGAGTTCTTCCAACTTCTCACTTGTCAAGAGAGACCTCAAATCAGTAAGCAAAATAGGAGCCCTGCAGCCCTCATACGCACAGCATATTGGGAAACTATCATGGTTCTTGATTGCAGACTCGCACTGCTCTACCAGACACAACCGACAGAACAAATGCCCACAGCCTTCAAGCTGGTAACCATCGTCAACCTCACACAAGCAAATGGCACAAGCAGTTTTATTGTCAAAACTTTCAGTCGAACCAACTCTCATCTGTGCAATCTCTTGAATGATCTCATCTACTTTTGGCTTTAATTCTTTGTTGCCATGAATTGAGATGATATGCCGTCGAGTATTGAGAGTAAACTCAGCCCCGGGTACCTTCTCTTTGAGACCATGGAGGTCTGGTCCAAACTTACACACCATTTCCTTCATTAGGTTGGGAGGCAAAACTCCACCTCGAAGATGGATCTCAAGTTGCTTGCTTTCATGAAGGGACAAAAGGGATTCAATCAATTTCTTCTCTGCCAACGCAACCTTTTCCGGATAACCATAAACCCTAACATTAAGGCTATGCCTGTCAAAGAAAATGAAGGTTCCTGTCTCTTGTTGTACTGACAACTTCAAATTGATTCCATCTCTGGAGAATAGATGCTGTAGTACAGTTGGGGTGAGGCTGTCATGGACTATGGTCTTCCCTCTCATAAGCTCTTCCACAGGTCTTCTCAGATCTGCCACAATTTTTGTAGCATTTGCAGATATCTTCACTCGATAGGAACCATTATAAGTCCTATCTAGAGTGCACTCTGCACCTGCGAAAAAGACAACTCACAACTGTTAGCACAGTAATTGTGGAACTAGTATCCTGAATCTACATGATTTTTTTTTAATGAACCTACATAATTATTCTGCAACAGGCTCATCACATCCTAAAAACTGGATCTTAAACAACAACAATGAAAAGATTCAAGCTGCTGCAGTATTGCATGGGGAATTCCCAAAAAGCATTATTACCCAAGTAGGAATGTCCTAATTATCAAGATTTGAAATCGTAACACAATCACACAAGGAACAGATATTGCACTTGATCTTAGCCAAAAGGCCGAGAAAGGTATCACAACCACACAAGGAAAAATAAGATATAAACTTCTCCTTTATTCATTTCACCTAGTCATTCCAATTGAAAGATGAAAGCCAATTAAAAGTTCTGAAAAGAATTCCCAAAAAGTATCATTACCCAAGTAGGAATGTCCTAATTATCAAAATTTGGAATCATAATACACAATCACATAAGTAACAGATACTGCACTTGATCTTAGCCAAAAGGTCGAGAAAGGTATCAAAACCACATGAGGAAAAATAAGATATATACTCCTCCTTTATTCATTTCACCAAGTAATTCAGGTTGAACAATGAAAGCCAATTAAAAGTTCCAAAAGAAATTCCCCAAAAGTGTCATTACCCAAGTAGGGATGTCCTACTTAACAAAATTTGGAATCATTATACACAATCACATAACAGATACTGCACTTGATCCTTAGCCAAAAAGGCCGAGAAAGGTATCACAACCACATAAGGAAAAAGAAAATGAACCCCTCCCTAATTCATTTCACCTAGTCATTCAGGTTAAACAATGAAAGCCATTTAAAATTTCCAGCAGCGTCAACAAAATTTGGAAACTACATGAAGCAAACTTATTTTACAGAATCTCACTAAAAATAACATAAGAAAAACTAGCACTTCCATCTTGCTCCTCAATATTGAGATAAAGAATGAAGGTGTTCATATATATGTGTGTGTGTGTTTAAGAATTTCCTGTGGCATCCATACTCTTCAAGAAAACAAATAGTCCTTCCAATTTGGTTTAGCATTAAGACAAACACCGGACAGGTTTATACATAAAGTCCAGGGAATTAGCCCAATACTAAAAGAGTGAGATGGAGATGGTACCTCAAGAGACCAACTCAAGCTTAGCAGATATATAACCAGGAGAGGCTATCTCATGAGACCAAGCTCTCACAACATGTGAGACCCACATATGCTGTGAGAGATAGGCCGCATGAAAACATTCATAAGATAATTTTCCAATACCCAGAGCATCAACAGTACCAATACATAACAGCAGGCAAGGCATTCATCTTGCACACAATGCTTAATTGTGTCTACGTTAACACAATAATGATGTATAATTGCGATTGTTCCTATTAACAATTTTGGATGCACAACGAACCTTTGTCCAATTAAGTACAATATCATGTGTGAATATTGGGTGTTCATGGATCAAGTTCAAATCAACTTGTCACCTGATCCGATCCCATCAGGTTTGAAAATCTATAACCAATGCCGATTAACTGTACCCAACCAACTCACCTGAACTCAAAGGATAAAAAGGGGTATGGATAAGGGTTTTCTGACCCATGAGAAAAGGTCAAAATCAGTTAAAATGGCGAGTCAAGTCAGGTTGGCCCAGAGGTTGAGCAGGTTGACTCTTCTTTTAGGAAGGGAAAAACCCATTTTCTTCAACCATTTTTAGCTTTGTTTGTATCATAGTTCTTCACTCTCAAATATTTATTTCCCGGGGTTCAAGTGATAGCCAAGCAGTAATGGCGTCTTTTGTGGTGCCCCATGTCTGTGGTTTGAAACACACCTCGCCCTCCCCACTATTTACCTATCACAAAAAATCTTTCTTTCTCAATTTCTTCACTTTACAATTCTATCTTTCTCCTTCTCTGAGTCTAGTGAGGATCAATCTTCCTCACCAGCATCACAATTTATCATCACCTCTTTGGTCTCACATTCTCAATTAGCAATTGTTGATAAGCCAATTTTCGACCTCTCTCTACTAGGAACGCCATAAACTTCTACAGATTACTTTGCTAAACAAACATTGTCCTATGCAGTCCATACATGATCCTAACATGATCACGAATTATTAAACCATTTTTTTAATAACTCGATAGTTACAAAAAGAAATTATATCAAGTTTTTTTTTTATGTGACCAATTTGATATGAATGCCTTTTTTTTATAGGTAATAAAAACTTTATTAATAAGAAAAGTACAATGAGTTTACGATGGTAAACTCACTGCAAAAAAGCGGATACAAACAGATCAAAGGGAAAGGCTAACAGAATTAATGAAATCAAGCAAAGAAGTACAATGTGTAAAACCCCAAATACGAGACTACTCAAACAAAGTCCTAGTTAGTAAAAATCATGGTGTCTGTGGCATGTACATGGAGTGTCCGTTAAAATTAATATTTGAATTCTGACAGAGTCCAGACACAATGGCCAAAAAAATTGAAAAAGAAAAAGTTCGGTGCCTTAAATCTATACCCCTTAAGGTCTTTGACAGCATGTTTTAGGATAAGTGTTTTTTGGGTACTCTTGATCTGCACTCTGGCCACTCAGAAAGTCAAATGGGTGCTGCTCAAAGCCCATTGGCTCTCCCTCCAAGATTCAGACTTTACTTACAAAGCGTAGAAAGGATGTGATCCACTAATTTCTACAACTTCATTGTCAATGGTAGGTAGCTACCTCCTCTGTGTTCCATTCGCTACTAGTCTCATTCCTATGGGATTATTTCCCCCCCCCCCCCCCCTTCTTTGCAAACCCAATTTTGGGTTTGAACTCAATGGCTGGCCCATAACATTGTGTCACTTCTCACATAGCCATCAAAATAGGAGATGCGACTGTGCATGTTTCTCATTGTCATGTAGGGACCAATTTTGGTCAAAGAGTCAAGTGCACAAGCCTCTTGGAGGCTAGGCTCAAAGCACAAGCACACATTTGATTGAAGTAACGCTCACACTTTTCAAATATAATATATAATAACCTCTAATACAAAGATATATAACATATAATAATAAAAAAGTTAATAAAAACAAATTAGCAATATATTTTGCCTATTAGCTACTTATCAATATATGTTATATATACACACACATATATTTTCCTATTAGCTAAAATGGATGGTACAATTGTACAAAGTTTGTGAGTTCAAATTTTACATAAGTAAATTCAATTTCTTAAAAATTTTATACAGTAAATTTGAAACAATTATGAATGGAACATATGATAATAATCCAGATATAGAAAGTTTAAATATAACAATTTTATATAATTATCTAGTGCTTTATAAAAATATATAGATGTGATAGCAATGATCAAAATTAAGAATAAGGTTAAATTAAAATATATCAAAAGGCAAAGACTGAAAAGCAAAAGAATAGAAAATTATCCTTGTTCATGTCTTTTGAGATGTAAAATAAATAAATAAATAAATAAAATTGTATAATAAAGCACCTTAAGAACAGTGTTCATATAATACATAGATGTCCATCTCATTTGTTTCAAGATTGAACCGTTAATTTTAGAGATTCATATATTCTTAGCAAACAAATTATTAAAAAGAAAAAAAAAATGTGCCTAGGCATGCTTTTTGCTCCTTCAAAATGCACCAAATTAGTGTGCCTCAGGTGCACTTCATTAAACGAGCTTTGCTTCGGCCAAGTGAAGCATTTAGACCTTGGGGCTCAGAGCTTTAAGCGTGCCTAAGCTTACTTTTAACAACACTGATCTAAACATAACATTTAAAAAAAAAAATTGATAAATAACATGATTTAAAATATGAAAAAAGCCAGACAAAAGCAATGGAACCTAACTTTTCATAGAGATTTTCTAATTTTTTTAGGTGGATGTTAATCAGTTAATGTCCACGTGAATATATCAAAACATATGTACAGGCTTATGTAGCATTCATTATATTGCTCCCTTTTGAAATGAATAATACTAATTTCTAATTCTAATTTAAAAGAACCAATATATTTTTCAATTAACTTTTAGATGTGTACTGTTTTCAAACATTTCAATGCTTTAACTTATTTCTATAAGCTAAAATAAGCATAAATTGGGGGTTCAAATGCCTTCCACCAAAAACAACAATTTGCGGGTTCAAGTCAAGATATCAACTTCGCCCAACAAAAATTTAAGGGTAAGGCTGCATACCTATGTAGCACAAATACCAACATGACAGGAAACATAATACAACACAAGACACAGCAACACAGCAATTTTCTAAAAATTAGGACAACACGATAGGGATACAAAAAATAATTAATTAATTAAAATATATGTTTAGTTATATTTTAAGTTTATTTTAGGTTTTTTTTTTAAAATAACCATTAACTAATTTAAAAGAAATAATAAGATAGCAAAGAAGCACCATGATATCCATAAATAATTCAATTAAAAAATAAATAAAACAATATAATTCAATAATTTGGGTAATTAACATTTTAACAATACTCTTATTAATAAATAATAGTATTCTTTTTACAAATAAATAATAGTTTTTAACAATAATAATAAATAAGTTTCTAAAAAAAAGTTAAGTTTTTTTTTTTTATGCAAAGAAAAAAAAAAGTTAAGGCTAAAACAATTAAAAAAACTAAAAACTAAAAGTAGTCCCATGGTTGATAGTCGATACAGAGGGTTCTAGAAAGGTAAACAGCCATACATGTGGAAAACAGCCAAACACAGGCAATGGACAAGAGAGGCAAGATCAGCAGCAAAGTATCGATATGGAGGCTGGCGAGGTGCGATGGGCTTGCTTAAGGGTGGAACCAGGATTTTTTGTTTTCGGGGGGGACTAAACTATCATGTTGATTCACAATTCCAGAAAAAATCAAAGTACCACACACACATATAAGTCTTAAATTTTTATTCCAAAGTTAATCATAACTCAATTGTTTTTGGCTTGCCCATATTTTTCTAAGCTTTAAGAAAATAATATGACTCACAAATTAACTTTTACCTATAATAACACAAGATTTTTGTTATTAGAAAATTTTAATCAGTGTAAATCTTATTAGGACTCAAAACACTAACAAAGATAAAAGACCAATTAAGCATATTAAGGTCATTTCATTTTTCTTTCCCCCAAATTTCTCTTATTCCTTTGAACAACCAAGTAACATTTATTATTTATAGAAAGTAAATAAAAGTATTTAACAAAACTATACTACATTTACAAGAAGACATAAATAAATTAAGGAAAGTAATCATAAACCATAAGATAAACAAATAGAAATGAAAAAGGGAAGAACTGAAAAAGAATTTTGCATCTTCAAATAAGAACATTATGCTTAGGGATAGGGGATACAAAGATGCCCATATCAAACGCAATCTGGAGTAACTAATTTGTCTGGATTTGAAGCCAAAAATTTTAAAGTTGAAACAAGAGTCGAAGGAGATATTTGGTGGAGAAGAAGAAAGAAATAATGGTTCGAACCAAGATGGCAGTGGCCTATGCTGATGCTGCCACTAATCTACAAGTGAGACTTGAAATAAAGCACCAAGATGGCAGTGGCCTATGCTGATGCTGCCAATAATCTACAAGTGAGACGTGAAATAAAGCACCGGGTAGCCAAAGGAGAAGGAGACTGGCGACTGGGTTTTGGGTAAAGCCTTGCAAAAAAGACATTTGAGTTGTTGGAACTTGAAAAGGAAAGTAAGAGTTGGTGAGTCTTATATGTCTAAAAGATATATTTATATATAATATACCTAAAAATGTTA
The DNA here is from genome assembly GCA_030021035.2 of Notholithocarpus densiflorus. NCBI lineage: Eukaryota > Viridiplantae > Streptophyta > Magnoliopsida > Fagales > Fagaceae > Notholithocarpus > Notholithocarpus densiflorus. Next base: position 3,689,541 of record JARYZH020000031.1, read on the forward strand.
ATTAATTCATTCTCATTGAGATGCAAACACCCCCCCACCCCCCCCCCCCCCCCTTTTCTCTAAAAACCTTATCATGAGATACCAAATCCAAAAGAAAGGATTCAAACAAAGTGCATCTTGCTTCATAAATGTTTGACTTGACCATGCTAATAATGATAATATGAACTAGCTAGTAAAAAGAACCTACATCACAACAGCCTCTAACATAAAAGAACAGGTGGTTAAATTTAACTAGCCTCTGAGCACGCACTCACGGGCGTGCTCAGAGGCTTTTCTATTTTTTATGTAAAGGTTAATAATAAAAGAGCCTCTGAGCACGCTTTTTGGAGAGATTTAAATTTGTTGGGTAGAAGTTCGAAGTTGTTTGTGTGACTAAAATGTGGGTGTATGGCTGGTTTTTTTTTTTTTTTTTTTTCAATAATGGTAGATGTGTTTTTTTTTTTTTAATCAATACGGCTGATGTGTTTTTATAAAGAGAAGTGTGTTTGTTTTAATTTTAATTTTTTTATAAATGGATAAAGCAATTTGAAAATCTTCATGAGAGTAATCCTATTTTGTAGGAAACTTTTTAGTGAGAGTTAAAGATATATCTACTTATCAAAAAAAAAAGTGTATATATCTATTTAGTTTAGTTTTTTTTTAATAACTTTTTTTTTTTTTTTTGATATTTAGATTTGTTTTTGGATAAACGTGGGGTGTTTAACTAACTTTCTTTTTTTTTCTTTTTTTTTTTAAACAATAAACGTATAGTTGCTTTGAAGTAGGTTAGTGGAAGAGTGTTCCTATTTTGTAGGCAATGTTTTAGTGCAAGTTAGACATGTATTTTTACCAAACTATCCTTTAGTTTTGTCTCTACTTAAACCTATGAATGTAGGGGTATTTTGGAACAAACAAAAAAATCCGGTCCAAACATAAGAAGCCCCTTAAATAGTAATATAGATAAGGAAAATAATCACAAAATTTGGTCAGAGAAAAAAAAATAAAAACCAAATAGAATCAAACCGAACATTAAAATGAGAAACAAGCACAAACAGAAGACAACCCCAAGACTTGCAAAAAACCAAAAAGGAAAAACAAAATTTTAGAAAGACAAAAGTAACAGATAAACATCCATATAAGAAAAAAGGAATATGCATAACTAGAATTACCCTTTAAATGCCTGAAGCTTGCAAGTAAAGACTCCAGTTGCTTCTGTATCACACAATAGACGGGCACTGGGCATGACAAGGAGCTATGAAATAACTGTTGGCACTTTATCTTCTGCCAGGAAAGACAACCAGGCAACACTTTCCCTTCCAGTTGCTCTAAAGCTTTTGCCGCCTCCAAATGTAATCTTCCATCAAAAGTGATCGTAGCTTTCATGAAAGCATCCTTTGGTTCAGGTTGGAAGACCTGAACTCGGCAGCAGTTGGTGTGGGGGTTCCTTTTAGGCATAAAGGAAGAGATTTCTTTTGCGATTCCTTCTTCACAAGTACTGCATGGTGGATTTTCTACAGCAACTCCTCTCACCAAGAAAAAATCCAGTATTCTCCTACTCGTAGCAGACCTCAATACTTCTAAAACTTCAGCTTCAGAAAGATCTTTATCAATTCCATATATCATAACACTATCCGGAGACTTGTTGCCAACTTCACAACGAACATACTTTCCTCCTATTGCCAGGTTAGAGAAATCATTAACCATAAATCGAACTTCATTTTCTGCACATTTAACAATAGCAAACCCTTTACTCATCCTGCGTGGCCAATAAACTTTAGCTCTAACAGCAGGAAATGAAAACATTTTATGATCCCCTCCCAATGTTGGCTGTGAGGGAACAACCCTTAAATAGCCGTTGAATTTATCTTCACATTGTTCAGTGGCTTTCGTAGAGGCATCAGGAGTAAGAAAAGTTATCCTGCCCCACTTCTCTTTCTCATTACTGTCCTGTCCATTGCCTGTAAACTTGTGGATGGCACAGATACTACCAAACTTCTCAAAATACATTATGAGCTCCTTATCATTAATGGCATCCAAATTTGAATGGTACACATCAACAGTCAAAGATCTCTTATCAAGCTCCAAATGTTTGATCTCAGCACCAGCCCCAAAAAGTGCTATAGATGGTGAGACACCAGTTCCATGATACAAGCATTTCTCCATGCATTCATTAAGCAACCATTTCCGTTCATACTCCAACACACCATTTACTGAACTAACAACCTTTTCCATGTCTTGTGAAGTGGCATATAACCGAATCTCATTCAGGTCAACATTGACTTCAATGCCAATATGTTCATTCATGCAGTCTGTTCGTATACGTGATATCAGACCCAGCAGATTATTATTGGACTTCCCACAAAATCTTTTAAGGAGAGTGCTACCAAAACCAGTCAACACCCTCACCTGCAACCTACGTCTTTCCATCTTAGATACATCAAACAGGGGGGGAGGGTCAAGGGCAGACAAAGATTCTAGGTCAACACCAGTAACACAGACCAGATATTGGTTAGAAATGGATAAGATTTCCCCGAAAACCACCCAACTAGGCTTCTGACTGAATATTAGCAACGAACTTGAGGGATGCAGCTGAACATGATGTCCAGTTAGTGCCACTTCATATCCAAGTCGATCGTATCCAGAGTACACAGCTACATTTTCTGCAAGGGAAGAGAGTATTACCTTTTTCATAAAGTTATCATTCTCAGTAGACTTACAAGGATCCCATTTCCAAAGAGTTGGAGTGATAAATTGAAGTTCATTTTGGAGGCAAGCTTCTAATTCCTTGACCATGTCTTGGCATCTCCGCATGGATTTGGCATTGATGCTGTTTTCCCAACACCACTTGTTTCTCTCCTCCTGAGACGTAGCCTCCCATCCCTTGTAAACAGAAAGAAGAGTAAAGAGGTCACCATTGTGATGACAAAACTGAACCTTAAGGCAATCAGATTTTTGTTTGTCTTCATCATTACCAACTCTACAAAATATGCTACTGGCATTTGCCATTACAGCAGCAAGAACAACACCCTCTCGTGGAAGATGATGATGTATGCAGCCAAGGATTAGTTTACCAAGCCGAGGCTCAACACCCAATTTAACCAAACGCTGGCCTTCAAGAGTTAATTGAAGAACACCGCTATTCCATGTCACAGCTCCTAATTGAACAAGATTTCTAATGGCCATTTCAATAGCTTTAGCACTAGGTGCATCAACAAAATCAAATTCCTGTACATTCTTGATGCCTAAAGCAAGGATCCTAAGAACTGCTACTCCAAGATGAACTCTACGAATCTCAGGTTCATGGTTACGAGGCATAGATTCATAATCAGATTCTGAGTAGAGTCTATAACACCTTCCAGGTTCTGTTCTCCCAGCACGCCCAGCTCGTTGATCAGCGGAACTCTGGCTGATCCTGCAAACCTTGAGTACATTCATGCCACTGCCAGGCTCAAATTTACTATCTTTAACCATGCCAGAATCAATTACATACTTGACCCCAGGAATCGTTAGCGATGTCTCCGCAACATTGGTAGCAAATATAACTTTTCTTTTTCCCAGGTAGTTTTGGAAAACACGAAATTGCTCTTCATAAGAAAGCTTCCCATGTAAAGGTAATGCAACCGCAGAGGGAGCAACAAACTTTTCACAGGCCCATTCTACTTCCATCTGAGAAGTCAAAAAGGCAAGAATTGTACCCTCTTCCTCGGTTTTGGCAACCTCAGTTGCCTTCTTCACAACCTCAGACACATATGAAGCAACAAAATCAGAACCAGAAGTTCCTTCAGTTACACAAGGGACATATCTGACATCAACTGGAAAGTTTCTTCCCACCACATAAAAAATTCCACACTTAAAAAAATACTCTGAGAGCTGGTTTGCATCAGCAGTAGCTGACATTATAATAACCTGCAAGTCATCCCTACGATACAATAAACCCTTGATCAATGCCAGAAGGAGATCAGTGTTCAAGCTCCTCTCATGGGCCTCATCAATTATGATACACGATATCCCAGATAAATTATTATCATTCATGTAATGCTGCAGTAAGCAGTGGTCTGTCATATATATTGCCTCGTAATCAAATTTCTGAGAAGATGAAAATGCAGGATAGCAGCCTATTGATTTATTTCCAGAACACCCACTACTTTCTTCTTTGACCCTATCCGCCAATGAGAGGGCAGCTATCTTGCGGGGCTGAGTACATACAACAGACTCTTTAGCAGCAACTCCTGAATCCACAAGAAATTGAACCAACTGCGTACTCTTTCCCGAACCAGTCTCTCCTATCAAAACCATTATCTGTACAAATGGAGGCAATCATAAGAAAGGCCAAAAGCAGATAAAAAATATATAAATAAATAAGTTAGACATCTAAAGATGGTTCAAGCTGTTTTTGAGTTAAAAACATGAAAATTAAAATTATAAAAAATAAAAAAGTGAAATATAAATATTTTGGAGGGGGGAGGGGAGGAATACCTAACCAGGCACACGGTAATATTAAATGATTCCATATTAAAGAAGCATTCTCCAGATTTTTTAACCTTCAATTACGTGCTTTTTCTTTTCTTTTCTTTGGGGAGGAGGGAGAGATAAGTAATAAAATTATACTCTTTTAAAAAATGAAAAAAGGGCAGAACCTTAGTACATGATAAGTGTACAATAGATAAGCCTAAAAAAATCTAAGAAAACCAACAAAGAGTAAGAAGTAAAACCCCCCTATCTCATCCAATTCAAAAGAAAACTCAGAAATAATAATCTCAGTTTAACCAATGACACTTCAATTCCATCAAAAGTCCTTGCAATTCTATCTCTTCAAATGTAGTGCATCTAAAATAAAGGAATAGCATTCCACAAATCAAAATTTTGATGTTTTTTAAAGCCTTTCCAACACACCAGATATTACCTCACTGAATTAGGCATTACCCAAAAAATCCCACAAAAAGCAGAAGCTAATGTCCTGAGCTCCTGTGCAATAGCAAAGTATCTCTTTAATTGCTTTCCACATGCAATAACAATCAACAATGATTTCTTGTGCTTTCTTAGGTTATCCACCCTTACAATTTTACCATCAGCCTCTGTCCAAGTGAAAAGAGCTTCCTTCATCAGAACCTTTGCCTTCCGAATGGCTCGCTACGGAAAATCCTCCACTGATACTCATTGTAAAGCCCAATAATAAAAAATAATTTCAAAATTCAAATTTGTATACATTGTTCACTCATCTTATTCATTCTTCTCCAATTGACTCACGCCACATATAGTTTGCCAAAAAAAAATATATATATCCAAAGATTCTTGCTCCCAATCATGCAATGCCCATGAGAATGTAGAACACTGATGAAGCAAATCATTAACTTCATGTATGTACTCCATGTTAGTTGCATGCATCATCATCTACTTTTAATTACAGCAGATTAGCTAAGAACATAGTTGTAGAACTGTACAAGTGCATGAATATTTTTTGATAAGTTAAATGTACAAGTGCATGAATGTCATGAATTGCAATCTGTTCTCAATTGAACGATCCAGAATTGCAGTTTTACTTCTCCCTGTCCATGTTATTTTCATGGTGGGAACCTTATAAATGGAACCATTGCAAGCAACACACATCCACAATCAGTGAACACCTCTCAGAGTTGCCCTCATACACCCGATACTACTTCCCATTAAATCGGGATAAAAACATTTCGAATAGAAATTAACAATCAAAAATTGGCATGAACTAGCATTGGGTTTGATAGAAGCACACATCTAAGTTCCCCAACTCCTCTTGAGGTTGACTTGACTTTTTTTTTTTTTTTTGAGGTTGACTTGACTACTTAATGTAATTTGTTTTTCTTTTTAATTCCAAAAAGTGATGAGCAACTAGAAATTGATTTATGTCTAGAAAGTGATGATCATCAATCCATGTTATGAGCAAGGAAGACATTTAAAGGGTAAATTTCTTCTTTGCCCTTCTCTTCTTTTAACCAATTTTTCCATGGCCTTCCAACAGAGCTTTTTCGACAAATTTTCATTACATTTTGTTAGACTTCCAAGTAATGGAAAGTTTACGTCACACTATGCTCTACAATTCCTTTTACCCCATACATGCATATAAACAAAAATATTATCATCCAATTCTCTTTCTCACCAATATCCCTCAAAGTTCTAATTTTGAATATCCCAATGAGCTCTAGCTCGAATGGCACTTCCTCCCCTTCTAAGAACAAGGTGCAGTAGGAGAGATCATAAGTTCAAGACCCACCCATATGCATGTGTGTAACTTACCAATCAAAAAGTCCTAATTTTTAATATATCATCATCATCACCATCATCAATTTACTATCTCCCTCCCACTAATATCCCTCGAAACACTTCAAAATTTTGAACTTGATCATCTCCTTTCCTACCCTCTAACTAACACAACAAAATGCCTTCGAATTTGTTACAACAACAAGCCTTAGTCCCATAGTTCTTACCTATAACAAATAAATAAATAAACCAAAACCGCGATCTTTCTCGTGTATTCTTCACAAATGGCTAATTAGTACCTCAAAATACAAAAACAAAAACAAAATTTTAAATAGAGGGCAAGAAAAAGTACCTGTTGGAGACGAATTTGCTGAAGAATGTCCCTCCTGTAAGCATAGATAGGCAAACCATCCTCTAGTCGCCGACGCTCCCTCGAAATCAAGCAATAAATCCGGTTCCAATCGAAAGAAGCACCGAACTTCAACACTTGCACACCCTCCTCTTCGTCCTTGTTTCCTTCCAAATGAGCCTGAATACAATTCATTGCAGACTTGAACTCTCCCAAACGTTTCCCAATCAAGTCTCTCTTCGCACTCAGCCCCTTCTTCCTATCACAGAGCTGTTGACAAACGCCAAGGTTGTTCCCCCTATTCAGCAAATACGACACGTCGTTGATCTCATCCACCGTACTCTGCAACTTCTTCCGCCACTTCTTCACTTCCTCGCCTTCCATCAGCCGATTCACGCGGTCGGCGAAGAAGGCTCGGAGCCGGTCCTCGAGCTCTCCGGCGGCGGAATTGGCGTCCTGATGGTTGCGTGCGAGGCAAGGCACGTAGCAGTGAACGCCTTCGAATCGCGAGTCCCAGAGATTGACCACGGCCCGAACGGCGTCGGCCTTTTCAAAGAAAAACAACCGGACTCCTCCGCCTCCGGATTGCAACGACGCGTGAGAGTCCGGCGAGAGCTTGCATTGAGAGATAAGGGAGTCGACATCGGAGCATCGAGGGCCACGGCGGTCGGCAAGGAGGTCGACAACGAATTTGCCGCGGACGGGAGGGGCAGTGGGGCCAGGAGGACGATCGAGACGGTGGTTCGCCGGAAAACCGGACCACCGGGGACGATGAGGGTATTGAATAGGGCGGGAATTGGAGAGAGGAGCGTGAGGTCCACGCGAGGAGTGAGGCGGTGGGTGATGGTGTTGCCGTGAGGCGTGATAGGGAGGATAGGTTTTCTCCATTGCATAACCACAGCGAGTCTGAGTCTGAGTCCGAGTCAGTGTGTATTTTTTTTAGTGAGAGAAAGAGAGAGAAGAAAAGGTGACGAGTATTGCGTACAAGAGAAGGTGAGTGTGTGACTGACTGTGAATTTTGTGAAATACCGAAACGATTCCCTATTCGCAATTTGTAATTGTAGTCCGTGCTTTTAGTTTTAGCTTTTTTGCTTTGCCTTTTGGATTTTCTTTTTCTTTTTCTTTTCGGCTTTGAATTTGGGTTCGCTCACTTTTTTTTATTATAAGGAAAAAAGTGGCATTTATTAGACTTGATGGAGCAGTCGACGACTTGATGAGGACACAATTTAGTGAGATTGGACTGGGAGCAATATCCAACGTACTCTGGTTCTAGAATGTTACAAATACCAGCCTCTGTTTTTATTTTTTATTTTTTTAAGTTTTTATTATTTAATTACGTGTGTGTTTAGAATTGGCCTTTTTTTTTTTTTTTGCTTTTAGATTCAACTTTTTCTTTTTAAAAAAAAAAATCTAAAGTTTTATCTTTTTTTTAAATAATCTAATTTATAACTTTTTTTTTTACATATAATGTAAAGTTTTATATATATATATATATATATATACTAGCCTCTAAGGACCCACGTGCTCAGAGGCTTTTCTATTTTTTTAGATAAAAATTAATAATTTACATATATTATAATTTATAAATATATATTTTTATGTTTCAAACAAATAAAAATGATAACCTTTAGAAATAAGTAGAAATTTCTTTTTTGAATGTGAAGGGAAAAAAATCCTAAATTTTAGGAGTTCTTTTTTTAAATTCAAAATGATATTTGTTATTTGACATTTATGACAATTTTTCTAAATGAGGTTACCCTTCATTAATAAGAGTATTTTTGAACCACATAAAAGTCTTGTTGAAAGAGGAGCCAAAATTAGGAATTAATCCTGTTTGCCAAACAATATAATTAGTATACACTGTTAAAAAACTATATTTTTTACTAACATCTTAAGTTTAAAATACTCGATTTAGGCTTATAAATTGAGTCTCAAAGACTCAGTTTCAGTGTTCTGATCACGTCTGATTTGGAGTTTTTTCCATGTGGTGACTACCTGGAAATCGAGTCTCTAAGACTCGATTTATAAGCAGACCCAAGTAAAATGTTTTAAGGCTGCATCTTCAGCCTCCTTACACAGTTACACACATGTTCAACTCTCCCATCAACGGCCTTCGTTCCATCACCGCCATCACGCTTCTTCTCATCACCACCGTTCACGTCACTCCGTTTTACGAATCCACCACCATCAAGGCTGGTGCCGTTAACTTCCTAGAAGACCGTTACTTCTCCAACGTGGAAGGAGAAGCTGACGTCAGCAAGGAAGAGGCCGAAGCTGCTTCTTGGTTGCTTCCGAACCCAAATAACAAGGTTATGGAGGGTACGGATCTAAATACGGGTCAGTTTCTGTTACCGGAAGTGGATCCGTATTTGGATCTAGAATACGGGCCGGTGGATCCAAAATTGGAAGCTCAGGAGCAAAACAGTTCTAGTACTGGTGGAGTAGTACCAGTACATAGCAAGAATGTTCAACCTTTATTGCTTAACGACCACTGCTTTGACATGGATTTCTCAGCCTTTAAACCCTACTCCTATGGCTACAACACCCAGTGCCTCAGCCAGAGTGTACGTTCCTTAATAATTTTCCTTCTTAGATTTGTGTTTGGTTGCTTTGATTTTCTGATCTGATATTGTAATTTTCCTTTTTATTTTGGGGTTTTTATTTTTTTAATCTGGATTTTAGGTGGCTGTTGGGGGTGGATTTGGTTGGATTTGTGCTGAATTGTTGGATTAATGCTCAGATTTGTGCTTGTATTTGGTGGTGGTTAATGGTGGCTGATTTGTGTTTTGTACTCCAAACACTTGAAAAAAATTTCACTATAAATGTTATAAAAATATAAATCGAGTCTCTAAAACTCGATTTCCAAGTGGACGCCACATGGAAAAGCGCCAGCTCAAATCTGATCAGAACACGAAAACCGAGTCTTTAAGACTTGATTTATAGGCCCTAAATCGAGTCTTTTAGACTCGAGATGTTAGTATGAAATATACTTTCAGAACAGTGCCTACTAATTATATTGTTTGGCAAACAGGGTTGATTCCCAATTTTGGCCTGAAAGAAGAGAATCCTCTTATATTATATATATATATATATATATATATCACATAAATATTTAACATGATTCTTGTAAATTATAAAACATTATTAGTAGCCGTGTGATGCATCAAAAAAATGGGAAAAAAATATTTATATTATATATAATAGTATATATCTAATCAATAACGATTAATAACAAAAGGCCAAAATAGAGAGATTATTTTTTAATTTAATTATAATTTGGTTGGAGAATTTTCAAACTTAATTTAATAATTTATTCAATCTTTTTTGTTACAGTGAATACTATTTAGTGTTAGTACATTTTAAATTAAATATATTGAAATTCAAAATAACTGAAGATGAATAAATAGATGAGTTATAATAAAATTTGTTAAAGAAAGAGTTACTTGTATGTAAGTTAGATTAAATAAATTAAAAGAAGTTTTCTAAATTAATAAATAACATGTAGGTTATGTGAAGGGTTAGAAGACTATATATATGGCTATGCTATGGACTAATTTCATATCAAGAGTGAATGAAGATAAATAATTAAAGCAAATAGTATTGTGTGAGAGAGTGAATTCAATAGTATTCCTAAATACTTGAGAGATTTCGGGCCAAAGAAAGGTGTTCTTCTAGTGGAGCTTTGGGCTTGAACACTTTGTGTAAAAGCTGTTCTAGCCATACAACATTTGTTGGGCTGTTGTATCCTAGGGGAGACAAGTCAAAGAAGGTTTGTACCGATTACAAAGATTAGCCAATCAAGAGCTCGAATCTCCTTAAAGAGAGCGAGTGTCGTGCCTCAGTCCAAATAGTGTTGTGTTCATCTCTTCAAATTAATAATATTCAGCGTATTATTCAGTTATTCTTTTTGTTGTTTCTATTATTATTGTGTTTGCACCAACATTTAGTTTTTAAACTAAAATACTTCTAAATTTGTTCAAAGAAAATCAAACATAATTTAATCATAATTTGTTCAATCTTTGTTGCTTCTTTCAATAGGACAACGAGCTTTTTATTTAGATTAAGCTAATATAGATTACTATTATTCAAAATTATGAAAATTAAACTATATATACATTAGAATGATGATGTAAAAAAAAAAAAAATTATGGGAACAAAGAACTTATTGTGATGCCCCGCGGACCAATTTATGATGTCCCCGACTCTCAATGGTTGCCTGATGCAGGCCATGTGGATTTGCCAAGGTCTTCTTTAGCCCACCAAATCTCACGATTGAATATAAAATTGAATCTATATTAGATCTCACCTAAATCACTTCATCCATCCTCCTGAGAAGAAGTTTAGTTTTATTTTCAAAAACTTATGTGATAATATTATAACAAGTGGCCTCCAAGGGCCTTGCAACTCATTTACATTTCATGCTCTTTTTCATGAGGAAAACAAGATTTGAATCCATTCTTTCTATTGCTGTAACTATTGAATTATAAAAACCAAAACCAAATCATTAGAACATTTCAAAAAATGGTCAAAGTTCTCATTAATATCTATAATCTATATGAAAAATAGTAATTTTTTAGATAAAATTATTATTATTAGATATAAAACTGAAGATGTTTGACATTTGGACTTTACACGTCAATATTTTAACTTTTTTAATTAAATTTAAATTCTATCATATATTTAAACTCTCTATTAAAATATTGTCACTTATACTTTATCTAAATTTTAGAATAAATAATTTTATACACAAATTCAATCATAATAAATATCCATTAATACACATGGGATTTTTCTCGGTAATAATCCAATGTGTGTGGAACAATGGGACTGCACATGCTCAAGGGAATAGTCAGATACTCGAAAAGGTTTAGATACCTTTATTTATGTAAAAAAAAATTATCTATTAATAATTTCATATAAAAACATTTATTAATAACTACCATAATTATCAAATTTTATATTTAATATTTCATATACAAACACAATCAAAATAAATATCTATTAATAACTATCATAATAATCATATTTCATATTTATACAAAATAAAAGAGAAAGAGAGAAAACCCAATTTTTATAAATAAAATCATTTTCTTTTAATTTTTATGTGCATTACACCAGTTGTTAACTAGTATTATATATCATAGATTTCAACTATAACTTTGTTTGGTTATTAAAAAAAAAAAAGCTCTGTTTTATATTAAAATTTTAAACACAAATTTTTATAAATCATAATAATATATAATAGCATTTCTGAATTCGTTTAAAGTATCGCTTGTCTATCTACATTTTTAAGGAAATTATGATTTTTTTTTTTAAATGGTCTCTCGCTTCTTCTTTTTTAATAGAGACTTATAGTTTTAAGAAGAAAATTAAATCTTAAAAAAAAAAATATATATATATATATATATATATGTGTGTATACCGGATGCTTCAACCACTCTTGGAGCATAAATATTTAGTTTTATCTTCAAAAATTTTAAAAAGAGAAGGATAGATCCATTATGGTGCTTATCCTTTTTTTTTATCTTTTTTTTTTTTTTTTTTTTGGAGAAACCAGACCCCAAATACGAGCTGGGCTTTTATTGAAACAAGGAAAAAACATCAAGAAACATCACCCAAAACCAGAGGGGCAATGTCCTCAAGACAATCCTCTAACCAAACTTGTAAATCAAACCCTACTTTAGCACGTTTGGCCAAGGCATCTGCTACTTTATTACATGACCGAGGAACAAAACAAAATCAAAGAAAGATAAAAGAGAAGCTTGGGCTAGAATGTCATCGACTATGTGACCATATAAGGACTGGTTGGCCGATCCATTAGAAATAGCATTGATGATTACTGCTGCATCACCTTCAAATACCACTCCGTGTAGCCCAATTTCAATAGCTCTCTTACAAGCTAGAGCTTCAACCATTGCCACGGAATGGGGGAGTGGGACTCGCGCTGACAGAGTGCCTATGACCGCACCATTGGTGTCTCGAATTATCACGCCCAAACCAGCTGAGTCAGTGCTTTTGAATAGAGCTCCGTTGGAGTTGGCTTTGTACTGTGGCTGTGCTGGGGCAGACCATTTATGCTGGACTGGGTTCCGGACAATGACTGGTGCAACATCGTGAGCCTCAAGGAAGTCTTGCAATATTCTGGCAGCTTCAGAGAAGACCTGATTCAATGGCCGAGTCGGGCGGTGAAAATGAATTGAGTTTCTTCTATTCCAGAGCAACCAAGCTGAGATAGCAAAGATCTCCACCCTATAATCGTCCCGGACCTGCAAAAAACTTAAGAAAAGGTTAGAAAAATCCCCCGGGGAGTGAGGGATTGAGTGTTGCACCCAGCTAAGAGTACTCCACAGGTTTGCCTCCTCCGGGCAGCCCCACACAACATGCAAAATATCTTCAGTTTGGGTCTGGCAAGTGTTGCAACAAGCAGAGAGGGTTATGTGTCGACGAAACAAGTTGCCCATTGTTAGGAGTGAGTTATTGCAAGCTCGCCAAGTAAAGTGCTTCACCTTGTTTGGGGTTCGTAGCATCCAAACACCTCTCCAAAGATGTCTCTGGGGGTGTGGATTTAAGCTACCTGGGCTGCTGGCTGAAGCTTCATTAACCAGCAGCTTGTAAGCGCTTCGAGTTGAGAAAATACTCGAAGGCGTTTTGGACCATATAGGGCTATCTTGAGGCAGTCTGGTACTAAGAGGGATGCTCATGATTTTCTTTGCTTCATGTGGCAGAAAATTTTGTCTAATTTCAGCCTCCTTCCATGTTCCATTCTCCTCATCAATAAAAATACTAACCTTTGCATCAGGGGGGATAAAAGGGAGAGGGGAACTAACCGAACGGTACACTTGGTCTGGGAGCCACTTATCCTCCTTTAAACTCACTGTTTTACCATCACCTATCCGCCAAACCATGCCTTTCCGCACCACATCCCTTGCACTTAAATACTCTTCCATGCATACGACCCATTAGCCAAGGGATTAGCTTCAAGAATGGAGCAATCCGGGAAAAAGCAAGCTCTAAAAACTCTATGACAAAGTGATTCCAGATTTTTCAACATACACCAAACTTGCTTGGCCAACAAAGCATCATTAAACTTCTTAATCTCCTTAAACCCCATGCCTCCACAATCTTTAGCTTGGCAAAGTCTTTCCCATTTTACCCAATGCACTTTCTTGCTATCACCATTGTAGCCCCACCAAAATTTGCGGATCATGACCTCAATTTCCTAAATTAATCCCTTGGGAAGTTTGAAACAACTCATAAAGTAGGTTGGAATGGCTTGGATTACAGATTTAATAAGAACCTCTCTACCCGCTTGAGATAGGAGTTTCTCCTTCCAACCTTGGATCTTCTTCCAAATTCTCTCCTTAATGTAGGTAAACCCTTGTCTCTTCGCTCTCCCCACAAACGCAGGTAACCCCAGATATCTCTCATATTGCCTGATGGCTGGAACACCCAACAGATGTTGAATTCTGACTTGGATATCATGGTGAGTATTAAAGCTAAAGAAAATGTTTGTCTTATCTCTGTTTATCTTTTGGCCCAAACCTCTCTCATAGACTAATAAAATATGAAGGATTACCTGGCACTCAGATTCTTTAGCACGGCAAAAAAGAACACTGTCATCAACAAAAAATAGATGAGAAACACGTGGCCCATTTCTGCAAATTGACACTCCCCTAATGGATCCATCAGATTCGGCTTTGTGGAGCAAACCTTATAGACCCATGGCACATAGCAAAAATAAATATGGAGACAACAGATCACCTTAACTCAACCCCCTACTAGGCTTGATAATTCTACTTGGCACCCTATTGAGCAGAACAGAGTATGACACAGTCTTGATGCAAGACATAATAGTGGCTACAAAGCTTCCAGAGAACCCCAAATACACCATTGCCCTTTCCAAGAAATCTCACTCCACTCTATCATAAGTTTTGCTCATATCAAGCTTTAGAACCATATACCCATCTTTTCCTTGGGTCTTCCGCTTCAAGAAATGGAGGGTCTCAAATGCAACCAACACATTATCAGTAATCAGCCTTCCAGAAAGAAAAGCACTCTGTGAATTAGATACTACATAGGGAAAAATCAGTTTCAAATGGTTAACCAACACTTTAGCAATGAGTTTGTAAACCACATTACAAAGACTTATAGGCCTAAAATCTGAAACTTTCTTGGGGTCTTTTATTTTGGGGATAAGTGCAATAAAGGTATAATTAATAGAATCTGGAATGGTGCCTGAATTTAAAGCTGTCAGAACTACCTCCGTCACATCTTTACCAACAATATGCCAAAAAGATTTGTAAAAAATAGGGGACATACCATCTGGGCCTGGGGCTGTGAGAGGGGCCATTTGGTGGAGAGCTTTGAGTACCTCTTCAACATTGTATGGTTTGTTCAAGCTATCATTCATCTCATCAGTGACTGTAGGGAGTAAGCCACTCAAAATCTCATCAAAGCCAGTTGGGTTCGAAGTGGTAAACATAGTATCAAAATAAAAGCTTGCCAATCTGCCCATTTGTTCTTCATCTTCGGTCCAAATGCCAAAATCATCTTCCAACCCCAAAATATAATTATGCTTATTTCATTGATTGACCCTACAATGAAAATATCAAATGTTGCGGTCTCCCTCCTTCAACCAATCACTATGAGAGTGCTGCTTCCACATTGCTTCCTCCTTAATCTTAAGCAAGTTAATTTCAGCCTGAAGCATTTCAATTTGGTCTGGATTGGTGCTGTACAGACCAGCCTCCTCGGCATGACTCAAATCCTTCAATTTCTTGGCCAAAGTATTTCTCACATGCCCAAAGGTAACCCGATTCCATGTACTAAGGTTTTCTTGACAGCTTGTGATCTTTTTTAACAAAATTCTAACCGGGTTAGAGTCATTTAAATCAGCCCATGATTGTTTCACTACATCCTCACAAGATTTATTTTTAAGCCACATTGCCTCAAACCGGAAAGGCCGCCCCTTTTTATAGAACCTTTTTTGCTCAGCATCTGAAATGAGTAGGATAGGTCTATGGTCTGAATGAAAACACTCTAAGTGATGAATGCGAGAAGTAGGAAACCTTAAAATCCAATCCACTATTGCCACCCCACGGTCTAATCTGATCCAAACATTATGGTCACCCGGTCTTCTATTGCACTAGGTAAAAGGGAAGCCATTAAAACCAAGATCTTTAAAAGCACAATAATCCAATGCATCCAGGAACCCTTGCATCTGTCTTTCAGGCCTGTCCAACCATCCCTGTTTCTTTTCAAGTTTAAGAATTTCATTAAAATCACCAATGCAAATCCAAGGTAAATTGTGTCTGTGACTCAAATCTCTAAGTAGATTCCAAGAATTTTCCCGACTGGCAGTTTCAGGCTCTCCATAGAAACCTGTGAAACGCCAGGCGTCATCCATTCCTTGATCCACCACCCCTTCAATGTGATTATTAGAAGAAGTGAGGACTTTCATTGCAAAATCCTCTTTCCACAACAAAGCCAGCCCCCCTCCCTTATTATGACATGGAACAACAACAAAAAATTTGTACTGCATTTTACGACTTATCCTCTCAATGACCTCCTTATCTACTTTGGTCTCCATGAGGAAAACCACTTTGGGATCTTTTTTGCCAACCAAGTCAACAAGTTCGGCTTCTGTCTGTGGGTTCCCAAGCCCACGACAGTTCTAGCTAAGGCAACTCATTGTGTCTGGTGGTGCTGGGAACCAGCCACCACCTGAACATTTTCTTTACACCCCTTACTTGCTGCACTAACCCTTTTCTTCTTTCTAACAGTCAAGTCCAAAGTTTCCAACTCTGGGCGCCTACTCTCTAAAATCTCCATATCTGAACTTGAATTAGTTTCTCCAACCTCACGCAATAGTCTTGACCATTTTTGCTTAGAGCTTTTCAAAGGCTCCGTGGCTGCCCTATTAGTTATGTCTGCTAGTGGGGACTGTTTTGCACTAAAAGAAAAAATATCATGCAACCCCTCACTATGTCCAACCCTTCCCTCCGTACACAAAGCTTTTTGCATGGGAATGGTATAAGGTCGCTGACCCACCAAGCTTGCTATGCTATTATTCAAATCAGCAGAATTTCCACCAATATCACTAAACTCATTGCCATGCAAGATATCAAAATTAGGAACAATCACACCTGATGGTTCGGCCTCCATAGACACTGCCTCAGTCCGAGAACTATTTTCCACAACCCCCTTGCCGAGATCTGAAACATGAGCACCTTGGCTGGACAAGTCTTTGGTAATTGGTTGTTTCCTCTCCATCGCAGGTCCCTTCTTCCACAGCGGTTTTCCACGGGAGCTTTCAGACTCAACCACCACTGTTTTTCTAGTGTGACGCACCGGGTCAGCACGAAGCCATTCCCCATACTGTTGCTGTTCTTTTTTCAAGCTTCCTTTCCCCCGAAGCCATACTTCACAGTCTCTCCCCTTGTGAGTAACCCCTCCCACACCAATAATAGAAATTGGGAAGCTGCTCGAACTTAAGCAAAGCCCATCCAACATGCTCTCCTTTTGACCACAGTTTACAGCATCGCGGAAAGGCCTTTGTAATGTCAATCGAAACCCGAATTCGCAAGAACTCACTCCCCTCACCATCATCCTCCGGATCAGCCACCTGCACTATAGACCTAATAGTGTTGCCCACTACTTCGCCCGTTGCTTGTGTGAGACACTGATCTGGGACGTTGTGGAGTTGCACCCAAAAAGTAACAGAATCGAATGGGAGCAAGGGAGCTGACTTAACATCCACAGCACGCCGGAAGACAACTATGCTTTTGTCGTAGGTGCTTATCTAATTTCACTTCTTTTATTTAAAAATAAAAAAAAAGTAAACAAACTTTACACTTTTTTCTAGTAATAATTATCTCATTAGGGGTAGAATTTTTCTTCCAACTGACGTGGGAGAAAGTTATTTCAACCCACTACTTCGCAAAATGTTACGCATATATTTTAACACATATTTTTCGACTAAGATAAAATGTTATGCATATAATATTTTCACAATAATTTAAATTAAAAAAAAATTGTATAATAAATTGTTATCGGTTCTAATTTGAACACATTATTAAAATTATTTTTTTACCCACCAATAATAACTGATAATAATTTAGAGTATGTTTGGTAACTGTTTTTTTCCTTTATTTTCTATTTTCAAAAACAATTTTCTATTTTTGAGGCTAAAAAACTTATTTGGCAACCCAAAATGGAAAGAAAACAAAAACCGTTCTCAAAACTCAATTTGTGAAGGAAACTGAAAACGTGCAAAATGCTGTTTTTAGTTTCTAATTTTCAAAAATCAATGAAAATATGCATTTAACATAAAGAATATGTCTCATTTAATGAGTTGGCATTAGAGTTCAAATTCTAGTAACAACATATTTTAGTATTTTCTATTTTTTTCTTTAAAAAACTATTTTTTTTAATTTCAACTAACCAAACATGTTTTTGATTTCAAAAATATAAGAAAATTGTTTTTTCTTTATATTCCCCAAAACAAGTTTTTGAAAATAGAAAACAAAAACTGTTACCAAACATAACCTTAGTGTTCGTTTGGATAGCTTATTTTTTGCCAACTTATTTTACTATTCAGTTTATTTTTGTTACTATTTATGAGCCTTACTACACTTTTTGGTACTATTCATGAGTCTCACTGTACTATTTCAACTAACTTTTATCTTTATCTTCAATACTTTTAGCAAAAAGTTTTCAGTTTCAGCAAAATAAGCGGATTCCAAACAGACTCTTAGTATGCATTTGGTATGGATTATTTTTGCCAACTTATTTTATTATTCAGTTTATTTTTGCTACTATTCATAGGTCCCACTGCATTTTTTGGTATTTTTCTTGGGTTTCACTGTACTATTTCAGTTAACTTTTATTTTTATGTACAATACTTTCAGCAAAAAAATTTCAATTTTAGCAAAATAAGCGGATCTTAAATGGACACTTACTATTTAAAATTTTTTGTAGAATTATCGTGAAAATATTTTTTCTTTAAATTATATCACATTTAGTAAGTGTGCGTTTTTTTAGAAACAGGTGGTGGGGCTTTTAATAAATAACAAAGTGTCCTGAGTCATAACTCATGAACAACCAGAGCTTTTCACTATATTGGCCATTTGAATTGTCCTTCGCTTTCTTTCTTTTTCTTTTTTTCTTTTTTAACAGTATAAATGATAAAGCATTAATCTTTTTTTAATTGATAGTTATAATAAAGGAGGAGGACAAGATTCTTGACAATAAGCCGGTAATGCATTAAATTAGTGTGTAACAATCTATTATAAAATGGGTTTGGTTTATCTCCGTCACATTTTTAACTAGACGTTTTTTTGTTTTAAATATACAATGGTAAGTGGTAGCGAGTTTTAATTCCGACATTTTATTTAGTTAGTAGGTAATATAACAATTTTTCATTAAAACAAAAAAAAAATTATTTTTAAAAAGTATTAAAAGTAAGTTAAACCCTTCTAAAATAACTCAACCTTGCAAAATTCTCAAACACGGGCGACGAGTCATCAAAAACAACAAAAATAGGTGTCAGAACTTTGAAGATTCCCAAGTTTAGTTTGAGTATCTAATTGGTTTTGCGGTAGACATAATCAATCTTCTTGTTCGAAGGTTTTTTGTCAAGACTATTCTTCAAAAGCTGAACAACAATTCTTGCATCAAGTTCTACAAGAATACTAGTAATAAGTAATAACAAGCTTCGAGACTAAATAAATCTTTAGCAAATTACATATTACCTCGCTACAATTTGGGTCTCTCTTAGTCTCAAAGCAATATGTAATTTCCTAAAGATTTTTTAAAAACCAATATTAGCCAATAACACATACAATACACGAGAATTAAAATAAAAAAAAAATACATGGATTTTTTTTTTCTTTTATTTTTTTGTTTAAATATGAAAAATGAAAATTATGGTAATAATTAACAAGTTCTTATTATGATAGTATTTGTATATAGAATTATCAATTCCATCATTTAAAGAAATATATAAAGTGGAAATATTATAATAAAGAATGTAACCGTGTAAGGCAGAAACCTTTTATTGTGGGTTCTTCGGATGTACTGATTTATAGCCTTTGGCTTTTACACAGCATCCTTAGAGTCCCACATCGAAAGAATCTTCCCCCACTTTTTGCCTTATAAGCTGTGAAGCGAAGGAGTAGTGTACCATCAGTTATCCCACATCGAAAGAATATTCCCCCACTTTCTGCCTTATAAGCTGTGAAGCGAAGGAGTAGTGTACCATCAGTTATTAATAACTGATGGTACACTACTCCTTCGCTTCACAGCTTATAAGGCAAAAAGTGGGGGAAGATTCTTTCGATGTGGGACTCTAATAACTAATAGTACATTACTCCTTCGCTGTCATGCCTCCAAATTAGGCATAATATGATAATATTATGATTTTAACATAATACGATTTTTACCCTCTTTTATTTTATTTTTTCTAAATATGAAATTTTAAAAATTACAAGTATTATTAATAGACATTTATTATGATTAAAATTGTATATTGAACTATATATTTTAGAATTAGGCATTTATTATAGATATTAAATTCTATAAAAACATAAATAGATCTTATCACACAGGATAATATCTCAATAAATATCATATTTAAGGTTTTAAGCAAAATCCTAATATAATGTTATTAGATGTGGTAGAATGCATTGAGTTTTAAGTAAAATGTTAATGTGATACCCAATTGTAGACACTCAATTTTGCACCCATAATTTAATCAAGAAGAATGACTTGAATGACCATCCATGTACCACAAATTGCATCACATGCATCAATTGGTTCTTGCATTACATGCATCAACTTGTCTTTGCATTACATGCATTAATTCATTCATTACATATCATAAAAATGATCTTGAGGTTCTAACGGTCGCAACGGTGTTTCCGGTTTTCAAATCGAGCCATCGGATCGAAAGATATCGCATGATCAAGTTTGCACGGTCAACATGCATTATGTCTAGGTAAGGTCGACCACACATGATTAGTTTAAATTAATTCTGATTAGTTAAGCCATTAAAATTAATTAAATAATTTTGTGATTAGTTAATAATTAGTATTTCAAATAGGATTGCATGCATAGGAATAAAAGGGATGATTGGATAACAATAAAATTGTGGATAATCTGAATTTTACCAAGATTTATTTTAGGGTATTTATCTACAAGATAATGATAAGAATCACCTTATTCCTATCCAAATAAGAAGAAACATGGGATTTGAAAGAAGAATAGAACAGAGAGAGATTAGAGAGAAAAGAGATAGGGATTAAGAAAAAGGAAAGACATAGGAATTTGCATTAGTTTTCTAATTAATGCCCATATTTAGAACCTACATTCCTTTATACCTGAGCCTAACAGAATTGGGATACATTGGCATTTCCTATAACTGCTACTAACTAACTAACTAACCACCCCATCCCTCAATAGCTGTAACTAACAAAATAATACCAATTACAACTATCCCTTAACTAACTACACAATGACTTAAACCCATATACATGGTAGCAACAACCTCTAATCCAAGTGCAGCAATCCTTGGCCACATCAGCACTCCACGCACCAGCCATCAACACTCCACACACCAGTCTTCAGCACCCCACGCACCAATAACACCCAATACACCAGAGCACTCCTATCATATAATTGTTCTTAAATAGCCTGAATTATCCAAAAAAGACGTAAAAAATCATAAACAAAAGATTAAAACGCGTCTAGGTACAAGGATTGGCCAAAAAACCCTATGAGAGGAGTCCAAACGGCACCTGAACACGAAAGAGTGTTCGAAGTCCAAAGGGCAATTCGGCACTTTTGGAGTGCTGAACGGCACTCTAAAAGGGCTGAATTTTCTCCTTATGGGTTTTGGCCCAACGGCCTTTGGGTGATGATAAGGCACACCCTTTTCGATCTTTTCGCAAAAGGATGCGTCCGGATTCAAACCCTAATCGTCCATGCCTATTTTTTAGAGTCTTCTGGCCACTATAAATAGAGACTGAACCTCATAATTCAGGACCTTTTTTTTTTACCCTCTGAGAGGCACACATTTTGAGGCTCTCAAATTGCTGTTATTTGTTGATCCTCTCTGAGATTTGCTGCTTACATTAGGGTTTTTAGGTTTCAAAGATAACTTAATAAGTTTCTTTGAACCCTAAAACATCCTCTCAAGAACAAGGAGTGCTCATGCAAGAGGTTGTTTTCAATCGCCCTCTCTTTTTTATGCTATCTTTTTATGGTGATGAATGTTTTATCCATAGCATGAATTGTTAATTGTTGTTTTGTTTAAAGCATGATTGTTTTTTTATGTGATAATCTCTTTCTTGAATGTCAATAATCTGCATGTGAGCAATTCTTTTTCTTAAAATAAAACAGATCTACATCTTTATTAGATGTAGATCTGGATTTTTCTTGAAATAAAACAGATCTACATCATTATTAGATGTAGATCTTATTTTTTCTCAATACAAAAACTGATTTGTATCTTTCTTAGATACAGATCTGATTTTTCTTTAATACATGCAGATTTGAAATAAAGAAAAAGATTAAACATGATTGTGTTTGTGTTTGTTTTCTTTAATTCATGTTGCATAAATTTAGATTATGAGTGAAACTCTCTTCTTAAAAAATCATTTTCATTTTTTTTTAACATATACAAACCAGATATGATTTTTCTGTTATCAAAAAACATTTTTTTTTTTATTATCTCAAAACAGATCTGATATTTTATAAATCCAAAAACCATTTTTTTAGTTCTTAAAAAACAGATCTGATACTTTTTTCAAACCAAAAGACTTTATTTTATGTAATAAAAACATATCTGAATTTTTATCTCCAAAAACCACCTTTTTCTACATACTACAAAACAGATCTGGTATTTTGACAAATCAAAATCAAATTTTTTAACCAATCAAAACAGATCTGAATTTTTTTAAAACAAAAGAAGAGAATTCATTCATAAATAAATTTGTGTGATTTAATTTTAGTGTTACACGTTCAACATATCATTCATGATATACATAAAAAAGTACATTGGTCACAAGAGTCTAGAAGACCAGACTCTGTCTGGGCAGAATAGGTGCCTAACACCTTCTCATTCCGTAATCTAGCCTCCAGATTTAGGTCATTGGTTAAGTAGATCTAGCATTGTCTTTATTTTTTTTGGTAGATTGTAACTAGGACCCAAAGCTATGTAATTTTAAAGTTTTTCAAGATATGTAATTTCTTTTATTCAATCAATGAAGAGAACAATTCAGTCATGTATTTGTATATATTAGTATTTTTTTTGTATAAAAAATAAGTGGCGACTCCTAACCACTTACTAAAAAAGAGAAGTGCCCTAAAAGGAACTTGAATATCTTTTTTGAGGGACGCTTTTATCGAGGTCTTTCACACCAATTAAAGAACATTTTTATGGGGAAAAAAAACCAATTCATGTTTGACAGCTTTTTTTATTTTCATTAAAAGTGATGTCAAAACTTTACTAAAATAGATTGTTAACTAATGCACTAAGGGCACTCGTTAGCATTTTCCTTTAAAGGAATATGATACAAGTTAATGATACGTAAAATTGTGAGGTCTCAAAAACTTAAATGTTACAATATTTTCAAGTCAACAAAAGTCAAATGACATCAGTTTCATCTATTTATTTCTACTCCATGAATTCTTTGATTAAGTATTTACTCGTGTTACTACCGTGCACTCTTGACATGATGGTCACTCTACAATTACAAAGTTTCTTATGGGGTGGGGGGTAAGGACTAAAGTTCAAGTTTCAAAGATGGAACTTAACACACATATACACAAATTAAGCTAAAGTAGAATTTTTATCTTATATATATATATATATATATATAAAATGTATTTACTCGTGTTCACATCATTCCTCTTACAGGGAAATCTTAATTTTTTTTTTGTTTTTTTGTTTTTTTTTGTCCTTATAGATAAATCTTACGTGTTTTGGTTTTATTTTGCTCCCTTATAAAAACTGATGTAAAAGTAAAATGACAAAGAACAAAAAATAGATTGCAAACAAGATGATAGAATAGGTGTGTGATAGGAAGAATAAAAAAATAAAAAATTATACAATTATGGAACAAGTTAGGAGAAATTATTCACTCTTATTGGAGAAGTCCTCTTTACTCTCACAATAGGTATGGACCCTACTATGGTTCTCACGCTGGAGCCCTATGAGAGAATGAGAACTCCTCCTTTGGGACTAAATAATTTTTCATAAGTTGGAGTCATATTTAATGTAACTCTTTATTAATTGGTACAACATTCAATAACTTCTTATGAAATTAATATTTTTGAAATTCCACAATTGAATCACATTACATGTTCTTATTTTTCATTACAAGAATGCCAAATTGTGTTTTATTGGTTGGTATCATAAAATCATATTCTGTGTATAATTTCAAGATAAAAAAAAATTTTGAAAGAAAATTTAAATATTTTATTGATTGAATAACAGTTTGTCTTTTATCATCATGAAATTTTGTAAGTGTTAAGAGTATAAGGGGAAAAATAAAAAATAAAATTGGATTTGTTAATATTATGCCACATAATAACTTTTTATTAAAATTATATATTTTTTATAGTTGGATTACATATTTACATTATTCTTAACCCGCATACTAAATTTTGCATTAGTTATATATTTAGATGTTATTTATTATTCAAAAATCTTGAAACTTTGTAAACATGAAGTGCATAAACAACATAATTAGAAAACATAACCTAGCAATGGAATTATCAAAATAGACATTAAATTTTAAAATTATCGAGTAGTGTAACAATACCAAAATGAAAATGTGTAATTAAACATAAACTAGTTTCCAAGTTACCCAATCGACCAATCCTAGGGTGTTTATGTTCTTTTCTTATTATTTGATAAAAATAATGTTAGAGATACAAATTATTTTATAAAATAAATTTTTTATAAATTGCTGATGTGGTGAGTATTGGTAAATGAAAAAGTAATGTTAATGATGGGCCTAAATGAAAATCAATAAGAGATTGACCATATCAACATTTTGTAAAAAAATGTTGTAAAATAGTTTGAAAATATAGCATTAGTCATTTGATAAAGGATAAGATGAAGGAAATTTTTTTTATATTAAATTACTATTGTACCATAGGCGTTGATTAAAAAATTATTATATATGAATAATTGATCGAATTTCATAATTTGTTTCTCACCAGTTTTCCCCTCATCACTTTTCCTCCCATAATTGGAGACATGGAATTATTAAACCAAATTGCCTCACCTTTCCTTCCACTTTTTAATTATATATTTTTATTTACCAATGAAGAGAAAATTTGAATCTCTTTTTCTTTTTTACCTTTTTGCTTTTATTTTACTTTTACTTTTGTCCCTACCAAATGGATAATGAATTTCATCCGGTGAGAGGGATGGATTTTTTTATTTATTTTTATTATATATAAAATGTTCATGTGATAACTTATTTTTATTATTTTATTTTCTTATAAAATAAGTTAGACAAAAATATATTTATACTTTAAAAAAATGAAAATTTTAAAAGTTGTACAGTTGTACATATTTTTCAAATAAGTTAAAGAGTAAACCTTTTGATCTTCAAGCTTGGGATTGTTTTCAATTTGGTCATTTAAGTTTGAGATTTACAAAATAAAATTTATTCACTAAATTTTATTTTATTTTTAAAATGGGAATTTCGTCTATCTTCATAACTAATTTGGCCTTTTAAGTGCCAATTAATAAGTCATATTAGCACGTATTAGTAGCTTGTAATTGTATTAATGTTTGAACAAAACCAAAACCATGGCAATCTCTTCAGAGACTCTCACTCATCAAACCATACCATACCATTACTAGCTTAGCTAGTGTTACTCTTTTTTTTTTTTCCTTCTTGTCACACTTCCCCTCACTTTATCAAATTTCTTATATCTTATACTAGTCTCATCACACGCGCAAATTTGCGCATGTGATGAGGTTTTTTTTTTTTTTGTCTAGTGTCATAATTTTCTTTAAAAAAAAATTTATTGGATAAGTTTGTTTTGAAAACATGGATAAGTAGAAGAGTGTCCTATTTTGTAAACATTTTAAGTGGAGTTTGAGATATATTTTTACCGGGTTGTACTCAAGTTTTTTCCCTGTTAAACATAAGTTTTAGGAGTATTTCTGAACCACATAAAAGTCTAGTCCAAATAAAGGAATCATCTTATAAATAGTATAGATAAATGATATATCAAACCCACGTCATCAAACTCCTCATTATGTAATCTCCAAGGACTCTTCTACATCTTCAATGACAGTAATGTTTGTTCATTTAGACCCCTTAAATCAGATTGTTTAACATAATTAATAAACCAAGTAGATTATTAGGTTTATTATTCAGATCTAGGTTAAACAAGCATATATCATATCATGCACAAAAGTGAAAAAGTAAATAACACCACGATATGATGACCTAGGAAAACCGATGAAACGAACCGTATCAAGGTAAAAACCTGAGGATGATTTGACCTAACTATTCTCAAGGTAAAGTAAATCCACTATAAGAGAATTGAAGTTTTTATAATAAGATTTAACCCTAAATCTATTGCTATTTCATGTAGTAACTTACTGACACGACCACGTGCAAACTCCGAATCCACAGACTCCTTCTCTCCTTGGATTTATTGCAACACAAGTACCCATGCTTGTGACTTTGAGATCCCACTCAAAGGTTTTAGATCACCATCAGTAGTTGATCTTGTAGCAGCAACTTCAGATCTACCAGATCTAATGATATGAGAATGATTTTCGGCAGTGACTTTGATAGAGGAAGGCACAATACCTTTTAGATCTCACAAGTGCACCTCCAAAGTCTTTGCAAAACGTGCCTTAGGGTTTCCTTTATATACTATGTGAAATAGATCTGAAACCCTAATCACATAATGGGACAATGGGCTATTGGGCTTAATTAAAATTCTACAAAATCTGATTTTTTACGATTTTTGATCAATCAGATCTAATTTTCGATCGGTCGGATTTCACAGAATTTGAACTCTCCTTTATGCAGCTTGAATGTTCTTGTATTTTAACTTGTATCACCTTGAGCATTGTCTAATCAAACCTATAGATCTAGGAATCTATATCTAGACAAATTTGTGCTCACGGTTTACTAATTGCTCTAAACTTTAGAACCTAACAAGTAATGTTTCACATGGTTTCCAATTCACATGACTACTGATAGATTCTTAGCTTGTTGGTCAATGCAATAAACTTCTATATGTTCTTAGTAAATTTCTCTAACCTTTTGTTCTTATTGGTTATTAGTTTTTTTTGTGTGTGTGTAACAAAAGCACATTTAATTTGAGGTTTTATGCTTGTTTGAGTTATGACTTGATTTTTTTTGGTTGAAAATTTGTGGAAATGCTTGTATAGAGGGGAGATTTTAAGTTTCAAGGTTTCAGACTTAAATAGGAGGTGAGATGATTCCCATGTGCGATGGAGGCATCATAATGAAAGAAGAAGATGGTGAAGGTGAAAAAGGAGCAATTCACAACAACAAAAACAAAGAGTTTGAAAAGTGTGAGTTTTGATGATTGAATTTGAGACTTTAAAGCAAGGGAGTTAATTTTGTATCGAGGGTCGTTTCAATTTGGCCGTGGGATTAAATATTTCGGAACCAGTTAATACATGTGTACCATTTCAAGGTACCACTATATATATACCAACTAAAACACTTCAAAAATCCTTAGTATAGGTCGGTACCGATTCTGGTTGAATGGCTTATATACCTTAGTATGACCACTATTGGTATAATATTGACCACCTTGCTTTGAAGGGTGGAATTTGTGAAATTGAGAATAGTGAATTTGTGTTGCTTGAAGAGAAGTTACAAAAGAATGAGGTAGCAATATATGAGGAAAGAAGTGAATAGGAAAGAAATATCTATATATATAGTCCGTTTGGATACAGCTTATTTTGCTGAAAACTGAAAATACTATAGCAAAATAATTTTTAAATGTATAAATAGTACTGTGAGACTCATTTTTAATATTTTTTTTCTGAATAAAGTGGTTATGGGTCTTGTGAACAGTGCACAGTGTCTCCTGCACAGTGTAATTCGCATGCATAAACAGTATGAGTTAGTGCTCATAAGCTTAAATGCACTGTTCATGTCTCATAAACAGTACAAGAAGCGCTGAAAAAAAAAAAAAAAAAAAAAAAAACGCAAACGCAAACGCGACATCCGTATCCAAACCGCACCATAATCTGATTCGCTGAAAGATGCCCCCAATTGGAACCTGCATAAGAAGACAAGAGAAGACTACCTTCTGTGTCTACTCACCAAAAAGCATTATAAAAAAGAGTACCTTCTGTTCGGTGAATCTTACCATTCTACACACCAATCAAAGCCCTCCGTACAGCTCCATGCTAGTGCTACACAACTTTCACGTTGTTTATTTTAGGACTTAAAAAATTTTGGGTCGTACCCTGCTACTCTATTAGTAGTAATAAGACCGGTTAGTTAAAGCATTTTAGCAACATATTTTTAGTTTTTAAGCATTATAAGTATTTTTATACATTTTTTTATTCATACGTATTTCACAAAAATATAAACAATATTACTCAAATTACTCTATTAAACGGGCTTTAAATCTTTCAATAAATATGCATAAACAATATTTTCCATATCTTTTTTTTTTTAATTCATAACCTGGTCTGTTATTGGTACATAATATTTTTCTTAAAATTATTGATTTAATTTGTAATATTTAGCATTAAATATAAAGGTAGTGTTAATTATGAATCAAGATAAATCATAAATTAGAAAATTTAATGACTTATGAGAAAAGAAAGTTGTAAAGTGAAGAGTATTGTGTTAAGTAAGATCGATTTAGTCTCTATCCTATCCACCTAATTTATTTATAAATAATTGTCCTGAAAAGCTACCGATTGGAATTAAAATAATTTATTTTCACTTGATTTATTACTGAGTATTGACTCGACTCTTTTTTAATTATTATTATACGTCTATTTGTCCGCCTCAAACGCAACGCAAGACTTATTATTGAAGTTTTTTTTTTTTCTAAATTTATAAAAACTTAGTATTGAAGTTTTATCCTAGAAAACGTGGGGTCCAGGGGTCCATAGCAGTTGTAGATTCCATGACAAGCTAGCTAAACCTTGGCTTACAAGGAAATAGTCACATCAATTCTGTCAAAGCCAAACAAACATTGATGCTATCTCTCATGCCAGATCGAGGTCATTAAAGCCGGTTTTGGTAGAAAAATTTGAATAATGTTGTTTGAGTGTTTTGATATACGTATGGATGAAAATGTACGTTGAAATGTATGTAAAGTTGTTTAAAATGTAAAAATGTGTGTTAAACCCACACAACCAAACAGGACCTAAGCAACATATTAGATATTGAACATGATACAATAGCATTGAATGGTTAAGAATTAGAGTGGGAGAACGTAACTTTCAATTTAAATGAAAAAAAGAGTTAAAAAGTAGTTGTGATAAATTTTTTTTTTTTTGTGAGAAAAGAAAAGGGTAATTATATAGTGCAATTGCATTGGATCCCAATCCTCACTCTACCATAAACCATATACTTTCTTTTTTTTTTTTTTTGATAAAAACCATATAATCAGCTTCTCTTCATTCCCTTTCTGTAAATCATTTATTATTAGAATCCAAATTACTTTTCTCATTTGGTTACAATAATTGCATAAGGATTTATAGGAGTAATTTTTACATAAATTTCATACACAGCTTTAAAACACATATAACATACAATGATATAAGCTTGGATCATTCACACTTAGCTCATGTAAAAATATTTGTCTATTTTTAAAAAAGAACTTCAAAAAAAAAAAATTTACATACTCGCTTTTCAAAACACTTTACATCAGATTACTATTTTACACTATATTTCATTAAAATATTTAATTTTATTGATTTTTTAAAATTGTTTATTTTTCATTACACACAACTAGTGGCGGAGCTAATATTTTAGTTTAGGGAGCAAAATTAAAAAGAATAGCTATAGTTACATATTATGCGAATGAAACACATAGCTGAAATCGTGTTCAAGATTTTCAATTATAATTGCAAAAACGTCAAAACAAACATTGGCTATAAATGACTTTGGTTGCTTAGAACTAACAAAAGTTACAAAACACCTTTGAAAATGATGCGACTTTAAGCACATCTTAAAAGCTAGTAAGGATTTCCTCTAGACACTTTAAATTCAAAAGTTTAGAGAGCTAAGGGAGCTAGCATGAAACTCCCGTGTTTCATGACTTTAAAACAAAATGTATTTCCCAACTTTTGAAACTCTGCAGCAATAGCAACTTGTTGAGTCATAAAACCCATGGATTAGCTAGTTGAGATTCCCTCAAAAATATTGATTTTCAATTAATGTAAAACACCAGAAGTGCCATAAGACTTCTAATAATAATCAGAAAAAAAAAAAAAAAAACTATTGTGAGTCCATAATTAAGTTATTAGTTTTTTTTTTTTTTTTCTTTCAAATAATATGTAAAACTTATTTTTTCTTATCAAAAGAAATTGTGATACTTATCTCTTGACTCTTGGTTAAAAAGAGCAAACTAATCTAAAAATCTGGTTAGCGCGGGGGGGGGGGGGGGGAATAAGCGTTAGGTTGCATTAAAAGAGTTTGGGGGAAGGTCGGGAGGGCATTTGCCCCTGACAACAACCACCATTCAATCTCTTCCTTTGTCCTCGGAATATGTAAAGTAAGAATAAAAAACTATACGCAAAGTGTCAGAATAAGTTTACACAATTACTATAGTATCTTTGCAAATTTACACATTTGTAACTTAACTGATGTGAGTGATTTTGGAAGTTAAATATGTAAAATTATATTGATACGTTTTTCTATTTTGCATTAACTAATGCAAATGTTCTTATCTATCATTATTACTTTTCTTTGGTAGCAGATGCTAACATTGTCCTTTAAAAAATGACAATGGGTACTTTCATAGTCTGCAAAAGCTTCGCAATCTAGTAGTGCTAAAAAATGACGAATGATTTATATATTTCTTTGATTAAAAAAAGAAAAAATTGCTTATTTATGTTTTTGATTCTATCGTGCAAAGCTATTCTGATATCAGCTTTGCATTAGCAATAAGAAAATGCTATACTTAAATTGATTATTACGGACAAATGGTTCATACTCTCGTTAATTTTTGCTAAGATAATTTTTTTTTTTTTTAGACAGTTTTAATTTATAACGTTTACTTCTGATAATAGCTTTTTATCATTAAACCAAGACACCAATCAGTTTTTGATGTAGGCAAGGATTGAACCTAAATTTCTTATTTAACTGTCAAAGACTTTACTAGTAGAGTTAACTGGCACCCACTTGCTAAGATAATTTGAGAACTAGAAAAAATGAGGGTGAAACCATAACTGCAAAGTTTCAAATCTACTCTAAAAGGAAGGAATATTATATTATCTACTGGCCACTTAAAAACGTCTCCAATAAATGCTATATGATGTGTAAATAACAGGCCATGCTTTTGTGTTTATCAAGATCATTAAAAGAGAAGAAGCAAGCAAATAAAAAAAATGTGTATAAGAAAAGAAAAAGTCTGTTATCTTTTAACCACACTTTTACAATAAAAGATTAGAAGATACGCACCTAATGAGAATTTTAAGCAAGAACGCATTTCTTATAATGGTAATTGGAACTTTGTATCTAGCACTACAAGTCATGAGTGTGACATGTTCTCTACCACTAGAATAGAATCAATAGATAAGCTAGAGTTGTCAACTTAAATCACACACCAGTAGACTGGACCTTCCTATGTCTCAGATGAACCACCCAGCAGTCTGTCATCGCTCAAATTGCCATTTTCTCCAATAATGCCATTCCCATTTATATGACCATTGTTTTCCAAACCATAGATATGCCCCATTTTCTCACGTTTGGTCTCCAAATACCTCTTGTTCTCCGTAGTTATTGGTGTCAACAATGGGACCCTGCCTGCAATTGCTAAACCATAACCTTTAAGACCAATGTACTTGGCAGGATTGTTTGTCATTAGCCTCATTGTCCGGACACCTATATCGCGAAGTATCTGCAATAAATTGGATTGAATATTCAGCTACTTAAGATGCACTGCCGACCAAAAGAAAAAGAAAAACAAGTGGTAGATAAAGGAAGGCCAAGAAGGAACACAGAAAGTCCATATATGCCGAGCATAACATCAACGTAAGTTGTGTAACTAATGAATAACCTAAAAAAATTGAAGGAGAATTATATTCCACCTAAAAGTTTTGATTAAAAAGCATGGTTGACTCCAAAGTCCAAATATTTAAATGAAAGGATGCATGGAAGAGAAACTACTTAACCGAGTGAAATCCTTATCTCATATAGGAAAGGAACTCTAGTGTTACAATAATAAAAAGAGAAAGAAACATGCGCATGCATCAATGCATACATATTTTAATTGTTTTATTAAAATATGGTCTCATCCAATATTTTAATACCCCAATATCCAATGATTAATATAAAAATGAAATGGTGGCCATTTTTTAGTGAAGTAAGCCATTGAATGGCCACAATCACCAATGAGATGGTTCATGAATGAGATCCATTCAGATAAGCAACACAAAGCGCACACTGGAAATATGGGCATGAATGAGATCTAATTAAGTGGTGAAGAGACACTTCTCAAAAAAATAAGTGTTGAAGAGACAATACCTGTGCACCAAGGCCATATTCCCGAGAATCAACGGGCAACCCCAACTCCTCATTTGCTTCAACTGTATCACGCCCATCATCCTGAAGGTTGTAAGCACGAAGCTTGTGGCCAAGACCAATTCCTCTACCTTCATGTCCACGGAGATACACCAATACACCCCTACCTGTTGCCTCAATTTGCTTCATTGCTAGTGCTAACTGGTTTCCACAGTCACATCTGGCTGATCCAAATATGTCTCCAGTGAGACACTCGGAATGTACTCTCACGAGAATATCTTGCCCATCCCCAATCTCGCCCTGTATATATTAAGACCTTTTATTACTCTTGGGAGTGAATGAAGGTGAAACAATGATTTTTTCCTCTCATTTGTAAGCCAAACTACAATTTCCCCTAGTTGTGAACTTGTGATTTTCATCCATGTATTGACTAGATCACAAAAAATAATAATAACAAAATCCACAACCAAGCCTTAATCCCAGAATTTTGGAGGTGGTTACATATAAAAAAGAAAATAAATAAAAAATGAAAGAAAAAGACGTATAGCTGAGTTTTTTATTGATAAATGTAGAATTTGAAAACAGAAGGGACACATGTTGAGTAGAGAATATCAGTTGACGGTAAAATAATGGCCAACCAAGCATCTAGGCAGAGCAGAAACAGTTTTTACCCTCAGTTGTGTAAAGAAGACAAAATACTGACACCAAAACCAAAGAAGATGCATAGTGTTTAGGAAAACATTAAACAAAAGACATGAGCAATGTGATCCTAGTTTTTAATTAAGTTCTTATAACCAGTCTTGAAGCCCAAATTATATCAAGATAGCCAGCAAATGAAAGCTAATACACCAAGAAGCCTTCAACCCCTCTAGCCAAGAAGTGATGGACAATCTCCTCATCTCCCAAGCTAAACAAAACCTGTTTAATTTGCATGGTGGTGGATGACAAATCCTTGGAGAAATTCATATAAAAAGATGTCCAATTCAAACGCTACGTAACATGCAATTGGGTTTTTGTTTTAATCAATTCTGAATAGGTGAGAAAATGCCATTCAAGCCCAATGACTTACAAATTCACCAGACCACAACCTTGAAACTGCCACTAAAAAACTATGTATCAGATAAACATAAAATAATATATTTGTTGAAAAGGTTTCTGCAATATGCTCAAGGAATAATGAATCCATGATGACATAAGTCTTGATATACCATATTAAACTTTACCTTGAAACTATCCCAACTATTCATTCAAGTCCATTTTTTAACCGCCAAAATACACAATTCCAAGAGTCGTGATACTGAAAAAAAGTATGCAGTCCTTCATTGCCTAGCATAGCCTGTAGAGTACCTTCTGAATTCAAATGTAAATAATGTAAAGGGAAAAGTACATACAAGTGAAGTGGCTCTATATCATTTTATATATTACTCCATCGATGTGAAAAGGAGCTGATGTATTTGGAGTAACTCTCCTCCAAACCGGTTTAAAGGAAAATTATGTCATTATCAAAACACTGCAATTTCCAACAAGCTAGTCCATGTTGTGATATAGAAGATGAACAAAGAGGTTGAAAAGAAAAATGCTTTACCACCCACTATTTACCAAACATCATCATCTACAAATTAAGGATCGCTTCAAATTTCCATAATTCTTGCATCTTCTCTCTAATACATTCCAATCGAAAAAAAATGAAAGTCATTAGTTTTCCCTACCGTTGTGCAATACCACTCTTAGGATTTAAACCAATAACAATAAAGCCAAAACTAAATCAACAAGGACATAAATAAAGAACACAAGATTTATGTGGTTTGGCAAATTGCCTACATTCATAAGCGACGGAGAAAGTTTCACTAAGAAAAAGAAGATTACAAAAGTGGCACAAAAGCTCTCTCAAGAAACCCAAAACCCAAATAAACCCAAGAAAAAATAAAGGAGATCACTATTGCTTTTACAGGGGGAAAAAAGCCATTGCTTTATTAAATTATGTTAGGAACCTAGTGGTTCCTAATGGGATTGGATAGGAATTATAGGGGAATTGATGAGAATTGTAGGGAAATTGACTTAATTCGAGGTAGTCACCCTTCATAGAGAAAGAAAGAGATTAAGAGAGAGAGAGATGCACTAATGCACTAAGAAATTGGTTTGTTCTTCAATTGATATCTAATGTTGAATTACAATTATGTATTTATAGGAGACTAGCTCTAATCTCATTGGCCCACATGGCTTAAGATAATTGGCTAGTTAATTCAACATGTGCTTTATGAATTAAACCATGTGTTAAATGAGCTACATGTGCTCAAATTCTAACTAACTCATCCTAATCTCAACTAACTAACTAACTAAAGGGATTACAACAATTGTTACATATTCCTAACAAACTATTTTTCTTTGATTTGGTGTTTTATTCTATACCTAGAGTGTTTTATTCTGTACTTCAAAATAAGTAAAGAGTAGTTCAGGAATGTCAAATAATTATGTGCATTGATTTTGGAAAGCAAACATCTATTATGGGGCATCTCAAAAAGGAAAGAAGGACAAATGTAATGGTATAAAGGAAGAATCTGGTAAGGCATTGTCATCAACATTATGAATGGCTGAACCTAGACAAGACACCATGCATGTATAATACAAAGCTACAGAAAAGTCACTTCAATTACCAGTTCAACCAAAATCCAACTGATTGAAATAATTACTTTTAATTTCTTTGTAACATGAGAATGTTCCCTGTAATTGATGAAAATCATTAAAATTAAGGGAGAGGAAAGGGTGGGGGGGGGGAAGAAAAGGCAAAAGAACATTCCATGTGGATACAAGTTGACTCAACTAATGACCAAAAATAAATGAACTGCAATTTGAGTGTTACAATTCAAGAAGATTTCAAACTCACAAATGTTGGTATTTCCAACATAACCTAGCTAAGGCTATTCAAATATGAAGGACAAGTCCTCAAAGAAAATCAGGCTTTTTTTTCTTTTATAAGTAAGATATTTTATTGAAGAAGAAGACTACTTAATGTACATAATTAATAATACACAAGAAAACTTAATGCATTACATATAAAGAAACATGTGAACGGGGGACTCGATGAACTGTACAATGGAATGAGTTTCACTAAGACCCAGTACACAAGACCTTCAAATAATGATCTAATGAAAAGAGTCTTCAATTGCTTCTCTGAAGATTCCACATCTTTGAAAGTGCAATAATTCTGCTCCCTCCAAAATAACTACATTGGTATAAGAAGGCCAAATTCTAAACAATAGAAAAGTGTTATCAAACCAATTCCTCCATCTAGTTAGAAGATCAATTACCCTTTTTGGCATCACCTAATGTACCCCAAAAACATGAAAAAATAAAACTCCACCAAGCATGTGCAAGGTCACAACGTAGCAACAAATGATCCACAATCTCCCCATTGCAACTACACATACAAGATTGATCTACTAATGCAATTCCCTACTTTATGAGATCATCAATGGTCACTATCGTATCCCAAGCTGCTGTACACACAAAGAAGGCAACCACTTTGGAGCCTTGGCACAATAAATGCTTCCCAATCGCACTCATCAACATGGCATAGTAAGAACGAACATGAAGATTTCTATTAAAACTCATTTTCCACCTCATTCTATCAGAGATCTCTCTATTTGGCATATTGGAATACATTCAAGCATAGATTCAACCAACTCATCTCTATTAAACTTGAGATTCCAATAACTTAAATTCCCATCATTCAACGCTCCAAGAACAAAGAGTGATTGAAGCATCTTTGTCAGCTGTAATTGCGTGCAACTTTGAGTACAAGTCCTTTGTAAGGATCATGTTTTTATGTAATTGACATATCCTTCAACAAAACGCACTTTATGTCAACACTTATTTTCCGCTACACTCTAATTTAGTTGGTGATTTGATTGTGCCTTAATCTGATTTGCACGTAATTTGACTAATTAAGCTACTTGGGTAATTGGATTAATTAACTGGGGTCAATCTATAACCCAACATCCTTCAAAGGTTGGTCCCCACACCACTTGTTTTGCCAAAAGCTCATTTGATTACCAAACCCTACCTCAAAATGGGCTTGCATATCTCACCCACCCTAATAATCTTTCCTAAGCTACAACCATAGGATCTTCTAACTTGCTTCATTATCCATCCTCCCCAATCCTCCTCATACTTCTTCTCTTCTACAACCCATCTCCTTGAGTGTATTTCTTCCTCCCAAAAGCGCCATAGCCAATTACCCAATAGAGCTTGGTTAAAGATGCCTAACTTGTGCACCCCAAAACCCCCCATTGGCAATTAGGGAACAAAATGTATTCCAATCCATTAAATGAAATTTAAACTCAACTCCGAAACCACTCCACAAGAAATCCCTCTATAACCTCTCCAACCTATCTGTCACATAAGTAGGTCTGGTAGACAAGAAAAGATAGTACGTTGGTAGACTTGAGACTTGAGTGTATTTTTCCAACCCAATAATCTCTGCTCCATTTTCTCTAAAATGAGGTTCCACACTGTTTTCACCTTGAATGACAATCCCAGAGGCATGCCTAATTAATTCATTGGCAAACTCCTAATCTTACAACCAAGGGTATCCATTAATTCAGAAAAAATTCCAACATTTCCTACAAGGACCACTTCACTCTTACTCAGATTTACTCTTAAACATGTTGCAGCTTCAAAGCATGTCAACACCATCCTCATATAAAGGAGTTGATCCATATTTGCATCACAAAACAAAATCAAATCATTGCCAACCAATAGGTGTGAGATCATAAAACCACTTTCTATTCCATTACCAACATAGAAACCAAAGATGTAGCCCTCTTCATCTTCGTAGCATCCTACTTAGTACCTCCATAACCAAGATAAAGAGCAAATTTGAAAGAGGATCACCTTGCCTTAACCCCTTCAAACTATTGAAGAAGCTTGTATGGGAACCATTCACCAACATTGAAAACCCATAGTAATGCATTAGTGAATCTGACTACTCCATTTATTACCAAACCCCATTCTCCTCAAGCAAATAAATAAGAGTATCGTGATTAACATGAGCATATATTTCTTCAATATCTACTTTACAAATCAAACCTAGAACACCACTTTTTATTTGGCTATCAAGAAACTCATTAGCAACAAGAACCATATCCAATATTTGTCTCCCACCCACAAATGCAATTTGTGATTCAAATACTAGTTTCTCCAACATAGCTGTTTAATCTGTTATCCAACAATTTGTAAACCTTCCCACCAAACTGATGGGTCAAATCCCTAATATTTATAGCATTATTCTTTTCAGGAATTAATGCAATGAACAAGGAGTCAGTTTACACATTTTTCAAACATATAGGATTCATGGAATTCTTTGAAGAATGCCATAATATCAACTCGAACCACCCTCTAGTAATGTTGGAAGAAGGCCATAGTGAAACCATCCACTCCTGGAGCTTTATCACCCCTTAGCTCCTTTAGTGTCTGAACTACTTCCTCCCTATCGAATTCCCTTTCCCACAGCAATTTTTCATTCTCATCAACGATAGAAAATTTCAACTCGCCCTCTGTTGGTCTTCAGCGCCCCTTTTCCTGATATGCCTATGAGAATTAGCAAACCTGAGGAAGAACCTAGTGTTGTTATCACCTTCTTTTAGCCATAAGGCACTAGATTTATTCTTCCATTAAATTTCCTCCAACAAAGCATCCTTTATTACTTCACTTTTCAACTACTCCTTCGGATTCATTCTTCATGTGACAGCCCAGTGCCACCTTCTTTCTCATCCAACATTAACAAATTATTCAGCAATGCCTTTTTCTTCATTCCCATGTCCCCAAATTCCTGCTTATTCCACTTTTTCAATTCTTCTTTGAGAGCTTTTAGTTTCCTAGCTAAAAAGAAGACATAGAAGAGAGCAAATTAGGAAAGTAGAAGTTCAAAGCTTTCTTACAGGCTTCAAAAACTCCATGTGCACGAGAGAGAGAGAGAGAGAGAGAGAGAGAGAGAGAACTTCTGAAATCTGATCCTGATAAACATTCATCTCTGTTTCTATAACCTGAAATTGCCATAAACAAGCCTACTGAAGGCTTAACAAAACCTGAAAAGACCTTCAAAATTTCATCTTAATAACTCTCCACCACTGTTATCCATTATTTATATAGATAACCTATTTGAACTGAACGCTTTGTAAAGCCCATATATATAAGTACAACCATTTTTAAACCTCATTGTAATAGAAAATAACCTTTTAAGTCACCAAAAAAAGTTCAGACTTTTTGAAACAAGCACTTCCTAATCTTAGGGTCTGTGGTTCCTCCACACAGTTTTGACTCAATCCAGGAACATCATATGTGGTTGCATCAATGTCACATAGGACACTACCATCTAAACCACTCAAAGTGGCCCTAATCAAGCAAAATATGCTACAAAGAGGCATTAAATGCCACATGGTACAACTTACAAGGGGTATTAAAAGGACACTTATAAGAAGTGAAACTTGTAGGCTTGTAGCAGAATACGGATTAAAAGAGTTAATGAAAATAAAGACAGATGGAAAGTGCCAACATTTTAGAAAGTCAACCATAGGAGTATGAATTAACGAAATAGGATGTATGGCAGAAACATTATGCATGATTCAAACCACAACTGCAACCGCCCTTTGATTGACAATTATCATATTAGGTTATTTTATATTGGCATTACATAATTTAGATAGTTTTAACAGTATATAATCTAATTATAAAGATTTGCTTACTTTAACCATCGCAATGTGCTCCATCCCATCCAGCAATGACCTATAACAGTAGGCTTTGAATGGCCCCCACATTGTGGGTATTGGCGCAACAGCAGCCTGCTCCACCAACTTATCTCTTTTCCTCCTATACCTGCCAATTGTAACCAATAGTTGGTATGAGAAGAGATAATCCTTTATATTAGTTTAAGTAACAAGAATAAAAAACAATTTGTAAATGAAAAATTCCACCAAGAACCATGAAAAGAAGCCGGCTTTTTTTTTTTTTTTTTTCTTTTCTTTTAGACATTTCTGAAGAGGCAGACTTTATCAATTGATAGAATAGTTTTACATATTTGTCCTCAAGCATTGGAAAAAGTGTTTATTTGGCAACTACAATTAATACACTTTCTAGGAAAAACATGAAAATTTGCTGAAATACCTGATTAAATCAGCAATGGAAATAATTTTCAAGTTTTCTGCCTCTGCAAACTGGCGAAGCTTTGGTAATCTAGCCATTGAACCATCATCATCCACAATCTCACATAACACAGCAACAGGATCAAACCCAGCCAAAATAGAAAGATCAACAGAAGCTTCTGTGTGTCCAGCTCTTTTCAAGACCCCTCCCTCCCTGTACTTGAGAGGGAAAATATGGCCTGGGCGATTGAAATCTTCAGGTTTAGAATGTCTTGATGCAAGAGCCAATATTGTGGCTGCCCTATCGCGAGCTGAGACACCAGTTGTTGTACCGTATTTTGCATCCTATGATTTTCAAAACAATTGAAGTCAGACATATAAATCAACATTAATCATAGAAAGCAAGCAATTTAAAGATGGAAAAAGTTTAACTCCAAACCGGTTTGGAGCAAAATTCCACTATATGGCGGTTGAAAAGACCATTCACACGTACTTTTAGGCACATGACCTTTTTAATGAGTCATGTGACTAGTTTAAACTATATGCAGGGATGGTCTTATGAATTGCCACATGGTTGGAGGAGATTCCTCCAAATTGATTTGGAAAAAAAACTTTTTCTTTTAAAGATATATCCAAGGTGATACTAATAATAATTAGAATCTTACATATTAAACCTATTCTGGATGGTGAAGCAAAAGAAAAATTACTTGAACAAATTAGAATAAACATTACATCATCACTATCAATATCAAACAAAGATTGGGATCAGCATGGCCATCTCTTTTTGCAACTTCAGCCTCCATTATTCCAAATATCCAGTCAAATCATACGTATAATATTCCATCATGTATGTAGACATTGCTGTCTTTATTCCATATATTTTTAGGGGTACTAAAATTCGTTGGACACCCAGAATTTAAGCATTTAGGAAGTATGCATGCATAATCACATATAATACATGGACCACTAGGTCTAGGAACAGGATCAGGTCACCTTTATTGTGGCCACCTAATTGAACATCAAAATTCACAACATGCCCACATGTTCTGACTGGTGGTATAGTTGCAAAGTTTGATCAATATTAAATACTCACATCCTTCATCTAAAAACCTACTAATGAGTCTGCTAAAGACAGCTCAACCAAAATTCCAGCAATTAATTGAGCTTCAGGCATATTTCTCCAAATTGACCATTACAATTTTTTTTGATAAGTAAAAAGTTAATTGATATCAAAAAAAG
Source organism: Notholithocarpus densiflorus (assembly GCA_030021035.2). NCBI lineage: Eukaryota > Viridiplantae > Streptophyta > Magnoliopsida > Fagales > Fagaceae > Notholithocarpus > Notholithocarpus densiflorus. The sequence goes on from JARYZH020000031.1 coordinate 3,730,208, forward strand.
GTGGAACACCCTAGTACACAGGGAGTGTACAAGGGGTCAAACAATCAAGAACAAAAATTACAAGAATCTAAGAAATCAAGAAAGGATGAAAAAGATTGGTTCTGCAAGGCAGCCAACCAATCCATTAAAGTTCTAAAGAAAAATAGCTTCAAGTTTGATATGGATCTCTCCTTATCTTCAAAGCACCGACTATTTCTCTCCCTCCAAAGGCACCACAATAAGCGATGGGGAACCATCAGCCATGTATACCCATTTCGATGACGGCCAAAACTGCCTTGCCAACATGCTAGAAGTCCCACTACAAATTGCGGCATAACCCAACTCACTCCAAACAAACCGAACACCATAGCCCACATATCCATTGCAACCGGACAATGAAGAAAAAGATGATCAACCGATTCACCATCACACTTGCACATATAACACCAATCCAATATCCAAACCTTCCTTCTTTGTAAATTGTCAATCGTTAAGCATTTCCCTAAAGCAGCAGTCCAAACAAAGAAAGCTACTCGAGAAGGAGTCTCTGTTTCCAAATGCTTTTCCAAGGAAAGCAATAGTCATTAGAGCCCACTAAGAGATTGTAATAATCCCTAACCGTGAAGCCCTTCTCTCTATCAGATTTCCAGCACATCTTATCCTTACTAAGCCCTCTCACCGACGCACCATATATGGTATCCATGAAACCGGCCAGTGCCTCTAGTTCCCGAGCATGCACACCCCTAAAGAAACTTACATCCCAAAACAGGATTCCGTTATCAAACTTCATAATCTCAGCCACACTAACCTCTTGATCTCAGCAAAATCTAAACAATTCAGGATAGCTGACTGCAAGAGATGTTTCACCACACCAACGATCTTGCCAAAATTTCACCCTAGACCCATCCCCAATATCATATAGAATGTGGCGAGAGAAAGAAGGTCATCCCCGACTAATATTTTTCCACAAGCCAACACCAAATGGACCATTAGTAGGCCTAGTACACCAACTACCCCATCCACAGCCATATTTCACAGCTATCACTTGCCTCCAAAGGGCAGCCCTCTCCATCCCAAATCTCCATAGCCACTTCCCAAGCAAAGCTTGATTAAAAAGTCTTACCTTTCTTATCTCCAAACCACCCGAAGCAATGGGAGTGTAAACAGTAGCCCATTTAACCAAATGGAATTTTGGTTCATCACCAATGCCACCCCATAAGAATTTCCTCTGAAGTTTCTCAATTCGGTTAGCCACAGAAGCAGGAATAGGAAATAAAGATAGAAAATAAGTGGGTAAATTAGATAGAGTGCTTTTAATTAAAGTGACTCTACCTCCCTTGGATAAGTACAAACGTTTCCATCCTACTAATCTCCGTTCTACCTTCTCCATAATTGGGTTCCAAATTGTCTTATCCTTGAATTTAGCTCTCAAAGGAAGGCCTAAATATTTCATTGGAAGGGTACCTTGTTTACAACCAAGGACATTCAACAATAAGTCAAGATTATGCACCATACCAAAAGGAACCAGCTTTGACTTGCCCAAATTTATCTTTAGACTAGAAACCGCCTCAAACCAAATGAAAATCATACAGAGAAACAAAACTTGATCCAGATCAGAATCACAAAAAATTAAAGTGTCGTCTGCAAAGAGCAGATGTGACACCTCCAAAGATCTTCCCTCTAAACGACCTACACCAAAGCCTGACATGTGACCATCATGGACAGCCTTATCCAACATTCTCCCAAGGGCTTCCATCACCAAGACAAACAACAAAGGGGACAATGGGTCACCTTGTCTCAACCCCCTAGAGCTCTCAAAAAACCCACAAGGAGAGCCATTTATCAAAATAGAGAAGTGAACTGTAGATATACAAAAGAAAATCCACCGCCTCCATTTAGCAAAGAACCCACTCCGTTCTAGTAACCGCATAAGAAAACCCCAGTTGACATGATCAAAAGCCTTCTCAACATCTAATTTGCAAAGTATCCCTGGCAAACCAGTTTTCACTCTACTATCGAGGCATTCATTAGCAATAAGCACAGGGTCAAGAATCTGCCTGTTCCTCACAAAAGCATTTTGTGAAGATGAAATTATATCTTCCATGACCGTGCGAAGTTTGGTGGCTAAGACCTTAGCAATGATTTTATAAACCCCTCCAACAAGACTAATGGGGCAAAAATCCTTGACTTCAATTGCTGGATTTTTTTTAGGGATGAGAGTGATGAACGTTGCATTCAAGCTTTTCTCAAACTGACCTTTAGCAAAAAAAATGATAAATACAGCCATAAGATCAGTTTTAAGAATACCCCAACATGCTTGGAAGAAGGCCATTGGAAACCCATCCGGTATAGGCGCTTTGTCACCATTAAAATTTTGTATGACATCAAAAATTTTTGCCTCCTCAAAGGGTCTATCTAGCCAATCAGCATTATCACCAGATATCCTAGGAAATACCAAGACTTCTGGAAAAGGTCGAACAACTTGCTGCTCTGAGTACAAATTCATAAAGAATTGAGTAATACAATCAGCAATCATACCTTGATCAGAAGACAAGGTTCCATCAACCATAAGGCTCTCAATACTGTTATTTCTTCTATTGGAATTAGCCATTCTATGAAAAAATTTGGTACTTGCGTCCCCCTCCCTCAAGTGTAGCACCCTAGACTTCTGCCTGCAACTAATTTCTTCTAAAAGAGTGAGCTTTTATATTTTGCATCAATGCAACAATAACCATAGAAATGAAGTGGTTGTTATTTGCTCAAACATTTCAACCATGTAATTGATGCTACAGTGAATTTTTTCACCGATTCTAAATTTATTGTCTTCTGATTATATCTAGTCATCTACTCTATTTTAAACAATGCAAAAAACAGTATATGTTTTCTTAGCTACATTTATGTTTCATTTCTTGTCCAAGAAAACAAACTACAATAGCATTTCAAGTCCACAAACACGTTCACGATGATTTCATACCACTGACACAGTAAATGCAGTAGAAAGCTTTTCTTCATTCTCCTTCTGCGTAACCATCAATGGAAGTTGCAACCTCTCCAAGTCCTCCCCTTTCATGCTCACACACACAATGCCAGTTCCATGCTTGACAATAAACGCCATAGCCTCCGGCGTCACTTTTGATGCTGCCATTATAAGATCTCCCTCGTTTTCTCTATCTTCATCGTCCACAACAATTACCATCTGCAACAATTAACCCACATTAATAACCCTCTTATCTTATTATCCTATCCCAAAACAAAAACAAACACAATTATCTAGCCAGTCAGCCAAAGCCCACCAAAAACAAACCTTGCCTTTCCTAATATCCTCAATAGCCTCCAAAATAGAGGCAAACCCATCTGTGGGACGGTCCAGATCATACTCATCATTGTGAGAGAAACCACTAGTTGCTGGTGTGATCTCTGCTGATAGTGTTCCAAAACCAATTTTATCACTCTGTGTTTCAATCCCACCCAACTCTTTGTTCACAAAATTGTCATGCCCTCCAGGTATTACTGAAGCTCTAATCACTCTACTATCACCCTTGAAACTCAAGCTCAATCCTTTTGTAACATTTGCCAAATCAAAATCAAAAGGGTACCCATTTGCAATAAACGGTTTTGCACTACAATACACACCACTCTGCCCTCTGAAATTGACAAACAAACAAAAAAAAAGCAGCTATAAATCACATCACAAACCCAAAACAAAGCATTTTATACTCTTATTTCGTATAAGAACAATGAAAAATTAAGAATTCTTGTTTTTGCGATATGGGAATTGAAAAAGAAAGCTCACTGTAAACGGGAAGGAAGCAGCGGAGAGAAATGGTAGAGGTTGATCGAAGCCATTCCGGGAGAGTTAGGAGCTTCTGAGGTCTGAGCCTTTTTGAATGTGTTAGTGTTAGTGTCTGTGTTAAAGATAACGTTTTTGGCAAAACGGAATGGACAAAGCCCGCGAAAGAAAGAAATGAATAAAGAAATGGTAGAGAGGGAGAGAGAGATTTGGACACTATCAAGCTCTGTGTGTATATTATCAGGGAGGGAGGGGTTCCTTGATAGGATTAGAATAATCACGAACACCAAGAAATGGGGAATAAGGGCAGTGAAAATATGAGTTTTTTTTTTTTTTTTTTTAAATTTATTATTAGAAGTGAAAATATAATTATTTTTTATTTATTTTTTTGGGAAAGAAGTGAAAATATGAGTTAAGCTTGACTTCATCGTAGTGAGTTATAGTTCGCTTAATTGGTAAAGAATTTGATGGTTAAATAAGAGATTTGAGGTTCAATCTTCGTCTATACCCAAAAACCAATTAATGCCTTAGTTTGATGATAAAAAACTCTTATTAAAAGGAGACGTCATAAATTGAAACTCTCTAATTTTTTTTTTTTGAGTTTATCATAAGTTTGTTTAATGTGTTGAGTGTTTTTATTTTGGGGAACTATTACGCGTGTCGTGATTTAATATCTTGGCGGTTAGACATTGGTAATTCGAGGAGTTAAGTTCGGAACTCATGTCAATGGGTCACTCCTTAACGGCTACAATTGTGTTTTTCAGGCCTAAGGAATCAAATAACATATAAGAGTTTTTTCCATTATAAGATAAAAGGAGAGAAAAAAAATTATAATTTTAAAAAATTTATCTTGTATTTTATTGTGGATTGCTTTTGCTATAAAAAAGAAGGGTAGTGTTAAAGGGTGCATGTTAACAACAATTTTTTTGAAATTTTTCTGACAATTTTTTTGTCTTTTTTACTGCTTTATCTTATTTTTTATGTTTTATAAGTATTGTTTGATGTTTTTTTTTTTTTTTACTTTTTTCCTGACATTTTTTTTTTTTTGTCTTTTTTGCACCTTAAGTGCTTGTTAACCTTTCCCAAAAAAGAAATATAAGGTTTTTAATAACAGAGGGAAGTCTAGTCTACTGAAACATTCCGCCGTGGTATTCAGTTACAGTGTGTTGTGATATTCTACCATAGTATTCAGTTACAGTTTGCTATTGTGATATTATGTCATAGTATTTTGTCGTAGTGGAAGGCATTTAGTAGTGTCAGACACAATAAAAATGTTTGCTGCATTACCTGAATCATCCCACAGCATTATGTGGGACATTCTGCAGCGTATAAGCCTGTGAGCAATTGTTCTCGCAGGTCCACATAGATGAAATTTGTAGTAAAACATTCAAGTTAGTGTGACCATAATCTTAGTTCGCAGAAGCTTCTGCTATAAAGCTCCAAAAATGTAAAAATATTGTAGATAATAATAAGATACAAGCAAGAGTTTGTTTGGATTGGAGATAGTGAGATTTAGTGTATGCATGCTTGGTAAAAGGTTTTTTAGAAGTTAAGTGACTGAGATTTAGAAGGGGAAATTGTGAATGATACTAGATTATCTTGATGTTTCATGAGTGCCTTCCTCTTTGATTCTCCTTTTGTAATGGGTGTGGTTTGATTTATGCATAATAGAGATGCCTTTGGTCTGCTAGTAGACCATGGCTTTCTACAGTTCAAGAGGCTTTATATTGGGTAGAGGGTTATAGCAAACTTAGCTTACTTGAGAAATTATAAGGTGAAAGTAACACTTGGCTTTAACTATAAAAGGAATATGCTTTCTTGAAAATTCAAAGATCAAGTGGGAAAATTTAATATAGCTGCTTGCATTGATAGAGACAATTAAGAGGAAACAATCAAGAAATTGTCATACATGCAATAGAATGAAGTCAAACTATTGGTTCATATGTTCCAAGCTAACACATTAACCAAAGAGGTAACTACGCATTATGCCACTCACCAAAAATCACTCCCCTATCTACCAAACCACTTCTCGCCTATTGCAAACTAAAAATGTTTCATGAGTTAGAATGATTAGATGGTATATTTATATACATGTATATGCATAGACGTATAATATTATATACACTTAAATTGAGTCTCATTCTTGCGAATTTGTTCGTAAACACATTATTATATTTGAATTTAACCAATAAATTTACAAGTTATTTTGCATAATCTACTTAATGGGGTCTATTGGATCATGGATATGGTTGATAAATATCATTATCTAACTCTAGCATGGCAAAACTTCCTATATTTCTTAATTATACTTGACCAAGTTTACAGATTGGATAGATGAATATCCCACCATGAGCTTTAAGCTTGTAGAAATCATCCCTAGCCTTCTTCCCACAAATGATGGTCATTAGACTTTTAGCCAAACAGATATGATTATGATGCGCTCGGTCAAACAAACACTTCAAATTCCAGCTCTATTTAATCCCTTATCTAATCGCATCCTTAAAGGCTTAGCTTCACACGTCTCATCCCTCTGGGCCTTATTACGTGTGTAGAAGCATCGAATCCAAACTTTTGATCCCTCCTACCATGGACTACAGGACTTATCACTTATGGTGACATTTTTTTTTTTTGAGAAAGAAGACAGGAAATACTTTTATTAATGTAAATGCAAATTGGCTATGTCTGCCTGAACAATGGAAAAAGAAAAGTGGTGGAACATCTTCCATCCACATTACATAGTCGTTGACATTAATAGAATGCCTGGTTAAACTATGTGCAAATTTATTACCATCTCTTTTTGTGTGAGAGTATAGTAATTTTGTAAAAGAGCAAGAGAACCCAAGTGCGTCAAGAATGAGTGGCTTTACTGATGCCATAGAGCTCCCTCCATCCTTCACTTATGGTGACATTTGAATGGTGTGCATTGCACATTATACTCTTGAGGAAAAGCAAAAGGAGAAAGAAAATTAAAAATTCTTTTGGCAGTGTAAAGTAGGAGTAATTCTTAAGTACTCCTGGAGCACAGAGAATGGTGCTCCCTCCTCTCACATTCATGATGGGGTCCGCCCATTAAATTCATGGTGGGGTCCACCATGAATGTGAGAGGAGGGAGCACCATTTCACTATACTCCGGGACTACCTAAGAATTTTCCGTAAAATAGAATTAAAATCCATGTGTTTGATATTGATGAAAAAGAACAATATACTTTCAAAATGTTGATCCTCTTGAATGGATAGGGAAAATATTTATGTATAATAGTCAGAATAATATATAGTATGAAAGGAAAGAACTATGTATATATTATATACATACGAGCTCCATCCAACAAAGAAAAGAATTATGCAATATACTTGAAAATTGGAGAAATCTCAACAACAACAAAAAATATTAAAATATAAACAATTAACTAGTTATAATAACATTACTTATTTTAATAATTCGATAGTTATAATGAGAGAAAAAATTTGAACTCAAGATGTTTTTGTTAGAAACACTAATAATTGTTAATTGAGCTACAAGTAATAACATTCTTGTCCCAGTTTATGACATATACTATAAGGTCTTGAATTTTTTTTTTTTTTTTTTTTGAGAAACTATAAGGTCTTAAATTTGATAAAAACAATTAAATAAGGAAATAAAAACTTAAAATATAGATTTTTGAAGTTTTCAAAAAAAAAATTTATTTTTGAAAATTACAGAAAAATAATTTTGAAAATCAAATTATGAAGAGAAATTTTGAAAAAGAAAACTTTATTAAAATATGAATAATTGTTTGTTTTCTTGTATGTCTATCTAGTTTCAGAATTAGGAATTTTTGTTTGGATGAGCCAAATTATCATATTGATGATACATTAGTCAATACATATTCAAGTAATACACACACAAACAAAATACAAATCTTTCATTTTCTATCACTAGAGCAAGTCATAATTACTCATAAATAAATTACATACATAATTATCAACTTTGATACACACACATATATATATATATATATATATATATTTGAAGATAATATAACATCTTCAATAAAATTATGCTTGACGTTTTTTTTTTTTTTTTTTTTTGAGAAGCAAAATTTTTTGTAAAATTTTCTATTAAATAAAATTCCATTATCATATACTTAATTAAATTTTTTGTAATTTTATTTTTAATATAAATGACCTAAGTACCTAACTGATTGTGAAAACTGAAAAGCTCATCCATCTATGAGGGGTGAGAAAGGTGGTCGTTGGCCCAAATCTTATTCTTTGGGGGCCCAATATATAAATATTTGAAAAACTTCAAATTTTGGAGGGGCCATGAGCATCACTCCACCCCAGCCTAGGCTTATTTAATTATAGGTACTAGAAACTAGAAAGCTCAATAAGCAAGTAACGTTTTTTTTTTTTTTTTTTTTGATAATTTAAACAAGTAACATTCTTAAATTGCCTCAAACCTTTAAAGTATACTAGAAATTTTGAATTTGATCCTAAAAACACCTTAAAATAGATTTTAAAAGACCTAAAATTTATAATTCCGGAATGCGAACATTACATGAAAATCATTTAGAAAAATAACCAAAACTAATCCCTATACTGCATCCTGCATCATTTATTTATAAAGAATTATTATTCATTTGGAGTTTTATTCAAGTTTTTGTATGCAGAAGGTGTTGAATTTTCACATATGCAAGTATTAATGAATGCAACCATTTGAAGATATGTGTAACATACCTCTTCATCTGCTCCTAACACCTATCAGTAAAAAGCCAAGTCAGGTTAGATGGGAAAGACCTCCTTTTCACTTTATATTAAATGTGAAATTGCTAACTAGAATTAAACTTCAACTAAAATTTTATACATACTTGACAATTTTAGTCATCTAAAAGAATGTATACTACAAGTTAATTTAGATATCTATTATTTATAAAATACTTTATTTGCCCCTGGAGCTGTATTTATGTGTTTTTTTTCCCAATGAACATATTATATATAGTATATAATATGTAAAAAAAAAAAAATCATTTATATTTTATTTTGGTCTCTCAAAAATAAATTCCTAATTTCTTAACATAAGCATCAAATTGTACAAAAATACAACTTATGCTTTTTGTGTGCCTTGTACGAATTGTAATTTGGAGGAAATGCGTGTGCTTCTGCGTTAAGCTGCACCTGATTGAAGGCGTTTTGCTTGAGTCACTTCAACTGTTTCTTTCTTTCATGTCTACTTTGATACACTTGGCATTGAATTCTTCGCCAGGGCATGCTTTTGGTAACACCAATGGGTGAGAATTATGTGTCATCAAGGTAAGAAAATTAGATCCCATAAAAAAACTAAAAAAGGTAGATCAAAATTAGAAATGTGGTACAGTGATAAAAGTAAAACCGCTGCACCTAGCCATGCTTTTAATGACACCAGTGGGTCTGATCAATATAGAAAACCAAGCATGCTATTCTTTTTTTTTATGAAACCAAGCATGCAATTCTAAAGCTAGGTAAAGGTTCAGATATTATTCAAGTGAGAAATATATTCATTGCATCTATTTGAGTATATTCCAAGTCCAATAGTCATAATCGAATTGCTTTCTGAACAATGCTTGAAAATACGTCTTTTAGGTTGTCTCCTTTTTCTTGGTGTGTTTTCTTTTTATGCAGCTATTTTCATGACTATTGCAAATCTTGAAGACCAAGAATTAGCAATAGAAGTTAAAGGCAAGGGTTTTCCTGAGGTTTGTAGTCTTTTTTGTTTTTGTTCAAAAAAAAAAAATTATGAGTGCTTGTAGTCCTTTAGTTTTCTTCTTGTTCCCTCTTCCTTCAAAGAGATATTGTTATGAAAAAAAAAAAAAAAGTTAAAACGTCAAAGCACAAAGGGTAACATCATTGCAAATTTGTATGTAAAAAAATAGTTTGTTGAACACATGCACACATGATCAAACACCAGAGTATAATTGGTTGTTTTTCTTTGTTCTGATATTTATCCTTGACTCATTGCTTGTAAATTCCCCTATAGAAGAATAATTCCACAACTGGAAATTTCAATATAGTGCAGATGATGGTAGTTCACTATAAGAAAAAATGTTTATTGCAACAAAAAAAACATTTGCAATAACATTAGAGTCATTGCAATAGTTGATACAAGATGTTGCAATAAAATTTGAGGTAATAGGTTTGTGCAATAAAAAATTTTGTTGTAATAAACTCCAAATATTTTAATAACAACTTTGATGCAATGATATATATATATATTGTTACAATAAACAATTTATTATTTCGAATATCTTGTAGATATAGACTATTACTTCACAAAACTTATTACAATAGATTGCAAATAATTTGCCAAAATAAGTCGGATTAAATTATTGTAATGATATCTTCATTGTAATAGATAATTACTTCATTTTGTAATTGCGATAGACTTTGAAATAATTTATACCAAGTTATTGCAACGATATATTTGTTGCAGTTTCGTGTTTGTCATTGCAATAGATTGTAAAAGAATTAATATCAAATTATTGTAATGCTAACTTCATTGCAATAAGCTATTAATTCGAAATTTTTGTTGCAATAAATTGCAAAAATAATTGGTATTAATTTATTGCAAGGATTCCTTTATTTTAAGTTATTGCAACAATTTTTTCTAAAATATTAAAGCTTCTATTGCAACTGAAAATTGTAAGTTATTGCAACTTATTATTGTTGATGCAATAATTTAACATTTTTAAGTTATTATTGCAACCATTTTAACTTGTAGATGCGATATTTTATTTAAAACTACTATATATATTTGATTGTATTAACACTTGATGTAATAGTTTTTTTTTATGCAGTGGTTCTACTAGTTCATTGCATGTGATTCATGTAATGCAAAAGGCTAGCAGATGATTTGTTGTGATTCTAGTTTTATAAACGACCAATTAATCTTGTACTGGTGTCTTGCATGAAATAGACAATGAAAGAAACATATATAGTACTTACATAAAAATATATATATATGGTGATCATAGAAAAAGTAAGGAATTATTTGGTCTTTATTATATTTGGACTATGGGCAAAGAGAAATGATGTTGCCGGTGGCAGGAGGTATAGATAGTTTCTGCAGGTTAAAGGTGCTAGAAATAGAAGGTGAAGTATATGATGTAAGAAGAATTGATTTTAGTTAGGTTCATTTGGATTTAGACATTTAGTACACAAGTTATAATCTATTATGAATGCGATTTGATAATGGTAAAAATTAATAAGAAATAGGTATTATATATATATACACATATATATAGCTAAAAATAAAAAGAAGTTTAATTTCTTTAAACTACCCTTACAAATGTTATTATAGCATTCACGTTGGATTAGTCAAAACACTATTTCAATCTTTTATAGTCCGTTTGGATTGAGGGGGAATAGAATAGAGTAAAGTAGATTTAGCACAAAATTAGTTTATTTTTAGCCAACTCTACTCTACTCCCCTCCACTGCCCCTCTTTCCTCCCTCTATCCAAACAGGCCATTAATCAATTTGATATTGATAGCTACCCACTCTTGGTGGATGGGGTGCCCTTTTAACCCAAGGGCGAGGGGCAAGTTTAGACGGACCAACAGTCACCTCTCCCACCAACGGGTTCCACCATATGCCTAATATAGACCATAAATAATACATCTATATTTTTTTACTATGGTCTTTCTCCAAAAACATTATTTGGGAACAGTTTATTTAATTTTTTGCTGAAATTTTTTTTGCTAAAAGTGTGTTAAAATATATTTGTAAAAGATATAAAAAAAACGAAAAACCAAAAAATCGATAAAATAAATATAAAAAGTTGAGTTTTAAAAAACTGTACATAAAAGCAAAACTGACACTTGAATATTGTAGTTTAGCCCCCCCCCCTTTTTTTTTTTTTTTAATTGAAATGGCTCATTCTCTCTTGAACCCCTACTCCCTCACCTCACCTCACTCATCATCTCTCACACCTCAACAAACAGTCTTGAAACTTACTTACAAATCCTTTATAGTCCTTCTCGTTGTTGGTAAAGAACTTCATAATAGCCCAAACACCTTTAGCCACAAAATCAACGCCACGCTGATTTGAGCTTGGCCTCCACTTCGTCTAAGGAAGATGGGGTTTAATACCATGCTGATTATTATTATGTTGAAGAATAATAAATGTCGTATTAAATTGTATTTAACTATTTTACAATGAATTAAACGGAGCCTAAGTGTAATATAATAATAAATTGGCTTAAAGCTTGTTGGACTTGTATTCAGTATTCTACCAACTTAATCAAGTAAAGATAGCCAATAATGGATTTTAATTCAACTCAACTGAAATATTTTTCATTGATGAGAGCCTAAGCCTTTGTTTAGCAGCAGTACAAACCTGGGGCCATGTATTGTCATCTAACTACAGGTATTAAAGTTCATCTTTATTTAAAATAGATTTATTTTATGGTTAAAATTAAATATTATAACTTTAAAAGTGTATCCAGTATTATATGCATGTGTCACTCTATACGCTATCAAATCTAGGAATTTTTTTTAATAGATAAAATATAAATTCAACTTATGCCGTTCACTCCATGATAAACGTTATTTACTGATTGAACTAACTGAAACTCACAAATTCAAAAAAATAAAATTTTAACTACAAAATAATTTCACTTCATATATTTTAATAAAATTGAGGGGATCTTGTTCTGAATTATGTATAGTTTTTTATTCCCAAATTTATTTTTTTTCTTTTGGTATCCTAGGTAATGAGTAAGCCACTAAACTTCTTTTTGATTGGTTTTTTTTTTTAAATTACACGTTTTCACCATAAATTATACTCCATTTTATAATTACCCCTTGAACCACAAGAATGCATGATCAGCCCCTAAACTAAAACCCTTGTAACACTTTATCCTCTCCTGTCACTTTCTCAATTAATTCTAACAAAATGTAGCATCAAAAAATCAATTTATCATCTATTGTATGTTTTGGAGGGAGGGGTAAATCGGCATTTTAATGCTAAATTCTGTTAGGCTTAATCCCAAAACAAATGGTAGTGAGTTAAGTACAAAAAAATTATAAATTTGGTGGTCAATCGTGCATTTCAATAGTTCAGGGGACAAAGTGTAATTTTTCCTCTTTTAATATAATTTTGGCTAAAATACATATTATATCCTCTAAATTTAGCTGAAATTCATTTCAGACCTATAACTTTACTTTTATTTAATTAAGTCCTCTAAATTTCAAAATTATCCAATTCAGACCTTGCATCTAATTTTGTTAAAAAAATTTGTTGTTAACAAAAATGAGGAATTATGTTTCTTTTTCAGAAATTATTTTTATTAATTTTATATCATTTTTTCATAAATTTTTTTTACTAGTTAATGGCAAAGAAAAAAATTTAATGGAATTGAGCAGAAGATTTGAATTGAATAAATTTTAAACTTAGTAAACTTAATTGAACAAAAGTAAAATTAGATGACTAAAATGAATTTTAGCCTAATATAAAGGTTGCAGCTTTCATTTTAGCCTATATTTATTTAATTGGTTATATAAAGTGGAATGGTTTGCTTTTTTTCTTTTTCTTTTGAAAAATGTAGAATTTTTTGGTTTGCTTGTATTCTTACTATCTTGTATATACTATATATGTGATATCATATATCTAGGAGTATTCATTAGTCCTACCAAACGGTCTAAACCTTCTTTACATTATATTAAAAGAGATGGCAGGAAAGTCTTGAGTTCTATACTTTTCAAATTAGCTTTTAGACACCACTCAAAAAATTAGAAAAGAAAGCGAAAAGAGAAAAGCTGCCTACCATTGGGGTATCCATAGTCCATACTTTACATATCCCCACCCACCCTATCATATTTTATTTATCTTCCTTTCTCACTTTTTTATTTGTTTCTCTTTCTTTCTTTCTTTCTTTCTTTGTTTTGTACCCATCATGTTGGATTTTTATGCACACCAGCTCTCATAGGCCCCATGAGCTAAAGCCCAAAACAAAAAGACCTCTCTCTTTTCTACGTCTAAAAAGCATATGGGAACTCATTGAAACCATTTCTGTCTGTTCCTCTTCGCTTTTGAAGCAATTAACTCAACCTTGACCATCCATTCTCTTCTTCTGGAAATACAAATAGGCCTAGCTCTCAATATAAAACCATGTGTAGCATTTCCAATTCCAGCTGCTTGATTGATACATTTTTGTGGGATTCAGATTTTGGTAAATGGTGTAATCGCTTTTGCCTCTTAACTCTATTCCTCTCCTTTCAATTTCCATAATTGGATTAGAATATCAAGGAGTACACTATGCACATAATACATGCATGCATATATGTCTATAAAATTCGCAAATCCCTTGTTGCCTTACCAGTTGGCCACGCCCCATTTTTCCCCTACTAAAGTTTGCTACTTTAATGACCATTTGACATATTGTTTTAAAGCAACACTTTTTCAAATTATAACTTTCTAGTCCATTTTTGAAAAAAAAAAAAAAAACTGTATCAAACAGGCACTAAATTCCATTGGTTTTGGAAAAAATATTACAAGCTCATGGTTTTAATGAGGATTAGGTGCTAGTTTTTTTTTGGTTAAAGGATTAGGTGCTAGTTGCTCATTGTGGTTACGATCTTAAGGTTGTACTTGGGCCCTACTATAGCTGGCTTATATGGCCCAACTAGAGATTTCTTAGACTTTATTAGTTATTACCAACATGCTTTTGATTTTTTTTTTTTTTTTTGCCAGATGAGAAAATTGACTCGTGGTATTAGTAAACTACAAAGGAAATTCGTGATAAGTGGCGTATTTGTCTTCTTGTCAAGCTTGATTTTTGCCCATATCTTTTAAAACAAATTAAGTTAGTACATGTGTTCCACATTGAAACACATCAGTATCATGTCAAAATGTCTTTTGGGGGTTTTGCAGTCTAACTCTTATGGAAGTTTCTTGTCCTTCAACTTGTGCAAGAAAGTGCAAACTAAGCTGTACTAAAGCTCAATCTAGTTTTTAGGCAGTTTAGCTAGGGAGAAGTGGGAATAAGCTCTTACAAGTTACAACACCAGCAAGCAAGTTTTGGTCATTGATAAGTGCCATGGTCATAGAGAGACTCTTTTTTTTTTGATTTGGTCATAGAGAGACTTGATCATTATGTGTACTGTACTACTGTGTAGGAGTTCTTGCTTTTGGTGGCTTTTTTCAAGGAGTTATCATTACAAAATCAACAAGTTACAGTGCTTTTGAATTTGAAGTTGCGCTTATCATTTGGTAGGAGAAAAAAACCAGAAATTGTGACCTAGAAGCTTTTCAGACAAGTCAGTTTTCCAATTAATTAATACATCCATAATCAATCCCCAAGCAAGTTATTCATAAAATATATACAAAGTCCTTCCCATACCCCAATTCATTATTTGGTTGCACATCCTGTACCACTCAAAAAATCCTACCAAGAAAACCATAGCACACTTCACATAACAAACCTCTAAATAATAGTAACAAGTTTAGTGACACAAGAATTTTACATCTCTTTTTTTTTCAAAACAACTGAGATAATGTCATAATTGATGCATGCTAAAAATAACATTAGCAATGGACTTATGGACCTATGTTAAAGTGATGACTAGTTAGCCAAACAAGTTGTGAAAGAAATTAAATTTTGAAAGGACAATGTTTCTCTTCTCTACCTTTCTAGGATGCAAATCAATTCAATTGTGAACTTCTGTATGAGGATTGGAAGAATATCCCACATGCTCACAACACAGCCAGACAATGGGGACTGGATCACTGAAAACTTGAGAAGCCAACCATAAAAATTTTCACAACTTCTTGCCAAAACTGTGATGCGGCAGAATATGATTGATAAAAAAAAATAATAAGTCCATGTGTAAGTGATGGTTAACTACTCACAGTCTGCCAAGCAGAGATGTAGCAAATAAGTTAGGGAATAATTTGAAGTCGTAGACCTTCTCATTTTCCACATGCTCACAACTCAGCCAGAGCCAGACAATGAGGACTGGAAACTTGAGAAGCCAACCATAGTTGTTCCTGTTGTTAAACAGAGATGTAAGGGTCCCTCCCCATTACTAACGCATGTGTATTGTCACATAGAATGGTGGGCTCTGATTCTATGATGAACATACTACAGCTAAACCCGCGTGTGCTTTGCCTATCCCAGGTTGGGAACTGCTTTAGAAGGCCTTGTATTGCATAGGAACCATATTGATAGATTGTTTTCTTGTGTAAATTGACCACACAAGAGCTGCATGTGACAAAAACTCTTTAACTTATTATACACCACAAGCTTTTTGGACAAGAAATTGGTCGGTCTGATCTACTTTTTTGTTGATAATTTTAGTGGGTTTCTCCTCTTAGCCATGTAGAAGGAAACTAGTCCAATTCCTGAAAGAGAGACTAGCATTGAATTTATATTCGTAGTTATCTGTTACTTCATCCTAAATAGCTCAACCCATCTAGATTCCAAACATGTTGATATCAGGGCATGTATGATATATATTGTCTATGTTATATAAGGGAAGGACATTAATTCTTCCACTGCTAATCTACCCAACAAGAATTTACTACAGCAGATATAAATAAAGGAATTACATGGCCATATCAAACAAGCACCTGATAAATTGAACTTCTTGGAGCTTTTGTTAACTTTTAGAGGTTTATTCTCTTTTTCTTGGGCCAGTATATAGAGGTTTTACGGCTTTGTTTTGAACAAGACCAAACATGTTTTAGGATTGGAAATGGCCCATTTTTTGGTGGGCCACAATGCCAGATTCTAAAAAGAAGGAGAGTTTCCTTGCTTCCTTCCTTCACTTTTTCTATCCATCTAATCAAATGAATGGGAACTCTGAACTCTCTCTCCACAAATTCCTCATTCAGTCAACCATAAAAAAAAAAAAAAAAAGGACACATACCAAAATAAGCTAACTAACATTCATTTGATTTTTGATAGATTTTTTTTTTTTTCTTTTTTTTCTTTTTTAAATCTACTCCATTTTCACATGAAACAAGGTGCAAGGAGACAAATTGAATTGCTTACAATTATTGTAATTTAGAATAATTTGGTTTGGATGTGCAGTTACTTTTAATATTTGATGCCGAGCAAAAAATCCATTAAAGATAGATAAATCATTCCAACAATTAAAATATGTTGCTCAACTTCCAAATGTTAAACTAAGCAAATGTTTATTAATTTGCAACTATAATTCCTAAATTTTTACAACTGTACAAACTCGTTTACTAATCGAAGTTAAATTTTTATTAATATTCAATGAGTGGTCATTGTTTGATCAAGTGAATATGACCTTTCATTTAATTTTAAGTCTCTGCCTGATATATGTGTGAGTGTGGATATTGGAGTATTTAAAATAAGAGACTCAAATCCAAGTAAAATATAGGTATTAAAAAAAAATCCATAGGATGCAATGCACAAATTTTCAGAGTAACCTATCAGTATCCTGTCACAATAGTAGATATTTTGTTTTGTAGGTGCCTTATCGCAATTGATAGTTAGGATCAAAATGATTATTATGTGTTCGTAAACTACTCCTTTCCAAAATCTTGTTTAATTGTAATGGAGTTGCTAAAAGTTTAGTGTTTAAGATAGTGTTTGAAGATTTACATTGAAGACACTAGTAACTACTTAGAAGTTGTTGAATCGATTGCCTCGACTGTAGCTCGATCAATCGAGTTCATTAAAGCTTGACTCGTACCTTGGCTCTAGTTGATTGATCAAGCCTCAAGTAAACTAATTTCTCAATTTGTGGTCCATATGACCAAAGACATGGGGATCTATACACTAGGGCTCTAGAACATATATAATTCATATTAGGTCGTCATAAACATAAGGAGAATACTCTACGAAGAAGAGATTTTGTTACCATGTCTATGAAGAAGAGAACATATATTATAATTATGTGTTTTGCTCATGGTATTATTTGTTACTATAACAACTCATCATGAGTTCCTATAACAAATAACTCATGGTGTTATTTGTTACCTTAGAACCTTTCAAAAGGCTAAATTATATATATTTTTTTTTTGGTAAATAGTTTGTTTGTTGTGTAAAATGGTTTTGCAATTTTTGCTTGGCTAAATTATAATAACTAGTTAGTAATTCGTGTGTGTATATATACACGAGTTATTAACTAATTATTAAAATATTTTCTAAGTTTATATTCTTTTCGATCTTTTTTATTACTCCTTATGTCTCTCCCACCGACATAATATTTATGCATATAATAAAATTATCTAAACCCCCAAAATGATATGCTCAAATAAACTATCTCTTTTATATATATATATATATATATATATATACCAAAATAGAAAGTTTATATATACAAATTTTGTACCAAAAGTATGAATAGATTGAAGTGGTTACTTAAATGGAATATACAACTTTGAAATGTTTTTATGATTGGATTATATAATTATACTTAAGACCACTGCTGATACTTGATGAAAGGTAAAATTATTGTACACTAATCACAAATTAATATATATTTTTTTTTGAATCATCACAAATTAATACTTAAATATATCATGCAATGAGTAATTTTAGTATCACATAAAAAAAAAAATCATAAGTAATTGGTTGTCTATTATCTTTATATCAACCCACTACTTTTTCTCTAATATCAAACCACTACATTTTTGCTATTACTTGTAATCCAACATGTAGACAATTGTAATAAAAATTGAGTTTTTTATTTGATCTTAAAGAATTTTGTTGTGAAATTTGTCGTGGATTTAGGTGAATAGTAAGTATTGCACCGAAATATCTTGTGCACGAAAATATTAATCGCCGATAGATCGCACCGAGCACCGCGTAGTATTAGCATGTAGGCGATGATACGCTGACGCCATCCAAATCTTCCTGAGCCTAAATGGAGCCGAGCCTTATAAGCCGAGCCTTCAGCAGAATCAATACACGATCTTCTACCTTTTTTTACTTTAAAAATAATAATAATAATAATAATAATAAGTAATTTGAAGAAGGAAAATACATGAGCCTTGAGAGTGTTTGTACCTAAAGACTCGGGACAATGTTGAAATTTACGAAGTCGTCGACAAATTTTGTGGGACAATACTCACGATAGAATTTAATATTAATTATATTAAGAAAGAATTGAGTAAATTGAAAATTTTATAAATAAAAGTTTAATGATCACTTTAGCATGTGTTTGTTTAATCTTCTATACTATTATTTAAAAGTTTTTTCGTATTTGGATTGGATTTTTTTTATTCCAATTTATTATAGAGATGAATTTTTTTTTTTTAATTCTAATAATAGATCTCTATATCACAAAATACCTAGGGGTGTGATGAAAAAAATATTTCATCCACAAACGCATAATACTCATCATACCTCTAGGTATTTTTTTCATCACACCCTTAGGTATTTTGTGATTGGAAAATGTAGTAATCTCAAATTATAATGAATTCAAATTATTAACATTTACGTGGATTTCAGTTGGCTTAACTGGTAAAGTCTCTGATGGTTGAATAAGAGATCTGGGGTTTAATTCCCGCCTACACCAAAAACTTATTGATGTCTTGGTCTGATGATAAAGAGCTATCATCAAGAGCGGTCGTCATAGGTTAAAAACTCTTTCAAAAAAAAATATTAACATTTACTAAAAAAATAGAAGAGCATCTGAGCATATGCGTGAGCACGTGCTTAAAGGCTAGTATTTGTTTAAATATTAGCTAATTTGCCAATACATTCTCAAAAAAATAAAAAATAAAAAATTTTGTCAAGAATTTTGTAATTCACTTTAGTGTCTCGAACAAAGAAGTTCTAAGTTTAAATCATTTTTCTTTAACTATTGAATTATTATTAAAAAATTGCTAATTTATTTTTTGAGTTGTTTTATGGACACAATACATTTTTATAATAAACTGAGGTATCAACTCACCATAGATCAAAATAAATGAAAAAAAAATATATATATATATAAATATATTATTCTCAAACCCATTATAACTCAAAGCAAAGGTACTGTGAAAATGTTAAAAGATTTTGTTGTGTCCCTAAAATTTATATTGTTTCGTAGAATTGAGCACCAATACTAGGTGCAATATTTTTGAATGGTTAGAAATCAAAATTTAATAAATTAACTTTTAATCTTAGCTATTAGATTAAAAAAAAGTTAAAAGGGTGAAAGAGTAAAGAGCTAAAAAGTTGAAATTTTTGTGAGTGATTTAGAGGTATTGTACCTGTAGGGTTAAGGGCCCAAATCCTATATTGGGCCTTGGGCCTGGGGCCGAGAACATGAATGGTCCGAGGAGGATTAAACAGCTATGGGTGATTCCAATTTAGAGTCTCATGAGTAAGGAATGAGTGGAAGGTGGTCCGAGGAGGAGTTTCTCCTCGGGTATGATAAATACAGCTCAAATATGTATTCCAGTAATCAGGGTGACCTTCCAAGAAGCTCCAGTGATAAAGACGTGCATCATGAACATGTGAGAAGGAGGGGAACCCAAGAATATCTAAGGGAAAGCTGCTACCACCGCATTGAATGCATTGCAGCTACTTTTCTGGCCGCATTTATATAGAGAAGACCCCTGAACAGTGCTGTCTTGGCTACCGCAACTCACAGAAAGCCAAATAGGGTGTTTGATGGGACGGACACTCAAGTAAGGGCCCAAATGATCAACAAGTGTAGGATCAAGATGGTCCAAAAGAAGCTATATAATGTAGGAGACCCCCCGTGAGAAGGGGATCGAAAAAAAGAAGGAGAAACACTGTAATACTCTAGAACAAAATTTTTAACCTCACTTAGGCATTAATAGAAGAGAAGCAATCTCCTCGGACCTGGCCGAGGACGTTTTTCTCAAGCCCCGACTTGTATATTTCCATTCTCCTATCATCAAGACCTATCTTATTGTTTGACTAAATCACTAAAGCTCAGTTTTTCGACCCACTCTCTATAAATTTATTGTTTTGGGCTACTTGGGCCTAAGTCCACCCATCCTTTGGGCCTAAGATCCGAATCAGGTCCATACAATACCAAATCCAAATCATAATTTTGAAGTGCATCTTAGCCAAATTATTTGTTTAAAGTCATTTTTCTCCCTCTAAATAAATAAGTTATTAAAACATAAGTGTAGCAAAGTGGTATTAGCCTTAAATGATATTGGGCCTTCCAAGGGCATCGTCCAAGTTCCTACTAATAAAATAAGATCTTGAGCCTAATAAGTCGAGGTTCGACCATGGAGGACAGTCCTATGCTCATTTGCCGAAGTTTGTTAGAAGTAGCCCCACATGTAAAGTTACCGAGGACCTCAGCACCCTCGGAACATTCGGGGAAGATCATAGGGTCACATAAAAACGTATGAGGATCCAGAGGAAAGCTTCTTGACAAAGTTGTTGAAAAATTGCATGTTTGTATCGCATACAAAACATACGCAGCGGAAAATTAACGGATCTACTTCATTCGCAATTGATAACATATATTATGTAAGTTTCAGAATTTGAGAACAAGAATGCGTACCTTGGTATGGTGAAATTCAAAACCGAAGATCAAAAGTTCTTGGGAAGACTTTTAATCTTCACTCCAATTCCACTTGATGCCCAAGATGTATGGTCTCTCAATCAGTTTCCTAAGAGAGAATAAAGAGTGTCCAACACTAACATACAAACCATTTCATTCTTTGTATGATTTTAATGAAAAACCTTATGAAAGTCTCATATGAAAACCTTAATGAAATTCTGTATGTTTCTCTCCTTATATACAACTGATTATCTAATTGGGCTAGCTTTTTGGGCCATTCCAATTGGGGTATAGTATGTGGCTTGGAGTGGAACCAAAAGGAACTAATAAGACACTAGCTCCAATGGACTTTGGGCTTTTCTGTCAACTCTTGATAAGTCCAAAGTTACAATTAACTATATTTAATACCACTATATAAATATAGTTGCACTCTAGGTCTTATTTATAAATTATATCCCAAAACTTTATTATACATGCAACTCCTTCATTAAAATATTCGTAGTAATACAAAGTCATGAATGTAGACTGCCACTTTAAAAATTACTACATCTTAATCCTTGAGTACCCGGTTTAATCCTTTATGTTATTCATCATATATTATTTATGAAATCCAATTTCATAAATATATACTTTAGTAACAACTTACTAAAGTAGTTGGGCCCAACTCTCTTGAATAACCAAACCTATTAAACTTATCTCAATGGAATATTTTATATCTCCGTTAAAAGATTATGAATTCCATCTTGAGAATATATGTTCCATCAACATTAAATGCGGCTACCCAACATACTGAGATTTTGACCGTGACTTATAGATTTCACTCCTGATATATCAAAGTAACTTACATCTCATGATCAGGTCCATTATTCTCTTAGGATTTAGAGTTGATGTAAATAGAAGTCGTGAGATTTATTAATCATTTGACAGTTGTTAGAAGAATAATAAATCTCACAGCAGTCCAATTCAATATGTTTTAACTCTTAAAACATATCAACTAGAAGTCTCCACTTTCATGATCAAGACAAATCATTTTAGTTGATATGTTATAGTCTTCGCAGATGAAACGCCCAATTTCATCACCGACTACGAATTAAAATTCTGAGTTTACAAAGAACTTGTGATTTATATCTTCTGTGACTTTTCACATAAATCACATACTATGCATCTCATGGACTAAGATATTGTCCTATTAGTTCATTTATAGATAGTCTCATATAATTAAACTATTTAATTATTTATGACATGCCAATAAATTGAATTTTAGGGCATAAACCCCAACAAGTAACATTCACTTCCACATTAATTAGACCCACATACCTAGCACAGTCGCATTTATTACTGAATGACTAACCTAAACAATGCTTTAAGTCCTAAAAGTCCATCTTCATCATAAGAAAGAATGAGGAGGTGTCCGATGAGACAAATATCTCACCAACTGTATGATAACAACATGTTCTAGGAAAAAGGGTGAGACAAGAATATAAAGAGAAGTTGAACGTGCCTTATCAGGGGACTAGAAACTTTAGAGAGAGAAAAAGAGAATATGAATAGAGAGTGAATGTATGCTTGTTCTAAGGCATCATAAGAAAGAGGTAAGAGGTGTCCGATGGGACAAGTATCTCACCAGCTGCATGATGATAGCATGTTCTAGGAAAGAGGGCGAGACGAGAGTATAAAGAAAAGTTGAACGTGCCTTATCAGGGGAGTAGAAACTTTAGAGAGAGAAAAAGAGAATGTGAATAGAGAATGAATGAAATCTTGTTCTAAGGTATTATTTTCCTAAGCAAGCTTTTTCTTTGTGTTCTTAATCCATATTTTTAGCGTATCATTCTTGTTAAAATCTCTCATTGTGGATTCATTATTGCCCATCCAATACAAATTAGTTGTGACGTCTTAAAATTGTTTTTGACTCCCACAATAAATATTGTCAAACACATATTGTGTATTTACTTAAGCTTATAAATTTATAAGTCGATTAATTTAGTCTAACTTATTTGTTTAAAGCCATTTTTTGTCCTTACATTTAAGCAACTAAGCTATCAAAGTATAATTCTTACCAAACACATTAGTATATATATTTTTCAAAGATTTTTTTTTTTTTTTGTATTTTTACCCAATTTATATATTTTAAACTATCAGAGAGAACATTCAAACTTTTGCAATAGCTTTTCTATGTGTGTGTGTATATATATATATATATTTATATGATATTTCTCATAAGGAACAATCTTTGGGTTTTTTTTTGTTTTTTTTTTTTATCAAGATGAAAAAAAAAAAAACCCAGCATGTAGTGGTAGAACTAGAAACCCTTTTTTTTATAGCCAAGTTAGATATAAAAAAAATTCTCAAGTAAAAAGATTAAAAAAAAAAAAAAAACTTGACTCAAAATAAATAATTTATTTCATGGATTAAATTTAGCTCAAAAAAGTTGTGTCCTATGTTCTTTCAGAATACTAAAATTATTTATAATTGATTTGGACCAAAAGTTTCTAGTAATATCTATGTATTTAGGTTTATAGCTTTGAGATTTTCTAGGCAATCAACATCTAGAGTTTTAGGATTTGGGATAGAGGATTGAACATCAGCTTCTAAATTTGAACACCTTTCTAAAATATGCATCAATTATGGATGGCTTCTTCATAGATTACTTATACTTTGAAGTCTAAATATTGAATTATATAAATGAGTTATATAGCCAATTTTTTTTTTTTTTTTAAGTGTGAAGTGCATATTATGTTTATGTGCACAAAGACAAAATCAAACAATTCAAGTATAAAATTTTCCTTATTTCAATACCTTAATAAAATAATAATCCAATTTGCTATTATCAAATATAAAAATAATATGTAAGTATATAAAAATAACTCAATTACTCAAGTCACTATTATCAAATTTAAATGTACAAAAAGAAACAAGTAAATAGCAAGCAACTATTAAATATAACTAAAGAATATATGATAAACATTAAAAGTTTATTGACTAATATTTATTCTATACCTAGCTTTCAAAAAAACAATAATATTGTGTGCGTGATTTGATTCGGATGCGAAGCAAGATCCAGTCACTAGTCATTGATCGAGTGGAAATTGAAGACTTCAAAATGGACCTATGACAATTGTGAAATGTTGAGTCAAGCTGTGGAGATCCAAGGCATGACGAGTTCAATGATGATACGACAACTCAGTGATTGAGTGCGAGTCTGCGATGGTAGCATGGAGGCTAAAGCATGGTGAGTCTAGTGATGGTATATATATAATTATATACTCATATATTTTTTAATTGATTTTGGGAATTTGTCAAAAAAAGAAAAAAAATATTTTGTATTTATTTTTAATGGCCCAGATGATTTTTTTTTTTTTGGTGTGTGTTCTTTGTACAATTTAAAGGGTTTTCTTGATTTATTAAAAAATTTAAGGAAATCCCAATAGAATTTTAAAAGAGAACTTAATGGAATTTTATTTTTAGAACAAGTTAGAAAAACTAAAAGACAATTTAAGCCTTAATTAAATGATATTAATTTTTTTCTCAAAATCCCAAGGGGTCGGTAAATAAATTTTCATACTACCCTAAATGGGAAATATCAAAGTCGGGCAGTAGTCCCCCGGGCCCCGGCCCCCCTTAGCTTTGTCACTATGGTTATATCCTTGAATTTCATTTTCACCCCCTCTTCTTTTAACATAAATAAAATTTTAAAATTAATACACATGAAATAAACTATTAGGATAAAAGTAAGTAATTACCCTCAACAAAATGTCAAAATACATAAAAGTGGGACTAGTCTCGTATGTACAACAAGAATCATAGTGGGTGCCATCCAAATTCAACTAGCTTGTCCATAAATTGATTAACTTCCCAATAAGTTTTCAAAACAATAAACGATTTTGTTTTCTTTTATAGTTGGGGGAAGGAGATAAATGGTTCTGATAGTAATGGATATCATACTTCATATATATCATCTAATTACGGAAGAACAATTCACAAAATGTCAAAATACTTAAAGGTGGGACAAGTTTCATATCTGCAACAAAAATACACGAGGTGCCATCCAAATAACGACAAGCTTTCACTATAGTTAAAGTACTCGTAGATACATAGCCAAAAAAATCATGTAACACAATTGACACATTTAAGTTCTTAGTATTTTCAATAGAAATTGTTTTTAAAGAATAAATACCTTAAACTTTCATTAAAAAACCTTAGCCATAATTGGCTAGTGTTGAAAACCCCCGTTATATTATGGGATTTATAAAAAATAGACAGTAGCTAGGTAAAACCCAAGCTTATTTGGCTCAGCAATAAGTAAATACAAACTTTTACCGTAGTATATTTTCAAGTATATACCCCTCTATTTTTATTTTTATTTTTATTTCTACTGAATTGAAAAAGGTCTCTATCGTGGACTTATTGTGTCTACGCTACATGATGGCAATGGGTAATACCACGTGTATCACCTGTTAAATTACTAAGGGTATGTTTAGTAACTGTTTTTCTCTTTATTTTCTGTTTTCAAAAACAATTTTCTATTTTTGAAACTAAAAAACTTGTTTGGCAATTCAAAATAGACAGAAAACAAAAACTGTTCTCAAAACTCAATCTGTGAAGGAAACTGAAAACATGCAAAATGCTGTGCTGTTTTCAGTTTTTAGTTTTCAAAAGTCAAAGAAAACATGCATTTAATTTAATGAATTTGTCTCATTTAATGAGTTAGCATTAGAGTTTCAATCCTAATAACAATATATTTTTTTATTTTTTTATTTTTTCCTTCAAAAAATTATTTTTTTAATTTCAACTAATCAAACATGTTTATGATTTTGAAAATACAAGAAAATTGTTTTTTCTTAATATTCCCAAAAACTAGTTTTTTAAAATAGAAAACAAAAACTGTTACCAAACATAACCTAATTGTCTCAAAAGTTTAAACTATTGGGATATAGTAAATTTAATCATTTAACTATACAATTCTAATACCACTTGGCCATGTTGGGCTATCGCTTGAATTGAGCGCCAAGTGAAGTAATTTGAAGACTTCTACCATTAATACCTTCTATTTATAAAGAGTAATGCTAAAACCACAACTTTAATCATAATTTTGCTATAATTTATTCACATGACGAGTAATAAACAGTAAAGATATAAACCCACATAAAACTACCGTTTTTACTCTAACACTTACAACTTGCGCATGAGAAGTTGGGACAAAAATGGTAACAAAAGTGGTGTTTTCGGCCTGTAAAACCCAAAAAGATATTTCTCAAGAAACGGTCGAAAACCGGAAAGCCACCGGATATAGCCGGTAGACAGAAAGTTGCATTTGGATTGAATTTTGGGTTCATTTCATTTGTAATTTGCTAACTGCAGTGTACCTAACCCCAGTAAGATTTTAACCACATATCTGACCAAAGTTGGTTTATTTAAGAGAGAGAAAGTTTGAGGCCAGCTGGGTTATGAACTGGTTCACTGATCTGCCCATTCTCACTCCAACTCTCTCTCTCCCTCTCTCACACTCTCTCTCTCTCTCGCTCTGCGGTTTTCCATCGTAGATGAACAGTCAGACTATAATAGTCTGCAAAAATTTGGCTCCTAAGTTGATTGAGTAATGATGTAGAGAGAGAAAGAGTGGAGTGAGGGAGTGTATTAGTTGATCACTTTTATTTGTCTTTGTGGGTTGGGTTGTGTTTTGGCTTGATTTTTAGAATTTTTTGCTTGCCTGTTTGGGTTTTGTTTTTCTGTTTTGTGGGGTTTTGCTTTCTCTTCTTGATGGGTTCAGAGGGGGGAGAAGAAGTATTGAAACTAGAGAAAGATGGGAAAGCCCAGAGAGAGAAGTGGCTGAACAATTGTAAACAGCTTTGTTCAATTTGGTCAGGTCCTAATCACGGGGGTTCTTTCTCATTGGCTTCTCTTGAGTGAAACCTTGGTATTAAGCACCCCTTGAGTTCTTAAAGATCAAACTGAAAATATTAAAAAAAAAAAAAAAGACTAAAAAAAGAAGAAAAGGGTCCTGATCTCATAAGATCTGTATAAAATTCTTTTTCTTTCTCCGTCATGAAGAGACTTGGCAGCTCAGACTCCTTGGGTGCTTTGATGTCCATCTGCCCAGCTACAGGTTTATTAACAAACAATTCATTAACTCCTTTCAATGTTGTATTTCTAAGATTCAGACATACCCATTAATTTTCAAGCACTTTTTTGTGCTTCAAATTCAATTGTTGTATCTATGTATAGTCTTTTTCCTATTTTGGAACTTTCCATGCTTCATTGCTGTATTTTTTTTTCCTTTCTGGGTCTTATATGGTTTGTGCTGGGGACAAAAGAATTAACCTTTAATTGTCTCTTTGTTTTTTCATTGATGTAGACGAACATAGTCCAAGAACCAACCATGTTTATAGTAGGGAATTCCAGTCCATGTTGGATGGCTTAGATGAAGAAGGTTGTGTTGAAGAATCTGGCCACATAGCCGAGAAGAAACGTCGATTAAGCGTGGAACAAGTCAAGGCCTTGGAGAAGAATTTCGAGGTCGAAAACAAGCTCGAACCCGAGAGAAAAGTGAAGCTAGCTCAAGAACTTGGTTTGCAACCTAGACAGGTAGCAGTCTGGTTTCAAAACCGGCGTGCCCGTTGGAAAACCAAGCAATTGGAAAGAGACTACGGAGTTCTCAAAGCCAGTTATGAAGCTCTCAAGCTCAACTGCGATAATCTCCAACATGACAATGAAGCTCTGCTCAAAGAGGTACACCATAAAATAAAATCCACGGTTTTTTGAATTCTCTAGCTAGTAAATGCGTCAAGTTCATTGTGTTTCCCGTGAATAGCATATTCCAATTACTTTATATATATTATTCAAAAGGTACTTTCATAAGGTATGTTGTCGGTGATATGTGTATCAAAATTTTGAATGGTTTTTGCTTTTGTTGCTTCAGATAAAGGAATTGAAAGCAAAGCTCCATGAAGAAAACACAGAAAGCATTAATCTTTCAGTGAAGGAAGAGATAGTGGTGGCCGAATCCGATAACAAAGCGATGGAACAGAGCAAACCAGCTCCTGATTCTCCTCCTCTACCTGCATCTGACTCCAAAGACTTGAACTTTAAGTGTTTCGACCACAACAATGGAGTTGGGGGAGCCACACTCTTCAGAGTGGACTTCAAAGACGGCTCGTCAGACAGTGACTCGAGCGCGATCTTGAACGAGGATAACAGTCCCAACGCAGCGATTTCTTCATCTGGGGTCCTTCAAAATCAGCTCTTGATGTCCCCCTCTCAGGCGGCCTCGAGTTCTTCTCTCAAATTCAATTCCTCGTCTCCAATGGGCTGCTTTCAGTTCCAGAAAACGTTCCAGCCACAGTTTGTGAAAATGGAGGAGCACAATTTCTTTAGCGGAGATGAGGCATGTAATTTCTTCTCGGATGAGCAACCTCCGACACTTCAGTGGTACTGCTCTGAGCAGTGGAACTAAATTGAAAAAAGCAAAGCAAAGTAGCAAAAAAAAATAACCCATGTTCAGATATTGTGGAAAAATAAAGGAAAGCGAAAAAAAAAAAAAAGTGATGTATCTAGCTTAAGTGAGCTCCAAGAATATTGTAAAGTTGAAAGTGGGGTTGTGTAATTT
Organism: Notholithocarpus densiflorus; assembly: GCA_030021035.2. Lineage (NCBI taxonomy): Eukaryota > Viridiplantae > Streptophyta > Magnoliopsida > Fagales > Fagaceae > Notholithocarpus > Notholithocarpus densiflorus. The sequence goes on from JARYZH020000031.1 coordinate 3,759,046, forward strand.
TTAGCTTTGGTCTAATATGTCTCCCACTGTGCAAAGTGAAAGTTGGAGAGCTGGGGTAGTGGTTGAATGAAGCTTAAGATTGAGAAAAGCAGAACGGTGGATTTAGCAAAGAAAATGGTAAAAATGGAGTTGGAGCAGTACAAGCAGAGGGAGAGAGGGAGAGAGAGAGAAGGGTTCACTTGGGTTTTGGTTGGTGAAAGATGACGCCTATGGGTTCTCTCTCTCCCTCTCTCTGAGTAGAGAGGGAATATGATTAGATCGTAATTGAAGTCTCTGCTGTAAAAAAAAAAAACCTTGGAATCCTTGGGAAGCAATTTCCTGTAATGGAGAAATAATCATTGACTCGCTTTTCTTTCCTTCTTTATTTTTCTTCTTTTTCACTTTCTTTCTCGGTTTCTACTCCATGCCTTTTTCTTTTCATTTTATTGTCAATTAAGGATGCGCTAATATCACTGCCAGGGCTTCCTAAATTTGGTAAATTGTCCATTAAGAACACCATCCTTATTTGTTCCTTGTACTTAATTAAAAAAGAATGGGTATTAACTAGTGATAAACACTTAGAAATCTTGATTTAAGCGCAAAATCAAGCGTTTATTTTGTGTGCAAAAGTGTGTGTGAAATAAACACTATTAAAAAAGTAGTAATTAATAAGTGTGAATGAATTCAAAAATGGATGAGCTTATGCTTATTGTGATTTATTTGGTTTTAAGAAAATAAACTATAGTATAAAACTCCGGTTGGACGCATGGCCAGCATGCTGCCCAATTTTTGCTCAGGCCTATTGATGAATAAGTTAAGCTTGTGTCTAGTTTTGGACACGTGTCCGAATCTCATCACGTCGACACAAGTTGTGTCCTTGATGAATATCCTATGTAAAAGAGTTAACTTGCGCCTGCATTCAAACTAGATGAGAGATCAAAACAATAGTAAGGATTGAGTGATTGCCTAATTGGTCTTCTACAGTACTTATATTGTTCATGAGAGCAAAACTTGTGCGTTGGAAAGCAAATGCTTTTTATCTCTCTTCAAAACAAGAAAGAAAGAGGCTGAATGGAAGGCAAGTACTTTGTGAATTGCCAGCTGAAGGACGTGTAAATGGACAGGCGTAGAGAAATCTTTGATAAATTTCTGCTCCCCGTAGTGCTTCTGAAAAATGTAATGATGCAGAGAAGGACAAAAGTGCATAGGAAGCCCAAAATTTCAATGCATTTTAGTCTTTTTCTATTTTGTTGATTTTTTTAATATAAAAAATAGATATGATATATCAATTACTCTTTCTTATCCTACCAAGCATTGATTAGTTTTGGTGATGGTGGAATTCAATAGGAGAAATTCAACTTCCTTGTTTAAAAGAATTTAAATATATGATATACGTCAAGACACTCATTAATTTTTGTGTAGATAAGATTGAAAATGATGAACTCACTTCTTTTATTATTATTAGTATTTATTTCGATAGTTAAAAAAAATAGGAGATTTGAATCTTAAATGTTTTTGTTAAAAATAACAAAATATGTTAACCAATTAAATTATAAAACTCTTGATCACGTTAGTTATTGTGCAATAAGAAATTTTACTAATTGAGCTAATATATTTTGTCGAAGTTTATTATAATATTAATAATAATAATGATGATGATAATAATAATAAGTTAATAACATCCTAAAGTTTTAATGTAGGGCATTACAAGGACTAGATTAGTTATTATTGCCATAGTCATTAGCCGTATGACCATCATATATTGTTTTTTTTTTGGTAATAATTAAAAGTCATAGGTAGAATATAAAAAATATTTTACTAGAATCAATAAGATTAAACAAGAAAATACACACCGGGTGAGTGTTGCAGATGGTAGCTCCCCATGCCTTAAGAAAATATACAGGAAATATTGGAAATTTGGAAGCAATAAAACAATATTTTTATTTAAAAAAGATTATAATAGATACTAAAAAGTCAAAAAAATAGTTCTAGGTTTCTTAAAATTTTGGTAACATGGTTTTAATTAGAATAATAGTTTATAAAACCTAAACTTCTTGAAACGTTTCCAATTACATATCCACTTTAGAGTAAATTATCTTAACTACTTTAATGTATATATATTAAGCTACATGCCTACATGTCATAAATACATGGTAATATATGTAACGTTTACATTTACCCATAGGGTGGAAGCATCATATAAAATAACAAAGTTTATAATATTATTATATCTGATTTGGTAAATAATAAATAATAAAAATAAACTTGGAAGGAAAAGGTAAGAACTAAAAGGGAATTCATTCCTAATTATGATTGTAATTCATGGAAATATAATGTAAAATGACTTCAGTGGTAATGCCAATTCGGGTTTTGATTTTTATCTTCTTCAAAAATAAGTTTTCTCACATCAAAGCGATCTATGCCGTTTATGCATAATACACGGATCCCATCCTTGTAAATTTGTAACACAAAATGACAAAATGTTGTTTGAACACTTCTATAGAATAAAATGAAAAAAAAAAAAAAAGGTTTGAAGAAAAAATTATTCCGGCCTTGCTTGTCAATTTCATCCTCGCTCTTACCTTACCATCCCTAAAGGTTATATTTGGATACTTAAATATGATTTGGTTTTAAATTTTAAAGTAATGAATTTAAAATGTGTTAATTCAAAATCTATAAATTTTAAAATTCTTTATTTGGAAGCATTTTAATATTTTATACTTAAGTTGATGATTTGAAATTATAAAATTTAAAATATATTGAAGTGCGTCTTAAGGATTTCTGGAATTTATGGGTTTAGAAGTTATTTCAAATTCAAGGATTTCAAAGTTTAAAATTCTTGACATTTTTCAAACTATCCAAACAATGAAATTGAATTTTAATAATCCAAATTCAAATCCACATACCTGAATCCTGTCATCCAAATGTACTAAAAAGGAATGCAAGTTTTAAAAAATATAAAAAAATCAAATCTTGTAAGTTTTTTTTTTTTTACTAAATGGAAATATTACTGGATGAAACCCATAAAAAGGAAGCTCCATCACTTTAAATGGACTTCTCATTTTTAGGTAACAATGATCTATTATTAGGATGTTGAGCAAGCAAACAAGTAAAACATTATAGTCTATTGAAAAATACATGGCACGTATAAAGCCTTCACTTGACTCTTGCACTTATCAAGTCGTTTTCGCCTAGCTAGTGTCACGTGTATTTATGGATTTATCAAAGAGGCATTCTAGAAAGTATGACTAAATTTCAATTCACACCTAAGTTTTGGGTAAATTTAATTTTGCCACCTAAACTTCTAAAATTTAGATAAAATCTAACATTTGATTGAATTTTGAATCTCGTCCTTTTGTTTGTCCATGCTTGCTAATGATGTTATTTTTTAGTGTTGTCTAAACTTACAACGATCGAATTTAGCCCAATTGGGGGTTACTTTTGGACCAACCACCATATTCCTTTTTATTTTGGACTTAGTTCAAATGACCAATAACAAGAAAATTAAAGTATATGTGGCAAAATAGAGTATAACCGGTGTAGGATTGCAATTTTGTAAGATCCTATGATTCAGCTTGTGATCTCGTCCAATCTTGGTATGCTCTAGATAGTATGATGCTAGATCATAGGATCTTAGATCATGATACAGTTATTTATTTATTGGTATTTGAAATTGAGAAAAGTGGTTATTTTAAACAATGAGAAAAAAATGAATATATAAATAATATATTTAGTATGACATGCGTGTCTTGAAAAGTGGTTAACTAAAATAGTTGGAAAAAGTAGGAACTTATACTAAAAGAAGGAAAAAAAAATTTATATAATCTAATGCTAATGCATTAAAGACAATTTGGTTTAATGTTGACAGGTCAGGTTAGTGAGTGTTAATGTGTTGTTTTGTTTTTTAATATGAAAAAAGTTAACAAATACTTCCAGGACATTATTTTAGGAAGTATTTTTAGAAATTTTTTATAGAAAAAAAGAAAATATTTTATTGACTTTTTAGATTTTCAATAAAAATTGTGTCAAAACTTTTCTAAAATAAGTTAATAACAAATACTTTAAGAAAAGCCATTAAACGCTTTTAATATTTGGCATTGATATTATTATTAGTTTAAATGAACATATCATGTGGATTTACATATTTTACCAATCAGGGGTAAATTCTTTTGAAACCAATTAAACACCTCAACACCCCTAAAAAAAAAAAAAAAAAACTCAACTTTTCTCATTAATTGAATAATTATAAAGATCTTTTAAAACAATTTTTAAATGTATACCAACTAAAGTGATTTTATTAAAATATAATTAAAAATTTGAAATGAAATAAAAAGATTAAAAAAAAATTTGAGAATCAAATATGCAAAAAGTTAAAATGTTTCTAGCAACATAAAAATTAACAATGGTCTTTATTTTTTGTTTTTTTTCACTTCTTTCCTCCTTTTTTAAAAGCAAAATGGAAATAAATGGTACTTGATCACTTTAGCCAAATCAAATGCCAAAAAGGAAAAGACAAAAGATGATTAAAGAGGTCCTAAAAAGATGTGCGACATGATTGGATCCCAAATATACGTGTCTGTTGGGAGCCGCAGCTTTTTGTTGTCCGTAACATCCTTAACTTTTTGTGTTAAAGTTAGAGCACAAATCACCTTAAACAAAATTCAATTTTTTCTTATTTTAAATACGGTCGTGTCTTTGGAAATTGTTTTATGTCAAATTTTTTATTTTTTGTCAATTTTTGACCAATTTTATAAGGTGTAAAACTAGTTGAGCTAATTTTTAAAATTTCACTTGCTTGTTAATATTTTCTTTTAAAAATAAGAAATTTCAACTGAAAAGATTTTTTGTCTACAAATAATAGATTTGTAATTTGAGTTTATTTATATAAAACATTAATTAATATATTAAAATAATAAAAGAGTAATTATCATTTAGCAGATGCCATAAATTAATTCTATTGTATTTATAAAATAAATAACTAAAAAAGAGAAAAAAAGATAAAGGTTAATAAATGCCTTAAGAATATTGATTTAAAAATTTTTATGATAAATTACAAATTACACCCCTAGAGTTTGGGGGTATTTAGATTTTACACCATAAAGTTTCAGGAATTTGAATTTTTTACCCCTTGAAGTTTGAGAGTGTTTAAATTTTACACCTTAATATTTTAGAATTTGAATTTTATCCCTTAAATTTGGAATTGTTTAAATTTTACACTCTCAATTTCTGAAACTTTAAAATATAAAATTTAAACATCTTCAAATTTTAAGGATAAAAATCCTCCATAGCAAATTAAATGAGCCATAAAAGAAACCCTCCATAGCAAATTGGCAATAGTATGAGTGCCAGGCACGTAGTGTCCTAGGCCTATACACAATTCATTCCTCCCAATAAAAGCAAATCATCTTTTTCTTTATTTTGTCCTCATTCTCAAATTCGTTATAACAGTTTTTTCAATTTTCGATAAATTTTTTTTCAATATAATAGTGTATGCCTAAAGATACACGTCAGTAAAATTCAATATATATATATATATATATTCTTTACTGTGTGTACGGGTTTTTGAGTAATGACCGGAAAACCCGCATCACTCTGGTATCATTGGCAGAGTTTCACATGGCACTGCCGAGAGAGGTCTTCCTTACTATGGAATCTGATATTCTGCCGATTTTGCTTTTGTGATTGTGCGTACGTGTGCACTGCACTTATTAATTTTACACGTGTACGGTGATGGGACACGTAAAAAGCTCATGTAAAGTGGACTACCTGATGATGGCTTCATCACCCATAGATTGTATCTATGACTGAGGCATGCAAGTAGATACACAATATGGTTTTGTTGGGAAACTTTTTAATTTCATTAATTGTCTTTTGGATTAGGAAAATGTTGTCATGCGTGTTTGGTGAGAATACTACTGTAGTGCTAATTTGCTTAATTTTAGTATAACAAAGTCCCCTCCATTCTTTTGTTTGATAAGATCTATGAGAGCACCCTATCTATCCATGTTTGTTTTTTACTTTTTTTTTTTTTTTTTTCCCCCTCATCTTTTTTACATTGACAGCAAGCAGATCTTTTTGTTCTTATTAAAACTGTGTTCTAAAAGCGTGGATGTTTAGCAGTGTAGGTACTGTAGGCTTTGGAAAAATAGAAGAGATTCCAATTTTGCTTTTGCTCCCATTTCTCCCTTCCTATTTTACACCCTATGGATTATAGCTGTGGTACCACCCAAAAACACCCCCCAAAAAAAAAGCGTGGTCCCCTACATTTTTGTGGGTCCCATTACAAAACTTTCGCTTTTTTATTTGTTGAGGGGGTATTGGTAGAGGCATGTGATGTGGGTCCCATGATGCATCAAACGCGTCATTGTCATCGTGGTCACAATCAGTTAGAAGAAAAATGCAAGAAAGCAGGAAGATAGGGCTAGGATTAATGCCCCTATACACACACAGGAGGCCCCCCCAGTCCTTCTCTGTTAGCTATTTAGCTCCTCCCATTGGTGACAGCTCATGTACCGCTAAAGTTGTCACTGTAGATTCTAGAAAAAACCTTTTTCTCTACCACAATTAACCTATTACATGCTGCCACCTCACACATTGGAGTGTACCTACTCTTGTTTGTCATGCAGTAATAAAAGAGTGATGAATCTAAGGTTAACATTATTTTTTTATTTTAAATGGTTACAATTATAGAATTATTTATGAAAAAAATAATAATTTTTTTACAATTTTTTTTATATTTTCAAAAAAGTGGTATTGAAATTTTTTTAAAAATAATTTATTAACAAATACTCAATAAACACCAATTACTCTCTCTTTCTCTCTCTCTCTCTCTCTATATATATATATCACATTCAAGCGTCTTGAACCGACACTCTCTAATTCTCTATGCATTGAGATACCATCTAGATTAGAGTGGTATAAATATTTTTATCTGAGAACTTAAAAAAGTAATTTAAATTTAAATTTTTTAAAAATTACATTTAATGTACATAATTTAAGAGAGATAGCAAATTAAACACTATAAGTTTAAAAGAAAAAACAATTAAATTCTATAATTTTAAAACAAACATATTAGATATTAAGTCTTCAAAAAAAACAAAAAATTAAACATTAATCTAGTTAAGTAATAAAAAAACAATGTGTTTGTGGTTCTGAGGCTCAAAGTTTAACTTATATTTGTTTAAAAATCTCAAGTTTTAATTTGTTACTTTTGAAATTATAAGATTTTATTTGTTACTTTTGAAACTATATGATTTAATTTATTACACTCACTATATTATATGGTTTTAAATGTAATTTATGATCTATTTGTTATGTTATTGATTGGGTATTAATCACATCTATTAGTTGAGAAGTCAATTAGTCATCTTCATGTAATAAAATTGGTAGATTTTTTTAGTATACTTCAAATTGATATCTTTAATTTAATATTACTGAAAAATTATGAAAGTCATGGAATAATTTATTTTTTAAAAATCATATCTTTCAGTAAATTATTATATAAAAATAATTAGTTCGTACTAATAAATAAGAATATTTAGTGGTTACGTTTCCTCAACACGATTGCTTATAAGAATGATTGCATACATAATACCAGGTGTAGAGGAACTAGGCCAGAATTTAAGAAATTGAGACAGAGAATCTCTTTGTTTCCTCTTTTTCCCACTTCAGGTGCTTCACGTTGCCTTATTTTAAATTATTTTCTCTCTGCCCCCACTATATTTCTCCTTAAAAAAATTCCTACTTTTGCTAATCCCAAACTTTTTTTCTCATAAAACTATTCTTAACAATCATACCACTTTCTATTATAAATTTCTGATATTTCTAGGCAGCTTACGCATAGGGTGGCATGTTCCACTTTGATATTGCAACAAATACTTTAGCTTCTTTATTCATAACTAAAGCACCCCAGGTTTTGGTCTTTTGCTTTTGGTATTGCTATACCTTTTTCTTCTTTTTCTAAATTTTCTTTTGGATCTTGTAATGCATGCGAATAATCCATGTATGCAAGAAAAGTAAAATTATGATTGGTCCAAAAATACTCATCCCAAAAAATAAAATTCACTAACCCATATTTGTGGATGCCAAAAGAAGTAAAATAAGACTCAGGTGGGAAAATGGTGTCTTGAAATTTTGAGCATCTTTCTTGAGAATATAATCTTTTACAAGAATTTGATTTCTTAGCTAGCTAAGGGGGTTATAATCTTGTTGGAGATTAGTGAGAAATAACACCTGGAACCCAAACAAATGCGACATATATTTTTTTTATGAACAAAAAAAAAGTCTCATGCGTGTGACATTGACCTAGTCCACTTGAACTTGCATAATTCATGGCGTGGGGCACTCCTGGGTGTGTTAGAGTTATTCACGTTGTGGCACAGCATTTTTACGAAGCGCACGACTTAAATCAAGCAACTTTTGAACCCGCAGATGTGACCCAATCTGGACTCCTACTAACGCACCATGCCTAGGGGGTTAAATTTTTTATTTATTTTTTTATTTATTTCTAATTCCGAATTTGATTGAAGAATAGCACTGGAGTTTATGTCTTTTTGGAGGATTCTAATACTATTTTATAGGATGAAGGGTACACGGGAAAAGTAGAATTTGTTGCAAGAATTATATTCAGCTAATTAATGTAATGACAGCACTAAAACAGTCAAGACTCAAGACCCCACAAATATGCGGTAAGCAAAGAAAATTCTGCAGTATATGCTGCCAAAAGAAACATTATGAGATGGGTCTCATGACTCTTGTCCTCTTCTTATCTAAAAAGTATATTTTAGAAATATTACACAAACTATGTTTAAAAAAAAAAAAAAAAATTCCATATATCTCACAAATATAGCAAGCCTCAAAATTTTTTACTTTTTATTTTTATTTTTTATAATTCAATTGTTACAAACAAACAGAAAAGAGAATATTTGAACTTTAATTCTCCTCGTTAAGACGACGAGGCAAAAGCATTAAATTACAAAACTCTTAGCAAGTTTCAATATTATTTTTCAGTTTTTTCAAAATTTATCATTTATGAATAAACTAATTAAGGACTGGCTATGATAAAAAATTAGGTGATGCATGTTTTGGTGATTTGGTGAGGATGGTTTTCTTTTCTTCTTAGTTTTAACATCTAACATCATTGAAAGAGAGAAAGATGTGAGTTAGCAGTTATCTCAAATGATAATGTTTTTTATTGTCGGATAAATGAACCTGGATAGAATTTCATTCTACACGAAAAAGAAATCAAATAGTACTTGTATTTCATATTGTTATCCAAAGTTGTATTGGGTATCCTATGAATATGATATATGCAATTAATAGTATTTCACTATTTTCATATTATTATTTCAAGCTGTATTGGGTATCCTATGATATGCTCTAGAGCCATAGGTAACTTATACCTGGTCACCTTTTAATGCCATTATCGGTCTACGTATATATATTTATATGTAACTTTTCTTGTTTGAGTCTAAGCTTCTAGATCAAATGGTTGCTATTGCAATCGTCACAATCCAATTCCAAACACAAGAGAACGGCGGTCCATTAATCTATAATTAATTTCATGATTTTAAACTTGAATTTTTTTAATCGATTATGAGATTGAGAATCATGTTTAACAATAATTTTATATGTAGAGAGAGATTAGGAGTATCAAATAGGGTTGTATTAAAAAAGTTCTAATAAATTAAGCTCCATCACGTATGTAGGAGTTGGACTCTAGATTATTTTAAAAATGTTCAACACGCTAATTAAGTAAATTTGGCCAACCATTAATTGGTGATTCCCCCAGAAGTTTTCCAAATCAACTTTTATTTAATTGCATTAGGATTAACGTTTTCTCTTTGTTTAACTGCTTAATTGTTTTCTCTTCTCTTCTCCAAAAAAAAAAAAAAAAAACTGCTTAATTGTTTTCATGTTTTAATGTTTTTTTGATAAACAAGAGTATCTCGACTCATCAGGCCTCAAAAACCATTTAGCCAACTCCTTTGATATTTTAATATTCAAAAGTTGTAAATTTTTGTCACCATTTTAAGCTTGAAGCAGTGCTACATGCACGTGGCTTAATCTTCTCTTTTCATCATTCAATGTCAAACTACTGTTCTTTACTTTCATATTCATGAATAAAAAATGTATCTCAATTTTAAATGCCGACAGTAATGAATTCTTTCCTTTTTTTTGTTTTGCTTGAAAACTATCAGTACAATAGTATTATTGTTTCAAGAAGTTTATATGGTTTTGCTTGAAAACTATTAGTACAATAGTATTATTGTTTCAAGAAGTTTATATGGTTTGACCGAATCATTTTTGAAAAAGAATTTTAAGGGCTAATCCCAAACCAACCCCCTATCAAAATGATATATAAATTTTCATTTTAAGTGATTTCAATAGTTTAAATATGTTGCCAAGAGCCTTGTAAAGGGAATAAGATCCTCTTGTAAAGTTGCTCGATTCCCTCTACTTTATTAAAAGAATTAGAATTTAAATCCATCCTCCCTTGTTATTATAAGTTATAACTATATAGTTAAAAAAAAAAAAATCAAATATGTTTTCAAAAAATTGAGAAGTCATATTATTCTACTATTTTCCCTAAAGATACTCTAGAAATCCCATGAATTAATAATATAATGAATTAAACCTAAGATTTTTCAATCTTCGTCGCCTCACAAATCAATGAACTTACCATTCAGTTACCCATGTTCAAGCTGTGTGTTTAGTAAGTTGTAATGTAAAGGGAAGTTGTACAGTTGTACTAGTGTCTACATCAATGTACTACATTTTGTCTCGTACAGGCACTGCCTTCAAAAGTGTGTGCGCTCAAAGCTTACGAGATCATTAATAATTCCATATAGAACAATTAAACAATAATCATGCGAGAAGAAACACAAACAGACAACACACACGAAAAATGAGGATAAAAGTATAATATCACACAATTTACCCACTACAAAAGCCGATAACTCTTGTAGTGTGTAGTCCCAAATTGTCTAAGAGTGAGTTCAAAATTAAGTATAAATTGTGTGATATTATACCTTTGTCTCTATTCTTTATGTGTGTTGTCTGTTTGTGTTTCTTCTCAAAAAAAAAAAAAAAACAATAATCATGCACATTGTATTGGTTTGCTAAAGAGAGATCATCCTTTAAAGGAGGACTCAGTACTAAGTATAAATATCTCAGGTGATATCAAGACTCAACAGTAAACAAATAATATTATGATCAGTCGAGTAAAGCAACCAATTGAACTAAAAATAGAATATAAAAGGATTAACTTTTACGTCACTAAGCTTTTAAATTTAGGATATGCTTTCACTCTAATTACGTTTATTCCTATCCGTCTATATCTTGGGCCAGAATTCAATAAGAGCATCCACAACAGCGGTAGTATAATTTATGCCATTTTGCCATATCAAAGACCTATTTTATTATATTACCACATCATTTATAACATCCCATTTATCAAATGTTTTATCATTCAATTCTATACATTAAAATAATATAAACAACACAATAAAATAATATATCTAACACAATAAATAACAACCACAACATTGCTGCCGCCGCCGCCGCCACCACCACCACCACCACCGTGGCAGCCACAATCCATTGCAAAACAAAAAACTGAAAACAAAACCACCACCACAACCACCGTCATCAACAACCCACCACAAAACCCATTAAAACACATTTAACCAAACCCAGAAAACACAGCAACTCAAACCCAAAAAACACAACCAAAACCCACTAGCACCGGCAACCCAATAACAACTTGGGCGCTAAACATGATGATGCGAAGCTTTGGTCTTGTGGGCACGGTGAGCCTTATACAAAGTCACCATGTGAGAGGCTGGTGGATAAGAGAGTCAATTTGGTACTAAAGGCTGTTTCGGTTTGGTCAGAGAACGAAATATATTGGTACCAGTTGATACCGATTTACTGTTTCTGTTTTACTGCTATTTATATATTTCTATATATATATATATTTGTATTATTTATGTAAGTATAAATTTTGTTAATTTTTATGTTTATCAACATAAAATTTAATATTCATATATTTTGTGGGTTCCAGTTAGCTCAACTGGTAAAATCTCTAATGGTTGAATACGAGATCTGAGATTCAATCCTCGCTTACACCAAAAACTGATTGGTGTCTTGGTATAATGATAAATAGCTATTTTCAGGAGCGGACGCCATAAGTTGAAACTATCTCAAAAAAAAAAAAATTCATATATTTTATAAGCATACATATTAACTTAAGTACATTAACCAATATATTAGATTAAATAAAATGTTTTTTTCAATTTTTTATTGTACTGGCCGAAACGCCAATACCCGCCGGTACAGGCCAATACAGGCCAATACAGGTGGTACATTTTGGAGGAGTACTGGTACTGGTTTAATGGCCAGTATGGTATATTCTTCCGATACAACCAGTACCGGTACGATATTGACTTCCTTGCTGGTGGAACTAACTCTAGTTATTAAAAAAAAAATGTAAAACCGAATTACATTACATTCACTCATTAGTTTATTACATAGCTAGACGACTTGATATAACTTCCAAAACATAATATGTAAACCATATTTTTAAGATTTTATGTTATTCTACAAGTTGTATTTTTAGTTTGGGCAAATTGTAATTTTTCACCATAAACTGTCACTCAAATTATACTAACATCTTGAACGGTTGAACCGTTGAAACACACAATTAACCCTCTAAAGCTAAAATTTTGTTTTAATGTCTCTCATGATGTTTGTTTTGGTGTTAATTCTGACGAAATTTAACGTAGAAATGCCAATTTACCCTTATTTTGGCTATTGAGTCCCTTCATCGAACCACAACAAATGCCAATTTACCCTTCTTTTGGCTATTGTGTTTTTAGCCATAACTACTCAAAAGAGGAGATGAAGATTAGTTCAATCTACATTGCAAATCCATTGCTAAACCATATTTCTAAGTCTCAATTTGTGTCGATCCATGTTGCTAGTAACCGATCCACATTGTGCCTAGATCACTCGAGCACTACTCATCAGTTTCTTCTACGACATGTTAATGAAAGTGAATAGGGCACTGAGACATACGTTAATTAAAATTAAAAATGTGTATATTTTTTCTAATAATTTCTTAAAATTAAAAATAGTCAAATGTATACGTGAAAATTTAAACTTATTTGCAATTACTAGACATAATTAGACAAAACTACTAACATTGAACGTAAATAAAAGTTGACGAACAAAATTGAAAAAAAAATGAAATGTTAAGGACAAAATTGAAAATAGACTAAACATAGATGACCTAGCTTGTAATTTAGCCTTCCAAAAAAAAAATTGTAATCTAGTGTAATAATAAAAAAAAGAAGAAGAAAAAACTACATTTGTACAAGAAATTGGAAAATGGAATCTCGTGTTTCTCATGTAACTCACGTCAACCGCTGGGAAGCAAAGAAATCAACGGTCAATTTTGAGCCCCAGAGTGCGTGGCAGCACATACAACGTTTGATAGCGACAGTGTGGTGGACGGATTCGGAAAGTTGAATGAGACGTCGCCGTTCAAAGACAAAACTAATGAGAGTGACTGACACAGTTTCGATATTTAATCAATTTATAATTAATTAATTCTTTTTTTTTTTTATAAAATTAATTAATTCGTTGTTATCATTTTCTTTGTGTATGTTGTTGGCGTGTGAGGTACGTAGGTTACACCATCAAGGTCAATTTCTTTGACCTGTTACAGCAAGCATCTTTTTTTTTTTTGGGTGGTACCCTACCAGAATATGACTATTGACTAGAGGAGTTGTTGGGACCATTTTTACCTTTGGACATGTGCACATCTCAGCTTTACTAGTACTATAAAACTAGCAAAAGAGTATAGACATAATTGATTTATTATAACTTTTTTTTATAGGAGTATTAAATATGTTATTCGACTAAAAATACGCGCATATATATATATATATATTTATCAATTATCACATATTGGGTTGAAAGTAAAAAAATTTTCCAAAAAAATCATCCTAATCGATTACCAAACCTATGAGGCTATGAACCTATCTCAATCTTTGAAGGGTTAGGTCACTCTGATATGACTTCTAATTTTTTTTCACATGTAAAAAAAAAATGATAAAGAAACTTAATCTTATTGCCTTTGTCTTTCATTCAATACATATAAGAGGAAAAAATAAACAAAAACATCAAAAAAACATATATTAAATAATACATAAAATCTTAGATTTATACCATTTAAGTTAAATAATACATAACTACTTAAAGTTATACGGTTCAAACGTGTCCACTGATCTTATCAACATCACAAAATAACATAAAAACTAAAACTAGATGTTAACCATATAACGTTATCAATCTCTTTAGGTGCATTTGTTACATGTAAAACAAAAATAAAGTTAGAAGAAGTATATGGAAGGTTAATGGTTTAATTCTGTATGTGTAACTTCTTTTTTCCCATTATGTAAAAATCTGAAGGTAAATCGTTATATGTAGATTATACCTAGTTCATATTTTTCACGTAAAATTTTATTCAGAAATTGGACTAAATACAAAGAAAACATAATCAGCATGTATAGGCAATTGTTACTTCGGTTTAAAATAATCTAATCGTATGATAGTAAAAAAGAAAATATTGGACTTCTTTTTAAGACTTCTTATTTTTAATTTTATTTTTATTGCTTTGTTTTGTTTTGTTAAAGTCTTTATTTGCTCAGAAAAAGGATATAAAATTACAAACCAGTACAAGAAATTTAAAGTCCCTACCCAAAGTGGCTAGAGTTACTTTGGAGTAGTTGCCCTTTTTGTAACTATCTAGCTTGAGCAAGACTAACCTCGCTTGACACTCGATCGAGGGGGCTCACAATATCTTGATATATACTGGCATTCTATTTTCTGATTTGTACACTCTGTTTGCTGATCACACTGTTGTTTACAATGTTAGTCTCACTCAAGCAGGCTTAGCCTTGCTTGATAGAGCCACTTAATCCTCTTTTACATTCACACATATTGTAACCTACACTAAATCCTCTTTTTTTTTTTTTTTTTTTTTATGAAAGAAATGGTAAGAATGGGCGACCGGGCTTTCCTACCTGGGTGTTTATTGTAGCCTGCACTGAAACCTTTTTTTATATGCCTGTACATACAACACACACTATGTCAATAATCACAAAAATTAACCATGTAAATTGATTTGGACTTATTTTGTCACATGAGATCAGAAGTTAAAGATGTCATTATCACGTCAACTTTGAGGCTTTAAATATTGGGTGAAACTTTTGTCTAGTGTCTTTTTGTATTAGACACACTATGATGTAAATGCATGTCTGTATCGTAGCGTGTTCAATGCAAAAAAACACTAAACACAAGCCTATTCCCAAATATTAAACCACAACATTTTTGTAGCCGTACATCTTAGAAAGTGGTGCAATTTCTTTTCTTCTTCGTGGTTGCAGAGAAAATATATAACTCTTGTTTATTTCCATTGAGTTTGACTCCTACCAATCTTTAAAGGCATAAACCCCAACTCTTCTTTGTACCTATTCCTAATTCAAGGGGCTTGTGGAATCCACGGGTTTTGACAAATTCTAAGAGTATGCCCAATGCCCATCCGCCCGCAACTTCAAATTCTAAGTACCTCCCTTTCTTAATTCTTCCTAATCCCAACCACTTTTAGTCCCTTCGAAGTTTTGACTTTTGCATATCTAGATCTTAAATTTTAGTGTACAAAATGTTTGTATTATAGTTGAATCAAATTAGAATTCACACATCACAATCTATTGGGTTAACCTCATACGTACGAAGCAAATTATAATAAATTACGTTAATTAGTCTTCTTTTCATATTTTGAATATGTTGCTTATTTTGTGAAAATCGTACCCTCACTATATATATAAAGGACCGATAAAATGAAAAAAAAATTAAGATAAAATTGTTTTGTACCACCGTCTACCACTGCAGGAGTTTGCTACATAAAGTAACCTGGGATAATTTCCCATTTTATCTCTTTCCACTTTTGTAATGTTTTATGTTGGTGCAAAGTTGAATTGTTTATACAATTTAATATTAAAAAATATTTTTTTTTTAAAAGAATGATTCCACAATGGCTGTATAAAATAAATGATGAAAAATTAACTATGAATAGAGGGGTTTTTTTTTTTTTTTTAAATTTTAATAATTAAAAAAAAAAAATTAAACTCAATACATTCTTTGAGAAGAATGACCTTATCCCTATGTTCAAGAAAAAATGGAGGAAATTATTGGCTGGGGCTTAGTCTAAAACATGCGTCACTTGCATCGTTTGCTTGATGTTGAGAGTGGATATTTATTTTACGCTCAACCACCAAGGCTACCGAGGGAATAAGGATAGGATGCTCTTCACATTTATACAAGTCAATTATTAAAAGAACTATATAATCATCAATGATAAATACGTGGGAATAGTATAGGGTATTAGGTATGGTACTGCTATCTAATTGGGTAGACTTTCTGACTCCAAATTGCGTATTTTGAACACCAATAACTGTACGTTATATAAATTTTCCATTCTACTTTGATCTTAATAAAAGAAAGAGTGCAAATCTGAAATCACATATTTAATTAATTCTCATATGCAGAACCCTTTTAATGTTATATAACTTATAATAATATTACTTATCATATGCATCTAATGAAAATATTAAACAATTATATTTTCTTTCTTTCTTTTTTATTCATATATAGGTATGTTACATCGTTTCTTACATTTATCCATGTATATGTTATGACATAATATTGGATATATATACCTTGAAATTTATAATATTTTTTAATCATTAATGAAATTTAGTTACAATAAATAAATAAAAAACCCTAATCCATGCTTAGAGCATTCTTATCAAGGTTTCTAAAAAATTTAGCATTTACACTCTCAAAACCTATATTTATAACATATAAAACACCACTTTACAATACAACCTATATCAAAACTTCTATTTTTTTTACCATTTCATTTAAATAATACTTCTTTATTATTTTTCCTCTCTCTCCTCTGTCTCTCTCTCCCACTGCCGGCACCACAATACCAACCACCCACCCAAAACCCAAAACCCACCACCCATACCACAACCACCATTAACAAAAAAAAAAAAAAAAAAAAAAAAAAAAATCACAGCAGAAAGAAACCTCCACATCCAGCCACAACCACCACATCCACCCACCACCACCAACCATAGCAGAAAAAAAAAAAAAAAAAAAAAAAAAACCTCCACCATTGCCGCCACCAGCAAACCCACTAGCAGACCCATCACGCCAAACCAAAACCCACAGGAAACGGACACCACTTCCCTCCCCGGCGTCAGCTTCTTCCACGGCGCGGCTTGTCGTCCTCCTTCGCACCTGTAAAACAAATCAAGACCCACCCCAACCAAATCAAGACCCAAAATCCCAAAACCAAATCAAGACCCAAAATCAAATCAAAGATTTGATAGCATGTAATTTTGTGTCGGCCTCGCACGATCGGAGCCCAATCGGACCCAAAAAGAACCACGCAGAACCAAAAAAAAAAAAAAAAAAAAAAAAAAAAAAAAAAAAGAGAAAGAAGAAACCTCCATCGCCGCCACCGGACCACAGCCATCGGACCCACGATCCATGACCACAATCACCGGACCACAGCCATCGTCATCCCACAATCGCCGGACCACAATCATCGACGGAGCCCACTCATCGGCTAAGCACAGAGAGAGAAGAGAGAAGTGAGAGAAGAAAGAGAAAGATAGAGCAGAGAGAGAGCGTTGAGTGAAAAAAAAAAAAATCAGCTTGGCTTGATGCTCTGGCCTGGGTTTCGTCGGAGAGGGAGGCAGAGCAGTCGAGCAGAGAGAGAGAGAAGAGAGACGGAAGAAATGGAAATGAGAGAGAAAAGAAAGTCTGGAGAAAGAGGGAATATAAAATGATTTTTTTTTTTTACAATCTTGCTACAGTGGGGTGCTAGAGATAGAATTCCACTGTAGCTGGATTGCAAAATAAATAAGATTTAAAAGCTTTGATGGAGTGTGTTTTTTAGTATTTATAGCATTTGACATGCTAAATTTTAGCATTTATAGCATTTACCCACCTTAATGAGAATGCTCTTAGGGATTAGGGTAGAGGTGGAGCCTTCCTCCATTTCATGTCAAAATGGAGAGGATCCCTCAACGTCATGAACTGGGCTCAATTATATATAGCATACAATTCAGAAATGGACCATGTGGTGGACGGGTGCCAAAACCATTGAAAGTTTTCTACTAACTTCCATATCAGGAAGTCTTAGAAGTTATGGTTCTCTCACACTGTCATATGCTTTATAAGTTGAACCACATATATCACAGAGAAGGGCATATGCTTATATAGCCATGAAACACAAACAGGAAAAATAAGAAGCTCTTGTTTTAGTCTAACCTCTACTTTGTACATTCATATATATATTTTGTCTTTCATGTGTTCTTTCCAGTAGAGCTTACTACGTACAATAATTAATACTGTAATTGAAACATACACTTTGAAGTTTAAAGTCAAGCCACAAAATTAATTAACACCAGGCAAAAATCATTAGCTTGTGATTAGTCTAAACTAGAAATCAAATCAACAAGCAGAGCTAGGGCTTGGGTTGAGGACAAAATTGAGAGAGTCAAAGGTTATGCTAAATCAATTTTAAATACAGCATTTTTTTTTTTTATAGAAAAAAAAAAAAAAACCCATTGTTTTGGGGTTATTGATGTACTTCCAAAATGAAACCAGTGGAGGCCCCCCCCCCCCCCCCCCTTTTTTTTTTTTTTTTTTTTAAGGCTCTTTATTAAAATATATGGGATTCGTGGCCTATCACTTTCATATTTTATTATTATAAATTTTTAATTCAATTTGGTATGTGTCCTATATCCATAGTGGGGTCATGGCATTGAAAATCTATACACAGAAAAATTAAAATAATCACGCAACATTGGAGAAAATTGATAAGCAAAAGATTAAAGAAAGAATCACTTAGGTCTCCATCCATGCTATCAAACATCAACTTAATTAGCCCTGTTCTTCATTTGAGAGAAACAAATAAATAAGCCATCAACTTAGCTATTTGCTTAATCAGACTCGGCTAAGCGGCTGCTGAAGCTTTTTTCAATCATTAAAAAAAAAACGTTCAATACTTTAAAGCTGTATAAGTTAGACCGAATAAGTTAGACCGTATAAGCATAACTCCAAGCATCCACCTGGGCCTAGAACAAGAAATAAATGACAACTTAATTATAGAGTTGTAAGTTTTAGGGAAAATTACACTTTACTTCTCTAAAGTATACATACTTTTACATTTATCCACTAAATTATGATAATCCACACTTCTTTTAAATTATATCATCTTTTACACTTAACTCTCTAAGTGATGAGAATGCACATTTTACCCCTCCAAAACTATACCATCTTTTACACTTATCTCTTGTAAACTATGAGAATTATGAGACACTTACTTCTCTAAACAATGGTTCATGGGATGAGATACAAAGTGTTACACAGATAATAGTTTAGAACGAATAAGTATGCATTCTCATAATTTATGAAATAAATGTAAAATAGAGAATAATTTAGAGATAAAGTGTAATTTTTCCCAAATTTTACATGTAGTCGTCAAATTCATTGTTTAAACTATAAAATAATATCAAGCTGGTATTAATGTTAGGAGCAGAAAAAAATTCGGCATTTATGCCAAGGATATAAGTGCTGATAAGCACTTTACGTTCATGGCTTTTCCAACATTTGGGCCTACAATAGTAGTGGCGGTCGTTACTTACCTTTCTGACCTTAAGTGCCGACCTAATCAGGAGCATAAGTTCATTTCCAATTTCCAAATTTATTCAGGATTTCCTAGACAATCTTTAAAACGTCTCAACAGCTTGGGAACTCAGTTATAGATCATACAAATGGGTTATTTCTTATATAGGATAATTGGATCATTTGGTTAGGAAGTTAGTTAAGCTTCTTTTTTTTTTGTTGATAATTTGATAGTTTATAATGAGAAATGGGGGATTTGATTCCCAAATATTTTTATTGGAAATATCAGGAGATGCCAACTAAGCACGTACTAAAATTAACTAGGATCTAATTAGCTAGCCAATAATTAAGAATTGAAAATAATATTCCAATAGAAATCAATCATGATCTTGTATAAGAGTTGCTAGTAATTTCTCAAATCAATTAATGAGAAATGTTGTATTTGTATTTTTTTAACCCCTCTCTCTCTCCATAATCTACTTAACCAATAAACACTCAAACCTTAGACTAGTTTTTGTTTCTCAAAAAAAAGAAAAAGAAAAAAAAAACCTTAGACTAGTTTTCAAATTTCCCATATATATTTCCCTATACACCTAAACGAGATATTTCCCTTTACACCTATACACTAAACTCCTAGGCACAACTACTCACCATCCAATGAAAATTGCATCCCTTCTTTTGTTACTTGTGGAAATAAATGACACTTATCAATTACATAGAAGACTTGAAGCAACTCTTCATTCAAGTAAAAGATATGAACATGATTATCAAGAAGAGACTACTCACTTTGTGGGTTGGTTATTGGTTGAAATTACCACTCCGTTTTGGTTATTATATGACGTCTTCTCATTAAAAATTGGACACTCGTTAATCAACACATTCATTCAACGTCAAGATCACTTTTTCTCTTTTATCCTAGAGATGGGATTGGTTTGTTTGTCAAGATTGTGATTTCTCATGGATGGCGTATAAGAGATTTATGGATGACGCGTAGGTGAAAGAAAAAGTTCATAGACAAGGGGAGCTTAGTAAGACTTGTCCATAGCGCAGAGAGGTCTCGAAACTCACAAAGAGACAATGACTCACATAGTCATAGTAAATACGAGATTGTTGGATATACATATATACATTGAGATTGTTGGGTATCATTCCAACATAGACTATAAAGTATAAACACGACATGGCTTTGTTATAAACTTTAAAGTCCCTAACTGATGATGCAGCAGTACCATTCCACTTAAGTCTTATTCAGCTTGTGTTATAATCGTGTGTCTCTCTAGTCAATCAATTATTTCTGTTAATTTCTGAATTTGTACTAGTAGATACACTTATAACCCTAAAAATAATGAAGAAGAAAAGTTATGCTAATAAGATTTAGCCTCTGCTCTAGGTGCATATAAATAGAGTCCATCTCCTGTAATCATTATGATACCATTCAATAAAACTGATTAGCATTTTCTCGCTCATTTTCTATGAAATTAGTCCCAAAATTTTCAAAATAATCTCTATATTTTATATTAACTTCTCAATTAAAGTCTCTACAAAGTGTTATCTTTCCAACCATACTTATAAAAAAAGATATGAGTTGAAGATCCCAACTTAGCACAAAAAAAATGTATCTTAACCACATTATAAAAAAATAAAAAATAAAAGGCTAAATTACAAATTACACCCCTAAAGTTTGGAGATGTTTGAATTTTATACCCTGAAATTTTAGAATTTTTATCCACTAAAGTTGGGGGGTCTAAAATCTAAAACTTTAGAGTGTAAAATCCAAACACCCCTAAACTTTAGGACATAAAATCCAAACACCCATAAATTTTAAGAAATAGAATCAAAATTTTGAAACGTTAGAAAAAATGGCAATGGGGCGGGGCGGGTATAGGGTCTTTGCCCCTGCCCTGTATGGTTTTGTCTTACCCCATCCTTGCCACGCCCCACATGACGGGGGAAATTTTCTTACGTCATCTCTACCGCTTGGGGCCCCGCGAAGCTCGCCCCATCACGTAAAACTCTACTTTTTGTTAATTTGTCCACAACTATTACAATTATTTTTAATTAAACCTGTTTTGTTAATAAAAATATACTAGAAATTATAAATAAATTTATCCCATCAAATCAAACTAATTTTTGGCAAAAATTGAATAATATTATTAAAGTGTTTAACAAAACAATATTACAACAAAAATAAATATCTCATAATACAAAATCAATGATTCAATAGTATATAAATTTGTTTATAATAAAAAAAAATGTTAAAATTGGTACCTTATTTCCAACATTGCTAGAGAAAAAAAAAAAAAAAAAAAGGAAAAAAACATTGGTGGGTAGAATAAAATAAGCTGATGATATGTTTGTTTAAATAGTAGGGTTTTAGGGTATGAAAATTTTACAATTTAACCCTTATCAATGTGAGGTGGGGCGGGGCGGGTTGGGTCTAAAATGTCTAAACCTATCCCTGCTCCGCCCCGTGGTGCGGGGCTAAAATCTTGCCCCATCACCCTTGTGGGGTGGTGAAAACCCACATGGGGCGAAGTGGGGAGAGGCGGGTCAAGCAGGGTGAGGCAAAATTGCCATCCCTACGTTAAATGTAAAATTCAAACACCCCCCTAATTTCAGGGTATAAAATTCATACACCCCAAACTTTAAGGGTGTAATTTGCAATTTACAAAAAAAAAAAAAAAAAAAAAAATTTCTTTACAAATTTCTATCTTTAGCGGTAGCATACTCACTTTTTCCTTATTTGATAAAAAATAAAAGCTAATGGCCACAAATATAAGAATACGACCCCTCAAGTTTTCCAAAATGTTTGTTAGGCAAAGTAACCCAGTTACAAAATCACACATGGGGGTGCCTCACTCACTGCCTCTATAAATAGACAATTCACTAAAACAATTGTTTCCTTCTTTTTTTAGTTAGAAACCCACCAGCTTCCATGCAAGTCGTTATACGTGCTTCCTAAACCGATTCATATGATATGAAAGTGAATTTAATAAAAAGCAATACAATTACCTGTCAGGCTAAATTTGTAGCAATGCCTAAAAAATATATCAGTTTTTGTACTTTCTCTTTCGCAGTCCACATCACTCTGTATTTTCCGGAATAATCTGATTTGATTTTTAATAATGATATGCTTGTATACTTCTTGGTTTTTTATTTTTTTATTTTTTTTATTATATATATATATATATATTGTGGTCTAATATTTTAGTTAACAATTCTATGTGGTTACTGGGTCAATTTATTTCTTTATAATGCAGAAGTTTCCAGGATTGAGCATGACAATTATGTGGAATTATTAATCAGCATGGGTCATAACATTTTTGTCACTTATATTGCAAAGTTGAAATTAAATCATATTGTCCTATTGTGGTATAGCCTATTTTCACGGACTCGAATTCAATTTACTAATTAGGGTTATTAATTTGTAAGTATATTGGTCCCATATATGCACTACAAAAAATCTGTACTATTGCGGCGGATGCAAAAACCGCCGTTATATGTTGCATATTGTGGCATTTTTTGGGATTGCTGCTGTAAATAGGGTCTATTGCGGCGTTTTTTGGGACCGCTGCTATAGGTATAGTATTTTGTGGCGTCCTACAGCGGTGGGACATAAAACCGCCGCAATATATATCTTATAGCGGCGCTCCAAAAACCCGCCGCAATAAATATATCATTTTGCATAGATACTATACAGTAGAGAAAAACACCGTAATATGCGAGTTGTAGCGACATTTGTATGACCGCCGCAATATGCGAGTTGTAGCGGCACGTTTTCTTAGTTATAGCGGCAGGTTGGACCGCCACTATAGACCTTCTAACTCCCCGCCTCTCCCCAAATCTTCCCTCTGTTTTTTTTTTGGCTTTTTATTTTTAGTGCCTTTTCATTTTTGCCAAAAACACTATTCACTGAATCTCTCTCTAACTCTTCAGAGACCCAAACACCCAGCTCAAACACTATTTATCTTTTAAACTCTATCTCTCTCTCTCTCTTTCTCTCACTTTCCCTCTCGATCTCTAAATCACAGACCCAAAATCCCACCAAACCACGTCAACTCAGTGGCCGCCACCTAGCAACCCCAATCCACCACGTCGCTGCCATCTCATTTCATTCCCAAAAACCAAACTCTCTCTTTGTAAGTTGTCTCAAACGCTCTCTCTTTTTTTTTTTTTTAAATCTCTGCGTTGGTTTGTGGTTTTCAAATGTGCGTTGGTTTGTTAATGAAAATTTTACATTAGATTATGGGTATCCCTGTGATTAGGGTATTTTACTACTCTTGTTTGATTGTTAATGAATATTTTTTAATTTTGGTTTGAGTTGTTAGATGTGTCCAAATGCATTATTATTGTCTTGGTTTGTGTTTCATTGCTGACAATGTAGTGGAAAATAAAGGAAAATGGAGAGCTTGAAATTGATTTTTTTTTTTTTTGGTCTTGGTTTGTGTTTGGTTGATGAGAAAATGGTAGAAAGGAAAGGAAAATTAAAGGGAAATTAGCTCGGTTTAGAAGTCTGATTTTCACCCTCATTTCTTTGCATTTCCTTTTCTTCACTTTCTTCAGCTTCAACCAGGCAGCCAATTCCTCACAGTCCTTGAACTGTTTGTTTCACTATATATTTTCTTTACAAAATAAATTTGGTGTTTGATAGTTTATTTATTTTTTATTAAATTCTTTTGGTTTTATCTTAAAGGACTAAAATGAGATTTGGGTTTTGAATTTGATTAGCTTGGTTGAAGGGATATTATACTAATCAGTCCGTAACCTAAAAACTTTGTGAAAATAGTGGTTCAATGGTGGTTTTTTATAATTTATTTACATGTCTTAGAATAAAGATTATAAAGTTGATTGCCCCATAAACTGTTCTTCCAAAACCAAAACTTCTATTTTCTTTATTAAAACTCTAACAGACGAATGAATTATTAGTGGAGGGCTATTTTTGTTGTTGTTTCCCTCTTTTTTTTTTGCTTTTTTTTTTTTACAAGTATTGTTGTTGTTAATAATAATTAGTTACATGCAGCATTATATTTCATTCATATTACATTTTTCTGCTTTTGTTTTTGTTTTTGTTTCTTTTTTGTTATGTTATGTAATGTGTCCAGCATTATATTTCATTCATATCAACTTGTTTTTTACTTGTCGTTGTGCTTATATACTTGTTTTATTTTACACTTTGACAATTGAAATGGCAAGGCGAAAATCAAATTTGTGTACGCGTTCCAAGAGCGTAACCGTGGAAGGAGCTTCTACAGAACATGTGGATGAAGAAATGAACCAAGAAATGCATGAAGCTTCTACACAAGGTATGGGCTTACAACTTGATATCAAATTTGCTATTAGTTTGCTTAAAAATTCTATTAAAAATAAATAAATAAATAAAGGAGCAGCTTCTATGTCTCAGCCCTTGCCCTATATGTCTCATGATGGTTGTTGTCTATTTTTATATTTTTTTAAATGTGACAGTTTTATTTGTTATGCCTGTATGCATGTTGAAACTCTCAAGTTCTATAGTTAGGTTCATGTTAATCATTTAATTGCTAATCAATACAATCATGCTCAAGTATGTTATTCAAACAATAATAGTATCAATCATAGTTGCAAATTTAATAAGCGAAACACATATCCATGCCTTCTCTCTAATCCACCTAGATAGTTGAATTTTATTTAAAAATTCTTAAGTTGAATTTAAACTGAAAATTCGATTCCACTTTATTTAAACTGATGCTAATTTCTTAAGTTGAATTTTCTAATATTATGCCCTACCATCTACTAACTAGTAAACAAGAAGATAGAGAAAGAAAAGACCTTTGTTTACAATTTGTTTTTTTATTTTTGTTGGGTTCTCATTGTTTATCTTTTTATTTCTGTGTTTTTAGATAAATTAGCCATCTTTAATGAGAAATCCTCTGTATATAGCAAATATGAGGGTCTTTCTGGGTTGGTTTGCTTTTACTTAATCTTTGTTGGGTTCTGATTGTTTAGAGAGATATTTATCTACAACTAGTTTGTATTGTATGTGAAATTCTCATTGTATCATTTCCAAGCAATTTCACCTATAAAAAATTGTGATAATGCTTATCTGGGTGCCTTTTATTTTTATTGGGTTTTCATTGTTTATCTTTATATTTGTGTGTTTTTAGTGAATTTAAGCATTTGTATCATGAATCATTTGTATATTTGATACTTATAAACATGAGAGTCTTAATTAAGAAAGTGGTTATGGTTTTTAGTTTTTCTTTTGTTTGGCTTTCTGGGTTGGTTTGCTTTTTATTAATCTTTGTTGGGTTCTAATTTTTAGATGATAAGTATTATCTGCAGCTAGTGAAATTGGCTATTTGTATGTGAAATTCTGTCAATATGTCATACTTATGTAGTGACTATGGTATAAGAGTCTTAATTGACAAAGCTGGTATTTTTTTAGTTTTTATTTTGATCTTTGTTGGTTCCTGATTGTTTAGATAGGTATTTGTTTGCAGTTAGTGGAATTAGCTTTTTGTGTGTGAAATACTCATTATAAATTAAGAAAATGGTTACTTTTTTCTCTGTTTGTGGTCTTATCTTATCCATAAAGTGATTATGAGGAATTGATTGAACTGGAATAAAAAGAGTAAACATTTTGCTTGTTTTTGTTGTTTAGGAAGTGATAACGGTTAAAATTTTAACATTTGATGAGTGCCTGTGTTAAAATCTGTGCCAATTTTTTCTAGTAATGCATGATTTATAGGACAATAAAAAAGTGTTGTATATTTTTTCTGATAAGCAGTTAAGATAAGCAGACAATTTCATTAATAGATGCAAAAAGGGTGCAACCTAAATACATGGGAAGTGTTACACCTACAAATGTCATTTAAAATTACAAAGATCCATGAGCTCGAGTAAGTTAGTGAAAGAAAGCTTTATGTTGGCAGACTTTCACTCAGATAATGATTGTAGAAACAATATCTTCAACTCCAAAAAGTGATCTCTCACACTTTTTGAAGATTCTGGAATGTATGAGAACTAAACTTAAAGCAACATAGTCCAACACGTGCTTCTCTTCATCCAAAACCACATTTCATTCAAATTATGTTACAAAGTGATCGATCTGATGTGAACTCTAAATAAGCTTTATATATTTAATTTCATATATATTTACCTACTTTAACGATATTGTCTCCATTAAATTTTAGATGTGCAGCCACCTGTACGTGCCACTCGCGGGCCAAGCAAGTACTTGGATGTTGGGGATCTTCCCGACAACCAAGTAATTGAGTTGTCGCTAAATGGTATACATCATCCGGTTGATGACGGGGTGAGGGCTTTCACTGGTTTCTTGGGGGCGATTGCGCGGAAACCCCACATGTGCCTAATTAGATATCTGAGTTGAAAGGACATGCCAGAAGAACTTAAAGAAGAGTGTTGGCGTCTTGTAGAGGTAAACCAGGAACTTATAATACTTGTAATTATGACATTTTCGCATGCTTGTTGCAATTCTAATTCTAACTCAACTATTTGATTGTAGCGAAAATATGCCGTCCCTACTAATCCTACTGCATATGCGGGTTTGAAGACATTTACCTTACAAAAAATTGGGAAGGCTCCCGATTAGATATCTGAGTTGAAAGGACAAGCCGGAAGAACTTAAAGAAGAGTGTTGGCGTCTTGTAGAGGTAAACCAGGAATTTATAATACTTGTAATTATGACATTTTAGCATGTTTGTTGCAGTTCTAATTCAAACTCAACTATTTGATTGTAATTTGCTAACTCAACTATTTGATTGTAGCGAAAATACGCCGTCCCTACTAATCTTTCTGCATATGCGGGTTTGAAGACATTTACCTTACAAAAAATTGGGAAGGTTTGGAGGGATCACAAGTGTAGGCTGAAAAAGGCTCATTACATACCGTATCCAAGAAACAAAGCACAAGTGAACAGCAACCAACCCAAGGGATGCATACCAGAAGATTGGGATGTTCTTGTTGACCATTGGTATACAGAGGATGCAGTGGTATGTTCTTTTTAATTTTAATTTTTTTTTTAAGATGTGCTTAATCTGTGCTTTTGGTTTTCATTACTGCCATGTTGTAAATATGATGGTTATTTCTCAAAATTCACCGAGCTTCAGCTTTGGGACATCCTTGCTACAAGCCAACCATGTCCCACCTGCAAGCTCATCTCTCCTTCCCAATATTTCACCACCATCCCACCATTCCAATTGCCTTGTAGGCCTTCAAAACCAAAACCAAAATAAACCCAACAAAAATGGTACCTTGTCAACCTTAGAAACCATATCAGACAACCAAACTAATCCCAAAAAAAAAACGAAGACCCAATTAGAGATTTGGGCTCACCTGCTATGATATTCATCCTTGTTAAGCAAAAGAATGAGTGGGTATAGAGGGTGAGCTCGCCATACAAACACTGCAATACACATGTTCAATTTCTTTGTTAAAGAATCATGTTTGATTCTTTGGTTTTTAGTACTTTACAAACTACTTGATCGTCCTTTTTGTTCTATCTCGCTACTCTACAGAGGTTGATTCCTTTAAGGCACTGTCTGTTATGTGCTCCAACCAGATCTTGCCACGTGGCTTCTTGGGCCCCACTAAAATATTGGATAATGACATGACACACACACTGGATCAGTGGTGGCCGACCTTTTTTTTTCGCTTTTAATAGATATTTTCCTTTGACATTGGATTGGAACTATGTATTATGTTTCATGTTTCGTTAAAAATAGTAATTTTGATCATGAATTTGACTCAACCCATTTCGAATGGTTAAGACATTGTGATTTTTTTTTTTTTTTTTTTTTTTTTGAGAATAAGACATTGTGATTTGGTGAGAAGTGAAATATGTATCTTCATGATAACCAAAAAAAAAGTCTTAGAACTTTACTTTTTTTTTTTTTTTATAAATATAATAAGAACTTAGTGAAAGTGTGAAACTACATTAAGATCTCTATGAAAGAGAAATTTAAATCAAATGTTTGAAGCTCATTTGTAGTGTAGTATATCGTATGCTATGCCTTATAATGGTGAATTCCATTGCTTAAGAGGACAACATAATCCTTTATAACACAATAGTTAAATTAGTAGAACACTTGTGGTTGTGTGTAAAAATGTAAGTCTGTTTGTTTGTTTTTGTATTCTCTGACTCCATAATTTTGTAGATAAAGTCATAGAAGAATAGGGACCGTCGTTCTAAACAGGAGGACTTACATACTGCTGGTTCATGCAGTTTTGCCGTGCATGTTGCAAAGAAGGTAATAAGTATTATGACTAATTTTTAAATGATTTTACTTATCTTAAATTTATGTGGAACCAATATGAATCACTACATAAATATGTTGTTCATATTGCAGGCAAAAGCAGATGGACGTCCTGTAGAGCGTGCATCATTATATTCAATACTGCAAACTCGTAAGGATGGATCTACAGTTAATCCTGTAGTGCAAGCAAAAATGGTGAGAAATCCATTTTATTACATTAAATTTTATTACGTGCCTGTTTTTGAGTTTGTATATGGGAGCTTAATGAAATGAAGGTTAACAAAACAATAATATGGAGGCAGTGGCCTCCATTATTTGATTCATATGAATTTTATTTGTTAAGTGATTCTTTTGTTCCTTTTTTTTGCTTTGTTTCCTTTGCATATATGTTTCCGGTATATTGTTTTTGAGTTTTAATGAAATCACATTACTTATCAATATATAGCATTGAATTTGGTTCATCTGATTTTGTTATTTGATGTCATTCTCTGCACAGCTGCTAGTAAGTAAGGCTAAACAAGAAAATACTGTTGGAAAAATAGCATGGAGTGAATAAGAAATTGATGTTTTCTATGTTCACTTAGATGTTATTAAAAGTGGTAAAAATCATGAGTCCCACATAGGAAAAGAAACAGATAATATATGAGTTTATATGCTCATGAGTTGGACATTGGGTTGGGCCTTTGGCATATGTGGACTAGGCCTACTTGTCCAAATAATAATATTTTATTATTTTAATTTTTTGAGTCAGTTAGTCTGTACACAGCAGTTATTACTGAAACAGAGTGTCTGTTCAGTAACGTATAATAATTCATAGTCCCTCATTCATGAAAACAACTTTTCAGAAAACTCTCCCAATGAGAATATTTTGTGCATTCATTTTGTGTCAAAGAGAGAGAAAGAGACATTGAGTAGTTCGCAGAGCACGACCTTGTGTGCTTCGTTTTCGTGCTGTAGATCATTTTATCCTGGGAGGCAGACGTCCGTGAGTCTCAAAGCATCACAGTGATTGTGTGAGGGGCGAAATCTGCTTTAAGGAGATTGTGTCAAACACAAGACTTGATCTGAATCATTCATTCTTCACGCATTTAGTCTGTGAGTTTTTAATTATTTGCAAATTTCTTCATATATATATTCAATATTTGTTTCTTGCTCTTGTCTATCATATCTATTTGTGTTTTTGCTTATATTTAGATCTGTGTGTTGTTCCTTTTGCCTTATCACAAAAGTAAATTGTTGAAATATATCCAACAAATACCACTAGTGATAATCAAACTTAATTTCCATCCCTTGAGTCTAAAAGAATAGGTTTCTGTTAAGATCCATCTTTCCTCAAAAATTTTAATCACAAAACCATAACCAAAAATTTCAATCTATAAGAGACTATTTCAAATTCCATCAGTTCAGAGCCCACTCTTTTTAAACCCTCTTTAAGTTCCTCAAATGTTATCGTTCCACTATTGTCTGTGTCAATCATATGACATAGTTCCGATGTGGATTTGTAGCATTAGGCTACTTTCATTGAAATATTGGTAGCATATGATTGTCCATCACCTTACATGCCACAGATCATGGCCCACATGATGATTTTGTAATATCACTTGGTAGATCTTATAAGAGGGATCTCTTGAATATTAGGACATCTTCTCATGATTTTCCTACAAATACAGGACTGACACAAAATTGAGGAAGATTAGGATGTGAAAATTATGGTCTCTAGTTGATGAAATAATCAAAATTTGTGTGATAAAGAATAGATGAACATATATTGAAATTGTGCGATATAACTATTAATTGTGTGATACAACACTGCTTTATGTTTCCATGTTAAAGAGGACAGCTTTATTGAAATACTTTGAAATGCTAGTTGTTTTGAAATACTTTGAAATGCAAGTTGTGATGCTAGTTGTTTTGAAATACTTTCCATAGTTGTTTTAATTTTCTGTTTGTTGAGGAACTTCTACTTCAATTAGATGTTTCTTGTTGGCACTTAGATGTTTCAAATCTTGTTGGTACTGCTATGCCATAATTTCAAATCTTATTTGTACTATTCATAAATGATTGCTCATTAAATGCTATTTAAAAATTGCTCATTGAATTCATATATCAGGATAAAATGAAGGAGTTGTTGGCTGAACCTTCGAATCAATTGCAATCATCTGACACAAGTGGTAGTATTGCATGGGCACCGGACGATGTGTTTGCCAAAGTGATGGGTAAGGAGCGCAAAGATCGTATTTGTGGGGTAGGATTTGGTCCAAGCCCAAGTGGTCAAAGTAGCAAGAGTGCTCTCACAGACCTTCAAATACAATCAAGTCAATCAAGGGATGACAAAGTTGCACAAGTGAAGGCTTCCTTGGCTGAGATGCAGGAGAAATTGTCATCTTTTGACGAAATGAAGGAAAGACTTAGCCAATTCGAAGAGATGGAGCAAAGAATGGCTCGCATGCTTCAAGAAATGCAACAAATAACTTCACAATGTAGTCAGGTTGGTTATTTTTTTTATTAGAAGTTCACAATCTATGTAGATATGTTTTTGATTCAGACCAAGAGCACATTCTTATATAATTTTTTTTATTTATTTAAGCACTAGTTGATCAACTGGACTTTAAGCTCAGTTTCTAGATTGAAAACAGAGGTCCTCCAGAATTTTGTTTATAGTGAAAAAATGACAACTGGGTGCTTCATGTTGAAACATTTTTAGTGCTTTAAAGTTTTTGCTTAATTTGTGGCTTATTGAACAAGTTAATTATGGAATAGTCAGGAGCTTAAATACAATTTTTCACTTAAGCTGGAAATACCCAAGTCAATTTTATGAACAAATGTTTATTTTTATTTTTATTTTTTGTGGTTTCTGTAGTAATAAGGCTCCTGAATTTTCTACAATTGAATTGTTTAGTTAGGTTGATCCCTGGAAGAATTATACATGGGTGTTGTTCATCATGGATATGGGATGTCTAACATGTTTCTTAAAAAGAAGAAGAGAAAAAAGGGGGGAAAGTAAAAAAGAAAAACAAATGGTATATGGGGTGTTTAACATGGAAGTTGGTCTTATATTCTTGGATTATTGGTAGTGGCTGTTTGCTATGTATATGTTAAGCTGCTTTCACTATTGGAAGTAAAAGAGGCTAAAATGAATATTTTCTGTTGTGTGTGTGTGTGCGTGCGCTTTAAACTTGTATTGTGATTTCCATATTGTAGTTGCAGCCTTTGAAACTCCAAATTTCCCTTCTAATGCTCATGCATTAAGCAATTTTGGATTCCAATATTTGATATCGTTGTGTCCTAATTATTGCCTCTCTTTTTTTTGTATGTAGGACGTTCCTCTGATCTACAATCCCCAGCTCTCCAAAAATCATCAACTCCATCCCATCAACCAAACTGCTTATAAATTTTATATTGGTGTTTGAGGACATTTTGTGTACAAAGAACCACATTTGAACAAACACATTTTTTCCAAGTGTTGAAAAATATTTTGAAACACTTTGAAACTTTGATTATGGTATTAGTTTAATTTAAGTGTTGAAGGACTTTCTGTGTACAAAGGACCACATCTTTTCTTTTGTTAATTTTATTATGATGGATATAGACAATGTTATATAGTTAATATAATGTTGTGTACAAAGGACCACATCTTTTCTTTTGTTATGTATTTGATTATATATTTCTATGTTAATATTACATTAGTTTGGAGACATTTGTGGTGTTGTTAATTAGTTGCATTTGTTGTATTGTGTTAGTAGAGCTAAAACTATTACAGGTTCTTTGTAACAGGTTTGTAAAAAAAATAGTTGTTTTAATACCTGCTGAAAAAAAAAAAAAAAAAAAAAAAAAACCTATAGCGGCAGTCAAAAAACGACGCTAAAGGTGCATATATTATGATGCTCTATAGCGGTGTTTTTGTCCGCCGCTAAAAGGTTACACATATAGCAGCGTTTCTCCCCGCTGCTAAAACTTCAATGAGTCCGTTTTAATTGGTTCCCTATAGCGGCGCCTTTTGCCCGCCACTAAAAGTTAATTGACACAAATTCTGACCTCATATGGTGGCAATTTTTTGCCCGCCGTAAAAAAACAAAAACGCCACTAAAAGGTACATTTATAGTGGTGTTTTTTGTTACCGCCGCAATAGGCCAAATGGACCTTTAGCAGCGATTTTCTAAGATTTTGCGGCGGTTTTGGCCCGCCGCAATAGTCCAATTTTTTTGTAGTGGTGGTGAGATTCATGTAAGCAACGCACCAAATTTTTTTTTTTTTTTTTGTCTTTTTATTCTTGGGGGTCAAGAGGGGTGGGGATGCTTTCATATTATATATAAATGAAAATTATGCATATTATTTTTTTATTCATTGTGTCATCAATACTTTAAAGACTTATTATTATGATATTGCCCCATATTTTTTTAGTGAAAATTTGTTTTCATTTTTTAAAGACAGAGAAATTACTAACCTCGGATAACCTAAAGCCAGCTTGTTCAGGTAGAATTGAAAATATTTTCCTGCATTGCATCTTTATCTAAAGCCTATAAGTATTGGCTTTCATTAACTGTGGTTTGAAGCACATATTGAGATGCATCTAATACAATAGTATTATATAATATTATTATACATTCTCAACAAGTGAAGAGAAATTATATATCTTAAAATATTAGAAACAAAATTATAGATAACCAAAATAAATTTGTGTATGCAAATAAATGAATTATTGATAAGTGTATTTTCCTTTATAAGACGTGTGTTACAACTTATAATTGAACATTTATTAATTTTTAATTTATGACGGAACTCTTAAGTATTTTCAATGTTAACAATGCTAATAGAATGATACTAGAATATTATAAATTTTACCATATAAATCTTACAAATTAATATATTATCAATCACGAAAGTAATTCAAACACTCATTTATTATCTTAAGATCAATCATATTTATTATTACATCAGTTTGTAAATGTTATGCTATAAAATTTATAGTAAGTCTAACATTTTTAACATTTATTTATAGTATTGTTTAAGTGCCTAACTTTGAAATTCTCTCTTTAGTCTCAGGAAGAATTTTGAGGAACTTTGACTTCCTTCCTTAAGAAAGTACCCATGAACCCAAACAACCTATATTGAGTCAGCTTTAGCAAAGAGACTCGAAATATGTTTAGCAATAATAGTGATGTGGGATGCAAAAGTGACAAAAAGCAAAAACACATCAACTTCCAGAATATAAGAAACAAAATACGTTTACTTCTGAAAATTATTCAAATTTACTAGGGTTCCTTGAATCCATAACGTAATAATTATCTGTAATTTACCAAAGAAAGAAAGAAATAATCTTAATTATCTTAATCTAAAAACTTAATTGTCTTTAGAGTCTACAATGCATTTAAATAGTAAAAAGAAAATCTAGGGCGACTAGGAAAACGTAAAAAATCCTAATTTGACTAAATAACACCTAAAATTAAGGAAATAATAACTCTAATCCTGAAAATCTAAAAAATTACATAAAATTACCAAAAATAGAAAATTACAAAAATTAATTTGGAAATTTTGGCCAACATCAAATAACATTTTTCTAGTATTTAATTATTTTAAGTCTCAACCTCTTCAGTCTTAGCATCTAAACTATTTTTGCTTTATGAAAAGTTTGAAAGAAGCCACTCCACAAGAAGGCATTGAAAACCTTCTTAATATTCCATAGTCCCTCTAACTATGAGAATGAATATGTGTTAAAGATCAAAAGCTAAACAGGGAATTCAAATCAAGGGAAAACAATCACAGAAATGGAGAGAAACGGAGAGAAAATTTATGAGTGAAAAAAGAAAATCGGACTTGGACTATACAAAACCAAGCTTAGTGATTGTAGTTGACAATTTGGCATGCCATTGTCTACTAACTTGCTTCAAACCATAAAAAGACTTCTCAATTTGCATAAAGAGACTTCCCCCTTGCTATGAAATCCCTAGGGCAAGGTCATGTACACTTCTTCATCCAAATCACCATGGAGGAAAGTATTATTTACATCCAATTGATGTAAAGGCCACCCTTTGACAACAGCAATGCTTAACAAAACCCTAACTGAGACTGACTTAACAACAGGAGAGAAGGTTTCATAATAATCAAGGCCTTCCTGTTGAGTATATCCTTTGGCCACCAATCTGGCCTTATACCTTTCCACTGATCCATCAGGGTTATACTTAATTCTGTAAACCCATTTACAGCTAATTGGACACTTAACAAGAGGTAAAGGTACAATATCCCAAGTATGATTGAGTTCCAATGCTGAAATCTCATTGTCCATTGCAGCTTGCCAAGCTTTTAACTTCACAGCTTGATGGAAAAACTCAGGTTCAACCTCAACACTTGCAGCAAGAGAAAAGGATTGATGAGAAACACTAATGTTAGCATAGGAAAGATGGTTAGCAATATCATAGGGACTACCTAAAGGTGGTTTATGTGTAAGTAAATTACAAGAGTAATCTTGCAAGTAAGAAGGAGGTTTATGCTGTCTAGTAGATTTTCTAGGCTGAACAGATGGAACATGAGGAACCTAAGGAGCCATATCTGTGGGGGAATGGATATTAGGAGAAGTAAGACAGTCTAAGGGTTCAATATCTATAGGAGATTAGTCAGCTACAATATCTGTAACAGGGTTGTCAACAATAACAGGTTGAAAAGTACTAGGCATAATGGGTAAAGAAACTGAATCAACAGAAGTAGGGAAAACAGACATACCATCAAAAGTAGATGCAGGCATAACAGGTGTAGAAATGTACACCTGAATGAGTAGCAAGATCCATTACTTTATACCCTTTAACACCAAAGGGATAACCCAAAAATACACATTTTACTGCTCTTGGTGAGAACTTGTGCCTGTGATGTGCAAGTGTTGAAGCATAACAGAGGCAACCAAACACTTTGAGGTGTGAAAAGGATGGTGCTTGACCAAACAAAACTTCATAAGGTGTTTTGTTTCCAAGAACTGAAGAAGAAAATCTATTAATAAGGTAAACTGTTGTGAGCACACAGTCACCCCAATATTCTAAGGGAACATTTGATTGAAATTTAAGTGCTCTAGCTACATTTAGAATGTGTTGATGTTTTCTTTCTACCACTGAGTTTTGTTGAGGGGTTTCAACACAACTCAAATGATGAAGTATGCCCTTGGATTTGAAGAAGTCCTTCATCAAAAATTCTGTTCCATTGTCTGTCTTAATGCATTTGATTCTCTTATTGAATTGAGTTTCAACAAAAACATAGAATTGTGACAATAAAACTTGTGTTTCTGATTTAGACTTCAGCAAATATATCCAAGTGCATCTAGAAAAATCATCAACTATTGTAAGGAAATATTTGTAACCATCCATAGTAGGAGTAGAAAAGGGACCCCACAAATCACAATGAACAAGATCAAAAGGATGTTCAGAAATATTATTGCTAGAGAGAAAGGGTAACCTTTTTGCTATTGGACATACATCATAATGAGCAGTCTTATTACACTGTACAAAAGGCACAATTTTATTTAAAAGCTCAAGTTTACCACTTGAAGGGTGCCCTAGTCTGAAATGCCAAAGATCAAGTTGATTACAAATAGAATGACAAAGAGGTAAAGCTAGAATGGAAGACAAATCCTTGTTATTGAACTTGGTATCCAGCAGGTGCAGTCCATTTTGCTCTCTACCCAGACCAATCGTGCTCCAAAGAGCAAGATCCTAAATGAAGCAAAATGAACCAAGAAAAACAAGGCAGTAAGATTGTGATTTGTTCAATTGACTGACTGAAATGAGATTAAAAGTGAAAGAAGGAACACACAACACATCAGTGAGAATTAAGGTTTCTGTGAGATGTACAGTTCCAATGTGAGTTACCAAAGCCTTTTCACCATTAGGTAAATGAACAAAAGAGCTGGAAACACAAGTGATAGAACTAAAAACTGAAATGGAGTGAACCATATGATCAGTGGCTCCTATGTCACTGATCCAACTAGTATTGTGAAAGGCTGATCTGTTTACTACTTTGGCAGTAAAAATAGTAGAATTTGGTATTGAAATGACAGAAGAAAAAAAGGCCTTACCTGAGAAATTGTTTAGGTAGTTTGAAGTAGAAGCACTCAATGCCAAAGGCTGTTGTGAAGTGCTTGCTCCTGCAGTAATCAAGCCAGCTGATTGCTAAAAGGCTGAATGCTGAGTTGTATCACCAACAGACTGTGAATTCAAGAAAGCTAAAAGCTGCTCACACTGTGACTTGGAGATTGGGAATTGTGGAGATGAAAGACTTGAGTCTTCATTGGTTTGAGCATGATTGACATTCCCAAAACCTGCCATCTGATTGTGAGAGACTTGGTTCTCTACAATATGCCTTGATTTCCCACAGTGAGTGCAAATTGGTCCTTCCTTCTTGGAATTTCCTTTGCCATTGTGTTTTGGACCAGATCTTGCATCATAATAAAATGCTATGGCTTCAATAGGATGAGCTGTGACTGCACCAGAGAAATCACCATTCTTGAAGCTTCTTTGTTTCTCTTCTTGCAAGATCAAAGAAAGAACCTTGTTGATGTCTGGTAGAGGTTCATAAAGCAAAATCTGACCTCTAATTGCTGAATAGGAATCATTTAATCCCATTAAGAACCTCATCATCTAGTCACGATCATTGAGATCTGAAGCAATCCTTTGAGATCCACAGGTACAATGAAACTTACATAGAGGAATGGTTTGGTAATTTGCTAATTCATCAACCAAAGCCTTGAACTTTGTATAGTATTCCTCCACAGAGAATTGGCCTTGTACAAGATAGGCAGATTCCTTCTGAAGCTCAAAGATCCTTGGTCCACTTTTTTGAGAAAATCTGTGATGCAGATCAAGCCAAATTGCTCTAGCATTATCTGTATACATGATGCTAGAAGCAATTCTAGGTGAAACAGAATTGATGATCTAGCTCAAACCAGTCATGTTGCATTGTGTCCACAGGATGAATTGTGGAGACTCTGGATGTGGTACTGGTATTGTACCATCAATAAATCCTACCTTGTGTTTAGCAGTGAGTGAAATGATCATCGATCTAGCCCATGGAAAATAGTTCTTTCCTCCAATCAACTTCTCAGACACAAGTTGAACTGTGTTGTTATCACTGCTACTAAGAAAGAATGGATTGACAGAATCTTCATTCACAATAGAAGAAGATTGATTGTTGGATGCTTCTTCAATGGACGCCATTGATGGAGCTTTGAAGCTTGAAGAGGAGCAAGTTGAATTTCAAAGAATTGAAGCGGAAACAAAAAGAAAAGACAATCTAATCTGAACTTGTTTATTGCTTTGATACCATGTTAAAGATCAGAAGCTAAACAAGGAATTCAAATCAAGAGAAAACAATCACAGAAACTTCAAGAAACTTCGAGAAACAGAGAGAAAATTTATGAGTGAAAAAGGAAAATCTTATTACTGAATTTCTGTGATTACAAGAACTGACCAAATTACATTGCATTACTCTGTATTTATACTACTGATTACAGCTCTAACAAGAACGCAAAAAGAGCGGGAAATGTAACTAACTCTAACAACTTTCCTAAAAACACTCCACCAATAATAATTAGCCACATGTCATCAAATATCAAACCAACGGCTAATTTCCTCACGTGCCTTTCACATGCCTTACTTTTCCTTTTTTAAAAGCTACAAGTAGTTTTCTCAATAAAATGACAATGCTTCTGTCGTTTTGGTCATAAAGCTTCTTTTGCATTTTAACTCTCCTTACATCATTCTTGCTTTCTTTCTTCAATGCTACTTCACTTCTTCTCTTTTGAACACATTTCTTAACAATATGCTTGTCCAATAACTTTGGGTATTGGATAGTTGAAGTCTACCAATAAAAGATAAAAATTTAGCAATCCAAGACTTGATTCTACAGGTAATTTTGTTCAATAACCCTTTGTATTCCTTCTATCAGACGTAGGTCAACACATTTTGGTCCTAAGGTTACGATCTGGCTTTTCTTATAATTTATTTTTTGTGAAAATTATTAGTTTCTTCCAATATCTTAATAGTAGTCCTTGTTGAACACTTCTTTATATTTTCAAAAATTTTAGTCTCAATTGAATTGATTTCTTTGTACTAATAGCATGATGATCATGCCACATGAAATATTAACCATGCTATTGACATGTTAAATTCATTTCATTCAAAACATGGCCACATGTCTATGAGAATTTTTCATATATGTGGAGCATTTTAAATATAAAATAAAATTTTTGTTAGAAACTCGTATATTTTAAATGATTTCGTTTTTGTCATATATATCAATTCATCTTCAAATATATTCATTTCAAATCTTATTGGTTGGCAATAATAAGACCCTATATAGGACCAACTCAACACATTTTAGTGCCTTCTCTTATTTGTTAAATATTAATTGAATAACATTTATGTTTTGATATTTTTTTTCATTTTAAAATATATTTTCTTGCTTTTTTAGATGCATAATTATTATTAATTTTGTTTTTGTGTTCAAGGTCTACTAAGATTTTTTTTTTTTTTCAATTTGCAATATCGCTAATTCACTTAATCTTTCTTATGACATAGTTAATCTTACATAAGATGTCATCAATTTTAATTTTGAA
This sequence comes from Notholithocarpus densiflorus, assembly GCA_030021035.2. Lineage (NCBI taxonomy): Eukaryota > Viridiplantae > Streptophyta > Magnoliopsida > Fagales > Fagaceae > Notholithocarpus > Notholithocarpus densiflorus. Next base: position 3,798,640 of record JARYZH020000031.1, read on the forward strand.
TAACTTTTTTTTTTGTAAATACAAATATAAAACATATTGTTAGTTAGAAGTGATACATGTTCTATAAAAAGAATCTAATTTTTTCTCATAATTTAATATGTTAATTTGACTATTTTCATCTATTTATAAACACAGATGAAAATAAATGTAAACAATAAGCTTCAAAATAAATTGTTTAAAAATATCATGTTTAAGATGATCATTGTTTTTTTGCAATACTATAATACAAATAAATGTATAACATATATCTTTTAAAAAGCTTTCTTCCTTACCCAAATAACCTAATGGATGAGCCATCCCTGACTTCCATACTAACTTAACAAGAAAATAGAGTAAAATTTACCAAAAATTCTTGCAATTTCTAATGAAAACTAAAAATTGAAAACACTATAACAAAATAATGTTTAAATGTGTGAATAGTGCCATGGGACCCATTTTTAATAATTTTTTTCTTAATAAAGTGGTTGTGGGTTCCGTGAACAGTGCATAATGTATTCTGAACAGTGTAATCCGCGTGCATCAAAAAAAAAAAAAAAAAGAAGAAAACGCCAGACACAGACGCTGGCTTTTCATCTGAATCCAAACATATACAAAGTCTATTTTACTTCTTCTCCCACCTCTCAATCCAAAAAAGCCATACCAATGGCTCCTTATTGAATTTAAATTCAAACAAAGTGCTGGGACAACAAACTTTGGCTTTTGTTAAGTGCTCGGACAACAAAGCTAGGTGCCTAAAGTATAGCCCATAATCATAGCACCGGATCCTAGGTTAATAATTTTTTCTCTTTTCTCGACGCACTTCATACGGACTCAAAGATTAAAAACAATTAAATACTTATATTAGTGAACCACTTTTTTTTGGGGTAATGATACAATGATCCACTAATGAATATTTAAATGTTTTTATCCTTCGTTCGGCTATAGTCAAGATTCTGAATTTGATTCCACCTTCATGTTGAGATACAAGAGACAAGGATAAAAGCATTAATTAATTAATAATTATATTAATGATGTCGAACCTTGCACCATTTTTTACTCCTTGGCTATGAATTAATTTTTTGTTCCCGTGGCAAGAAGCAATCCCTGATACCCTCCTGGTTCTTATTTTATAGCCTTTGAAAATGAGCCTTACCTGAAGCGGTCTTAGCACTACTGTCATCATCCTATAAATTATGGTTTTTTACTTGATATTCTACAATTGCAGAATAAAGGGGAATTGTATCAAACATCTCTCTCTCTCTTAATATATTATAATTGAATAATATTAAGGAATGTATTTTTCTCAATAGTTTGATGTAACCTACTTTAATTAAAACAACGTCACTTTCAACTAACTTCATATCTTACAATACTTATATTATGCGCGAAACACAACAACTTATATTAACCATTGTGGAAAAAAAAATTGTGTTTATAGACTTATTAATTACATGAAATTTATAGCACAAAACTCAATAGAATTCAAAACTACAAACATATTGAGCACTTGAGCTTTGTGTCTTTGCATACCCATAAAATCAATTGTCATTATTTTTTTCTTATTGCTCTGATGTGGTGAATAGGATTCTTACAACACTTGACTAATCCCTCCGATGAATAGAAACCCTGTTCCACGCACCCAATAATTACAAGAAGAAATTTATTTTAGGATAATCTTAAGGTATATTTTGGAAACCACTAAATCAATCTCTTGGAATTATATCAGTTGTCGTTTGTTTGATTGAAAATACAAATCACTAGTCCAACCTCTTGAAATTAAATCAATTATTATTTGTTTAATTGGTAATACTTATATTCATGTTATAAGCAACAAGGAATCTGTTTATAATGAGAAGTTTGCCGCTTGATAAATTCATGGCATTGATTGTTCATGCAGTGTCTCCAATTAAATGTGTTAATCAATTTAATTGAAGGCAATCTTGAATCTGTCCATTTACCAAACTAAGCATGTGAACCATCTCTAACCTGCCGGTGAATTTTCTGACATTTTTTTTTTATATTTTAAAAAATAAAAAATAAAGAAGAAGCACATTTGGTGAAATGTTTTCAAATATTATTATAATACATTAAATTAATGTGTTACCCAAGAAAAAACATAACACAACTTATTGTTTAAAATATGTTTATGTAGTACACGCATATTACGCTTCCAAATCTTTTTAGGGAGCACAAAATCTTTTGTTTTGTCTTAAAAATAATATTAAACCATTTCCTTTGCCGTTTGAAGGTATATGATAGAGACTTGTTAATTATTATTCTCAGACACATATGAAGTTATGAACATCTCAACGTTTTGTACCAAGCTTCTATGTTTATTCTCCAGAATATTTTCCTACATACACACCATGTGAAAACCAAATTTGTAACACATATATTTCATTATAATAAACAGCTCAGTGATGATATAAATATTAAAGGATTCGTTAATTTGTGGACCTAAATTAGGTTCTACTTTCATCGTATTTGTAAAGAGAAGGGAGAGAATAGTAAGTAATCGAATCTACTATAAATATTTTTTTTATTAAGGGTTTGTTTGGAAACCGCTTATTTTGCTGAAACTGAAATTATTTTACTGAAAGTACTGTAGATAAAGGTAAAAAGTTAGTTAAAATGGTACAGTTGGACCCATGAATAGTATTAAAAAGTGCAGTGGAACCCATGAATATTAGCAAAAATAAACTGAATAGTAAATATTTTTCATTTTTCATTTCAATCTGAACGGAGGCTAAGATGGAAGATATTTAGATCATAAACAATTCATCAAAAAAAAAATCATAAACAATTTTATATAAGTACAGAAAAAATTCACACTGAATCTACTATAAATATTATAAAATCAAAGTTTGAGAGAAAATTCACATAGAATTTTTCCATTTAGTACGTAGTTTTATGCCACATTTCATTCTCTCTTAAAAGTTAAAACTAATACATGTACATTTAGGATTTAGCACGCACACACCCAAAAAAAAATCCTTGTATTTTTTCTTAAAACAGAAATTTAAGGTATATACTACTACTTTTTAGTTTTTCATTGGACAAAATTCTTTCCCGGATCTCTTTCTCTCTCTTTCTTTAACAAACAATTTGGCACATTTGAATTTATTTTTATTTTTGAGAAAGTGGCACTTTTGAATTTAGAGTGTTACATTTGGCACATTTGAATTTAGTTAATTAATTCATGACAAAATTTTAAGTAATGCGAAGTACACACTGTGCTTTTGCCCTGTGACTTTATATAACTCTACATATTGGCTTACTATTAAATATAACTATATAAGAGCTCAAAAACCTTTAGACACCCCCAACAAATTGAAAATATTGCTAAACTATAGGGAACAAAAATTGTATTTTTGTCTTTATTCTTTAAACAGGAAAAAAGGAAAATTGCCCATGTGAAAAATTAAACAATAACTTTTTTTAATTAATTTTAAACCCCACATTTATAAGTAATAATAGTCTTTCCACCTCATTCATATTTGTTAAAACACACTATGAAACAACCTATCTAACAAAAGGAAAATTCTTAAACACTTTCCTCCCTAAACCTCCAAGCATTTTATGCCCGGGAAAACGCCAATTAAGTTACAAGACTCTTGGCATCCTCTCTCTACTATATTCTATCTCTTTCTCTATTATCCATAGGACAAATCTAACCGTTAAACTGCATATTCTTTACGCTTTTAATACACATGTCAAATTTTATGCCAATCGGATATTATTTATTATATAATCTATAAACTTATATTTTATTTATAATTTTAAACTACAAAAATTTGCAATTTAAATAATTTATTGATGACATATCTATTGATCTTTAATTTTCTATAAATTTTGCAAATATGTAAGATATAAGAAGAAGATGTAATCCAATAGTGGATTTGTCAAAATTCACTTCTAATAAAAAAAAATATTGAATAAAGTAGTTGTAGTTTTAAGCTACAAATAATTTTGTAACTAAACTTTGTCTTTGTCCATAATGCCCACTCTCTCTTCTGTAGTTATGTCTTTGTCCATAATGCCCACTCTCTCAAAGTTTGTCTTTGACAGGGAGAAAAGGCTTTTTTTTTTTTTGGGTGCAATTAACGCCAATAAAAATTTCCCTATCTAGTTGTTCCATTACCTGTTGAGCACTTTGAGTCTTTTTTAACTTCGCTAGTTCCCTCGGCTCTGGAGGAATAATGTGGCATTTTTTAAATGACATGCTAATTTTTTTAATTATTAAAAAATTAAATATAAGCATAAATGGATCCGAACCCGTTTTATTTTGTGAAAGAAATGTTAAGGACACAACTTTTGTCATAACTCACCACGTGGCGAGTTGTGAGTGGTGCAAAAAAGGTAGTGGATACATGTAGATCCATACTTCCATCATTCACAATTCGTCACGTGGCAAGTTGCGGTAAAAATTGTGTAAGAAGTTATAGTCTAGTATTGCTCAATCACCCCATTTAATTAACACTATGTTTGGTTGGGTGGATTTTAGGGAGGATGGAAAAAAAAGAGTGGAAAATAGGAGAGAAAATTAGTGGGAAGGGTGTTTGGTTGAGAGGGGGAGGGAGAGAGAAAAGTGGTGAGGCCGAGCTGTTTTTTCTTTGAGTCCACCACAATTCAATTTCTCCAAAATATAGAGAAAATGGGGGAGAAAAAGAGGAAGAGTGAGTTGGACAAAATTGCCCTTCTCCCTTCCATGGCCAACTTTTTATCTTTTTCTACTTTTGTCTTTCAGTTTTTTTTTTTTTTTGCCTGGATAAAATTTCTTCTGTTTGCACAGTACATTCACGTTGGTTTGGTTTGGTTTTTTTTTTTTTTGTGGATAAATTTTTGCACAGTAGACATTGGTTCTTTTTGTTTGTTTTTATCTTCTTTTTTTTTTTTTTTTTTATATCCTTTTAGTATTTGCTTATTTTATAAATAAATAAATAAATTTAAAGTGTTCATACAAATTTTTTTTAATAATAAATGTGTTACTTTTTGTTTATATATTTGTAAGGACATAATGGTAAATTTATATCAACTTTATTTTTCATCCTCTCATTTTTTATCTCAACTAAACAAAAGAAGTTTTTCATCCCTCCACTTTTTCACCCCTCAAACCAAACACAAATGAGAGAAAATTAAATCTTTTCTATCTTTCCACTTTTTCATCTTTTCACAATTTTTTATTCTTCCACTTTTTTATCCTCTCAATCAAACGGACCTTAAGTTATAGTTGATTGGTTGGTCACAAATCACAATGGATAAATTCTGGGATTTGGCAGAGCTTCCACGCGTTGGGCCAGGCATGGGCTTGCCGCAAAACATGGATCACGTCTAGAATACAGTGGGACCTACGAAGAGAGAGAATCCTATAGGTGGAACCTTTCCATGGGGCCCACACCGAAGAAATTTAGTATAAATGGGCCCAGTGTGGGTAACAAGTACTCTTATTGGGCCACCAGAGATGCTAATAGGTAATAGCTACCTGCATACTTTATTAGGACCGCAAGTGAGTTTCATTTTTCACTAATAAAAGTTTTTGTTTTTGTTTTTGGTTCAGAGTCTCTAAAAATTTACCAAAATTATTATAAATTTTCCTTTAGATTACATGAACGGATATAGATAATTTCGAAGTACAATAATTGAAAAAAAAAAAAATCTCATGATTTTGCCGATCCCCATGGTTAGAAATCATTGGAGGCTTGGAGCTGCAATGTCTCCTCACTATACTCCTTTTGCAAGTAAAATCAACCTGCGAAGACACCACATTATGACCTTAGATTTAACAAATAAAAAATGTGAAAAGTCTCCATCAATGTCTTTTAAATCATCTAGCTGCACTTGCACTGTGAATGACTTGAACTTTGTCAAAGTCACACACAACCCTTAAAGGATAAGATTGTGTCATCTCAAATCCACTCTAGTGTTAGACCTTTCTCAATAATTCTCATTGAATGCCACCATTATTACTAGGTAATCAAGATGTATTTGAATTTGGAGATTGCGTAATGGTCTTGATTCTTGAACCTGTCTGCAAATTAAGGATATATGGTTTAAGTTAAGCATAAGATTATTGCTCTTTTTAATTTCTATTTTTCATTGAATTTGGTGTATTAACTCTAGAAAGACTAGAATAAGATCTAAGGAGGAGAGGAGAGTAACAGCGTTAGGAATTAGGATGAGAAGGGAGTAGGAACTGATAGGAATAAGGGGAGAAATAGAGGAGAATTAAATAATGTAGAAGTAAAAAGTCAAAATTAAAAATGATATCATTTCTTTTTTCTTTTTTCATTTTTTGGGGTAAATTACCATTTTGTTCCTAACGTTTATCCAATGTGTCAAAATGATCCCTAACATTTCAAATGTGTCAATTTAATCTTTAACATTTTGATATTGTGTCAAAATAATTTCTGTCATTAAGTGATAGATAAAAAAAATGTTGATGTAACTAACGGTAATAATAAAAAAATTAGTTGTATGCAACATAGCTTCCACGTGTGCTGCCATGTGGCATGAATTTAAAATAAAATTAGAAAGGGAAAAAATAATTATTCATTCTACGTAGCAACACACGAGGAAGCCATTTTGTATAATAATAAATTTTTATTATAACCATTAGTTACATAAGCTCTTTCCATTCACTATTTAATGGCATGAACTATTTTGATGCAATATCAAAAGATTAGAGAATAAACTAACAAATTTAAAATGATAAGGACCATTTTGACACACAAGGCAAACGTTAGAAATCAAAATGATAATTTACCATCTTTTATATAAATCTCTCCTCTCCCACGGAGTGTTGTTTTATCTTCATCCTCTAAACTCATAGACACTTAAATCTAAACCAATGGTCCAATAACACAACAAAGTTTGTGAACGTAGGCTAGAATGCAATCTTTCAAAATAAAACAAAGCAATTTTTGATGAGTTTTGTGAACACAATTTATTGATGTATTACTAAAAGTAATTTTTATAAGTCAAGAATCTTGTAACTCAACTGACACGTCTTTGTGTTTTCAACAAAGACATCCAAAGTTTAAATCTCTCTCACCTCCAACTATTAGTGTATCAAAAAAATAATCAACAAAAGTTAAGCTCATATAAAAGGGGGAAAAAACAAGTATAAATGAGATTAAAAAAAAAAAAAAAAAAAAACATAAGAATAAGAGGTGGTACGGCACAGATCATTCAAATCAATCTATTAAGACTAAAATGGTAAGGATTGTAGCGAGTGGCGTAGAGATGCTGCCACTAAAAAACACTACAAAAACATATGATCATAAGCCCTTCACCACCTTGAAACGCAAAACACCAACACCGACCAACACGGGAACACCTTCAAGAAGCTCTTATGTCAGATAATTCGAAAAGTTTAATCAAATCAGGAAAAAAATCCCAACCACCCTCAAATAATTCAGGAAATTTCTAAAGCAACTAATAAAAAAACAAAATTTTCCACCAAAAAAAAAAAAAAAAATCACATCCAAGTCTAACCCTTGATTCAATCCAATCATCAAAACATTATAAAAAGTGCTGGGTGGTCCATTAATTGTCACACTCCATTGGAAGATATTGTACATTTGTACCCATCAACCGGCGGACCATATTAGAATTGAAACTTTTATATATTTGGATTGACTTCGGATGACGGGAATGCTTAGGATGCCATTAAGATTGTAATGGACTAAGTCAAGCATGCATTGAATGTTTATACTTGGATTGACAAGGTTAACAGGGTGTTTAAGCTCATTTCAAACTTGCCTCAACTTATAATGTTCAAACTCGAGGGTGTTAAAAATTCAAATGCCTCGAGCGATTGACGATTGGCTTCATTAGTCAACCCGCCAAGTTGATCACAAGCTCAAATCAAGCCCAAGCTCAATCGTGCAAATAAGTTTTGTTCTTTTGTTCTTATTCTTTTTTAATATATATTTTTATTTTATAAATCTAGTGGGTCCTTTTTTGGACAGTACCCAGGCCCAAGTAGAAACAAGGATCCTAGGCCCTTCACTTCTTGTTTTAAGGGACTGGGCTTGGTTCACAGCAGCTAAATGGACTTATTACGAACCAGATGGTGCACAGAGCACGAATCCTACAACACATACATGCTAGCAAACAAGAAATATATGCATCGAACAGCAAGAAACAGTAAAGGAACAATGTGATAAAGAAAGATACAAAATAAAACGTTAAGGGTTCTTAAGACAATGTAAAATATTTCATTACTTTCTTAATTGTGTAATACATTATGCTCACTAGGACGTGTTACAAGGTCCAAATAAGTTCAAAAATCACAGACTTAGATGGCTCTTCAGTCCTCTGAGACTTGCAAAGTTTGAATCTCTTTGAATCCGAGTGTGTTCTCTAGTGGCTGTTTGAGGATACTAGACGGTATTTCCTTTTCGTTCCTTTTTTGAATTCTAACAAAGTTTTCTCAATGATTCTACTTTAATTAACTGTTGTAAAATGCTCCTTCACTGTTGGCTGCTTTTCCTTTTATAGTGTCATCCTAAGGTTCCCAAGGTACCACTGATTCCTCCCATTTGCTCCCCTGGGGACCAGAACCAATGTTGTGCCAGTAACATTGATGGCTGGTCTCTTCCTCATTCCTTATTATTTTCTTCTTTTGGGGTTTCTTCCTCAAAAGCCTCTTACTGACTTTCCGTTCTGAGGTGTCCTTAAAGAGCTATCCTTTGGTCCTTCTTCTTTCAAGGTTTCTAGATCCCATCTTTTCATACTTAACTTTTGGCTATCTTTCCCTTTATCATTTTTCCCAAGTGAGCGGATTCCTTCCTGCTAGGTTGAAAGTCTCCCAGCCATCTTTCTTCATGGTTCTTCTTTCTAGGTTCCCCAGACGCCTTTTATTCATGAATTGTTGGTTCCCAAGCCTTTTGATTCCTTTTTCTACATCATTAGTTGGCTGACAGGGACTTATCTGTTCTCGTTCCCTGTGTTTCTTGGCACCCCCTTGAACTATCTTAATCCAAACCTGACTCTATTGCACGTCCCGAGGATCCCAGGCTCCTGGTAATCCCCAGGTATCCCGGCCCAGTTCTTACCACTGGGCTCCCCAGCGATTTTCTGACCTTGGCGGGTTGGACTTTCTTCTTCCCTTCACTTCATGAGTTCTAAAGCTTACCTACCCGTGGGTTTGGGTTCCTCCTTAAGACCTTTAATGGACTTAGGCCTACCATCTTTTTTTCTTTATTGCAGACTCAAGTATTTTATTTTTTTTATGGGGTTCAATTCTCTATGCCATTTTGGGCCTTAGAGCAACATTGTGACTTTTTAGACCTCAACATCTAGTTAATGGAATAAAATAAACAAAATATATATTTTTTTTTAAATGAGAAGGCAACTTTTTAAAATTATAAATATAAAAGTAATAATTTCAACAAAAATATAAGGCTGTAAATTTTTATTTATTTTTTTTAGAGAGTTTCAATCTATGGCATCCGCTCCTGATGATAGCTATTTATTATCAAATCATGACACTAATCAATTTTTGGTGTAAGCGGGGATTGAAACACAGATCTCTTATACAACCATCAGAGATTTTACCAGTTGAGCTAATTGGAACCCACAAAATATAGGGTTGTAATTGAGTTAAGCTTAGCCACATACTTGGATATTTGTAATTTCTCTCAAACCCATAACAAGCCTTATTAATGAGCTTAAGTCAAGCCCAAATTCAACTTGTTTTTCTTTTTCTTTTCTTTTTTTATACTTAAAACTTGTTTATCCTTAAGCCTTATATTCACAAATTGCAAGCTTATTCTTATTCATGAACAAAATAATTTACTTAAGCTCAATTAACTTTAAACAAGATATCATTAAACTAGCTTATTATCAAGTCAAGCTCAAATTGTTCATGAACAACTCAGTACTTTTACAATCCTAGATGATGCCAGGAGACTGAGAAAGGTATAAACAGAAAAAGAAGGAAGCTAATTAGCTTTATAATGAGAGAGAGAGAGAGAGAGAGGATACTAATTAGATTTGTGATTATGAGAGTAAAAGGTTTAAAACCAATATTTTCGCCTTCTAATCATAGCCACCCCCTTTAACCGCCATCTTACGCCATCATAGAACCCACCACAACTCAAAGCCTTGTTAAAAATTCTAAAAGAGTTGTTATTCAAAGCATTCCATGAGTGGAAAGAAATGAAGGAAATCAATACATGAGTAAAAAAAGTAGATATTAATGAATGAGAGAAAAAAAAAATTATAAAAAGAACAGAGAATAAAAAGACAATTTTAACCTTTGTTTAGAGTTGTTAAAAGTGATTAGTTGAGTTATAAAAATTATATTTAAAAGACAATCACGGGTAAGCAAAATAAAACCAACTAAAACTACAAAGCTATAAAATATAATTAACTCAAAAAGTTAACATATTAATCAAATTGGGTAAGTAATATGGTGATTGAAATTGCACAAAGGTAGCATCAGTCATATATGCATAAACAACATCACCATATTTGCACACTTAAAAAATATTGATTTGATATGATCAATATAGACTAATATTTATAAGAAAATTTTAATTATATATATATATAGGGTCCGATTAATGTGTGTCCTTAGGACACACATTAACCATCTATTTTGGGAAAGTTTTGATGGAAAATTGAAAAGCCTGTCAAAACAGTGAATTACTTTTTTATTTTTTCATAAAAATTTTCTTAAAATAAATTACTAATATATGCCCTAAAAGTACACATTAATAAATCTCATATATATATATATATATATATATATTTGTTTCAAAGAACCCCACGTTGGACTCACATGGTTGGTGGGAAAGAAGACCCACACCCACAGGCCACAACGTATAATGAATGTCACATCAAAACAAAAACAAAACAATGGGTCCATGATGGAAAAAAGAGAATAGTACTGCCTTTTGTAGCCATTCGATGGGCTTTGTAGTTTGCATTTCTCTCTATCTCGTCTGGACTCGGAGACTCGTGTTCCTTTCCTTTCCATCACTCTCACTCTCGCTCGTAAATGTAGTGTGTACGTGACGTTTACTGTGGAAAGAAAGGTAGAGTGAATGTGAAAGAGATGAAAAATTAATAAAGATTATACAGTGACTGTGCATACGGAGTGGGGATTAATGGGACCCACCTATGATCCACCACATCTTCTTTCTCTACTGTCACTCTGTCACTCTATCACCAGTAGCGAAGCTAGGGCCTAGGGGGACCTAGTTAGGATAAAATCTCAAAAAAAATCAATGAAGTTATGTTGTCACTCGACTTTCTCAAATGACATTACTCTTGTGACGTAAAAATTATTTTTATCAACTTATTTTATTATTTAATTTATTTTTTCTATTATTTAGGGTTATTATTATATTTTTTAGTATTATTTATGGGTTTTACTGTATTATTTCAACTAATTTTTATATTTATTTAAAATACTTTCAGTAAAAAATTTTCAGTTTTAGCAAAATAAACAGATCTCAAACGGACCCTTAAAGTGTGCCTAGAAAGTGATGAAACTCACCACTTATTAGAGGTTTTTAACTTATTTTTGCTACTATGCATGGTCTTATTGCACTTTTTAGTACTATTTATGAGTTTCACTGTACTATTTAGCTAACTTTTAGCTTCTTCTTTTTTTCTACAATACTTCTAATAAAGAATTTTCAATTTCAACTAAAAAAAGTTGTTTCCAAACGAACCCTTAGCCTATTGCTCTTGCAATTCTATAAACAAAACCCACGTTCTCTGTTACAAATCTCTAATTAGCTATATCATGAAGAAGAAGAAGAAAAAAAATCCCCAATTTTTCTTACAATTATTTATGTACATCGCCAACATGCCACTCCGCCATTAGTCACCACATCATCTTCTTGCCTTGAGCGGCCTTCGACAATGGTTGCTACCTTACAAAGCTTCTAGTTGGGTGATCCTCTCCCTTGTGGCCAACCTGTCACCCTACCATGCATGATGTTGTTCGCTCCAATTTCTAAACCACCTGACTGAATTGGCGACTACTAGCATCTCTCTCTTTGTGATGTATCCTAGGGTTTACTGAGAGAATGATTAATATTGATTGAAAAAAATCTAGGACTACAATATTTTGCGCCACAACTCTAATATGCCAGACATTAAGTGGTGGGAAAAAAAGTGGTGGGTTTATCTAAAAGTAAAAAGCAATTAATCACAATTTGCCACATATTATATATGTGAAAAATTGTGTAGTAAATGTTGTGTTCTTAAAAAAAACTAATATTGAAAAATAAAAACAAAACAAAACAAACAAAGAATGGTAGTATTGATTATTTTTATGTTGTTTTTTAATGTTGATTATCTTTATGTTTACTTAAAATTATAATAAATTATTTTAAAGAAAAGTTAGAAAATATTATATAATAGTGTTGTTACTTTTTTTTTTTTTTTTTTAATTCAATAGTTGGGGACAAGGGATTTGATAGTTAGATGTTTCCGTTAAAAATACGAGGAGGTGTCAACTAATTGAGTTACAAGACTCTTGACTAATAGTGTTATTACTCGAATCTTGATTATTGAAATATTATAGGCCTAATCCTAAATGTAAGAACAATCCCTAGGGTTTGGGCTAGCTACAAAAACACCTCATGAATTTCAATTTTCCTTAAAATTCCCCGAGGTTTCTATATTTGCCAAATTGATCCTTATAACTAACTTTTGTTAATTTTTATGAATAAAAAAAATCACGTTACCATCATATGACTAGTGACGTGAATCAATTGAAGAGTTTTTTTTAATGTAACAATGAGATAGTCACATAATTATTCTTTTCTTAAGAACTAACAAAAGTTTACCCGTATAAGACTATAAGGAATAAATAAAATCAATGAAAATTTGATAACCAAATTAAAAATTAATATGATCAAAATATAGAAACCAAAAAGTGTTTTTACCTTATTTCTTTCTTTTAAGAATTGTGTTATATTTTGTTGGGATCAGATAACGATGTCCTAACTGCATTAGTTTAATAAATATTTTAAAAAAAATTATGAAAAAAAATACTAATTTTCTTACAATTTTTTATATTTTTCATTAAAATTGCATTAAAATTTTCTCAAAATGATTCATAAACAAATATCTTGAAGTTAAATCTGAAATTTTTAATTTGGATTTAGATTTAAATTTTAAATCAAATAAATTTAAAATGTCTTTTCCTTTCATATCCATTGATTTAAGATATAATTTCAAATTTTAATGATTTGTAAATTTTAGGGTCCGTTTGGTAAGGAAGTTTGAGTAATGTTGTTTGTAGTTTTTTGAAATACGTATAGATAAAAATGTATGTAAAAATGTGTATAAAATTGTTTAAAAACTGAAAATATAAATTTAAACTTGCCTACCAAACAAACCCTTAAAATCCTGAATTTGATAAAAACCATCGAACAGGATTTTTTGAATTTTAATCCTGAAATCCAAATTCAAAGGCATCGGTCAATCGGTCCAATTTAGTTAGGCCTCAAAAAATTGAATGATTCTAGCACTGACTGTCAAAATGGGAGTGGGACCCTTTAAAGTATCGGTTGCTTTTTTTCTCCCGTCACCCATGTTTGACTCTTTGGCCACTCACCTTTTTCTGCCAAGTGCCAAGGGAAGGTGAGGATGTGTTACACGAGTAATTCTTAGGTACTCCCGGAGCACGGAGAATGGTGCTCCCTCCTCTCACATTCATGGTGGGGTCCGCTCATTAAATTCATGGTGGGGTCCACCATGAATGTGAGAGGAGGGAGCACCATTTCATTATACTCCGGGACTACCTAAGAATTTTCCGTGTTACACATATCCACATACTGACAGTCTGACATATACACTCGGACACTCTACTTTTCTCTCTCTATCTTTCACACACACACACTTTTTCTTTCTTTGTACAGATCCCTAGAAGCATCTGAAGCTCTTCCCTACAGTTTTGTGACCAGTATTCTATAGAATAGACCAAAAATGCCTGTTTGGATTATGGGGTTCAGGCACCAACTTGCATTTTATTTAACCCATTTCCATTTCCATTTCGGACGTGGCTCGAGCCGGCGAGCCATGACACACTAGAGTCTGGCGTAGTGTTATGAATCTTTTTACATGTCACAAACTATTAAATTAACTTATTTTTGTAAGAAGTTTTAATTTTTATTTATAGATTTGGTTAAAGATAAAACAAAAGAAAGATCATTTAAGTAAAACGTTGGAAGCTTTTTCATTCTAGGCAAATTATTATACTTATTATTTTTCATAATAAATTGCGTATGAGGTATTCTCTATAATGCTTAGTTTTTTTATTTGACAAAAGGAGATTTTAATAATTAAGCTAATTGAGTTCAATTAGTAAAGTTTTTCATGACTGAATAAGAAATGTGAGGTTCAATTTTTATCTACACTAAAAATTTATTGATATCTCGATTTGATGATAAAAAAATAATTAAGCTAATTGGAACTGTCAAGAGATTTTTTTAAATTAAATGGTAAAATCTTTTTTACGATCAAATTGATCAAATCTGATCTTTTGGGTATATTTTTTATAATCGAAACCAATGTCTCGTGGCAGCATTTTTGAGATTTATGACCTTGCCTATGATACTTACCAACAAGTCATATTATATATTAGTGACTATGACCTTGCCTATGACCCTTACCACCCGAACTAGCAAGCAATAATTTTGCAACACTCATTAAATATTTGAGAGACTCAGAGACACCAACCATTGAATTGCTTTTCTGAACCCCAATTACATAATGATGACATAAACCCCATCAATTTACTATAGACTTAAACGAAGAATATAAACACAATATAGAAAAGTCCTTACCACAAACATAAACATAGGATATCTGGATAACTTCTTTCTTTTCCACAAGGACAGGGGACTGTTATCGTTGAGAGATAATGACCATAATAGAATAGTAATAGCAGAGAAATCAATCTTCTTTATGACTGTAATAATCATGGACAAGGAATATTGTAGATCTGAGACGTCATTGGGCTTGGACTATCTTGTTTAATAAGTACATAGGACTTTCATCTCTTTTTTCCTGAGTGCGGTAAGTCACGTAGAATCATAGATTAAGACCAAAGTTGTCCATTTCATTAGGTCACTGACATTGGAGTTGGACCTTACTATAAATCCCTATTACACTCTCTTAACACATATAGAACGCTCTTTCAAATTTCAATAAAAAATTGGCACCGAATTAGACGTAATATTATAGAGACTCTTCAGGGTGGGGGTGCCACACTTTGTTGATGGCTTCGGTGATAGGACAACCTATCTAACTCATTAATGGACAGACGAGACAACACAGAAACACCACATTAAACTTCTTACTCTTATAGTTCTATCTTGTAAAAAAAAAAAAAAAAAACTTCTTAATCCTATCAAATTGCTTTTTCATTTTATATGAACTCATTATGCATAAATTAAAACAGACCATATTAATAATTGCAAAAAAAAAAAAAATAGTTTATAAACATTTTTTTTTCCCGCAATATGAGAAGAGAGCAAAATAAATTGATTTTACTTTACAATACTACATGGTAGATAAATTTTATAGGGAACTTAGCCTAACATCTTATTCTAATAAGATAACAATTAAATTAAATTGATTTAATCACTGTACAATTATAATATTTATAGGGAATCTAGCCTAACTCTATCATGATCCTAGTATGATTAGGTTACTTTGTCCTGAAAATACAGACTTACAAAAGTCTTTGGATTAACAAGACCTTGACCCAATGAACCCTAATACATCTAACTTATAGAATGGAGTCATGTCGTCGCTGGCCACCACACATTTGAGGAATTCTTTTGCTAGCAAATCACAGTTTTAGTCTTTTAGATAACTATGATTATCTGGCTTAAGATATATATGTACTATATAGCTAGTGGGAACGAAGACTTCGTTTGACTCACTTTTTGATCACTCTGTATAATAGTGGTTCATGCAAAGTTTAGATCATACCACCTACTTTCCCAAAATGCATGAATTTGTGCTCATTCTTTCATTTGAGTAAAGTACCTTTTGAAATATATGGTGGCCTATTATATAGTTGTACATGGTAGGGGTAGGGGTAATAATACAACCAAAAGAATTGAACAGTGACAAACAAAAAATAGGACCCTTGGCCTTTGCTCTGAAAGCACGCATAATGGTCCATTTTTGTGTACTGTTTCTTGTCAGAGAACCTCTCCACAGCATTTAGTTTACCGAGAATCTTTACAAGAAAATGTTTGCATGGATTATCAACATGATATTGACACATTAGATATTTCAGACTTTTATTTTAGAGGAAGGAGCTCTCTGATCTTTGTATTGATGGAGCAAGCTAAAAACCACAACCACAGAATAATGGAAGAAACAACTTTGGTCCTAGTAAATGACCAAACAAGACAATATTACACCATGAAACCACACAAAACCCACCAGTAAAACACACGGCAAAAAAAGAAAGAAAGAAGGTAAACGAATTTACTAATACACTGACTTTTGCTACTTGATTTTCTATATCTTTCTTTGCTACAAGCCTTTTCCTTTAGTTTTATATAGCTAATTTTGTTTATAGATAGCTTTTTAAAATCCTACTTTTTAAAGTATAAATATATACTTTAATCTACTTTCTAAAAAAAAAAAAAAAAAAAAAAAAACTAGTGAAAAGCAGCCACGATCATATCATTCTCACACAAACAATGCCGGAACTAGAAAGAGACCTAGAAAGAGACTGGAGATACTTTTGAAATTTTTTACTAATATATAATAATGTATACGGATAAACCTGTTGAGTGATTGAGAGATTGTACAAAGAAAATGGAAAGATTTTACATGATTCATAGTGTTTAACAGCTTATGTCCACAACGGGAAGCTCTTGTCCTTAATGGCTACATGTTTACTATTAAGCTCTTGTATTACAATGACCCAATATACGATTTATATATTAGAGAATACTAGACTGATCCTAAGCTAACTCTATACTAACTCAAGGTTAGTTTGTTTAACAATTACTTGGGTCATAATATCTCTAACATATACCAGTTATAAGTTTTGATTCAAAAAACTAATTCTTAGCCCACCTCCCAAATTGAAAATCAGTCCCCAAAAATTCAAAAACTAAAGTGGCCATCTAGCTAATATATATGACTAAGGACCCCTTCCAAAACAAAAATAGAAATAATTTTTTACTAGGAAAAAAATATCCTTTATTTTTACTTTAAGAATGCCTCATCTCAGAAAAAATGAAATGGCTTATGCATTGTAACAATGTGTTTAGGAAATTTTGGTAGTTGGCTTATTCATGCATAACCCTTAGCTATGATCCTCTCAAGAGGCACATGAATATTTCTAGAATTTATGGCATTTGTTTGTGAATATATATAAGTTTAATCCGCAAGAATTCATAAATCATGAAAAAACACCGTTTGAATGGATATTCACCATTATTAGCATAATATAGCTTAAGATATGGACTTAAAAAATTATTAAATAATTTTAAATAGTGCCAATGGCTTGTAAGGACTAAAATAACAATAGCTTACCAATTTGTTTATAGGGTGGTTGTACTTATATTTATTCTTCTAATTTTTATTGTAACTATGGAATGAATATTTCCAATGATGAATATTATTAAAATAAGGTTCCACAACAATATGAAAGATAATATTCTACTATACTATTTGATTTTGTAAATCAAAAAGGAAATTTTTATGAAATTTAGTACATAATTAATCATAAATGATTTTTATAATTCAAAACGTTGAGTTCCATTTTAATTTTAATATACCATAAATTATTAGTTTTAATGTACTAAAAATAACGTGTCGTATTTTTTTTATAAATATTTTGTTAATATATGCACACTAGTTTTAGTTTTTATGTGTTAATTTATTTTTGAATTTTATCATATATTTTATTCTTGAATTATCAAATTGTTTCACCTTTTGGCCCCCTACAGTCCTACTTACTATCAATTCTTTATAACTTTATTCTCGGCACTATTCTACGAACATTTCTTACTAATAATAAAAGCTGTTTCAAGAATGACTCATTGCATAGATCTATGTAAAATAAACAAACAAACAAAAATTCAAAATGAAAATCTAATAATGGGTTTTTAGTTAAGTAAAAGCTGTTTTAGTTGAGTTCGAATATTAGTTTCTTGACTCTATGGTAAAGAACAATTAAATTTTTTTTTTTTTTTTTTTTTTTTTTTTGAGAATCAAAAATAAATATATTATAGGTTGTGAACTTGCCATAGATAAATTTTTAGGATATAATGGTAGTATTTTTTATTTTATTTGTCTTTGTAACAATATTTTTCAAGATTCTAACTCTTTGGAGCCCAAAGCATTCCAAGCAGGCTAATTACCTTCAATATTTGTGGGCCCAGAAAAACCACATGTTGTGGAACATAACGTAAACTAGGCCCATTATACTGTTTATTGAGCCCAGTCATGCAAATGCTCTCTCAACCAGCACGAATAATTTCATGGTCGAAAATTTTTAAAACAGCATTGGAATTTTGGTGAATCATATAATAAAGTGTAAACAACATATGTAATAGCAATCTATCCTAACTAACCCCTTCACCTTTGAACATATATTCTTTGTCCTTTTTTTCTTTTTTCTTCTTTTTTTTCTCCGTCCAGATTTAGGCCGTTCCATTTTAGTAATAATTTTCATATGATTTAAAATTAGTGAATAACTGTCAAAGTTCTTTATAAATCAACTTACATCTCGTTATACTTTCAAGTTTCAATGAAGACGTTCATAGTTTAAATCTCTTGACTCCTAACAATCATATTATCAAAATAATAATAATAATAATAGTGACAAACCCTATTATCTCAGGCCCAATAACTGGCCCAAAAATAACCTAATAAATATATTTTTTTTTAAAAAAAATCTTCCTTCCACTTCTAGTCACTCCCAAATCCAATAGCCCCCAAATTCTTAACCCGTTAATCTCTCTCTCTCTTTCTGTTTACCTCTTGCTCGAGTTGTGCACAGGTCTCTTTCATGTTAGGGTTTTATTTCTGTCTACTTTTCTCATTTATTAAATTTTTAGAGCTTTGAGATTGAGAATGATACTCATTTATTGTGATTTTTGAATAGGTGAGGTTCTCAGCTTCTGCAAGAATCACTAGCGTCTCTATTTCTCTAAATAGGTAATAACTATGTTCTGCGCTCTGCTCGTTTAGTTAATTACATTTTCAACTATAATTATTGTGTGGGCACTATGTCACTATGTTTGTTTAATTGTCCAAAAACAATTTCTTGGTATACACAAATGTGGTCACTTTTTGGTTTTTGTTTTTGAAAAAAAAAAAAAAAACTATTTAAAATTAGTGAATAATGGTTAAAGTTCTTTATAAATTACATCTCGTCAAGTTTCAACAAAGATGTTTGTAGTTTAAATCTCTCTGCTCCTAATTATAAAAAAAAATTAATAAAAAAAAAAAAAAACCTTATTGAGTAACCCAATTATCTCAGGCCCACTAACTGGCCCAAAAAGATTAACCCAACAAATAAAAATAAAAAACCAAGAAGGATAAGCTCACTGGCGTTTCAAACGTCGTCGGCCTAGCTGGCAAAAAAATAAAATAAAATCTTGACACCTGGCAAATTTCCGACCGTCGATCGGCCCAACTGGGTTAAAAGGCCTAATTCTCTCTCACACACGATCAGTCTCAAACTCTCACTCTCGTTCTCTCCTCAGTCCTCCGAGCTCAGCCTCTGCGCCTCTGACCGGAGCTCCTTCTCGCCGGTAAGTCTCTCAAACTCTCACTCTCTCTCCTAGGTTTTTCAAAAAAATGTTGTATCCCTGTACCCGTACCCGTATTCGTGCATCATAGAATGAATAGGTCTTGAAACGACAACCGCACTTTCCATCTTGTTTATGGAGGAAGTGTAACTTGAACTCGCTTATTTGCATATTTTCAATTACCATGTGGGATGACTTATATACATATTTTCCTCTGTGTACCAAATTTGGCTTTTTGTTCACAATAGTGAATTTTGGTCTGAAGAGCAGCGTATGAGACGCATCAATAATGATTTTAAAGCTCACTGGCGTTTCCAACAAAATTCCCGAAATCTAACTAACTTACCCAAAAATAAAAATCTTAGATTTCTAACTGTAATTGGGGTCTCACTCATATAGTATGAGGTTTTATAGCAAGTTCCCTTCAAATTTCTGTCATAGTACCCACTTTACATGGTTATGTACCATGTGTGTTGTTGATATATTATGCCACTTTTTTTAAAAATCTTTATACAGTTCCATAATTCCATTATTAGTTCTGGTTTTGGTACATAATGTATAGTACTTCAATTGTTTCCCTGCTTTTAGGGTGAAAACAAAATGCCACTGGGGTTGATATTAGGCTTAGGAAGGGCATTTCGAAGAAAGCGGCCATCATCCCTTGACATTCTCTCTTCAAAGAGGGCGCCGCGAGATTACTACAAGGGGAAGAACTGCAAACCAACTGGATTCCATACCCGCAAAGGTGTGGCCATTTAGCCCTGCATATACAGTAATTTGATTGTGGGTTTATCGGTTCATTGAGCATTTCTTTGTTTGTTGAACATTTAGCCTTTTATCCCAACATAAGTATTATGCTGCAAAAATTCATTTGTTTCTATGGCCTTTGAAGATCTCTCTACTATCCATATCATGTGTGCTGAAATACTGCAAAGTAGAAAGAACGCTTATGCTGCGTTAAGTACTTCGTTTGCTTCTTTTGTAATGCATTTGGAATATTGATGCAGGTGGATATGTTGTGGTGAATGAAAAGCTGCCTAATTATGTAGTCCCAGATTTGACTGACTTCAAGGTACTCATTTTTATAAACTTTAAAGACTATTTGTATATATTTGAATGTTGTGAGTCTTCAAAGGGAAAGGTTCATTTGCAGCTTCACATTGTACAGAATGCTTATTGACATGGAAGCTTTTTGAGGCCTCATTTTATTGCTGCTCAAGAAATCCCAACATTTTCTAATGTTTATAAATGGTAAATTCACTCATGTTGTCCCTCCCTTCTGGTGCAGCTAAAGCCTTATGTCTCACAGTGCCCAAGAGAAGTTAAAACTGCAGAGGCAACTGATGCAGCAAAATAAAGCCAACATGTCCACTTCTAATACTCTGGTGATTTTTGTGCCGAACAACTTTGAGTATTTTTGAGAAAAAATAATATCAAATTTGGATTTTACTTCCCAAATTAGTAGATTATTAGCCTAATGAGTACTTTAGCCTCTTGTTTCATAATTTTAACAGTTGTCTCTCTAGAATGAAATAGATACAATGTGAAAATTTTGTTTGGATGAAAGTACATCACTTGCATGCCTCCCTCATTCCCCTCTTCATTAACTATGAATGGAAGGAATACTATTTAATGTCAAAATATTCCAACCTAGACTAAATTACACAACATATGGATTTTCCTTGCGTTTCTGATTTTTATTTTTTGATAATTCAATAGTTGGGGTTCTTTCTACATTTGAATAAAACATACTTATTTATCCAAAAAAAGAAAAAAATAGTTGGTGGTAGGGGGGGATTTGAACCCTTTACAAGTGTCATCTTAGCTTTAATAGATGCTAAGTAAGTGCTCTCATAATATCTTAGCGATGTTGGTTTTTATATACAAGGATCATTGAATGGGGACCAATTCAGGTTCTCAAGACTGCATCTAATGTGCCAATTTTGTGGATACTTCTATATGCTCATTAGGCACCGATGTTGGTGAAGAATTTTTGAGCTACAAGCTATTGCAAATGAAGTTTATCTATGTCGTGGGCGCAGTCTGGAAATTGAAATATTTTTGGGATGTCTTTCAATGAATATGGGAAATCGCAATGGCTAATCTACTAAGAATTATGGTTCTGTGCTTTTCAAAATGATGTCTACAGAGACGGAAAATATGGACTTCTGTATAAAAAGGGGCCAGTAAATATTTCTGTTAAGCTAAAAGATCACACTAGTCTCTGTAATTAAAGGGTTTTATTTCTCCCTTCAACAGAGGAGGTTTATATCCAATCAGGTACAGATGAAGATTTATTGAAGTAGGATTCTTTTAAGGTGTGAAAAAGCAAAATTGAGGTCGAGGTTGTCAAACCCGAACCGGACCGGTTGGTCCGACCCGGGTAACCTTGAACCGGATGAGAATTTGGTGGTGAGGGCTGGAACCTGGGTTCCAGCAAGCCTCACCAATAGGCTATGCTCCTTTGCTGTGTCATTCTTGGATGAGATATTTTATTTATTTTTGGTTTAGATTATAGTTTTTCAATTTATCATATTATTTGATAATTTTATTAGAGGTTCAAGAATTATGGTTTTTACATGTGAATATAAAATTTATTAATTTATGTTGAAAATGATTTTATTTTAGACATTTTTTATTTGAAAGATTACTACTAAACACAAATTTTTTACACTTGTTTATGCTTTTATTATTTTCTATACTTATAAAAATGGAGAAAATTCTTTTGAAAGTTGTTTAATATTTTTTTAGACATTTTTTTAGTAAAATTTTGTTAGCGTTTGTCATTTTAATACATTTATTTTTTATTTATTTTATTATTATTAAATTAATTATGACAACATGATTGAGATAGGCTAAGAGCACATGCTATCAGTCTTTTTATAAATTCAAGCTTGAGTTCACAACAGAACTGGATTTCATATTTCTTTGCTATCCATTCAAAAAAGTTTTTTTTTTTTTTTTTTTTTTTGTGTGTACGGTTGAATATGTTAATGAGATGGAATATCATAGGTTTCAAGTTTTTTGGAAATTCTATTAGAGCTGAAAATACACGTTGTTGCAAAGAAAGCTACATGTTGTTTTGCTGTATTTGATTGTTTTTATTCAATTAGTTGATTAGTTAGATAGCTTGCCACTTGTCAGCCTCTAATTGGGCCTAGCTTGTTAGTGGAGTCAGTTACTTCATTAGCACTGTATAACGACCTGAAAAATTTATTAAGTGGTTGAAGCCTATCAGTCTCGTTCATTATCATATTAATTAATTTATATGCTTTATATAATAAAATTTGTGATGCCTTTAGCATTTTTTAAAATTGTATGATAATAAGTGGTTTAAAAAATAATAAAGGGTTGTGGTTTATTTTTCTCACCTCCAAAAAGGTCTTCAAAATATTAAACCAATATATACTCAACCCAATGGAAAACATGTTTGGGAGAAAAAAATTGTTTTGAGGCTTTAATTTTGTAAACCAATATCTTACACAGTAAATTGTCAATATTAACCATGTTATTTAATTCTTTTTAATAAATTTTATGCTTGAACCATGTTATGTGATTCTTTATACGAAAATTTTACTTTGGTTAGTATCAATTCATCAAATTATTTATTTAATTCATCAAATTAACCCTGGTTAGATAGTATTAAATAAATTTATATTAATTTATATTCAAATAAAAAATGTCTCATTTAAATTTATTACCTTAGGCTCCAACTACATCAAACCGGCCCTGAGACAAACTTCAAAGAAGAGGATTATTCTATGCCAACCCTCAAGTGTGTTTGCAACCATCAAACAAACCATTGAGGAGTACGTATCTTTATGTTAAGAGATTGTGACATTCATCAGTGTTCTCCTACAGTGTTAGCCTTTATGCCATGGATCTGTTATCCATAGATAGATTTCTACAATGGTACAACGATAATGAAGGATTTTGTTTTGAAGGGGTCATAATTCATAAAGATTATTGGGGGTTCTAAACTACAAGAAAGGCTTGCGAGGATCTATGAAAGCAACTGGGAAGCAATAGTCTTTTTTCTATAACATTTAGTTAACTGTGTTAACACCAATCTTGACTCCATAGTTTAATTTATTATCATAGTTTAATTTAGGTTAAAATGCAAAATCCACCCTCTATGTTTCACCAAAGTTCATTTGAATCTTTTATCTTTGTTTTCGTTCATTTCAGTATTTTAACTTTCAAGTTTATTTAATTAAGGTTTTTTCATCAACTTTTGTTATATGTTGTGGTTAATTTTTCTTCAAAATTTTTAAATTAAAAAAAAAATCCAATTAATGATTGAAAAAAAATTTTCAAAATTTTTTTCCAAAACAATTTAACAAAAGTTAACGAAAATGCTTTAATTGAATAGATCTGAAACTTAAAGGACTGAAATTAACGAAAGCAAAGTTAGAAGGTCTTAATTGAATAAATCTGAAATTTAGAGGACTAAAATGAATAAAAGCAAAATTAAAAGTCCTTAATTGAATAAATCTGAAATTTAGAGGACTGAAATAATGAAATGAACAAAAATAAAGTTAGAGAACTGAATTGAATTCTGAAGAAACTTAGAGGATGGATTTTGCTGCCTTTAATTTTATTATCTTTCAAAAGTCAGGATTTTATTTAGTACTTTTAAAATTATAGATTTTAATTTAGATAATTAAATTACCCTTTAGTTTAGAATTTTTTTAAAAAAAATTCACCTTTTTTTTTTTTTTCATTATAGTTTTTTATTTTGTGACTACTTAAATGGAGAAAGTATATTTTGTTTAGAGTGTATACATCAGGTCTCTTACAAGTTACAACACGTGGGAGTTGGAACCTACACACTTACAGGTCTCACGTGTTGTGAAAGAGCTGACTATATACACCCAAAATAGAATATCCTTCTTCCTGAAATGTACTAATCGCAAGAAGTATCATATATGCCTTGCTTATACAAGAATTTGTACTCTATAAGGTTGAACCATCAAACTTACGTGCATTACTTCTCTTCTCTTCTCTTCTCTTCAATGTCTTATTAACATACGCAACAGAAAAGTTGTGCACAAAATTAGAGGTGAAGCTTGAGTCCAGTGCAAACCAAACCTGAAAATAAGGATCCAGAGTGCCCCAGCTCATCGATCTACGTTGATCCTGGTCGTCCATTTAGTCGACACCCCCACGTGCACGTACTTATCGAACCTGGTCCTACTGAGTACTTGCCACTATTATTTACATTTTATTACACAAAACAAAGGTCCCACTATCCATCTCCTCGCTATCCAAGAGTACACGAAAACATAAAAATTGGGTCACCGTCACTTCTATTTTCTAACAAATTTACTTTTTTTTTTGTTTGTTGTTGGGAAGACTAACAAATTTACTTAAGAGGTAAAAAGTGCCCCCACCAATTTTTTACCCCACCGTCACTCTTCTATATTGTAACAAATTTAAGAAAACTTAGGTAGGTTACTCCTTTCAATTGTTTTACTTTCTAGCAATATAGTTATATTGAATAAAGATATTATTATTTTTTAAATCTTTTTAAATACAATTAAAGTTAACATTATGATTAATTTATCAATTTTATGATTTTATCACATGATTAAACTCAAAAAATAAATCACATGATTTTGATAAAGCACAACATTTTAAATTATTACATTAAAAAATTCATTTTTTAACTAAATTAAGAAATTATATTACTATAATTAATATAACATCATTTTTATAAAAAGTTATTACTCATATATTTTTTTTTTATTTTACACTTGTGTGAAATTGTGTCACTCCGTTTTGTTTTTTTTTTTTTTTTCTTTAACTTTTTTCTATATTCAAAGTTCCCAACTTTACCCAAAGAGAAAAGAAACCTTTTTCTATCTACGTGGCTCGAGACCTATAGACGTTCTTTCCACGTACACTGCGCCCCCCCCCCCCCCCCCCATTAATGTAGTG
The DNA here is from genome assembly GCA_030021035.2 of Notholithocarpus densiflorus. NCBI lineage: Eukaryota > Viridiplantae > Streptophyta > Magnoliopsida > Fagales > Fagaceae > Notholithocarpus > Notholithocarpus densiflorus. The sequence goes on from JARYZH020000031.1 coordinate 3,824,322, forward strand.
GGTCCCGCATTTTAGTAGTCGGCACTTCCTCAATTTGCATCCTAGCCGTCCATTAAGCTAACAGTTAAACTTTTCAAAGTGCAATTTTTTTTTTTTTGGGAGAAGAGTTCAAAGAGCAAGCTATAGAACTGGAGGTTTGAGTCACTGGGCTGTGACCATATATGCACACACCTCCTCAATTCCTATATTTTAGTCAATATTGGATGCTTGTATCATTATATGGTAGAGTTTTAGCTAGAATAAGAATATGTTAAATAATATTTTTTAGTGACGTTCTCCTTGTTTAGTCTATTACTTTTGTATTTAACACAAATTAGGGTTTTCTTTTCCCCGAGTTTTCTTCCTCTACGCAAGCATAGACTCATGTAGGGGTGCTCGCAGTGCGGTTTTAGGCCATTTTTAGCACTGCACTTTACGGTATGGTTTAGCCAAAATCATAACCACACCGTACCTCATTTTTGCGGTCATATGTGCGGTGCGGTGCAGTTTAGAGTTTAACCAAAACCATAACCGCACCACATCTCATTTTTGTGATCACATGTGCGGTACAGCATATAAAATGCGATTTGAAGCCGGTATATTTTTCAAATTTTGGGTTTTTCCTGCTCAACCCGAAACTGATTTTTCCCTTTGTTTTGGGCCAAATTTTAAACTATTGGGCTAATTTTTCTTTACTTTAAGTTGCTTTTCCTATCAACAGTTGCTAGGGTTATTAAGAGATCTGAGATTCAATCTTTGCTTACATAAAAAAACGATTGGTATCTTAGTCTGATGATAAAAAAGTTATCATCAGGAGCGAACACCATATGTTAAAACTCTCAAAAAAATTTTTTTTTTTTTTTTTTTTTTTATAACTAGGGTTATTAAACTATTAATAATATATTTAATATAAAAATTATATATTAATATATAGTGAGGGTGCGGTGCGGTGTGGTTTTCTTATTATAAAACTGCAAACTACACTGTAACATGCGGTGCGGTGCGATTATGCCATTTTGCAGGTGGTTTTTGCGGTTTCTTTGCGGTTTCGTGAACACCTAGACCCATGTATGCCTCCCTTTTTCTTCCCAAATTTAGTATTTTATAATAAATTCATAAAACTTGCCTTCCTAAAATTTCAATTTATGTTCATAGGCTAAAAAATGTTAAATTAGTATATAACTTGTGACCATTTTCTAAATAAAATATATTTAATGTAAAACATTTTCAGGAATTTTAAAAGAAAAACTTTTTTAGTGTTTTATGCAGCTAAAATCCTTTAATAAAAAAAATTAGTAGAACATTAAGGGTTGTAAATAAAGGAAAAAGAGATTTAGCATTCAAGAAAAATTACTCTTTTCTTTTTATTCTAAGTTAATTTTAGAGAGTATTATTCTCTTTTTTTGCTTTTTAGGTTCAAGGCTTTTACCTTACATTATGTTTGAATGGAGGGGGAAGAAAAGGGAGTAGAAAGAAGGAGATAGGAGGTGCATATGGTATTTTTGTTACATGTAACATCGCAATTACAATGTGTCCCATTGGTGGCTAGAGTCCACACATTATGAACGTGCAACATGTCGAGGAAACAAAATATACTTTTTTGATTTGGAGTGGTCAGATACCCATCAAAACCCCTCATTTCAATTCTCCCAAATTGGAGATTTTAGAGGGTTCCATTTATATTATAATTTTTTAAATTACCAATTTTGACTTTAATTTTTTTATATATTATAATTTGATAGTTACAACAGGAGATGAAGGATTTGAACTCAGGATGTTTTCGTTGAAAACATCAAGAAATGTCAACCAGTTGAGTTATAAGGCTCTCGGCACCAATTATACTTTTATGATGTCAGTCTATATTTATATCTTTAAATTAAACAAAATTAGGTATAATTGTAAATTTATTTAATGTCTTATATTTTTCTTTCTTTTCCATTTTAATTTTTAAAACATTCAAATTAATGTGAGGGATATCTAATTCCCACCTCTACTTAATTTTTTTTTTTTTTAATAATTTGATATTTAAGGAAGGAGAAATTTAAACCCTAAACGTCTCCATTGAAAACAACAAAAAATATTGGTTGAGTTGTAAGGCTTTCGGCACCTCTACGTAATTTTTTAAACATTGAAAAAAAAAATTGATAACCATTTTTATCCCATTTCCTCTGCTTCCCTAGAACCTCGTATTCTCCTCTCTCTCCAAACTTCAAATACACCCTTACCTTGCCTACTAAAGCTAATCTAACTCGAAGAAAAAATTTGTATGATTGCTTGAGAGAGATCATGACTCATTGATCAAATCTTTCCTTAGTGGATGTAGTAGACCAAATAGTGAAAAGGAAAAATAACTCAAAGATTGCAATATTTTTACAACCAACTGTATGATTTGGAGTAAGCAAAATGAAGCTCGTTACATCACTCCACGTCCTAATCCCCCTTCCCTAGCATGGTCTGCGGCTGCCCATGCTTTAGAATTATTAGAAGCTAATTATGGAAGCCTCCCTTTTGTGGGAATGTCTTGCTATTTTTAGAAGCTAATTATGGAAGCCTCCCTTTTGTAGGAATGTCTTGCAATTTTTTTAGGCAAATTTTAATGTAAGTTTGCATATAGACGCTGTGTTTGTTTGTTAGGGGAAGAAAAAGTTCTGTAGTTGTTCTAGTTCTATCCTTGTTGGTCTAATTATGTTGTTTCACTTGGTTTTAGCTGAAGTTCCATTTGTAACGTGTTGTTTGCTCCTATTGCAAGACTGGTTCCTTTCTTTGTTTAAAATCTTGTCCTTTATTCTCAAAAAGAGTAATAATAATAATATTACTATTATTAATTTATTAGATCTATTCTACTTCTTCCTCAAAAAAGAAAAAGAAAAAAAAGATCTATTCTACTTATTTTGGCTGCGCAAGTAACACGTGTAGCACCCGTGTGATGTTTCTTAGTTTTGCATTTACATTGGACTTCTTGTTTGTTAAGTCTTGTTATCACACCAGCTGTCACGCAAGAATGATCTATATTATACCAAGGAACCTTCGTGGAAAACACGTTATTTGTATGCCTTTATGTCTCGCACGGACACACACACACACCCATATATAATATTTATGCAAACCATAATCGAAAGCAAAGAAAGTTGAACAGTCTTAGAAAGAAAAAAAACAGGAAGTTAAAGAATCTCTGCTAGCTCTCAATATCTATCAGATTTGTTCGCAAATGGGTTGGTCTGAATCACAACAAGGTTGCAAGAAGCACCCAGATGAGAAGCAACTACCTGGGGTTTGTCCCTCTTGTCTAAGAGAAAGGTTGTCACAAATTCAAGGTCATTCAATAAACAAGAAAACATATGGTGGTGTTGCTGATTCTTATTCTTCATCACCATCTTCTGTTGCTTCTTCTTCGACCTTTGTGTCTCCAGTTTATCGTCGACATCATCGTAGGCTTTCGGAAAGGACTGGTTCTATTTCTTTTACGCTGAGTGTTAGTCAAGGCTTGAAGAAGAGCAAATCGATAGCTTTTGTTACGAGGAATCGAGCAGAGGAGGTTGCGGGTAGTTTGAAGAAGAAAGGAGGGTTTTGGACGAAGCTGCTTAAGTCCACAGGGAAGAGGACCAAAGAGGCTTTCATGCAGCCAAGAATTGGAAGCCAAAGGTTGGAGTAATAGTGGGAGGGATTGTTCTAATTGTCACAAATGCTTTACGAAAATAAATTTGTATATGGTTTGTTTTTTTGGGTTTTGGTTTCGCTGTCTTTTAATGGAAGACTACTCTTTTTTTCTTTTCTTTTTTTCCTCTTTCTTAAACCTGTTAGTTTTTTTTTGAGATAGCTTAAACTTTCAGATAATTGCTTTTTTATAGTCAAACCAATGCATTGGTTTTCGGTATAGATGTTTGGTATAAGAGTGGGGATTGAACCCTATATCTATTAATTGCGTTAATTGAAACTCAAACATGCTGGTTAATTAGGCCCATATCAAAGCTGAATTTGATTAAATTTCTGATATGCACTAGGCCTGTAGCAAGTGGAATTAAGAGATGCTTCTCTCTCTCTCTCTCTCTATTTTGGATTTTTTTTATTTATTTAAAGTTTTCCTGGTCGAAGTGATAGAGATTTGTGGGGTTTCTCACAGCGTGATTTGGTTTGAACTCTAGTTCCATAATGTTGAATGTTGACTTTTGAGTATTTTAATTCGCATTCATGTAAAACATATGTAGAATTTTCCTTTTCATATATATAAAGGAAATATAAAATCTTTGACTTTCAAAAGCCGTGTTTGATCGTGTAACCTTGTTTCCTCCACGCAAGTGCGCAACCTACTCCGCTCAATTGGTAACTATTTCGATTGGATGTTATATCCCGCCGTCTCAGTCAGCAGCAGTGAAGAATTATTGCAATCAAACAAAGTCATGCCTCGTGTGCATTTTTTAAGGGGTTTTACTAAAGGTATCTATTAATTTTCGAGTATTTGAGTATCGGAACCTACTCATATCTTGTTACTATACGAAGGAATTGCTTAGAACGGCCCTAATATGTTGATAAGAGTAGGTTCCGATAGTTTATTTATGTTTATATATAAAAATATGACTTTCGATCATTTTTATGTTCAATGTATAATAAAAAGCTAAAAGTTAATGATTTGACCTGTTTTGGTTTCTTTATATCAAGCATGTCACATTGCACGTACGTGCCAGTGTATAAGAAACCAAAATAAGTATGCATATTCAAATTACTTGAATTTCAAATTACTCGTTTACCAAAAAAAAAAAAAAAAATCAAATTACTTGAATTTCAAATAATTAAAAATAAAATCGTATTTAAGATGTATTTTGTTTACTAGCTAAAAACTGGCTTGGGTTAAGTACTCTTATGTAGCGATCCATTGAGATGTGAACACATAACAAATGTTTGACACGTGTCCAAACTCTAATAGGTCTAATGCATAAGTGCACTAGACCCGATTCTTGCCCTACTAATTATTATAATATCAATTAAAGACTTTATTACATCTTTGTGATGCCTGTCCACATTCACACCTAAAATTGTTCATGATGATCAACTGTACTAACTTTATTGCACGGCACCTAAGTTAATTCAAGAGAAAAAATGTTCAATTTTAATATTTAACATCTTGCAAGAACCCTTCTTTTTTTTTCTTTTTCTTTTTTTGGATAACTAGCTAGTTGGGGTAAGGAAATTTTTAAACCTGAACATCTCCTTTAAATACATCAAGAGGTGCCAGGTTTTTTCATCAAATTTATCCAGATTTTTTTGCGATCAACTCTTTCTTTTAGCCTTTTAGCTTGCTTGCTTATGTAAATTGAAACCCCACTTTTACAAGGTACAACCATATTTTAACCAACTTTTAGCAAATAATAAATCAACAAAAAAAATTGCAACCATATATTAACCGAATAAGTATTAAGTAATCAACAAAAAGTTGCATCCAAATGCACGGGCTTCTCTTTTCTTGAAGGATAGCTGACAAAACAGCAGCTGCACTGCAAATTCACCCAATTCAGAAACCAATTGCTATAAATATATCATCCTGAGAATTTTGAAAAGATTCAAGGACACAAAAAGTGTACTATCAAAATGTCATCTTCGATTTCTGAAAATTCAAACGTTACAACTTTCCAGTATTCCCCAGTAGGGGAAGTAAATGCACAAAGCTATATTACTGTTACAATTCAAATTACAAAAATTTCCAACTGTTCTTTCTTTTACACATCATGCTTATGAAACATATCCTGCTTTCACTTTCCTATTGTCTTCGAGTCCTTCAACTAGCACTCGCTGCAGATAAACGTATGTAGTTTTTAGTATAACAGTCCTCCCAGATTTCAGTTATATTGGAGGGATCCAACTGCCAAAAAAATCTGTAAGCACCACAGAATCAGCCAAACCCAAGACCTGTACATCCTCCAGGTATGCTCTCCCAATTCTAAAACAAGTGTCATTTATTTCTTCAGACAGATTATGGATATTATGTACTGGGGCCTGAATTCTTGACCACAATCTCATGTTCGTCCTCATCACCAGAACTCCTATGGTCAGTAGACGGCCGTTTCAATCTCTGGAATATCTCGTCAAGAGACTCAGATGAGGAATCACGAGAGACAAGTTTAGTTTCCTGAGTTTGGCGCAAGGGAATAAATTTTTTAGCCCCTATGTTCGTCTTGAAACTTTGAAAACCTGTCTTCATGGATTCCCAAGTTGAGGCCAATCCAGAAGAAGGCCCACCTGTAATATTACCAGAGCGCAAGTTGCCCGAATCAAGCAAGGAGACCTTAGCCGACGCAATGTTCTTCCCTTCTGGCTCTATATTGGAAGATCCTTTTTGTCTACTCTGTTCTCTTATAGCAGCATACTTGTTGCTGATGACTTCTTTGCTTGAGCTATATCTACGAGCCTCTTCCTTCAAAGATTTTGAAGGAATTTCATGCATACCATCATGGGTTAAGCCAGTTGTAGCCTTCATTTCAACAGTGGTTCTATCCTGAGCAATTTTACTTTTAAGTAAGAAAAGGATTTACAACCAAAATTTTAAGTTTTAGATGAATGAAAATGAACATTCTCAAATGAGATAAACGTCAGTGAAAGAGATTTTTCCTCCTCTATCCAAGTGTAAATAGAGAGAGTACATAAAAACCACAGAGAGAGAGAGAGAGAGAGAGAGAGAGAGCAAGTTATAGGAACCTCATTTTCCGTAAACAATATCCAAACACATGGTACACCAGATATTTCCAAGTGATACACACACACACGCAGAGAAAAACGTATTATACAATAATGTGAAAAAAGAAAGCTTCCATTGTTTAGAATGTATTTACATACTGTGCTATTGCTGCCAGACTCGACATCTGTACCATTGAAATTCCTTGCCAACGGAATTACATGTTCACCAACTTTGCGCCCTTGTTCAAGCCAAGTACGTTCTGAGAAAAAAAGGTCAACTTACTAGGTATACACATACATATCCACATGGTTTTACATTTAGGCATAAAATTCAATCTAGTTCAGAGCAAGTGGAAGAAAGTACTGTATGCATATTGATAACAAGTCATGGTATGCTTACCTTTTTGTAGGATAATTAATCCTGATGGATCAAATCCATCCATATCATCTGCCTCAGTTTGAAATCTAAACCTCTTCCAGCTCCCAAAAAAATCAATTACACGGTCAAAGAAATTGCTAGCAACCAAGAGGGTGTATATAACCATGATAAGTGGATAGATTCTGATAAACTCTTTTCCAAAGAAAGGAACAGTCTTATCGATGGTCCCCATTTGCTGTAGTCAGAATTCCATAATACACCAAGAGAAATGATTCAATCATTAAATATGGGGAAGTGGGGTAGAAATTCTCATGCACAACCTCTAATGGTTAGTAGTCTGTTGGTCCACCACCCAAAATACAGATTACATCCAAAAAACTAAAAGGGGAAGCAAATAAATAAATGACATGAAATCCTAACCCAGAAACTGACTGAAAAGATAACATTTTGAACCACATAATTAACATATAAACAGGAAGCACTCTGAAGATTCATGACAAACCAAAGAAAGTAAAGAACTTAATATTTTTCTGTTGAAGGGGAATCCAGTAATAAACACTGCTTTGCAGAGCTTTTCCAAACGTGTACAGAATGTTCCCTAAGAGCCTCCCAAAAGTATCCAAAATTTAGTGTGCAGAAGTCCAACTCAAAATTGGATCCCCACTGAGAACTCCCTGTAACTGCAGACTGGAAAGAGAATGACTCCATGGGAAAGTTATAAAGACTGAGATGAACGTCTCATATCAAACATCTAGGATAAAACTTTTTATTTTCCCTTTTATATATATATATATATATATATATATATATATATATGCTGATTGTTATTTTAATTTACTGCAGAAGTATGATTCCCATAAATAAATACACGTCATGTTTAAAAACAAAAGAAAAGGGCACTGTATATGTTTTCTTGCACAGAACATTACAATTCAATCAGATCAAGAAACAGAGAAGATAAACGGATGTGTAAAACTTAAAAACACAAAAAACAAAAGCAAAAATCTTGAGTATCCTATATTTTGCCACCTGGTTTTCTAATCTTTGCTTCAGGTGGGACAACCCACGTATATCATTTTCTTGATTAACTTTCCGCTTAGGATAGACATACATTTAAAAACTGACAACAAAGTGACGGAGAATTACCTTTTCAAATATAGTAAGTACTTTGACTTTGTCACCAAGACGAATGAGATTGAGAAAATTGTACGAAATTGGAGGAGCATACCGAGCAACCATCCTGGCAGAGGTATTGAAATGGGATATTAAGTAAATTTTAACAAAAGAGAAATAAAGCTTAGTTCAATTTGCGATGATTGAGATATGAGGCAGAACTTACGAGCATATCATAAGCAAGTTAACTGAGCTTGTTTGCCTTGGTGTCAATGAGTAAAACATAAACATTCCAACTTTGAACAAGGAATAATATGTGCATATGCACATATACATCAGAGGAACAAAGGCAAAGACCTGGGGAAAAATTGAACCGATCAATTGGTAACATTTGAACCTAAAATCTACACCAGCCCTTAACCACTTGAGTCAAAGCCCAAGGGCAAATCAACCAATATATAACCACCAGCAGTAAGCAGGAAAAATAAAGGAAGAGGCACGTCATACATACCTATGACATAATGCAGAAAATAATGACATGAGATAAAATAACGAACAAGCACAAAAGTAGAGACAAAACAAATAACAAGAGGTTTACATTTTTGCAACTTAACATCAATAATAGAAAATGTTGTAACACTAGGAGTAAATAGAATCAAATAAAAAAGAATTAGATGTGAACAATGCAGTGCAATGGAAATGTGAGAATTTATGTATGGGAAAATCAGTTGTGAAGAAGAGAGAAAATGAGCAAGCAAGAAAAACTGACTTTCAGAATTGCCAAATTATCACATTCTGAAATGGAGAATGCAAAATAAATGCCAACTGCGCAATGGCACTAGATTTTAAGGCAACACTTTATTATTTGAAAAGAGGAGGGGGAACTAACTGAAATTTTTAGCAGAAATTAAGAGAGTCAGACCAAGTATGAGGGAAGATTTTATGGTAGAACACTAATATTTTTGTGGAATAATATAATGAAACAAAGCACAAAAATTGTTAATATGCCTCATTCATTTTGCATTCACGTTCATTCAATTTCTTGTAATAAACAATCAAGCAATCAAAACTGCAAGCAAAGTGCTTACAATGAACATTTATACAGACCAATGATCCGAACATCCACATATATAGAAACTAATACAGACCAAATCAACACGTGAGTAACTTTTGTCCAGTATTCTTATGAGTAAGATTCAAAACAGGCTAGATATATTCCACTTCCTAAAGAGTGTTCTCTCCTAAAAGATGAAAGAAACGTCTCAACAGACAAAATGCAACATGTCTAGATGATACAAAAACTTGAATCTATTAAAAATAATATAATCTACCTGCACAAGAACTTCTTGGGTTTCTAACTGAATTTACAAGGAGAGTCAGACCAAGTATGAGGGAAGATTTTATGGTAGAACTAATATTTTTTAGTAGATAATATAATGAAACAAAGCACAAAGCACAAAAATTGTTAATGTGCCTCATTCATTTTGCATTTACGTTCGTTCAATTTCTTGTAATAAACAATCAAGCAATCAAAAACTGCAAGCAAGTGCTTACAATGAACATTTATACAGACCAATGATCCGAACATCCACATATATAGAAACTAATACAGACCAAATCAACACGTAGGTAACTTTGATCGGTATTCTTATGAAATTAAGATTCAAAACGGAGCTAGATATATTCACTTCTAAAAGTGTTCTCTCCTAAAAGATGAAAGAAGCGATCTCCAACAGACAAAATGCAACATGTCTAGATGATACAAAAACTTGAATCTATTAAAATATTATAATCTACCTGCACAAGAACTTCTTGGTTTCTAACTGAATTTACAAGGATTGAGAAAAGAGATAGATGCACATGACTAGGTAGTAAAGTTGCCTCAGCTAATAGAATTGCAGCTGACATGATACCAAGTATGATACCCAAGAGTTTCTCAAGTTGCTTTCTGAGGATGCATCGCCATAAAAATTCTGCAAAAAGAACCGCCATTTATTGTAGACTTAAAGACCACACCAAAAACTACAAACAATTTATTTATTCTAGACAATAAGCTACTAACTAAATATTAGAACGAACCCAACTCATATGGTCAAACTAAGACAGAAATGATAAATAAAGTAAGAAAGTTATTCAGCACAATTCAGAAAGGCCAAATATGCCCCCAAAATAAGAGCATGACAATGAGGAACTTGAAGTAATTTGTGTATGTGTGTGTGATGCAGGACAAGCTAGAATGTAAAGAGCATGAAAAATAAAGGATAGACCTAAACCTAAACCTCTAGGAGTCAACACCTAGGTTTGCTGGAGTTGACACCAGACCATTGAAATAATAATAAGAAAAACTTTATTATCAATCAAACTGTGTCTTACAAAACTTTTCTTGCAAGACTTAAACTCCAAATCCAAATAGGAAAAGTATATAATAAATTGCATAAAAATGAAATCCTAATAATTAAGAGATTGGCTTAGGTCCTTAGGCCCAATAGACAGCAGACTCCTTATGTTTTTGTGTCCACATCAGTGTGTGTGCACGCAGAAAAATAAATATTCATGACAAGACTGTGCAGTTCAACTTAAAAAAAACCAGCAAACTAGCAGGACATAGAGAATTGATTTTGTACCATTATTTTCACAATAGAAAAAGGTAGTTTAAAAGTAAATAAATAGATCCTCGGTTAAAACAATGCTCATAAAAAGTAGACAAAAGAACCAGAGTTCATGCACATTTGTAAAATTTAAGGAAAAAAACCAATCAATATAGAATGATTACCCGCTGTATCAATGAGAGGCCCTATTTTGCCAGTTCGAGCAGGTTTAAGACTAGAAACGTACTTCCTAAAATGAGAGACAATCAATGTTTAAGTTCATGAACAAACAAGCTGGAACATAAACTCAAATAAATCAAATAAGAAAAGAAAAGAGTAATTTGGAACAGACCATCCAGTTGAAGAACGACGTTCGTAATTTTTTACTGTATCCTCCAGTTCAAGGGCTTCCATGACATATGACATATACTCACTGAAAAATTAACGATTAAATAAGACAAAATAGAGGCTAACCACCAAAGTATTCACATAGAAAAAGTAGTTTTTTTTTTTTTTTTTTTAAATAAGAAATTACTGCTTCATTGTATTAGAAAAAAAGTTACAGAAGGTACCAGAGCACACAGGCATTGTGCAAAGGGCCAGCAGAAAGCAAAATTATAAAGCAAGAAAATTACAATTATCAAGCAAATCAGCCATTGAATTAAAAGTAAAAACACCAGAAGCATTTGTCCACTCGAATGAAGTCCGGAAAAATAGCAGCTTCAAATCATGAATCGAAAAAGTGAAGGCATAGAATATTGCTTGAACCAGGAGGACTTTCTCTTCTTTTTTTCTTCCAAAAACTAAATTCATTAGAGAATGCCAAGCAAGTGTAAAAGAAAGTACATCTGAAGTGCACAAAAAAGACGACCTTTAATGGTAGAAATTAATATGTACATATATACACACACACTAATAATTAAGAAAATCAGACACAAGAATGCTGTCTTTAAGTTATATCCAGATCATCAAACCTCTTCAAAAACATGGTTCTTCCTCTACACCATAGGCACCAAATCAAACACAGGAATTTTTTTTTTTTTTTTAATTTAGTTTAGGTATGATTTAGGGGTGACGAGGACCATTTTATGACATGACTGTAGCGTAAAAATTATTCCTTTCCTTGGTTAAGAATAACTTGCTCTAGGGACCCTAGTCCCTGACGAAAACATTTGTTTTATATTTAAGTTTTGGCCTCAAAGGGAGGGAAAGGGAAAATGTGACAGACAATCAAACATAGTTTTAGGTTGTGGAAAAGATGGCACTGCACCCCTTCTCTTCCCCCACCCCCATAGAGGATGGGTAGAAAATCTAACAAGAATGTACAACCTATGGAGATAAGAAGTGGTTCCTCATTCCTTTAACAGATAATCCAAAGCCATTATTATAGGGTGATGTCATAAGTGGTGAGAAAATGTAAAGCAATACATGGATAACCTTTTGTGTGTGTTTTGTTGTTGTGGGGGAGAGAAGGGGGGGGGTTAAGGCAGGCATAGATTTCAAGGAAATTTCTTCATTGAGAAAAAATAGAATATTCAACTAATCAATCAGTTTACCTTTTGTAACGGTAATACTCCTCTCGAGCTTGTCGAAGGTGACGCCTAAGTGTTGCCATTGATTTTTCATCTGTATCATAGTCCATATCGTTTTCCCCTAATTGGCCACCTTGTGGTTTGAAGGCTGGATCTTCCTTAAACTGGAAATTGAAAAGTCATCTTTAAAATAGTTCAAAGCAAAACCTTGTTGATCCAAGTGAAGGCTTCAAAAAAAAATCTTTCAAGAAAAAAAAGCATGAAAATACCATTTGAGTTAACATATTCTCAATAACATCCATATAGGGCCTCAAAGGATCCCGCTTTGACATCTGATTGGATGTTGCCTGAGCAACCTATCAAAGCAAACCGTAAATTCAAAAAGTAAAATAAAATGATGAGGAAAAAAACGAGGACCTAAGAAATGTATAATAAATTAGTTACAATAAAGCAATCATGTTCAGTGCACACAAAGCAACAATCAGCTTTCCATCCTTAGCAGAACAAAAATCAAATCCAAGTGTCTTATTATCTTTGAAAATATGAGACTATGAGATTTCTAGCTCTTAATATCATCCTAGTTGGCAAGATGTTTAGGTAATTGACCAAATTCTGGGCAGTAGACTAGAGTTAAGGTAGAAAAATCATCATACGAAAAGAAGTCGTTCAAGAGAAATGTTGGTCTCGCAATTCTTCTTCAACTAATTGTTTGCTTAGTAATAAAACAACCTGTTTCAAACCTACAAGATAAGTACATACTGCCCATAGTTTCTGGAACTTATAGAAAAACTGATTGGGAGGATTTCAAGAAATGGTTCAACTTCAAATGGACTATGGATTATAAAGCTCGTTATTGCCAACAACAATGTCCCAAGGTAAACCTTGAAACCATAGACAAACTGCAGAGTTGGAAACCTTGTCTACGGATCTAACTGAGTGCACATGATCATAATACAAAGGGAAAATTTTAGAATTGATATGAACATTAAAAGTTTGTGGATTATGCACCTGATTATTACAATTGATCAAAAAACTATTAGTAACTGCACCCTTATCATGGTTGGGTTGCTTAACCAAGCCTTGCTTGGTATGGAAAGTAGTTATTGCGTTTCGGGAAGGAATGTAACAGGTTATGGCGTCAGGTTATAGCAACCAAACATGGTGTGGCTAGAGGGGGCTGGTGCACTAGAGGTGTTAAGAGGGACTCATGGGTGCGGGATGTGGAAGAATATTAGGGCAAATGCAAAGAGTTTCTTCAGACAAGTGGTGTATGTTACAGGGGAGGGTCACCATATTCGTTTTTGGCACAATCCTTGGAGTGGGCATATTCCTCTAAAGGACCTCTTTCCAGATCTATTTGCTTGTGTCTAAAGAAGCTTAAATTTCTGACTTGGTTATTTCTACATTAGAAGGGGGAAGTAAGAGCTGGAATTTACAATTTCGTTGAGCTTTTCATGACTGGGAGTTGGAGGGTGTTTTTTTTTTTTAGCTTTTCCATTCCAATATGCCAAGGGGTGAGGGAGATGATAACCTGGCTTGGCAATTAACTCGAACTAGTGTTTTTGATGTGCGCTCTTATTATAAATTTTTGTCCAGTCCTCTTACTGCTTCTTTCCCTTGGAAGGGCATTTGGTGCATAAAGGTGCCTAAAAGGGTATCTTTCTTTTTATGGACACCAGCTTGGGGTGAGATTCTTACCATTGATAATCTTGTTAAGAAAGGTCTGCCCCTAGTTAATTAGTGTTGCTTGTGTCGTTGTGACGGAGAAACTGTTTGCTCATGCTTTATGGAGTGAAGTTTTTCTGATGTTTGAGATCTAGTGGGTGATGCCAAAGACAGTTGCTTCTCTTCTATTTGCATGGAGGAATTTGGTTGGGGAAACACTATTCAAATATTTGGAATATGGCTCCAACTTGTCTGTGGTTAATTTGGCGTGAACGCAAAACCCATACTTTTGAAGATAACGAGAGACCTTTAGATCTCTTAAAGTCTCTACTAATTGGGACTTGGTTTTAGTGGTCTCATATCAAGGGTTTTGCGCAATGTATGTCCATTTATGATTTTCTAAAATCTATTATTTTTTCTTCTAGAGTTATCTATAATTGCTTCAAGTACAGAGTGTTCTTCATCGTGAACATGATGTGCTTTTTCTTTTTCTTTTTTTCAATAAAACTTCTATTAACTATAAAAATAAAATATAAAATAAAGAATTGGGAGCAAGAGAAAAGGAAAAAGAGAAGAAAAAAGAAAAGAAAAGATAATTCGACTGTTCTTGGAGGGAAAAAACAAAAGACTTACTACGATAGCATTTGAAAGCTCTTGATGAGCATCATCAAGCTTAACAGCCATTTTCGCAATTTTATGAGAGAGAACTTTTTGACGGGTGGTCCAGTCTGCATTTTTCCAAATGCTTTTTGGAATTTCGCTCAAGCCAAAGCCAAGAAGAAATGCACCTGTAACAAGTCCAAAAGTATTCGAGCAGCCCATGGCTAAAGCCAGAACATCTCCATCCCTGTTAACAAAGGCATCAAGCAGCAACAAATGAGAACATAGCTTAGCTGCACCACAGAGAAATAATTTTTAAAAAAAATAAAAAATAAAAAATATATATAGTAACCATGTAAGCTAGCTTGACACAGCCACACTTGACAAGTATTAAAAACAAGGGGGGTGGGGGCCGTGGGGGGATAAACAATTAACTTGGCAAAAATTATTAACTTTTTAATTAATTATTAGTATTGAGATGGCTTATTATAACCACCCACATTTCATGTATATAAAGATTTTGGGCTAACACCAAATTTAATGTGCAAAATTGAGTACTCAAATATAACATTCTTCTTCCAAAAAAAAAAAAAAAAGTAGGTGGTGTTAGGGTAAGGGGAGCATCACTTTCCAAACTAAACTTGGCTTTCACAAAAGCGTCTATGAAATCTCACGTTCCACCTTTGTCCCCCCCACTCCCAAACCCAAAATCGAATTAATTATCCAAGACTAAATAAACCAGTGCATCTCTGTCAAGTGTCAACTAATCAAGCATACAAGTTAAGGTACAAATCCTTTAAAGAATGGTTTCCACCCTTACTTGTGAGCCATCCCTGACATCGAAGTTCACATGTTGGATGAAGCAATCCCAACCCACTTTGATACTACATCATTGGCTACACCCATAAGTCCCTCTACTTGGTTTTGAATTCCAGCCACCTCCTTCCACCCCAGACTTCGTAGCAATCCCCCGTCACCATAAGTGTGTTTCTTCATTCCCAAAGCGCCATAACCCTTTCCCCAGTAAGGATTGATTAAAGCTCCCTAACTTCCTAACCCCCAAACCACCTTCAACAATCGGTGAACAAACAATATCCCATGCCACCAAAGAGAATTTGAAATCCTCTTCCAAGACAGTAAGACACCCCACAAAAAAATGATCTCTCTAGCCTTTTTGCCACATATATGGGAATAGTAAATAAAAGAGATAATATATTGGTAAACTTGAAAGTGTATTCTTCAACAATGCTATCCTCCCTCCCTTTGACAAATATAACTTCTTCTAGCCAAACAATCTACATTCCATTTTCTCTAGGATAGGATTCGACAAACATTGCGCCTTAAAGGATGCCCCCAAAGTTATTCCAAGGTAAGTCATCGGAAAGCTCCCAATTTTACACATAGTATACATGCTAGTTCAACCATGTTACCCACATTACCAACTGGTACCACTTTACTCTTTCCTAGGTTAACTTTCAAACTTGTAACGGCTTCAAAGAAAGTTCACACTATTCTGATATAAAGAATTTCTTAGGGAGAGAATGCTTTGAGGAGACTCCAATTGAGAGGTTAATATAACATATAGGGACACAACTTAACCCAAAAGCTCAAGACTATGGGTATGGGCCCAATTATGTTATATTAACCGCTCATTCTTCTCATTAGTATCCAATGTGGGATTTCACTCCTTAACCAACCACGCTACTCACAACTGAATATTTCAAAAAATCTCCCCCTTCGCGTGTGAGTCTTCTACCAAATCACTTCTAGCACTTCAGTAGTGTCCCCCTTGAGTGGAAGCCTTTTTCTTTATAATTCAAGTGTCATGCGTTACCATCACCAATAGTGTGCCCTTTACTCAACCATAGGTGAGGTGAACATGAGAGTCTTCCTTGCACAACCATAGGAGTCACCAACACCCACCTAGTAGAACCTTTACTCAACCATGGGTGAAGACATGGGAATCTTCCCAATTCTACTTGGTGGAATCTAGACATGGGAATCTTCCCCATTCTACTTGGTGGAATCGACTAGCAAACACTTGCCCTAGAACTATTGACTCTAATACCACTTGTTGGGGAGAGAACCTCCCCCAATTGAGAGGTTAATATAGCATATAGGGAGATCACTTAACCCAAAAGCATAAGTCTTATCGGTGTCCAATTATGTTATATTAACCACTCATTCTTCTCAATAGTATCCAATGTGGGACTTCGCTACTTAACCAACCACGCTACTTATACGTGAATATTCCAACAGAATTTGTTTAGTATTCACATCACAAAATAAAATGGTTTCATCAACAAATTAAATAAGGGAGAAATTTAGCCCCTCAGTTGGAGCATGCCCTACCAGGAACCCAGTAATAACCCCCCCTCCCCTCCTTACTTTTCTTCAACATCCTACTTAGCCTCAATAACCAGTACAAAGAGCACTAGGGATAACAAGTCACCCTGCCTTAACCCCCAGGAACTACTAAAGAAGTCAGAAAGGGAACTGTTTACCATAACTAAGAAACAGACAGAAGGTATATTTATGTGTAAATCCAACTCCTCCACTTCTCACCAAACTCCATTCTACCCAATGGATAAAGTATCACATCCCAATTAACATGAACATAAGCTTTTTCAATTTCCAATTTATAAATCACCCATTAGCAATAGGAACCAAGTCTAGAATTTGTTGACCTCTATAAAAGCATTCTACAACTCAGAGAATGTTTATGTTTATGTTTATCCAACACTGTTTATACACACTACCCAACAAGCTAATAGGCTAAAAGTCCCTAATATTAGTGGTATTAAACTTTTTAGGAATTTAGGCAATAAAAGAAACACTAAGGGATTTTCAAACTCACAGGCTCTAGGTCCAACTAATAGCAAGCTCCATCCATAAGACCATTGAGTGAGCTATCTACTTTTTGCATACACATTCATAGGTTTGCATAATTGGAGGCCTATATCTTGTGTCCGCGCCAAGCGACAATCTTTAAAATACCATAATTTTAGCTTCCATTAATAGATTAGGCAAAATCCGACTTCAACTAATAGCCTCACCTACTCCAAAAAATTTGGAGATCTCTCCCTCCCCCAACATACAAAGACATGTTAGATCCATGCTTCTATGTGTGTGTTCTCTTCTAAAGAATCTTCCACATGCATATATTTTACAATGTCAAATCCATCAACTTTCATTGGTCAAATTAACATTCTTTAATCTCTTTGTTCTTTTCTAAAGAATTTTCAACATGCAAATATGCATTATTTCAAATTTACAAATTACAAGTCACCATGCTTGTGACCAAGATATTTTAGTACACAGAGGCTATAACAAAGTCAAACAACAAGTTCCTTTATGATGTAGAAACATTTCAACTTGATACAAGAATTTGGTTTAATGACCCCCTATGAGTTCTAGGCACCTAAAAGGCAAACCTAAAATCATATGAAAAGAAACTATAATCCATATGGAAGAAAATTCAACTAAAAGAGAGTGAGAAAGTGAGAAACAGACCACGTCTTATGCATCAGAATGAGGAGAATAAGTCCAAAGAGGCCAATAGATCCCACAACTACATAAAAGAAGAAGTTAGCATGTAGGCTAGTCTTCAATCTTTCTTTCACAGTGAAGTCTCCAGCATCTTCAAAACCCTGAATAAGGGGCACCACAGCCCTGCTTAGAGATAAAATAACTTAAATATATGAGGAAACATAGAATGGTTAAAACTAATTAGAAATCTCTACAGTGGGTTTGACCAGCTTATGCAGTGAAAGGTTAACAAATGGACAAGTAATAATATATTGCACAATTATGACACTTAAAAAACCATAGCCATCTGTATTTATGAAACACATTAAGGAACCAAAAGGGAGTACTTCAAAAATATGCAAACGTGCATATTCATCTAGCTTGCCCAGTTTAGGTGTGGCACGCTTTGCTTTAAGTAGGTTAAAACTTCATTAAGCAGATGAAAATATAAGAATTAATACTACTAGGAATGACACCATATAATATACACACACACACACATACAAGAAAAATGCAAATAGAAAACCATGGAATGAGCATGTCAGTCACTTTCAGCATAGTGACCAAGTTATGTATAAGAAAGTCTGTGTTTGCACAGCATACCAAGTAAGTAAAAACGTACTCCAATATGACCAGCTCCAAAAGAAAGAAATCCCTCCATTCTGGTTATTATGCATAGTCTGCACATGTAAGAAGCAGCAACATTAATCAAACCAAACCAATCATTGCGCGTGTGCACACACTCACGCACATACAGATGCTTCAACAAATCATTAGTCCATTTAAAAACCACTCGAAAAATGTATGCAATAACAACTTCGGATGATCTCAACTTTCAGCTTCAAATCAAAAGAGACATTCCTATATACAAGAGAAATAAAATTTTAAACACATATGAAGTTCTATATTTTTAGGAAATGCCTAAAGACTCGTGCAAAATACTATAAGATTGTAAAAGGACTTATATCAAGTTACGATTTAGGGAGAACTAACAATAGTACTCCTTCTCTAGCTGGTTGAAATGTTAAAATGTAGAGAAGTGCTACTAAATACACAACACATTCACTAACACTTTCACGACAAATCTTACGTGGCAAGTTGTTACTGGTCCTAATTTGAATCCACTACTGAAATTATGTTATTGCCCACCGGTAACAACCTGTCACTTCAAATTTGTTATGAAAATGTTGCGAAAATGTTTTGTTCATAGCATTTCTCTAAATTGTATACATATTCAGCTACAAAAGAAAAGTTTTTAAATATATATATATATATATATGCATTGAATTAAGCTCAGGCTAGACCAGGCCAAAGCCAATCTTCACCAAAATTAAACCCTAAATCACACTCACAAACCAAAACGGAACCCTAATTGCCAGAGTCAATGAATGAAAACAAAAAAAAGCAACAAAACTAATGCACAATATTCAATCGCTCCGATTGAGTTTCGTCTAATCCAGATATGAATTTACGAATAACGAGTAAATCAAGTTTTTAAAAAAAATGGAAGAAATGAAACGAGAAAGAAAGAAAGGAAAGGAAATGGTAGTGGTAGTAGGTACCGCCCAGATGTCAGCGGGGACGAGGACGATGATGGAGAGAGAGCAGAACCAGGTGTATCCGACTGTGAAGAGCACGTATCGAGGGGCCTCTGGTCCCGCGAAGTACCGCAGCGTGAAAATCACCATGCCTACCGTTAGAGGCAGCGAGATCATATAGAACACCCACATCTCTCTCTCTCTCTCTCTCTCTCTCTCTCTGCAACTTTCTCTGGTTTTAGAGATTCGAAATTCGGTGAGTGGAAGGAAAAACTGAAAAAGTAAAGAGAATCCGAGGGGAGCGATCGGCCGATCGCTGCGATTTGGAGCTAATAGAGGAGTTTGTGTCTGTGCAAGCCCGGCCTGCTTGCGTTACGTGTACAGGGAGATCATTTTTTTTTTCTTTTCTTTTTTTCTTCTTTCTTTTTTACTCAACTGTAGTGCTCTATAAGGTTCGCGCGATACGCGCTGATGTGTACATTCAGCAGCAGCGAGAGCTGAGCTGAGTAACGTTTTTTTTTTTTTTAAATAATAGTAATAAATAGAAAATATATATTTTTACTAAATAGCATTACTTAAAAGAGAAGTGTTCATGATTGTAATTAGTTCAAATTTGAATCTATTACTGAGATTATTTTTTTGCACCAATAATAACAACCAGTAATAATTTGTCACTTAAAAATTTGTTGTGAAAATATTGTAAACATAGCATTTTTTTACTTAAAAATGTTGTCATTGCCTAGATAGCATGCACGTGTGCATGCCATGGCTACATAGGCGAAGCTAGGGGGACTATGACCCCCTTAACTTTTGAAATTTTCCATTAATTTTTTTTTATATTTGGTAATAATTCTAAAAAATTTTCTAACTCCACCACTGCTTGGCTGCATGCTCACAAGTGGCTGCCATAGCCTAGGTAGCATGCCATGATCTTAGTTCTGCACCCTAAAAATTACATTGTTTGTGCTTCTTTTATTGATCAATGCAACTATAAATATGAATGTAGTTGTAATTCTAGAATCTAATGTTACAGTGGTATATAGTAGGGTGAGATTGACTTTGGGAGAGATTAAAATGTATTTCTATCATAAATACATCAACGGTCACTTCTATCACAAGGATCCAAATCCCAACTACATCAACAGTCATATCTGTCAGTGCAGTAGTTAGATTCGACACGATATATAAAGATTAAAACGCATAGACAACTACACAAGATCCAAAGGTTAAAACACAAAAATCCACAACTACAGCAAATCTAAAAATCAAAACATATTCAAAATCTCAATTACCTTTATGATTTGATCCATAACATGAAGGGTTAAGCTAGGTTGAAGTTCTCGATACAGGGGCATCTAAACCTCGATGACATCATTGCTAGTATGAAAGAGAGAGTTTTAAAGAAAAAGAGAAAACAATACATGAAAACCAGGAATGAAGAGGAAGTAGACAGTTTTGTTTAATCTCTACACAAAATAGTGTGTTTTAAGAAGGTTGTATCCTACAAAACAGTGCGATGTGGTTTTTGTTAGAATTTTGAAATGGGAACCAACAACCACATTGGCCGATGAGCGATATCTTCAAAATCTTCAATTGCCAACTTGTGCGTTATTGACAACACATAGGAGGGATACAATTGGATCAGCTCCAATTGAGTTTGTCAATTCCAATAGGAATGTATAAAGTCATACGTAATGTACTACACCTAAGAAGATGTATATAAGTTGTTCTTTATAGTTTTATAGGTGTCATAATTTAATTTTATATTTTTAATTGTGATAACTTCATCCTCATATTTTATTAGTGTGACAATTGAAACTTTATGAACCACTCCTAAAATGTTTCTTATCAACAAGAATTTTGACATTAATACACACAAAAAGTGAGTATTGCAGTGTGTAGTTGATCTTATAATAATCTTATAAATCTCCTTATTTGCTTCTTAATAATATATTTTTAATAATTTTATCTTTAAGGGAATTTCTTAATTTCAAAACCATATTTCCTAGCAGTATTTCCATTTATTTATCTAAGCAATTTTATTGCTTCTTAATAGCCCTACATTCGGTGTCAAATTTATTTATTTTACGATCACACAATACTCTTGATGCACTTATCCAATTCATTTATCATGTTCTTATTATATGATTCACATTATCTTTAGTATCTCTACCCGTAGAATTAATAAAAGACTCAATTCTTACTTTGTTACTAATATATAAACCATTCAAAAATTAACAACGTGAGTATTGTAGGGTCCATCCAAAGTCCAAACATTGATAGGGGTAGAATTTACCTCATCTATATATCTATATATCTATATATCTAATAATAAGTGAAGCTGAGAGGAACTCAAATTAGAATTCCAAATTAGAGTTCTAATTTTGTACCATGTGTCATAAATTATTTATTCTTAAAGAGTTTTGTAGGGTCCAGAATTGTGGGCCAAACCCAAAGTGTATAGGATTTCGGCCCAATGAGCTCAATACAATATATTTATAGAAAATGGGTCAAAAAACTAGGCCTTAATGAGTTTAATAACGGCTAGTATTGAATCAAATGACCATCAGATACAAATAATGGACATTGATATTAGTAGACCTTCAGTCCGAGGAGGTTAGCAGTTAAGTACAGTAATCACAGCTGGATACAGAGACAATTTCTCTTGATCCCGTCTTCTTTCTCCCTTTTTCCTATCCCTTTCTCATAGAGGGTCTTTCCCCTTATATAGCTCCCTTTGGGTCATCTTGACCCCATACCTGTCGGTCATCTGAGCTTCTACTTGAGTACATGTCCTATCAGACACCTTATTGGGCTTTCTGTGAGTTGGGGTAGCCAAGGCATCACTGTTCAGAGGTCTTCTCCACATAAATGCGGCCAGAAAAGTAGCTACAACGCATTTAATACGGTGGTAGTAGTTTTTCCTTAGATATTTCTGAACTCCCCTCACCCTTGTGTGCTTAGGATACGTGTCTTTATTACCGGAGTTTTCTGGATTGTTGGGACACATGTTTGAGTTGCATTTATGGTGTCCGAAGACTTATTCCTCCTCAGACTGATTTCCCGTTGTTACCTTACTCATCAAATCCTGAGCCTGAATCATTCAATATCATTTGTTACTCCTCGGACTGTCCTTAGGTTGACCATATCCTCGGACGGGCTCAAGGCCCAAAATAGGATTTGAGCCCTTGACCCTACAAGTTTTATTTCTTAATTTTAGAATCAATTGTGGGACCACATTATAAATATTCATCCAAGTGAGTTATTAAGTACAAAAACCAAAGAGTCTATAATAAATGAATCGTAAAAAAAAAAAAAAAAAAAAAGTGCTTCACAATAATTTTTTTTTTAAATGGACAATTTACATTTTATACCTAATAATATCCTTACAATTTTTTTTAAAGAGTTAACAAAATATAAAAATGACTATCAACAATATTTAAATCATATATATAAGAATTATATTATGCATCTTATTGTATATCTTTAAGTGTATTCATGTATATGCATAGAGTTACAAACTAGTTAGAAATAAAGATGAAGAGCTGAAAGAGGGACGGTGATTTGATCAAACTATCTATAGAAGTTTCTATTGAACAATTCATAATATATATATATATATATATATAAATATATATATATATATATATATTATATCATTCTCAGTGATAAATTCACACCTTGATTTGCATTTGTAGTGCATTACAAGTTATAAGGTAACCCACTTAACGCAATCAAACACGTTGTGTACTTTTGACGCATGATTTTTATTTATTTTTTATTGAAGGAGCGTGATTAATTAAGTAAAGCAATATTTTGATGACAGCAGCACACTTTATAATTACACAATTAAAATGTAATTGTCCAATAATAGACCCTTTGCGTGCAAAACATCCACAATGCTACATTTTCATTGAAAATGTATAGTATTTTTTTTCCATTTGAAAGTATTTACTCAACGATAAGAAATGGTCCTCTTTTTTTCTTTTTCTTTTTTTTTGTTGCTGAATAAGAAATGGTCCTCTTTTTTTCTTTTTCTTTTTTTTTGTTGCTGAATAAGAAATGGTCCTCTTTACTTCTTTGGATTGAGGATTTGGCTATAGAAAACGACGTATAGATTCATTGTTCCATGGCGTATACTATGTACCATCCATACTCATTCCTTCTGGAATTTCTCTTGGGAATTTGACCCATATTCTTTGCTTGGGCCTTCTCGTTCAAGCTGATTCCAGCTCCTAGGTCCAAAAGCCTGTGTTTAGATCTCTTTCTTTTTTTTTTCCTTGTTAATGGGCTATAACTATACCATGAGATTTGCCATCGCAAAAAGAAAACGAAACTCAAATCCTTCTGCATCTTTCAAAGTCCTCAAGATGGTGTTTTGTGGGGGCTTTTAGAATCTAAACCCACGAGAGATCGAACACATGGGCTGGGCTAGAATTAGTGTCCAGTCTTACTCTGACGGTAGAACTTTTTGTATGAGAAGTGAAACCCAATAACTAAATAAATCACACACACAACCGATTGAGATTCGGTATAATTGAACTATGCAATTAACCTCGTTCTTTCTCTCAACATATTTTTACTGTTCTTATTTCTTTTTTTTCAATAGTGAAAATTTAAAGTTACAAAAATTTAAATTTCAGCCTTTCATAAATTTTAGTAATTGCCCTAGTTATTGTTTGTGGTCTCAATCCCACCAAACCTAACCAAAAACTATCATAATAACTAAATAAATAAAGGGTCCCTCGATTTTCATTTTCCCGAATTACTTAATTGAAAAGATATACTAATTATTTATCCAAAATACACATTTGTATCACGTCAATCAAAGCCACGAGCATCACAATGAATGGACACCATCACATCATATCATCGTTTCCTCGACAGCAATCACATCTTATTATCACTAGACAGAAATGTTTAGATGTCATCTTAAACGTCAGATCGTTCCATTGTTAACCAGGTTGCCACAAATTCAATTGGGAGTAAAATGAAAATGCAAAGAGGGTGAACAAAATAAAAGCAAACAAAAAGGTTCACAAGCTTTGCGTGGCTTTGGGAAGTCACCGATTTTACACGCATTAAATAAAAACACTGTCCCTAACAAATGATAAATAATGCACTTAAACAGTGAGATCAGGGGCAAAAGCCATTGAAAATCCAAAGTCTATTAGACATATATTTGTGTCCATGGGGTGGATTCATTTACTAGGAAGAATATTACTAATTCCTCTTAAATTGCCTGCCAAGTTTTGCCTAGATGTCCTAAGACGCATTGAGTTGAAAATTCTGCTAGAGGAGCTAGAAGGCATGGACCCACAATATGTTATTCCGGACGAATGGTATGGGTACCTAGCCCATCGGCGGGGCAATACTTTGGTAGTTCATAAAGTGGGCCGGATCCACGGTGGGGTTCACCCACTTCGTGAAAGTTCAGAACACTGCTCCGGGGCTGTCTAAACTTTTTCCTATAACTGAATGCCTGAATCTTACATCAACTGTGAAAAATGATCACAATTGGTCACAACAAAATTCCCTCTAAAACATGCAAGTTCGAAATTTTACAAATTCTAGCGAATTAAACTCTTGTGAGCTTTCATCTGATTGTATTAAGCCAGCTCAAGTTTTGCCAAAGTTTGTGGCGAAGGTATTTTTCACAATAGGCGAAGGTATTTTTCATATATTGTGAAAAATGCCTTGCCACAAACTTTGGCAAAACTTGAGCTGGCTTAATACAATTAGATGAAAGTTCACAAGAGTTTAATTCGCTAGAATTTGTAAAATTTCGAACTTGTTTAGAGTGAATTTCATTGTTGTAATGTATTTTTTTTTTTAACAAAATATTGGTGGAATGTATCAGATATTTTTCTATTAGGCTAAATACTTTGGTTAAAATTTTTAATTATGATGCATTTGACTAGCTAACATTTTCAACCTAAAGGGGTTGATTTTAATGGTTTAGACAATTTAGATGCTTCATGTGATCTAATAAGAGTTAAGCCCTAGGTTCAAGTCTTCTAATTAATACATCTTGGGATCACCCAAGAGATTCCTTCATATAATTACATGATGTGTAAGGGATTGATGACTACACTTCTCCCCCTCTCCATCATCGATAGCTTATGTGGTGTATGTGTTGACACCCCATTTTGCAACCTGTATTGAACCTCACATGGAGGGTAAAAGAGTAATTTTGCTTTGGAAATATGCATCTTGATTCTAGCCATTAGATCCCTATCTCATTTCATCAAAATGATCTTGATGTCGTAACGATCAAATCGACTGGTCATAAGCCCTAATCGGATCACCAGATTGAAAGTTATCATCAAATCAAGTTTTAATGGCTGAGATGCACTATCACAAATTGAGTCCGACTATATGTGATTATGAACAATTGATTTCAATTGGTTATAAGTTTAATCAATTTGAGATCAATGATGTGTCATAATTTGATTGGTTAGGACTACATTTTATGGTGATGTTGCATACACCTGATTAATTAGATAGTTAAGCATTAATTATTCAATGAGTAATTTGTGCAATTATCTTTTAATTAGAGTAAATTTGGAACCATTTAAGTCTGAAATGAGAGTGATTAGAGCCATTTAATGTTAATTGGGAGCTAATTTGGGACCTATTAATGTTAATTGTGCTGAAACCATTTTCTAACAAATGACCTATGCTCACTATTTCATCAATATCTTTCAGAATTTTGAATCTGTGAATAAGGTTAATTTTCCCAGAAACTAGACATCCGAGGCTTCAATTTGAGCACAAGAATGAGACAATTCCGATCAGAATTGAGTCAGATATGATTTTTTGAAATTGGCTCTACAGGCTGTTACAGCAGCTACGGAAAAACCGAACTTTGCTTGCTCCTCACTCTCATCAATCTCCACATTTAATGCACCAAATTTCCCCAAAGGCTAAAATGAGGTCTAGGTTCATGATTCTTTATCAATCCTCATTAAATGGTCTTCCATTCATATTTCCTCCACCACTACTATATAAACTCCTTCTCTCATTCATTTCAAAACACAAAAAAACCCCCTCTCTTCTCCCCTCTTGAGTTCTAGTGAAGTTGAGTAGTCTTGTCATACCTTGGTCTTCCTGAGACTCAAGGTATTGAGTGAGACTGACTCTTCCTCTCCTAGCTCTTCTTTTCCTCCATCCTTAGAACCTCCATCAAGAGTCCCCTCCTCTACCATATGGATTTTGCATGAAGGTATAATCTTCTTCCCTAACTGTTTGTTTATGTTGCCATAATGAGAATCTAAGATTAAAGCATGATAATTTCATTGAATATGTTTGAATGTTTTTAATTGTTCTTATGTGTTCTTCACATGTTCATGCATATCACTAGATTTAATCTTAAATCCACATCAAAAATATGAAAAACATGTTTATTTAATAATTCTTTTCAAATCTTTGAATCTAGGTTATCACCATCCACACACATTCACTAGAATTGATTTTTCAATCCAAATGCAATGCTTAATAAATTGAATTAGGGTTTATCACATGCACACACATTAAATTCAACATGTAAATTGGTTGACATATTGGATGATATGATATGAATGTTGGCCACCATAGTCTAGAAGACCGGTTTCACCGGGCAAGGTGGGTGCCTAACACCTTCCCACCTTGTAACATAGCCTCCGAACTTAGATCAAGGATTGATAGACCAATGTTTATCCTTGTAATTTTCAATTTTTAGATTGTAACTAGGAAATAAAGCTATGTACTTTATCTTAGATTGTATCTAGGACCAAAGCCATGTAATTTTCCTATGATCAATAGAAATTCAATTTCAAATTAATAAAATGAGGAATTTTTTTCAATTATGGTTTTCTTATTTTTCCAATGATTAAATAAATGGCGACTCCATTGTAAAACCCTTAATCTAAAGGGGAAAATATAATTAGTCGAACCTCCATTTTGAGAGGCAACAACACGACTCCACCCATTCATGTGGGTTTGGCCTAACACCCCTATAAAAAAGGGGGCCGGGGGCGCGGTCTCTCACAGTGGCGACTCCACTGGGGATATTGAGGGCTAAGCTTTAATTAGGTTATGGTGGCCAACCATATCATTGTTTATTTATTGCTTTTTGCATATAATATATCTAATATGTCATTATATTGCATATCATGCATCATTTGCTTGAATGAAATTTATTTTATTTGTGTGCTAGCCCGGAAGCCCGGTAGTATTAGCCATGGATTGTGGTCTTCCTGAGACTCACATACCCAGCGGTGAACCTACCACCCACCGCGACAAGGATCATCATGGTTATGCCATGGTGGTTCATAGGGACAAACTGTACCGTTCGAACCAATGCGGCGCTCCTGGCGTCACAAGTTGGGAGGTACGACGTCCTAGCTTGTGGGAACCTTTAACCTGCCTTCTACCCATGTTGTAATGACCCATAGAACCTACCTTTAGGTCGGTCCATATAAATTGCATTTCATTATGCATTTGTTTGGCCGTTGTTTGAACCATGATGACTTAAGTCCAACGCTTGAACCCATCATGATTGTTTGAACCTTGTATGTTGTGAATGAACTCAAGGCCAAAAGCCTATGATTGAACTCTACTTGGTATGGAAACCTAAAATTGTTTCTTGAATCATTCTAAGCCCAACACTTGAGCCCATCAAAGGTGTATACGCATGATCAACATCAAAGGCCAAAAGCTCACAAGATGCATGCCTTCTAAGTATATGGTCAAGCCATTTCAAGCAAATACCAAAAGATCATAATCAAGGTTCAAGCCTTCCAAGTGCAAGCCCAAGCCATTTCAAGCAAAGACCATTTTATCATAATCAAGGTTCAAGCATACCAAGTCTCAAGCATCCTAAATGGACCAAGAAAAAGCAAGTGGCCCAACTTTGCCTCACTCCACATTTGGTTTGCAACATCATGGTTAAGCTTAAAGTTTGTTTGTTTATTCCATGTTTTTATGTTTTTTTTTTTAATTCAAAAATTTCATGTAGCATTTAATGAGCTTTGTTTGTGTATATATATTAAAAAAAACAAAACAAAACAAAAAAATTCAAAAAAAAATTTAAAAAAAATTAAAGATTTCTAAATCTTTCCCAAAAAAAGAGAAAAATTTTCAAATGAAAATGGTCTTTGGACTAGGGGCATTGAGCCCTTAAGTCATTTAAAAAAAAATCTTTGAACTAGGACCATTGAACTTCCTAGTGACTTTTTCAAAAAGACCCAATTTTTTTCTTTCAAGATTTAAAAAAAAAAAAAAAAAAAAATTCTTTGAACTAGGGCATTGGTCTTCCTAGTGACTTTTTCAAAAAGGCCCATTTTTTTTCAAAGATTTCAAGATTTTTTAAAGTCTTCTTTTCAAAATGATACATGAGGATCCCTTGGATAAAACTTTTTCTAAATTGTGGTGTTTAAAGGCTTAAACAATCAACTTGTACTGAGAAAGTATTAATTTCATTTGATCCATGTAAACACTTTTGTTAAATTACTTTGAATAAAAGAAGAAATGATCTTACAAGGCAATCAAAGAAAATCTATCCATCAGAAAATTCAAAAAGCTTATGCATTTATTCCAAATTTCTGAAAACTTTTGTGTCTCCGATAGAGCATTCATACTTTTTCTTTTAAGAGGAATTTATTAAAAGAGCTCAAGTCACTGTGCCTGTAAGCAAGCATTACTAGGGATAGGAGGCCGTCTTTGGTAAAACAAGATTATACCTTAATACCTAGAATGATCATTATCCATTGCTAGCCCATTTGAGCCTTTCAACACTTAGCCTCTTTTTCGCATGAACCCACTAAAATCTAAATCTAGGGTGGGAAAATTTAAAGTATGCATGCTTGAATCTTATGTTGAGGAGGAAGTCAACTTTTTAGCTTTGAAGCTAATTGATAAAGCTCTCCTAGAAGACATGAAAGACAAATAGATAATTCATTAAGTTAAAGATAAGAGATCATCAAAGAAAAATGAGCTTTCACTCAATCAAGGAAAGTGAAATGAGAGAACCAGAAATTAATCATGCTAAGAAGAGTAGAAGGTTCATCCAAAAGAAAGTTCATCAAAAAAAAAAAAAAAAGGAAAAGTTTCATCAAGCACAGAAAGGTGCAAGTGCATTGAGGCAAGAAAGAAGTTTAGAGAGTGCATCAAAATGACCGAAAATCTTTAAGCTGAGAAATACAAGGAGGGTAAAAGGTCCCTAAAAGTTCATTCAATCAAGAGATTAAAGATCCAAAAAAGAAAAGAAGCCTGCTAGGCTGAAAACCCAAAAGGGCGGTCTAGATAAAAGTTAGGGCCAAAAAAAAAAAAAAAAAAAAAAGCCTGCTAGGCTGAAAACCCAAAAGGGCGGTCTAGGCAAAAGTTAGAGCCAAAGAAAAGAAGAAGAAGAAAAGAAAAAAATTGGAAGATCCTACCAAGTTGGAAATTTGAAAATGCAACCTAAAAAGAGAATAATTTTACAAGATGAAAGTCTAGAGGTATGATTCAAGAGGAATGAGCATAAAAACGATTGTTGATACAAGTGACCAATGAAGACTAGTGAGAAGATGACAAAGAAGAAATGGGAAAACTCCTCCAATACTTGATTTTTGAGTAATGCATACTTGAGGGAAACATCATAGGGAATTTTGAGCCTTTTATATCTTTCATTTCATAACCCAAACCCGGCCTACATTACAACCCATGAATAAGACCTCCTTGAAGTCTTGCTAATTGTAGGTGCATTTTAAACTCTAATAATATTTTCTCTTGAATTAAAAAGGAAAAATGCTTAAAATTGTCAAACCCCACAGGATGACATGTTCGAGAAAAAAATTTCTCAAATTCTCAAATCCTCAAAATGACTTAAAAGAACTTCCAAACTTGGAGCACTCTCCTTATTTGTACCCAATAATGTGATTCATAAATATTATCACATTTCATTTCTTGATTGCCTTTGGAGACTTAATCTAACGATGTTCAAAAGGAAGAAGCAAATTTGATTACATGAGTTTAATGATCTTGATCCTTCCTAATCAAAGAGATTTGTTTGACTCTTAAACACTTTGATTTGCCAAAATGGTTGTTCAAAGGATCACCACTTGTTCATAATTAAAAAATAAAAACAAAAAAAACAAGAAGAAGAAGAAAGAAAGAGAAATCTCATTTCCAAAAAAAAAAAAAAAAAATCATTCTTTTTCAAAATCCAGTTCTCTTAAACTACGTCTTGATCTGATCCTCTACGAGAGAGGTACGTAGGCAGCCTTTCAAAGGCCCGGTCCCAATCACCCAAACAATCTTGGGGAACAAATTCAAAATAATGTGACAAAATTGTTTGGATGTATGTTAGGCTAAGCCCATTTGTTTTGCATCAAGAATATGTCCTTCTTACATGAAAGCATGTTTTCATTTGAGGCATCAATCCATTTTTTGCAAGCATGTTTACACTAATGGAAATGGCCAAAAATGTTTTCATGATAACTAGTTTCTAACAAGCTAGAGAAAGAAAACCATTTTGCAGGAACCAATGATGACGGACCGTGATCTTCTTTCATGTTCCCCAATGGTCGCAACATCAAATGAACTCAGTTTCAATCTAAGCATGGAATATGCCTCAAATTAAGGGCATTGGCTAGGTACTTCCAATTCATTTCAATGAATAAATCCATTGTTAAATTGAAATTATCTTTTTGCAGGAATTAAGCAAGGACTTAGCAATCCGCATCAATTTCCAGCCAAAGTTATTCTCATTCAAAGGATAGGTTTTTCAACCCAAAAGAAAAAAAAAAAAAAAAAAATCATCATGAATAAATCTTCATCACCTTTACTCCATCTTTATCTTCATCTTCTTCACTTTTTGATAATGAACAAATCTTCATATTTCAAAAAAAAAAAAAAAAGACAAGACAAAAGAGAAAATTTTCAAAAAAAAAAAAAACAAATCAATTCTTTCTAAACCTTTCAAAAAAAAAAAAAAGGAAATTTTCAAAATGGGCCTTGGGACTAGGAGCATTGGGCTCGTACTTCTTAGGTTGCTTTCAAAAAAAAAAAAAAATCATCAATCAAAATTTTCAATTCCTTGAAAAAATTCAAGATTTCCATATTTTTCAAAAAAAAAAAAAATTCATCAATCAAAATTTTCAATTCCTTCAAAAAATTCAAGTTTTCCAAATTTAAAAAAAAAAAAAAAAACTTCATTAAATTCTTCTTCAGGAACAGAAAGCTATGATCCTCTTCCATATTTTCCAGTGGTGCAACATCAAGTCAACTGTCCACCCTCAGCATTCATCGAAGCATGGAATATGTCCCAAACTAGGGGCATTCACAAGGTATGCCAAATTATTTTCAATGAATAACTCTGTTACTAATTGAAAATATTTATTTTGCAGGTACTAGAGTAAAAGGCCCATGCACATCGGCATGAATAATACCTTCCAAAAATCCTAGGTCTCTGAAAATATGAGCCAGGATCCAGAATCCCTTGGTCTTCTGAAAACATGAGCCAAGATCCAGAACCTTTGGTCCTCTGAAAGCATGAGCCAAAGCCCAAAAATCCTAGGTCTCTGAAAACATGAGCCAGGATCCAAAAAACCTTTGATCCTCTAAAAACATGAGCCAAGATCCAGAACCTTTGGTCCTCTGAAAACATGAGCCAAAGCCCAAAAATCCTAGGTCTCTGAAAACATGAGCCAGGATCCAAAAAACCCTTGGTCCTCTGAAAACATGAGCCAAGATCCAAAACCTTTGGTTCTCTGAAAACATGAGTCAAAGCCCAAAAATCCTAGGTCTCTGAAAACATGAGCCAGGATCCAGAAACCCTTGGTCCTCTAAAAACATGAGCCAAGATCCAGAACCTTTGGTCTTCTGAAAACATGAGCCAAAGCCCAAAGATCCTAGGTCTCTGAAAACATGAGCCAGGATCCAGAAACCCTTGGTCCTCTGAAAACATGAGCCAAAATCCAGAACTTTTGGTCTTCTGAAAACATGAGCCAAAGCCCAAAAATCCTAGGTCTCTGAAAACATGAGTCAGGATCCAGAAACCCTTGGTCCTCTGAAAACATGAGTCAAGATCCAGAACCTTTGGTCCTCTGAAAATATGAGCCAAAGCCCAAAAATCCTAGGTCTCTGAAAACATGAACCAGGATCCAGAAACCCTTGGTCCTCTGAAAACATGAGCCAGGATCCAGAACCTTTGGTCCTCTGAAAACATGAGCCAAGGCCCCAAAAATCTTAGGTCCTCTGAAAACATGAGCCAGGATCCTGAACCTTTGGTCCTCAGAAACACATGACTAGAATCTCCATATATTCTTGACCTCAGGTAAGTATGTCTTGTACTCATTCAAAAAAAAAAAAAAATTTGCATGCATGAACTACGTTTGGACCTGATCCCCCCACCAAGAGGTATGTAGGCAATCTCCCCTGAGATTCGGTCCACATTTTGATCCACTACATGACCATCTGCATTTTTATCTACATGCATCATACATTCACCACGGTTAAATACTGATTGCAAAGTTAGGTGTCTCTTTCATACATTGACATTCGCTTTTCAAGCTCTGCCAATGAGGGGCATTCTGTTGACACCCCATTTTGCAACCTGCATTGAACCTCACATGGAGGGTAAAAGGGTAATTTTGCCTTGGAAATATGCATCTTGATTCTAGCCATTAGATCCCTAATCTCATTTCATCAAAATAATCTTGATGTCGTAACGATCAAATCGACTGGTCATAAGCCCTAATCGGATCACCAGATTGAAAGTTATCATCAAATCAAGTTTTAATGGCTGAGATGCACTATCACAAATTGAGTCCGACTATATGTGATTATGAACAATTGATTTCAATTGGTTATAAGTGTAATCAATTTGAGATCAATGATGTGTCATAATTTGATTGGTTAGGACTACATTTTATGGTAATGTTGCATACACCTAATTAATTAGATAATTAAGCATTAATTATTCAATGAGTAATTTGTGCAATTATCTTTTAATTAGAGTAAATTTGGAACTATTTAAGTCTGAAATGAGAGTGATTGGAGCCATTTAATGTTAATTGGGAGCTAATTTGGGACCTATTAATGTTAATTGTGCTGAAACCATTTTTTAACAAATGACCTTTGCTCACTATTTTATCAATATTTTTCAGAATATTTTGAATCTGTGAATAAGGTTAATTTTCCCAGAAACTAGACATCCAGGGCTTCAATTTGAGCACAAGAATGAGACAATTCCAATCAGAATTGAGTCAGATATGATTTTTCGAAATTGGCTTTACAGGGTGTTACAGCAGCTACAGGAAAACCGAACTTTGCTTGCTCCTCACTCTCATCAATCTCCACATTTAATGCACCAAATTTCCCCAAAGGCTAAAATGAGATCTAGGATCATGATTCTTTGTCAACCCTCATTAAATGGCATTCCATTCATATTTCCTCCACCACTACTATATAAACCCCTCTTCTCATTCATTTCAAAACACAAAAAAAACCCCTCTCTTCTCCCCTCTTGAGTTTTAGTGAAGTTGAGTAGTCTTGTCATATCTTGGTCTTCCTGAGACTCAAGGTATTGAGTGAGACTGACTCTTCCTCTCCTAGCTCTTCTTTTCCTCCATCCTTAGAACCTCCATCAAGAGTCCCCTCCTCCACTATATGGATCTTGCATGAAGATATAATCCTCTTCTCTAACTGTTTGTTTATGTTGCCATGATGAGAATCTAAGATTAAAGCATGATAATTTCATTGAATATGTTTGAATGTTTTTTATTGTTCTTATGTGTTCTTCACATGTTCTTGGTTGTTCATCACATGTTTATGCATATCACTAGATTTAATCTTAAATCCACATCAAAAATATGAAAAACATGTTTATTTAATAATTCTTTTCAAATCCTTGAATTTAGGTTATCACCATCCACACATATTCACTAGAATTGATTTTTCAATCCAAATGCAATACTTAATAAATTGAATTAGGGTTTATCACATGCACACACATTAAATTCAACATGTAAATTGATTGACATATTGGATGATATGATATGAATATTGGCCACCATAATCTAGAAGACCGGTTTCACCGGGTAAGGTGAGTGCCTAACACCTTCCCACCTTGTAACATAGCCACCGAATTTAGATCAAGGGTTGATAGACCAATGTTTATCCTTGTAATTTTCAATTTTTAGATTGTAACTAGGAAATAAAGCTATGTACTTTATCTTAAATTGTATTTAGGACCAAAGCCATGTAATTTTCCTATGATTAATGTAAATTCAATTTCAAATTAATAAAATGAGGAATTTTTTTCAATTATGGTTTTCTTATTTTTCCAATGATTAAATAAGTGGCGACTCCATTGTAAAACCCTTAATCTAAAAGGGAAAATATAACTAGTCGAACCTCCATTTTGAGAGGCAACAACACGACTTCACCCATTCACGTGGGTTTGGCCCAACACCCCTATAAAAAAGGGGGCCGGGGGCGTGGTCTCTCACAGTATGGAATTGTCTCTCTCACGTGCTTTTTGTAGTTTCACACATGTCCGCATGAATGGTAATCAAGTAGCTCATTTGTTAACAAAACATGTTCAAAATATTGAGCAATATGTTACTTGGATTGAATAAAACCTTTGTTTCTTAGAACATACTCTCTCAAATGATGTAATTTCTTTTCGTTCAAGTTAATGAAGTTCCAATTTCCTATAACAAAAAATACTCTAAGAGTCTGGGGTACCCGCATTGGGAAAAAAGGACTAAAATTTTCAACATTTAAAAGTATTTTTTTTCCTCACTGCATAATTATTAAGATAAGATCAAAAGGAAAGTTTATATGTCACTTATTGTGACATGTTAAACGTGAATAAGAAGAGTAATGCTATAAACAATATATTTATATATATATATATATTTCACAATAGTTAAGATTACAAGTTTTTATTGGTTCTCATTTAGGTCAACCACTAATATCATTTTTCTACCTACTACTAGTAATCTATCACATCAACAAGTGCCAAATTTTTTGTGTCTATAGACTTTCTCGAATAAGAATATATACTCATAAATGTTTAAGATATCTTAAATGTTAAAATATTTTATTCTTCACTTATAATGTCCAGGGAAGAGTGGAATCAAGCTCAAGCTCTTTACATGAGAAAAATAGGATAACGTTACTAAATCACAAGCCTCCTAATGAATGTCATTCATTTTAAAATGATTTAAGGTTAATCTCTTTCATTTTACTTTTTATAAGAAATGTTATGTTCGCAATATCTTTAAAACAATTTCACAACAAATATTAAATGACAAATTATTATTAGTAAATCCAATAATTATTTTACTGGTCTACTTAATTAGAACTAGTAATAACTTACAACATCTAATATATTGTAAAAATGTTGTGCACATTAAATTATTCTTTACTTGGGAATACTTCCTAGTGATGCATTAAATATGATAAAAGTGGAATTATATATATATTATACAAGATAGAAATTCTACTTTAATTTAATCTAAGTGTATATGTGTGTAAAACTCCATTTTAAAGACTTGAACCTTAGCTTTTGCGCAGCTTGCGCCCCACATTCTACAAGTATTTATACTTTTTGAAGTAGTTATCGCGTCAAGAGTTCGCGGTATGAGATTATATATTTACTATTTAGTGATATGAATTTGATAAATAAATTATTATTTGGATATCTTTTTATAGAAACTTGAACCTTGCCCAATCATAGCTAGAGAGCTAAGGTAAGAACTCAAAACAGTCAACCAATAAGGGATAGCTATCCCATGTCATGTATTTTAGAGGTTACCAAAAGTGATTCTTAGGTCAAAGCCTGTCGTCTTTAAAGATTAATAGAGTTGCAACTTGCAAACTCAGAGAGAAGGTCCGCCGACAAATTCAACGGTTTCATTGGAACGCGAGAGCCCCGTGAAACAAACGGCAGCTTTCGAAAACCTAACTTACATAAAAGGATAAGGGTTCTTGAAGTTCAACCTACATAATGATGCCCTAGTTGAATTCACGCGCACTAAAAATAGCACTAAGAACAAATGGTGCCCTACAATGCAGTTTTATTGTGCCATTTCTTAACCATGTTGTCTCCGAAATACAACAGTCTCATATGATGATAATGCCTATTTTATAATCCTGTAACTTGCAAATCTATGTCAGTGTCCTATGTTAGACACTACCTGAGTGCATAGGATGGGCCACAAGTGACAAGACCCATACCCATATTGAAACTCCAATGCACACAGTCCACTCGAAGAAACTGTCAAAGTTTGAAGCTTTTCTTTCTTTTTCATCCTGTTCATCATTAGGTTACTCTCTTTTTTTGCCTTTCGCTTTTGATCAACTTCATTGCTTCTTTGACCCTCAAAGGGGAACGCTTTAGAAGATTCTCATACGAGACAGAGAAAGCTTCGCACTTCCTTTGGTTGCCATTGGATTCTTGTTGTTGCTTTTTCATGACATGGATCATTATACCTTTAACATCTTTTCCAAAGCTTACTCAAATGGCACAAAACTATTTTTGCCATTGATGGCCGTCACGCCACATGCACGTGGCAACGAATACAAGAATTGGCTTGCACATGACATGACCATTACAAGAAAGTGAGATCACTGTATCTTTACTAAAAACACACATGAAATAATTATTAGGTGCCAAAACCTAGTTAAAGATAATCAGTGTTCTCTAGGGTTTGGCTCCTGACAGAACTATGGGATTGTTGATTCACGTTACCAAACTAAACACTTTCAATAAGACATGGAGATGAATAATAAAAAAATGAGCACATATGTAGCATTTTCATTAATGGAGCATTGTTACTGCTCGTGTAACTTATTTTGATCTTGATGCTATTGTTATATATAGGTTGTAATATATTTGTTAATCATAGTTTAGAAGTGTAAGATCCAACGAGACAAAATATAACGATCATATTTAAAAGTTAGCTTAAGCAAGTCTTGAGAGTCGAGTGATGTTTTATTTCAATGATCGCTTGAGTGAATGTTATATGAAGGTTGATTGAACTTTCTATTTAGGCTCCGCTTGGAATGAGGGAATGGAATGGAATGGAAAGGAATGAAAAGAATCATTTTAGAATATTCTTCCCTTTCCTTGTTTGGGAGTTTTAATGGAGGGAATGGAAAGCCCATTCCCTTGTTTGGGAGTTTAAGTAGGAGGGAATGGAATAAGTAGGGGGGAACACTCATTCCTCTCTATTCCCTTAAAATCTCAAATTTTCATTCCCCTCGAAATTGGGAGGAATGGGAGGGAATGAAATTAGATTTAATGATTTTTTTACTAAAACTCCCAAAATACCCCTGTATATTCAATTCTTTATTTTAAAATAGGGGTCTAATAGTAATATTGTTATAAAATGATTCCATTCCATTCCCTCCATGTTGCTCCCAAACAAGATTACTTACATTCCATTCATTTTCATTCTTTTCCATTCATTTATTTTAAAACATCCAATCAAGGTTACTTAATTCCATTCCATTCCATTCTTTTCCATTCCTTTCCCTTACTTAAATACATTCCATTCCATTCCATTCCTTTCCATTCTCTTATGATCATTCCATTCCATTCCATTCCCTTCCTTTATGAACTCCCAAGCGGAGCCTTAAGGTATTTAAAGATTCTCTCAATGGTTTGATCGAACCAAGCAATTCACTTGAGCAAATTATTGAGCGAAATCATTTGAAATTTTAGAATTATTTAGAATCATGCAAAAAATGCTTAAGAGTAAAAATTACCATTATTAACAATGCTTAGTAACTATTTTAGTTGTATTTTGAAGGTTATGACTTTTCAATGTTGTCTTCTCACTCTCTATTAATTATTGTTTCATATCCAACTGTGAATCCAAACACATCATAATTATTATTTGTAGAATTCAGGATTTAGAGTGTGGGCAATTATTGTCTTACATATAGAAATTAAATGGCTCTCAAAGTCAATATTTTATTATTATTCTTCTTCTTATTTCACTATTTTTCCTAACAACTATTAGATTTTTTTTTTTTTTTTGGAGTAAAACTATTAGATTGTTTTTGGTGTATATTTATCATGGCATTTATGCATAATCAAAACTCAACTTCATATTTGGATGTAAATATTTAATGTCTTAATTAAAGCTAAGGGATTGTTTGATTTTTAAAAAACCATCACTCATCACCCCTCACTTAATGTTCATCACTCATCACTCATCACTCTATAACTCATCACTTATCACTGAAAATACCACAACTTTCTAAAGTGGCATGTTTGGCACTTGTTTCCAATTTTGATAACTCAAAAAAATTTTACTTTTTGTGGGACCCATGGATTGACTTGGTGCAGCTTTTACTTTTTATTTCTTTCTTTTTTTCCCTTCAACACCCAATACCCAAACTCACCGAACCTAGTGAAAAGGAATGGAAAAATGAAAAAAAAAGAAACCATACCCAGAAATCCAATGTGAAAAGGAAAGAAAAGAAGAAGAAGAAGACCATACCCAGTGTGAAAGGAAAAAAAAAAAAGACCAGATCGGATTTGACTACTCTCTGACTATAGGTTCCTTAAATACTTTGTTTCCATAACTCAAAAACATCTAAAAGTTGTTTTCAGTTTTTATAACTCATCACTCAAAAATTAGAGAATTGAGTGATAGAAACAAAAACTGAAAACAAATCCAAACAAACCAAATAGCCGTGGTTACACCAGTTTTGAAGTTATGGGTGATGAAAACAAAGTGATGGGTGATGAAAAACACTAAATCCAAACAGCCCCTAATATTTTGTGATTCTTATTCTTGTTTTTACTCGTTTTTCCAGTAGCTAGCAATTAGATTGTTTTTTCAGTGCAACATGTATCATGACTTTTATATGTAATAAAATCTCAACCTTTATATGTGGATTTTAGTTATTCCAACAAGTAAAATATTTTGTTGTCAAATAAGTGACTTGAGATCGAATCTCGTTAATAATAATTGATAAGCACAAAGAAATCAGTAAGGCTGAATGTCTCGAACGTTGATAATCTTAAGGCTTGATCCTGAAAACAAAAACTAAGTCAGAGGGGACCGGTGGTGACCGGCCAAAAGTCCTCCGATGATGAAGTTAGTGAATTTGTAATTTTCTATGAAAATGAGATTATTTCTCCAAAAAAGTGTCTGAATCCCTTTACCTTTTCATCGAAGACTGTTTATATAGCATGTGTGGAGCGGTTATTTGTTTGATAACCGCTCCCATTTTTAAGGGGTCCGGAAGATATGGAGTAACTTCCATAACCGCCATGAGAGTTATCTCAGTTGGACTTGGGTCGTATAATACTTAATGGAGAAATCCACACATAGTAGTCTATCTTAATGAACTCGTCCATCCTTTATCAAGGACGGACGAGCTCATTATGGACGACTTGCGTTATCGTCTTCAGTTCTTAGGTAGATCTCGTCCAAACAATTGTGAAGACGGACGAGATCCTCATGGTACCTCGTCCATACGAGGACGAGTTCACTCAAGACGCTCGGAATGATCATCTTGTTTTTGGTTCGTCTTACCTGGCTATTGGATGGACGAGTCATGTGGAAGACTAGTGGTTGATGCTTTTTATAACACCATCAATAATAATAATAAAGAATTATTAGTGCATTGAAGTAATGATAAAGAGTAATAATAAAACCCAGAGGGTTGGCCGAGTTGGTTGGGCTCTTGGTCTCAAGGTGCTTGTATCAGGTTCGATTGGGTGTGCTCCCCAGTTCGAGTCCGGCTACCTGCACTTTGAAAAGAATTTTTTGGGCCAGCGCTTTACCCCTTCGTGGGCTCACCCGGTGCAAACAGTAATTAGTCTCTGATTGAAAGCCTTGAGGATACACTGTGCGAGAGCAAAAAAAAAAAAAAAAGAGTAATAATCATTAAACGAATATCATAATTAAGTTCAAATTTTATTATAAATAAAAAACTCACGTTTTTTTTCCAATTTAATTCGACAGGATGCACTCTTAATGATTTCGTGATTGGACAAGGGTTTTCAATGTAGATGGTCACTTCTAACTACTATAAGGTCTAACTTCAATAAATAGACCTCGACTTTAATTTGTGGGGTTAACTTTCATTTAATTGTTCAGGGAACAATATTACTAATTTGGTGATTAAATGGACAAGTTTTTTTTTTTTTTTAATTAATGTAGATTGTCAATTCTGACTAATATCAGGCCTTTTTTTATAATTTTAATGGATGCAAAGGACAGTTATATGTGTATAATTAAGTTTGTAACCTGAATTAATAGTTGTGAGATAGCCAGATAGGAGATCATAACTTCCAATAGAATATCAACGAGTAATAATCCAACACTAGAAGTTTGTAAATGCTAAAATTAAAACCCCTGGAAATTTCTTAACCCTTTAATTTACTGTTACGCAAGGATTAATGCCAATTAGCCCAGGTAGAAATTGTTACAACAGATAAAGCCTAATTACCATATCAAAGAAAAAGTGCTAATTTACATTTTTCATGTTCCTTTTTTTTTTTTTTTTTTTACAAGATAGAAATTCTACTCTAGTCTAATCTAAGTATATATGTGTGTGAAGCTCCCTCCTAGAGACTTGAACTCTGGCTCTTACCCCCCACACCCCACACCCCACAAGCACTTATACTTGTGGAGTGACTATCGCATCAAGAGTGTGCGGTAGTTACATTTTTCATGTTCCTAATAGTTCATTCTTTGGTTAATAAATGGTTTACTTTGGATATTCTGAGACAATATAATATGGTCATTTTGTTTCATTCTGTAATCATTATTCAACCAAAAGTCCCAAACCAAGTGTAATACCCCTAATACACATCAAAGAGATAGAGTTGATAAAAGGAATTGGGAGATGAGAAACAGGTAATCTACCATGAATCATTGTTAAGCTTGTTACCCAACAAAAAATAATAATAATAATAATTGCTTAGCTAGGAGTGCAAATAGCTAAAATCGAAGTTTGAGTATCATTTTTACATTAAACTCTTCCAATGAAAAGCATTTCTATGTTGCATGACAGGACCTGTCCCACAGGAAAAGGATACAATATTAATAAGTCGGAAAAGCGTGTACCTACTAAAGCAAAAGAAAATGACATCCATTGAAATTTGGAAAAGGAGAGATAGAGCCATGCTGGAAGATGAACTTTGTCTTTGGACTTTAGGCTTTGCATATTGCTATGAATACAGTATATGTTGCTATTCTAAAGAAAAATTATTCCAATGAAGACAATTAAAATCCAACTACTCCATTAATTTGTCCAACCAAGGGCTATTCCTTAACTTGTTGCGTGCAGTGAGCCATTGACACGGATTTTTGGCAAAGAAAAATTGCATAACTTCTGAAGATAAAAAATTCTCTACAGAAGATTAACCTATTATTTTTTATTAAGTCCTTTTTATCAGAGATAAATTTATAGTTCACTTGATATAAACACAAGAATTAATACAACAAAGTGGTTAGATCTATAATCCACTTGACATAAACACAAAGAGTTTTTCCTAACTGACCTTTGTGAATTTTTCACATGATATTTGCTTGCTGGTAAGTGGTAACCTAGTACAATGGTTGTAAACAATTCTAAGCCAACAATGGCAATGGATGCATTTTAATTTTTAAAGAATATATTCTCCAAATATTCATTTTCCAATCAATTATATAAGAAGAGCTGATTCCATTGATTACAACAGGAAGAAGTGAATTATTTTGTGGGAGACAACAATTGTGGTTTGTTTGAATTTTAGGGTGGGAGTGAGTGACACCTTCATATCTGTCAACTTCATTTTAAGGCTTTTTTGGCCTTTAAGAGGGTCAACCCAACAAGGGCCATTTCACTATTTCAGTAAAGTGTGTCATTTTGTCCAAAGGCTTATTTTTGTTTGGTTGCATTTGCATTAGAATATCCATAAGAAAAAACCTTGGTCGTTGAGCATCTTTTACCAAATTTCTTATGTGGGTCTTTTGGCATGCAAAGTCAAAATCGATATTTTCTTTCTTATTTTCATGATCAAAGTTTTTTTTCTTCTCAAAATCACCAATCAGGTAAAAACTATTTCCTGCGTTACTGTTTAATACGAATTAATATATCACATAAACACACGAGATAGGACTACTCTTATGTAAAGATTAATCAGTCCTGCATGATCACATGCCGAAATGATTAAAGGACAAATCAAAATGGGACACAGAATTTCTGACTTTTGGTTAACCTGAACCAATCCATTACTTACAGCTGGTACGTAAGATTTGAAAACTCATCTGGTTCAGTCACTGGTGCAAAACATGCATGTGAATGTGATGCATATATCAATTTTTGATGCACACTTTAAAAGTACTAACAACTAATTTTAAATTAAAAAGGCTAACGTGATAAAATTCCAATATCATCTTTACGCAAATTTTAAGCCATATGGTAAGTGATTCTGTACCTTTTTTGGCAACACTGAGGAGAGAATGATGCCCAGCAAATCACATGGCAATAACCAAACTTAGACACAGTACAAGCTAGGATGACCCTGAATGTTAAAATTTGTACCAACTAATTAACTTATACTTGATACAAATTTACTATAGCTTGGGATAATTAAGCAATAATTTTCTAGTTTATTGGCATACTTTGCCCTCCTTTATTAAAGGAACCAACGAGCTTATAAGCTAATTGCTGCGTCAGAACATAGAAACATCACATTAACATGTAAAGTCAATTTCAGGAACCATACTACTATTGTGACAAGAATTAATCAGTGTGGCTCTTCTGGTCCTCTATTATAGGGTAAAATTTAGGTATATTATTTGTGTTTTATTAGTCAATACAAAAATGCATTTGAATTTAATTAGAGAATCTAATGTACAACAGTTAAGAAATTGTATATATCTAACGCTCCATTTGTTTCACAGTAAAATGCTTGCTAGGCATGTAAACATATTTTCAATAGTTTAACCAAATTTTACAATTAAAAAAAAAAACCAATAAAAATGCTGAAAGAAATTTACAAACAAAAGGAGTGTAAGTTAATTTTATCCATAATAATAATAAACAAACAAATAAATAAGTGATGACCAAATTTTTAGCCAAAACCAAAGTCGATTTTTTTCTTCCTATGTTAATTATAATTTTGCATTATGTAGATTGTGGTGTAATCAATGGGAGAATAGCCTGTTCGATAAATAATTTGAATAAAAGTTTGATAAGTAATAGATTAATTGAAAGTATTATTAGATGGCAAGAGTGTGAAATAGTAATGTATTCTATAGCTACTAAGTGGCTGGCAGGGGCTACCAATATTGGAAACTATTAGAGACATAATGAAAATTATTATCCATGTGATGATTAAGCATATCATGGACAATTTTTTATACGCTTATCTGAATAAAATTGTTGTTTAATAATTGCATACTGATTTAGCATAAAATACTTCATATAATTAAGTACGTACTGAATAATAAATGTTTTGCAACTTTTGAAGCTAGCTTTTTAATATTTTATTCATATAAACACAATGTTCTGAATAGAATAATAGGAGTATATGTTCAATATTTATATATATACTGCAACTTTTTTTTAGCAGAAAAAAAAAAATTTTAAATTTTGATTCTGGCTGGCTATATCTAGGTATTGAATCATGACTGTA
The DNA here is from genome assembly GCA_030021035.2 of Notholithocarpus densiflorus. NCBI lineage: Eukaryota > Viridiplantae > Streptophyta > Magnoliopsida > Fagales > Fagaceae > Notholithocarpus > Notholithocarpus densiflorus. Next base: position 3,868,532 of record JARYZH020000031.1, read on the forward strand.
ATTAGAGGTTGATGAGAAATTCTTTAAATCATAATCACATGTTTGTGATGCATTTGCCAGATGGGATTTATAGGGATTTGATTTGATTTTTTTTTTCATGTGGTTTTATTATTTTGGAGTTTACTTTTGTTTTTTTCCTGTTTGCCTTGTTGTCTTTACTTGTGGACTTTCTGGCATCGTTTCGTGGTACCGTTCATGTATTCTCTCCTCCTGGTATTGGTTGAAGGACAGCGTGAAGTATGAATCAAATTCTTTATTATTGTTGGTAGTTTGTGCGAAACAATGACAGTTCCCACTTCAGAATACTCAAAAGAATTGAAGGGTTTGAGAATTAAACGTGGGAGAGAATAATCTTACATATATATAGCTTGTTTGTATGGAATTGATGTCCTATATATGCTTCGGTTTTATGGTATTGGAAATTAATTTTCTCAAGCACTTATTAATGTTGGGCTTTGTGGAGCCTAGTTTTGTTTGATCCGGTTTGACGACCCGACCCGACCCGAATAATGTTGCGTGGTTTTTAATGTGAGATTTACTGAGGCTTAGTCCATGGAGCGGAGGCTTGGGCCGATAAGCCAGGAAATTTTTTTTTGGCCTGTTTAGCCCATTGTGGAACCGACTTTTGTAATTAGGGTTTTATGGTGGGTGTGGTTGCCGTGTTTTTGAGAGTGTGAAAATACTGTAGCCTCAATTTGTATTCTTCTTGATAATAGTGAAATCCCTGTAACTCCGTGGACGTAGGCAAATTGCCGAACCACGTAAATATTGTCTTGTGCGTGTGATTGTTTTTCTTTGGCGTGTGTTTTCTCTATTTTTGTTTCTCACAGGTTGGGAATTCAGTTTAATTCCCTACAATTAATGGGTTCTAGAATTTTATGAAGAAATTATATAGCCAAACTTAATTTGGTGAATATGTAGTTATGAACATCCCAATCAAAATTTTGTTTTCTTTATCTTTTCTTTTTTGTACTTTTTTTCTTGTAGATGGACTTTTTTTTTTTCTTCTTTGAGAAAAAAATGATGCATGGATGGACTTAGAAAGCCAATTTATTTATAAATGTATTTTGCATCATTTCGCACGTTAAAGCATGATAAACGAAGCCAATCACAATACCACGAATCTTAATTATGTCTACCATTGCACTCATAGATCATAATTGCATTAAGTTATCTAATGTTGAATATGGTTAAAGTCTCACTAAGTTGTTTAAATAATGGAAATCGTGAGGTCTCAAGTTTGAAATCCCAACTCAACCTCGAGAATATATGACAAAGCACTGCTCTCCTAATGGACTAGCAAGTTTATATATATCAAAAACTATATTAATAATAATAAATAAAAAGAAAAAGTAAAGAAAATTTAGACATAGAATTGAAGTTCTCATTGTACAACAATAATGGTCCTCGTACATCAGAAATTACAGATACCAATTTTCTTAGATTCCCTTCATTAGTCAAACTAGTTTTCGTTATGTCGAGAGTATTATAGTTTAACTTTCATTTTCTTGTGTGCCTAATACAGGGTTTAAAAAGTAAAAGCCCTTGACTTTAATTATAAATTTGTAACTATTAAATTATAATAAATATATATATATACACACATTGTTTAGAATTAGAGCCGACCCTATTCTAATCTTCTCAGAAACTTCATTGATTGATTAATTACAACTTCTCCAAGAACCTCATAATTGTACAAGCTAAACTAAATATTCATCTTCTTCTCGGAAGCCTCCTTGATTGATTACAACTTCTTAATTGTACAAGTAATTTGTTTAGCACTAGGTGTTTCTCTTACTTGCAACAAGTAATTAAGAAGGGTATATACATAAAATTTTGATCTTATTTAAGAAATTACAAGCTTGAAGTTGCATTATAATAAACTCTTTATTTTCCCCAATGCAACAATTGACTGTATGATGTATTTTATTGAACTTCTCACCGTCATTTAATTAACTTTTGGGCAAGACTTAGGTACAGTATTTAGGTGATGTTTTTTAGGTTCCTCTCTTAAGATTCTCCCATATGGATATTTTCTCATTGGATTGAAGTGTATTTTTTAGTTAATTAGCCACATGACTAAATCTTAAGAGGGAAACCTAAGGAACAACACCTAAAATTAATACTGTATTTAAGTTTTGACCATAACTTTTTGTGTGACATTATCTTTTAAGAATGTGTCTCGTACAAGGAGGACCACGTGAGTTTTTGAGCATTTTGCAAAAACTAATCTCTGTCTTTCTTGTGTTTGTATCGTTTCAATTTCAAATGCTACTGATCACTAGTGAAGTTTCATCTTCAAATTAACTCGAATATAACTTATTTGTATTCCCCCCCCCCCTCCCCCAATGTCTTCTTTTTATATGACATTTAAAAAGTAGATCGTACTACCTTAGATATTTCATCTTTGTTGGTTACAAAGATTGTTTTTCTCCTAATACTTCTACTTAGACGGTATGTTCGAAATTTTAGGTTCGTCGAAAAACAGGTCATTACCAAGTTCTATTTGGTTTATCAATTGATGTCGTGACACTTGATGGTTTATCCTTTTACTAATTTTTAAAATTATTTTGTAGTGAGGAATAATTAGCCATTAGAACTATATTTGAAGGTGAAAATAACTTATAAGATGGAATATGAAAATGAAAATTGTTCAATTTGAGGTGGGGAGGGGGGGATGATTTTCCAAGATATGAAAATAACATTTTTGCCCAACTTCTAAAATTGGAATGGTTGATTGAAATTTTTGTTTGTTTGAACGATATACCTTGTTGATTATGTTGTTAATTGGGTGCTCATTTTACAATAAGACATAATTCTTATAAATATATATTTTTTCAAAATTGTTTAGTATCTTTTGAGATGAAATAAAGAGCACGGGGAATTAGTTTTTATTTTGTGTGTGTATATATAAATATATACACTAGAAACTATTTCTTCTATATTATTTATTTAGTCATTAAATATTTTAGAAGATTCACTTATGCATAAATAATTTTAAAAGCTCAAAGAAACAATATTCTGAGAACTTTTATATATATATATAGGCTATACATATCCATTACTTTTGGTTGATGTACAAAGCGCACAACTAGTTTAAGAAAAATGGCAAAATTTAGGAAACATTTCTTTAGGTAAATACATTAGGTTTACAAATTAAATTCAAATACATGAATGGACTGACCAATGAAGAACAAACAATGTTCTTTTAAAAAAAAGAAAAAAAAAAAAAACACTTATCAAAGGATATATATATATATATATATAGAGATATATATCCCAAACAATTAAATACAATAAATATATAAACAATAAATTTTCAAAATACTAATCATACCCTTAACTTGTGTGTATAATTAGAATAGGGTTTTTTTTTTTTTTAAGAGATAATTACAACATGCTGCTAACCTCGCAGCTCGAACCCTTTCCCCCCTTACACCCCCAAGCACTTTATGCATGGAGATGTGCCAATTCAGCTACAAGGTTTTTGGCAATTAGAATAGGGTTATTTATTTATTTTGAGGGAAAACCATAATAAACTCTATTAATTAAAGGTCACTTTGTAGAATGAGAAAGTAAAAAGAGAGGTATTCTTTTAACCAAATAATGGACTCTTCGTTCTCTTATGTAGCACTAGGAAGAGCTAGACCAACTCTATTACACTATAAAGCTACACTAACAAAGGAAATATAATACAAATTTTCACAAATACAATTAATATCCAAAAAAAAAAACCCATGCAACTTTCAACGTGCAAATCCTTCATGAATTCAAAAGATCAACCAATTCTGCGAAAATTCTCTTCATGATGACATTAGCAAAATGATTCGCCTAATAGAATAATTAAGCTTTTCTCGTAATTGAAGCTGATGAATGTTCACTTTTTATAACAATAAAAATTTATTCTTTATATATTTATTGCTAAAAGGCAAATAGTGTTTTTTTTTTTTAAACAGAAAGGAAGTAGATTATAAATAAATAATGGGGAAAAATTCATCAAAAAAGGGAAATTATGCATTTGGTATCATAATTTTATTAGCTCATTTTGGTACAATATTGGATGATTTGAGGATTTAGCTCCTTATAAAAGAGAGTAGATAATGTCAATAATTTACAAAACTCTTACAAATAAAAGAATATTATTTTTTCCTCCAAGTCTTCAATCTATTACGTTGCTATTGATAAATAAAATCGTTTATTTATATTATTAAAAAAAAAGTTACACAATTCATTACATAAGTCATGTGACTTTTCTTAAAAAAAAAAAAAAAAAAAATCGTGCGACTTAAAGCAGGTATAATCAATATAAATAAGCCTATCAATCATCACATAGTTGGCTGGATGAATTTTTCTTAAAACTGTTTCGGAAGTAAACTTATTCCATTAAAAAAGCTAAACGGAATAACAAAAAGAGCAGAAAACAACTGCATTTCAAATTGTGACCAAGAATTAGGATTTCAATTTTAACTGATTTATCCAAAGAAAAAAAAAAATCCTTTAATCCAATGTACAAAACCCAGACTCTGACCGTTGGATCAACCAGAACTCAAACGCATCCAACGGTCTAAAAGCCAGAAATACGTACCACCTGTTCCACAGTAACCAAAACCCACAAACACTCTTATCTGTCATCGCCACAGAAAAATATTAATGTCACCGCATTATCATCATCATATCATCCAAAATCTCATGCCACTCCCACTTCCCATTCCAACCTCTCTCTCACGCCGCCACTGTAATTTCAGTAACAAAAACAATTTTTTTTTAAAAACAAAAACAAAAACAAAAAGTAAAAGTAATGACGCGACCTATAACACCATCACCTTATAAAAGTCCATCTCTCTCATTCTCTTTCTCTCTCTTTTTCTCATTTTCCCGATGACCGCGAAACGAAACGATTTCGGTTCGAATTACTAAGAGAAAGAAGAAGAAGAAGAAGAAAAACGTTTTTTTTTTTCTTTCTTTTTCCGGTAATGGGAGAGAAGAACGACGTCGTTTTGCGAACGTTCAGGGCGTTGGTGGAAGGCGCGGACCGAAAGTTCGCGAGGGTTCGAGACGTTCCGGCGTACGGTCACGTGACGAGCCAGCAGTACTTCCAGAAGGTCTTCAAGGCGTACACGAAGCTCTGGAAGTACCAGCAGGATCACCGGTCGGAGCTCGTCGACTCCGGTCTCCACCGCTGGGAAATCGGCGAGATCGCCAGCCGGATCGGCCAGCTCTACTTCGGCCAGTACATGCGGACCAGCGAGGCCAGGTTTCTCGTCGAGGCTTACGTGTTCTACGAGGCGATTCTCAATAGGCGCTACTTCGAAGGATCCAAAGGCTTCGGTAAAGATCTCGGGGTTAGGTTCAAGGAACTGAGGTTTTACGCGAGGTTCTTGCTCGTTTCGTTGATTTTGAACCGGACCGAGATGGTTAAGGGCCTCACGGACTTGTTCAAGGCTCTCGTCGATGAGAGCAAAGCTTGTTTCCGGGTAATTTTTCTCGCGGAATTGGTTTTTGTTTACTCGCATTTCGGCTTTTGTTTGGTTACTGAGATAATTGAGAAAGTTGTTTGAGTTTCCTTATTGTTTAATTAAATTTAATTGATACACATCGAATTTTTGGACTTAAATATAGCTAAAAATTGAGCATGGCCACGTTAATTTCATATACTTTCCGTTTGAGATCTTCGAAGAAATGTATTGTTTGTAATTTGAATTCCAGGACACAGTTTTTTTTTTTTTACTTTAGCTGAATTTTCAAGGGTTTTATTTATTTCTGCAAGAACTTCCGATAGGGTTTTCGTTTATGCAATCTGGAATTTACTAATTTCTGAATGCAAATATGTATTATTGATTTGAAATTTTATATATGTTCCAGATCAGAGGTTCCTGAAAGTATATTTTTTTTGAAATTTAATGGTCAAGGAGTAAGCTCCAAGGTTGTGAAATGGGTATTTGTTTATATAATGTGGTGGCTCCATTATTGGACCAAATGTGGTTGAATGGTGAATTTTATAGTTATATGTATGCATAGCTGGTCTGTCCAGTTTGACTTGCTTGGTTGACAGGGCGACTAATCGATGCAGATGGGGTAATGGGTAGAGTGAAAGAGAGGTAATGAGTCATGAAAAATAAAAGTAAAGAGAAAGTCTCAATTCTTTTGGCAAGACTCTGGGTGTCACTAATTTGTTGGTTCTTATATGGCAATATAAAACAAATGGTCAGATTCTGTTTCATGGAAAAATCAGCACTCGAATTAGCAATTTTTTTATTTGTAGGACTTGAAAACCTGAAAGGCCAAAGAAACTAAAATGCTGTGGGCTTAAGGGTTTTTTTAGTTATTTTTATTTGTATTTTTTTCCTTTTTCTCTGAAGAGCAATGGAGCACCAACATCAAGAAATTTTGAGCATAAATATCAGTGGTAGTCTAAACTATGAATGCTTAGTTGGCCTGACTGTCTCCTTTAGCATTTATATAATTGAACAGTTGAACTAAGTGTTTACTTGGTCTGATCAATGTTAGAACTTAGAAATTGTGAGGAGAGATCTTTAGTGCTAATCTAATGTTGTGTCGCCTGAATTGCAAATTGAATGAATGAACGAAAGTAGAACTGTAAGATTGTTTTACTAAATACCAGTGACCTTCTTAGTGGCCACTTATTGATAGGTTTTTCATAAATCAAGCTATTAAATTTATTTACTGAAAGTTAAATGTAACATTGACGATGTAAAATGTGGTATCTATAAGAATCAGAAATATCAGTTTAAGCTGTGTTTTTTAAATGTCCAGCTCCCGTTTAAGTTATTTGCATGATTATTAGCGTGGGCTTCATTAATTCCTTCTCAATTTGACTGGTTTTTATTTAAAACCTTTATTTGAATTTTTGCTAAGTCATTGATTTAAACTACTATATGTGGTATACTAACATGATTTAGGACATCTATACTATCTCTTGTTAGGAAACAAACTTTAAAGAATGGAGGCAAGTGGTGCAAGAAATTGTCCGCTTTATGAAAGTTGATACGGCCTTTATGAATGTCAGGCCTTTGCGTTATTGTGCCATGTTTGATTCCCATCAAGCTTCTCTTCCATATGTGGCTCGCTTCCATGCAAAGAAAGTTCTAAAGTTTCGAGATGCACTGCTGACAAGCTACCACCGGAATGAGGTGAATAACCTTTTCATGTTTAAATGTCTCATTCTTGATTTTAGATCAGCTGGAACAAAAATCATTAATTAAACCCTGCATAAAGGAAAGTTTTGACATTATGTATTGTCACTTTCAGGTCAAATTTGCAGAACTTACTTTGGACACTTTTAGAATGCTGCAATGTTTGGAGTGGGAGCCAAGTGGGTCTTTCTATCAAAAGCAGCTAGTTGAATCAAATGGGAACTGCGTTTCAACTGATCATTCTGGAGCTTCTGGATTGATTGATATAAATTTGGCTGCGGACATGACTGATCCAACCTTACCACCAAATCCAAGGAAAGCTATTCTCTATCGTCCATCTGTAACACATTTGATTGCGGTGAGTTTTAAAGCCATTACTTAATTGTCTATACTGTGGTCACCTGCTTGGTTTCTTGTAGTCAACTGAGTTGTAGCTTCTGTTCATGGAATCAGAAGAGAATTTGTAAATAAGTTCATAATCTCTATCTGTAGGTGGTCTGTTTGCTTGCATATGTAGGCTCTTTAGTAACTAAGCTCATTTGGAGATCATATCTTTCCTTGGAGGAATGCATATGATAATGTGATTTCACCCTCCTTTAGACATAAAATATAGATGGTGTGCCCTATAACGCAATATTTGTCGTCACATTTTTTTCTTTGCTGTGAAGAAATCTTGGATGTGGTTGTCTTTGACATTTTCTTGTAAAAAGCAGATGCTATCTTATGCAAAATTTTTGTGTATTAATACTTCATATTATCAGTATTTAAGACTAAATAGCTTGGCAATTTTTGTGTATTAATCCAAACTTCACAGCACTGGCTTATGTAGCATCTGTAGCCAGTTTTACTGCATGATTTGTGAATACATGTACTTTTTATACAGTACATATTTTCTTTATTTATCTCATGGCTTTTTCATTATTGAGGCTGATTTTTAACTTTGTGGCGCATGGGCAGGTTATGGCTACAATTTGTGAGGAGCTCCCTCCAGATAGTGTTATGCTAGTATATCTATCAGCCTCAGGTTTATATCACTTATATATTTCTGCAATAATAATTAACTACTCCGCTTTTGTCATCCTAAATTAGTGACCTCAATGATCAATCATGCAGGGAATGCTGGTCATAGTAATGTTAGTCAGATGGAAGGATTTCAGAAATCTTCAAAATACAAAGTTTCTTCTCAGTTCTCACAAGAGCAGAGTAGCTCTATGTCTGAATCTAGTTCTAATGATAGGGGAGAGTCAACTGGCTATTATGATAGTTATCTGTGGTTTGGTTCAAGAGGAAACAGTGGTAGGTACCCATACTGAATCCATGCTCGGTCCTGTTTTTATTAGGAGCATTTATGCTTAGAAACTTGTTAATTATTACCTACCTTCCATGCCATTTATATTTGGGAGAAGTCCCCAAACTATTTGTTTGTTCTAACACATCTTTTGTTGTATTTCTCAGTTTCAAATAATCTTTACCCTGGTGATATAATTCCTTTTACCCGAAGACCTCTTTTCTTGATTATTGATAGTGACAACAGCCATGCATTCAAGGCAGGTTTGTCAAAACTTTTGTATGACTTGATAGGCTATTCTAGAGCGGTATTTCTGTTCTAAATCAGATTTTGCCGCTTTAAAAAACATATGTTTTATGGTTGCTGTCACGTCTAAACTACTTATTTGATATTTGAGTTAAGTTTTGACATGTTATTAATGGAATTCAGATATTAGCAAATGAGGATCTTAATGTAACAATAACTTCATCATGGCATTTGTAGAGCCCTTTTCACTAAAGGATGTGTTTGGGGATAAGCTTTAAGGAACAAGTACTTGCAATGCCACTAGAATGTTTATAATCTTTCACTCATGGATCATATCTTCTAGGATTACAATATTTACCCCTAAATTCAATGTATGCAAGATTAATCATAACGTACATATGTTTTTGAAGCATTATTTGGTCCTTTTGATGATTTAAATATAAGCTTTGGCTATATATGTTTTGCATTGCAAGATTTACTGTTTATGATTGTATTTGGTTATCATCTCTGTCAAGTTGCTTACATGTGAATGACAAATGATTTGCAGGTTTTACATGGTGCAGAGAGGGGAGAGGCAGCTGCTCTACTCCTTTCACCTATGAGGCCAGCATTCAAGAATTTATCTGATGTTGATATATCAAAAAATGGAAGTCAGTTTACCTTTTTCTTGACCGCTCCCCTGCCAGCATTTTGCCAAATGGTTGGCCTCCACTCTTCTGATATTAATGCTGTAAGTTAATTACAATACTTTTTTGAATTCTTTTAAGTTGATTTATTCTGGTTATTCCAATATGTTCATGAGGTTATACTTTTAGGATGTTTACAATGATGCTGAAAACATACTCTCCACTGCGTTCTCTGAGTGGGAGGTAATACTTTGTACATCAACTAGCGTGAATATAGTTTGGGCACAAGTTTTAAATGATCCGTTTATTAGGCGGCTAATTCTAAGGTACTTGTCTTTCATTTTAAGCATACTATCATTTTTTTATTGGTAATTATTGTTTATGCCAAATATGAATATGAATGACCTTGATTGGTCTATTGAGGATCTAGAGCCTGACCTCATTGTTTTGAGAGCTTTCAGCTTTGTTTGTTGTAGTTATTGTTCAAGCCTAGCATTGGTCCAATTGGTCTGACAAGAGGACCTAACTGAATTTGAGCTCTAATTGTTGACGGGGCATCCCATATTGAAAAGAAAACAATGACAAATGTCTTCTTTTTTGAATCTTGTTATTTATTGTTTTAGATAATTAGTGAATGGTCATTTGATGTTGGTTTTCTCCACAGATTCATATTCTGCCGATCAGTGCTTTCATTCTTCTGCCTTCCAGAAGATAGTGATCAATATGTGCCCGTTTGCCTACCCCATCTACCTAGTTCTATCTTACCAAAATCTGAAGTTGTGCAGTCTTCTGTCCTCCGGCTTGCAAAGCACTTCAACGTTGCTGACTGTTTTCACTTCAATGACACGTAATCAGGACCAAAGACGTCAAAACAAGCTTGTAAAGTTATGTTACAGCCCTTGGGCATTAATAGTTTCTGCAATTTAATGGAACAGTGAGAATTAGAATCATACCAGGGGCTTTTCAGGGGAGTTCAGGGGGTTATAATTGGTTAGTGAGGCTTCAGCTGCTAATTTGGGGATTATATGTCCGAGCGTGGTTGCTTCCGCTTGTTTTATTGCCTGTGTGCAACCCGCAGCTTCATCAGTCTGGTGGTTTGCTGATATTGGTTGGATGGGTGTTTGATTATTTGTAGTGTGCTTGAGCATTACGGGTTAATTGATAGAGTTTCCATTTTAGTGCTAATTGTTTATACCATTGTAAAAGAAAATCAGGTAGTCAAAATGATATAAATTCCACCTTTTTTTTGTTGTTGTTGAAGTTACAAATTTTCTGGAAGAAGTTGCTGACAAGGATGTTAACGTATCTAATAATATATTAAATTATTAAAGAGTAGCTTCCTCAGAATTTGAGCTACTTTTGTATCCCATTTTATGGGCCTGGCTTTCATCTTCTTATGATTCTTGATTTATTAATGGGCTCAACTAAATTGGTGTAGCCGCGATGGAGTGTCTTATTCAGACAAAAACGTTTCAGTTCCAAAAAAATAATTCTGGCAACAACAGGACCACAATTTTTATTTTAACTTGCTCAAATAACAAGTTATGAGTGGTGGAGTTGTGGATCCACTATTTTTACTCAACCTTTACAACTTGCCATGTGAGCAAATTGTGGTCTTAACATTTTTCTTACGCAAAGGTCGAAGAAATGATTCAAATAAGATGCAACGGGCCCAAGCAATGTGATCTATTAATAAAGTATTCAATTATTCATATGGACTCCTTGATTTCCCTATCTACCTCTCTCTCCTTCTCTTTTGGGACATTTTATCCTTTCATTTCTAACCGCAAACTCGTGTGGTTTAGATTTTTAACTTGATTATTGTATTTTCTCCTTTTTGTAAAAAAGTTGACTCATATGTCTTGGGACATATTGCAACTAAAATCAATGCCATCAACACTCTGAGACTGAGAAAGTAAGAAGCCGATCCTAATTTAAGCCCACCCCGGTTCTTAAACAATTAAAAACTAGAGCAGCCAATGACCAATTATGAATCACATCGTCCCTCTTGTCAATTGCAACTTGGAGAAAGGGGAGCCATTCTCATTGTGTAGCCCAAATGTATGTGCTCTTCTAGGTTTCCAACTATAAAGCTTGTCATATGCCCAACTAAATTTTGAGTATAGACGTGTCATTAGTGATGCTTCCAAAAAAAAAAACTAAATATACGATATTCGCCTTAAAAATTATAAAATGGAAATAATGTTTAGGGGTGTAGATTTTTAAAATGACAAAAATTGTCTTTTTTTTTTTAATGAATGAGAATATTTATTGAAACTAAAAATGTTTTGTTTAAAATACCGTAGATAAAACTAAAAACTAACTGAAATAGTACAGTGAGACCCATAAATTGTACCAAAAAATGCAATGAGACTCATGAATAGTAGCAAAAATAAGCTAAATAGTAAAAATAGCTGCTCTTTTCAGCTAATGTCAAACTATGGCTGTCTACGAGTCAATTCGGATCGGTTTTGGGTCTGATCTGAATTCGACCCAATTGGATCGAGTGACTGAGTTTTGGACCCATTTCGATTGAATATTCGGGTCGGACTCAATGTTTCGGGTCATCGGTTGGGCGGGTCGGAGTTGTCGGTTAGGGTTTGAAAAAATAAATCTTTGGGTTTATTTTATTTTAACAGCTGATTTCCATAACAAATAAAATCAATGAGACATACAAAAAGAGAGATGAGAAACCGATATTATTTACCCAAAGAAAATTTGGAATGAGAATTGAGTTGGTAAGGAGGAGACAATAGCAGATTAAGGAGGAGATAATGGCGACAACTAGGCTTTGGAGGGAGAATTGAGTGGGGAGGAAAATCAAGAACAACCCAAGTTGATTTCTTCAACCTTCAACGCATATTGATCGTAGGTAGAGAGGGGCGGTGGCTAAGGTTTGTAGTGAGTAGTGAGCTGCTATGGTTTCGCGTAGAGAGAACTAAGGGTCTGAGAGTTTTAGTCTTTGAGAAAGTGAGATTGAACTAAATAGTAAGCTGAAGAGGTTAAAGAGACAGAGAGTTCTTGTGATTGTGGGATTAGATTGTTGCTGTGGGATTTGGAATTGTGATATCATATCAGATCAAAAGAGTGATTTGTAACTATAATGGTGACCATGGGATTTTAGTTCTTGATTTTAATTTTAAGTTTTAAAGGCTGATATGAAATTTGGGTAATTGTGCCATTTTGATATGAGATTGTGACTAGAGCTGTCATGTTAAAGAAAAAGTAGTCTAAAACACTAAAACATAATTTGTGACCGTGGATCTTGAATATTGCTTTTGATTTAAACGGTTGATTGGGGAAGTGGCAACTTGTGTCAAAAAATTCTGACTACTTTCCAGTTACCAAAAAGTTGGGGCAGGACATGGTTGGGTAGCCAGACATTATTGTTTTAGTAATTCGGTCGGGTCGGTTAATTTGTTTGAAATATTGTATAATCTGAAACCCGAACCGAATATTCGGTTATTCTTAAGCTAGACCCGTGACCGACCACTGTCTACATTTGGAGCCGCCCGTGGGCCTTCAGATCGGGTGGATCGGTTGGCCCGGGTCCTTGGACAGCCCTATGTCAAACGCAACCAACAACAGTACATGATAATACGATGGAAAATCCTAGAACCACAATTTTTCTTACAAATTACTCATGTGGCAAAAGTTGTAGTCTTAACATTACTCTAATATGATCACTTTTAACAAAACTTTTAACAAAGATGGAGCAGGAGCACCAACACACACCTTTCCACAATCATTTTACAGGGGAAAAACAATCAAAACAAACTCGATTTAAGAGTATTTGGTAAGATGGCCCCATATACAGCACAAATTTTCCTTATAGTCGTTGAAGGAAAATATGATCAAAGCCCATTTCCGGAGTTTTTGTGCAATGTCAACTTGGTGGGGGGCCAAATTTAAACTCGGGCCAATCCATGTAACTCATACAAGGCAAAAGTAAAACCCACTCTCTGCTCAGTTAGTTGGTCGAATAAAAAGTTAAAAACCTCGTAACATGGCATTATGCATAGAAAGTCAAACCTATTGGCTTATTCGACATGATACTTTGACAATCAAATTAGTGGTTAAACTGTCGATAGTGTTTAGTTTAACTGACCTTCGTTTATGTTTCTAACAGAGATTTCCAAGGTAAATTCTCCACTCTCCCAACTACCTAATAAGCTACTAGCCTACTGCAAAGAAGGGGTTAAACTTAAAGTCACATGTTTTTGAAAAGCAAAGTTATGACAATATTTTTTATTGTTTTTAATTGCTAATTTTTTTTCTTAAACTATTTTGACATGTGATAATAACATCATATACTATATTAGCTTTATCATATGCGTTTCGTGCTAGCAGTAAGGCTTTTTTTTTTTTTTTTTAGTGTGATAATTTTTCACTCATTATAAATTAAGATTTACATGTTTTTCTACAAAAAAATTGTATATTTAAAATTACTAATACGGTCAAAAGTATCATAAGACTAACTACAAAAAAGAACATTAAAACAACATTGAAATCATAAGTCATATAATTTGTTTAAATAATATACATAGATAGTTTATGGAGTAATTTTTAACGTAACGGATTAGAAAAGATATTTCCGAACAAGTTTGGAGCCAAATTTTATCCATTTCAGAATTTCAAGTGACTCACTAATTATTAAGATAGTTTTGATAATATTTGTATTTTTTTTTTTTTTTGTCTTTTACATTAAAATTTGAAGTAATGTGTGCATCACGTGTATATTACTGGTTCACATGGACATACTATTGCTGGAGTATAAATTGACTACAAGCCGCCAATAGGTTATCAAGGTGTCAATCTCAATGCTCTAGGTTTATATAAAGACCTTTTGATTTCTGTCCAATCTTCTCCCATTAAATCCTTGCTTGAACATATTATATTTACAAGTAATATTTCGTCAACAACAATTTTACAAACAAATCTTAGGTCACAGTTTATTATTGATTTTAATATGAGCCCACTATTGACATTACCTTTTTACTCAACAAAAAGCTTGCGGCATAAGATTTGTTGAGAAAATATTATGAATGTAACATTTTTCTTTATTTTCACATGACTAGAAAAACATGCATGTTACATGATGTTTAGATTTGATAATGGATATTGTGGGGACAAATAACCAAGATTCACGCATCTTGGGCCGTGGGCTTGGTCCGAGGAGTACTCATGGGCCGAGCAATGTGGCAACTATCAAGCATTCTACTTTCGAAAGATTCGCACATAGGACCGGCGATTCCGTCCGAGGAGGGTATAGTCCTCGGATATAAAGTTTTCGGTTCAAGGAAGAATCCCAATGGCTAAAGTAATCTTCCTGGAATCCCCTATGACAGAAACAAACTCGGTGAGCTTACTGGGAAGGAAAAGATCCCCGAAAATATCTGAAGAAAAGCTGCTACCACCACATTAAATACCCTGCAACTACTTTTCTGGCCGCATTTATGTGGAGAAGACCTCTGAACAGTGCTACCAAGACTATGACCTCTCACAGGGAGGCCAAAGAAAAGATCTGGTGGGATAAGTATCAAGGGGCATCTTAGATGAATGACAAGTGTAAGGATAGGATGCTTAGAATATGATTATATAATGCCATTCCTCCTCCATTAAAGGGGGACGGATTTTTTAGAAAGAAAAGAGAGAGAAAAACAGAAGGAGAAAGGAAGATTTGTAACGTAAACAACACAACAAAAGGGTTCCTCCTCGGACCTATATAAAACAGAATTATTCCAAGTTATTTTGGTGTGCTTTGGGCCTTCTAAATTGCTTCTTAGTTTGTCTTTGAGAATAGGAAAAACGAAGCCCTCACCATTCGAATATAATTCTTAAGCCCACTCTCTACAAATACATATTGCAGTGGACTTATTGGGCCCGGGTCTTGCGCGCTTTGGACTAGGGTGTACTAATTCGTTACACTACAGATATTATTATTAGTTTTGACATAAGTGTTAATTAGGTTATTGCGATCTATTTAAAATGAACTTATAAATATTAGGTTTGTGGAAAACAAATGTTCATATTTTCTTTAAAATCTATTAGATATAATCAAATTATTATATGCATATAGGTTTTTTAGCATTTCGATCAATAATTTTGAAATGCTATTATCACCTTGTGCATATTATATGATTAAATTTCATTAGGCTTTAACAAAAAGTATGATTTGTTATAAACCTAATTCTTGAAAGGTTAATTGTTTATATCATAAGGTCATGGATCAAAGTAATACAAATTTTTTTTTTTTTTTTTTGAGAAAAAGGATCAAACTAATACTTATGTCAAAGATGTAGGGTGATATTAAAAAAAAAAAAAGAAAACGAAAAAGAATTGCATGCTGCAATGTTTTTATTTTTTGATTTTAATATTTTTAAAACCACTCTAAAGTGGCTAGACAAAATTGGAAGCTTAAGAGCATTTGATTGGCCATTCGATTAGTTCAACTAAGACTAGGCTATCCTAATTACCTTACTATTTACTTCTCAAAAAAAAAAAAAAAAAAAAATTACCTTACCATCTCAACAAATAAATAAAAAAGACTATCCTAGCCAACAAAGGGGTTAGTGTATTGGGCAAGCTTGCAAATAGAAGGGTGGCACATGTTAACCGTTTGATTTGTTTGTGAATAATAATTAAAATAATGAAAATATAGGGAGTCATATACAATTGGAAGTGAAAATTGAATTAATAAAAGGGTAAAACTAATATAAAATTATCGCATTTGATTAAAAAAATAACACGAAGATACAATTAAAATACATTTTCTCAAAAAAAAAAAAATACATTGTTTTTTTTATAATGTTTTTTAGGGTTTATTTGGATAGATTTTTGCCAAACTTTGTGGTTTTTTAAATTTGTGTCGTGAAAATTTGCAAATAGTGTGATTATGTAAAAGTATTGAGAAGTTACTTTTTATAAAATGTAAAAATCTACTATTTAAGAATGCAGATTTGACTAAAACACTTAATAAGACTTTTATAGAATAAGAAAAAAAATTACTCCATTAACCATTTAAAAAAAAAAAATTCATAGGAAGACAATTACATTAACCATTAAATCACAAATATGGTTATTTCTTTTTTCAAATACAAGATAAAAATAGTAAAAACTAGATTTTTGGATTAAATTTTATCCTTTTGGACTGGCCCCTTGTAAATGCTTCAAAGAGAATCCTAGCTCCTACGCACTAGGAGTACAAAAGAGGTAAAATTATCCTTTTTAACAATCTCCCATTTTCACGTGAGAGATATAAAATATTGACATCCATTACTACCGTCTAATATCTATCACCTCCCAATTTAATAAATTCTTGAAAAAAACAAAAAGTTATTGCAAAATAATTTTTAAAAATTAAAAATTTCTAACAAGGCCAGGGCCCGGAGGTGCTTCCTGAAATTCCAAAAAATCAAAGGGCTAATTAGCAAAATGTAAGCCACGTAGGACCACGTATCAAAAACGCATTAACCTTCCAAATTAAACTCCCAATTAAACCGCAACTAATACCAAAATTGATAAAAAGTTTTAAGTTGCTTCCACCAATAAGAATCGAATATTAACATCTCACGATCCGCGTCATCACTCCAAAACAGCATCCTCACCGTCCAAACGGGTCGAGAAAACACAACTTGTGGTGCTATCTGCCGTCGATATTGAACAGAGAAAACACACGGATACTAAATTCCAACCGTCCGATTATAAACTCACACGCTATATATAGTTCCCAACCTCTTGACATTTCAAATCTTTGGTTGTTTCGTAGAGAAAAAGAGAGAGAGAGCGAAACGCAGAGAGCCGAAGAGAAAGAGAGGGAAGCTAAGAGAGGTAATTATTATTTTATTTTTTGTTTTCAATTTTTGAATTTAGGGTTTTAAGTTCTGTGTTTAGTTTGAATGGAAATCTAGGGCAAATTTCTTTAGGTCCTGATTCTTTTACGTTTCTTTTTTTGTTTCGCGGTTATTATATTTGAATTCTAGGTTTTTGAAATAGTTTGATTTTGAAAGGTATAGGGGCTTTTGTTGATTCTTTAATCTGTTGGTGTTTATGAGGTTTTAATCTTGTTGGATTCTTGTTTGATTTGCTTAATTTTTGAGATCTGATTTGCTTTTAGATTCTGTTTGTTTGCCATGAAAATATTCGATAAAGTTTCGTAGATCTGTTTTCTTTGGCTATTTCGCTCAATTAGGGATTTGTAAGGACTAAATTCTGACCGAAACCAAGAAAATATTATATTGCTTTGTGAGAACTCAGAACGCATGAAATTTATAGGAACTTTCTTTCTCTTTTTTCTTGGCTACCAAAATTGTGGTTTTGATTTTGATTTTTTTTTTATTGGTTTGAATTGCACAGATGGCCCGTACTAAGCAAACTGCTCGTAAGTCCACTGGAGGAAAGGCTCCCAGGAAGCAACTCGCTACCAAGGTGTGTAATTTTTTGCCTTTGAAATTAACATTTTTGCTCTCTCTGTGATTATTGGTAATCTGAATTGTAATGTTGTTTTTTTTTTATTCACAGGCTGCCCGTAAGTCTGCACCCACCACCGGTGGTGTCAAGAAACCCCATCGTTACCGCCCTGGTACTGTTGCTCTTCGGTGAGTCTCTTATTTCATCTCTTAATGTATAAGAAATTTGCTTGTTTGTTGTGATATATGTGCCTAATACGTGTTTGTCAAAATGTCACAGTGAAATCCGTAAGTATCAGAAGAGTACTGAGCTCCTGATCAGGAAGCTGCCCTTCCAGAGGCTTGTTCGTGAAATTGCTCAGGACTTCAAGGTAATGTCTTTATCTAGTTGTGTTGTTGTTTGTGTTGATATGCTATTTTGGTTTTGGGTTCTAACTTAGTAGTTTGTTTTGTGTTTTTGCAGACTGATCTGCGTTTCCAGAGTCACGCTGTGTTGGCTCTTCAGGAGGCTGCTGAGGCTTACCTTGTAGGTCTGTTTGAGGACACTAACCTGTGTGCCATCCATGCCAAGCGTGTTACCATTATGCCCAAGGATATCCAGCTGGCTAGGAGGATCAGGGGTGAGCGTGCTTAAGCTCAAGTCATATGAATGAAAATTCGTGGAGGGGAAGAAATTGTGGCTGCGCACGGTGGACCGAATTGAATATGATGGGTATTTTTTGGAAAGGGTGGTGTCTTTTGAAATGTTATCTGTTAGGTAGCAGCTAGGTAGGTCTAGAAGAAGAAGTATTTTGAGTTTTTTTAGTTGGATATATGGAATTGTTTAACAGGCGAATAGACCTTTATATGTTAATCAATGCCTGGGTTTGGTGGTGTGCTGTCATGGGTTGTTTTGTTTAATGGGAATGGTGGAATCTTAAAGGGGTGTTGTTCTGTCAATTTTATTTTTTGTTTTTGTGGATGTGTGCGGTCACATTAATGGTGTTGTTGAACAAACTTATATTTCATCTAATCGTAGTTTAGTTTGTTAATTCTTATGATTTGGTATTTGCTTCGGTTTCCATTTGTTTATTTTTTATATCGTGGATGAAAATTAAGATGACATGACATTCTTCAGTTATGCAACGAATGATGAGAGTACATGGTTGATTATTATCATTATTTTGTGGACAAGCACGCTTCTAAAGGTGGAAAACAAGTGGAAGTCTTTTTTGTTTAGCTTCGTAATGGGTGGTGATCGTGGGTGGAGGTAGTAGGTATTGGTCTGTGTCACGATGTGGACAGATAAATGGAGGGTGTAAGAGTAGATAGAAGTGGCTGCGCAATTGTTGCATAGGTTGTCCGATTGAATGCAACTGCTGTTTTAAGGAATCCCTCGAGATCTGACGTTCCCTAAAAATTACTCCCCGTTTACACACATAAGAGCAACTACATCAGTGGTTGCAAAAATGTGCAAAATATATAAAGTGCTTAATTTTGCACATTTTAATCCAAAAAAATTCACATAAGTTCTTGTAAAAATGTGTAAATACACAACTGCTTTGCAAATGAACAGTAACTGTGCATATGCATGGTTACTGTTTACGTGCAAATGATTTTTTTTTTCTCTCCCCTCTATCAAATTACTTCTCATCCTCTATGTCTACAATAACCAGCAGCTTTCCTAATGTCTACAATAACCCAGCGTGGCAGAATAAGAAGATGGAATAAGAAATAACCACCCAACTACCAAACCTAGAACCATCACCAAACACCGCAACATAGTACATAAAATTAACCTAAAATCAACAGAAAAGCAATTAAAAAACCTAACTCAAAATCAAGACAAATCCACTGGAAAACTCAACTCAAAATTAATCAAAACTCACCAGGAAACCCAATCCAAAATCATCACGAACACACCACAAAATCATCAAAATTGTTCTAAATCTAGATCCAAATTCATCAAACCCATATACAAATTTATATAAATAATCAAACCGAAATTGAAAAAAGAAGGACAAGAAGAAGAAGAAGAAGAAGAAAGAAAGAAGAAGATGCTGAAGAAGAGGAAGAAAAACCCAAACCGAAATTTTGCTTTCTCCGCCTAAAATCACTGCCCTTAATCAAACCCAACCCAAAATCATCATTTATAATAAAAGCATAAAACTCAAATTGTAAAAGAAGAAGAGGAAAGAAAAAGATTCTAAAAAAAAAAAAGAAAAGATAGGAGAAGAAAGAGAGGCGGAGATTGAGATAAAGACAACAATATGAAGAAGGGAGTGTATTCACTCTCAGAGAAAAAAGAAGTGGGTGTTAGATGGGGGTAGGTGGGAAATAATAGAAAAAAGGGAGGAGAAATATTATTTTAATAAAAAAATGTGTATAATAGATAAATTGATGTGGGTGTTTTGTAAAAGTGATAGTGTAAAATAGAAAAAGTAAGTTTTTTTGTGTAAAATAGACGGAATCTTTTAGACATACTAATGCGGTTGCTCTAAGGTGGTGGACATCGGCCTGGCCGAATTTGTGTAGGCTTGGGCCTGCCTTTACGTTAACAAATGTGCCATCCTTTGAGTTAAAAACAATGAGTCATTGTGTCATAGGGTCAAATTTTTTACTTAATTTTCTACCTGTGATTATATAGGGACACACACAGCACATACTATGTTTACAGAGAACCCACTCCCAACTTTTATTACTCAATCTCAAGTACAAAGGTGATGGGGTACCAAAAAATAGTATCATTTTTGACTCGTTCATAGGAGTCGTCCAAAAGCCAAAGGCCAACCATTTAAGGAGGTTGTCCATAAGCGGAAGGCCGTCCATGGACGTAAGGGTCGTCCATAGGGAAAGCGCCTGGACGATCGTCCGACACTTGGGAAATTTCCAATAATGGATTTACCTACATGAGTTAAAGGTTCGGACCACGTGGAACTTTGAAACGAGAACAAGGTCCTTATTTATCGCCATAACTTCCTCACAAGTGCTTAACTTCCAGTGGCAGTTGTAGAAGATAAGATTGAAAGTTCTAACTTCTATAGCCGTTGTGGAAGTTATATCTGAACTTACCAACTTCCACAAATATTGGGAAGTTACTAAACAAGTAACCGTTCCAAGGCTCTCTATATAAGGGCTCACCCACATCAAATCAAGATAAGTTTTACATAACTCTTGAAAAGTTGGAACTCTAGAATTTAAGAGAGAAACTGACTTAAGCATCGGAAGGTTCTTGGCCGGTCCACCCCGGTCACCTTTTGATCGTGTGTTTTTCTTTTCAGGCCTTCCAAGCAACCATCATTCTATTGAAGTCCGGAGCATTCAGCCTACTGATTTTCTGTGTATCATCAAAAGGAAACCCTTTTACAAGCCTGGAGAAATACACTGAATTTTTTCTAAGGTAAGTACACTCTGCTGTTGACACCCCCAATAGCCTTAGGGTCATATACACAGAAATAACTGCTATGGTAGTTACTGCCTAGTAACTGCCTAGGTTTTGGACATTCTGCCACTTGTGGTCTGATTTAGGACACCTTCAATTGATGTTGTATTGGTCTGCTCTCCACATTTTCAGTCCCTACACAGTAGGCTTGATCATCTAGAAAGCTAGAAACTGCTTGGTAGCTTCCCAATAATTGCTCCTGCATATCAACACATTCACAGCCCATGTCTCAGCAGGTTATGGGGCTTCTGCCCATCACACAGTAGTCCACATAGCATGTTTCCCACGTTTTGAGAGGCTTGGCCCATGCCCAAGTCTTCCCCCATCAGCAAAATAGCCCACACAACATGTCCATATGCAGCACACCAAGTAACTACCATCAGTCCACTATCATTTGTCCATGCATCAGCCAGCACCCACCAGCCCAATGCCTTGCACATAGCATTTAATTATCATAGCAGCCCAACACTGCCTTGCACTCAAGCCACCCATGCCATGCACCACCAAATAGGGTCAGCACCACTTGCTGCTGCCCGTCATTAAAAACAACTTTGCCCACCATGGCCCTCCTCTGCCATGGCCTTGGGGCATCATGTGGAGCAAGGTGCCTCCACATGTTACCCTTTCATCCTACTCATCGATCCAACTTGAGTAAGGAGACTGGGCATGTCCCCCTCAAAGAGCCCTTAGGAGCATTATTAATTTAGCATGAGGAGCCATGAGTGTGTTGAGAAAACATGAAGCCAAGTGATTGGCCTAATGCTGCCCAAGCACCCACATTCCTCATGCCATCATCAGCAACAAGTAAAGCTCCTAACACATTGGTACCTTTGTTGAGTTTATATTGATTATTTTTTTGGGTGTGTAGCTAGTGAGTTTTTTATATATATATATATAAATATATATATATTTTATGACATGTGTGGTGGGCCTTTTGTGATTTTGGGCTGGATTGCCTCCTGCTGCACTGAGCCCAAGTGTTCTGGATAAGAGAGTTGGGACCGGTCCAATTACAACTCACCTTGGTCCGGCTTGCGCACAAACTATGCCCCGTTTGCCGAAACTTTAGTCGCATGCCCATGGCAAGTGAAGTTGCTACAAAAGAGTTATGACAGATAAATGTAATAAAAAACAATGATAAAGGAAATACGCTACTGTTAGGAAAAGCAAGCAAGAGATTCTCAATTAAAACAGAGAGAAAGAACAAATTATAGGCAAAATTGCAAAGACGGAATAGGAAACAGTAGCAATGAGAGATAAAATCAAAGAAGTAAAAGGTCAGTTTGCCATGTTCAATTGTGTTATGGGGCAAAAGCCAAGGAGGGAACCACTTCCTCAACGTGGGTAACCTCACAGGATTATCCTGCATTAGAAATTATCCACTTTAAGGGTACGTGCTTGAATGGCTTGTGCCCAAACGAGTTCTTTATCCTCAACAAAGGGTAGGCTTTTAGAGGGAGAGAAGAGATTAGCCTATTGGTGCATGTCTGCCGTTCTATACTCTCTATTTCTCCTCTGATTCTTTCTTTCCTCTTTCTCTGTTTTGCTATTTTTTCTTTCTCTCTCGTTTTCCCTCTTTCTCAGTGATTACCCATGTAATATCGTAGTGATTCTCTCCTAGTTATTACTATTGTTGTGATGATGATATTGTGCACGGCAAGGGTCCTTTATATACTGCCTGCCATGACTAGATTTTTACCATTTTAGCCTTTAACCACTTTTTTCTGGTTTAGGGTGTTCCTCCCGACCACCCCACTGGTCTGTCAGTTGTCTAGCCACCACCATTTACTTGTGCTGGCCATGCCACTCCCCATTACCAGACAAAGAAGGCTATTTTGTTTGCTTGCTCACCGTGACATTCTCTCTTGCTATCCCTCATGGCATGCACCTAGTGGTTCCAACTCATCTTGCCTTCTTTTGGGTGGTATGTCATTCCAGCAGGACATCACCCCCAAAAGAATATGAGCGGAAACCCCAGAATAGGCTTTCCCTTCTCCCCACCGCCAGACCATACCCTCTCTTACCTTTGGCCTATGACCCACCACTCCTGTATTGGCTGGGTACATGTTGGTAGTACCTGGGCCTTGCGCGTGCTCCACTTCTTGTGTACGTTGAAAGCTTATCTGCTACTCATGCATTTGCCATGGTCTGAAGGCTCGTCTGTGCATTCTGCCGCTCATCCTTGACTTCTTATGGCATGAACGGGATTCTGAGTCTTCATCCTTTATGGCTTGCTTCCTTCAAGGGCTGGGCTTTGCTTGATTGTGGGTTTTTTTCTCTTTAACCCGTTCTTTGCTCCTTTTGTAGGCTTGCTAGTATTTCTGCCGTGCCATTCTGTTATTCCTGCTGTGGTATTATTTAATCTGTGCTTGCTGGGTCTCTTTTGGGCCTATTGTATGTTTTTCTTTTACTTAATTACAGTGGCCCAGTATTATTGTTGGGCTTGCATTCATGCTACTTCGGGCTTTCTTGACCCATTCAATTGCTTACGGGCTTCCTTGGCCCATTTCTTTCTCCTTAGGCATCCTTGGCCCATTTCCTTTCCTTAGGCATCCTCTACCCATTCTAATTCTGCATTCCCATGGGCCTTTGCTAACTCTTTTGGGTTTCCCCGACTCAATTACCATATCCTTTACTTTTAGGGTTCATGGGCTTGCCATCAACCCCTTACTTTCTTACCTCATTACCTCGGGCTTGCTGTGGCCCATTCTTACTTTTTCTACATCTCAATGCCCATGGGTTTACTACTTCTCTTTCTCTAGGCTCCTTTAGGCCCATTTGTTTTCCTCAAGGCCCATTTATTTACTCTATGGGCCTATGGCTCCTTGTTCCTGCCACTCGGGCTTAGCAGTTTCTCTCTCAATTTACTAACTCTTTTCTGCCCATATTGTTGGGCTTCTTCTCGCTATTGGGCTTCTTCCAAAATGAGCATCAACAACATGACAACTGTGTTTTTAATTAAAAAAATTACTAACCCATAACAATATGCCATTGATTCGTTTGTTGAGTGGTAAGTTCCACTTAGTTTAATTGGTAAAATGTCTTAACTATCTATAAACTAATGAGTGTTGTAAGGTGGTGGGCCTTTTTCTTTTGTAATGTTGGGCTGGGTTGGACAGCCTCCTGCTATGCTAGGCCTAAGTTTTCTGGATAAGTGAGTTGGGACCGGTCCAATTGCAACTCACTTTGGTCCGGCTTGTGCACAAACTCCACCCTGTTTGCCAGGCTTTGGTTACATGCCCATGGCAAGCTGGGCTGCTATGAGGAAGTTATGGCAGGTAGATAAAAAAGACACAATAATTATGTTTGCCACTTTGGACAAAATAAATGAACAGGAGCAATAAGAAATACTCAGTATCACAGGAACTAATTAGAAAGAAATAGAATCAGCTTTGAGTCAAATAGGAGAAATATTAGTCTGCCATGCTTAGTAATATGACGGGATTGCAACCAAGAAGGGAAAACACCACTCCTTCAATGCGAGTAATCTCCCCAGGACAAAAGGAAATTAATCGCTTTGAGAGAATGGGCCTAAATGGTCTATGCCTACTAAAGATCTTTTGCCCCTTAGATAGAGAGCAAGGCTATTGAGGGAGAGAGGAGATCAACCTATCGGTGCATGCCTGCCGTTCTATACTCTCTGTTTTTTTTTTGTTTTTATCTTTCGTTATTTATGATCTCTATTTTCTTTTGCTTTTCTCTCTTCCTCCCCAAGTGTAGTGCACAGCAATGGGTCCTTTATATAGAGCTTGTTGTGACTGGTATTTACTATTTTAGCTCTTAACGGCCTTTGTCTGGTATGGGTGTCCTTGCCGACCAGTTGCTCAGTCGTTCAGCCACCACTTACCTGTGCCGGCTGTGCCACCTCTCATTACCAGACAAAGAAGGCTATTTTGTTTGTTTGTCTGTCGTGGCCCTCCTACTCATTACAGTGTGGGTGCTCTCTCTCTCTATCCCTCATGGCATGCACCTAGCGGTTCTAACTCATCCTTGCCTCTTTTGGGTGGTATGTCATCCCAGCAGGACATTTCCCCCAAAAGAGCCTGAGCAAGAACCCCAGAATAGGTTTTCCCCCTCTCCCCACTGCCAGACCATAAACTCTCTTACCTCTGACCCATGGCCCACCACTTCCCATATTGGTTGGGTATAGGCTGGTGGTGCCTGGGCCTTGCGCGTGTTTTACCTCTTTGCCTGCTGCTCATACATCTACCGTGGTCTGGGGGTTCTGTCTGCATATTCTGCCGTGCATTTTGACTTCTTGTGGCGTGAGTTGTTCTCTGATTTACCTTCCCTGTGGCTTGCTTCCTTTGAGGTTGGGCTCTGCCGGATCGTGGGCTTTTCTCCCTCTAGTCCAATCTTTACTCTTACCGTAGTCTTGCTGGCATTTCCTGCCATATCGTTCTGCCACTCCTGCTATGACGTTATTTGACCCAATCTTGCTGGGCCTATTTGGGCCTGCTATTTATTCCTTTCCCAATGGCTCAGTGTGTTCACTGGGCCTTTCCCTACTTTGTCTGCGGGCTCCTGTGTCCCATTTTTCTCTTGGGCATCCCTGGCCCATTTACTTTTCTTGGGCTTCCTCGACTCCCTTTTTTTCTAACTTTGCTTTCCTATGGGCTTTTACTAACTTTTTTGGGCTTCCTTGGCCCAATTACTTTATACCTCATCTTTGGGGCTCATGGGTTTACCATTAGTCCTTTACTTTCTTTGCTTGCATCTCTTCGGGCTTGCTGTGGCCCATTCTTGCTTTTCTACATACTGCCCATGGGTTTGCTTTTTCTCTCTTTTCGGGCCTGTTCAGGCCCATTTGCTTCCTTAGGACCTATTTTGTGGGCCCGTGATTCATTCATTCCTGCTACTTGGGCTCAATGAGTTTCTTACTTACTAACTCTGGTTTGCCCGTGTTGCTGGGTTTTTTCTCCTACTGGGCTTGCCAAAATGAGCCTCAACAAGTGTTAAGGTGGTATATTTTTTTAGAATATGAGAGCTATGTTTTAATTTAAAAAATTACTAAGTGGTAATCCTAACCCGTATGGTATGTGCTCAAAACAAACTCAATTCAAACCTAATCCACTCAAAATTCATAACAATGAGATTGAGCTCATCTAATTGAGCTATCGACTCATGGCATTTACCTAAAGAGATTAAATTCTATAAGGACATGGTGTAAAACCCATGTTTTACTCCTCCAATCCGAACATGCCACATCATCTTATCACATATTTAAGAATAAACACAATCACACTTAATCAATTCTAATACCTATATATAAATCCAACTAAATTGAGAATTTATTGAGATATTATTAGGTGTGGTAGGATGTATTGAATTTTAAGTAAAATGCTGATGTGGCTATCACTTATTGGATGGTGTAAAAAATGGGTTTTACACCCCATCCTTATAGAATTTAATCTCTTATTTAAATAGTCTTTATAATGCCTAAAACTTAATTCCCAAAATTGTTAAAATGAAACAATGCCTAACTTTTCAAAAAATAGAAAGCCTAAAGTATTCTTGATTAGCATACGGTAATGTAGCTTTACAAATTTGTAAAAGAAAGTTCTTTATTATAGCATTTTCCTTCTCCATTCATCTTTTTCCAAGTTCCAACTTGGAAGTTCCCACCTATGCTTGTCCCCCGCTTTCCCAACCGTATCCCAGACAGCGTGCCGAAAATTCAAATTCCTGTCCTGAACCTGAAGAACTCCCACTCGTCCTCATCCAATTCCCGCTGTATAGGGGGCCTAAACCTAAAGCCCACTTACCGTGCCACGTCCTCCCTCCACTCGTTAAACTGTTAAAACTTCTCTCAACCAATGATGTATACGCTTGCAAGGTTTAATTAACCCGCCAATTGTTTGATGAAATGCCAACAAAAGACATACTGTATTTGGCAACATGGGTGTCTTAAAGCGTAGTAGAAGAGGTTGTTTCAGTTTTGATGCCTGTGAGGAATGTGGTGTCTTCGAATTCCCTGCTATTGCTATGGTAGACTCTTATGTTGTTGTTGCGATTACCTTGTCATTTTTCTATATTAGACTGATGGGTTTGTTTCAGTTTTTACTGCATGTTCTACTCTTGCATCCCTTAAATAAGGAAGACAAATTCTTGTTCTTCTTATCAAAAATGGTTTTGAATTAAACTAAATGCCTCTGCATGTAATGATTTGAGTACCATGTACAGAAAATGTGATGAATGCTTGATTCTTCTGAGTTAGCTTTTAGTCAAATTCACAAGTCCTGGCCTTGTTTCTTCCAACACCATTACTTTGCATTTGCACAGCATGGCCTCTATGAGAAAGGCTCTAAGTTTTGAACCAAATGGCAAGGTGAATGTGAGTATGAATTTGTTTGACTAAATGGTCAATGGCTATGGTATTATGCTTGCCTTGCCTGGTTGATATATACTAAGTGGGGCAGGTCAGCTGGTGAAGGCCATATGAAGCAGAATCAGGTGTCTGGGGTTCTCTTCTAGTAGCCTGCTGTGTCTATTCAAATGTGGAATTAAATCAATTTTCAGTAGCTGAGTAAGGTTATATGGAAAATCATACAGAGAGTTTTAACTTTTAACAGAAGATTTGTTTTGTTCTTTTTCAGAACACATGTTTTGTCAGAATAATCTAGTCTATGTTTTGGCTTTGTAGAAGTGTTAATATAATATAGAAACAATCTTGAGAGTGTATTGATATATTTGTGACATGATGTTAGTGGATCTATTTTTGGTACTATGCTAAAAAAAGACAGAAAAGCAATACTGCATCTTAAAGAACATTATTGGTTGGATTGTTGGAATGCCTTGTTATTAAATAATGGGTTATGTTAATGGATGCTTTTAGGGCAATTGTTAATAAATCATAATAGAAAAATTTTAACATCAGTTTTATGGAAAATATAAAAAGTTGTCAACAACATTTATTATTTTGTTATTCTTCCAATAAAATGATTCTAAAAATAGTTCATAAGGGCATTGGTTAACATTTCCCTTAAAGAATATCTTGAATCAATGAAATTGACGATACTACTTGAATATTGCATGCATCGTTAAGCCATTTAGGAACCTCTTGCATTGGATACTTCCTGATTAAGAATTTGTTAGTCATACAGCTTCTTTGATTTGAATTAGATTTTGTCAATTATGTTGTAAATTCTATGGTTGTATTTTCTTTAGTGTGGATCCATGAGTTCACATTTTTACATAGAGGTCTTCAGGGTTCAAAATTCAGCGTGTGATATTTATTCATTTCTTGGCAGCCCCTCGGAAAAGTTAAAACTATTATTAGGCAGGTTGAGTAGAGGATTTGTTTAGCCTTACAACATGCGTCTCCTGGAGGCTTAATTATTAGAGAAAAAGCAGGCATGATTTTTATATTAACTTTCGTTAGCTAATTTGCTACTTGTTTATGAGCCTATGAATGCATTGAAAACTTTATATTATTTTATTTTGGTTGACAAAATAATATTCAACTTTCAGAAGAAGAAATTTCCAGTACGCCAAAAGTATACAAGAGAGACCTCCCTTTGCATATGTTGAACCTTCAAACCTTCCCAATAGATTCCGGTGGAGTTTATTATAATGATTTTTATCACCGGGGGAACTTTTAGAGAGCTAATCCCTACATAGTTTTTGCTTCATTGGGCAATATTTGTAGACAATTGTGTTTGTGTACTCACTATTCACCTACTGACGAAAGTATATTGGAGATATTGGTAAAAAAGAATTAAAAAAAAAATGGAAGAGGGTGGAGGAAATAAATTGTGTATTCATCTACTACAACAAAAGAAGAAGAAATTTAAAAGCTTATAGGAGAAATTGGTAAAATATATTCTCTTTAAAATTTGGTAAAAGCTAGAAAAACAATAAATCACAAAAAATTCACAATTTATAGCTGTCAATGCTATATGAGATCTCAATCGGTAATTATAATTGAATAGAGATTTAAGATTCGAATCCACATACACAAAAAAAAGCTGTGAAATTTTTTGTGTATTAGTAAATAAGTCTTAAGGTGATCCAAACTCAAGTATACCACTCTATCCATTTTTGTGTATTGGACAATTTTTTATTAAAAAAGTTTAGAAACAAAAAAATTAATAAATAATTTGACACCTAATGATGCAGTAGACTGTTAATAGTAGTTAAAAAAGTGATATCACACATATGAAAACTAATAAAAGCTCGCAAACTCAACTAATGTGCGAAAAATGTTGCCAAATTTTTTGTATTCGTAGCATTACTCTTTACTTAGTAGTTATTGGAACGGTTTCCGAAACGACCCAATCAGCGGTTAGAAAGAGAAACAAAACAACGGTAGGAATTCGCACAATCTTGTCAACGTTCAGAATATGGAAGTTTTGGTCCAAAGTTGGCCAAACAAGAAACTACTACTATGTCTATGTCTATCTCTATGTCCGAATTCAAACACCAAAAGCTCCCAACCACCTCTCACTTTTTCACTTTTGCCGCTACGTTAAACTTGGAGCCATTGGTTCCATTAATGGAAAATCCGCCAACTTCGGACTTTTCTTCCTAACCATTATTCACTCATCTCTCTTTTAATCCATTCCTCCCAAAAAAGCACTCCAAATTCTAGTTTTTCTCGTCTACTTTTTTTTATTGGTTTCCATATTTTGAATAAACAAATATAAATACACAAAAAACCAACCACCACCAAGTTCATTACGTTGCCTTAACCTTTAGTGCTTTGTTTCCTTCTACTTTGTATTCTCTCGTATGTTCTATGACAATTCATATGCTTTCTTTTATAAGGATATTGTAATCCTTTTCTTAGTTTTTCCGTTCATGCTTAGTTCATTTTTTTGTCCTTTTACCTTTGGTGGGTTCAATTCAATTTCAACGCTTTTGTTGTTTATTTGAATATCTCAATCTCTTATTTCATGCATTTCTTGGTTTTTAGATCTGGGGTCTTTTGTGCTTGCTTAAGAAAGAAGGAAAAAAAGTTCCTTTATTGGATGTATAGGAGCGAGGCTAAGACCATCCCTGCATCACAATATTGACAAGGGAGCCCTATAGGAGTGGAAATTAATCCTTCGAGTCTCCGCGGCAGGAAGGCCTTGAATTTGCCAATATATCTGAGGTATTGATTTTTTTATTTTGGATTTCTTTTTCATTTAAAGTAGGATTTTATTGAATTTTGTATCAATATGATGATTGATTTATTGGATTTTGATTTATTGAATGCTTCTCCAAGATTTTCTTTGATAAACAATGAATTTGAATTGTTAGACCAAAAAAAAAAAAATTACCTTGATTTTGATCATACATGATTGGTAAATTTTATGTTAATTTTTGGTAGAAAAGGATTATAGAAGTTTCAAGATGCAGCAGCATATGGGACAGCTAGAGGAGGGGCTGAAGATGAGGAAGGGGCAATTATATGACATTGAAAAAGAGAGGGATCAAGCACTTGATGAGCTGAAAGAGATGAAAAAGGTGGCTGTGGAGGCCAACATGAAGCTTAGTGATGCATTGTCTACAAATAAGGTGGCACTTATACAAATGGAGCTGAATTCAGTAAAGGACTCATTGTCGATTGTGAGTCAAGAATTAAGCAACAAAGACAAGAATTTCGAGACTTTGAAAGTTGAACTCGAGAAGGCAAAACAGTTGGAGCTCAATCGGGCAGAGAGAGATGCCTCATCGGATAAGTTCAAAGGGGAATTAAGTATTCTGAAAACCTCTGAGGCTAACACAAAAGCCTTATTGTCCGAAAGTAAGATCAAAATTCAGGAATTGGAGGCAGAAATAAAGAAAGGAAAGGAAATGGAAAAAAAAACATTTGATTCGATGCTGGCACAGACAGAACAACTCGAGCAAAACAAGATTTTGCTTGAAGAGTCAAAGCTTGAGATTGCTTCTCTCCGTGAGCAGGTGGAGAAATTGAAGGGTTCATACGGGCAAAGCAATGCATCCCAAAGTTGCTTGGAGGAAAACCTTTTGTTAAAAAAAGCATTGGAGAATCTCAACTCTGAGGTTCTATTAGCAAACGAAAATTTGGCTCATGCACAGGAGGGTGAGAGGCTTGCTTCCTCAAAGGTCAAGAGTCTCATGGAGGAAATGGAGTTGCTTAAAAATGAATTGATGCTGGCAACTGAGGCAGAAGAGAATGGCAAGACGGCAATGGATGATTTGGCAGTAGTACTAAAAGAAGTGGCAACAGAAGCTCACGAGGTGAAGGAGAAACTGAGTGTAACACAAGCAGAGCTAGAGTACACAAAAGTGGAGGCAGAGCATTTGAAGGTGCTGTTAAAGATCATGGAAGACAAGCATAAAGAAGTTTTAGATGAATCAAGGAAAGAGGCTGATCTATATAAAAATACTGCAGAGAGGTTGAGATTAGAAGCTGAAGATTCACTCTTGGCATGGAATGGGAAAGAAACTGGCTTTGTTGAATGTATCAAAAGAGCTGAAGAGGAGAGGTTTGCTGCGCAAGAAGAGAACAGTAGACTGCTTGAATTTCTTACAGAAGCCAAGAACATGGTTACAGCATCAAAGGAAGAAAATCAGAAGTTGCGTGATATACTTAAACAGGCCTTAAAAGAAGCTAATGTTGCAAAAGAAGCTGCAGGGATTGCTCAGGTTGAAAATTCACAACTTAAGGATAGCCTGGCCGAAAAGGAGGACACCTTGAATTACCTTACTCGAGCGACTGAGAACCTTAGGATTAATGAAGCTGCTGCTTTTGGGAACATCAAAGCGATGAACCGGTTGCTTTCTGAGACATCAAAAACAGAGTTAAAGAAAGACGATAAGGATAAATCATCGAGAAAGGAGTCAAAGAAAGAAGATAAGGAACTAGGAAGGAATTTCAGGACTCAAAATTCAATAGATAAAGAACGTATAGATGGCAACATAAGCAAAACTACTAGTTTTAATCTCAAGGAGATGAAACTTCACAATAAACAGAAGGATGTGAATGAGGGCTCTGAAAATGATGAGGCACTTAGGGGCTCAATATTTGACATTGTAACTTCACCAGATTTAGCAGCCCATCACAGGATAAAGTCATCTTCTGTACCCATAGATGATGGACAGAAAGTACAATTTGAAGATTTTTATCATCTAGATGCAACCCATTTTGATGATTTTGACAATGATAGAAACTCAAGAAAGAAGAAAGCATTACTACGGCGATTTGGAGATCTTATACGAAGAAAAAGTTCCCCCCAAACCGAAACCATCAATTGAATAGACACTTTGGGAGTACACAAATTTTTCTTACCACCTCAGTTTTGATTCTTGTAGTAGATTAGTCATCTAGATTATTTATACAAAAAAAAAACTTGCCAAAGGAAATTTATGAGGTGAACACACGCTCCCCAATCATCTTTAGTTATGTACAGTCATTCATCATTTATACTGGGAGAGTGAATATTAGTAATTCATCTTCTTTATGTTGCACTTCCTCAAAAAAAAAAAAAAAAAAAAAAAAAAAAAACTTCTTTATGTTGCATCATTTTTTCTATTTATTATTTGCCAAGTCATTCTCCACGGCCACCCAAAACTCAATGCTCTTGTAGTTCTCTCAAAATGTGAATTTTAATCATAGTTAGTCACATTCGATTGGCTAGGCAGGCAGATTTTTGTCGATGATTCTGCCCCTTTACTGCGTCCTCTTAGCAGGCAAAGATTTAATAAAGAACAACATTCTCAACTCTCCATCAGTCTTGAGAGATTAGAGTCGGGGTTGTTTTCAAAGCTTTGTCATGCGTCATATAGAGAGACGAGCTTGCTACTCATGCCAACAGTGGTTGGTCATGAAGTCTAGCTGCGTGTCTTGGAAGGGGCTAACTCAAAATCAATTAACAACTACAATTTGCCTTAACGTTTCACAAAGAGGTAAATATAGAGCGATTTGATCAGGAAGAGAGTGGGAGAGTTATACTTATACTCATGCTGCCAAACACGAGGAAACTCGTTTGGGAAATGTCTCTTACACACACCTACACATAAATTATTTTTTGAACTGAAATTGTGATTTGAAGTCACAATTTCAGTTAAAAAACTGAAATGTGTGTATTTTGTGTATAATAGAGAAGTGTGTAATCGATATTGTCCACTTTTAGTGGCGAAGTAAATGTTGTCATTTTTGGTAGGTAAAGATTTTAGTTAATGTTTTCTTTTACTTTTATAGATGCTTAAAGGAACGCCATTTTTGGCAAGTTGTTATGAGTTGTTATTGGTGTGATAGAAAAGTAATTTCAGTAGTATGTTAAAATTAGAATCAATAACAACTAACCACCTATAATTTGTTGTGAAAATATTATAGACTAACACCTCTTCTAAAGTTGGAGGGATTTAGTTAGTGGGCATTAACGGTGATGGACAAGAATTTAAGATTGATGGTACTTGGGCCGAAAATTAAAATTATAGGCTCCGCATGAGAGTAGAATTAAGCTATAGTCTTCACAACGTGCTTGACTTGTACGTGTATCACTTATGGGTATATTTAAAAACTCTCCTAGCCCACTCGCAGTCTTTTTCATGAGTCCAAAGATGAATAATGAAAAAACCCACCCTCCAGAGTCCAGACCACACCCCCCAAATTCCTCAATCAGCTTTCCAACTGGGTTTGAAACACATGGACGTAAGAGAGGGAAAAAAAAAAGAAAAAAGAACAAAGGGTTATTTGGGCTGTAGCTTGCGATATTGGGCCTTTTATTTTTATTTATTTTTAGAATTTTAACTTATGTCGTCCATTCTGAAAATAATTTTTCATTATCAAACCAAGACACTAATCAATTTTAGTGTAGGCGAGAATTGAACCTTAGATCTCATATTCTACCATCAGCGACTTCACTAGTTGAACTAACTAAAACTCATTGGGTCTTCTATTTTTGCCTGTCACTGACTCACTGCAACTAAAAAAAGAAAAAGAAAAGTCTACAATATTATTTTGGTTGGAACAGGAGTACCACATGCAGTTTGATCAATCTAGCTGATTTTTCTCAAAAAAAAAGAAAAAGAAAAAAAGATGATTAATCTAGCTGAATGATTGATTATGCCCTTCTTTATGATTCATTTTTTTCTCGTTACCATTCAAAAATTTTAAATAAAACAAAAATCCTTTAAGTCAGGGGCGGCTCTACATAGACTTCAGGGTGGTCATAGGACCACCCTGACTTGGAAAAAAAAAATACAATTATTATTTATAAATTTTTAAAATTTATGATTTTTTTATCTTTAAAAAAACTCTGTGACCACCCTAAATTTTTTTTTAAGGCTCAATATAATTAAATTTTGGACAAAATTTGGCAACAAGCTTGGTTATAGATTAAGGTTACAACTCTATTCAATTTTTTTTTATTGAACGTGAATTTTAACAAATCCATCATTTAATTATATTTTCTTCTTAAATCCTTCATTCTTGCAACATTTCAAGAAGATAAAAGATCAATAGCTATATCATCAATCAAATATTTAAATTTCAAGTTTTTGTAATCTAAAATTATACATAAAAAATAATTTTATAGATCGAATGGCAAATAACATGCGATTAGCATGAAATTTTAATGTGTTTTAAGAATATAGAGAATATACAATTCATCGATTAGATTTTCAAAATATGTAACAATGTTAATTCATTTAGTGAGAGTGACTACAACAAAGTTTGTAGCCAAATTTTATTCTTAAACTTTGGTCTCCTTAACAATATATTAGGTCCTTACAAATAAAAATAAAAGTCCAAGAAAAATTTTATTTAACTAAACTTTGGAAGAGATGTAACTTGCAACATTGATAATGAAACTATCATATAACGATTTCAAAATAAAAAGATTTGTAAAAGAAAATTGTAAGATTTTATGTATTTGTGTGTGTGTGTGTGTGTGTTTTTTTTTTTGGTTAATGTATGAAATTCTCTTTTTATTAGATTTTTTATAATTTAAGTTTCTTAAGGACCACCCTCAAAAAAATTCCTGAAACCGCCACAGCTTTAAGTGAGCGAATAATATTTAATTTTTCACCAAGTGCATTATGCAAAGCAAAAACAATGAACACAAGCAAAAACAAAGTAATTCTTAGAGAGAATTCTAGAAGCATTAATTCTGTAACTGAATTTCTATCTTATATAAATATCAATGAGGAAGATACAATGTTTATGTAG
Source organism: Notholithocarpus densiflorus (assembly GCA_030021035.2). Taxonomy (NCBI): domain Eukaryota; kingdom Viridiplantae; phylum Streptophyta; class Magnoliopsida; order Fagales; family Fagaceae; genus Notholithocarpus; species Notholithocarpus densiflorus. The sequence continues at coordinate 3,903,797 of JARYZH020000031.1, forward strand.
ATGACAGTATAGCTTTGGCGCCTAATCTAACCACGTAACAAACTCTTAACCTGACCAATACAGTGCTAACACGTGTAATGCCTTATAACAGATTTTGTCACTATACTGTTATCCTAAACTACACACATTTTAGTAGTAGTCTTAGATCTTTTCTTTACGATGCTACATGTTGTTTTCTTTTCTTCACTTGCAACAGCTTGACTATCTTCACCTGGCTTTATCAGCTATCTGGTCATTAGTGGTAATGAAATGAACAACCAAATCCTTGTTGATGACCTTTTCTCTGATGAAATGGTAATTCACTTTAATATGTTTTGTTCTGGCATAAAAAATAGGATTGGATGCCAATGCCAGTGCTTATATGGTGTCACATCAGAGGCGAGGAGGAGTATCCAAGTAAATATAAAAAATTGATTAGTGTTTTAGTATGATAATATACCAAAAGTCATAGGTTGAAAAAAAATATATATATATATGTATTTTGTGATGATCCAACCCGAAAGGGACATCCCCTTTCTAGACAAAATAAAACACTATTTAAACAATAAATAGTAAATAGTAAAATTGACTTTTTAATTATTCATCGTAGGTCAACAAGATTGTCAGAATGTGCTGTCTAGAGGAAATCATATATATATATATATATATATATATATATATATATACACTCATTGGTGTGACTTTGTATTTATGGTAAAAATACAATTTGCAAATGTTAGTTAAAATTTCCTATAGTCTTTGAATTACACAACTTTCTGCTTCTCTACTCAAACACTAAACGCTCTAGAGAGTCTAGTCTTCAAAACTTTTAGAAACCAATTTGAATTTCTCACCAAACCCCAGAAATTTAACAAAAAAGAAACGTTTCAAGTTTTAACTATGTCCAAAACTCCAAATCAAAGCAAAGCCAAACTATCCAACAGATCCAATCAGAGAGTTCTCATTTCTCACCAAATCACAACAAATTAAAAAACCATTCTTTGAAAACCACACCTCTTCGATGCCAATCCATTACCAATGGCGGGTCAGCGACATTGACCAAAAAGAATAAAAACAAGGAGAGGATGGGCACCAAAATGATGCTGCTATATATATAATCTCATTGAAGTGGTGACTGGTGAAGCCTTTCAGTCAATATGGGTATTTGCACGGTAAAGTAAAAGAGGAAAAAAAAAAAATTACAAGTTAAACTCAATAAACACATTTGACCAAAGGAGATTAAGTAACGCGTCGCTTATCTATTTATTCTACGCTAGTTTGGGTGGCACGTGCAAGGCACGTGATGCTCCTTTGAGCGAAAAAATGAAGATAGAATTTTTATTTGAAGAAGAATAAAACCATATACTTAAACCTCTATTTTCAACCGCTATGGATTCTAATCTAATATTTTATTATCTTATTTTGACATATAAAAAACTTACACCTTAATAGTTGAGAAAAATATTATGATAACAACAAAATGTCATGACATTTTCACAATACAATACATTTATTTTTAGTTTTGCTAGATTTCGGCTTGATATTTTATTATTTTATTTTATTTTAATTTGACCCATAAAGAATTAATACATGTGTCATAACATTTTCACAATATCTTTATATTTACATTATATTTACAATGTAAATTTATATTGTAGACACACAAAAATTAGCAAATGTTGTACACATTTGCAAAATTTGTACAATATTTATCATTTTTTTTTGCAAATATGTATAATATTTGCCATTTTTTGTGTGTGTCTACATTCTACAATGTAAGCTTATATTTTAAGTAAAAAATTAACATATAAAAATCATTAAAAAAAAACAAAACAAAAACAAGCTTAAGCCAAACTGGCATACTTGAAGAAAAAAAGAAAGAAAAGAAAAAGAGCTGCTTGTTGTAAAATGATAAAAATATATAAAACAAAGTAAAAGAAACAAGAAATATATATTGATAAATTCTTATATTCAAGTGGTCATCCACAATCCTTTTGATATCTCTTAGATGTGTACAATAACAGTAAAGCAATCCCACATATATATAGGACCTTAGAATGCTTGTAGAGTTTATGGGATAAGGTTGTAATAATGAGTACAATTATGGTTATACATCTCCCCTATAGGCTTTACACATCCCAAATAACCTTTTCATTACACATTCCAATCAGACTTTATTTCTAACACTCCCCCTTGGATGACCACTTTCTAAGAATATGCCTCGTTAAAACCTTGCCAAAGAAAAACCCTGTGGGAAAAAATTTTGGCTAAGGAAAAAGAATACAATATTCTTGTATAACTTCTAGTGCCTTAGGATTGCCTCATTAAAACCTTGCAAAGGAAAACCAGTGGGAAAAAACCTTAGCGAAGGAAAAAGAGTACAATCAGCACACATCCTTTAGAAAATTTACTCCTCCTCATGAGTACATAAAACTTCCATTGTTCATGGTAAAAATATCCTTAAGTCGACGCATGCCAATGTTGTGCACCATCTTCTTAAAAGTCACAGTTGGTAATGGCTTAGTGAACATATTGGCCAAATTATCACATGATCGTATCTGCTTAACATCAATATCGCCACTCTTCTAGAGCTCATGCGTATAAAAGAATTTTGGTGCAATATGCTTGGTTCTATCACCCTTGATATAGCCTCATCTAATTTGAGTGATACAAGCGGCATTATCTTCGTATAATATCGTTGGACTATTTATGATTGATGATAATCCACAGTTCTCACGAATATGTTGAATTACTGATTTTAACCAAACACACTCACGACTCGTTTCATGAATTGCGATAATCTCTGCATGATTTGAGGAAGTAGCAGAAATTGTTTGCTTAACAGATCTCCATGAAATAGCAGTATTTCCATAAGTAAATAAATATCCTGTTTGTGATCGGCCTTTGTGTGGATCAGAAAGGTAACCTGCATCAGCATATCCAACTAACTGCGGTTTTGATCCATTTGGATAAAATAATCTCAAATCAGTAGTCCCACAAAGATAACGTAATATATGCTTAATTTCATTCCAATGTCTTCGAGTTGGTGCGGAATTATACCTTGCTAGTAAGTTAACTGTAAATGCTATATCAGGTCGTGTGTAATTTGCAAGATACATCAAAGCACCAATTGCACTAAGATATGGTACTTCAAGACCAATAGTTTCTTCATCATCTTCTTGTGGTCGAAACAGATCTTTCTTGACATCAAGTGACCGACCTACCATTGGAGTGCTCAAAGGATGAGCTTTATCCATGTAAAATTGCTTTAGGACTTTTTCTGTGTACGTTGATTAATGAACAAGAATTCCATTTGGAAGATGTTCAATTTGCAGGCTAAGACAAAATTTTGTCTTACTAAGATCTTTCATCTCAAATTCATTCTTTAAACAATTTGTTGATTTTGTTAACTCTTCTGGAGTCCCTACAAGATTTAAATCATCAACATATATTGCAACAATAGTAAATTCGGATTCTGATTTTTTGATAAAAACGTATGGACAAATTGGATTATTCTCAAATCCTTCTTTCAAAAGATATTCACTGAGGCGATTATACCACACGCATCCGGATTGCTTTAACCCATATAAGGATCTTTGTAGCTTGATAGAATACATATTTCGGGATGTAGGATTATATGTTTCAGGCATTTTATATCCTTCAGGGATTTTCACGTAGATATCATTATCTAATGATCCATACAGATATGTTGTAACAACATCCATTAATCGCATATCCAAAATTTTTTTTGCTACCAACTAATAAAAAATGTGAATGTAATTGCATTCATTACAGGAGCATATGTTTCTTCATAATCAATACCAAGTCTCTGCGAGAAACCTTGTGCTACAAGTCGCGCTTTGTACCTTATAATTTCATTTTTCTCATTTTGTTTACGTACAAATACTCATTTGTATCCAACAGGCATTACACCTTTAAGTGTTGGGACTACAGCCAAAAACTTCACGTTTACTTAGTGAATTTAATTCTGCTTGAATCGCCTCTTTCCACATTGGCCAATCATTTCTACGTTGACATTCATCTACGGTTTGTGGTTCATATTCATTATCATTACTTCTGGTAATATCAAGGGCAACTCTATATGAAAATATGTTGTCGATAACAATTTTATTTCTATCTTATATTTCTCCTGTATTTACATAATGTATCGAGATCTCGTTAATTTCAGGTACCAAGTCCTCTTCAGGGGATAACTCTTTAGGAGGTTTATTTTCAGGAGATTTTTGTTCATAAGTTTTGGATAGATCAATTATTTCTGTGACCTGTTTCCTGGGTATAGCCTCTTTATAGGTTGCAACTTGTTTTTCTTGTACTTTTCTCTTCCGAGGAATTTTATCTTTAACATCTATAGGTCTTCCACGTTTCAGGTGTGACTTTGATTCATTTGCTGCTGTATTAACTAATTGTCCTACAGGGACTTCAATCCGTACTGGAGTATTAGCAGCTAGAATGTGAGATTTCACTATTTTCTTATTGTCAGTGAATACATCAGGTAATTGATTTGCAATTCCTTGCAAATGAATAATCTTTTGAAATTCCAGTTCACATTGATTTGTACGAGGATCAAGATGAGATAACGTCGAAACATTCCAAGTAATCTCACGTCGTGCTTCAGGCAATGACTTTTCTCCCTTTAATGGTGGGAAGATTGTTTCATTAAAATGACAATCCTCAAAACATGCATTAAAAATATCACCAATTAAAGGTTCAAGATATCTAATGATAGATAGGGAATCAAAACCCGTATAAATTTTAAGTCTATGTTGAGGACCCATCTTAGTGCGTTGTGGGGGTGCAATAGGTACATATACAGCACAACCAAATGTGCGCAAGTGATTAATATTTGGTTGTTGGCCAAGTACAAGTTGCAATGGTGAGAATTTATGATAAACAGTTGGCTTAATGCGAACTAATGATACAACATGTAAAATAGCATGACTCCAAGTAGAAATTGGTAATTTTGATTTCATAACCAAAGGTCGAGCAATAATTTGAAGTCTCTTGATAAGTGATTCGGCTAAACCATTTTGAGTATGTGTATGGGCAATAAGATGTTCAACATCAATTCCAATTGACATGCAATAGTCATTAAAAACTTGAGATGTGAATTCACCAGCATTATCTAAACGAATTTTCCTAATTGGATAATCAGGAAATTGTGCTCGCAACCTAATTATTTGAGCAAGAAGTCTAACAAATGCAACATTTCTAGTAAAAAGTAAACATACATGTGACCATCTGGTTGATGTATCAATTAAAACCATAAAATACTTAAATGGACCACAAGGTGGGTGTATTGGTCCACATATATCACCCTGAATTCTTTCTAAGAAAGATGGACATTCAACAACAATCTTTGAATGTGATGGTTTGATAATTAATTTACCTTGAGAACTTGTACTACATGGATAATCATTAGATAAAAGAATCTTCTGGTTCTTTAAGGGATGTTCGTGAGAGTTTTCGATAATTCGACACATCATTATTGATCCTGGATGTCCAAGACGATCATGCCAAAGCATAAAAACCTTTGGGTCCGAACACTTTGGTGTATTGCAACATTTATTTCAACTATTCTCATTGTAGTATAATATAACCTAGAAGAGAAAGTAGGTAGTTTTTCTAATATGAGCTTCTGGCCCGATACTATTGAAGTAATATAAAAAAATTCTTCACTGCCTTCGTTATTGGTTTCAATATGATAACCATTATGACGTATATCCTTAAAGCTGAGTAAATTTCTGCTTGATTTAGAAGAATACAAAGCATTATCAATACAAAGTTTTGTGCCCTTTGACAACATGATAATCGCTCTTCCAGAGCCTTCAATTAAGTTCAATGAACCTGATATGGTATTGATATTGGTTTTACATAATTTTAAAATTTTAAAATATTTTTTATCTTTAAGGATCGTATGAGTTGTTGCACTGTCTGTTAGACAAAAATCTTCTCTATTCATCTTGGAATTTATTTTACTAGTATAACCCATGCATCTTCATATATGCAAAACATAAATTAAACTTTATTATGTTAAACATAAATAAAACATATCAAATACTTATTACAATGTTATAATATAATGAAAGACAAATAATTAATTGGTATGGACATTTCCATCACCAATCATACTTATTAGAATATGATAATATAATAAAAGAAAATAATTAATTGGTATAGACATTTCCATCACCAATCAAATTATCAAATTTTCCATCAACATCCTCAAAGAAATTAGAGACATCAAGATGAGTCATATCCATGTCTCTGATTTCTTTGAGGATGTTGATGGAAAATTTGATAATTTAATCGGTATGGACATTTCCATCACCAATCAAATTATCAAAATTTCCATCAACATCCTCAAAGAAATCAGAGACATCAAGATGAGTCATATCCACTCCATTTGGAAAAATCAACATAATTCATAGGATCTTTAGGATCATTATGATTAGCAAAGTTTGTTCCAATTCCTTTTCATTTTCTTTTATGGAGGCTTGGTACAAATCTACCAAATGTTTAGGAGTACTACAGGTACATGACCAATGACCTTCCATACCACACCTATAACACTTAATTTCATGACCCTTTGATGGTTTTCAGCAACATCTCATTATTTTGTTCAGCCATTAGAAGATTAAACATTAGTTCATAACACTTAATGAATATATGCATTCGATATTGCTACTGCAGGAGCACATTCGAAACATGATATATGTGTCTTCTATTATACAATTTTAATTGTGGGCTGATTTTAAAGTGCCAGATTAACTCACTTGCACCTTTAGTTTATTGCAACTTTAGTCATACTGAGCTTTTAGGATGATCAAGTTCTTCTAGAACTTGTAATTCTCCTAAGGGGTCTTTTATATTAAAGTACTCAATTTTTATGTAAATAATAACAAATAAAAATTATTGCTTTTGAACGATCCTTCTAGGATACTCTGTTGCTATCCATAATAATATCTTCAGGATTTATTACATCAACAAAGATCTCATTAAGATTCATTGCTTCCAGATGAATCTTAGTATCAAGGATCCATGATAAGAAATTATTGCCTAAGATGTCAAGGGCAACAAATTTAAGTTTTGTAAAGTTTGACATCTATATCAAATATATAATTACAAAATAAATTAAAATAACTAATTTTTTTTTTTATACACAATTTTAATGAAACAATACTACACATACATATTCAAAATTTGATTGTAATGAAACAATACTTACATATTTAAAGTTTATCAAAACACATTACATATAACTATAGGTATGATTGAGTTGTTTTATCACTAACCATTTTTAACAATATATTTTTAATCAATTAAACATGAATCTCATAACAATATACAACAATAGGATAACGTGAATCTCATAAAATTTTTAATCAATTAAAAATCACTAAAATTATGAGCATAAAACGTAAATACAAACAAATAGGATAATTACTAATTCCTTAAAAAGAAAACTTACAGTGAGTTGAGAGAACTACACAAATAATCTTTGATGTTTGAAGAACAATGGGAGGACAACTTCCTTTCCAAAATTGGGTAGAAGTTCGTGCTGATAACCTGTTGTAAAATGATAGAAATATATAAAACAAAGTAAAAGAAACAAGAAATATATATTGATAAATTCTTATATTCAAGTGGTCATCCACAATCCTTTTGATATCTCTTAGATGTTTACAATAACAGTAAAGCAATCCCACATATATATAAGACCTTAGAATGCTTGTAGAGTTTATGGGATAATGTTGTAATAATGAGTACAATTATGGATATACATCTCCTCTATAGGCTTTACACATTTAAGTCTTTACACATCCCAAATAACCTTTTCATTACACATTTCAATCAGATTTTATTTCTAACATTGCTCACCAATTCTCTTTATTTTAAGACTTTTAGGTAATAGTGCTATTAAATAATGTGTTACGTCGACAACATTTCTACAATACTTTTACAACAAATTTTTAGTGATAAGTTATTAATTATTTTAATTTGAACCCACCACTAAAATTAATTTTTTCCCACCAATAATAGTCAATAATAACTTGCCACTTAGAATTTATTGTGAAAATGTTGTGACCATAACATTTTTTTAAAATTAAAATTTTTTCTTTCTTACTCAAACTCATAGTTTTCACTTGTTACAAAAAATAAAAAAGTTGAACAAACCAAAATCACGGTAGATATAGCATTGGCTCTTAGTAGATAAGTAACGTAGCATATTTTTATTTAAAATATGATGCTACTTCTTCAAACATTACCAAGAGGGTGTTTAGCTAGCATGTCACTACAGCTGAAAAAAGAAAAAAGAAAAGAAAAGGTCTACAATATTATTTTAGTCCGAACATGAATATCACATGCAGTTTGATTAATCTAGATTGATAATCTGATTAGGCCCATAGATTCATTTTTATCTAGTTATTGTTCAAAGTTTTTGAATAAAACAAAAATCCTTTAAGTGAGCATATAATATTTAATTTTTCACGTGTTCATTAAAGAACTAGTACGTGGTTTGTAATTATTTTTTTTAAAGGTTGTTTTGCGCAAACATGAAATTGGCGTGGTGAAAAAAAAAAAAAAAAAATTATCAAAGTTGTAATTTCCCTTTTAATTTTTTTTAAAAGAAAAAAAAAATGTTCCATTTTTAATTTAAAAGGTAGCAAATGTACCACTTTTTTTTGGGACAAAGTTTGTCAAGAACTTTTTTCCCCTAATATTTTTGGTCTCTCTCATTTGAGTTGTGTAAGCAAGGTTTGTATTAAAATATCATATGAATAAAAGATTATGATCAAAGGTGTCGTGCCTTATCAATAGTCAAGTGGATATATATATATATATATAAATATATATATATATATAACCGAAATTTTTGACTTTTTATTAACCTCTCCAGAGCTTGCCACATCATTATCATTTTTTTTAAATAAAATTATTTTTGCTTAGTCCAAACTTAATAAGGAGTGAAATTATATCTCTCTAACAAGTCCAACTTAAACTTAAATTAAACTCATCATTATCATTTTTTTAAATAAAATTATTTTTGTTTAGTCCAAACTTAACAAGGAGTGAAACTCTATCTCTTTAACAAGTCCAACTTAAATTCAAACTCATCATTATCATTTTTTTTAAACAAAATTATTTTTGTTTAGTCTAAACTTAACAAAGAGTAGTGAAACTCTATCTCTCTAACAAGTTCAACTTAAACTCAAACTCAAACGTTGATAATTTATCTCCAAATTTGCGAGGTTAATAATAAACACTATAAAAGCAGTGCAAACTCCAATATTTTTTTTTCAAAAGCCGAGTAGAGATATGAGCACTTCTTCTGTTATTTTCTTCTCCTCTACTTTGTTAAAAAAAAAAAAAAATTATTTTATGGTTTTTCATGTATTTTTTAAAAAGTAATTTTCGTACATGAACCACCAAATTCTCTTTAGCCGTTTTTTACAAGATAAAAAAGCTTGCAATAATTAAAATTTAAGGTTGTTGTTACTGCATATGCCTTTGCTTCACCTCATAATATGAAAGTAGGTTAATTTCTTGGGTAGAAAGCTTATATACGATATATTAAGAGGAAATATAACTTTCATTATTTCAACGCATATGTTTTACCTCACAATATGAAAATATGTTAATTTCTTGGGTAGAAAGCTTATATACGTTATATTAAGAGGAAATATGACTTTCATTATTTCAACGTGGGCTCCTGCTCAATATTTTTTAGCGTGGGCCACATGCTGATAAGGTTCATTTAAAGTTTAGACCCGTTAAAATTAATTTAAAACTTATTGTTTTATGGGTTCGTGTATTTTTTTTTTTTTTTTAATATTACTCTTTTGAATAGTCATATATATTTTTGAATTGTTTCAATAATTTATTCTTTAATTATATATCTTTTTTGGCATTTTGGAAGTTTTAACATCTGAATTTGTGTAGTCACATATACATATACATATATATATATATATAAAATCTATAATTTGTAGGCTCTGAATCTTTTGATTCCTTTCAATAGTTATAGCCATGGATTATTCTTTTGAATGTAACCCATCTTTCTCTTATATTTCTCTATTGTTTAGTCATATATATTTTGTTATGTTTCAATAATTTCTAAGCAGTCAATCATCTGATTCTTTAATATTTTTTGGTCTTTTAGAAGTTTTAATATCTGAATTTTTGAGTTATTTTTTTACAGTATATTGCACGTTCAAGCAATAACTGCTTCATCAAATTGTAATATAAATTAAAGTCATACAAGTGTAAATCATGCAATGATGTAGTTTTTTAATTAATTTAAGATTTTATAAAATTATTTTAGTTTACCTCACAAATAGATAAGTTCCCGTGCATAACACGGGTTACAGACTAGTTAAATAAATTGTTAACGAGAGTGATCTTATGATATAGGTTAATGTGCATTTAATGATGTTTTCATAATTTTTTCGAAGAAAAAAACTCAAACTATGCTCAAATTTATGTATGTAAATCAATAAGTATTTTTACTTTCAAAAAATGTGCATCGCCACTCATAATTGATCAATATTATATTTTTCTTTCTTTTTCTCTCACTGGTCCACCACTTTGTCCTCTTCTCTCTCTCTTTTATATTTTTTTTTTGATGAATAAAATTTAAAAAACAACAACACATACGTGTATCAAACGCACCATAATTTAAAATATGTTATTTGAAACATGGTAACAAATACATTTTTTTGCATTATGAGCACTTTAAACATGTGTTTTCACATAATTTTGAACAACAATACTTGAACACAACTACCAAACAGGACCTTACTTGTTAACAAATAAGAATACCCATTAAATATAACTCTAACCTGTTCATTCATGGATTATATAAGTTGTATATAGTTTATATGCACTAATCTCATATTCCATTTTATTCTTTGACAAGAGAAGAATACAGATCATTACATTTGAAACTAAAACCGTTGGCTTTGCCATAGCCCATAGGTTCTTCTACATTGTCTCCGCCCATAGGCCATAGCTGCTTGTAATTAATTGAACACAAATCATTACATTTGAAACTAAAACCTATGGCTTTGCCATAGCCGCTTGTAATTAATTGGCTGCATCCGTGGGCGTAGTTGAGCTTGATTTGGATCGGGTGCAATGCTGGTGCAATTACCCCATCTCCATTCACAAAATATTTTTACCACTTTTACTTTTAAACATTTTCTCACCTATTTTATTCAACGATTGAGATTGGAAGTTACTTTTTTTCAATCCAACTAATGGTACACTACTCCTTCACTTCAAAGCTTATAAGACAAAAAGTGGGGGAAGTTCTCTTCGATGTGGGACAAAGTTGTAAAACCTGAGGTTACAAGGCAAGCTTTTGGCCGAGGTCAAAATCATGAGTACCTACAATATATATATAAATATATTTCATTGATTATACTATTGTTTACCTTGCTTGTATACATCATCTAATGGAGACCTTTTGTGGTATAACATTAAGCCCATGGGAACTTCCCCCCCACTTGATCATCATTTCCTAATTAAATATTCAAAACTAATTTGAGTGTTATTTAACAGACAATTCACCAAATTCCACTTTCCAATCTTGTCTTGAACTCTTGATTGGAAATTTTTAACCACAAAGACCTATCAAAGAAATTATCAACAATTTTTGAGGTTATACCTTGCAGTCTTATCAGATGAGAATGAGAATCAATCACCGTTTGGTACACCCCATAAATTATTGCCAACAAATAATCTCTTGCTTCTTAGACACTCTGACCCCACAATATAGCATTATCCGCACTTATCTGTAAAAGCATAGCACATGATTCTCGTGCATCCGCATCCGACGGTTTTTATAAATAATCCGTACGGTCCAAAAACTTGCAAACGTGGCACGCGTAAACTTGGTCCTCTCCACACTTCACCGACCGTTTCATACAATTACAGTGCTCCACCTTACCCCACACAAAAGGTTTTTCTAACACTTTTGCCTACATATTCGATCACCTTTGTTTCTTTGTTCCACACTGCCACTTTCAAAAGTTCACAACCTTCACAACCTTATAGCTTTTTTTTACACTTACACACAGTGAGTTTTATGTCACCGGTGATGGAGTACTTAGCATCTTCTCAGGAGGGACACGATCAGGAGAGCAACAACGAGCGGCTGGATATGATTCAGAACATGGATCCAACGGCGGGCACGAGCTTGTTGTCCCTTCCCGTGGAGGCTTTTTTGAAAGCAGCGATCTCTCTTAAAGACCAGGTGAGTAATGATAGTCACACACTCGTTATTACGAACTCAGCTGATAAAGTGTTTGAGTAAATTTGAGGTTTTGGTGCTTCTTAACAATTTTTTAGGTGGTGCAAATGACGTGGATAGGACAACATGGTATGGATTCGGGTATGGGTACGAGTATGGACCCGACGGTGTATACGGGTCTGCTTGGGACAGCTTTTACCTGCTTCCGCTCCTACGAGGCCACCGGTAGCCAGCAGGACTTGCTGTTGACCGCCGAGATTGTTGACGCGTGTGCCGTCATCGCACGTGCCTCCACTAGGTAATTTATGTATATTTATTTTTTACTTCGTGGATCATATTTCTATGTCGTCAGTTTAGGAAAGTGTCAATCATTTTCGGTATTTATTATGGTAAAGTGTGTGTAAACTTCGTGGAAACCAACATGTACGTCAGGGAAAATTCATAGGTATTTTTGAGTATAAAAAATTGTGTTTTTTCAGCGCACATTCATTATGGATTTTATCATGAATTTAATGAGTAAACCTCACCATGAATGTGAAAGGAGAGTACATTATTCTCTGTGTTCCGAGAGTACTAAAAATTACTCATATACGAGGCTCGCTTAATGTCATCCAAAATTTTTTTCTGCACAAAAAAGAGTATATATAAATGTGTGTGTGTCTTGATTTAGGCTGGATATATTTTCAGGAAACATCAATAACTCTTAATTCAAAACAGGGTTTTATGTTCATTGTGGAGGATCCCAAATTTCAGTTTTTGAGGTTTGGAAAAAAAAAAAAAACCTATTCACGAAAAAAATAAAAGAAATATCTTAAGACAAATTCAGGTGCTTCTCAATTCATTCTAATATTAGCAAAAATGTCGGTCTGCATGCTTGAGATATTTCAATTTAACTAGACTAGAACGGTAAAGTTTAATGAGAAATTTTAACCATTTTTTTTTCAATTATTATCATAAAAAAATGTGTCTAGTATTACTATTCTTTTACACACATAAAAGTTAAAATCTAAAAAGATATTTTCTTTTGGATTTTATGAACGAATGTCCGGATGGGATAATTTAAAATCAATGAGACAAAATGACCTTCCTTTCATGCATGAGATGCCATATTCCATTTAATGTGCGTTCTAAAAAGAATTATTCTGTCAATAGCCATATGATATGACAATTGATACTTAAGCGAAGTGCTCAAAGAATATTCTACTTTTACAGTTCTACTACCAATAAAACAAAATTAACCCGTGCAAGTGGCTCAAACGGTAGGCTATAGGCACTTGCATTCAAGTGTGAGAGTTTGAACTTGATCAATGGTTTTGGAACATTTCCAAAATATCATGTTTGATGCTGCAATCTCCCTAGGGAGGAATGCTAATATTTTAAGGATTTAGTTAACGGATGCCTTTAGGACATTTGTTAATGAATTATTTGAGAAAAATTTTAATGGAAAATATAAAAATTATTTAAAAAATCAGTTGTATTTTTTTTTTCTTTTTCTATAAAAACTTTTTAAAAATATTTTTTAAACGATGGCCCTAAAGCATCGGTTAACAAAATTCATATTTGAAAGGCAAAAGGGATTTTAGTCGACAGTAAAGATATTTACTTTTTGTCGATTGTCTTTATAATTGGGCATTATATGATATTTGCTATTTGTTGATTGTCTTTATAATTGAGCATTATATTATAATTGGGCATTATATGATGATCTTGTCTTTTGGTCTTTATAATTGAGCATTACTTGACGATCTTGTCTTTTGGTAAAGGGCAAGGATTTGCTGTTGTAGCAAGTCCTGCATAATGTCTGAACGTGTGTGTGTGAGAGAGAGAGAGAGAGAGAGAGAGAGAGAGGAGTGAGAAACACTAACCGGACAAGTATCATTTTAACATATTGCCACATTCACCTTTATGCAGGACTTACTCCAACTAAAGTTACAGCAAATCCTTGCCCTAAAAAATGGATGTGCATAATATTAAAAGATAATAAGTCTGATACAACGTAGCTCAACTTTGTCAAAAGCTAATAGATTTTCCACCCGGGCCGGTGGTTCATTGAATGATAAAAAAGGATAGCTAGAACTGGTTCCACTGATTTGCATTGCAGAACAAGATTTTTCTTTGTGTGGGGTAAATATATATTTTTTGTTATTGATATCAATGGACAGGCACGTGACATTTTTGTGTGGAAGAGGTGGAGTTTACGCTCTTGGTGCTGTGGTCGCTAACTACCGAGGGGACCATCAAAGACGTGACCTGTTTTTAAGTCTCTTTCTTGAGGTATCAACATATCTTCAACTTTCTTCTCTAACAAACAAAGTCATTGATGTATTGAAAATCTTTTTTTCCCCATCACATGGGATTTCATATCTTGGTTTACCAAGAATTACATATCTTGGAAAATATCTGTTTGGGGCATTAATGGTTCATTGTCGTGTTATTTTCTATACTGCCAAACATAGCGTGTACTACCATAATTATCAGGACAAAAACACATATTTTCATATCTTGTTTTAATAGTAGAAAAAGGTTCAACATGTCTTGGAAATTAAATTTTCGTTTGGACCTTTATAGGTTGTCACGAATCCTTGTCCTATTACATTCTCTTCTTCCACGTATAGCTAAGTACCTCCAAATTTATCTTGGTTTATCGGTTGCATATCTCTTAGTATATTTACTTGCCCAAAAAATAAAGGTTTTCTAGTAGAAAAAAGTGAATAAAAATTTTTTGTTTCATTTTTAATATTCCACTGCTGTATGTCATATATCATTTATCCAATTGTTGTGTTTTACTTTATGTTTCACCCATCACAATTTTTCATGTATTAAATTTTATTTTATTTTTCATTTTAAACTTTAGTTATTTTACAAGGAAAGAAAACAAAATGTGTGGCAAATTGTGCTTAAAGGAACAAAAAGTAAAATACAAAAAGTGGAATAGATAATTTCTATTCCTAGATACACTATCACAATATATTCTAACATAAGAGATTTATTCATACCATGATTGATGATTTGAAATTAATTTATGAAATTGATAGCACCTTTACTTTCAAGTGGAATTTATTCCTTGGTTCTTTAAATGTGGACCTGCAACTTATCTTTTATTGTTTATGGAGGTAGGTAGTATTCGAATCCCTTTAGGTGTGGACAAAACCAAAGCCCATGTGGAGAATATCTTACAGTGAACCCATTCAAAAAAGACTTTTGAATAGTAAAAGATAGCCACAGTGCACTGTTCAGCTATTGTTAAGCATGACAAATCTTGGGTCTCACCCATGAAAATGGTGTCATTTAGCCTAAGGGCCATTCAGGCAATATTGGAAATTCATGTTATGCTTAGTAGATACATACTTGCCACTTGAACCAACAGAATACCATGGCAGGGAACCTATATGCCCCAAAATTTAGGCTCAGATTGCAGGTATTGTGAGATATCTTTAGCTGTAGGATGGGAAACTGAATTATTTGTAATAACACTTTGATTGCTAGAAATCTTGTCTAGGCACATGATGTTTATACTTTAGTAATGCTATACAAATGGAAATCTTTTACAGACTCCTGGAGTAGTGAGGGTCACAAAAAATGCTTGTTATAACTACGGAGATTTTAACACAAAGACACGCCACAAAACAAAAACTATAGAGATTTTGATGCTAGTTTGTTGAAATTTGGGGTTTGTGGAAGTACATTTTCACAACCAAAGAGGAAAAGAAAAAAAACATGGACACAAGACTACGATATGTTTAATGTGGTTAGGCTAACTTCATGCCTATATACATGATAACGCGAACCAAAATCCACTATTAAAAATTTAAATTACAATCACATTACACCCTCAAAAAAAAAAAAAAAAAATTTATATATATATATAATCATATTAATAACTACCACAAACCAAACTCACACTCTTATAAATAATACTAATAACCTTCCCAAACACAAACTAACCCAAATTTCAATACGCACAAAACAAACTCTCAACACTAATTTTCAAACTTAACACTCTTATGGTCCCAAAAATCCAATATATCGAGTGGTGTTCTTTTACTAAAAATAAAAATAAAAACCCAATTCTCAACTCTCTTACACGTGTATTATTCACCTCAAAATAACTATCAAACCATTTTTCAAAGAATTTCATTCATGTTCTGTTAAAAGTCTTCTCCACTCCCTGGTATAGGAGGACTTCTTAGGCCAAAACTGCTAAACTCTTTATAATGTACTACTAGTTTACTTGTTCATTGGTGCACAAGGATTACGATATTAAGTGTGATAAATTCTTTGAGCAAATCTTTATTTTGACTTAAATTTCATCAAGCAAATCTTCTTCTTCTTCTTCCATTTCTTTTCTTGGCAATAACTCCACCTTAATCAAAGTAAGCTTTCATTCTCGAACAAAATGATAATTGTTCCATAATCAAATAAAACTTATCTCAAACCAACTTCATACCTACAACAAACATCACCTTTAAACTAAGATCAACCTTGGACTTTCTGTAACATTAGAGGTCTGATACTAGTTTGTTGTGACAATAAAAGTTTTGGTGCCAATTTGTTGGAATTTGGGACTTGCGAAAATGCATTTATACAAATTAGAAATAAAAACATTCCCACAAAACAAGTCAACTCTAACAAACAAGAATCATAACGGGGACTTACCATTTCAGACTAGGTGATACTTCTTACAAAACCCAAAGTGCCATGAGTCTAAATCTTTATGTACATGTACAAGTAGAAATTTTTATGTAGCTTTATATCAAAGGATATTTCATTAATTGTAAGATATTTGCTTAATTGTTATGAGGCAGTTAATGTCATGTCCACGAAAAGCAACAAGCATGTCTAAAAATTGTCTGCTTAATCATGTACAGGTAGCACAAGAGAGAGCTCTCCCTATTGGACCTGAAGAGGGTGGTTTTGGAATGTCATATGATCTTCTTTATGGGCGAGCCGGATTTTTATGGGCTGCTTTGTTCCTAAACAATCATCTTGGAGAGGAAACAGTACCTAGTAATCTTCTCATGCCTGTTGTTGATGCTGTGTTAGCTGGGGGCAGGGCAGGGGCATCCGATAACACAGCCTGCCCATTGATGTACAGATGGCATGGAACGAGGTACTGGGGCGCAGCCAATGGCCTAGCCGGAATCTTGCAAGTGCTACTTCACTTCCCTCTCTCCAATGAAGATGCTGAGGATGTTAAAGGGACTTTGAGGTACATGATGAGTAAGAGGTTCCCTCATAGTGGAAATTACCCTTCAAGTGAAGGAAACCCAAGGGACAAGTTGGTGCAATGGTCTCATGGTGCAACCGGCATGGCCCTTACCTTGTGCAAGGCATCCAAGGTTAGTAAAGCTCAGAACAATTGCATTGTGTAATCAGTGGATAGTAACACTTACAGAAATATTTGACATAGATGCAAATGTATGGAGACCTAAACAGTATTACCATTATAATTATTTTTCTAATGATGCAAATGTTCTGGTTATTTTAGTTATCCCAAAAACTTAAGTTATTAGGAAATGTTGAATTTTATCATTTAATTATAATTCTAAAACTCCTCTTCATGTGTGGGTCTAATACGTTACTTTAATTCTATGATAAATTACAAAGTATCTGAAAATCATAAGCAATTAAAAAATTGTGAATTTAATTACTTAACTATTACTCTAACAATTGTTTTTGTCTTTTAATCAGGTGTTTGGAGGAGATAGAGAATTTCGTGATGCTGCAATAGAGGCAGGAGAAGTGGTATGGAAAAATGGGTTGGTGAAGAAGGTGGGACTTGCAGATGGTGTGGCTGGGAATGCCTACGCGTTCCTATCCCTCTATCGGCTCACGGGAGAGAGTATATATGAGGAGAGAGCAAAGGCATTTGCAAGCTTCTTGTATCATAATGCAATGAACCTTGTGACAGATGGGCATGCTAGTGGGGCTGGCCATGCCTCCTCTCTTTTCCAAGGACTAGCTGGAACTGCTTGCCTCTGGTTTGATCTGCTTGCTCCTGAAAAATCTAGGTTCCCAGGATATGAACTGTAGGTGAAAATGAGGAGAGTCAAAACCAAATTCTCCTTATGAGTTTCAAAGTAGGACCCTAACACACATATATGAATGCGTATGATTTGCAAAATGCTCTAATGTGATGATGAGAAATTATTCCGTATATATATATATATGAGGTATAACGATAAGTCTCTTTCCCTCTTATATAAAGGTGAGTCTTATGTATGAGATTTATAGATGGAACACATCCTTACGTGAGAAGAATTTCAATGTGAGTACAAGGTTAGGATGTCCATGAAGTGGGCAATCTTGCCATGTATATTATTGAGTTAGGCCTTAATTTATAATCTTGTATATTATCCCAACTTGTGAGAAAGAGTGCTTATATTAAGGATTAATTATTATTTTGTTTACTAACATTTGTTCTGGGTTAATTAAGTCATTAACATTTTAAATGTATCCGTTTAGGCCCTAACATTTTGATGTTATGTCAAAATAATTCTTGTCATAAAAGAATGGATGGAAAATACAAATGTGGTTAGTGGTCAAAATATATATATATATATATATATATTTTTTTTTTTAATGTCAGCTTGGGTTTTGTGTGGAAGAATATTTTTGGGGAAAAAAAACTCTAAACTCCATCTAAACTCACATACTTACACATAAGATGCACAATTGGGATTTAAAATCCCTAAATCAAATACATACCCAAAGAGAGAAAATGGTGAAATGACCTTGAAACCCACAATGGTAATGCCAAAACGTCGATGAGGCCAGTGGCAGATCCAGGCCTAGGCAACTTACTTAGGACGAGGCTTAAGGCCTCCCATTTTTTAATGATTCCACCCTTTAGAAAAAGGTCACTTGTCATTATAGAAATGCCTAAAATTGTTGAGTGATGTTAAAAATATTAAAATTTTTGTGATTATAGAAAATTCAAACATTCGTTTATTAGATTGTTGAAATCCACAAATTACATTAATTGCTACATCAATTTATGTGTTTTATGTAGCAAGTAGTAAAATTTGTAATAATTTTAGTATTTTCATGATTCTAAGTTGTTTAATTTTTTTTTTAAAGTTGTGTACTATTTTAGTATTTTTATCACATTCAAAAAGGTCTCTAAAATATTATACCAACAAAAACTCAATCCAACTGAAAGTCAATATTCTATACGATAGATTGTCAAGTCGTCAAACATTACCAATTTAATCTTTCACATGGCCACAAACCAAACAATCTATATTTCTTTCTTAATGCCAAAATCAAAATCTATTATCAATCATCACATTGTCTATAAGATAAAGTAAACCTCCTTTCTAAAAGAATTCTAATTTTTTAATAAATTTTTATCCTTGAATCATAATATTTGATTCTCCATATAAAATTAACTTTAGTTTGATTAGTATTAATTTATCAAATTAACTTTAGTTTTGTAATATTAAATAAATTTATTTAATTGGTATTTAAATACCAAGACTCCACTTAAATTTATCACCTTAAACCCCCAACTATATATATCGAGTTGGTTCTGGTGCTTCACGAGTCCAAATCTTCTGTCCCACTTTTCATGCTCCACTCTATACTCCACCAATAAAAACTTGCCACGTGTTCACCTAATTAATTAAATACTACTATTAATTAATAACGGTAGTATTAATAAGTCAATAATGATAGTATTTAATTAATTAGGTGAACGCGTGGCAAGTTTTTATTAGTGGAGTATAAAGTGGAGCATGAAAAGTGGGACAGAAGATTTGGACTCGTGCTTCACACACCATTGTTCGATCAGAGCTTCTTGTATCAATGCAAATACGATCACAAAGCCAGCTGACCATGTGAGTGAAGATGGATTTGGGCTTAGGTTTGAAATTTGGGTTTGGCCTATGAAGCTCATGCCTTCACAAAAATTAGTAAGTCATCTATGATCTATTTATTTTACCGAAATTGAAAACTTTTTACTGAAAGTACTGTAGATAAAGATAAAAGTTAGTTGAAATAGTACAGTGAGACCCATGAATAGTATAAAAAAGTGCAGTGAGACCCATGAATAGTAACAAAAATAAGCTGAATAGTAAAATAAGTTGATAAAAATAATCTTTGCCAAATGGGCACTAAGGGTGTGTTTGTTTGGAGGTGAAATAGGGTGGATGGAAAACCTTGAAAAGAAAATAGGAATGAAAACTTTTTTAAAATTTGTTTGATTGAGTGGAGATGAAGGAAAATAAATAATAGGGCTCGAGTGTTTTCTCTCCGGGCCCACCAAAAATTTTTTTCTCCAAAATGAAGAGAAAACAAGAGAGAAAATATTTGGACAAAAAACTCCCTCTGCTAGCATGTTAGGTACTGTTCACAGTCTTTTTTTTTTTTTTTACTTTTTTTTTTCCTGCTTTCTTTTCCGTTTTGTGATATTCTTTTTACATGTTTTGTCTTTCTTTTTTTTAATTACGTGTCACCTGTTTCTTTTCTTTTCTTTTTTTTAATTTCCTTCTTTAGTTTTTTTTTGTCCTTTTCCTTTTTTTTAATCTCCTTTAGTTTCTTTTTTTTTGTCGTTTTCTTTTTTTTTTTTAAATAAATTTCCTTCTTTAGCTTTTTTTTGTCCTTCTCTGTACACTTTTGGTGCTTTTATTTTTTTGTTCATCTGTATTTTTTTTCTTATTTGTTTTTTTTTTTTTTTTATCTATTAGGGGCATGAAAGTAAATTTATACAAACTATATTTTTTATCCCTCAACTTTTCTACTCTAAAACCAAACTCCATGAGGGAAAACTAAAAACTTTTTTATCCTCTCTCCATTTTCTATCCTCCCATTTTTCCACCCCTCCAGCCAAACAAACCCTAAGGTTGGTGCTACTTGCAAGCCACTTTGAACCCCCCACAATTTATCTTGCTGCTCAGTTTTTCTACAATAACCTGAATAGCAGCTCATCTCCTAATGCAGGACACCAAACAATAAGTCGAGGTAGTCTTACTTCAGCTTTGGAGGACACCACACATCTATCTATGTCACGATATCGATAAAGAATAAACAACGAAAGTCTTATTTCAGTCTTCCTTGTTGACAATGAAACAATTGGAGTAAATTGTGCGAGTGTAAAGGGGAGAAAGATCTAAAAGACCTCAAAGTGATCTTTTTTGAACTTGCAACTCAAATGCTATAATGTGAGTACTACTTGAAATTACAGGGTCATAGACATCAAAATTTTATGATGTATTTATAGCTGTTTAATTAATCATGATCAAATACTAGTGGCCAAATTAGTTTGCATTTGATGATGTGTCAACAGTGGACAATCAGCAAATGAAATCAAGCCACATTTCAAGTTTTTGAGTTACCATGACTCACATATAAATGATACGTGTCCAAGCCACGTAGCAGCATTAAATGAAGAAAGCCATGTGGCAACATCAAAAGAAAAGACTCACATGGAAAGTTCTTATTAAATGAAAGAAAAAATTAAATTTAAATTTAAATGTGTAATTAACTCTCAATAAGTGTTGAGAGAATATTCCAAATCAAGTGCTATTTGAGTTGCCTATAAATAAAGGCTTCTCAAATGTGAAAAAATGGAGAAATTTCGTTTCGTTTGTTTCGATGTAAAATATTTTTCGTAAAATATTTTCTCATTTTCAAGTGTTTGATTGCATGTAAAATATAGTCAAAGTTGTAAAATATTTTCCTTTGACTAAACTTTATGCATAAAAACTTGTAAAATATTTTTCCAAAAAAACAAGTGTAAAACATTTTACAAAAATCTCACAGCCTCATACCCGACTCTCTCCCCCTTTCTTATAGTTTACTCATCCTCTCTCACACTTGCCCAAACCAGCGACAACACCCACTGGCATGCCAGTCTTCACCTCCATTCTGCTAGCACCCATTCGCTACTCTTTGCCTCCATCCTGGTGACACCACCATCAGATCTTAGCTTGTTTTGTCGTTGGAGAAGTCGCCGTGAGAGGCCCGAGGTGAGCCTTATCACCGCTGCTCATTGCTCAGATCTGTTCAAATCTAGAAATGTTGCCGCTAAGATCTCTGATCTAGAATCACTGAGAGTGGACATTTTGCTAACATTGCTAGCACCAAAGACCTTGTGAACAATGGCAAACTTGTGGGGGTAATCAAATGGAAAGTAAGGAGGAAAAATGTAGTCTTTGGTGCAATGGCGCCTTAGTAACCATTAAAAAATTTATGAAAAATGCAACAAAAATTGGGGAAACTTTTTTTGGAATGGTCTGCATTGTTCAATGTTTGAATTTAGCTTTAGTGTTTTTAATGCATAAATGTTTTAAACTTCGATTATTTTTTGTCAAATCAGCTCTATGAGTGCACAAATGTTTGTCTATTTGGATGCACAGATACCGAAGATTAGAATTTGTAGACATTTTATCCGTCTGTGCATTCATTGAGACTGGTTTTAGAATTGTGATGGAAGTTTCCATGGAATCAGTTGAGACCTTACTGGCATTGGTAAGGTCTTAATTTTTGGCTATTTTACATTATTAGTAAGATTCATTTTAAAATGATGGCGTCCACTTTACATGGTCAATTTCGAGAATATGAGAGCAAGAGCTATGAGAGGCCATCAAACCTCCATTCTAGTGGCACCACCATCAGATCTTAGCCTGTTTTTTCATTCCTTCACGATTTGGATTTCTGGGATGGCTTGGGGGTTGCGGTGGCTAGCTGGGTGGGTTTGTGAGTAGTGGTGGCTAGATGGGCTGCATTGGGTGGCTGGCTTTTGTTGATTTTTTCTCTCTGATTTGTGATTTAGGTGGCTGGTGGTGACTATGGTGATTGGGTTTGTGGTGGTTGTTGGTTGTTGGTTTGTATTTGCATTTTTTAGTATTGAGGTCAATCCAAACACTTGAAAATTTTTTCCTGAAAATGTTTACATGTAAAATATTTTACATTTGAAAATATTTTACGTCGAAACAAACGGGGAGAGAGAAAAAGCCTACTGACATTCTGTCAAAATAGAGAGTCATCTCTAAGTCCAAAAGAGCACCCTTGCTCCCTTAAAAATCAAGCTCATTCCTACTTCTTCAAATCAAAGTAGGGATTTTCCTTCAATTTAAATCCAAATCAAGCCAATGGCCCTCAACTTCAAATCAGAACTTAAATACATCCAATCACACATCCAACATGGAGATATCAAAGTACGATTCAAGATCAAGTTTCATAGCCCTTCAGATCGTAGATTTCTTTGGAGATCGAATCAGAGGAGTTTTATTATATTCTTTCATTGTAAAGAGTCATACAGAGGATTGTACTCAAATATATACAAATCAATATAAATTGATAATTTGTTACACTATTTTGTGATCGTGTGATTTATCCTTTAAGAATCTTATGTGTACAACAAGGATAATCACTGTGAGTCTAATACTCTAATCTCTATCTTTGGCAACTAACCTGGAGGCTGATTCAATTATTATTTAGATTGATTCCAAGATTTGTTAGGATGCTCTAATTGATCCTAGTCAACCCCCTCCTTGGAGAATTAGGCCCATCCTTTATGATATGCAAAGTATGTTGTATGTCTCCTCTAATCTATATGTTTTGTGAGTTTCTAGGTGGGTTAATTTGGCTGTCCACACTCTAGTTAGATGGTCTCTTAATTGTAAAGTTTTTGCCTCTTTTGATTTGGGTAGTTGTCCCCTGTTTTGTTTCTATTATCAGGGATGATGCTGGTTGTTCATTGTAAAAAAAATCATTACAAATCTGTAACAGCATGTTTTTCCCATATGAATAGTGAGAATATCAAAAACTTCATTTTCTAGGATTTATATTTAAAAACAATTCATTTAGAATATGAGTATATGACATTCTTGTTCAACTTTAGTTGCTTTAACAACAATTTTAAAAATAATAATCAAAACACACAAGTAAATTTAATAATTTACGTAATAGAAAACTAAAAAAATAACAATAATTATTCAATTAAGTTAGTGAGAATAATTAAATATTTTTTATTTCATTCAAATAATATATTTTTATACTAAAATATATCGATCATATTAAAATTCACATTTTCTCTTTTAATTTTTAGTGACATGTAAATATGTAATATAACTAATTTCCAAATATAATATTACCTAATAAGTACTTATACATGAAATAAAAAGATAATTTTTTTACAAAATATTTTCATATAAACTTATAACTACTCGATAATCTCGTGGCACATTGTCTACTATTATTAATTGGGCTTACTCTCTTGTGTAACAATCATTTGTTAGTTTCTTTATGGGATATTAATATATTATTACTGAGCCTCTAGCTTAATTGATATTCAATTTTCCTTGATTTGAATACAATAAAGTTTGATTCTCACAAAAAATTACTAAAAGATAACAAAACTATAACGTTTTCGCCGACCCAAGTGAGGATTGATCCCCCTCCAAAAAATAAGGTAAGGATTGATTGGTCATTAGTTTATTACACCTCAAAATTTGATTTTGACCCTTTGGATTTAGTTATAACTTATATGTGCGGTTTGATGGTCTTGTTTGGATTCTAGCATTAATGTTAGGCCAGGTGCTTTACATTGTTTGAGCTTTGAACGATAGTGCTTGTTGTGCCATCCTAATGGATTTACTATAAATAAAAAATATAATAAAATAGCACTATAGTTCAAAGCACAAACAATGTAAAACACCTGGCCTAACATTAATGCTAGAATCCAAATAAGGCCATCAAATCGCATATATGACTAAATCCAAAGGGTCAAAATCAAATTTTGAGGTGTAATAACTAATAACTAATCAATCGATTCAATCCTTAATTTTTTTTTTCCAGAGGCAACGTAAGGCATGAAGAAGCAAATTGATAAGGTGCCCAAGTCAAGGCAAATTGAATACTATAAAAGTAGATCATAAGCTACTTGCAAGAAAAGATCTTCAAATTAAATTCGAAAAGTCTCAGGTTTGGGATGACATATATTAATTGGTAAACGATAAAAATGATATTACTAAGGAAATATGTAAAAGTGATTTACCAATGCTAACTTTTCACCATTATAAATTGTAAAAATAATATGACTCTCACCTCCTTATGGTTATTATAATTATTTTTTAAGACAAAGAAGTGGTGTTCTAACTTTTGGTCAGATTATTCTACTCTCGACTAATGAGACACATCGAAAAATCCTATAGACAGGTAGTACAGTGTATTAAACCTAAAATATTCAAGCATACGACATGCTTTATTGTAATGAACTCATCACTCCGATACTCCGTTTCTTGTGGTTATTGTTATTATTATTTGAAATTTTACAATCATATAACCAATATCTTTTTTGAAATATCTTCAACTTATGACGTTCGCTTCTGATGATAACTTTTTATTATCAAATCAAGACAGCAATTGATTTTTAGTGTAGGCGAGGATTGAACCTCAAATCTCTTATTCAACTATCAGACTTTACCGGTTAAGTTAATTGGAACCCAAATCATATGACCAATATTTTTTTTAGAGAATTTAAATTTATGACATCCGTTCCTGATGATACCTCTTTTGGTACAAGAAGATTGATTCTTATCTCTTATCTCTTATCTCTTATTCAACTAATTATGAAGATTTGTACATTTATTACCGACCTTATGCAGAGAAAGACATCTGTTGGCTTGTTGGTCGTCCTGGTCCACAACGTGTGATAACTACATCATCTAATATTACGCACGCTTCGGAGAATGAATGAAAATGCAGTCCCCCCTGTCCCAATAATAAGTGGGCCCACTATGGAATTGCCAACCAATGCTTCGTGTCCTCCCTTATCCACCGTCCACGTCACTTTTTATCTTCCTCGTAATTCGCAAACCCCCTGTTAACTTCACGAGTAGTGCCAGGGACACTACTATAACTTTTCTATTGTTCACATAATAAAAAATGTTTTCCTTTTCTTTTAGACCACTTTTTAAGTCAATAATAATTCCCCATCATCACTGAGAGTATATATGAAAATAAATACTCGCCCTAGCTCTAACCTCTATAATTAGCAATTAAATAAAAAATAAAAAAAAACTTCTTGATTTTCATCATATATATATATATATATATAAAGCAATTAAAAACAAAACAAAATTTTACTTACGTGGCAGATTATTATGAGTTGTTATTAGTTGGGTAGAAAAGTAATTTCAGTGGTAAGTTCAAATTAGAACTAATAACAACTAACCACCTATAATTTGTTGTGAAATACTGTGAAAATGTTGTGAACGTAGTACTTCTCTTTCTTTTATATATATTTTAAATATTTAGTATCAAATACGTGGTATTTAAAGAAAAGGTTCTAATATATTTTTCTTCTTTTAAGATTGGTCAAAAAAACAAAAAACAAAAAAAGATTGGTCAATTTTAAATTAGTCTTGAATTTTCATAATATATAGTTTTCACTCTCCACCAATAAATCTTACCATTAACTCACCAAAAACGTCATTTTAACTAAAAATTGGCATTATTATAATAATAGATGAAATAAATTATAAATTTTGAAAGTCGAGTCATTGATTTAAAAGTAACCATAGACTAAGAGAGTTTAAAGTGTATTTTAGCTTAAAAGTGTTCAATGACTACTTATTTATTTGGAGTAAGTTTTGAAAGTTGAGTGATCTTTAAAAATACTTGTCTTACATCTTGTTGAAAAATGAAGAAAAATTAAATGGGAAAAAAGCTTCTTCCAATATATTTGATGTTTTATTAAATATTTTTTAAATAATCAAAATATACATAAATCTTAAAACAAAAGTATAAATCTATGTAAACAATCTATCACACAATTTTTCCTAACCTATTTAAGTGAAAAAATGGTGATATAATAACTGCATAACATCAATAACAAATTTTATTTTATTTTGGTATATAAAGATAATTTTATTAAAAAAAATAGAAAAGGGACTAGGGAAGGGGAAGATACCCATCAATATCAACCAGGACCAATCAAGGATAGAGTTGATGGGTTGAGTAACACGAGTCAAGTCATACAAAAAGAAGCCCAATAAGAAGAAATTTACATCATTTAAAACAAAAAACAAAAACCTAAAGGATGGAATGTTTGAAATTAGCGCTCGAATGGCCTACTTTGAGCAAGAGAAGAGGTTATTTATGGCATCAACACACCAATAGTAACTTATCTGCTCACCGAAGAAAACAAAACGAAAACCAAAAAAAAAAAAAAAAAAAGACTTTTCTCCTGAATAAATGGTAAAAAAGATATTCTAAAATATATTATATATGTGACATTACCCCTTTAACTACATTTTTTTTTTTTTTTTTTTTGGGAGGAGGAGGAAATTACATAAAACACTTATAATTTTTCCAAAAAATATGGAACTCTTGAAATTTTGAATATAACACTTAAATTTTTTGTGATATTGTTTTATGTATAAACCATTAAATATTTATAATGAAAACGAATAGTGAGTTGGTCATCTGATAAAATGCGTCCATATTATTTTCAAAAATATCTCAGTGGAGTTTTTTTTTTTTTTTTTTTTTGAGAATCACAGTGGAGTTTATATCACACTCAAAAATCACAATGGGTTAGATGGTAACACAATAATTAGGAATTGCAATCAAAATCTCAGTGAAATCCTCAATTAAATGAGCAATGTTACATAGAAAAAATATTTAACAACATTTTTTACACTTACTGATGTGACAAGTTTGTATTAATTCTCATTTGAGCCCACCATTAACGTCACTTTTAAAACTATGTCTATCTCTAATAGTATTTTCTTTTGTTGAAAGGAAATTAGATTTATAAAACTAAGACATACAGTCTAGGGTACATAATACACTAAGCATTAGCTAATAATTGGTACAAAATGCAAGAAGGGGATAAGAATATAAGATTATAAAAAAAACAAATTGCTACTAAGGTTTCTTTGGCCAAAAGATTCGGATAATGATTCCTTTAATAATAAGTCATATTAATATGTATCAAAATTTGATGTGTGTATATACACTTTCTCTAATGATATTCAGTGTTTGAGGTGGAAATCAAAAAGATTTTGTATATTCTTCCTTTTAAAAAAAATAATAATAATCTATACTACTATTTAAAGGGGTTCCCCTATTTGGATTCCTCAATTTTGATGCCTAAAATACCCTCATCATACTCATTTACAAGTTTTCAACTAACAAGGATAAATATGTAAATTAAAATAGTAGGGTTAAACATGTAAAATTACTAATTTAAAAAGTCCTAAATTTTAGATAGATTTGAAAAAACATTACCTACAAAATGAGAACACTCCCACGAGTCTTTTGGCTAAAAATGGTAAAAAATAAAGTTTATTAGTGTTATAGATACTGTTCAAAGTTATTTGGCAAAATGAGGAGAGAGACTGAATTTCGGCAACGGTGTTGCCGAAATTGCAAGAAAAAGTAGAATGTGTCAGGGGAGAGAGAAAATTGAATTTCGGTAATGAGATTACCGAAATTCTTGTCCTGCCCGTGCCCGAAATGGAGACCAATTGTGGCAATGGTATTGCCGAAAATGGAAAAAAGAAAAAAAAGAAAAAAAAAAAGAGAATTGTGGCAACCAAGTTGCCGAAAATGGAGGGAAAAAAAAAGATGTTAAGGCCGCAATATTTTTCACAACAAATTACAGGTGGTTAATTATTATTGGTTCAAATTTGAACCTAACACTAAGATTACTTTTTTGCCCCAATAATAACAATCAGTAACAACCTGCCACTTAAGATTTATTATAAAAATATTGTGAAAATGTTGTGGACGTATCATTTTAAAAAAAAATTGTGGTGCTGAAAAAAAAAAAAAGAAAAAAAGAAAAGAAAGTAAAAGTAAAAGTGGCAATGGGATTGCCGTAATAGAGGGAAAAAAATTTCCCACTATTTCGGCAATCCCATTGCCACTTTTAATTTTACTTTTTTTTTTTTTTTTTTTTTCAGCACCACAATTTTTTTTAAAAATGATACGTCCACAACATTTTTACAACAAATTTTAAGTGACAGGTTGTTACTGATTGTTATTATTGGGGCAAAAAAATAATCTTAGTGTTAAGTTCAAATTTGAACCAATAACAATTAATCACCTGTAATTTGTTGTGAAAAATGTTGTGGACGTAACATTTTTTTTCCTCTCCATTTTCGGCAACTTGGTTGCCACAATTCTTTTTTTTTTTTTTTTTTTTTTTTTTTCATTTTCGACAATGCCATTGCCACAATTGGTCTCCATTTCGGGCACGGGCAGGACAAGAATTTCGGTAATCTCATTACCGAAATTCAATTTTCTCTCTCCCCTGACACATTCTACTTTTTCTTGCAATTTCGGCAACACCGTTGCCGAAATTCAGTCTCTCTCCTCATTTTGCCAAATAACTTTGAACAGTACCTATAACACCAATAAACTCTATTTTTTACAATTTTTAGCCAAAAGACTCACACTCCCACTAATGACTAACCCATTTATTCTAACACGCATTTCTAATATTTTATTTAAAAATAAAAATAAAAACACCTCACGTTCAGTATATATATATATATATATATACATATATAAAAAATTTGTTTATCAAAAAAAAAAATATATATATATATAAATTTACTCCTATAGATAGATATACATGTTTGAAATAAGCATGTGTTTTCTATATAAGCTCAAATTACTCTTTTCTTTTCTTTTTTTGTGTGTGTTTCAATACTTATCCCATCTTATGCAGACAAAAAAACAAAACCTTTTTCATCATTCTTAGAAAAATAACCACTTATTCTTATCCAAATAAACTTTGGAACCATTATCAAAATCAAACTTATCAACTAAAACAACCGTTACAGTAAGTAAAAACAAAACCCAAAATTTTAAACCTCCACCAATCCTTGTACGCTTCATCCGCTTCCTCTGTTTCATACATATATGGACTCCACGTTCTCCTCCCAAACCGCAACTGAATATAAATAGCCAGTTATGAGTTGTTCGTCCTTCTCTCCTTTTTATCATAGTGAGGAACTTGCAAGGTAAAGTTCATTATTATGCCTTTTGCGGTTATGAGTTGTTTGTCCTTCTCTCCTTTTTATCATAGTGAGGAACTTGCAAGGTAAAGTTCATTATTATGCCTTTTGTACATTCATGAGAATTCAGGTTTACTTATTCACAATTTTATTGGATTGCATAAAAGCCAAATTGAGTGATTTTGGATAAGACACTATTAATTGACGGGATGACTTCAGGAAGATTTGAGGTGGTTATAATTTATGTAATTAAAAGTTAACTGTGTAAAACAAAGACCCTACTTATTTCTGTATCTATTTATCAATATGTCTAATATTTATATTCTGCTTAATAAACAGCTTCTACATAATATGTTCCTTATTAATTGTTAAATTAATAAAAAATTTAATGTTATGTATGAGAAGAAATTCTTTCGGCAACTAAGTTAAGAGATGTGATAGAATTTTGCAACTCTTTGATTAATGAATTTGTATTGAATAAAAATTATAATGAATGTAAATTATCAATCTTTACAAAAAAAAAAAAAAAATAGAAGAGTACGTGAGCACGCGTGATAATGCCAAACGCTGAAGTGTCAGTATAAATTATTGATAATAAGATAAATACATAAACTACTAAAAAAAAAAAAAAAGATAAATACATAATTACCAAAAGAGTCGTTGTGAACACGTTGCTCTCTTTTCTAGCGATTGACAAGTGGTAATGCCAAACGCTGAAGTGTACGAATCAACCACGTTCGGTCACAACTCAAAAAACTTCGTTGAGTTCTGCTTGAAATTATGACCTCTAAGATTATGCCACTTGTAATCCCTGCTTCTTCTTGTGTGTCTCTCTCTGTCCCTCCCGAAGATTTTATTACTATTTGAAAGTCCACTGTGGGGCTCTCTAGCTCTGGCCCAATAAGCTTTTGCATTGGTAGCCTTGAAAACCATAGAAATGCTCGAAGCAAACCAATAGAGAGAGACAGAGACAGAGATTGTTCTATATATTGTATAGGTAGTGGTAATCTTTGGTCTTTATACTTTGAGAAGATAATGGAGCGCTATGAGATACTGAAAGATATTGGGTCAGGGAACTTTGGGGTGGCAAAGTTGGTAAGGGATAAATGTAGTGGTGAGCTCTACGCTGTCAAGTATATTGAAAGAGGCCCAAAGGTGCTCTATATGTAGCTTCATTTCTTACTTCTCTTTGATTTTTTGCCTTAAAGAACTAACCTTTTATGGACAACTTTTCTATGATCCTACCTTGGTTGTGTTTATTTATTCACTTTTCCATCTGAGTTGTGTGTGTTTTTCTTTTTCACTTTTTTTTCTAGTGGGTTTTGGTTTTACGGGTTAATTGGCATTTCTTATATTTTTGGTCATGGACAGATTGATGAACATGTGCAGAGGGAGATAGTGAATCACAGGTCCTTGAAGCATCCTAATATAATAAGATTTAAGGAGGTATAGTGCTGTTTATCAAGCTTTATAATTGCCATTTGCGATTATGCCTTATAGTGAATGAAAAGAGGTCTCCTAGGATGTTTTTAATTATTCTTCCCAACTCGAAAGAACTTCAAAATATCAGACTTCTTTGTGCTCTCAATAGAATATGCTATGCCATTCCACTTGTTTTAAGAACTCTTCCTTTTTTCTTTTTCTTTTTTTTCAATGTTTATGCTCTTCAATTTTGATTCAATTGTATTTGAAATGGAATAACATCCTCTCTATTAAATTTTGGTTTTCTGTTTCAAAATAAGAGAGTCCTTAGTATTCATTTATGTGCCTTGCAAATGAGAAGTTTCTTGAATTTTTGTACCCAGTTTGAAAGTGCAGTTTCTTCTCTTCATGAGGGATGCCTTCATAGAATTTTTTTTCTTTTAATTTTCATAGGTTGAATTATTTGAATGAATCGGATTCCAGTTTTCCAATTATCAATTTGGATAGGACTTTGATATTGCGCTTGCTTATAAGTAAAGTCAAAAATCAAAATGTTCTAATCCAACAAGATTAGGACAAGAGAAGAGAGTTTGGAATCCAAGTTGCTATTACGTAGTAAAGTTTTTCATTTTTATTTCTTCTATCATATTGGCAATGGAACAGAACTATAGACTACAGAGTGTACAGTCTTTTTTCTTTCGTTTGGAGAATCTACAGAGTACAGAGTCAAATAGTATTTCTTATGCTTTTTTTGATAAATAAAGTCAAATAATTCATGTAATTGAACTAGTCAAAAGAGTAATATAATCTTTTTTTAAGTAATATAATTACAAGGTTTGGAGATAGGCTTGGGGTACAAATAAATTCTTAAAAATTGAGGTTACAAATGCTTGGAGATATGGTTGTGAAGCCATGCGTGTGAAATGTACACCTTTGAATCTAGCGTGTGGAACTCACACATGTTTATAATAAAATATAATAAATTTTAGAATTCAAGATAAGTACTAAGTAGCATGAGATTAGATTTTATAAATAAAATACTACCACATTAAAATTTTATTTTCAAACAGAAGAATATGGACTATGCATGACATACAAACACAATCTAAAATAAATAAATCCTAAAAGGCATGCTTTATAATAGCAGAACATTATTTGTTTATTACCATCGATTTACAATCCATGAGGGAGAAAGAAAAATCTAGAAAGAAAGAAGATGGGCATATAAAATAATACTTATAAGAGTGGTTGAAAATGTGAGGAACTTCCAAATGCTTTAGTCTTGTTGACAAGAAGAAATTATCAAATTAATATTAGATCTTTCTGTATTTGATTAAATGACTGAATTTCAAATCCTCTGTTTATTTAGGACATTCCTCTGCTTATTTCTGGCTCTTGCTTTTGTTGCTAATATGTGTTCTACAAAGGGATTTAGCATATTAAGAACAAAGGGGCATTTTTGTTGTAGGTGTGTCTAACACCAACTCATCTAGCCATAGTCATGGAATATGCTGCTGGAGGAGAACTATTTGAAAGGATATGCAATGCTGGTAGATTCACCGAGGATGAGGTAAATTAAAATACTTAAAGAGTCATCTATTATTATAAAATGTATAATAAATATGGTAATAAATCCTGTGTTAATGGTTAATGTTTTTTTTTTTTTTTTTTTTTTTTGAGAAACTGTTAATGGTTAACGTTAGGTAGGTATGCTACATAATTAAAATATTAAAAAAAGTGTGCATAGTTAAATTCTCCTATGTATATAATGTTAATATTCTTAAAGGGCATTCCATTCATCCTTTTTTTTTAAAATAGTTTCAACCTATGGCGCTTGTGTCTTCGGTATTAACTATTATGGCATGCGTTTATGTGTAGAAGCAAATAAAACAGATGACTGGCATGCTTTTGATCTCTTGGGCTACACTCATTCAAAAGAAAGGCTTATTATTGCAAATATATCGGTTGCAGATTTTATTTTAATCAATTTGACAACAAATGAAATGATGTTTCTGATGGCTAACAAATTAATTGGTTTTTTCTTGATATGAAAATAATTTTATAATTTTGGCTTTGTGCACGGTATGTATAAAATTTGTTCTTCTTAACTTAATTTTCTTTTATGTTTGTATCAGGCCAGATATTTCTTTCAACAGCTTATTTCCGGAGTTAGTTACTGCCATTCCATGGTATCATTCTAAATTATAAATTGGATAATGTCTATAATATTTTAAATCTAGACTTTCAACCTTGCAACTCTTGCTGAATTGAAGATAAATCTTATTTTAATTTCTTTTAATTTTTCCAGCAAATTTGCCATAGGGATCTGAAGCTGGAAAACACACTTCTAGATGGAAGCTCAGCCCCACGTCTCAAAATATGTGACTTTGGCTATTCCAAGGCAGTGAACTTAGCCATTGTTCATTGTTCAATAATTAGTACAGCTAATTAAATTAAAATACTAATGATTTTACCTCATTTTACAGTCATCTGTGTTACATTCCCAGCCCAAATCTACAGTAGGCACACCAGCTTATATTGCACCAGAGGTCTTGTCAAAAAAAGAATATGACGGAAAAGTAAATTTTATTCCTTTTTTCTTCTAGAATTTTTTGTCATTATCACTTTATTACCAACTTTGATCACTTAATATGTGTGGCCATATTTTACTCCTTGAAAATTATGTAGATTGCAGATGTTTGGTCTTGTGGGGTTACCTTATATGTGATGCTGGTTGGGGCTTATCCCTTCGAAGATCCAGAGGATCCAAAAAATTTTAGAAAAACACTTCAGGTTAGCTATGATACCAATTTCATTTGACCACTTTTCAATGTGTTTATTGTGGTTAAGTAAAATATGCTAATTGTTTATGGCAGAGGATTCTTAGTGTCCACTATTCAATTCCAGACTATGTTCGAATTTCGTTGGAATGTAGACATCTTTTATCTCGAATTTTTGTAGCTAACCCTGAAAAGGTATTAAAACTTTACACATTTTGGCTCAAAAATAAATTTTTGTGTCCTTTTTAATTTTTCCGATTTTTGTTCATTTGAGTTGCATTTTGTTTAGAGAATTACCATCCCAGAAATTAAGAAGCATCCCTGGCTCTTAAAGAACTTGCCAGTAGAGTTCATGGATGAAAATGAAGGTAATTGGCAAAATGATAAAGAAAATGATTCATTCCAAAGCATTGAAGAATTACTGTCCATAGTTCAAGAGGCTAGAAAACCAGCTGAGGGGCCCAAATTTGGTGGTAGTTTTGTTGGGGGCAGCTTGGAATTGGATCTTGATGATCTAGAAGCAGATTATGACATGGATGATATAGAGACAAGTGGGGATTTTGTCTGTGCATTGTGAGTGTTACTTTGTATGTGTAGCTTTGCCGGCCAAGTTCTCAGAAAAGCATTTGTGATAAGGTCCTATTTAAATGTTCAAAGGGAATCAAGTAGGTGATGTTGATTGCCCTTTTATGGACGTTTGCTGTCTTGGTTTGTGTGTGAAAAGCATCAGGGCATTCATGTTATATCTAAGTTGTGTTTAGCAGAACATGTGTCTTTGACTCTTTTCTTTTTATGAGAGTTCTAGTTTATGTGTGATGAATTGTAATTTGATGAAAAAAAAAAAAAAAAAACTGTGTTGGGAAAAATCCTTTATTTGAATGGAAAATAATAAAATAGTAAATATATAGTATCCAGGTACACTTTGATGGTTAAATAAGATCTAGGATTCAATTATTGCCTACACCAAAACCAAAAATCGATTGGTATCTTAATTTGATAATAAATAGTGTAATCATCAAAAGATGTCGCCATAGATTGAAACTCTATCCAAAAAATAACATAGATTCCACAATCATAAAATTGTGTAGACAAATAATATTAAATTATTAATTTATTAAGAGGATAACATGTTATTATACTATCATGATTAAACTATGGAGTTAGTTATAAATCACATAAATTCTTCCACCGCGCTATCATAGTCAAAACCATACCCCCTTTCACATCTTAATCAACAAATCTTTTTTACTAATATTATTTTTAATTTTCCCCTACCTCTTTTTGTACTTTTTGGCTTGAATTGAATCAAATCACTCTTCTTCATTGATTGCTCTTATTTACATGTAACCAAACAATTTCAAACAACTCTTCCTCATCTTTTCATCATCAACATAATCTAAAGTATAATTTATAAAGAAGATAGCACCAAGATATCTCAGTGTCATTGTATCAGCATGATCCAAATAGCATAAGACCACGGAAATCCATAAAATATGGATATTATAAGTCATATAAATTTTTTTTTTTTTTTAATGTTATCAAGCTAGATATACTTCTGATTAACAATGTTACGTGCTCATAAAATAATCAAAGTCTAAAACTTCAGCCGCCTGCTTAGAGATTTTTTTTTTTTTTTTTTTTTTTTTGAGAAAGTGCTTAGAGAATGTTGATTGGCTGTGTAAGATTAAATTTGCACCAACGACACAGAAATGGATCGGAAAGTGCTACAAACTTTATTATAAAAGTCAACAAACTAATGTGATAATGAATCTAATCGGTATCACTTCAACATTTTAATTTCCTAAAAAAAAAAAAAAAAAAGAGTATCACTTCAACATATAATAAATAAATACTTGAACTATTTTTTGGTTACACCTCACTTTATAAAGCATATACAATAAAATTTACAATCCTTAGCACTACTCAAAGTCTCAAATGAAATTGCCATATTTGGGAAATAGAGGTAGAAGTACATCACGTCTAGTGGGTAAGACTCAAGAGTGGGTTTTTTTTTTTTTTTTAAACAAACATTAATAAGGGGGTAATTATACTTTATCATCATAAATTATACCACCGTTTACATTTACCACCCTAACCCATGTTTCACTTTGCATCATACCATCACTTAGGCTATTAACTTGGATAGAAAAGCATGTCACATACACGTGACCTCTGTATAAGTGGCACCACATGAAAAAACTAAATTGTCCATCTTAAATCCCTTAAAACAAAGTCATTTAACAAATATAACCCTTATGGTGCTACATAACCTTTGTTTTAAGGGATTAAAATGGATAATTCGGTCTTTTAATGTGGTGCCACATATGTAAAGGTCATGTAAGTCACATGTGACGTGTTTTTTAGTCCAAGTTAAAAGCCTAATTAACAGTATGGGGCAAAGTGAAACACAGGTTATAGTTTACAACGATAATCATGCATTATATTAGGATGATAAGCAGTGGCGGCTCCAGGAATATTTTTCAGGGTGGTCATTATTGACCAAAATTGAAAATTTAATAAAAAGAAAACTTCATATATTGACCAAAACGCACACACACACAAATACATAAAGTCTAACAATTTTCTTCTACAAATTTTCTTATTTTGAAATCTTTGCATAATAGTTTTATTATTAATGTTACAAGTTACATCTCTTTCAAAATTTTAGTTAGATAAAAAATTTATTGGGATTTTTCTTTTTGTTTGTAATGACTTAATATATTGTTAAGGGGGCCAAAATTCAAAGATAAAGTTTAGCTATAAACTTAGTTGTAGCCTAAGACTACAACTTTCACTAAACAAATTAACATAGCCACATATTTTGAAAATCTAATCATTAAATTGCATGTTCTTTTTGTTCTTAAAACACATGTCAAATTTCATGTTGATCGGATGTTATTTACTATTTGATTCATAAACTTAAATTTTTATGTAATTTTAGAATACAAAAACTCAAAATTTAAAGATTTGATTGATGACATAGCTATTGATCTCTGATCTTTTTGAAATTTTGCAAATATGGAGGATATAAGAAGAAAATGTAATCCAATGGTGAATTTGTCACAATTCACATCCAAAAAAAATTTTTTTGAGTGGAGTTGTAATCTTAGTCTACAATCAAGTTTATTGCCAAATTTTGTCCAAAAATTAATTATGTTGAGCCTAAAAAATTTTAGGGTGGTCATAAATATTTTTTAAGGATAATAAAATCATAAATTTTTTAAAATTTATATATAACAATTAATTTTTTTGCCAGGTCAGGGTGGTCCTGTGACCACCCTAAACTCCATGTGGAGCTGCCAGTGATGATAAGTGTAAATGGAGGTATAGTTTAGGTGGTAACGATTAATTTTTCTCATTAATTTTTTTTTTAAATAGCTTTAAAATATATATATTTATTTATTTATATAAATAGATAGATAGATAGAAAGAAGAAGCTAAGTTAGCTAACATTGTTGGATTTTGCTTCTTTCAAGGACTTGCAAAAGAACGGCTAGACAGCACGAATATGGACCATGGTATTGTTTATGTTCACTCCACACCAAAATAATGCATAATGCATGCACATATTTTTGTGGCCATAATTGCGATGCATTATCTGGTTTGCATTTCTATGTGAACCCTAACCAGTAAACATATAGATATAGGTATGTCTTGTAGTCTTGTTAGATATTTGGGCCATTTTAATGACCTAAATGTAGGGTATATCTTATCCCCTATCTCCTTTATGGGACGTATTGGTTGGGTTATTTATAAGATATTCACAACCCCCCACCCTTTTTAAAAACAAAAAAAAAACAAAAATTCAAATGCAATTGGTAGAGTGGCCGAGGATGATATTTAGAGTTTTTATTTCTTACATCCACTTTTGAGTAGTTGGTAAAGAAATAAGATATCCTTCGTCAAAATCCAAATACTACTTTATCATTGTTCTAATCATTGTATTCTTTATTAATTTGGTAGCTCTTATCTTAACTCCACGCACTCATTAGATTTTCAAATTAGCAGCATCGAACACACACACACACACAGATTTTATGTTTTACACCTTATTCAACATATTACAATCATATGTTATTATTGCCTAGGAAACTTTGAGCAAGATGGAATCTTATCCCCTTCTTTGTAATTTCTCTTTTATATAAGATAATTCAATAATGATAGATGAGAATATGAGATTTGAATCATGGACGTTTCTATTGAAAATACTAAAATATGTCAATTGAATTATAAAACTCTTGGCTGCAATCACATATTATTAGTATGCATAAACAACATCTAATTTTTATTATAGGTCCAAATGGGCTATCCCAGCGATTTTTTTCCCAGTGCTTCCTAGCGCTGTTCAACAAGAGTGACAATAGGTTTGGCTAACATGTTTTTTAATATGCAAGGATATTACATGTTTTTTTTTTTTTTTTTTTTTTGGGTAAGTAAGAAATCATATATTATATAATTAAAGTTGAGCACCAAAAGTTATGGTTTTGCCAAGTAATTCTTTTCTCTTTGTAGCTACACTCTCATTAATTATTAAATTAGTTTAGTTAATTTAAAATTATCATTGCAGATTTAAAATGTAATTTTTCTTAAAGATTTTACAAGTAGAACAATCATTAAAAAAAAATCGTCATTATTTTTTTCATGTCTTATAATTTAATAACGAGTAATGCTACATCCATAACATTTTCACATGATAAGTTTTTTTTTTTTTTGAGGGAATTTCACGTGATAAGTTGTTACTGATTTTAATCTGGGCCCATCACTGAAATTACTTTTTTACTCATTAATAACAACCAATAATAACCTTTCACCTAAAATTTATTGTAAAAATATTATAAACATAACATTTCTCTTTACTAATTATGATTTAGATTTTATAATTATCCAATCACAAGAATGTATCATATTGAAATGGAGAGTTATCATTTGTTGGTTGATAAGATCAAGGGTTATGCCTATTCCAATATGTTTCTTGGTCTTATAAATTTCTTTCTTAGAATATGAAATTTAAATTTTATTTTATTTGATATTATTGCCATGAAAACTTTCAAACTATTTGAGCTATTGGTTTGATTCATCATAATTATTTTTCTTCATTTAACATTTGAAATTTGGTTTTAGTAGGCTAAGCTATTGATTCATCCTAAATTAATGGGCTCATTGTTATCTATATCTATACTATTTATAAGAAGATTTTTCTCTTTGAACTGGACTTTTTTTGTGGTTCAAAAATATCATCATTAATGAAGGGTAACTTCTCTTAGAAATAAGGTCATAAATGTCAAATAACAAATTTCATTTTGAATTCAAAAAGAGAGCTTCTAAAATTTTGGATTTTTTCCCTTTAAGTTAATCTTTTTATTCCCTCAAATTTAGCATTTTTTATTCCATTTTCATCAGAATAAAACTAAAACACACCCCATTTAAAAAATAAAAAGAGAAGTGTTTACGTCCACAACATTTTCACAATAAATCACAGGTAGTTAGTTGTTATTGGTTCAAATTTGAATTTAGCATTGAGATTACTTTTTTAACCCAACTATAACAACCAGTAACAATCTATCACTTAGAATTTGTTGTAAAAATATTGTGGGCATATCATTTCTCAAATAAAAAACTAAAAAAACTCCTAAAATTTAGCATTCTTTCCCCCCCAGGTTTCATCTTATTTTTCCTACCCAAACCTTTCTCTATATCACTACACCACTTTTAAACACACATTCAAAAAAGAGATGACAGTTACTACTGGATTGGGATCTGGTGCAATAGCTAGGGCTATTGCACCATGCAATACTTCTCACATCATTTTTAGTTTTTCAAAATTTTAACTTTTTTTAAACTCTCAACCTTTTTACCTTTTTAACTTCCTTGATCCAATGGTTAATATCAAAAGTTAACTTTTTAACTTTTAATCTGAACCATTGAGAAGGTATTACATGGTGCAATAGTCCTATCTATTGCACCAGATCTCAATTCGTTACTGTTTATCTCTAAAGTTTATCATTTTTATTTGTTTGAAATATAAAAAATATATATTTTCAAATTATAATAGATACAAATTATTATCCTTTTATAAAATAAAAATAAAAATAAAAATTTGCTGCCTTTTATTTCTATTAGTATTTTTTGAGTCTGGACGAGCGAATTGGGCAAAATCAGTGAAAACCAGCTCTATATATCCACCCAAAAATATTTAATAGGCCTAGAGGCCCAAAATAAAACATTCCAATCTTATTCGGCCCATGACAACATGAATTTTTCGAGCTACAGGACAGCATGTATTAAAAGGCCCAATAGGGAACCCAAAATGGGGTAATGATATAGTACAGACAGTCCTACTACAGTTAAATACTGTACCCCAATCGAATCAAAACCCAAAACACCCGCATCCAAATCAACGGCAAGTAATTCACTCACACGGATTAATGTTATTAACTTCATAACACCGAAGACTTCCTTACTCTCATATATATAAAAAGCTTCCCAAAGCCACAACCAAAAACCCTAAATCGCTACGAAGAGGAATAGCCCCAGCGGAGCAAGGAAGAGCCAGAAGCGGCATTTTCTCATCGCGGCAGTAGCGTAGCGATCGTGTTCATCGAAAATGAAGGTTTGGATCTATCAAACTCTCTCTCTGTGAAACCCTAACTTTCTTCGATTCTTACATATCCACTTTTGCTTTTCGTTTCGTTTCAGTTCAACATCGCAAACCCCACCACTGGGTGCCAGAAGAAGCTCGAAATCGACGACGATGCCAAACTGTACCTCTCTCTCTCTCTCTCTTTCTCTCTCTGCGATTAATTTTGGTGGAATTGTAAATTTATTTGGATCCAATTGTATTCAATATGGTTGTGAATGATAGTAAAGGTTTGTTTGTGATTAACCTGTATATGTCTTTGCAATGAATAGAGTTTTGTGTTTAATAATAATTTATTGGCATTGCAATGCATTATTAGCCATTTTGTGTATTATACTAATCAAGGTTAAAATTTGTGTATAATTAATAATCTGGCATCTGCATTAATGATTTGCATTCTGAGTTTTGATTGCTATCTTTCTTTGTTGTTGGCTTAATGCCCATAGAAAAAAGGTCTACAATGTATGATAGAAAAATGTGTAGAATTTAAACAGTTTTGCCTAAAAAAATGATTATAATCCCGTAAATTTACAAT
Source organism: Notholithocarpus densiflorus (assembly GCA_030021035.2). Lineage (NCBI taxonomy): Eukaryota > Viridiplantae > Streptophyta > Magnoliopsida > Fagales > Fagaceae > Notholithocarpus > Notholithocarpus densiflorus. The sequence goes on from JARYZH020000031.1 coordinate 3,945,399, forward strand.
AAATTTACACTATTCATTTTGCATTTAGTTGTTTATTCTTTCTTTATGTATCTTAAGTATCTCAAGGATGAAAGAAGAGAGCGGATGGTGGTTGTTGTGTCTGAAGAAAGAGAAACAATTAAAAAATCAAGAAAATTTGATATTGTAATGAAATGTAGTCTAAAAAAGATAATTTGTTGTTGGTTGTTTAAAGTAGGTTCTTATGCTAAAATATGTAGGAATTTTTGTACAAGCTGATGCGAATTCTCTTACACTTTTATGTTTAGGAATGTCATGTACTGTTGTTGTTATCTTAGGTTCCCTATTTAGGAAAACTTAGGTACTTTTCCTTAGGTGCCGTAACTTACTGCATTGACTAATGCACTGTAGACAGTCTTAACTTTCTCAAGGATGATTAAAATTCGACCATGTGAGTTATCGGTTAAGCAACATGGTTAAAGTTAATCCGGGAACCTTGGGTACTTAAGTTTTGCCAATGTATTCATATGTTTGTATGTTTCCCTGTCTGCCTGGCTCTATGTTTGTTTTGTGGCCACAGATGTGTGTATTTTAAAGCAACATTTTTATGCTGTTCTCTTCTTCTTATTTTTTTCATTCGCAAATTTTATGTTGCAATTGAGAAGTAACCGAAATTCCAATCTTAAATTACTATGACAGCCGGGCATTTTGGGACAAGAGGATCTCACAAGAAGTCAATGGAGATGCACTGGGTGAGGTATGATTGTTTGTGGTCTTCTTTTTAACCTTTTGCTATTTTTACTTCTCAAGTTCTGCTGCATTAAAAATTTCCTTTTTTTTTTTTTTTTGCAGGAGTTCAGGGGTTACGTGTTTAAAATAATGGGAGGCTGTGACAAGCAGGGTTTTCCAATGAAGCAGGGAGTGTTGACTCCTGGCCGTGTTCGTCTCTTGCTCCACAGAGGTTTGTTTGTTGTGCATTATTTGTGTAATTTTTTGCTTTTGTGAGGAAATAACTTGGTGTGCATTTCCAGCAAACGTTTGGATTTGTTTTGTTGTCATTGTCACTAATTGGTGCAGAGTTTGTTTGAACAGGAACCCCTTGCTTCCGTGGTCATGGCCGCAGGAATGGAGAGAGGAGAAGGAAGTCTGTCCGTGGATGCATTGTTAGCCCAGACCTCTCAGTTTTGAACTTGGTTATTGTGAAGAAAGGTGATAATGACCTTCCTGGACTCACTGATGTTGAAAAGCCAAGAATGAGAGGTCCAAAGAGGGCATCAAAGATCAGGAAGCTGTTCAACCTCTCCAAGGACGATGATGTTAGGAAGTACGTCAACACATACCGCAGAAACTTCACATCCAAGACTGGTGAGTTTGCTGATCAGTTTATTAATTACTATCCTAGTCAACTCTGAACAATTAGCATTCATTATGAAAATGTGTGTATTTTATCTTCACAGGAAAGAATTGCAGCAAAGCTCCCAAGATTCAGAGGCTGGTGACTCCCCTGACTTTACAAAGGAAGCGAGCAAGGATTGCAGACAAGAAGAAGAGAGTTGCAAAGTCCAAGTCGGCTGCAGCGGAGTACCAGAAGCTTCTTGCCACTAGGATGAAGGAGCAGCGTGAACGTCGTAGTGAGAGCTTGGCAAAGAGGAGATCCAAGCTCTCTGGAGCTTCTAAGCCATCTGGGACTGCTTAGGTTCTCTATGGTGTTTATTTGATTTTTTTTTTCACTGAATTAAACATGTCTGGATCATAGATAGGGAAAGGTAATTTTGATTTGTTCTCTAGATTTTTGGCCTTCATTTGGATGCTCTGTTGCACCAGATGTGTTACGTTTGAGTTTTGTTTGCTTATTTAATGTTGCGGATCTAGTTTTCATTTAATGTGAGAATTCTAAACCTTGACTTTCAAACCATTTTGCTCATTGCAATCGGTTAAAAATGAAATACTTTGTCAAAGTTATTTGGTTAGAGCAACCGCTTCAGTCTCTAAAGCTTTCCATCTATTTTAGCATAAAAACCCACTCTTTCTATTTTACACACTTCACAGAAACACACAAGGCAGTTTATCTATTATAAACACTTTTTTATTAAAATAGTATTTTTCCTCACTTTTTTTTATTATTTCCCACCTACCCCCACCTACACTTGCTTCTTTTTTCTTTGAATATACTCTCTTCTTCTTCTTCTTGTCCATATCTCTATCTCCGCCTCTCTTTTTCTTTTTTCTTTATTCTTTTTTTTTTTTCTTTTTTTGAAGAATCTTTTTCTTTCCTTTTCTTCTTTTACAATTTGGGTTTTATACTTTTATTATAGATGATGATTTTGGGTTGGGTTTGATTAAGGGCAGTGATTTTGGGCGGAGAAAGCAAAAATTTTGGGCGGAGAAAATGGTGATTTTGGGAGGATGTTTCTGCTTCTCTTCAGCATCTTCTTCTTCTCCTTCTTTTTTCAATTTCGGTTTGATTATTTATATGAATTTGTATATGGGTTTGATGAATTTGGATCTAGATTTAGAACGATTTTAATGATTTTGTGGTGTGTCCGTGTTGTTGTGGTGGTGGTTGGCGGTACTGGGTTGCAATGGTGGTGGTTAGCGGTGCTAGGTTGTTGTGATGGTCGGCTTCTTCTTCTTGGCATTGAAGAGTGGGTGAGAGAGAGTCTGACAAGGCAAGAGAGAGGAGAGAGGAAAAAATATAAAATAATAGATAGAAGAGCTATAGTAACTGTACATATATGCATAGTTACTGTAGCAATTGTGCATAAATGCACAATTTTATACCCACTGATGTGGATGTTTTTTTGCTCAAAATGTGTCAAATAAGCAACTTTTTCTATTTTGTAAGATTTTACACATACTGATGCTAATGCTCTACTCTCTTGTGTTCTGATGCTCAGTGGAATCGTTACTTGACCACTGTTAATCTTAGTTCTGAAATGCTGTATGTGACACAGAACTCTCATATCTAGTTGACCTGGGTTGCATAGAAGTTTTGAATTGGCATTCTAGGTACTTCAAAAAAAAAAAAAAAAAAAGGATCTCACGATAGGTAAAATAATTGGGTTTAGTTTTGGGAAGGGATGAATCTTGTAGGTGTGGTTTTTGGAAAAGGGAGGTACTAAATGTACTATAAAAGGGGAGAAGTTTGGGAATTTTTGTAGGGTGATAGTTTCAAATTTAAGGTAGTATAGTTTTTTCTTTGGCAGGGTTGGTGGTGGGGGTATGCCCGTCTCCCTCCTTGGCTCCGGCATTGGGAGGAGGAACAATGTAATGTGTTCCCTCCTCTCTATCTCTCTCATCATAGTTTTAAAACCAGACCGGTTAAATAGGAATTGGAGTGTTGGACCCTAAGCCAAGAATTGGTAAAAATTGAGAACTTTTTGAGTTCTTTGATTGATCCGGATTTTGAAATTATTATACATACATTAATTTTAGGCCAAAATGCAAAACTCACTTTTCATTTCAGTGCTATAAGTTTGGGTTTTGTTATTTTAGTTTTTTAAGTTTTATTTCTTCCTAATTAAGTCGTTTTGGCCTTAATTAATATTATTTATTTATTTATTTATTTCTTAATTTTAGAAAAAACGTTGAAAAAAAAAAGAAAAAAAGAAATCCAATTATAGGAATACGTCGTCCCACCCACACCTGAATAACAATTCAAACCCATCTTTTTTTTTACTGAAAGGGTAGAGTTCAAACCCATCTTTGAAACCTCATATACCCATCAATCATTGCCGTCCAAGTAACTAAATTCAAACAAATTTCCAGCATCACCTATCCTTTTCCAATCTTGATCCACATTATACATCCAAAACATATTTACATCAAAACAGCAAATGCTGAGCCACAAACTATCTGAATTACGCAACCGCCAAATTAATCACAAAAAAGGTAGCAAGAAAATCACAGATCTGAACTATATCAAGAATTGGCAACAAGTAAAAAAAAAAAAAATGAAGAAAGCGAAGGATTACCTTACGAAGAGGACTGTCTTTAGGAAGAAAGCTCCCAATCGTTTTCCCGTACACCTCACAAGTAGAGAAGTGAATGAGACGCTTATTGTTCTCTGAGCAGTACTTAACCTAATCAAAATCAAAATCACAATCACACACATCACCGTCAATCAGATAACAACCAAATCTTTGTAAAGCGAACATAAAATAAATAAAAGTTCCAATCAATCAAATCAAATTCCAATTGATTCCAAATGCAACAAGAATTGAAAAAAAAAAAAAACCGCGCCGAGAAAACGCGATTTTGTTCTCAATCAATGCGTACCACTGGGAGCGCATCGATGAAATTGCTGTAAATCGTATCGAGTGGACGCGTGTTGTAGTCCGCCGGAGTACAAATCGCCGCCAGATTTATCGTCTACCAAAAATTCAAGAAGTGTCAAAAAAACGAAGAAATTGAGAGAAACTGAAATGGAAATGTGGAGAGAGAGGAGTGGAACTAACCAGATCTGACATCTTGATGAGGCCTTCGAGGCGAGAGTCGTTCTTGATGTTGAGGCGGTGGAACTGGATGCGATCGGACCAAGGGTGAGCCCCCGCGGGCTCGAGAAGGTGCTTGATCTTGTCGCTGTAGACATCGAGACCCAACACCTTGTGCGGCGTCTCCGCCATGAGCTTTTCGCAGAGGTGGGAGCCAATGAAACCACCAGCTCCGATCATGCATATCGTCAGAGGCTTGATTGGTTTCCCGTCCAGATCTACCCTCGCCGCCATTTTTCTCTGTTTGAAGCTTTTCTTTGCCTTTTGTGCACTGAGAGAGTTGAGTTTGTGAGAGAGAGAGAGAGAGGAATTTGGATTGGATTGGAAGGAAAGGATGTGAGGAGAAGAGAGGTGAAAGAGTTATTTGAAGGGGGAAGAGAGAGCGGAAAGGGAGGGAGGATGTGTTTCTGTGAGTGGATGTGACTCCTCTTCACTTCTCTCTCAGCCTAAATTAATTGGAGATTGGATTTTGTTTTGGAACACTCTCGCGCGTGTCAATGATCTGGCTACTCGCGCTATTTCTGGCCCCGCTCAGGTGTGTTTTTTTTTTATTTTTTTTTATTTTACATACTCTTTCGTAACAAAACCTAGTTGTCAGATTTGTTTTTGAGTAAACTGTAATACTTATTAGAATATATACAAAAATAATAATAATAATAATAATAGTGTTTTAAATTAGGTTTATAATACATTATATAACCAAAATACAACTACAAAAGAGCCTAAACTTTGTAATTGGCAAATTGTTACAAGTTTTTAATTTGAATTTATTACTAAAATTACTTTATTGCCCATTAGTAAAAACAAGTAATAACTTAACACATAAAATTTGTTATGAAAATATTGAATAATGAGGTCTAATATAGATATAAATTATTTATTTTATTTATGAGGAAAAGAAGTTATTTCCTTTCTCAAGTCAAATTTGTGTATGTTAAAATTTTCTATTCCTCTCTATTTAGGATTTTGCATTATTTAATCAGTTAATATAGATAAAAGTGTGATAAAACCTACCAAAAAAATGAATACTGAAATAATTCAATAATATTGAAGTCATTATTTCATGGATGAGTATGAGTGTTTTTTTTTTTTTTTTTTTTTTTGTGCTGAGAATTACTATAGTAAGAGCTAGTTTGACAAAGAATAGGAGAAGAAATTATTCCCTTTCATCAGTCAAATTTGTGTATGTTGAAAATTTTCGTAATAACAGGCTTTTCAATTTTTTAAAAATGTTGAAATTTTCTATTCATCTCAATTTAGAATTATGCATTATTTAATCACTTAATATAGATAAAAGTGTGATAAAACCTACCCGCAAAAATGAATACTGAAATAAGTCAGTAATATTGAAGTTGTTAGTTCATAGATGAGTGTGAGTGTGTCTTTGAGGGCATAGTTACTATAGTAAGAGCTAGTTTGATAAAGAATCGGAGAAGAAATTATTCCATTTTCTTCGGTCAAATTTGCACATGTTGAATTTTTTTTTCCTCTTGCAATTAAGAGGCTTTTCAATTTTTAGAAAATCTTGAAATTTTCTATTCATCTCAATTTAAGGTTTTGCATTATTTAATCACTGAATATAGATAAAAGTGTGAAAATGAATATTGAAATAAGTTAATAATATTGAAATCATTATTTCATGGATGAGTGTGTATCTTTTTTGAGGGTATATATATATATATATATATATATATATATATTTAATAACATTTTTGAGGGTATAGTTACTATAGTAAGAGCTAGTTTGACAAAGAATGGGAGAAGAAATTATTCCATTTCATTAGTCAAATTTGCAGATGTTGAAAATTTTCGCAATAAGAGGCTTTATTTATTTATTTTTTTAATTTTATAAAATGTTGAAATTTTCTATTCATCCCAATTTAGGGTATTGCTTTATTTAATCATTGAAAAAAAATATAGAAGTGTGATAAAACCTACCTAAAAAATGAATATTGAAACAAGTCAATAACATTGAAGTCATCGAGGATGAGTGTGATTGTAATTGTGAGTGTGACTGTTCTTTTTTGGGATGAGTCTCGTCATGCTTCTGTCTATTTTTAATAATTAAAAATTGCAAAGCCCTAAATTGAGATGAATAGAAAATTTCAACATATGTTTAAAAATAAAAGCTCTTATTGGAATAAATGGAAAATATAAACTTTTTTTTTTAAAGAAAAAGTTCAAAAAGGCTGGTATATATAAAGAAATAAGGAAAAAAGCGGTTTGCTATGGGTTTTATTTATTTATTTTTATTTTATCAATATATGGTCCGTGGGTCATAGCTTTTATTATATATATATAAAGATTATAAAAAAAAATTTAAACATATATTTAGTTACACGTAATATATATATATATATATTATTTTTTATTAAATTCAAACACATGATAAGTGGGATCCTTAATTAAGTTCTCCCGTGTGTGTGTTTTTTTTTACACTTTTCTAATTTATACAACTTGGAGATATAATGTATTATCTTTTTATTATTTTTATTTTGCTGATTATTTGTTACCATCTTATGGTTGCCTATAACATTTCTTAGAGACCCTTTTTTAACACCGCACCTCCTTATCCATGTTAAGTGTATGTCTCCATTCTAATCTTTTATCAAGAAAGTATATGCCGCCCCTCCCCCATAAAAACTTTGAAAATACACACGTTTATTTTTATAATTTACTAATTTCAAAAGGCACACATAGAGTTCTTTCCTTTATAATATAGTTGCAAGCTTTTCCTCTATTGTTTTAGTAGGTGAAAACTTGGGTGTGTATATTAAGTTATCTATTGATTACATTGACCATTAAAATACAAACAAAAAAAAATATCTAATTGATTATACAAATGCGGACAAATGAATACATCTTCGATGTGGATGATTTAAAAAAAAGAAAAGAAAGAAAAACTGCCACTGAGCACCCGCGTTTAAGGTTAAGAGTTTTGAGAAAATTCCAAAATAATTAGGGTAGAAACATGTAACAAAATTAATGATTTTTGAAATATGAAGTGAGCTTGAGCCCCATGTAAATAGCTTACAAATAATATTTATTAGCCTAGTTGTTATCACCTAAATACATCACTCTATATGTTTATTAATGATAAAATGTATGAAAAGTTGGAAATGTTTTTATTTTATTGCTAAAAGCTTTGTAATTCAGTTGACATTTTTTATTGTTTACAGTGCAGACATTCAGAGTTTAAATGGCCCTTACCCAACTACCACGTCGTTAACAAAAAAATTACGTCACTCTATACATAATTAACGGTCATATATGAGGTTTCATGTCTTTATTCTAGCTCCATTTGTTTTTCTCCTAAAAGAGACATCTTTAATGTGAACAAATTATATTGTCTCATGCTTCTCCACAACTATACTTCCAATGCAAGAAAACAACAAAATAATTCACAATTCATGAAGAAAGGAATAAGGACAAATGTAAAATTTTATTAATCATAACTATTAAAAACATGTATGGAAAAATGAATAAAGGCATAAGAATTCTCTTTTAACCTTATTCCATGATTTGGCCCACAAACAATCTTGCTGCGGATGATGCTTGATGAATCATCCCCAATCGAAACAACATATCATCACCTCCATTATTTTAAAAGTTTGTCAAAACAGTCGGCATGTACAGAGACTTTTTTTTTTTTTTTTTTTTTTTTTTTTACAAGATGTAAATTCTACTCTAGCCTAATCTAAGTGTATATGTGTGTGAAACTCCTTCCTAGAGACTTGTATTCCGGCCTTTGCCCCCCACACCACACAAACACTTATACTTGTGAAGTGACTATCGCACCAAATATGTGTGGTGGTCTTTTGAAATCTTAAAAGCTCTAAAACCTTTGAACTATAAAACCAAAAAAAAAAAAAAAAACTTTTAATACAGAGGATGCTAAAAAAAAAAAACCATTTTGGAAGAAAACCAAGAGCGGGTTTCATTGTCCCAGCCTATTATTTTCTTCCAAATTTGTTCCCTTCTCTTTTTTGAAACTGAAAATGAAAGATTAAAAACAAAAGAGATGCCTTTTTTTTTTGTGGTAAATGATGGGAAATTGTATATGACAATGCAATGAATTGTAAATGGCAATGCAAACTATCATTTGGACGTACAATATTTTAATAAGAAACCAAGGATCTAGTTATCTTGGGTTACTGTGCAAAACTATCAGACAATATTTTGTTGCTGGATCTTCTATCCCATGAAATGTGGAAATGTTTAGGATATACTTCTTTATCAAAATATCACCACACCAGATATAAGAGATTCATGTGCATGTATAGAAAAATGAATGGAAATCAGAAGGAAACTTCTACCGTGAAAATTAAAACTCCTACCGGCCAACATCATCATGAAAGGAAAATTCTACTATTATTAATGGAAAAAAAAAATGTAAACTAATAAGTTCAAAGAATGCTTAAAATACAAAATAGACTAGTGAAAAATAAGTCTAAATCTACCATGAAAATTCTAAAGCATCAATGAATAGAAAAATTAGCCCATTTTTATCATACATGTGATCCATCTGCACTCAATCAATCAAAGGCGATGTAAAAAATCAAAAAATGCAACAACAAAAAAAATGTGAGGCCACCTTTCTTGACACACATTTATTCCCACATACTCATGCATTGCTCTATTTGTGACTCAAAGAGTCATAAGCAAAACATGTTTAGCAATGGCTAGTACAACAGCGTGTTGTAGTGGTTCATTGCTCCATTTGTGACTCAAAAAGTCAAAAACATAACATGTTCAGCAACGGCTAGTACCGTAGTTAGGGGTGGCAAATGGGTGGGTTGGGTCATAAATGAGTTGGGTTAAATGAATTGGGTGTGTAATTATCCATTTATGACCAATTTATATATAAATTAATTATCCATTACCCGCCCAACCCATTTAATTAGTAACCCGCTCATTTAACCCAATATGACCCAAATAAATAAATAACTTGTTAAAAACTTTAAAAACAAAAATTAAAAAGTTCAAAAATCATTTTTCCTGTTCTTTTCTTTCATTTTCCCTTTACAAAATTCATTTATTAGCAACCAAACAAAGCCACAGAGAGAGAAAAAAAATGACTTTTTTCTTCTCTTTTTTTTTTTTTCTCAGCAACGAAACAGAGTCTCAAGAACACCGAAAGTCATAAAATTCCTTTCATTTCCTCTTTCCCTTCTATTCCCTCTGTTTTACTCGGCAACCAAATAGACCATCAAAGAAAGAAAGAGAAAAAGTTAAAGTTGTCAACTTCAAAAAACAAAAACAAAAAGTTCAAAAATCACTTTTTCCTTCTCTTTCCTTTCATTTTCTCTGCAACAAAAGACCCATCAGATAAAAAAATCATTTTTTTCCTTTCATTTCTCAGCAACCAAACAAAGCGTTAGAGAGAGAGAGATACGGACAGGGAGGTCAGGAATGTAATCGGTGAAGTGAGGAACATCCTCAAGAACATAACCAGCTTCGTCGGAGACGAAGCTAATACACTACCTCTGTGCGCTTTCTTCTCCGCCTTCTTCGCTTCGTACCTCTGCTGCTTTAGCAGCTTCTTCTAAGCGTTCTTCAAGAGAGTTTGTGGTTGTGGTTGTGATTGTGAAAGGGAATTTTTGTCATTTTGCGTGGCCTCCATTGTTGCTCTAATCAGTGTTGTTCTCTTTTCTCTGTGTTTGAACGCAAGTTTGTTTGGGGTTAGGGCACTAACGTTTCTTTGGGAAATTGAATGACAAGGAAAAGAGTGGAATGGTGAACTCTGATTCCATCCCAGTTCTCTCTCTAGAATTTCCTTTTGTTTGGTTACTGAGAAAATCTGAGGGAAAGTGTTTGGTTACTGAGAAAATCTGAGGGAGAGTGAGACTGAGGTTTATTTAAGTTTTAAATTTTAGAAAGGTTTAGTGGGTATTAGTGGGTTTATTTAATTTTAAATTTTAGATGGGTTTAGTGGGTATTAGTGGATTTATCCATTTAGACCCATCTAATTAAATAACCAAATGATTCTTTATCCATTTAACCCAAATACTCAAATGGGTTGGGTTAAGACTTATTCAAATAAGGTGGGTAATGGGTGGGTTCATGGATGTGGATAAAAATTGCCACTCCTAACCATAGCATGTTGCAGTGGGCGGGTTTTGGAGTTGGCTAGCTTGTATTTGTTGGAAAGGTGATGAAGTGGAAGAAGATAAGTGAGGAGGCGGTTTTGGTTTACTTTGAGAGGATAGAAAGAGATATCAATTTTAAGAAAAATTTACATTTTACCACCATAAACTATATTCCTAATTACATTTTGCGTCCTAAATTTTTTGAATGCATGTTTTGCATTCTAAAATATGATCATTGTTGTACTTTGCACACCGACATTAAGTTTGCTATTAACTTGGATGGAAAAAATGTGGCATCACACATGAAAACTTAATTGCCTCTATTCTCAATCCTTTAAAACAAAAGATAAATTACATTTTGCCATCCTGAATTATACTCATGATTACACTTTGCATCATAAATTTTGAATTTAATTTCATCAAAGTTAACAACAAACTTAACGGTGTGGTGCAAAGTATGACAAATGTCATAGTTTATGGTGCAAACTTTAATATGGTGAATAGTTTAGAGTGGTGAAATGTAATTTTTCCAAATTTTAAAATGTAAACACCACTTAAAGATAAAAAAGTTTAAACGTTAAGAGTTTGGGAGAGGGGGCTTGTTTTTTCAATCTTTTTTTTTCGTGGGAGTTCAAATAGTAACTTACAGAAAGAGATTTATAGAGTTATCTAAAATTTAGAAGATTTGAAATTTGTAATTTATCCTTTTGGACCCTATGATCTTAAACTTTTGCAAGATATCATTCTTTTAAGTATAAGGGTATTTTAGAACTCGAGAAAAGTCCAATCTAAAGAAAGAAACTCTATCATAAGTAGTATAGATAGTATTAATAATTTCTTATTATTGTATTGATTAGTGTTTTTATATGACGATAAGAACAATCATCATAGAGTGAAGCTTATACGTTAAAATTTTATTATAATTGCTCTAACGGCACACATTAAGCATCTATTTTGAAAAAAAATTTATGAAGAATTGAAAAATCTGTCAAAACAGTTAATTACTTTTTCTTTTTTTTATAAATTGTTTACTAATGTGTGCCATATATTTATATTAAAAAAATTGGAATTTCCCTTTGGGTAGGTAGCATAATGGGATTTCACAAAAAGTCTACGTACACGGTACACAGCACTAATATTATTATATTATAGTAAACAATAAAAATAGTAATATCTTTTTGAGCAAAATAAAAATAGTAATGTCTTATCAAGTTATCAGTACTACAAATAAATTAATCGCGATAAAGCTAGGAAGTTTCCGTAGATAGCAGTGCGTAATGTTGCTCTGATCAACGATGTCAACTAGTAGGGAAAGTCATGACGTTTTTTCTTTTTCTCATGTGACTCGCCTTGTTCCAATGAGCTGTATATATTCATGCTCACGTGGGTCATATTTCTCTGTTTGTGCTTTGAGGCGAGAATTTTTTTTGCCACGGCTAATTGGTCTCTGATTATTACTGCACGCGCTTTTCTTACGCTTGGCGACCAATTCCAAAGGAATCCTATATCTCCTTTGCCAGAAGCAACCAAACTTATCTTTTATCAGCTTTCTATTTTGGTATCTTTAATTTCTTGTTTTTCTTTACCACTTTGGATAAGATTATTGTAAGAGCATCAACCACGTGCTATTCATGATGAATACTGTTTTTACCTTAGGCAAATGTTAACGAGCATCGTGTGAAGTTTGTTAAGGTAAAAATAATGTGAGTTTCACTTAATAAAAAAAATGGTATAAAGTTGATCCTAAAACTTATAAAACTGATAAAATACTGGCATAAAGCTGAATGATTGACAAAAATTCTAACATAAAGTGGTGTGTTAACGGCACCTTATGGTGCTCAACTTGAGTCTCTCTTCATCCAAAACTTAAAAAATAAAATCGAGTCTCTCTAATTAAACCAAAATTTAGGCTAGAATTTGTGATAAACGACTAAATATGATCCAAAATTTAATACCATGCATATAAATTTTGACAGCTAAATTGTTTGGTTGATTTGAGACTTGATTTGTCTGTGCATGAATTAGAATGAGATTTCGCTCTCTCTAAAAAAAAAAAAGTAGGACTTGTGTTTCTTTCTATATATATAATTGTTAGAAATATCAACAGGACGAGATATACTAGATCATGGATACCCTACCCTATTGCATCCCTTTTCAAGATGACAAGATGTGAAAAACCAATAGGATATATAGGGTTGGACAAAAGCATTTTACAAAAGGTATCAATAGACCGACAAGAGTAAGAAAAATGTGAAAAATTATTGTGTTATTATTTTTTTGATAAAGAGAGAGACTAGTGTATCAAGAAATTAATATATAGAACAAGTGTAAAAGATTAAATATAACATTCATGTTTTTTTTCCCCTTGAAGAGAGGATGGGGCTTACTACTCCCTATTATATCTCACCTCGTTGTCCATTCATTTTCTTTTTCATCTCTATCTCATTGGTGACAAAGCCAACTAATTGAGGTTAAGAAAATGCTGTAAGGGCTTTCCCAATAGAGAAGAAGTGACGGGTGGGGTTGGAGCACCTATGGTCTCACCTCGTCTTGTCCCCTTTCTTAAAGCACGAAAAATCTGTGTAATAGGATAAAACAGGAGAAGCTGGGCCATTTTGCTATATTCCTACTATTTTCCTTTTTTCTGGAACTAACTATATTTCTACTAAGTTACTAATTGTTCATTCACATCTCTCATATTTTAATTCAAACAAGCTATGTTGGCCCCAAGCAATCTCATGAGAGGGACTGCATCAGTAGCAAACAAATGCATCCTATCTGTGTGTATATATATATATATATATATATATATATATATATATATATATATATATATATCCATTTTGGCACTTGGCACACATTGAAAATATAACAATGAGAATGCAAATTTTACAAACAGTGAAATTCTAAGATATACCCTTATTAGTTCTAAAGATTCTTAAGGCTTTGAACTCGATTGACTAAATTTCCCCCTTAGATTTATGGCAATTGATTTATTTTATTCTCATATATATATATATATATTAATATTTAAAGTTCAGAGAAAAATCAATTAGATTTTAATGAGATTTTCAATTTTGCGTCACGTGTCCTATTTAATTTTTAATTTTATGCCAAGTGAATTATTGATGGTAAAAATCAAAGAGTCCAAATCCAATTAGATTCTAAATTGAATTTCAATTAAAGTCTAATTTTTCGTCACGTGTCCATTTAAGTTTTTAATTTTTGTGATAAGTAAATTATTAGGTGCAAAAATTAAAGAGTTTAAAACCAATTATATATATATATATGTAAAATGAGAAACCATTACATATTTTAAAAATACATGGTTTAAAAAAAGTGTAAGCTAATATCCTATATAATTTGAACCATATAACTGTGATTATTTTTAATTGTATTTGTGTATATGCACGGGGCTACACACTAGTATTTATAATATGTGATTTTTTATGATACAAATTTTTTTTTTATTACTTATTGAGAAATTAAATATGTATATTGTATACATAATAATGTCTTATTAGCAAATTTTAATTATATTTTTGAAAATATATATTTTCTTATTTTTTTTCCAAGAAAATATAGTAAATTTAAAAATTACATATCGAGTGAGGGCTCCATTTTACGTGCAAGCTTTTTCATTTACGAAGAAAAACAAGTGGGGTTCTGTGAGCCTTTGACCCACACCAAATTACTACATACAGCAATACAAGGACCACCGACAAACAATCTATCAAGCAAGCACCACGCAAATAATTCAGCGCGTGAGGAACTTATTCAAATTCCGAAGCGTGGTTGAGATGCTATGTACGAATTCTTTTCTAGCACAATTAAGTGAAGTACCGACAAAATTATCCTCAATTAATTGAATAAGCTAGCCGAGTAATAGCTGTCTTGTACAGAGTCTACAGTGTGAATTTGATGATTTACGCGGAGTTTTGATTGTGCGGCGATTGCTTGAACCAAGCTGGTTTTTTGCTTTGTTGTCTCTGTTAATGATGTAATTGTAAAATATTAAAAAAAATACTAAAAAATATCTCAACCAATGTATCCATAAAAAAAATAAAATTAAAGTATCATAAATATGGATGAGATACGGTAAAAGATAGAGAAAATATCAACCAATATATACTTTTTAATCTATTCATGAAAGTATTCGCTTTTTTATTATTATTTTTTTTTCCTTCTCTTTGTCAATTTGTTCAAAGATATATTTTAGTCAAAATCCGTTGGTTGCAATCTTTTTTAAACTAAAGCAATGATAAAATTTTGTTACCAAGATTTAATAACTTAATTAATCATTAATAATTAGTACTTACATTATCTATTCATTATTAATGGTTTCATTGATGTATTACGATATTTTTCAACAATTTTTATGTGTTTACAATATAAATTTACATTGTAAGTGCAATGTATATTTCTATATATAAATATATATATATATATATATTTATATACTCCCTCCATCCAACTTTTTTTGTTTTGTTTGAAAAATCAAATTTTTTAAGGAAACATCATTTATTGTCTTGTCTACTTTTTAAAAATGTATAAGTTTCCAAAACTAACTTTAAAAAAATTTATCAAAAAATTGAATTAGTAAATTAATAGGGGTATAATAGGAATATTAGTAAATTAATGATTTTTATTTTTAGAAACATGACAATATTTTGGGACATCTCAAAATGAAATAGAAAACAAAAAAAGTGGGACGGAGGGAGTATTATATATAAAAAGTGTGAATGAGAAAAATTACAGTAATTTCGCTACAGTAATTTTGGTTTGTTTAACTTTTACTGTTTTGCTGGCCGTCTTTTTTTTTTTTGTGAATGCATAATGTTGTAGTATATTTGCTATATTATTTTTGGTTTGTCCACAATAATTTTCATAATACTTACATAACAAATCAAATATAGTAAATTGTTATTAGTTCTAATTTAAACTTACCAATGAAACTATTTTTACCCCACCAATAACAACTTGTAATAACCTACTACTTATAATTTGTTGTAAAAATGTCATGGACATAACATTTTTAGACATCTTGATGTTATCACAATATTTTCAAAACTGCTGAGCTGTCAATTCTTTACAAGTTAAAATAAAATATAACAAAATTATAAAGGTAATATGAAAATATTGCGTCATTCCGTTGTGTTTTTAGAAATTTTTTGTTGGTTTAATCAACTTTGTTGAGCCAAAATTCACTATTCCACATACATATTTCTTTACACACACATTTTAAGTAAAAACACATAGTTTTGCACTCAAAAACAAAAAACAAAAACAAAAACTTAGGAAAAAAACATTTTTCATCCTTTATGTTTGGGGTAGTTTTCAATTCTTCCTTAAACTTTAAAATTAAGCAACTTTTCTCTTAATATTTTGGAAAATAGCAAATATGTCATATTGTTATTCTCTCAGTTAAACCCTAATGAAAGCTTATGATTCTTAAAATATTTTATTGTGTAATGTCTAAATTACTCATGCTAAATTTTAACATCCTAAAAATTTTCTTTATGTATTTTGAGTTTTAAATGATAAAAATTCTTAAAAAGTTAGAATGATAATATTCAATGACACAAGCCTTTTGTTATCTTTTTTTTTTTTTTTTTTTTTTTTTTAAATTTCTTAGCAAAACTCAGTTGTTTATTGTTGGAAGATGATGATATTCGTTATCATTCTTAGAAGTTTTTAGAGAATAGATATATTGTCTCTGGCAAGTAGGTACTAAAAAACTATTATAGTTAAATAAATATTTATATGTTAAATAGCTATCCTAACTTTGTGGTTGATCAAAATTCTTAAACGAATGAGATTAACTTTTTACGACATAATTATCAAAATTCTTAAAATTAATGTCTCTTTTGATTAATGTAAATCTCTATATACTTTAAAAATCAAATTATTCATATCTTTGTTTTGTAATATAAATAAAATCTAGAATTGACTTTAATTACTACAGTACTTTTTTTCCACGGCAAGCACGTTGCACGTGCTGCCCTAACTAGTTATAACTAAATTGGGCTTGGAGAAACTGTTCACATTGAGTTTTACATGATTAATTTTTTTGATATAAATTTTCAATCCTGCAATATGTTGGTCTGACTAGATTTATGGCCATTGTTTATTGATAAGGTAGTCTGATGGTTGCTTCGTTGTTGTTATTGCTGCTACTGCTGTTGTTCTTCTCATCTTATTATTTGAGCAAATAAAATGCTATCACAAGCTTATCCAGTTTCTATATGAGCTTTCTCCTCTCCTTTTTCCTTTCTCTTCTGTCCTCCACTTTTCTCACTTTGTCTTTTACTAATTATAATCTGAAATTATGATTTCTGTGTTCTTCTTCTCCTAGTTATAAAAGTAATTCATTATTTCTGGGATATCAAAATGGAAAAAAAAAAAATGGCTCTTCTATGCTGTCCATTGTTTAATAGAATTTTAGCACTAATTAAAAAATGAAAAATGTCAGCAAGTCTTAAAAAAGAAAAAAGAAAAAGAAGTATGGATGATATCTATACTTTAAGTATGCTTCTTGTCTATTTTGTTTCTCTTTGCTATCACAATGGGAGTTGTTTTTTTCAAATTTATATTCTGTCATCAATTTAGAAGTGACTTAATTGATTTTATTATTTTTTCACTAAGAGCAATTATATTGTCAAAAGATAAGAGACTATATAACAAAGAACTTCTGATCTCAAGGATTCTGCACTTGCTTTCACTTTCTTGCAATTTTATTGGTTTTCAGATTTGTCCTGATAGGGGGGCCAGTGTAGAATATGTACAATATGGGCAAGCTGTCCATAATGTTATTGTCCGATTAGAATCACCTAAAATAATTATCCGTTGTTTCTCAAATTTTTTATATGCCTATATTCATTCTGATGTATGAATTTCCAAGGTTCCACGAGTTCTTAAAGTTAGAAAATGAAATTGGAAACATCACAAGACAGGAGGCTGTCAGCATGGTACGTCACTGTTTCATACTGTTTGTGGGAAAAAAAAAGACATACAAAAGAAAACAGAAAATGAGAGAAAAATAAATAAACCTAAATTGCAACATAGGTGTTAGAAAGAGAAGATTTTGGTGGTTTTGAAAGAGACCAGATCAACACAACCCATAAATTCCACAAAATGGAGCTTACTATGCTTCATTTTCCTAACAACCAAACTATTCTTATTGAAAAAAAATTATTGGGCAGTGGTAGTTAGTGATGTCAGCATCGTGGTGAAAGGAAATGACAGCCAAATGGTAGTGATTATGAACAGGGAAATCCGAGAGAGAGGGAGAGAGAATTTCTATAATTTAAAAATATGATCGATTTGATAAAATTGGACAAGTTAACTAGCCAGTTGTTGACCAAAAAAAAAAAAAAAAAAAAAAAAAAAACTAGCCAGTTCAATCTGGTTCATTCCAGTTTAACTGACAAAACACTCAAGGGAGAACTGGGCTATAAACGAGAATTGGTACACATCTCAACTTGTTGAACTGATCAGTCCGATCTCTGTTTAAAACAACGGATTGGAACCATAAGAAACACGATTGGACCTAGTTAACTTTGTTCCTATAAGCTCACAAAGATTATAAAATGTCACTTGCTAGTTTCAATAAATCTACTATTTTTCAAATACATATATGGAGTATTTAATTCAAGTTAGTACCTAGTGCATAAAGTTCCCAACTTTTGCAAGGTATCACAATCAAGTGCACTTATGTGTTTTATAGCCGCATAGGCCTTTTGGAGTCTAGGTGCAAAGCACATATATTTCAAATATAATATATTTTTTTTTATTATAGAATTTCAACTTATGGCGTCCGCTTCTAATAATTAAACTCCAGGAGCCAGATCTCTTATTCAACCATCAAAAATTTTACCAGTTAAGCTAATTGGAACCACTCAAGCTAACTGAAACCACTCAAATATAATATTTAATAACCTATAATAGAAAGTAAAAAATATATATATAATAATTCAAAATTTTTATATTTTACCTATTAGGTAAGTGAGTATAATGTTTGTAAGTTCAAATTTTACTTAAATTATTTCAATTCTTACAACTTTTATATAGTTGGTTGAATCAATGGACAAATCAAAATAATTTAGTAGTAGAAAGTTTAAACATAACTTTTCATATAATTCTCTTGTGCTTTATAAAAATACATGACCATGATAGTTATGATTGAAAGATGTATATGGTCTGATTAACATACTTCTAAAAATTAGAGACTAAAAAGCACAAGAATAGTAAAGTAATTAGAGACCAAAAATACATAACTATGATAGTTTATTGCAACGACATTTTTTGTTGCACAAACCTATTAGCTCAAATTTTATTACAACACCTTGCATCAACTATTGCAATGATGCTGATATTATTGCAACGAATTTTTTTCATTGTAATAAATTTTTTTTTTTGGTTATTGCCTTGGGGCTCAGATTAAGACTTATAAAGCCAATTCTTGTGGATGCCTACCCAACGAAGGACTGTTGGCAGCGGGATTCGAACCTAGGCGGGTTAGGCGAAGTGCCCGAGCCTTACCAACTGAACCATCCTCCGTTGGCAATAATAAAAAAAATAAAAATAAAAATCTTGTATCGTCTAAAAATATATTTTTTAAAAAAATTAAAAAGATGGTAAGGGATAAAAAGAGAATTAAGAAGAGCAAAAACCCCTCAGCGAACAATTTCAACCTGTCAATCTCACTTCAATTGTTTCCAATATATTCCAACCGAAACCATCCACATTATTACAAGGAAAGACAAGTAACCTTTCACTTAAAATATCTTCTATAACATCTTCTCTATCTATTGCCCACAATAATCAAACTATGACCTCCTCCACTCACAATACTCCCACGAAGTAACTCTTGATGTCTCGGTTATTAACGTTTATTAACTACCCTGCAATTCCTTCTTATCTCCCCTCGTTGGTTACTTTGCAAGTCACCCAACTTTAGCATTCCATTCACAACGGCTTTGAAAAACACACTTTGGTCTTTGCTAAACAACTTCACAAAGCTTCTAGTCTGCGTGAATGTGTGAAGTGTTTGATCAGAATTAAGAAACCCTCTCCCTGCAACCAAGTCCTTGAAGTATTGATTATCAAACACACGGGGTGTTGCATCAAGGTCTCCTGTGACATTTTGGTCTACATTAGTGGGGCAGAGCTTGTTTAGCTTTTCTCTATACTTTGGTTCAATGGCAGGGTCAGGTCGGCCAGTCCCAGATTGGTTATAAAGTCGAAACATGATGGAAAAACAACGTGCTTGGCCAATAGAGTGAGTCCCAGAAAGAGCTACAAGGTCTTCGACAGAGAGATTGAATTTCTTAAAGAGGTCGATGAGGTAACTTGCATTGGATCTTGGGCTTGGCATGATTTCATTTGATTCTTCTAGCCAGGGAGATAAGCTGTCCAATCTTCCTAGCTTCACCTTCCAATCAGGTCCTCCAGTCTGGTTTAAGGCAACATAATTATGCAATCACATACCATTTAGAAATTTTGCAAAAGGAATGGCATCTTTGCCTTGAAACTATTTACTTTTTATTTGGTGCCAATTTAATCAGGTGTCGTGTACGACTTTTTGCACATATATCATATGACGGTTTTACGCTATTCAAAATTGACACTTTCTAGATAAAACTGCAAAAAATTGTTAATGCTACTATAAAGGAAAGACAAGGTTTTGATTGGTGATAATGATTTTGATTAGTGACACTAACAATATAATAAATAAATAGTTAAATAATATTTTTATAATTTCTTTTTATTTTTAATTTGTTAGTTATAAGAGGAGATTTGAATTTTAGATGTCCTTGATTCTCCTTTAGAAATGCTATGACTCCATGAGGTGCTATCGTGTTAACACATCATCAGTTCCCCCTCAAAAAAGAAGGGTTTGGCTTACTACCAGTAATTTTTTAAAAAGAATCTCATTTTGTTTTAATGAGAAACTACCACATCACCCATTAACTAAAGGACAAAACTTATATATAGTACTTTAGGTGCTGTTTCTTAGGTTCTCCACTTAAGATTCTAATATGTGGCTACTTAACTTAAAAAATACACTTCCATTCATAAAAAAAAAACCACATGGCCAAATTTTAAGAGAGGAACCTAAAGAACAGCACCTAAGTATTGTATTTAAATCTTGCTCTTAACTAAATAAAATGTGAGGATCAAAACCCACTACCACTTATCATTATATATTTAAAACAAAAGGACATGTCTAGTTAAAAGAGTACTAAAGGTAAGCCACACCCAAAAAAGAAAAGCACACTTATCATCAGTTCATCACACTTCACAGAGGGTCTATTTGAAAACAACTTATTTAGTTTTTTGCTAAAATTTTTTTATTGAAAATATGCTAAAAGATATATACTTGTATTTTAAAAAAGAGTAATTCTGGTGTCACACTTGGCCACAACTTGCCTATGTGCTAATGTTGTGGTCAATGGTGTAATACAAGAATTTTTCTTTAAAAAAATTTGAAAAGGTAAAAAAATGCAAAAAAAAAAAAAAAAAATTAAAAGTTGTACGTAAATATTAAAAGTTTAAATTTATATCCGATGCCAAATTCACTCACAACCACTTTTTTTTTTTTGAGAAGGCACTCACAACCACTTGTGTGCCCCTCATCGAGCTAAAAATAATAGTATAAAGTACATTCGCCTTTACACTATTCTTATTCTTATTATGTCGTCTTTTGGATGGAGCAAAATGATGTAGGTGAATATTATAAGGCTAACACGGGTACCTAGTTGATAAAAGTTTTGACAAACAGGCCCTATATGGCTGAGAGTTCAGCGACAAACCTCAGTGGCTAATGCCTAAAGATCCTCAAACCTCAATTATATTACCTTATGCAAGTTCATATACTAATACGTATTTAAAGATAAAAGCTTAGAAGCGAGTTTAAAGAATATATACCAGTGCAACAGCATCTCTTGCGGCCATGATTACAATATCTGCGCATGAAACACGTCCAGGACAAACCTTCTCTAAAGCCTCCTTGATTTCATCGATGACTTCGAAGGACCTTAACGAATTTATATTCGACAGGGCTTGTTTTTCTCCAGGAACAGTTGGTGTATCATCCAGCAACACAGAAGCATCACAACCCTTTTAATTAATTAATATTGAACTAATTGTTAGCATACATATCTGGCTTTCACAAGTCAATATATGAAGGAATATATTGACATCCGCAAAAGGAAAACAAATAAATGAAATTAACAAATAGGAAACATGAATAGTGTCAAAAAAGAAGTTTTGTAAGTTACATTAACAAAGCAATCATGGAACTGAAGGCGCATGACGGAGGCGACGCTCCGGGGTTCTCTAATCAAGGCTTTCTTCATGACATTTCGGACGATGGATTCGGCATTTGGGCATGTTGGCAAGTAAAGATCTGGCCGGAGTTGGGCTGCTGCGGCAATGGTTATGTGCAAGAGAAAGAGCAGGAAGAGATAAGACATATTTTCTGCACTTGTAGGTGGGTCTGTATAATGGTCCAACTTGGTGAATTTTATGGGCATTTATATAAGCCTCCTTGAATAGTTGAATGCATTTATTATGGTTTATGGGTCCCTCTACTTTTTTTTTTTTTTAATCTTTTACTTTATTTCCATATATAATTGTATTTAATTTTTATTTTTTAAATCTTTATTTCCATATATAATTGTCTTGAATTTTTATTTTTATTTTTCTATTTCTGCTTTTTGCATGGGTGTCAATTTATTACTTGGTTTTGTATTTGTTATAAAAGAGGGGGGCAACAAAAGCCAATTGGGTGAGAGTTTGAGAAGGATAGCTAACTGAAAGAGTGAGGTAACTGCCAATGGAGGGGTGATGATCCAGTGCGTCAACCATTGCGATTTACGACAGACACCCATGATGCTCTGCGAGTAACTTTGTCGAGAAATGTGACGTTTTCAATATTTTTATAATATTTTCAAAATAAATCTTAAGTGGTAAATTATTATTAATTCTAATTTGTATTTATAATTGAAATTATTTTTTTGTCCCTTAATAAGAGCCAATAAACAATCTTTTATTTAAAATTTATTGTAAAAATATTATGCAAATTGCATCCCTCTCTGTTGTATTATCTGATCTTTCTCATTAATTTATCAACGGGCTGGTTGAGCCCATCTCTGTTTTGGTAAGTAGATTAATGGAGTCCAAATTTAGAGGGAAGTGAGGTCAGTAAGTCACAGATATTCCGCGTATAGACCAACCTGTGTGGCACTTTAATCTTTATACAAGAAACTTAATAGGCATACAATATTTAGCACAAAAAAAAAAAAAAAAGTAGTTGAAAAAGTTCAATATACCTTCATTAGTGTAATTGATATACCATTAATATGTCTCCATTATTGTAATTTATATATCATTAATATGTCTTCATCAATCATTATTGTAATTGATATACCATTAAGATGTGATTAAGTCTAAAATTTAATATTTAAAATTTAAAATTTATTACAATCTCTCCATATCTACTCTTTAATTAGTTCATTATAATAAAACAATTCTATATAGTAAACAGTAAATATGTAACTTCTTAAAAATTAATAAAACAACTTCTAAATGATTTTGGGGGGCCAGGGTTCAAGTCTTTAGGAGGGAGTTTCACACACATATACACTTAGATTAGGCTAGAGTAGAATTTCTATCTTGTATTAAAAAAAAAAAAAAATCTAATACCCATATATAAATCCAACCAAATTGGGAGTTTATTAAAATGTTATTAATTGTGGTATAATGTATTAAATTTTAAGAAAATGCTGATGTGTCAATTTCTTATAAATGGTGTAAAACATGAGTTTTACACTCCATCCTTACCAAATTTGGACTCTTAAAAATAATCACAATTATACACATATATGAGTTCAAATTATATCTGGTATTAGAGTTATAACTTACACATTTTTTAAGCTATGAATTTCTAAAATATATAATGGTTTCTTGTGTGTGTGTGTCTATATATATATGATTTAGAATCTAATTGGATTTGTATTATTCGGTTTTTGTACTCAAAAATTCACTTGCCACAAAAATTTAAAAATTAGATAGGACACATGGCGCAAAATTAAACTCCAATTGAAATTTAATTGGATTTATACTTTTTGATTTTTGCACTTAATAATTTACTTGACACAAAAATTTAAAAATTATATAGGACAGGTGACGCAAAATTGAACTCCAATTTAGAATCTAATTGGACTTTCTCTAAGTTTTGGCATTAAATATAAATAAATAAATAAATATATATATATATATAGATTTCTAACGAAGACATTCACATTTGGAATCTCTATATATAAAACATGTATTCACGTGGAACTTTTCGATGTGGACATAGATTTTTATGTCAAACCATGTTAATTTTTGGTTCCGCTTTGTATTTTTTTTTTAATGCATTCTCCACCCGAATAACAATTCTCATGTATCAATATAACTAGTTATTGACTCGTGCTTCGAATGTCTTATATATTATAACATATAAAATTTCTTTTATTAGTATTTTGTGCAAGCCTCTTTTATTTTGTGGTTGAATTTGAATATAAGTTTGTGTGTGTCTATATATATATAAAATTTGTAAGTATCAAAATTTATCTTGCATCATGCATGAAAGAGACAAAATTGGCAAATGCCCTTTTTAAAAAAACAATCCAGCGTTTTGCTCCATTTCTCAAACTAATTAGATAAATGCCCCTCTTTTAAAACTTGATTTTCTCAAAATCGAGTTAAACCCTATAATGGCGTTTTTAAGGAGCCTATAGTGACGTTTTAAGGACCTATAGTGGTGTTTTGAAACTTGAGCTCCATGAACTCAAGTTATAGGTAAAAAAAAAGAAAAAAAAAATTGCATGTAACTCGAGTTCTAAAACGCCACTATAGGCTCCTTAAAACGCCATTATAGGGCTCCATAATTTTTTTTTTTTTAACTCGATTTTGAGTAAATCGAATTTCAAAAGAGGGGCATTTCCCTAATTAGTTTGGAAAATGGGGCAAAACGCTGAATTGTTTTTTAAAAAGGGCAGAAGCCAATTTTCTCCTGCATGAAATTATTTTAGTGCATTTGAGGACCATGTTATTAATGTCTGGTAATTCTTCCACTCAATTGTATAATGTCATGTGTGCAAATTAATTGAGTTAGATATTATTTTAGTGCATTTGAGGACAATGTCATTAATGTCTGGTTATTCTTCCACTCAATAGTATAATGTCATGTGTGCAAATTAATTGAGCTAGATGTTAGTCACAATCTAGATCCATCATCACCTCATTCAAATTAGGTACCATTTTCATCAAATTTGGTAGTTTTCTTGCTATATTGGGTAGCATCTTTATCAACCATTCTTCTTCTTCTTTTCGTCTTTCGAATTTTTTTATTTTAATGGTTTCAAGCCATTAGGATCCATCCATCGTACCCATCATGCATGTTATGGGTACTTTTGTTTATAAATGTAATTTTCTTGTTTTAAATTGATTTGATTTTTCTTAATGTGTTGAATGAGAATTTCTCGAGGTTGTTACTTGAAGCATTTACTTTATTATTATTATTATTTTTTCTTTTTAAAAAGCAAACAAAACAATGAGACTCCAGATTAGGGCTGTCCATAGGTCGGGCCGAGTCAGGTTTGTGCCCAACCCGGACTCGACCCAAATGGATTCGGGTGGGGAAAAGTTTAACTCGCAACCGACCCAGTTCGAGTTTTGGGTCTACCGGTTCGGGTCGTATCGGTTTCGGGTCCATATCGGTTGGTTTCGGGTTCGCCGGAGTGGAGTAAAATCTGGGCGGATTTCGGCTGAAATATTGCTGGATCTCGTCAGATCTGGTTGGATCTAACGAGATCTAGCCAATATTTCCCTACATCTATAAATATCGGGAAATCTTGATAGATCTAGCCGAAATCTACCTATCCGACGGACTTAAGGGTTTGGACTTACTGGTTTTTGGCTGAGTTTGTGATTTCTGACGAGGGAAGAACAGCTCATCGGGCGGGTTGGGTTCGTCGGTTTCTCAGACAGCCAACCCGCAACTCAAACTGATGGTCTTGGGTGCTTGCGCCGGCGACCTGCGTCCGACCGTGACCAAGCTTTGATCGGGCGGTTTCGGGTGAAGATGATCGGGTTTCAGGCGGTTTGGTCGGGCCGGGCTGGTTCTGGACAGCCCTACTCCAGATACATGTTTAGACAAAATGTATTATTATGATTATTATTATATAGAAATATCTCTAAATAACATACGACAGTTCTCAAATAAAGAAAGTAACGTCTAATATAAAACATTATGGGTTTTAAATTTAATATTATAATATATTTCATTAGAAATGTTATTACAATTAAATCAATTGGTAATAGTGGTGATTGATTTTTTAGAGTGGTAATGAATATTATTTTGTGTGCTTATAACATCTGATCTTTTTTTAGGCAGACTAATATTTATTACTCTGTGTTTTATTATTATTATTTTTTTATTTTGGTTTTTCTAAGCTTATGATTGAACATGGAAGAAAAATCTAATTAGATGTATATTCTTTTAGTTGGCCTTTTTAATGCAAGAATATAGTTGGCTTTCCTATATTGTAATTTTCTCACTGTTGTTTTGTTTTTCAGTTTCCTTTTGTAACCATAAAAGCATTAATTTGTTTAGTTCTTAATTTTAATTAGAAAAATGATTATTAATCTAAAACCTCAGTTTTTCCATAATGAAAATTCCTTTACCAATTAATTGATATAAACAAAAGAAAATCAAGAAGTGATCGAGCGAGCTAAAATCCAGAGAGAGTGAGAGAGAGAATTTTCGAGAATTATTCAACTATAGTATTTTTTGAAGAATAATAATTTAAAGAGAGAGATTATCTACATATATAACATTGAAACAACGTCATTTGTGACTTATAAGAAGTTTGAAGACCGATGAATTAGGTAGATTGACCCAAGCATCCGTGATAATGGGTTAAAAAAAAAAAATAATAATAATTTGAGTGTTATTTGTGACATTTCCTAAAATAAATCTTAAGTTTTATTTTAATGTTACAACTCATATCAAAACTTATGAATATGTTTAGTTATTCTACTACAACACATTTTATTCTCAGTAATATTCTCTTATAAAAAAAAAAAAATCTCAGTAATAAATATTGCAATTCTTGTTGTAATCCCCATTCAATGTACAAAACATGCCCTAAATTTTCTTTCCATTTACAATGTATTATCACTTTGCTAAGCTGACACCTTAATATGAAAGATTAGTGTCAATGTGCCTTATGTTGTCTAAAAAATGTTGTAATCCTTAAAATATATATATTTTTAATTTGAGAGAGATGAATTATTTTTTATAACTTTTTTTTTATAATTGTTATATGTATTTGAAAATTTTGTTTATTTGAAAATATATTAATTTTAGAAATTATTGCACCTACTCATAAATAGCTAACCCTTTTAGAGAGAAATAGTTATTTCTTATTTAGAAGAATAACTATTCATAATGAATTACTATTCTCTGTAAGAAAAACATGATCAAATTAAAGAATGGCTAAACTATAGGAATAACTATTATATTACATTGTCTATTACATTTTCCCAAACATGCCCTTAGGCTTAGGGTGAAAAAAAGAAAAGAAAATTTCCTTAAAATTTAATGGTGGTAGTAGTGTATATACTACTACTACTACTACTACTATAAATAGTAAAATATTATCATTGTAGCCTATTATGCATTAGATATATTAGTGTGTAATCCCATGTATATAAACAGGTACAATTAAAAACAACCACAATTATACGGTTTAAATTATACATTTTTTAGAAGATGTTCAAATTATACATGATATTAGCTTACACATTTTTTAAAATCATACATTTTTTAAATATGTAATGATTTCTCATTATATATATATATATAAATATACACACACTATTAATAATAGGATTCCTTGTTTGGGTTTCATCTTTTTGTGTACTAAAATATTTTCACACAAATTTTTAAACTCTCTAAAATACTCATATCTTTTAGTTGAATAATTTTAAATTTAAAAATACAAACTGATTAAAAAAGTAATTTACTATTTTTAAAAGGGTTCATAACTTTTAGGCTTTCAAACTTTTATCAAAATCCTAAAAATTAGGACATTATCTCTATTTTACTTTTAAACATTATTTCATTTAACCTAAAATAAAAAATAAAGCCTTATTGTATGCGCAAAGCGCGTATGATGAGTCTAGTATGTGTGTGTGTATATATATTGGATTTAAACTCTTCAGTTTTTATACCTAATTATTCACTTGCCAAAAAAATTATAAAAAAAATAAAATAAATGAACATATGGCGCAAAATTGGGCTCCAATTGAAATTCAATTTAGAATCTAATTAAATTTGAACTTTACGATTTTTACACTTAATAATTCACTTGGTACAAAAATTAAAAATTTAATAAAACACGTGACGCAACATTGAGAATCCAATTGAAATCTAATTGAATTTTTTTTTAAATTTTGGCTTTTAATATATATATATATATATGCGCTTTATCTATTTAATGATTTAGTTGATTAATTCGTCACTTTGCCAAAGGTCAAGATTTAAGATTTACATGTTAATATATATATATATGGGGGCATTCAGTTTTTATGATGGGACTACATGTCATGGACGGTGGACCACCGTAGACTGTTGCATTAGTGTGCATGACTGTGTGTTGCACAGCAAAGGTGACTTTATCCGAGTGGGGTCAGTGGGCTTTGAAACCGAGTTTATCCTTTTTAGAAGGAGAAAACATGTTCTTCGACCTAAATGCGAATAAAATTAGCAGTGCTAACTTTTAGAATTATGAAAGGGTAAAATGTTCCCCCACCACTTTTTTTTTTTGTTGGTACGCAACAAATGAAATGATATGAACTTGCACAGCTTATATCTTTTTTTTTTTTATTAAAAAACTCTATTCCATTATTATTGTAAATACTAGGGATTGCTTGCAGGTTCTGAATGTGGGTTTTTCAAAGAGAGTTGAGTTTTCAAAAGGTGAATAGTGTAGAATTTAGTTATAAATAAATTAAAAAAATTATAAATGATGAAGAAAATTGTGGAATTAGCAAAGTTTATGTGGCACACCCTTAGAAGGTAAAAAAAAAAGTAAAATTTTTCAATTATATAGTATTTATATAGATTAGATTTGATGACGTGTCTACTTAGATTTTTTTTTATTTTTTTTATTTTTTTTAACTAGCTTTTAGTTTTGATGTACAATTTAAATTTTTTTTTTTCACATTCTTAAAATACAAGCATACTTTAATACTCTTTCAATAAAAAATAAATAAAAAAACAATTAACAAAAAGTTAAATAAACTGATGTCAAAGATTGAGAACTTTTATTAAAATGAAGAGAAATTTAATATATCTTGAGCCTAAGTGTAACTGATGTCAAACTCACGTCGTAGTAGTGCTAATTTGTTTTTGCCCTTTAACAACATTAAATAGTTAATAAAGGAGACCACATTAAAAAGTTAATAAAGTTAAAAAAAAAATCTCAATAATGTGTTTCACATTTGAATAAATTCTCTATTTTAAACTTTTTTGGTGAAATGAATGAATTTCCAACTTTCTTAATAAATCTTAGTTGGACAAGATGGGGGTCCCCTCCATTCACTAGAGACTAACTTGTGCTAATCGTATTATGCAAAAGTTTTGTATGTATTCGACCTATGAGATTTATGAGAATTATGTCTCACTGACATGTAGGTCCGGTTATACTATACGATACCGACACATAAATGAAATGATATGAACTTGCACAGCTTATATCTTCTTCTTTTTTTTCTTTATTAAAAAACTCTATTCCATTATTATTGTAAATACTAGGGATTGCTTGCAGGTTCTGAATGTGGGTTTTTCAAAGAGAGTTGAGTTTTCAAAAGGTGAATAGTGTAGAATTTAGTTATAAATAAATAAATTAAAAAAATTATAAATGATGTAGAAAAATGTGGAAGTAGCAAAGTTTATGTGGCACACCCTTAGAAGGTAAAAAAAAAAAAGTAAAATTTTTCAATTATATAGTATTTATATAGATTAGATTTGATGACGTGTCTACTTAGATTTTTTTTTTTAACTAGCTTTTAGTTTTTATGTACAATTTTTTAAAATTTTTTTTTTTCACATTCTTAAAATACAAGCATACTTTAATACTCTTTCAATAAAAAATAAATAAAAAAACAATTAACAAAAAGTTAAATAAATTGATGTCAAAGATTGAGAACTTTTATTAAAATGAAGAGAAATTTAATATATCTTGAGCCTAAGTGTAACTGATGTCAAACTCACGTCGTAGTAGTGCTAATTTGTTTTTGCCCTTTAACAACATTAAATAGTTAATAAAGGAGACCACATTAAAAAGTTAATAAAGTTAAAAAAAATCTCAATAACGTGTTTCACATTTGAATAAATTCCCTATTTTAAACTTTTTTGGTGAAATGAATGAATTTCCAACTTTCTTAATAAATCTTAGTTGGACAAGATGGGGGTCCCCTCCATTCACTAGAGACCGACTTGTGCTAATCGTACTATGCAAAAGTTTTGTATGTATTCGACCTATAAGATTTATGAGAATTATGTCTCATTGACATGTGAGTCCGGTCATACTATACAATACCAGCACATAAATAATGAGCACACAACCTATGTGTGAAGGGTGAGATACACTGTGCAAAGCACAAACAAACAGCTACTCTCTTTTCTTGAGGCAAATATAAGGTGAGTTATCCATTTACAGTACTGCTCGGCCAATGAGGCAAATGCCTTTCGTTTCGTTCCTAAATGTTATTAATTTATGGTCCCCATGATAAATGGGTACTTGGGTTGTTGGGCATCTTAATTTACCTATTAATTACCTCTCTCATTATCTTATCTTTGACATTTTTCGGCAAACGGAAAACACATGTCTGCCTTTACATTGGTTCATGTACAACGTTGTTTTAATTTTACCACAATGCCGACCTTTTGAATAACAAAATTCAAGTCGGTGACACTATCACTATGTTCTATTCTAAAACAAAAAGTAAAAATAAAAAATTCAAGTCGGTGATACTATGTTCTAAAACTTTTTGTTAAAAAAAATTCGTCGGTGATATTTGACTTATGATTCAATGCAAAAAAGTAAAGAACAGTAATAAACTAATAATTAAGCGTCTCTTTGGCCTGTTTGGAAGTTTAGAGAGGGAGGAGAGTAGAGAGGAGTAATTAGCCATTCCCCTTATTTGGATGTTTTAAAAATTAGGATGGAGAGGAGATGAAATAATTAAAATAGACAAATTTACCCTTATTTGAAAATAGACTTGCAACATTGGTCTATTATTAATTTAGAAAGGGTAAATTAAGAAATTTATCTAGTCAATAATTTATCTACTCTACTCTTTCTCCAAATCTCTCTAATTTGGGGGAATTAAAAATGAGGGGTTAGAGGTGGTTGAAACCCCTCCAAACCCCTCCAAACTCTTCTCCCTCATTTCTTAAAAAACTTCTAAACAAGGTAATTGAATTACTCTCTCTCCCTCTACTTTACTCCCCCTCCTTTTTTAAACTTCTAAACAGGCCAATGCTATTAGGGGAGACAACCTCTTTGTGTCTCTCATTTTAAAATTTATAGTGTTTTCTACTATGGTTGATTTATGAAATTTTTACCAATGTAGTTAAGTAGAACCTATAAGATAGGTCCAATGTATGTACGAATATAACTTATTTAGTTTATTGTGTTTGATTATTATTATTATTATTTTTTTTTTTTTTTTTTTTTTTTTTTTTTTTGCATTTTGAGTCATGAGAGTATATATAGCAATATTCTAATATGTTGAACTTGGAGCATGCGAGAGGAGTATTAGGAGAGATACCGTACTGTTGATTATTGTTTATTTAGTTGGATTTGGTGAGATACAAACTCTATTTCTCATGCTCTTGCAAAGTTTGTTACTGTTTATAGTTTTGTTTTTTTTTTTTTTTGCTGTAATAAATTTTTCCTCTCTCCTTCAATTTTAGAAGAGTGGAGGAAGGCTGTTTTTTTTTTCTTCTTAATGAAATTATTCATTATCAAAAAAGAAAGAGAAAAAAAAGAGAGAGGAGTATTATATGCTATAGACAGGGGGCGGGGGGGGGGGGGGGGGTGGGGCTCCTCCTACTTGTAATTTCTATGGAAAATAAAAAATTTATATTAGTTTTTACACATTAGCCCTCCCTAAGCAAATAGTCTAGCTTCATCACTGACTATAAATGGGTGAATTTGAGAATAGGAAGTTAGGAACTGCAATAAATATTATAGTTGAGTGATGTGATCGGATATCAAATACCTAACAATGCGTTTGAAAGTTTAGAGGATGGCAAGAGCATAGGGCGAGAGGGGAAGGAGAAGAGAGGTTATAAGAAGGGAAGGGATAATTATTTGGATGCTTTAAAAAATGAAGTTGAGGAGGAGAATAGATATCCATCCTATTTGTTTGAATTTAAATAAAAAATTTTTTTAACAAACATGAGACAACATGATAAGATATTAATTGACAAAGTGATACATAGTCTCATAAATTGATATATATATATATATATATATTTATATATGAGATGATTCAAGTTACACATAATATAACTTTAAGCATTATTACATCACTCAATATTTTTTTTATTGGAAACAAATTTTGACAAATCCATTGTTAGATTAGATCAGTGTCTTATACTCTACATGCATGCAAATATGATTGAGATCAATAACTATGTTATCGATCAAGTGTTTAAATTTTAAATTTTTATATTTAAAATTGTGCATAAAGGATTAGTTTTCATATCGAATAATAAATAGCATATGATTATCATGAAACTTGATGTGTGTTAAGAATATAGAGAACATGTCATCTAATGGTTGGATTTTTGAAATTTCAATTTTATAAAAAAATATTGAGTGGTGTAATATAGTTTAGAGTTACTATAGCTGTAACTTGAATTCAACATTTTTTTTTATATATACTAGTTAAATATCCGTGCGTTGCATAGTTTTATTATTATATTTTATTTTGAGAAATAATAACAAAATAAATAATTATTATAACGAAAGGAGTTGGCGCAACAACCATCAAATATATTCAGAAAAAAAAAAAAAAACCATCAAATATAAAACCATTACACAAATTGTTTGCATTTGAATTTTGTATCTAATGGATTTGCAATATAAGTAATGAGTTTTGAATATGATCAAATTTTGATGACAATAATATTAATGAGTTGTTAATATTAAATTGGATATCTATTAGCATCTACTGTTGTCTCTTTGTAAAAATTCTTTGGAAATTTCTTAGTGCTAGAGCCATTTACCATATAAGGTGAGTTTTTATTTGCTGCGCCATATGGTCCATGCATGCATCATGAATTGAGTTACTGCTTCATATGCATCAGGGTTTGTATTTTTTTTTGGAATTTCTTACGCTATGACTCTATTAATGTCACCTGGTGGCTGGTGAAGGATATTTGTTATCATGATGAAGCCAAATCAAAATATGTGCATGGGGAAATCCTCTTTTTAGGAATTCAATAATGTACAAAACTACATAGGACAAACAATGTATTTTTAATTATTTTGTAAATAAGAATATCAATTGTAATGATATTTTATTTTTATAATTACTATAATTAACATGTAATCATGAAAAATTTGTCATTTTGAAGGCTTTTTATTTGATAATAGTTAGTTTTTCATCACACCTGCAAGGCTGCAATGACAAATCAACTAATCCAATTTTATTTTGAAGACTCTAGTCTTGAAATCAGATTTAAAATTTCTTTTTATTTGTGGCATATTTTGAGAAATTATGTATAACATGACAATGTTTTTTTACAAAGGATGTAAGCTCTTATGTTATAACATGACAATGGAGTTATAGCTATAAGCTCTTATGTTTTCTTGAAATGCTGATGATCTACGTCCACCTTCATGGCTAAGTAATTCTCTCAAAAACTCAGGTGGTGTTTGTATTGGTGGAAGTCTAAACTTTTTTTCTCGACAGCATATAGAAAAAGTTGGACAGCTTTGTCTTTGAGATGTTTTGAGTCATTCTTTGTACCATAGAAGTGAACCACAATATGGGCATTCAAATGTTGGTTTTCCAAAGTTTTATGCTTCAAGAAACATTCCTGTTTATAATTTTAAAGATTATTAATTATTAAATGTTCTTTATAAATATAAGAAAAATTGATTACTAGAAATATAAACTTTAGTATTTGATTCTTACTTCTTGTTGTATTATTGATGTGGTTAGTGTTGCAACTTGAAGTCATTTGCAGATCTTCATTAGCACATTGTTGACAGTGTATAAAATATTTTCTATTGATATTCAATTTAAGCAATTTTTTATAAGCACTTGTCTATTTTCTTTTTTTTTAATATGTTCTAAGATTTCATTATGTCATCTAATATAATCTAGAATTTATTTTCCATAAAGAGTATAGAACGCTTGACACAAAATAGTAGAATAAAAAAAGGAGTGTCAAGCAAAATTAAAACAATGGAGCCGAGTTTCATTTGGGAGTATTACCCGTGCCTTGAAGGAAAAAAAGCAACAGCTAAAGCAAGCAGAACAGAGGGCAACTAGGGAAGGAACAATGGAAGCAGTTAATCGATTAAAATGGGAGATAAATGGATTATTGATTAAGGAGGAAAAGATGTGGAAACAGAGATCAAGGGCTTTGTGGCTGAATGAAGGGGACCAGAACACTAAATTTTTTCATAATCGGGCATCCCACAGATACAAGAGAAACAAAATTGACGAGTTGAAATATGAAGTTGGGGTCGTTTGCACCGATGAAGGGGAAATCTCAAACATCCTGATTGACTTTTATCAACATCTTTTCACTTCGGCCCAACCAACACATATGGAGGAAGTTCTAAGGGCAGTACCTACTATGATTACTGAGGAGCAAAATGCCATGTTAGCTGCGGAGTTTGTTAAGGCTGAGGTTGATGAAGCATTGAGACAAATGGAACCATTAAAGGCACCGGGGCCCGACGGTTTACCTCCATTGTTCTATCAAAAATTCTGGCCATCCATTGGGGAAGACGTCTCAAGTGCAATCCTAAGCTGTCTAAACTCAGGTTCTATCCCTCCTTCAATAAATCGCACTTTTATCACTTTAATCCCCAAAGTCAAAAGCCCTAATGTTGTGTCTGATTTTCGCCCTATTGCCCTTTGTAATGTCATATATAAACTTGTATCAAAGGTTGTTGCTAATAGGCTTAAAAAAGTTTTGCCAAATATTATTTCTGAGTCACAAAGTGCTTTTCAGTCTAACAAAGCAATTTCAGATAATATTTTGGTGGCTTTTGAACTCTTACACCATATGAAGACTCAAAAATCAAAGAAAGCAGATTTCATGACCTTAAAATTAGACATGAGTAAGGCGTATGATCGGGTAGAGTGGCAATTTTTGATGGAAATTATGAAAAAAATGGGCTTCTGTGATACTTGGCTGACCCTCATTTATGAATGCATAAGCACTATGTCCTATTCAATCCTGGTGAATGGGGAACCCAAAGGTGAAATCTCTCCTACTAGGGGAATCCGCCAGGGGGACCCATTGTCACCATATCTATTCTTATTGTGCTCGGAAGGATTGAATAGAATGCTTCAACAAGCTGCAAGGGATGATTTGATTCGGGGTTTTTCATTATGCAAAAATGGACCAAAGATTACTCACCTATTTTTTGCAGATGATAGCTTATTATTTTGCCGGGCAAGGATGGAAGATTTGCAAGCTATCCAACATATTTTATCACTATATGAGGGGGCGTCCGGTCAACAAATAAACCGTGGAAAGACAACACTCTTTTTCAACAAAGCAGTGGCGGAAGACAAGAAGGAGGAGATTCTAAATTTCCTAGGGGTCCCAGAAATCAAGGAGTATGAAAAATATCTTGGTTTGCCGGCTGTTGTGGGAAAAAAGAAAAAGGAAAGCCTCAATTTTATTAAGGAAAGGGTGTGGACTAAGCTCCAAGGTTGGAAAGAAAAAATCCTATCTCAAGCGGGGAGAGAGATTTTGTTGAAGGCGGTGGTACAAGCAATCCCTACATTTGCAATGAGTTGTTTCAAATTTCCGGTGGGTTTGTGCAAGGAAATAGAGATGCAAATCAGAAAATTTTGGTGGGGTGAACGTGGCGGTCAAAGAAAAATCCATTGGAAGAGTTGGGAAGTTTTATGCAAACCAAAATCAGAGGGAGGAATGGGATTCAAAGATTTGGTGAGATTTAATGAGGCTATGCTTGCTAAACAAGTGTGGAAGCTACAAACAGACCAAACCTCCCTACTGTATAAAGTTTTCAGCACAAAATACTTCCCCAAAGGTTCGGTGTTTGAAGCAAAAAGCAAAAAATGATCATTCGCTTGGCAGAGCATCCTTAAAGCAAGGCATGTAATCGAGAAAGGGATGTTGTGGAGAGTGGGTGATGGGTCAAAGATTCGGGTGTTCCATGACAATTGGATTCCTGGGTTTTTTCCAGCAAATGCCATACCATACACACATGACTGTGAAGATGACTTAAATGTTTGTTCCCTCATTGATCAGACAGCACATGAGTGGAATGAGCAAATGATCGACCAGAAGATTGCTCCATTTATGGCTCACAGAATCAAAGCCATTCCTTTATGCAGATCGGCACAAGGTGACTGCTTAGTATGGCCGCGAACTAGGGACGGCAACTACTCTGTAAAAATGGGCTACCAGTTGCTTGGAGAGGTGGAAAGCAGTGGGGCTGCATCGGGGTCCAACAATACTGAGCTGAAGAATTTCTGGAAGAGTGTTTGGAGTTTACGGATTCCGAATAAAATGAAGCATTTCTGTTGGAGAGCATGTACGGAGTCCCTCCCAACCTTGGTGAATTTACATAGGCGGAATGTAGTTGACTCACCTCTGTGCAGCAGCTGTGGAAGTGCAAATGAAACGGTCATCCATGCTATTTGGGACTGTGATAACGTGAAACAGTGCTGGGACCTCGGCTTTAACAAATTACGAAGCCAACAGCACACGTTGAGTTCATTTGCAGACTTGATGTTCTTTGTAAGGAAACAGGGAGAGAATGTTGAGTTGTTTATGGCTTTGGCCTGGGCCATTTGGGGTAGACGAAATAAATGTCATTTTAACGAGCCCAATCTGCCATCTGAGAAGCTTCATGAAGCAGCAGTAGCATTACTTGCAGAATTTCATGGGAAAGAAGAAGCCAAACCCGAGAGAAAAATAACCCAGCTTCAGCGTTGGTCACCACCAGAACAGGGAGTATATAAGGCGAATTACGACGGAGCTTATTTTGTGGAGGAGGAAAAAGCTGGGATCGGTGTGGTGGTAAGAAATGATTTGGGTCAGGTAATGGGCTCATTAGCAGAAAAAATAGAAAAGCCTGCAACTGTGGAAGTACTTGAGGCTTTGGCTGCAAGGAGAGCAATGATTTTTATGGAGGAGCTGGGATTAAGACAGGCTATATTTGAAGGAGATTAGGAGATTGTTCTCAAAGCTTTAGTGGGCGATTGTCCACTCAGGTCTAGTATTGGACATATTGTAAAAGACTGTAAGTCTCTAATGGGTTTGTTTCAAACCTGCACTTTCTCTCATGTTAGGCGGCAGAGCAATGGTGTAGCTCATGCTTTAGCTCAGAGAGCGAGGAATTCTTCCCCTTTATCTGTTTGGATGGAGTCTGTTCCACCAGACATTTCCTACCTAGTCTATGTTGATGTAACACAATAATTTTTCATTGATTAATAAAGTGGTTCTATATTTCTTCTCAAAAAAAAAAAAAAAAATAGTAGAATAAAATGAATTAATAATTAAATGAAGAAGGGGAAGATTAGAAAAAGGGGAAATTTAAGTTGTGTATGATTACATTTTAGTAACTTACCAACCTTTGTCATTTGATGGCATCGTTTGTGGCACATGACTAAGTTTATTACCTTCATTTGCATTTCACAACAAATTTATTAAATAATAAATGTACGCAATCAAAGTAGATGAGTTTGTAGTTGAAAGTAAAAAATATTATAAAATAAATATATGACCATATTCATCACCTTCATATATGTTTATTTATTTATTTATTTTTTGATGAAATTCATATATGTTTATTGTTATATGATCTCTTGCACAAATATTCGATTCTTGAATAGTGTTTTTTTTTTTGGGGGTCATTTGTAGGTCTTTTCCATCTAAAAAGACTTGTCTGGAGATCAGTTTCTTGAATGGAGGTTTTTTTTTTTTTTTTTTTTTTTTTTTTTGTAGTACCTTATATATATCACGTCTTTGCAAATTTGCAACAACATTAGCATCCTAGTTTATCCAAGTATTCATAATTCAAGAAGATTAGTTTTACTTGGAAACAAATTTATTATAAAATAAATGTACACAATTGAAGCAGATGAGTTTGTAATTCGATACAAATTTATTATGTAAAATAAATGTATGACCATATTAGTTACCTTCAATTGTTCATTGCTTATATGATCTATTGCAAGAATTGTATTTCTTTATCTTTTGTTGGTTGAAACTACAGATCTTAATCATCATGAATTCATAATGAATTTTCATTTTAATCTTGCAACTCTTGTTAATTCAGCATTGTTCAATTATTTAGCCATATATATATATATTTTGCAAATGATTATAATATACACAACCAAACTAAGGGCATGCATATTTGAAAGACAAATCAAGTGCATGTAAAGTGTAAAAAAAATACTTGCTTGTAGGTCAATGGTGGTGGTGGTGGTGATGGCTTCCATGTCAAGCCGCTTATTGGAGAGAGAAATTGTTTTTTTTTAGCATAGAGAGGGGCTTAGTTTGAAAAAGAAGTCAATATATAATATCTAAAACATTAATATTTGGAAGTGGTATTTAATATTTGGAAGTGGTATTTGACGAGGATTAGTATTTCAATTGTGATCAAATTCATCTTCTCTTCTTAGTCTTTATCTAATTAGTTTTGGAAGTGGTGTTTGATGAGGACTAGTATTTCAATTGTGATCAAATTCATCTTCTCTTCTTAGGCTTTATCTAATTAGTTTTGGAACTGGTATTTGATGCGATTAGTATTTCAATTGTGATCGAATTCATCTTCTCCTTTATTTATTTTTTATGTTTTATGCGCATCTTTATACGTTACAAAAGATAGGTCTAGATGTTCAAACTTATTAATTTTCCTATAAGTATTAGTAGTTGCATGGTATT
Organism: Notholithocarpus densiflorus; assembly: GCA_030021035.2. NCBI lineage: Eukaryota > Viridiplantae > Streptophyta > Magnoliopsida > Fagales > Fagaceae > Notholithocarpus > Notholithocarpus densiflorus. The sequence continues at coordinate 3,984,182 of JARYZH020000031.1, forward strand.
AGATTTCCCATAGTATTAGTAGTTTCATGGCATGAGAACATAAAAAGTAGAATAGAGTGATATACATTGGGGATAATATTTAATTTTTTGTTCTATACATAAAATTTCTACAAATTGGCGTAGTAACTTGGCACAACACCTTCTATCTATTTTATTGCAAATTGGCACAACCGCCTGGCACAACCATAGTTTCTAAATCCAATTTTTATTATATATTATATATGATGTGATATATATATATATATTTATAGACTATTCCTACCAATTGGCTCTTTTTCAAATTTGATAAATGTTGGTTGATTGTATATTTAATTAATATAGTTCTATGATTTAGAGTATCATTTTCTATTTGATCCCTTCCAAATTCGAAGTTGCGATCGAATCTATTCACTAAAAAGAATTGATTCAATACATTTATTATCCTTCTTCTTGGCACAACAAAACTTCAATACATCTATATATATATATATATATATATATATATATATATAAGATCGAAGTCTTTGAAACTCTCACAATTTTTCACGTCAGCACAATATTTAAATAAAATTATCATTTCATTTAAATAAAATTATTTTTATTTAGTCCAAACTTGACAATGAGTGAAACTCTATCTTTCTAATAAGTCCAATTTAAACTCAAACTCATTATTATTATTATTTTTAAATAAAATTATTTTTAATTAATCTGAAACCTCTGAAACACTCACAATTTTTTACGTTAGTACAATATTTAAATAAAATTATTTTTGTTTAGTCCAAACTTAATAAAAAGTGAAACTCTATCACTTTAACAAGTCCAACTTAAAGTCAAACTCATCATTATCCTTTTTTTTAAAACAAAATTATTTTTGTTTAATCCAAACTTAACAAGGAGTAAAATTCTATCTCTCTAACAAGTCCAACTTAAACTCAAACTCAAACTCAAATGTTGATAATTTATCTCCAAATTTGGGAGGTTAATCATGAACACTAGCAATGCAAACCCCAATATTTTTTTTTAAAGCCGAGTAGAGGTATGAGTTTTTCTTATATTATTTTCTTCTCCTTTACTTTGTTAAAAAAAATTTATTTTATGGTTTTTCATGTATTTTTTAAAAATTAATTTTTGTACATAAACCACCAAACTCTATTTAACCCTTTTTTACAAGATAAAAAAGCTTGTAATAATTAAAATTATTCTTTTGAATGTAACTTGATGTGATAATAAAAAATTACAACTCATAGTCGTCCATATGGATCGTCCATGATCTTGAGCCAAGTATTTTTGTTGATCGTCTGAGCAATGGGATCGCCCATGGGAAAAGCACATGGACGACTCACACAAGGTCAGAGCATTAGCATCGTCCATGTACATAGCACATGGACGACTCACACAACATCTGAACAGTAGGGTCGTCCATGGGCAAAGCACATGGACGACTCACATAACACCGTCAGAAAACCAGTCTTCCATGGACGAAGTCCATGGACGACCACATGACACTCAGAAACTCTCAAGTATAAATTCACTGGAGAGTATGGAAGATTCGAATCCCAAAACCTTGAAACAGTTACTCAACCCGAATTCATCGCCATGAATTCCTCTTAAGTACATAACTTCCATCAACGGTTGTAACTTCTATAGCCGTTGGGGAAGTTATGTCTGGACTCAAGAGAATTTCCTCAAATCTTGGGGAAGTTACCAAGCCAATAACCGTTCCAAGGTCCTCTATATAAAGGACCAGTCTGAATCAAAATAAGGCAAGTGTATTCTGAGATTTCTCTTTCTAAAAGTTGAAACTCTTTTCTACGAAGAAACTAACTTAGTCATCGGAGGGTGTTTGGCCGGTCCACACCGGTCCCCTTTGATTGTGCATTCATCTTTGTAGGCCTTCGCAACCACCAGTAGCCCACCGAAGCCGAAGCATTTAGCCTACTGATTCCGTGCAGCATCATAACTTATCTTTCTCTTATATTTCATCATGCAACAATGTAGTTTCTTAATCAATTTAAGATTTAATAAAATTATTTTAGTCTACCTTACAAATAGGTAGATTCCCGTGCATAGCACGGGTTAGCGACTAGTTTTTTGTAATTTGGTACAACCAACTGGCACAATCACAATTTCTAAGCCCAATTTTTATTATATATACACACTATTCCTAGCAACAAAGTTGGGCCTTCTTCTTAAAAAAAGAAAGTCAAATGGGCGCTGGCATTGATGTATAAGCCCAAAAGAACATCGTCCCAGTCACTAACATAACATGGACTGGGTTAGGGTTTGACATTTACAAAAGTTTTTCTCTCACGTTTGACCCAAAAACTCATGCCCACACAAAAAGCGGAATAATTTTACACATTCTCAAAAAACGAATTTGAAGGCGCTCTTCCATTTTCGGACGGTTTAGCAATAGCATAGCAGCGGCGGCGCGTAGAGTCCGAAAATGGGAGGCGGCGGCGGAGGGAGAGGACGGTCTCGTACTCAGAGAAAGCATTTCAAGCAGAGCAGAGAGAACGTTTGGAAGCGCCCCAAGTCCGATCCTTCCTCTGAAGACAACAACAACAATGGAAATGATAATAGGGATCCGCATTGGCAGCCCTTCGCCACTCAAAACCCAGCTTTCGATGAATACTATAAGGTATTATATGGAAATTGAATTCAGTTTCAAACTTTCATTTACTCAAACAGGTTGTGTGCATGGTAGTATGGCATTTCATTGATTTACTTATGAATTTGTTTTTATTTTTTATTTGGTAATGGTAGGGGCAAGGGATAGTGTCCGAAGAAGAGTGGGATTCATTTATGGAAGTGCTTCGAAAACCATTGCCTGCTGCTTTCAGAATCAATTCAAGGTAATGTTCATTTGGTGCTTTTTGATGCTCTTTTTCTACTATTTAATGGTCTTTGAAATGGGTTTTTATTGCATATATGGAGGTGGGAGTTGCTGTGTACGTTTGGTTGTGCTCTTATATGCATTTGTTATAGTAGAAAGAATTGAAATGTAGAAAAGGGTGTTTGCCAAGTACTTAAAACTACTAGGAGGGGGGGTAGAATGTAAACAATCAACATTCATTTAAACCTTTCAATGTGGGAGTTAAATTTTAGGTGAAAAGATGTGGCACTCTCATTTTGCTCCTTGCATGAGCATAAGCTGCTTAGCACGTCAGGGGTGACTGGTTCTGGCGGGTTGGGTCATTTGCCCATAGGTTTTATTGGCTAGAAGTGAGTCCATAGGACTTTTTTTTAGAAAAATTCCCTACGTTATAAAAAAAGAAGAAGAGAAAGATATGGCCCTCCCATTTAAAAGAAATACAAAAAAAAAAAGGTTGTTCATAGTGTACAAGGCCTTACGCGTTTCAAGGCTTGGAAGATGTGGTTGGTAGGCAGCATTACTCAGAACTCAAACCCATGACATGTCACTTGGGCAGAGGTCTCTTTCCATCACACCATGAATAGCTTATGGATTGTTGAGCATTCCTTTTATCGTTTAGTGTAGAAGATAAAGATTATAGAATCAATAAATTAAAAAAAAAAAAAACTAGAATAGCTTTCTGATTTGATATTCATTGCAAATGGTTTGATAATATTTTTCCCCTTTTCCATGCATCAAAAGAGCTATTTTTTATCATCATCGATTTCTCAAGATTCCATTGACATTAATTTGACTGAGTTGTACTCTTTGTTTTTGCAGTAGCCAGTTCTGTGATGACATCCGATCACAGTTAGAGAATGAGTTTATGAAATCTCTTCAATCTGAGGTTAAGTCATGTAATTAATTTTTTATCTGTAATGCAGTAATGATATTGCTGTTACTGTTGGCTGTTATTGTGACACTGTTTTCTTTCTCTTGCCTTTTATTCTTTTAAGGTCACTAATGGTGAAGAAGATGCTATTAGACCATTGCCTTGGTACCCTGAGAATCTTGCTTGGCACTCAAGTTTTTCCCGCATGCAGCTGAGGAAGAACCAAACTCTTGAGAAGTTAGTTATGCTCTGTGTGATGACAATTTTTAGTATAAGTGGGTGAATTGCATGTGTAGATTGATGGCCATTATCAGTTGATTTACATAGGAGATACTAAATGAAATTAGATTTGATTCCATATATTTTATTTCTCATTTGTGTGTGTCTTTGTAATATCAACATCTATGCGTATAAAGTATAAACAAAGAAATGAATGTGTGCATCTATTTAACCTAAAAAAATAAAGAATGCAATTCTTCATGGACACATTTGCTCTTCTCCATGTATGTGCTTAGATTTTTTTTACATCTATAGAAATTGTTCAGTATTACATACCATGTGTGAAAATTAGAATCAAATTCTGCTATATATTATAATCTCGTGATAATTTACGTATGGAAACAAAGAACTACATTAAGGAAAACTATCATCCCCAACTGCAAGGGCAGAAACTGAAGAAGACAGTTATAATTGTGCCTCCTTTATTGACATAATTTTGGATACATTACTAGTGATTTAATTCAAGCTGTAGGAGTGAAAAGGTGTTGAGGGAGTTGTAGTGATGAAAACCTTGACATTTTGAGATAAAATGAGATAGGATTAAATGAATGCGGTCGAACTAAATCCTGAGAGAGAGATGTTTTGAAAATTCTAGACATATTGAGATAAAAAGAGATAGGATTAAACGAACACGGTCGAATTAAATCCTGAGAGAGAGGTGTTTTGAAAATTCTTGGCATTTTAATATAAAAAGAGATAGTATTAAACAAACATGGTCAAATTCAATCTTGAGAGAGAGGTGTTATGAAAACCATGACATTTTAAGATAAAAAGAGATAAGATTAAACAAACACGGTCGAATTGAATCTTGAAGGAGAGGTATTTTGAAAACCTTGACCTTTTGAGATAAAAAGCGATATGTTTAAACGAACGCGGTCAAATTGAAACCTGAGAGAGAGGTGTTTCAAAAATTCTTAAAATTTTGAGATAAAAAGAGATAGGGTTAAAGGAAAGCAATCGAATTGAATCCCGAGAGGGAGGTGTTTTAAAATTCTTTACATTTTAAGATAAAAGAAGATAAGATTAAACAAACATTGTTGAATTGAATCCTAAAGGAGAGGTGTTTTGAAAACCTTGACATTTTGAGATAAAAAGGGATAGGATTAAATGAACGAGGTCGAATTGAATCCTGAATGAGAGGTATTTTGTAAACCTTGATATTTTAAGTTAAAAAGAGATAGGATTAAACGAACACGGTAGAATTGAATCCTAAGAGAGAGGACTCCTGAAAATTCATGGCATTTTGAGATAAAAAGAGGTGGGATTAAACAAACTTGGTCGAATTGAATCTTAACGGAGAGGTATTTTGAAAACCTTGACATTTTGAGGTAAAAAGAGAAAGGATTAAATGAACATGGTTGAATTGAATCCTGAGAGAAAGGTGTTCTAAAAATTCTTGGCATTCTGAGATAAAAAGAGATAGGATTAAACGAACGCGGTCGAATTGAATCCTGAAGGAGAGGTATCTTGAAAACCTTGATATTTTGATGTAAAAAGAGATAGGATTAAACGAACACGATCGAATTGAATCCTGAGAGAGAGGTGTTCTGATAATTTTTGGTATTTTCAAATAAAAAGAGATAGGATTAAACGAACGCAGTGGAATTGAATCCTAAGATAGAGGTGTTTTGAAAACCATGATATTTTGAAATAAAAAGAGATAGGATTAAGCGAACACAGTTGAATAGAATCCTGAGAGAGAGGTCTTTTGAAAACCTTGACATTTTGAGATTAACGGAGGTAGGACTAAACGAACACAGTTGAATTGAATCCTGAGAGAGTTGTGTTTTGAAAACCATGACATTTGGAGATAAAAAGAGATAGGATTAAACGATCGCGGTCGAATGGAATCCTGAAGGAGAGGTATTTAGAAAACCTTGACATTTTGTGGTAAAAAGAGACAGGATTAAACGAACACGGTTAAATTGAATCCTGAAAGAGAGTTGTTTTGAAAATTCTTTGTATTTTGTGATAAAAAGAGTAGGATTAAATGAACGCGGTTGAATTGAATCCTGAAGTAGAGGTATTTTGAAAACCATGACATTTTGAGATAAAATGAGATACAATTAAATGAACGCAGTCAAATTGAATCCTGAGAGAGAGGTGTTTTGAAAATTCTTGACATTTTGAGATAAAAAGAGATTGGAATAAACAAACTTGGTCGAATTGAATCCGGACGGAGAGGTATTTTGGAAACCTTGACAATTTGAGGTAAAAGGAAATAGGATTAAACGAACGCGGTCGAATTGAATCCTGAGACAAAGGTGTTTTGAAAACCTTGACATAAAAAGAGATAGGATTACATGAACACAGTTGAATTGAATCTTAAAGGAGAGGTATTTTGAAAACCATGACATTTTGAGATAAAAAGAGATAGGATTAAACGAATGCGGTCGAATTGAATCCTGACAGAGAGCTATTTTGAAAATTCTTCACATTTTGAGATTAAAAGAGATAGGATTAAACGAACGCGGTCGAATTGAATCCTGAGAGAGAGTTATTTTGAAAATTCTTCACATTTTGAGATAAAAAGAGATAGGATTAAACGAACGCGGTCGAATTGAATCCTGAGAGAGAGGTGTTTTGAAAATTCTTGGCATTTTGAGAAGAAAAGTGATAGGATTAAACGAACGCGGTAGAATTGAATCCTGAAGGAGAGTTCTGTTGAAAACCTTGATATTTTGAGGTAAAAAGACATAGGATTAAACGAACACGGTCGAATTGAATCCTAAGAGAGAGGTGTTTTGAAAATTCTTGACATTTTGAGATAAAAAGAGATAGGATTAAACAAACATGGTCGAATTGAATCCTGACAAAGAGGTATTTTGAAAACCTTGACAATTTGAGGTAAAAGGAGATAGGATTAAACGAACGCGATCGAATTGAATCCTGTGAGAGAGGTGTTCTGAAAATTCTTGGCATTTTAAGATAAAAAGAGATAGCATTAAACGAACATGGTCGAATTGAATCCTGAGAGAGAGGTGTTCTGAAAATTCTTGGCATTATCAGATAAAATGAGATAGGATTAAACGAACTCGGTCGAATTGAATCCTAAGAGAGAGGTGTTTCGAAAACCTTAACATTTTGACATAAAAAGAGATAGGATTAAATGAACACGGTCGAATTGAATCTTGAAGGAGAGGTATTTTGAAAACCTTAACATTTTGAGATAGAAAGAGATAGGATTAAATGAACGAAGTCGAATTGAATCCGGAGAGAAAGGTGTGGTGAAAATTCTTGGTATTTTGAGATAAAAAGAGATAGGATTAAAAAAAAGCGATCGAATTGAATCCTAAACCATAGGTATTTTGAAATCCTTGACATTTTGGGGTAAAAAGATATAGGACTAAACGTACACGATCGAATTGAATCCTGAGAGAGAGAGGTGTTTTGAAAATTCATGGCATTTTGAGATAAAAAGAGATAGGATTAAACGAACACGGTTGAATTAAATCCTGATAGAGAGGTGTTCTGAAAATTCTTGGCATTTTGAGATAAAAAGAGATAGCATTAAACGAACGTGGTCGAATTGAATCCTATGAGAGAGATGTTTTGAAAACCTTGACATTTTGAGATAAAAAGAGATATGATTAAACGAACGCGGAAAATTGAATCCTGAGAGAGAGGTGTTCCGAAAACCTTGACATTTTGACATAAAAAGAGATAGGATTAAATGAACACAGGCGTATTGAATCTTGAAGTATAGGTATTTTGAAAACCTTGACATTTTGAGATAAAAAGAGATAGCATTAAACGAATGTGGTCGAATTGAATCCTGAGAGAGAGGTATTTTGAAAATTCTTGTCATTTTGAGATAAAAAGAGTTAGGATTAAACGAACACAGTCGAATTGAATCTTGAGAGAGAGGTGTTCTGAAAACCTTGACATTTTGAGATAAAAGGAGGTAGGACTATATGAACACAGTTGAATTGAATCCTGAGAGAGTGGTGTTTTGAAAACAATGACATTTTGAGATAAAAAGAGATAGGATTAAACGAACATGGTCGAATTGAATCCTGAAGGAGAGGTGCGTTGAAAACCCTAACATTTTGAGGTAAAAAGAGATAGGATTAAACGAACTTGGTCGAATTGAATCCTCAGAGAGAGATATTTTGAAAATTCTTGTCATTTTGAGATAAAAAGAGATAGGATTAAACGAACACAGTCGAATTGAATCTTGAGAGAGAGGTGTTCTGAAAACCTTGACATTTTGAGATAAAAGGAGGTAGGACTAAATGAACACAGTTGAATTGAATCTTGAGAGAGTGGTGTTTGGAAAACAATGAAATTTTGAGATAAAAAGAGATAGGATTAAATGAACGCGGTCGAATTGAATCCCGAAGGAGAGGTGTTTTGAAAACCCTAACATTTTGAGGTAAAAAGAGATAGGATTAAACGAACTTGGTCGAATTGAATCCTGAGAGAGACGTATTTTGTAAACCTTGACATTTTGGGGTAAAAAGAGATAGGATTAAATGAACACGGTCGAATTGAATCCTGATAGATAAGTGTTTTGAAAATTCTTGGCATTTTGACACAAAAAGAGATAGGATTAAATGAACACGGCCGAATTGAATCCTGAGAGAGAGGTGTTCTGAAAATTCTTGGCACTCCAAGATAAAAAAAGATAGGATTAAACAAACGCGGTTGAATTGAATCCTGAAGCAGAGGTATTTCGAAAACCTTGACATTTTGGGGTAAAAAGAGATAGGATTAAACGAACACGGTCGAATTGAATCCTAATAGAGAGGTGTTTTGAAAATTCTTGTTATTTTCACATAGAAAGAGATAGGATTAAATGAACATGGTCGAATTGAATCTTGAAGGAGAGGTATTATGAAAACCTTGACATTTTGAGAGAAAAACAGATTGGATTAAATGAACATGGTCGAATTGAATCCTGATAGATAGGTGTTCTGAAAATTCTTGGCATTTTTAGATAAAAAGGGATAGGATTAAACAAATGCGGTCGAATTGAATCCTGAAGCAGATATATTTTGAAAACCCTGACATTTTGAGGTAAAAAGAGATAGGATTAAATGAACTTGGTCGAAATTCAAGCTGTAGGAGTGAAAAGGTGTTGAGGGAGTTGTAGTGAAAAAAAATATGATAAACAGGAGGGTGACAGAGAGTATTAGCTTTAGATAGGCCACAATGGTGGAAATAAATACAAGTGCTCAACCGCAGTTAGTTGATATTTACACTTTTCTCAAAAACGAATTTGAAGGCGCTCTTCCATTTTTGGACAGTTTAGCATAGCATAGCATAGCAGCGGCGGTGTGCAGAGTCCGAAAATGGGAGGTGGTGGCAGAGGGAGAGGAAGGTCTCGTACTCAGAGAAAGCATTTCAAGCAGAGCAGAGAGAAAGTTTGGAAGCTCCCCAAGTCCGATTTTCGGACTCTGTGTGCCACCGCTGCTATGCTATGCTATGCTAAACTGTCCGAAAATGGAAGAGCGCCTTCAAATTCGTTTCTGAGAAAAGTGTAATTATTCCGCTTTAGATACATTACTTAGAATGACTTAATTCAAGCTGTAGGAGTGAAAAGGTGTTGAGGGAGTTGTAGTGAAAAACAATAGGAGGGTGACAGAGAGTATCAGCTTTAGATAGGCCGCAATGGTGGAAATAAATACAAGTGCTCAACCGCAGTTAGTTGATAAGGATCCATGGAAAACACCACAATTTTATTGGAACAAATTGAAATAATAACTAAGTTGGGCTTGGAGAAACTTTTCACAGAGAGTTTTACATGATTAAGTTTTTGGATATAAATTTTCAATCCTGCAATATGTTGGTTTGACTAGATTTATGGCCATTGTATATTGATAAGGTAGTCTGATGGGCTTCGTTGTTATTATTGCTGCTGCGGTTGTTGTTATTCTCTTCTCGTCTTATTATTTGAGCAAGCTGATAGAGGGCCAGTGTTGAATATTTACAATATGGGCAAGCTGTCCATGATGCTATGGACTAATTTGAATCACTTAAAATAATTATCTGTCATTTCTCAGATTTTTTATATGCTATGATCATTCTGATGTATGAATTTCCCAGGTTCCACGAGTTCTTAAAGTTAGAAAATGAAATTGGAAACATCACAAGACAGGAGGCTGTCAGCATGGTATGTCAATCTTACATACTGTCTGTCACTCTTAAATTTTATGTACCGACATTGCTTTGTAGTAAATCTGCAACGTGTTGGGCATGTTGGTGCAGTTTTAGTTCAAAATACCAGTTAAGCATGTACTTGCAATAATACTTATAATAAAAAAACGATGTACTTGCAATAATTGATTACTTGTGTCGCAGGTACCTCCTCTATTCCTGGATGTATGTCCGGATCATTTTGTACTTGACAGTAAGCAACTTACAGTGAATTAAAAATTCATTTTCTTTTTTAACCTTTCTTTTTCTGGTACAACTGCATTTTTAGTACTCTCTCTCTCTATCTCTCTCTTTTTTTCTTTTTTTTTAATATTCCTTTTAATCAAATGATGTTGTCACTACTGTCTTTTCTTCGTCTTTATCAAATGGTTTTTGAATTTTCAGTAGAAAAAGACGTTGAAAACCCATTTGAAATATAAGAGAATTGGAAGTATTTAAAAGTGTTATATAACTTTTTCCTTGTTTTTTCAGTGTGTGCTGCACCAGGGTCAAAAACATTCCAGCTGCTTGAGATTATACACCGATCAACCAAAGCAGGATCACTGCCTAAAGGAATGGTTTGTGTCCTTACTATATCCTTATTTTACACTCTTTACATCTGATTTTATTGTTTTCTGCTGTGTCCTCTTTTCATTTTTTGTTGTGGCATGGGAATTGGTAGTGCTCATTATCCCATTTAGTTTGCGTGGGTAACTTTTTCTTTATTTGGCATTGCTAAGTTACACACCTTGTGGCTACTGAATCCATGACCTCACCCTCCACCTTGCTCTTTATAAGGCGAGGATGTGCCATTCGAAGTAGAGCCCATTGGCTGCCTGGGAACCTTGTTGTTATATGATTTGGATGAGGGCATTCTGCTATCTATTTTTGTGAAATTGATTCCTACATTTCTTTATTAAATTTAGGTTGTAGCAAATGATCTTGATGTCCAAAGATGTAATCTTCTCATCCACCAAACAAAAAGAATGTGCACCGCCAATCTGATAGTCACAAATCATGAAGCTCAACATTTCCCTGGCTGCCGTTTGAACAGAAATTGCTCTAGTTCTTCTGAAGGAGGAATGGGATTTCAGCCAAGTATTAGTCAACTTATCTTTGATCGTGTCTTATGTGATGTTCCCTGCAGTGGAGACGGTACCCTTCGCAAGGCTCCAGATATCTGGAGGAAATGGTACTGCTTTTCCTTTCCATCTCTTTCCTCTTTTAATTCTATTTCTATTTTACCTTTCTTTCAAGACAGTAAAATTTATTTTCTTCCTATACAGGAATTCAGGAATGGGAAATGGGATCCATTGCCTACAAGTTCAGATAGCCATGCGAGGTACATTTGATGGAAAATCTTTAACGGAAACTGTATGTTATTGTATACCCCTGCTTGTTAGGATTGTAAGACTTTTTTTGGATAATTCAATTTTTTTTGTTTTGTCTTTTTGAGATTAAGATTGGTACAAGTTGACTATGCGTATTAAGTATTATCAGTTGATTGGTGATGAAATTAAAACATTAAAGCCAATTCCCAAAGACTGATCTGTTATTTAGCAATCAGCTTGTGTCACAAAAACCTTATGGTGGTCTGGGCCTATAAAACTCTTATGCTTTTGAAATTAGCAAGTGACATTTTATAATCTTTGTGAGCTTACAGGAACAAAGTTGACCAAGTGCAATCATGTTTCTTATGGTTCCAATCCATTGTTTTAAACAGAGACCAGACTGGCCAGTTCAACCAGTTGAAATGTGAACCAATTCTTGTTTCTAGTGTGGTTCTCCCTTGAATGTTTTGTCAGTTGAACTGGAATAAACCAGATTGAACTAAACTAATGTTTTTATCTCTCAAAAAAAAAAAAAAAAAAAAAAAAAAAAAAAACCCAAGATTGAACTGGCTGGTGAACTGGTCCAATTTTATCAATTTGGTCAGATTTTTAAATTATAAAAATTCACATCCCCCCCCCCTCCCAAAATACTCAATAAATCTTCTATTTTTATATACAAATATGGAGTATTTGATTCAAGTTAGTACCTAGTGCATAAAGTTCCCACTTTTTGTGGGGTTTGGGTGGTAAAAGCGTCAAGCGCACTTACGCGCATAGGCCTCTTGGAGCCTAGACTCAAAGCTCATATATTTCAAATATAATATCTAATAACCTATACTAGAAATATTTGTAACAAATAATAAAAAAATATAAAAACTCAAAATTTGTATATATTACCTATTAGGTAAGTGCAATTGTATAATGTTTGTAAGTTCAAATTTTACTTAAGTTATTTCAATTCTTAAAAACTTTTATATAGTTGGTTGAATGCAATTATCAATGGACAAATCAAAATAATCTAGTTGTAGAAAGTTTAAACATAAATTTTAATATAATTCTCTTGTGCTTTATAGAAGTACATAACCATGATAGTTATGATTGAATGATGTATATAGTATGATCAACATACTTCTAAAAATCAGAGACCAAAAATCATAAGAATAATAAATCAATTTTGTTTGTATCTTTTGAGATGTTTGTGTAATACAACACCTTAGTGGTTGTATAGTAAATCATTGGTCCATGTAATTTATTTCAAGATCAAGCAATTGATTTTGATGATTTATATCTTTTTAAGCCATAAAATAAAAAAGCGCGCCCAGGAGTGCTTTGTGCTTCTTTAATAAGCGCCAAAAAAGCATGCCTATAGCGTGCTAAATGAGCATTTGTTTTTGGCTATGTGAAGCTCTCAAGCCTTGGGGCTTTGTGCTTTAAGCATGCTTTTAACAACATTGGGTTTGGGAGAGGGTCATAGTAGGCAACCTTACCCCCAATTTGTATTGGAGAGGCTGATTCTTGGACTCAAACCCACGACTTATCGCTTTTGGTGGAAGGCACTGGCCATCTTACCAGGGTCTGACCTCTATTTAATACGACTGTACAAGTTAGTAAGTATATAAATTATAGGGGTAATTGCAGTTAACCTGTTTGTGGTTAGGCCCGTTTTAATAGTGCCTACCCGTGGTTTGAAAAGTGTCACTTAACCCACCTGAGTTGCCTCCGTTAAACAGTCGTTACCCACCTCTCCCCTTGCCATTAGAAAAACACATTTAGTATATAAGACACAATGGAAACCTGATTTTAGCACTATTAAAACGGTGAGTTTTAATAGTTTGATAGAGGATCAAACATCATGTGAGTTTGTTGGTGTGGCTGTGGATGTTGCAGTGGGTTAGGCAATGAACCAACATGGTGGTGGGTTCAAGAAGGCTGAGATCGATTCGGTTCCTTGCTCTTTGATTTTTTATTTTATTCAGGAAAAATTTTTATTTATAAAAATAATTAGATATAAGAGTTTCAACCTTGTCAACTGATAGTGAGAAAATGAAATCTGGATAAAGACCAATTCCTGTTACAGGTAAAAAGATAGAGATAGAAATGAATAACTCTTGCGGTCCAGAATAAAAAATTTGGTTCATAAATCATACTCTTCATCACCACCACTTGAGGATTGCATACTACCACTATTACCAAAATCCATGACAGAGAGGAAAAGACACAACAAAGAGATGGTGCCAAAAAAAGAAGGAAAAAGACTTGTTGAGAGACGGAGATATAAAGAGCTAGAGCTGCAAAGAGATTTACTTACTTACACAGGCCCATTTAAGAGGAAGCTACAAAACAAAGTATGAGGTAATAATATCATAGAGAGAGAGAGAGAGAGAGAGAGAGAGAGATCTTTTTGGAAGAAAAGCTTTCAAATTGTACCCATGTCTTAAAGGCTCTGATCTGGAACTCAAACAGTGGCTTTGGGTGCTTTTGCTTTGTCTGTGAGCACAAGAAGAACTTGAAGAAGAAGAAGAAGAAGATGAAGATGGGCTATGGGGTTTGTGAAATTTTGATCTTGGGATTTTAGGATAAATTGGATTGTTTTTTTGGGAGTTCTGGATCCAAAGGAGGAGAGAGACATAAAAGGTTATTAAAAAGACATTTTCACCCCTATTTTTTAATGGTGAAAGGGAGAGGTGGGTTACGACTATCTAACGGAGGTCACCTTAGGTGGGTTAAGTGACACTTTTCAAACTACGGGTGGACACTATTAAAACGGGTCTAACTACAGGCAGGTTAACTGCAATTGCCCTAAATTATATAATACTATTATATTTGTAATTTTTAAACTTAGTTTTAATAAAATTATTTATGATCAAGCTGGTTGAACCTTTGAATTGACCACCTTCCTGATCTGATTTTTAAACAATGGTTCAATCTTTGTCTGAAATTTCAACTAAAAAAAAACTCAGATATTGTCCCATAAACGTGGGTTTGTATCTATAAGGGAGATATGGAAATAAACAGTTCTCTTATGTGTTTTGTTATAGATAAGATCTCAATGCTGACTAAAGACAAATTATTTCAAGAGCCTACCACCTTGTATCAAATTCATTACATTACAATGCATGTTTCTGCTTAAACTTTAGAAGTTTTTTGATCATTGATTCCTGGTGTTTCACTGATCTGTTTCTTGTGCTAGATGGAATGCCAAAATTGTTCAGACTTTGGTTTTAAGTTTATATACTTGCAGATCGTACACATCCATGAGCGCAACTATGTTTGTGTTCAATTGAGTGAGTTATATGAAACTTACAGCAGTTATGTTGATTATGCAGGTATATCTTTGCTTAAAGTTGGTGGGAGAATTGTGTACTCAACTTGCTCAATGAATCCAGTAGAGAATGAAGCTGTGGTTGCTGAGGTAACTTATCAGTCATTTTTCTACTCCAATGAATTTAGTAGAGAAAGAAGCTGTGGTTTACTCAGCTGGCTTAATGATTTACATATCAAGTAACATTTGAAATGCTCTCTTTTTCCAGCCTACAAGAAATTCTTAGCTTTATTTTTAGTTTTCACTATCTCATCTCAATCAAAAAGAAAGGGTAGTGAAAGTAGCCTGACAAGCTGAAAGAGTAAAGTTTTTGACTTTGGACAAGTAAAAATACATGGAAACCACAGCCTTCTTCAAAATTTCTTACTAATGGGTCTTTACTTCATTTTAAGGAGTGTACCAAAAGTAGGTGTAATTATGTAGAGAGGACAACAGATTTTATAATTGGATATGAAGCTGACATAGGACAAATTGGGGAATTTGTTGATATGTGAGGATTTGTGGATCTAGGGTTTAGAGATGTAAAGAAAGGGTTAAGGCTTGAAATTGGCTAGGGTTTGATGAGTTTTTTTTTTGGGGGGGTATTTTGATAGAGAAAATACTGTGTCTTGGAATCTTTCATGGCCACACCAGAAGCTAGCTCTGAAATATTTGGGAGATGTCTACCTCAATCAATATCTTAATATTATGCTATGTTTGGTTGGGGGTGAAAAGGGAGAGGATTGAAAATGGGGGAAGGAAAAGGGAGAGAAAAATGTGATCTTTCATTGTTTGGTTAGAGTGAAAAGGGAGTGGAAAGAAAGTGGGTGGATGGAGCTTTCCACCCAGTCCACCATTTTTTTTCCTTACACATTGGAGCCTTAGCTCTGAAAGAGGAGAGAAACTAGTAATGAGAATAAAAGTACAAAATTAACCCAACTTTTCCATTGTTCTACTTTTAATAATAAGGGTATAATAGTAATTTAACACGCATGGTAGAAAACACAAACATTCTCTATCCTCCCACTTTTGCATTTTCCCAACCAAACAGAGCCTTAGTTTGTATGATTGATTTTTTTATTGGTAAGCTACACATGTACCTAGTGGGTCTTGAATCCACAACCTCACCCTCCAACCAATTATCATGGGAGAAGGAAGTGCCAGTTGAATTGTAGCAAATTTGCAGGAAAGTATCAATTCATTTTAAGATTAGCAGAACCTAATGATCTTGAGAGAGTTAAGTTTGGTCTTTTATCACAATATAATTGTTCATCTGTTTTTGAATTTCCAGCTTCACTTAGACCTGTCTAATAATTTTTTGTATTTTCTTTTGTTCCTTTATGTTCATTGTGAACTCTAAAGTTTATTTATTTATTCTCTGATTAATAAAATTGCACTACTTATCTATCAAAAAAAAAAAAAAAAAAAAGAAGAAAGAAAAAAAAAAAAAAGGCAGAAAAAGTATATAACGATATAGCTAGAAAAGAGAGGTAGTACTTTAGTCAGAGTTGTCAATTTTACCATCTTTTGGTTTACACTTTTTTTGGATAAGTGTCTTTTAGTTTACGCTTGTGAGCTTGTCTGCCTATTAGCTCTTCTTTATTGTAAAGATGTTGAAACAGCAAGGGATAGCACAATCGTCTGGTGATGACCTCTCATGAAACGGAGGTCTCTAGTTTGAATCTTTCATTCCCCTCCCCTCAGGGCCAAAACTGACTATAAAAAAAAGAAGAAAAAAGATGTTGGTTTTGCATGTCTCACCGTTACGATGGCACAAAATTACATTAATGGCTTTGGTACCCAAGTACCTTGACCTTTTATAAACTGGATAGGATTCACTTCTCAGTAATTGCTGAGAAGTTCTATTTTTTCCCCCCTAAACTTATGTTGGTGTACCACATGAAATATTTTGTACATGAATTGTACTCTTGTAACTCTTTTATATACGTTCTATGCTTTTACTTTCACAGAAGTTGCAAAGTTGTGTCAATTTAGCTTTTTGTGTTGGTTTTTAATGTTATGAATTGTTGTCCTCTATAGTTTTCTTTAAATGATGCTCATATTTTTGAAAAGAGTGGATACCATTTCTTCTCTTGATTATGCACTTACAGTTGCAGCAATTTGTCTTTCACATCACTCAACCTGAAGGTTTATTCTTGTCTGATCGCTTAATCTTTTTGGACACCGTGGCTCATTTTTTGCAGATTTTGCGGAAGTGTGGAGGGTCTCTTGAACTTGTTGATGTCTCCGGTGAGCTTCCTCAACTTGTTCGTAGGCCAGGAATTAAAAAATGGAAGGTAAGTTATTGGGTTCTGGTTTTACATTTTTTTTAATCAACGACTGGGGTACCTGTGAGCCATACGAGTGATATAATCCCTATGGCTGCACTCAATCACCTGCAGACCATGTGTATTGTCTCTGCCCATGCAAGTTGAGCAAAAAATGTTGGGTTCCTGAGCCATCACCTTAGCCTAATGTTCTTTACTTACTGGATTCGCATTCTTTTGGTTCACACAATTGCTAAATTGCCTTTGTAATATACTGAAAGTTAATCTTCATTGCCCACACATATAAGACATTACCTGCTCTTCCTTTGCGTTATGTAAATGAAACTTATAACATATAAAGAAAATATTGTTCTTTATTTCAAGATGTAATTTGAAACAATGTTGGATATTTGGCGTGCTCTCTTTGCATATTAGAATATTAATCTCACACACTGATGTATGTTACTCATTTAACACTGGATTGAAATTTAATATTTGGGCTTGGTACAACTATTTTGTCCGAGCATATGAAATCAAATTATGACCTTATAGATGAAACAGTAGTGATGCAATTTACTACAATGCAAGAAGGAAGCTTGCCTTTCTAATACTGCTTTTTCCTCTTCTCTGTTTTGGTCAAAAGGTGGTTTCTCTTCTTAATTAATGGTGGATAGTAGCTTTTGAGTTCTGACCTTACTTGGTGATGTGGGAGACACAAATAGATCTTTATTTTAATTTAGTTTTATTTTATTTTGCAAGTCAATTGTATTTTCATTGGTGTTTTATTTTAGGCCCTAGTATTTTAGTACGTTTATGAATATTTTTTATTCAAAGTCAGGGTTATTTTTGTAATAAAGCAATTAGGGTTTCCCACACCTATTAAAACTAGGGTTTAGTTTGCTTATATAAACAAACTATGTACTCTTATCAAGGGGACTTTGATGAAGTGAAATTTTGAATTGGAAGAATTCCAATTGCTGGGTGCTGATTCTTAGTAACTTAGGTGCTGATTCCTAATTTTTCTTTGACTGGTGCTGATGCTTATGGTTTATCATTTTCCCTTTTGTTCAATGTCCTGTTTATCCCCATTTGATATTGTCCAGCATAACTTGGCCACTTGGTTTGTTCGTTCTTTAGAATTGTATATTCACTTATTCAGTGGGAATAAGGTGCAATGCTAGCAAATAGTCCCACCTGCACCTTTGCTTTTTGTAGTC
This sequence comes from Notholithocarpus densiflorus, assembly GCA_030021035.2. Classification (NCBI taxonomy): domain Eukaryota; kingdom Viridiplantae; phylum Streptophyta; class Magnoliopsida; order Fagales; family Fagaceae; genus Notholithocarpus; species Notholithocarpus densiflorus. The sequence goes on from JARYZH020000031.1 coordinate 4,002,440, forward strand.
TGAATTGCAAAATAATTTTTGGCATCAGAACTTTAGCTACTTGCATGCAGCTTTAAAATGTATGCCTTTTCATTTATTTACTTGGACATTCAGGTACGTGACAAGGGCACCTGGTTTGTTTCCTACAAAGATGTCCCCAAGTACCGCAGGAGTGTGATAGTTCCCAGCATGTTTCCTTCTGGCAGATGCTATGTCGAGTCAACCGAGAATAACCAAGATGTAGAATTGGGAGAAAAGCATGAGAATGGTGGTGATGGAAATTCTGAAGAGGGGATTCAGCAGTCGGAGGATCCTGTAGCTCTAGCTGACGAATTGGATGAGGAAGTTTCTAATTTTCCCCTTGAACGTTGCATGAGGATAATGCCTCATGATCAAAACAGTGGGGCCTTTTTCATTGCGGTCTTCCACAAACTTTCTCCCCTTCCAGGTAACATTGGATATTATCTTAAGTCATTATATTTTTCTTATGAATCCAAGACCACATATTGATTTTGGTAAACCAAAGCTAATAGGATTTTTGTGCTAAACATCCACTGAATAAACCCCTTGTTTTGATGAATGGTTTGATACCCTTTTGCAAATGTAATTTCTTTATGAGATACTATATCTGCTATGAAGTTTTAAATTTGTGCTTTTTCTTCATTAGATGATTACAATGTGACTTTTGATCCCTGCAGCCATGCAGGAGAAACCCAATAGTCTGCAACGAGATGATAAGCCATGTGTAAACTTAACGAATCAGATTGTTGAAGATACAAATGGATTGGAGGTTGTTGCAGCAGATGGTACAGATGAGAAACTTTCTGACGCAGCTTCAGAGGCTGATTTAATAGATAATGAGACAGATGGGGCTGCTGTTGAACCTGATACTTGCATTACGTGTGAAGAGCATAATTCAGAGGAAGCTGAAGCACCTGGTCATAGTGAAACTGATCCTAAGAAAGCTGGAGGTAAAAGAAAGTTGCAGAAACAAGGCAAGTGGAAAGGGGTTGACCCTGTTGTTTTCTTCAAAGATGAAGCTATCGTAACTAGCATAATGACATTCTATGGTATTGATGTTTCCTTTCCATTAAAGGGGCATCTTGTCACAAGAAACAACGATACGAATCACGTGAAGAGAATTTACTATATCTCAAAGTCAGTTAAGGATGTTCTTGAATTGAATTTCTCAGTTGGGCAGCAACTTAAGATAACATCTATTGGCCTGAAGATGTTTGTAAGTATTTCCATACATCATCATTAATTATTATTAGTTATTATGCCCTAATGTAGGTTGAGTAGGTTCCCAATTCCAAGGTACATGTTTATGGTTGGTTTTCCACCAGTTTTCTCTTCCCTTATCTTTGGCATAGTAGCACCAATCCTGTGTTTGAACAACTGCCTTATAAGTTCATGATAGAGAAGGCCTTCTAAAGCCATTACCTTCATAAATTAAGGCAATGAGTAAAGAGTAGATGCCATAACCTAATAATTTAAAGAGGCTGCTTAGCCCAGTTGTTGAGGGAGGCTGGGGCCACGGCCCTTCCAAAAGTTTCAGAACTTCTGCATTATATTCTTACATAACACATCAGTTATTTTCTGTTTATCGTAAATGAATATAACCTGTTCCCCACCCCCACTTACCCCACATGCTAAGATATAACTACTGTCAAGTAGGTTCCCACTTCAGCACAGCTTTAGTCTTGAAGCCTATGATGTCTAGTCAAAGATCATTTATGATATCATTAATATGCAAATGGTCAATTTTTTTTTAAAAGCATACCATTTTAGTACCAAAAGACAAATCAAGGAGGATGCTTGCTACTGGCTAGGAGTTGAACTATGATCTAATCTGAGTTGGGGGTTTATAGGTAGAGGACCAGAACCAATATATATATATATATATAAAAGAATGTGTCTGCTAAATATTGAGTGGTTTTCTTTTTCAATTACTTGTTATCAAATTTATTATATTCCTTGCAATGAGCCTCCCTCAACTGATGACTAATTGGGAATTCTTATGTGTATTATGAGAATAAAACTCCTTTTATCACCTACTTTTTTTCCGATTAATTGGAGGTTATCTATCCTCTTATTTTTCTCTTCTGCTGAAAAATAGGAACGACAAACATCCAGAGAAGGTAACTCCGCACCATGTTCATTCCGGATATCCTCTGAAGGATTACCAGTACTTCTCCCCTACATCACCAAACAAATCCTATATGCATCCCCAGTGGACTTCAAGCACCTTCTGCAATATAAAACTATTAAATTTGCAGATTTTGTTGATGCTGAATTCGGTCATAAGGCATCAAACCTAATGGCTGGTTGCTGTGTGATAGTGTTGAGCAAAGGTATATGGTACCAAGTTGTCAAAATGATTGGTGCTAAATTACGTGAGTAGCTAATGTAATCCTTTTTCTGCAGGTAGCAATGCCTCAATGGATCAAACCCAAGTAGATGAGTCAATAGCAATTGGATGCTGGAAGGGTAGGGCAAGTTTATCTGTAATGGTCACTGCAACTGACTGCCAAGAACTGCAGGAGAGGCTTTTAACGCGCATGGGGCCTGAAAACGGCTCTTTGGTGCAGGACGAGAAACCCTCTAATGGTGAGGCTGATGAAGTACTGGAGATGACTGACGGAAAAGAATGAGAACTCGGAGAAGTATCAAGCTTGCAACTGAGGGAAATTAATTTGAAAAATTGAGTGCCTGGACGTTCTATGTTGTACCATAATTGGGTAATCTAGTGTTGGATTTTATCACGATGAGTATGTATGGCAGTCTTTTGCCTTGCCATATTCCATTTTAAAGGAATCAATTTATTGCAACTAGTCACTCATATGTAAGAATTTCCTTATCCATATCATGCTAATGCAGCTCTTGAGAACAAGAGATTATAGATTTTTTTGTTACTGAATTTTTAAATCGTTTTGATTTGTTTCTTCAGTGAGACTTGAAGATACTAGAAACCTTTTTTTTTGGGCTTACAATCAGTTTGGTTGGGTGGATTTGAATCTAAGATCCCCGCATTGATGCTTCTTATTTGGGCACATAGTAAAGTAAAGGGTTGTTTAGTAAGAGTATTTAAATATAATTTTTTGTTTTGTAATCTATAAAATGGTGGGTCTTACATTTGAATTTATTGTTTGACTAATATTTTCTAAATACAGTTTTCAAAAAACTGTATCCTATTTTCTTAATTTAAAACAAGATTTTGAAAACGACTTAAGGGGTGTTTTCTTTATAAAGAAAATGTTTTTAATAACATAGTTATAAATAAATTGAAAACAGTGAACTCTACATATTTGTCTAAACTTTTTTATCTCTTAAAATTAGGAGTTTATCTTTATCACAAACAATTCTCACACTTCAAATTTGAAACTTATCATTAAAAAAATAATAATAATAATGATGAGTTCTATTCCTTTATTATTATCCACAAAAAAAAAGAGAGTAAACTACAGATTTTACACGTTACTTTTTGTAAATATATATTTTTTAAATCTCAAAAATAAAAATGGTTTCCCAAACAATTACTTTTGTTTTTAGTATTTTGAAAATTGTTCTTAAAAGTGGGAGCCAAACATGTAAAATATAAAAATTATTATCTGAAAACTAGTTTAAAGTTCAAATTTTTGAAAATTGTTTTTATACTGTTTTGAAAACAAAAGCAAAAACCCTTCAACCAATCAGGCCCTAATATTTTTGGTATTAAGAAAAAGTCACTAAATGATAGAATGTTTATTAATCAGTGTATATTATTTGGATTTTTTAAAATACGTTTTGTAAGGATTTATTTTATTTTATTTTTAAAAATTTTTGGTGCCAAGTTATCACCTACAATTCACATTGGGGGCTTTTTTTTTTTATATGGATAAAGTTTTTCTCTAATTGTAAAACCATCCAAGTGTATTATTTAAACAAGTTATATAATTCATTAAAAGGGTTATATGACTAAAAGTATATATGAATAGTCACATTAATTGTCACCTAATGGGTTGGAGGAATTTTCCTCCGAACCAGTTAGAGGAAAATTTTGTCATTTTAAATATCCCAAATAGTTCTATGTATAGTGTACACATGAATTTTCATTATTTTTAGTTCAAAGATTTGCTAAGAACTTAGATCACAAGCTTTAAAATTCTAACGGTTTGATCGAACTCTAGGGATTTCAATAAGAAGTAATAACTAGTTAATAACCTGTGCAAATCACGAGAATGTTTAACAAAATATGATTTTTTTTTAACATTAAATTTAATAATTATGGTAATTATAAATATATATTTTTTCATGGTTGTGTTTGTATATGGAACTATATATTCTTGCTATTAGTAAACTTTATTGTTTTAATATTTCAAATTGTTCTATGTACATGTGAATTTTCATTACTTTTAGTTGAAAGATTTGTTAAGATCTTAGATTACAAGATTTAAAAAGTATAATGGTTAGATTGAACTCTAGAGTTTTAGGTAATAATACCACACTTTATTTCTATATTCTTTCAATACAATGTTTGTGTATGTATATAAAAGGAATGTCAATTGGGTGGCGCGGAGCCAGATTATGGGAGCCTCACCCCTACTCCATATTCTCTTTGAAAAAGGAAAAACCTATGCCAATATTGGAATAGGTTAGGTTATGGATGGATTGGAAATGTTATACTAATTCTAATGAGATGGCTCTGACATTGACGAGATAAAGATAAAACATAAAAGAAAAGAGTGACCATGAAAGTACTAAAAGAGAAGTAGAGACAAATGTTTTGAATATAGTAATAGAATATGTATAGAAATATATATTATAAGTAGAATATGCATAGAATTAACTACATTATATGTATAAATCAGTTAAAAACGTATATTAAATTATATATACACTTGGGATGGGGCAAGGCAAGCAAACTCATCCCCGTCCCTTCACCTCTTTAGGGAGGAGTGGGTTAGGACATGACGAGGAGTGGGTTAGGACGGGTCATGCAACGTGAGTCATTTTTATCATCCATAATATAAGTATATGCTAAAATTTTGCATTGTAATCACTTTGAACAGTGTGATGTTAGCGTTGTTAAAGCCACTTAAAGAGTTTTGCTAGCAAGTCTTTGGTGGCAGAAGGCTTACGGAGATTACATTAAATGTGTTACAAGAATGTCAATTTATAAAACAAGATTTGATGTTGATGAAGTAGTATGAAGAAATAGAATGATAAATTAGTGATTACACGGTTGATTTGATAACAAATACCTGATGATGGAGTACTTTCAAGTTTTAAGACACAAGAAAAACCATGGTGACACTTAGGGTTGTCCAGATTCATCCGAGTACCCGACCCACCCGAAGAACCGACCGGATCCGAACCGAACCCGGCCGACCCGACTACTCCGGCGGGTCGGCGGCGGGTCTTCATCACTAGAAACCGATTCCGACGGATCGGTTTTCGGTTTTCCTCCATTAAAACCCGAAAAACCCGAACTGACCGAAAGATTTCCAGATTCTGGCAAAATTTTCCAAAATCCGGCGAAAAAACCCAGATTCCGGCGAAAAAACCTAGATTCCGGTGACTTTTTTCCAGATTCCGGCGCTATTTCCCTTAGATCCGGTGAGATTTTGACCGGATCTGGCGAAATCTCATCGAATCTGATGAGATTTTTGCTGGATCTAGCGAAATCTCATAGAATTCGGTGAGATTTTTGCCGGATCTGTGTTTTTTCCACTGTTTACTTGTCGTTCCGAATCCGACTGACCTGCCCGCACCCGTTGATGTTCTAAACTGCCCGACCCGTTTACTCCTGCGGGTCAGCGGCGGGTTCCTTTTTTCTCCACCCGATTCCGGCGGGTCGGTTCCGGGTTGGGCACAAACCCGACCCGGACCGACCCGTGGACAGCCCTAGTGACACTGGTCTTGTGTCGGCCCCAAGGTCTTGGATGCTTAAGTTAGAGACCTTATCAAGGGAGGTTCTCTCTTTTAGTGTATGGATTGTTTATACCTTATCTTGGTAGAGAACTATGAATTTATAGATTTGATGATGACACATCACATATTGCTCCTTAATCATAGTTATTATCTAAATAAGTCTTGTGCCACATAAAGTGGCACAACAAATGCCACAAATTGCCCATATCTTGGTTGTAGCCCAAATGAGCGTTGATACAGCTATTCGGGGGCGAGAATCTCGACTTCTAGCCATTATCCCAGGTGAATATAGCTTATGGGTTCCATATCTCAAGTTTTTTGTTTGAAACGTAACTCATTGATTCTTGATTGTTGCCATACTTATATACCAGATTTTGACTTAAACACTATGAGCTCACTTGTTTTTCCGATCACCAGGTTGTTGGTGTAGTGGGGAATTGCTAAGCAACATTTCCCGCGCATCCAAATCAAACCAAACTTTCTCAATGGACAATTTTGTTAGACCATCTTTTCCTGTCCTCATAAAAATATTATTATTACGCTCCTGTTGAGCCACATCATCCACCCGTTTTTAACATTCTCTCTCTCTCTTTTTTTAAATCTTTTTTTCTTATTAATTTCCCAACTTATTATTATACTTTCTCTAACTTTTCCTCTCTTACATTTTCATTTCCCCACTACTATCTACCTTATTATCACTTTTCATTTATCCATTTATCTTACTTTATTTTTGGCTTTTCTTATTCCCCTCCTCTTACTATAAAATTTACAATTCTCTTTCCCATTCTATATATAGTTCTCCCACACACAAAAAGTTATTTCTCTCTCTCAAATTTTTTTTTCTCATTTGTGGTGGATTTTATTTTTCTTACATCTCTACTTTAGGTTGATGAATTTTTGTATTATTTGGAACTCTACTTTGAGTTGATGTGATTAAGTTTTGTGTTTTTAAGTTTTATCTTTTTTATTCACTTTGATTTCATAAATGTTATTGTAGGGACAGGTTTTCAGCTCCTAGGCCCAAATGATGAATGGGTTAAGGCCCAAAGAGCCCCACACAATAAATTTGTAAAGAGTGAGCTTGAAAGCTAGGCTTCAATGAATCAGGCAACGCGCACAATGGGTCAGGGATATTAAGACAACAAAGAAAGACAAGTTTAAAGCAAGGAAATCCTTCCTCGGCAAAGTCCGAGGAGAATGATTCTTGAATTTAGTTCTTTTGGACTTGGATACAATTTCAGCTCTTGTTGCTACTATGTCTTCTCTACAGATTTTTTCGATCCCCTCTCCCGAGAGGGTATCTTACATTATATAGCTCATTTTAGATGATCTTGGCCTTCCATTTGTTGATTGTCCAGGCTACTACTTGAGTGCTTGTCCCATCAAACACCTTCCCAAACCCCTTCTGAGTTGGGGCAGCTAAGGCAGCACTGTTTAGGGGTCTTCTCCACATAAATGCAGCTAGGAGGTTTGGTAGGATGCATTAAATGTGGTGGTAGCCACCATCCCTTCAATCATGTCAGGGCTAACCCCCTCATTGAAGCTCTTTCTCTACAGTATGACCTACTCTGGTAACGTGCCACTGATGTGGCCTTACTGTTCGAGCGTGTAGCCTCCTTGGCATGATAATGGACTCCTCGACCATGGATACGACACGTGGCACAAGTACCTTATTTAAATTCAAAGTGCCCCACAGTTTACATATTGCATTATAAATATAGTATATAAGAATATAATGTTATTTTATTACATAACATGACTTGGATAATTTAGTGTTTATTATTATTATTATTTTTTTACTTTTTTTCTTCTCATATTAATTTCTATATATCTCTTGTTATTCTTTCTCACATTCTCTCTTGAAAAAGTGGTTATTCTCTCTCTCTCTCGATTTTTAATTCTTTATTGCAACTCTACTTTATATTGATAAATCATTGTGATTTTTAAAATTCTATTTTGGGTTCACACGTGTTGGTATTGTATTTTTTAGTTGCTCATCACAAGTAGTCTTTTTCTCTCTACAATAAAACTTAAAGAATAAATCATACCTATTCAGAATAAGTTTGATATGAATTTTGATTATCATGATAATCTATTTTAAGAGAATGAATAAGCTGAAGTGTAGCATTTATTATTACTACACTCCTGTTGAGCCATATTAACAACCACATCATCCACCTATTTTCAACATTTTTTTTTTTTTTTTTCCTTATCAATTTCCCAATTTATTGTTATACTTTCTCTAACTTTTCCCTTTTTACATTTTCATCTTCCCACTACTATCTACCTTAATATTACTTTTCCTTTATCTCTTTATCTTCATTTATTTTTGGCTTTTCTTATTCCCCTCCTCTTACTATAAATTTACAATTCTCTTTCCCATTCTATACATAGTTTTCCCATACATAAAAGGTTGTTTCTCTCTCTCAATTTTTTTTTCCTCATTTTTAATGGATTTTATTTTTCTTGCATCTCTACTTTAGGTTGATGAATTTTTGTATTATTTGGAACTCTACTTTGAGTTAATGTGATTAAGTTTTGTGTTTTTAAGTTTTTATCTTTTTTATTCTCTTTGATTTCATAAATTTTATCATATTGCATTATAAAGATAGTATATAAAAATATAATGTTATTTTATTACATAACATGACTTGGATAATTTGGTGTTTATTACTAAATTTTTTTATTTTTACTTCTTTTCTTCTCATATTATTATTATTTTTTAAATTTCTTATTATTCTCTCTCACATTCTCTCTCTCTCTCTCTCGATTTTTAATTCTTTATTGCAACTCTACTATATATTGATAAATCATTGTGATTTTTAAAACTCTATTTTGGGTTTATACGTTTTGGTTTTGTATTTTTTTTATTTCCTCATCACAAGTAGTCTCTTTCTCTCTACAGTAAAATGTAAAAAATAAATTATACATATTCAGAATAAGTTTGATATGAGTTTTGATTATCATGATAATATCTTTTAAGAGAATGAATAAGTTGAATAGTTTATTTAAATAAAAATTATAAATACATACATATATATATATATATATTACTTAAATATATAATCAACCTCATGCAATTCATTTAAAAGTAATGACGTTATAACAAATGAATAACTGCCCTAAAGATTACATTTATGTATTCACAGCCTTTATATTTAGAAAGACTTTAACATAAATTTAGCCGTACCAAAGTGAACTGAAATGCTACGTTAATGTGGCTCAACAAAAACGTAGCAATAATAAATGTTATGTTTAAAATTTTAGATATTATGTGTGGGGACAAATAACCAAGAGTCACGCATCTTGGGCCATGGGCTTGGTCCGAGGAGGTCTCATGGGCCGAGCAATGTGGCAGCTATCAAAGCATTCTACTTTCAAAAGATTTGCACATAGGACCGGCGATTCTGTCCGAGGAGGGTATAGTCCTCGGATATAAAGTTTTCGGTTCAAGGAAGAATCCCAGTGGCTGAAGTAATCCTCCTGGAATCCCCAATGACAGAAACAAACTCGGTGAGCTTACTGGGAAGGAAAAGATCCCCGAAAATATCTGAAGAAAAGCTGCTACCACCACATTAAATACCCTGCAACTACTTTTCTGGCCGCATTTATGTGGAGAAGACCTCTGAACAGTGCTACCAAGACTATGACCTCTCACAGGGAGGCCAAAGAAAAGATCTGATGGGATAAGTATCAAGGGGCACCTTAGATGAATGACAAGTGTAAGGATAGGATGCTGAGAAGATGATTATATAATGTCATTCCTCCTCCATTGGAGGGGGATGGATCTTTTGAAAGAGAAGAGAGAGAAAAACAAAAAGAAAAGGAAGAGTTAGAACGTGAACAACATAAAAGGATTCCTCCTCGGACCTAAATAAAACAGAGTTATTCCAAGTTATTTCGGTGTGCTTTGGGCCTTCTAATCTGCTTTTTAGTTTATTTTTAAGAATAGGTAAAACGAAGCCCTCACCATTCAAATCTGATTCTTAAGCCCACTCTCTACAAATACATATTGCAGTGGACTTATTGGGCCCGGGTCTTGCGTGCTTTGGACTGGGGTGCACCAATTCGTTACCCTACATTATGAGTTTGAGATTTATATATATTTTTAATAAATTTGAATTTAGAATAGATGCTTTCAACCCAAACATGTTTTTTCTTATTATGTAAGTGCACAAAAATAAATTGAAGTGGATCAAAATGGATCGAATTGGACGAAATGGAATGAAATGGACCGAATAGGAACAAGGTGGACCAAATAAGACTGAATGGGACCAAATAGGAGCAAAGTGGACCAAATAAGAACCAATGGACAAATTAGGACCTAAGTGGACGGAATGGGACCAAATTGAACCGAATAAGACCGAAGTGGATTGAATATGAACAATGTGGACTGAATAGGACCGAAATGGACCAAATAGAACCAAAATGAACTGATTGGGACCAAATTAGACCGAAAGATCCGTATACGACTGAAGTGGACCAAAGTGGATAACAAGAACCAAATAGGACCAAATAGAACCAAAGTGGACCGAATATGACCAAAGTGGACAGAATGGATGGAATAGGACCAATACGGACCGAAGTGGATAGAATTGGACCAATGTGAACCGAATAGAGCCAACGTGGAACGAAGTGGATTAAATAAGACCGAATGGACCGAAGTGGACAAAATGGACTAAATAGGACTGAATGGACCAAATAGGACCAAATTGGACCGAATAGAACCAATGTGGACTGAATCAGATTTTTGAATATTTATCATTTTTATTGCATTTTTAGGGCTTGAATTTCTAATTGTTAAGGAGAACAAATTATCTTCAACAAATTTTAGAGAAACAACTATACATTATATTACAATAAAATACGACTAGTTTCAATAAAAGACAATACATTTGAAAATGAGAATATGATCTATCAAATAAATCCGTGTGCAAAAAATGTATTGTGTAGACCAAACAAAAGTTGGACATCAATTGTTACACTAAATCATCAAACATGATGTGTGTATCAAATTGCCAATATAGATTTGGAGTCCGACTGAATGGTTCTGCTTGGATATGAGGATTTAAAACCAATGAATTTGAAGAACAATTATAAGTATTAAATTGTTTAATATAATTCAATATACAAATTATGATTCGAGTTTTGAAATTTTTCTCAAACAAAAGCCCCTGATATTTTGGATTTGAAGGATTTGAAATTACTTCTACTTCTGATCATTTTAAATCCATGTATTAATAATTTTCAAATCCACTCATAAGTTTCATAACAACAGCCAAATCTAAAAACAAAAATAAGAAGAATATATATATTTTTTAAATTTTATTTTACAAATGACCTTTAAATATGTCTGTTTCAAATGACCCATAAGTCAAGTGATATTTCCTAGTGTTTTCAACAAAGACATCCAAGATTTGAAACCCCCTTCAATCACTTAAAATGTATATAAAAATAATGCTACTAATTTATTAATCTATTCAACTCCTTCAAACAAATATTTGAAATCCTCTCAATATAGGAATTAGATAACAAGTTAACGGAAAACACCCATCCAAAGTCCAAACAAACCATCCATATAGATACGCACCTTAACGGCAATAGGATAGGTAGCTGTGGTAATGTTTGCATTTAACCCTAAGCATGGCCTTTATCAAGTGTGCACGACACTAGCAATTTTCTCAAAGGCATTCATAAATTTACATGAATTGTGAATTATGAAATTGACTGAAAGAGAGTGGTTAACTTAATTTTGAGACATCAAATACGTAACAAGCAATCTGCAACTTAGCTTCATCTTTAGTTCTTTCTCCCATTTCAAAACATGAATATAATTGGTTTCCTCCTGCAAACTAAACTGAAGCATTGAAAAATATACAAAGGAAACACATCACACACCTAAAAGAATTGCTATGAGGAACACAGAACCAAGATTCGCCTCTTTTTAAACCTCAATTCAATCAAATCACGATGATCTACAGCACATGTTGCTCTTAGCTGGGATCACTTGTGCAGGACCAGGGATAAGGATCTTCTTGCCAGCCAGAGATGCAGGGTTCCCGTTACCTTGATTTTCATCAGCAACTAGGTTCTTCTTGTTCACAATGTTGAAGATCTCTGTCAACACAGTCAAAAAGGCGGTTTCAACGTTCGTTGCTTCCAGCGCTGAGGTCTCCAAGAAAAACAGTCCTTCCTTCTGAGCAAATTCTTTGGCATCCTCTGTGGGGACTGCACGCTGATTCTCAAGATCACTTTTGTTCCCTATCAGAATGATGACAATGTTCTTGTCCGCATGGTTACGCAGCTCTTCCAGCCAACGAGGTATGTGATCAAAAGTCTGGCGTTTGGTTATGTCGTAAACCAGCATTGCCCCAACAGCACCCCTGTAATATGCACTTGTAACTGCTCTGTATCTGCTCAATCCACCAAAAAACTTGATCAGATGATTATAACTTGCACGAAAACAGAATTTCTTTAAAATAACTTCACAGATAATACAATGTGATTCAGGAAACACTTAGATGAGACTTAAAAATTGGCAAGAAAGTTTGTACAGGCTCCCTCTCATCAAGTAAAATACAAAGCTATATGGAAGGCATGTATCGAAGTGTGTAGTAGGATCCTCAAGAGTTACTATAAATACATCATGAATTTTCAGAAATATTATCCATTCATTTTGAAATTAGTGGATTGAGTTTTGCCATGCCATTAATGATTGAGTAATCATTTATATCAGAAAGACAAAGAACTTGTCTGCAAATAAAATATCAAAACTTCACAAACATTCAACATGTCAGTCATGTGATGCTGGGTCCATTTCCAAATATCTAAAGGAGCCTTAATACAATTGATAAGGGTAATCATACAATTGATCTATAAAATCAACCCACACCTACATGGCTACATAACCAAACAGTGACAAGAAATTTCAACAACTCCAAACTTCCTATTTCTTTTATTGTTTTGTTTTTTTGGATTAAGACCCTGTAGAGTTCTTAGTGTAATTCCACCATGGATTTCTTATAATCCTTTCCATCCATTTTGAAATTGGATTTTACCATATAATCAAAATTTAAATAGATATCAAAATGCTGATAGTCAATCTGTCAATGTCTATTTAATTACTGATGATGTGATAAAATTTAATCCATTCATTTCAAAATGGATTAATACGATTTTAGAAACTCTACAATAGAGTAACCCTGAAAATTCTAAACGATCCTAATCCATTCTTTTATTTTGAAAATATATAATGATTTACAAATTATAATCAATATCTACAATTATACTTAATTACTAAAATTGAAATAAACCTCATGATAGTATACACATTCAAACGAGTTAAGAAACTCTAATACGGACTAGATTGGAAATAATACTCAAATCATACTCTTCGTCCTTCATATTTAATCCAAATTTTAGTCCCATTTGTTTTGTTCTTCCAAAAATTATAATATCAGCAACAAATAAAAATGAAATTAAATCATAACCATGATATATATTTATATATATATATATATATATATATATCAGTAACAAAAATCAGTTACAGAGATAGATTTTGACTTCGGTTTGAACTTCGAAAACTCCGCATGAAAATAGATACGAGGATAACAAAATCAGTAAACCTCAACAAACAAACAAACAAACAAAAACAAGCGATTCAACCAAAAACAAATTAAACTAAAGTTACTAAACTAAACAAATCCATTAACATTATTTTTATCAAATGCAAGATCGATCTAACTCTAAAGTGAACTAAAAAAGAAAATCAAAACCCTACGAATCAAGCAAAAGCAGTAGAAGTTTCTAGACTAGAAGGTACCGTTCTTGACCAGCAGTGTCCCAGATCTGAGCCTTGACGCTCTTGTGCTCAATGACAAGAGTGCGAGTCTGGAACTCAACGCCGATGGTGGCTTTGGAGTCCAAACTGAACTCGTTGCGTGCGAACCGAGCCAGTATCTGAGACTTCCCGACCGCCGAGTCACCTATCAGCACCACCTTGAACACATAGTCTATCTTCTGGTTCGAATCTCCATATCCTGCTCCTCCTCCACCTCCACCGCTAGCCATTATCAGAGAGAGCTATGAATCTCCGAGCGCTTTTTGGTTACTCTGTACTTTATGGAAGTTCAGAGATCGGTGAGGAAAGGCTTAAGTTTTTTTCACTGTGTGTGAGAACTGTGAGAGGTAAAGTGAGATTGATTTTGATGAAAATGAATGAGCGACACGATTTTGCTGATTTTTTTTGTGTATTTAAATATTTGGCTTTGTTTATACTTTATATTATAGTACATTTCAGTTTAGGGTACTACGATTAGATAACCAATAGAGACTTGCCACGTTTGTGAAAAGTTATTTCTGTTTGGTTATGTGGCATGAAGGGATAGGTTAGGAAGGTGCGGAGATGTGATGGGATCAACACTGGAAAGAAAGGGGGATAGATGTGAGGAACACAGCTTTCACAATGATCGCTCTCGCAGTGTCAGGTGGTTAGTGGTGACTGGTGGCGTATGTCTCGGTGAGTTGTCTGATTAATGTTGTTGAGTCTGACCACCTGCATTTGGTATATGTCATTTTATAACTAACTTAGAGCATCCACATCACTTCTTTTATTTTACGCATCTATTTTTATACTAAAAACTTACTTTTTTTATTTTACACATCCAATTTTACAAAACACTCACATCAATTCATCTATTTTATCCCCTCTTTTAATTAAATAATCAATTTTCTCAATTTTTTTATTATTTCCCTCAACCACCCCCCTTTAATACTTGCGCTCTCTCTCTTACCCATTTTTCTGATTTTTTGCTCTCACTCTCTACCTATTTTTCTACCCACTCTCTACCCATTTCTTTTCAGATAAACTCTCTCGATCACGATCAGATCCGACCAGATCAGACGCACGACAGGGCAGCTCCGACACCGCGACCCACGACCCACCACTCTAGCCTTGTTCCTGGGCCGCGCCACGGGGCGTAGCAGCCCGTCCATGCTGGTGCGGGAGACGGCGGCGCAGCAGCTGGAGGAGCGCAGGGCCGACTGGGGGTACTCGAAGCCCGTGGTGGCTTTGGACATTATGTGGAACGTGGCGTTCGTGGTGGTCTCGGTCTCTCCCTAGCTCCGATCCATAAGCACCGACCGATCTCCCTAGCTCCGATCCACAAGCACCGATCAAATCCGAGATCTCCTTAGCTCCGATCAGGCAAGACCCATCTTGGTCAGATCTCCTTAGCTCCGATCAGGCAAGACCCACGAGCTCCGATCAAGCAAGACTTACAAACACCGATCGTCCCAGTCAAGCACCGATCGTTCCACAAGCACCGATCGTTCCGATTAAGCACCGATCTGTCTCTGTGTGTTTTTTTTTTTTTTTTGAGCAAGTGTATCTCTGTTGATTTGTCTGTGTGGATGTGTTTGTGTGTGGGTGTGTTTGTGTGCATCTGAGGAAAAAGAAAAAGATGAGGAGAGGAGAAGTTAACTGGGTCTGTTGAGCACGGAGAAGAGAGAGAAAAAAAGGAGCGAATGGAAAATTAATAAACTAATGGATAAACGAGCTACAGTGCCCGTGTAAATTTACACGGGTACTGTAGCTTGTGGATAATTTTACAAAAGTTTACATGATTTTAAACGGACTGATGGAGAGTGTTTTTTGGTTCAAAATGTGTAAAAGTGATCAAAATGTGTATTTTACACATTTATAAAAGAGCTGATGTGGATGCTCTAAGTGCAAGAGTTCAAGTTTTAGAGAGAATAAAAGTTCTTAGAGAAAATTTTACACACGTGTCCATTATTAGATTAGGTTAGAATAGAATTTCACGAGTAAAACTGAAAAGAATGTGTTTTTATTGTTTAAGTTATAAACTTTCTGATATTTTGGTGGGTTCATTTGGGCTTGATATGTCCATTTATTTGGGCTGATGTTCAGAATTATACAGTCCAAGTCCAACAAAGGCTTAAAGAATGTCGTTTTTAGTGTTTAAACTTTAAACTTTCTGATATTTTGGTGGGTTCATTTGGGCTTGATTTGTTCACTGATTTTGGGCTGATGTTGGCTTGAGGGAGGCCATTGTGCAGTTTATCAACAAAAAGAAAAGTTTATAAAAAAGAGGGAGGCCATTCTAAGGAATAATTACAATGAAATGCTTACAGTAAAGCCAATAAAATATACTAAATAATTGACAAATACACTAACCGAAGTGTTAATATTTAAGTGAGTTGCAGCTAACTCAACTGATAAAGTTTATTGTTTTCGAATAGGAGAGCTAGGTTTCAAATCCTACCTATATCAAAAACTAATTAGTGTTATAATTTGATGATAAAGAACAATCATAATAGAGCGATATCATAAGTTAAAATTCTATCATATCTAAAAAATAAAGTGTTGAGCATTTGTTAGTATTTTGACCATAATTTTTTTTTTCCAAAAATTTCAAATTGATATGAAATTAGTGTCATTTGAAAGATAATTCAAAATTCTACAACTTCGCCAAAATTGTGCTTGAGCTAATTTCGATATGTATTATGTCCAAAATGATCTGCAATGTGAACCTGAAACTTCTTGTGATTCTGAACGTTTGTAATGGTGTTATGGTAAGTTTTTTTTAATTCAATCCGAATTTTGAACTTAAAATTTAACCATTTGGGACCAGCTAAGAATAATAAATATTTTCTCCCAAAAAAAAAAATGAATATTTATAAAATAATTTATTTTAACTAAACACTTATTTTAGAAAATGAGATTATCATAATCCCATCATCCCATGTGCAATAGAACACCCTTCTCCTAAGCCTAAACCAATGTTATTATGACACCTCATTAATTAATTATTATCCTTTAAAAGACCAATCACAATTAGCTAACCATATTCATAAGTTTCTAGCTCTAATGGTAGGGATGTCTATCAACTGTAAAAACTTGATTTGGCCGCAACTTTTGATCCAGTCATACCGTTTTGATTGTTAAGATTTCAAAATATATTTTACAAAGATAATTTAGAAGTCCAACAATTAAAATTATGATTTTACCCTTGAGATAACCCTCATATGAAGCTAAATGTATGGTGTAAAATGGGGTGTCAACACATATTAGATTCTTTAATGCTAAAATAATAATACTTACCACCGTGCATCCTTCGTGCGGTGGTCACTCCACAAGTATAAGTGCTTGTGGGGTGTGGGGTGTGAGGGGTAAGGGCTAGGGTTCAAGTCTCCAGGAGGGAGCTTTACACACATATACACTTAGATTAGGCTAGAGTAGAAATTCTATTTTGTATTAAAAATGCTAAAATAATAATACTTAAGGTCAAGGTTGTCAAAATTGAGATCCTACGTAGAATTGTGGGAGGTAGATGGGATTGTGGATTATAGGATCGGATTGTGAATCGTAAGATCTTACATTTTTTAGAGAAAAAAAAAAAAAAAACACATTGCTAATAACTTTGTAGGTTAAATAATCACAAAAATTATATATATATATATATATGCATCAATAAGAAGTAATATGTATACCATATTTAAGTAAATATTTAATTAGCAACCAAGTACAACAAATTGTTATCAATTTCTATTAAAAAAAGTTGTTATCAATTGTTTTTAATAACCAAATTCAAAAATTAAATTTGCTTAAAAAAACAAAAAAAAAAACCAAAAACTTCAATTAGAAAAAGGGTACCAAAGCATTCCATTAGTGGCATTTAGAGCAATCTCATCAAAGGTGTTAAAAATGCTAAATGCTATTTTTAGCATTTTTAACACCTCAAATCATAAAAACATACTTAGAGCATTCTTATCAAACCTTTCAAATGCTAAAAATCTTATTTTTTTAGCATTTTTAACCCAAAAGCTTGCTCCATCAAATGTTTAAATGGTATAATTTTTGCAATTGATGAACAATGCAATCTCATATTTGAGACTGCACTGTTCACCAATGGTAAACCGTATATTATTTTTTTATTCAGTGGGGCCCACTGAGGAGAAATAGAGGAGAGAGAGAGAGGAGAAATAAAAAATTATTAAAAAAATAATAAAGAAACATTATTTAAATGAAATGGTAAAAAAAATAGAAGTTTTGATATATGTGGTATTGTAAAGTGGTGTGTTATATGTTATAAAATTGGGTTTTGAGATGCTAAATGCTATATTTTTTGACATGTTTGATAAGAATGCTCTAATCAAGATGATAAATGCTAAATATTTTAGTATTCAGCTACAGTGAGCTGTCATTGATAACAGCTCATTGTAGCTGGATTGTAAACAAAAAAAATATTTTTTTATCCCTCAAAGGTCTGATCTTTCACACTATTCTCTTCTTTCTTTTTCTCTCATAGGTCTGACTTCTTCTCTCTTTTCTTCTTTCTTTTTCTCTCCCCGGTCTTACTTCTTCTCTCTTTTCTTCTTTCACTGGCATCAACAACTGAAAAATCATGGTGGTAGTGATGGTGTTGAAGTTTTATGTTTTTTTTTTTTTTTTTTTTTGGGAGGTAACTTTTGATTCTAATGGTGGTTGCCATGGTGGTGATGTGGGTATGATTTGGTGGTGATGTGGGTATGATTTGGTGGTGATGTGGGTCTGATTTGGTGGGTCTCGGTGCTAGTGGGTCTTGATTGTTTTGTATCGGTGGTGCCTCGGCGACGGTTTTGATGGGTCTCGGTGGTGTTTCTTAGCGGAAATGGGTGGCTCAGCTCGTGGGTCTTGTAGTGGGTTTGGGTGGTGATGAGGTTGTGGGTTTGTGACTTTGGTGGGTTGTTTTTCTTTTTCTGCTTGTTGGTGGTGATGAGGTTGTGGGTTTGGGTTTTGTGATTTTGGTGGTTGGGGATTGTGGTGGCTATTGGCTAGTGGTTTTTTTTTTTTTTTTTTTGGTGGTGGTGGCTGGCAATGGCTAGCTGTGGCTAGGGGTGTGCATAAAACCGACGAACCGAAAAAATCAGCCGAAACTGACCGAACCGTTGTAAAAATTTTGGTTTGGTTCGGTTTCGGTTTTTAATTTTTAAAAACTGAAAATTTCGGTTCGATTTCGGTTTGAATACATCGAACCGACCGAAACCGAACCAAACATATTATAATATATTTTACATAAAAT
The DNA here is from genome assembly GCA_030021035.2 of Notholithocarpus densiflorus. Taxonomy (NCBI): domain Eukaryota; kingdom Viridiplantae; phylum Streptophyta; class Magnoliopsida; order Fagales; family Fagaceae; genus Notholithocarpus; species Notholithocarpus densiflorus. Next base: position 4,021,417 of record JARYZH020000031.1, read on the forward strand.
ATATAATATTTGAGCATCAGACCAGGCTGTACATATTTGGGCCTGCTATACATGTTTGGCCTTTTCATTTCTTTTAAAAACCATTTGGGCCTTTCTTTTTTTCTTTTGTTAGATCCGGCCCTTTTTCACATCAAAAAAAGAAGAAGAAAAGATCCGGCCCTTTCCCCTTTTAATCTATTAAGTTCAAACCCAAACTCAATCATTTTATTTTTAGAATAAGTATAATTAAACTAATTACTAATTAGATAACTAATTAACCTAATTAAACTTAAATCTAATTTAACTATAAAAGCAAAAGGTAAAAACCCTACCCAGTATCCACAGCCCATTTTCTTCCTCATAGCCTCCATTCTTCAGAGTTCAAGCCTCAGCCCCCAACCCCTCCTATTCTCTCACCGCTCCACGCCTCCACATGCCGCCTCCACACGTCGGCCTTCCTGCATCGGCCTCCACACGCTGGCCTTCCTACGCTGGCCTCCACACGCCGGTCTCCACACGCTGGGCTCCCTACGCCGGCTAATCTTTTCATTCTCACGGAGTCACAGTGACCCTCTCTCTCTCTTTAATTTCTCCATAGTTTCCTCTCTCTTTTTTATATTCTGGGTTTGTTTAATATTGAATCAATGCTATTTTTGCAATTTTTATGTGCAAATAAAGTTAGGGTTTTGAAAAAACCCATGTGCTTGGTTGTTTATATTCTGGGTTTGTTTATTTTTTCAATTTCTTCTCTCTTTTTTATATTCTGGGTTTGCTTTTTTTTTTTTTTTTTCCGTATTCTGCCTTTTTTTTTTTTTTTTTTTATTTTTATGCTAAAACTATGATGCTATGTGTATGGAAATTAGACTTTCAAGTTAGTGTGTTATCTTTGAAAACTTATCTCAAGCAGACAGTAGATAATTATTCTTATAAAAGCTATGATTTTGTATTCAAAATAGCACAAAAATGAAAAACCATTTATTTGTTAGCTTCATTAAGTGGTCTCCTGGCTGCCTAAGTTGTTTGAGTAAATATCTAATAGGTGAGTCTTTACTTTAGTCCTTCATGCTTTTAGATGGGAGCAGACATTGAAAACTTTTAGTGCTCTTGGGTTTTTTTGCTGAATTTTCAATGCTCTTGGTTGGTTGTAATAGCATTGGAATAGCCAAAAATTTACTAGAAATGATAGCAAAATATGATTTGTTTCACAGTAATTTTCTCTTAGTAGTAATTATTTATATTTAATGAAAATGCTCTTAGGAGAAAAAGTCGCTTAATTAAGAATAAAAGCATTTCCAATTCTGCAGTGCAAAATTGACACGCCAGTACTCACTAGAGCTACCTAAGTCATTGACTCCACCCGTCAGCAACTGCATATACGTGGCCACTGCCTGAAGATTGAGAGAACGCATGGAAATAATTAAGACTAGACTAGACCCTTTGTTTTATAATTTACATTAATCAAGATTTCAACTTCCGCATTATCGACCCAAAAAATTAAAAAAGCCATTTTCCTTGGAGTTGATTTATCCGCTTTGGAATAGAACTATGCTAAACTGATTCTCAAAAAAAATAAAAAATAAGTAAATATAAAGCTTCTTAAGCTAAGCACCAAATATGCTAAAGTCTCTAGCGGTTAGGGTGGTGCATCCAACCCACCAATTCAATAAAACCGATCTAATGTAACCCAATCCAATGCCTCAAGTTGGCTTTTCATTGGTTAATGGGCTGGATTGGATTTGTTTCTTTTTATTTTTTTAACTCATGGTGGGTCAAATTCTATTTAATAGTTTTTTCAACCCAACTCCCCACACACATTGTGTGTATTTGTGTGTTAGTGATGTAGAATATATATCACAAGCCTTCTTGGAGTAGCAAGGGCGCCGGAAGTCACGATGCAAGATTAAGAGGGTGCTAGTAGAGGCCATTAAGACGACGATATTAGAATTGCATGAAATTTGGTAGATTGAAGGAAAACGGTATTCTGATCCAGACTCAAGTCATCTCGAGAGTTGCCCAAATTTAGGCGAATTCCTTCGTTAAGGCTTCGAAAATAGTGTTTTTGCAATTTTTAGTAATATTTATTTTTCTTTAATAACTTTTAGTTTAAAAGTCAGAATAAGGTCCTAACTGTTTTGAGACGTCTCTTAAAGACAATATTTTCAATTTTCGCAATTATCTAAATTTTGCTATTTTGGCAAAAATCACTATTTTGCCACCTAATTACGTGATTAGCGTGAATTAGGGTTTTTGGGCGTTTTCCTAGCCGCCATAGGGTCTATTTTATACTATTTAAACATATTGTAACCTCCAAGATAGTTTAGTTTTTTAGATTTATAAAAAATCAAACTTTGTCAATTTTTCTTTGATGGATTCCAGAATCCTATCACCTTGTGGATTCAAAAAACCCCCCATGAATTTGAGGTTTTCATTCAGAAGTTAACGTGTTTCTTTTTCCATTTAGAAAATAACGTGTTTGTTTTCTTGTAGCTTCCGCGACATTAATTAGTTATAATTATTTAAATTTGTTGTTTTATTTATATTAGTATTTCAAAAATTAGTATAATTTAAGAACATATGTGAAGTGTAATGATTTATTGAAAAAAAATGGTGTAAGTAGTAGATGAAAAATCAATTTTTACAAGATATGAAAATTTATGTCTAACCCACCATGGATCGGGTTGGGTTGACTTCTACATATGTAATGTATTGGATTGTGCTGAAAAAATCCTCCACAAAAATATTTAAACTAAAAAAGAAGTGCACTCCTAATCAATGTGAAAAATCTCCAACATGAAACAATTTCCAATCACAAAGCAAAACCTAATATCTAAAAATGCCAAAAGAAGGGACACAAATATTTAAACTAAAAAAAGGTAGCACACTCCAAATCAACGTGAGTTTTTTTTCCTAAACATCAAAAAGTTTCTTGAACACTCACCCCAACTCTCTAAAGGCATCTTAAATTTTTTATTGGTGTATAAAGTGGAGGTCAGTTTTGGAAATTCAAAACATAAGACCAAAAAAGTACTCCCTTTTCACAATTGTCGACATGGCCTGTTATGATTTAAGTAACATCGCTTTCACCTGAGCTCATCATTGATATCACATTTATGATGTACCAATCACTACATGGCATGTCAGTCATTATTAAAAAAGATGCGCCTGTGAACTTATTGCTCTCTTGTAGTAATATGGATGTTGCAAACTTGCAATTCCACTCATCATATCAAAAGCAAATACACTTCTAACTTACTCATACATAGATGGATCAGTTAACCTTGGGGTAGGTATTGCGACAAGAGGGGTCTTCTTTTTTAGTACAATCCCAAACTTTTCTATAAGGTCCAACTTCTCTCCCTGGGGCAATTTCCAATCAAAAGAATGCAACAGTGTAGCAAGGGAATACATCACCATCCTCTCAGCCATTGCTGTTCCAGCACATATTCTCCGACCAGACCCAAATGGAAAATAATTGAAGTCACTTCCACTATAGTCCCATTTACTCTTCAAGAACCTCTCTGGATCAAAATTTAATGGATTTTCCCAAATAGAAGGGTCCCTTTGTATTGCCCATACATTCACAAAGATCCGAGACCCTTTTGGAATGGTGTAGCCTCCCACGGTGCATGTCTCACTCGAGCAATGAGGGACTAATAATGGCAGGGCTGGGTGTAATCGCAGTGTTTCTTTCATCACAGCATATAAGTATGGTAATTTGTGAATATGAGACTCTTCTACAATGTTATCCTTGCCAACTACAACCTCCAATTCTTGTTGGGTTTTCCTCATCACCTCCGGTTTGTTCATAATTTCGGCCATGGCAAACTCAATTGTATGGGAGGATGTGTCTGTCCCACCTACCACCATATCCTGTTTACAATGTACACTAGATTATGGCATGCGGATGCCTCCTTGGACAATTTAGCTACCAAACCAAACAAATCAAATCAATTGTAATATCAATGTCATAATTTGAAAGATAATGTTGTTTTTAAGTGGGAGCCTTGCGTATGGGGACTCCCTGTGACAGGGCTCACGACTTAGTGATATAAAATTATAAATATTTCACCGATGATAAAAAAAAAGTCTATAACATTATTCATATTGAAATATCATAAAAGGAAAATCAAAATCTTGTAAACAAAGAATAACAGCTATATAGAATAATGTTATAGACATGGAAGAACAGCTATATATTTCTCGTTCAGCCGCTCCAATAATTCCACTTGACATGGCCCATACACATTTTAAAATTATAGAAATTACAATGTAGCAAGCAAGCAAGCAAACAATTAACAGAGTGCCAAACAATTTGATTTTTTTTTTTTAATTTTTCCTCCGCCCTAGGTGCCAAGGTTCTTTAAGTGCCAAACAAAGATTTCTTAAAATGCATGCAAATTTTTGTTCAAATCGAATGTTATTTACTATTCGATCAATAAACTTATTTTTTATGCATAATTTTAGACTATAAAAACTTAAAATATATACATTTGATTGATAATATAGCTATTAATCTTCAATTTTCTTGAAATTATAAATATGAAGAATATAATAAGAACATGCAATCCAACAGTTATATCCAATAAAAAGATAGAGGATGAGTTTAAAGATGCTATCTTCAGACAATTACTTGTCATCCTTTAATGCTAAATGGGTGGGCAGAGCAAGTTAGACCTTTTATTGTCAAAAGGTTGACTTGGTTCTCTCTCAAGCCTTAAAAGGAAAAATTATATTTTATCTCTCTAAACTATACCCCTTTTTACCCTTATCCTTTAAACTATGAGAATGCACGTTTACTCCCCCAACCTATTACCTATGGAATGGGTGCAAAATGATAGTTTAATGGGGTAAGTGTGAACTCTCTTAATTTATGGGGAAAAGTATTACACGAGTAATAGTTTAGAGAAGTAAGTGTAAAATGAAGTATAGTTTAGGAAGTTAAAGTGTAATTTTTCCAAACCTATTAAATTTTACTTTTTGCAAGCATTGTCAATCTAGACACACATAGGCGTGGCTTTAGGTGCATAAGCAAGATCAAATTTCTCTACTAAAGGCTGTGACTCCGTCAACTAGCGTAACTTTGATATCACATCTCCTTTAAATGACTTTCTTGCATTTAAATGACTTTCTTGCATGGATGGATTATTGCCTTGCCGAGATTCAGATCCTCTAGATTTCTTAGAGTACTCTACTAAATAGATTTCTTTAAATTCTAAGTACTCTTTTATAATTTAAGGGTCTAAATTTTATCATGTCAACATTCTACTAATAATACTCTTAAAATAATTAAATAATGTTGTAAACAAAACAATTGAGATTATTGTTAGTGAAATGCTGACATGGCAAAATCCAAATCATTAAATCATTAAAGAATGGTTAAGATCTAAGGAAATCTATTTGATAGAGTACCCTAGAAAATCTAGAGAATCTAAATCCTACCTTGTCGACACTTCAGTTTATTGCCTTTTATCATAAGTCATGACTATAATCTATATGTCGACATATAGAGACGTCTCTCAACTAAAATTTGTAGAGACAACCACAAACTTCACCCAATTAATAATGACTAATCTTTTAAGAGATTAAATTCAGTAAGGATGTGGTGTAAAACCCATATTTTACTCATCCAATCTCAATATGCCACATCATCTTGTCACATATTTAAGAATAAGTACAACCACAGTCAATCAATTCTAATACCCATATATAAATCCAACCAAATTGTGAGTTTATTGAGATATTATTAGGTGTGGTAGGATGTATTGAATTTTAAGTAAAATAATAATGTGACAATCTCTTATTGGATGATGTAAAACATGGGTTTTACACCTCATTCTTACCAAATTCGGACTCATCTTTTAATTAGGGCTGTAAATAAATCAGGCCATTCATAAACAGTTTGGGCTTAGCTTAGTAAAAAATTCATTTATATTTATTTTTTTCTAAACAAGTTAAGCTTGAATCTTAGTTTTAGGCTTGTATAATAAATGAATTAAACCAAAAAAAAAAAAAATGTTCATTAACAGGCTCATAAATATTAGGGCTCGATACAAAATAAGCCAAGCCTAGATTGTTTATTGGCTTGGTAATAAGCTTGATATGAATTTGACAATTAAACTCATATCTTACTAACCTTAAGCAATTAGGAGTTGGGATTGCTCATCTAAACTAAATAGGCTTAATAATAAGCTTGATATGAGTTTGATAATGTATCAATATTGAATTACAAGCCCAAATGCTTGATATTGAGCTCAAGCTTGACTTAACTAATTAATCAAACCAAACTCAAATTTTAGGACTTTTTGACAAGCTCAAGCTCAAACATTATCTATAAGTTTAATTCAAACTCAAGTCAAGTTTGAACATTTTACAATCGTAGTTAAGCCAAATTTGAATACTCACTACTTGACAATGCTCAGCTCATTAAGGTTGTCCTATTAAACAATAGCATACTAAATGCTTCAATGAATATAAGCTCTTTTAATTCAAAACAAGTATATTACCTGACTAGAAAAATAAAAAAGATAAACCTACCCAGCATAAACCTTTTATTTTCTAAGGTCCCCATCATAAAACATTAAAACCTTAATTGGTAAACCCCATCTACAAGTAATTTTTATCTCATATTTTATCTCTTTCTTTTTTCTTTTTTTTTTGCCAAGACATATTTTGTTATTTAATAAGCTTAATTCAAACTAAAGTCAAGTTTAAACATTTTACAATGGTAGTTAAGCCAAATTTGAATACTCACTACTTGACTATGCTCAACTCATTTACTGCCCTACTTTTGAGGGTTGTTCTATTAAATAATAGCTTACTAAATACTTCAATGAATAGAAGCTCTGATGTGTCTTTTAATTCAAAACAAGTATATTACCTAACTAGCTAGAAAAAGAAAAAAGAAAAACCTACCCGGCATAAACCTTTTATTTTCCAAGGTCCCATCATAAAACATTAAAACCTTAACCGGTAAACTCCATCTACAGGTAATTTTTATCTCATATTTTATTTCTTTCTTTCTTTTTTGGCTAAGACATATTTTGTTATTTAATTTACTACTATTTTTTTCCCGATCAAATTATTTACTACTAAGATTTGATTTTGAATGAAAAGAACGTACCATAAGCAAGGCCTTGAGGTGGATCATGGTCAAAGGTGTGTTGGAATCACCTTCATCCTTCAATTTCAACAAAAACTGCAAAAAATCCTTACTACCTGACCCTCTGCTCCCACCTTCTTTATCAATCTTCAGCCTTCGATCAATCATAACATCAAAGATCCGATCAAACCGTCGGGCCAACCCGTCCATCTTCTTCCGTATGCCTTGCAAGTCAAACCGGGCCAAACCCGGATAAAAATCCGAGATGTTGGGCTTCCCCAAAAGCTCCGTCATCCCTAACACCACTTCTCTGAAATCAGCCCCTAGCCTAGCCCCCTCCTCCTCCTCCTCCACTGTCCCACCCCACAACATGTTGGTAATCAGGTTCAACATCGTTAAGAACATTTGCTCCTCAATGTTCACGGGTGACCCGACCCGACTATACAAGTACCCAGCCGTTTCTCGAACATGTTTACGACGTAGCATGTAAAAGGAGTCCAACGTGATATTACTAAGCAACTTGAGCGCACAAACTTTTCTCAACATCCGCCACTCTGGCCCGTATGAGCTCCACGCTATATCGGATCCACCATAGGTAGCAGCCCGACCCGCTTCGGTTATGTCACGGTTCGCAAAGGTGACGTCTTGGTCTTTGAGCACTTGGCGAGCCATGGAAGGTGAGGTCACCACGATGCCAACCTTGTTGCCGAGCCGAAGCTTGAATATGGGCCCGTAGATATTGGCCAGGCCCGCGAAGTAAGAGTGGAGCTCCGGTTCGAGGGAGAGGAGGTTTCCGATCAACGGGATGCCACGTGGACCTGGCGGCGGCGGAGGAGTAGCAGTCGGCGTCGTTTTGTTAGATTTGGAGGAGTGAATCGTGACCCATGCGTACCAAGAGAGAGTAAAGATGACAAGAAGAAGAGTGAGAAGCAGTGAGCGTGAAACTGGGTCATTTCCACTGCTAAGACTCTGGAGGAAATCTGAGTTGAGAGTCATGGTTGATTGTTGCTAGTTAGTATTGGTTTGGGAATTATGAACCAGTGGATTGAAGGAAAACAAGGCGATGGAAAGTTTTTGTAGCTATTAGGCCATCTGAGATGGAATACAAAAACTCACTCTTGTTGCTAATTATCCTCAAACTACCCTTAGTTTTATTTTGATCGGAGGAGATTGTTGGAGATGGAAGGTGTGATTAGACTAAAGGCTTAGGCTTGATTTGTGGATATGGTTGAGGATGACATGGTGGAGTTATGAGTGTGAGAGTGAACGCTTGATGTGAACGTGTGGATGAGAAAAGAAAAAAAAAGTTTTGGATTAGGTACGTGCCAGGTGGAATACATACACTGAGCTGCTCTTTTAAAGAATAAATACAAAATTAATGTCTTTGTAAGAATTTCCTTTAAAAAAAACATACACACCGTGTCACAAGTATAAAGAATTTATGTATTGTTATTTTTGATAATATACGTCTTAAACCGCAATTTTGATAAATACTTACCAAATATTCTGTTTCTAAAAAAAACACAAATTAAAAAACAGTTTTGAAAACAGTGATTTTCAAGCATAATTTCAAAAACTTGAACCGAACTCAACTTAACAGTGTGTCAGTAAGACAATCACATGTGACCCAAAATATAAGGCTCCAGTCTCCACCACATATATCTACCCTCTCATATGGGTGACCCAGTGGTGGCTCCATAAATTTTTTTTTTTGCCAACTTTGTTGCTGAGCTAAAGCTTGAATATGGGCCAGGCCTGCGAGGTAAGAGTGAAGCTCCGGTTCGTGGGAGAGGAGGTTTCCGACCAATGGGATGCATGTGGACCTGGCGGCGGTGGAGTAGTAGTCATTGTCGTTTTGTTAGATTTGGAGTGAATCGTGATCCATGCGTACCAAGAGAGAGTAAAAATGACAAGAAGAAGAGTGAGAAGCAGTGAGCGTGAAACTGGGTTATTTTCATTAATAAAAGTTTGGAGGAAATTTGAGTTGAGAGTCATGGTTGATTGTTGCTTGCTAGTATTGGTTTGCGAAGCAATGGAAGAGATTTATCATGTTTTGGTTACATGTACCCACCCATGTCTATTGGGTTGGTCGCTCAGCCCAAACTGTCCAACTAATATAATTGGTTCATTTGGGCTTTGATATTGTTCATTGATTTTGGGGCAGATGTTCAGAATTATACAATCCAACACAACACATGATTTAAACTAATGCTATGTTTGGAAGTTTGAAGGGAGAAGAGAGTAGAGGGGAGTAGAAGGGAGGAGAGTAGAGGAGAATAGAGGAGAATGGTTATTTTTCACATTGTTTGGATGTTTTTAAAATTAAGTAAGGAGAAGAGAAATAATTAGTCTTTTCATAGTTTGTAATTTTGTTAATATGGTAAGTGTAAATTTGGTAATTCTTTTGGTCAAGCATTTCTATACTCTACTCTCCCTCCAAATCTCTCCAATTTGGGGGGATTAAAAATGAGGAGTTAGAAGTAGTTAGAATCCCTCCAAACCCCTCCAAATCCCTCTCCCTCCTCCTTTAAAAAACATCCAAACATGATAATTTAACTTACTCTCACTCACTCTACTTTACTCCTCATCCATCTAAACAAGCTATAAAGTGGCAACAAGTTCAGTTGGAGGGGTTTTATGGAGCACACAAAAGGGTTTTTTTTTAGTCCAATTCTCGATAGAGCTTTGGACCTTTGGTTGCTCAATTGGGCTCATGGAATGAGTCTTTTTAATCACCAGTGTTTGTGCCAGCATGTGCATGAAATGTGCTTGGTTTATGATAAAAGAATTAGGCTAAATTGCAAACTATACCCGTAAAGTTTTGTAGTGTTTGAATTTTACATCCTGAAGTTTCAGAATTTGAATTTTATTCCCTGAAATTTTGGGGTGTTTGAATTTTACACCTAAAGTTTCAAAATAAAAAAAATTAGTTTATTGTCACATCAACGGAAACTTTTTATTTTTATTTTTATTTATTTTGGTCGTTAGCTACATCAGCAATTTCAAATCAAAAGATAACGGCAGAAACTAAATTAACACAATACTGAAAGGTTATGGATCAAATTGACATAATTGAAAGGTTATGGACCAAATTAAAATATGGTGTAAAGGATAAATACCAAATAAATAGTTTACCCTTAATCTTATTAATCCAAAGGAAAGGGGAATTGTAATACCGTGTTTATCATTTATGATTACAATTACAATGATTATCTAATCAGGTGTGTAATCGATGCATGACATTAGCTACTACTTGCAAGTGGAAGTCCAACTTAAAATTGCTTTGCTATTTTATAAATGTTAGAGATCCATAACCATTGATTTGCTAATTGTGATTTTAAATTTAGTTTTATTTTAAACAAATTTATACGCAGATTCTCTAAATTTTTAAAATTTTGTTGGAGTGTGATAACCTTGTATATTTATTATATATCTACTTGAGCATTATCTCCTTATTAATACGCTTAATTTGTATAATGAAGCTATGATTTGAATAGTCAATGTTATTTATCTTTACATAATTTCTTGAATAAATTCCATTCATTGTGTGTAATTTTAAAATTTTCAAAATTTTTTTAAAATTTTCAGAAATTATGTGAAAATAGTTTACAACAGTGTATGAGGAAAATAAGGGAGAATAGAGGTCAAACTATAATTAACGAATAAAGAAGAGCTAAAGGATCATTAATATCTTGCTTAAATGTCTAAGGAGGAGTCGTTGGAGTGCTTGAGGCATGTAATATGTTAGGAATGTTCAAATTAAGGAAAAAAAAAATCAAAACGATATAATCTAAAAAGGAAAAATCAAATTTGAGCATTGATTAGGCGTATCTCTCTCCTAAAAAATCCAATTGACCCAAGGTCAAATGTTTTCGAATCATGACTTAAAGCTCTACAATTTTCTAGTTTTGAGTTTTTCCAAAAATTTACACTTTTTGAATGGCAAAATTAACCCACAGGTGGCTGCTGAAAATCTGGGCAAAAATCAAATTAAAATTGGAAGAGATTTATTTTCTTTTATGTTAGGGTTATAACGTGGGCTGTGTGGTATGAATTTTGGACACACAAATCTTGAATTTTGGACACACAAATCTTGTATTTTGTTATTTTCTCATGGCAGCTTAAACCCTCAACTAGGGTTAGGGGTTATGTTTCTTCTATACGGTATGATAATTCATTGTGATTCTTCCTAAAGTTTGAGATAACAACATATTTGATTGTTCAATGAGATTTTTGTTGATGTGTGAGTTCTTCCATGCTTTCAATAATTTCAATCATATTTTTCTTATTGTTTAGATGAATTTCTCACAATTTCAAATAGAAATGAGGTTTTAAAGTTAATAGGTTTTTCTGAAAACTATTCTAATTGCATTGTAAATCTAGGTATCATGCATTTTTAGATTGTCTCAATTCAACCGAATCATAGGTTTTTTATTGTTTAAAAACAATCAATTATGGAAAAAAATTTCTTTTTAGATCACAAATAATTCATATCGATTTAGGAAAGCACCTTGATGCCTTGGCATTTGCACTATTGATTTAAATCGGTCATTATTATTATTATTGTTAACAATTGTCGAGGGTTCTTTTTACGTTTTTTGTACCTTAGACACACGTCTTGATGTTATTGGACAACGCTTAGTCTAGGCTTTTTCTAAGAAAGAAGTTGGGTCTGGCGCTTCGCAGAATGGGCTCCAAAGTACCATTCTGCCGCTGCCAATTTGTGCGCAAATGTCGAGCCCAAGTCCAAGGGAAGATGCTGCAAAGTGGGCTTATCCTCTATTTCTGCCGCAGAAGGAACTTTTCTCCAGTTTCTACCACAGGACTGACTTTTCTGCTGTGCGGTAAAACTTTCTGCTGTGCAATAAAATCTTCTGTTACGCAGTAAAACTTTCTGCTGTGCAGTAAAACCTTCTATTGTGCAGTAAAGCTTTCTGTTGCGAAGTAAAACTTTCTACTGTGCAGTAACACCTTCTGCTGTGCAGTAAAGCTTTCTGCACTTTTCTGCAACGTGAATGACTACTCTTCATTTTTTTTACTACAAAAATACTTTTCTACTTCCTACACATAAACAAATCTAAGATCCAAAGAAAATACCCATCAAATAAATGTTAGTTTAAATGGGTTAGCATATTCTCAAATATATATACATACATATATGCGTATATATACTTATGCGTATTCATATATACATATATAAAATATATGGCAGAACATAAGCTATAATGTATATGTATATATACTTATGGCAGGATAATGATTAGTTCGCGTCAAAAGTAAAACACGTAATAACAAAGAAATAGGAAAGCTTCAGCAGAAAATGTTTAGCTAGTATAATAGCTAACACGGTAAATATATTAAAAAAGGTGCTACAGCAGAATAACTAGTACAACAAGTAAAGATATCACAGCAGGACAACTGATGCAGCAAACGTGATAAAAACGTGCTACAACAGAATGACTAAATACAGCAGATATAAGTTCTAACGAGTGAAATTGAATATATTTGCAATCAAAATCAAATATTGAATCTTTCCATAGGATAAGTAAACCAAGAAAGAACCCAAACCCCAACTTGAACAACCTTGTCATAGGCTTTTGCCATCAAAATTGTGCATTTTGGAGAATAAGCCTAAATGACTACTAGCTATTACTTTTGGGGAGTTCAAAGAATGGGTTTGCTAAGAGGGAGGGAAAAGATGATCTATTGATGCATGCCCCTATTCCTACCGTGTTTTCTCTCTTCTTTTTACCACTTTCTTTCTTTCTTTCTCTCCGTTCTTTTTACTTTTAGTTGCTTACTACCCTCTTGCCGTGGATTGTTTTTCTCCCTTGGGTATTTTCCCTTTTGAATCCTCCTCTCCCTAGGTGCCTCTCTCTCTAAGTGTCTCCCTTAGGTTCTTACTGCTCTCTTACCACGGGTTCCTCCCCTTAGGTGCTTCCCCCCCTTTTTCATCCATAGCTACCTCTTCCTTTTATAGCGAACTAATTGAATGAGATTTCTCCCTTTTACCCCTAGGGCTTCACCAACTATTTTTAGCTTGTTGTGGGCATTCCTTCGGTACTGCCAACCAACCCATTGGTTGCCCGGCCACTACCTCTGCTCATAATACATTTGCCGCACCACAACTCATTTCGTGACAAAATTCCCTTTTGTTTGTTCTTGCTGTATACCTCTACCTCTAGGTTCAAATGGATAAGGATTGAGCTACCTCACTACCTAGCTCTATTGCATGCATCAGATGGTCCCAACCATCTATTACTTCTTTTGGATAAGATACCATCCCAGTAAGGTATATTCCCAAAAGAAGTCACAGCTAGAAACCAAATATAGACCCCTTTTTCCCCCCACCACCAAACCACACCATCTGAATCCCCTTGACTGTGGGCCCACCTCTCTTGTATTGGTTGGGTACAGGTTGGTGGTGTTCTGGCCCTTTTGTGCTTGCTCCACTATCTTCTGGTTTTGTCTTCTTTCATTCCCACGCCGTTTCTACCGTAGCAGATTAGTTATGTTTCGTTCTGTTGCGTGTTTTTGTCTTATTTCTTCATGCGTTTCCTGCTGTGTTTGTCATTTCCTTCGGTTTGGCTTTTCTTTCCTTCACGCAATTCATGTTGCTGACACTTCCTGCTGTTCTTTGTTTCTTTTCATCGTGCTTCTTCATATTAGTTTTCATGCCTATCTTTTTTATTCAAAAGGATTTGGGCCTTTGTGGGCCAAATAATGTTAACTGGATCAAAAGGGTCTTGGGCCCAATTTGCCTTGATCTGTCAAAGCCATTCTGCAAAAGAACTGTATTCTGCGACAGATCTGTATTCTGCTACAGATCGCTTTCCCTTGCATTTCTTTCTTTGGACCTCTCTTGCTCTTTGGTCTTCTTGGTGGGTCTTTGGGCCTTGCTTTTCATTGGGCTTTCCTTCATATGAGCTTTTGGGTACGGATTCAAAAAATGGGCATCAACAACAATCACGAAATAAAATTACTTTTCTTTTTCACCCAAATTGCTATTTAATTACATTGTCTTTGAATTTATCTTGCTCCTTATAGTTTGACATTCGGTACTCTGAGAATTATATTGCTACGATCTCCTGCACTTGGGAGTGAGCAAGCAGAGTTTTGCTTGATCATAATGAGATGTTGGCCACTTCTTCATTTTCTTCCTCCATAACCAATCTCAAGCACTTTTTGACCTTGGACTCTCGTGCAGTTTATATATATGTTTTTTAGATTTCATTCTAGCTTTTGATGTTTGATTTTTCAAAATTAAGGTTTGTATAGAAGTTAGATTTTTGATGGATTGCTACTTGATCATGATGAGATCTTGATTGCTTCATCCACAGGCCGGCCAATCTCATGCACTTTCTGACCTTGGAATTTCATGAAGGCTATTTGTATATATTTTAGATTTTCATTCTAACTCTTGATCTTTGTTTCAAAGTTCAAATTTTGTATAGAAGTTAGATGCCTAATTTGAGACTTGCTAAATTAGGGAATGTAGACATTTTTATATTTTGTACATAGATAGGTGTTGGCAAAAGCAAAGTCTTATATGCATTTTGTTGGGGCAAAAACTGTAGTGCTTAGTAATTTTTTTAATTTTATTTTCAAGATGTATAAAAATGTTATAGAAAATGTTCATAATTAACTATATTCAAGGGTTTAAAGGTATTTGTTAGATGTTGGTAATTATCTTCTTCTCAAGATTTGTAATATTTGTATGTATAACCAAATAGATTAGTGATGATTTAAATGTAAATATTATTTTGAAAATGGGTTTTTTTTTTGTGTATTTTAATAAGGATAAAACTTAGGTATAGTATTTTAGGTACTATTTCTTAGGTTCCTCTCTTAAGATTCTGCAATGTGGCTACTTAACTAAAAAATACACTTCCATCCCATGAGAAAAAATTCACATGACAGAATTCTAAAAGGGGAACTTAAGGAACAGCACCTAAGTACTGTACCTAAATCTTGTCCTTTTAATAGTTTTCCAACCAAATACATTTTTTTCTCACGTTTTTACGGTGCGTACGTAGTTAGCCATTAGTAGTTGATTAAAACATAATATGCAACGAAGTGTTTAAAAATTTTGTAAGTATGTGTTTTTTGTTGCCCACAAATGAAGTGTTACCACTTACCAAGGCGGCTACACAATAATAATAATATATAAGTTATAATATACAAAATACTAACAAAATATTGGGAAAATTCTTCAATTTTTTCTTTTTATTATCGTTAATATTTTCACTCGTAAGCATGAGTTACAAACTAATTTTTATAAATATATAGTAAAATTTAATATTATGATAGTTTGTTCCAAGTAAAAGTCTATTGTCTAAATTTTAAAAAATTAATATTCTACTCCAACTAGAATTTTAAGAAATTTTAAATAAAATTTTATATTATGATAATCAGTGGTGGCTCCAAGAATTCTTTTCAAGGTGGTCATTAAAAAAATTAAATTAAAAAAAATTTAATAAAAATAAAACATGAATATATTGACATAAAAAAAAGCTCAAATACATCAAGTTTTAAAATTTCCTTCTATGAGTTTTTCATATTTTGAAATTGTTGTATGATAGCTTCATTATTAATTCTATCAGCTACATCTTTTTCAATATACACAACCAAACAATTATTAAACTACCGATCTTCCATTCAATTACCAAAATCTTGCATAAATAAGTAACAATATAAACAAAATGCATCATCATTTTTTATGATATATTCCTACCAATATTTTGTATTCTTTAAACTAATTAGGATTTAATCAATGCAATGCTTCACTAATTTCTTTTTTAGGGAAATCATGGCTCAAACCTCTTTATAAATATGCTCTTTTTATTTTTCCTTGACCATTAGGATAAAAAGATGAGACCTTTTCTTATAGCCATAGCCTAATATCTAAAAGAAGATTATTCAAATAAATACAAATTTGCTTAGAAGATGAATTTTGCAATAAAAGTAATTTCTTTATAAGAATTTTGTCCATAGTGCTAACAAAAGAATAAAGGGTAAACTAAAAGTTCATTCAACATATTCAACTTAGGCATTAAACATTCATGTTTGATAAAGTATTAAGGCGTTATTTTAGTGCATATGCATATGTACAAGATGTATAACATAAATCCAATAAATTAAGCTAAAGACAAAAGCAAGCATTAACCAACTAGCTATTGGAAAATATGCAATTTTTTTTTAAAAAAATAGCAATTTTAAAATATATCTTTTGAAAAAACAATTTAAAATATCACAATTAAACATTAGATTTGGGCTTTTAGGCTAGTTTGTTTATTTGGACAATTTTTGAAAAATGCTACATCCACAATATTTTCACAACAAATTCAAGATGACAATTGTTACTAGTTCTAATTTACATATCACTGAATTTTTTTTTTTTTTTTTACTGATAACAACTTGCCACTTAGAATTTGTTGTAAAGGTGTTGTAGAAATATTGTGAACATAGCATTTCTCGCAAATTTTTGGTTCAATTTTCAATGGACAAAAATTTTGGAGAGGTCAAGTTTTATTTTTAACGGCTTAAATTTTTATTTAAAATGTTCAAGTTTATTTTTAGGTTGGTTAGGTTTTTTTTATAAGGTGGTTAACAACCCACATTAATTTAAAATTCTTTTTTTTTAAAGTATAAATTTTTTTTTTCCAAGTTCAGGGTCCTGTGACCACCTTAAAGTATAGATAGTATATATTTTTTTTGAACATCTATCATAATTTTGTGTATTGATATAATAAAACTAACAAATAAACTACATGCCATGCTTAAGCCTGCTAGCTAATTAATCAATAAGATAGTTAATTTACTCAACTGACTCATTAATTATTACTGGAGTAAAATAAATTTGATAAATTTGTAAAATATTTTATTTTTTAAATATTGTGGGGTCAAAGAATCTAGCCACCCCGGCTCACTTTATACTAAGCCCAAGGCCCATGCCGAGGAAGAAGAAATGCCTGAGGACGAATGAAGGAAGTCCTAATTACCAAGAAGCATCGCCGAGAACAATCATGTCCTCAGCGAACCGAGATCATAGAAGGGAAGAGCAGCACGCCATCAAGGGTAGTCTCGTAGAGCGTCCCAAGAAAAAGGACAAGTACAGCGGGTCAGCCATGGGAGCCTGGAGGAGGAGCAATTCAAGGAGAAGCTGTCACCTCCACATTAAATGCCCACAACTAACGTTCTGGCCGCATTAATGAGGAAATGACCCCTGAACAGTGCTGCTTTGGTTGCTGCAACTCACAGAAGGTTTGGGACGGTGGCTGATGGGACAAGCACTCAAGTAGTGACCTGCATGATCAACAAATGGAGGGCCAAGATCAACCGAAAGAGGGTATATAATGTAAAGAACTCCTCCAGAAAAAAGGTGGGAGATTGGAAGTAGAAAACACGGCAGCAACTTGTATCATCTTTGTAACCTCTGTAACCAAGCACTGAGGAAATAATAAGAACAAGATAGCTCCTCAGACCAGCGTCCAGGACAGATTTTCACACTTAAAGCCCATTTTCTTATTACTTAGTCTTCCCATAACCATGTTTATTCGTTGCTATCCTCACTAAGGCCTAGTTCTTAAACCCATTCTCTACAAATTTATTGTATTAGGCTAGTTGGGCTTGAGTCCGCTTTTCCAATAGTAGAAGTGCTCAGACCCAGTCCCTACAATTGGCGCCGTCTGTGGGAAGAACTTGTGTCTTAGTAAAGGTAACAATCAAGCATGGTAGGGCCAGGCCTTCATCAAGCAGGTCCCCACCAGCCTGAACTTGCTGGATCCCCACGACAAGGTAACTTTCCCAATCCTGAGCGTGACCGAAATGAAGAGAATGGAAGGTTTCGAGAGGGAAGTGTGCACACCACTCAAACGGGCAACAACCACTCTCGTGTGAAGAGTCACGTGCTCTAGAGACAAAATAACAATCAGCCCATGAAACAAGAAGGGGTCAGAAGCCACGCATCTCAGGGGTGGAATGATAATCAGGCCATGCAACGAGAGATAGACGATTTGAAGAGAGAGCTGCGCCATGCACGACGAAAGCGGTCTCACTCCAGCCCTGACATGCCCTTCAGTGATGAAGGCGATGATGGCTATAGACGGAGATCGCGAACCCCCCCAAGTGAGACCTTCTCTCACGAAGAAGAGCACCAACGGAGGTGTACACGTAAAAGCCCGTCTCCTAGGGGCTTGAGGAACAACGCCATGAGCAGGGCACTAGACCAACTCTCCAAATCACCGTTCACGCGCCACATAGAGAGGGCTGCGCTTCCTCGACGTTTCCAACAGCCAACCTTCATTCCTTACAACGGCAAGACAGACCCCGTGGAGCATGTGAGCCAGTTTAACCAAAGGATGGCTGTTTATTCTAAAAACGAGGCACTGATGTGCAAGGTCTTCCCCTCAAGCTTGGGGCCAGTGGCGATGAGGTGGTTCAATGGTTTAAATGCGAATTCCGTAGATTCGTATAGGCAGCTAACTCAAGCCTTTGGCTCTCGCTTCATTACAAACAGCAGAGCTCCTCGGCCCTTGAGTACGTTATTATCGCTGTTCATGGATAATGGAGAAACTCTGAAGGCCTACTCGGACAGATATTGGGAGATGTATAATAAAATGGACGGCAATTGTGACAATGTCGCCCTCAGCACCTTCAAAAATAGCCTCCCAGCTGAGCACGGCCTGAGGAAGTCTCTGATTGGCAAGCCCGCCACCAGTGTGCGCCAACTGATGGATCGAATCCATAAGTATAAACGAGTAGAGGAAGAACAGCTGCAAGGAAAGGGAAAAGAAAAGGTTATCCCCCAAGAGAGGAGGGATTTCAGGTCAGACCGACATAATAGCAACCGCCTGAGGAGAGATTTCGTGGGGCAATCCGGAGCAACCAGCACACGGACTGTCAGTACTGTATTCCAAGAACCAGTACACCGAGTGTTGGAGAAAATCAAGAACGAGCCATACTTTAAGTGGCCGAATAAGATGGCGGGAGAGTCCATGAGGCGTAATCAGAACTTTTATTGCCAATACCACCAAGACCACAGGTATATCACGGAGAACTGCAGGAACCTTTAGAACTATCTAGACCAGCTGGTCCGAGAGAGAAAGCTGAGGCATCTCTTACATCATTCCAGTGGTCATCTGGGCCAGACCCATTAGGAGCCCTAAAGGGATAATGTCCTAAGGCCACCCCTAGGGACAATCAACGTAATCTTGGCCACGCCAAGAAGGACAGGCACGCACCTCTCACGAGTGTTATCTGTGACTCATCCAGAGCCGAAGAGGGCCAGAGTGAATTCTCACCCAGTCTTGAGTTTTTCAGAAGAAGACAAGGATGGAACCACCCAGCCCCATGACGATGCGCTCTTGATCACTCTCAGAATTGGGGACAACGATGTGAAAAGAGTGATGGTGGATGGCGGTAGTGCTGCCGACATAATGTATCCCGACCTCTACAAGGGGCTGAATTTAAGACCGGAAGATTTGATGCCCTACAGCTCTCCTTTGATGAGCTTCGACGGGAAGCTTGTTATTCCAAAGTGCATGATTAGGCTGCCTATCCAGACTGGCTCAGAGAGAGTGGAGGTGAACTTTATCGTGGTGGACACCTACTCTCCATATATAGCCATTGTTGGTAGGCCTTGACTCCATACTTTAAGGGCTGTTGTCTCCTCCTTACATCAGAAAGTGAAATTCCCGTCGGGAAACTAGGTTTTTGAAATCCGCGGTTGCCAGTCTACGGCAAGGCAGTGTATGGTGGCTACCATTTCACATCGGCTCGACGTAGAGTCCTTGGCCTCTGCTGAGATGAACTTATAACAATCAAAGGGCCAGGTGTCGCCCCCTGATACGGCCGCCAAGGAGGCAAAATGCGAAGATCTAGAGAGAGTGGTCATCGGTGGTGACCTAGAGAAGTTCTTTCAGGTAGGGGCTCAACTGCCTCCCCAGGAGAAGGGGGAGTTGATTGAGTTTCTCAAAAGCAATATTAACGTGTTTGCATGGGATGCCTGCGACGCTCCGGGGATTGATCCAGCCTTCATTTGTCACCATCTCAACGTCAACCCATCCATCACACCCAAGAAGCAGCCACCCCGGCGCCCCTCAAGAGAGCATGCCGATGCGATTAGGGGCGAGGTGGCGGTTTTGTGTAGACTTCACGGACCTAAATAGAGCATGCCCAAAAGACCCATTCCCCATACCTCGGATAGACCAGCTGGTGGATGCAACAGCGGGCCATTCTCGGATGAGCTTCTTAGACGTCTTTCAAGGCTATTATCAAATACCACTAATCCTGGATGACCAGGAGAAGACAGCCTTTGTGACACCTACTGGGAACTATCACTACAAAGTAATGTCGTTCGGTCTGAAGAACGCAGGGTCCACTTACCAAAGGATGATGATGAGGATGTTCAAGCCGTAGTTGGGCAAGAGCATCGAAATCTATGTTGATGACATGGTGGTGAAGAGTAAGGTAGTGTCCGAGCATTTGGGAGACCTTGGCAGTACCTTTAGTGTCTTGAGGAAGCGCAAGCTGCGCCTAAATGCCTCCAAATGCTCATTTGGCGTGGGATCGGGCAAGTTTTTAGGCTACATGATTACTCATAGGGGAATTGAGGTTAATCCTGACCAGATCAAGGCTATTAACGATCTAAAACCACCGCAAAATGCCAAGGAGGTTCAAAAGCTTACTGGAATGATTGCAGCCCTGAATCGATTCATTTCCAGGTTGGCGGATAGATGCAGACCGTTCTATCTCTTGATCAACAAGTGGAAAGGGTTTGAATGGTCTGAGGACTGTATTGCGGCCTTCCAGCAACTCAAGGAATACCTGTCTCGGCCCCCTATCATGTCCAGTCCTGAGGCTGATGAAGTCCTATTCGCATATATTGTCGTGGCCCCTCATGCGGTGAGCTTAGTGCTAATACGGGATGACAACGGCCTTCAAAAGCCAGTCTATTACGTGAGCAAGTCGCTGCATGAAGCTGAGGTCAGATACTTACCCTTGGAGAAGGCCATACTAGCTGTGGTCCATGCTACACGAAAGCTTCCCCATTACTTCCAAGCCCACATAGTGGTTGTCCTAATCCAACTGCCCTTAAAGTTCGTACTTCGGACTGTTGATTATACTGGGAGGATTGCCTTATGGAACACAATCCTAGGAGCTTTTGACATCAAGTACATGCCTCGGACCTTCATAAAGGGCCAGGTTCTAGATGACTTGATGGCCAAATTCGCTGAACCACCAGTAGAAATTGTAGCCGAGAATCGAAACATGGGTGGAAAATTAGTTAGGGTAGTCTCTATGCTAGGACCCCCATATTGGAAGGTGTACGTTGATGGCGCAGCAAATCAAAGAGGATCCGGAGTGGGGCTGGTTCTAATATCTCCTGAGAAGGCCATCATTGAGAAATCCCTGAGACTGGGGTTCTCGGCCACGAATAACGAAGCCGAGTACGAGGCCTTGTTACAAGGAATGGCTATGGTACAGAAAATGGGAGGAAAAGCAGTAGAGGTGTTCTCAGACTCAAGACTGGTAGTGGGCCAGGTGAAGGGAGAATTGAAAGCCAGAGAAGCAAGGATGCAAGCGTACTTAAGCCAGGCCAAACCCTTGTAGTCAAACTTCTATCTTTTTAGCTTGTCACATGTCCCCAAAAGTGGAAACACCCATGCAGATTCATTGGCCACGCTCGCTACCTCCTCGGCAAAGGGTCTGCCTCGAACCATCCTTGTTGAGCATCTGGATAGAGCAAGAGATGTGGCAATAGGCATGGTCCATATCCATGAAGTTAGAGTGGGTCCTAGTTGGATGGACCCTATAGTGAGGTTCCTCAAAGATGATACCCTGCCCGAAGAAAAGCCAGAGGTTGAAAGAATACGAAGAAACGCTTCTCGGTTCTGATTGTCCGAGGACCACAAACTGTATAAGCGCTCTTATTCTAGGCCATATTTACTGTGTATTCACCCAGAAGTAGCAGAATTACTGCTTGAGGAACTGCACGAGGGGATCTGTGGGAGTCACACAGGGGGAAGATCTCTATCGCATCGAGCCCTTACCTAGGGATATTGGTGGCCGAGGATGCAAAAGGAAGCCCTAGAGTATGTTAAGAAATGTGACCAGTGCCAAAGGTTTGCCCAAAATATTCATTAGCCTGGAGGAGTCCTTAACCCCTTGTCCAGTCCATAGTCGTTCACCTAGTGGGGCCTGGATATTGTAGGACCTTTTCCCAAGGCGGCAGGGAATAAGAGGTATCTGTTGGTCGGCACAGATTACTTCACCAAATAGGTTGAAGCTGAGCCATTGGCCAACATCAGAGATGCCGATGCTAAGAAATTCATCTGGAGAAACATTGTTACACGATTCGGGGTCCCTCGAACCCTCATTTCAGATAATGGACTCCAATTTGACAGCAAAGCTTTCAGAAGATATTGTTGCGAACTGGGGATCACAAATAGGTACTCAACTCCAGCTTATCCTCAGGGAAATGGGCAGGCCGAGGCTGTCAACAAGGTCATAGTCAATGGGCTTAAGAAGAGACTGGATGAAGCCAAGGGAAGATAGGTAGAGGAGTTGCCACACGTCTTATGGACTTACCGGACTACCCCACAACGGTCAACAGGAGAGACACCCTTTACCATGACTTATGGAGCTGAGGCTGTTATCCCTCTAGAGGCAAGCTTCCTAACGCTGAGGACTAGCTCCTTCACTCCAAGCGATAACGATGGACTGCTGGGGAAAAGCCTAGACCTGATCGATGAACGAAGAGAAAAGGCAGTGATCCAGTTGGCCTACTACCACCAGAAGCTCAAGCAGGGATATGATGCCAATGTGAAGCTGAGACCATTAGCACTAGGGGACTTAGTGTTGAGGAAAGTCGTGGGGGCTACCAAGAACCCATCTTGGGGAAAGTTGGGGCCCAATTGGGAAGGACCATACCGAATTACCGCGGTAGCAGGAATAGGTGCATACTACTTAGAAGACTTAGATGAAAAAATTGTACCTCGTCCATGGAATGTAAATAACCTGAAAATGTATTATTATTAACAAATGCATTTCTCTAATTCAAACTTTTAAGTCCATTTTGATTACATGTCTTGTGTTTTGGCAACAATCTAAGTGTTAGACAGAACCAAGGTCTTGCATGGTCCTCGGACTCAAACCTATGGAGAAACTAACTACTTCAAGAAAAATCTAAGTACTAGACAGAACCAAAGTCTTGCATGGTCCTAGGACTCAAACCTATGAGGAAACTAGTTACTTCAAGAAAAATCTAAGTGTTAGACAGAACTAAGGTCTTGCATGATCCTCAGACTCAAACCTATGGGAAAACTAACTACTTCAAGAAAAATCTAAGTGTTAGACAAAACCAAGGTCTTGCATGGTCCTTGGACTCAAACCTATGGGGAAACTAGTTACTTCAAGAAAAATCTAAGTGTTTGACAAAACCAAGATCTTGCATGATCCTCGGACTCAAACCTATGGGGAAACTAACTACTTTCAACAAAGGCCTGAGCGATTAACAGATTCCGAGCGTTGTGTGACTCCTCGGACCACAACCTTTGAGGAAATTAACAAGCCCATGAGCATCACTTAAGGCACTCTAAGGTACATTGAACGTAACTTCCTTGCGTAGTCGGTAGCTAATTGTTTCCTTGAGGTCAATAAATTTTTGGAACATACTTCTGAATGCCCTTGCACATTGTGCTGTGGCATTAGATCTATGGGATTTAAAAGTTTGTCTTTATAAGTAGTACGCGCTTAGCATTTTAAACCCGTTATGATAACCAACTCATGAGGTATAAAATTCATGTTATAATGTTATTGCCTTTTATAGTCCATTTAGCAAAAGCAGGTCGTAATAATAGAGTGGCCCAATTGCTAATCACAGTTTAAGTAAAAATTATCATTATGGACTTTGCATTTTTAGGTTGCTGTTTCAAAAATAGAAAACAAGTCAAACTGTTGAGATTGTTTAGCTAATAATCAAAGCACAAGTTATATGAATAAACAAAACCCATCATAGTGACAATTAACACACGGAAAGGGAATTGCATATATTCAATCCAAGCGTTCCATTACAACAGTTCAAATACTTAAAAAAATTTAAATTTGAATTTAAGAATGTTAAATTGAACTTTAAGGCTATAGCATCAATGGAATTCAGTTTTGATATCAAATTCTATCAATCATGTTTATATGATGTTTATATATTCATGAAAACCGTTGAAAAATTGTTCAGAGATTCCCTTGAAAAACTGAAAAAATAGGTTTTTCGCGGGTTAGCTTCCCGCGAATTTACTCGTGAAAAATGCCTCTGAAACACAAAACCTTTCACGGGTAAGCCTTACTCATGAAACAGTCACGAGACAGTAGTGAAAGTTTCTGTCTGAATTTTGTATTTTCACAAAACTTTTCGCGGATAAGCTTTACTAGCGAAACAGTAACGAGATAGTAGCGAAAGTTTCTGTCTAATTTTGTGTTTTCACTATTTCATTTTTGCAGGAAGAGCTTAGTCGCGAGATACTCGCGAAAATGCCACTGAAGGGAATTTTGAATTTTTTCTATGTGTTTTCAAATGTTTAAAGTGCAAGGCTGTGTGTAATTAGATTATGCATGTTTTAAAACTAAAAACCTTTATTCTAAAATATCTAGTGGGAGAGAGATACAAGGGTTGGATCTCACGGCCTCCATTGTTGGTTCATAGTAGTGTGAGATATATACTTTGTCTTTGCCTCGAGCTTAGCATTCCAAGCAGAGAGTATTTATTTCATGGTCCTACAAGATTGAATTACTTGGTTTATAGTGGTTTGATCAAACACCTTGTCTTAGCTTCGAGCTTTGCATTCCATGCGGAGGGTGTTTTGTATCATGGTACTACAAAATAAGCCTGTTAAGGGGATGAAATGTGGCTACACATGATTCTAGACAATGGTATACACTAGACTAAATATTATAGTATCCTCTATGCTGAGTTCTTACTATCATTATTTAGAGGCCAAATATATGACGGCATATTATTAGTGTTTGATAAGAGTTATCATGATAGCACTAATAATGAGAATAGTTCTCAATCAATCATAGTATTTAATGTTCACTCTATGCTGAGGGATATTGAGTATGAGATTGGGTTGTCATTGCATATATTATATTATGGTTTTATTAAGGTTCCATACTATATGTTTATATGCTAAATTGATAATGTCCAGTTCACTTATTATATTCATGTTTATTATTTTTTAGATTTGAACATGGCATCATTTAGCCCACTTGTAACCATTCTTAATCAAAACAAACTGACTGGATCCAACTATGTTGACTGGAAAAGAAATTTGGACATTGTTCTTACTGCTGAAGAGCACAGATATGTGCTTACTAAACCATGTCCTAACTTTCCTTCATTAAATGCTCCTCTTGAGGAAAAACAACGATATGATCGTTGGCAGAAATCTAATGAGATAGCCAAGTGCTACATTCTAGCATCTATCTTAAATGTTCTACAGCATCAAATGTAGGAAGTAGAACTAGCTTCAGACATTATGCTAAGTCTGAAGGAGATGTTTGGTGAGCAAGGCCGTTCTGCAAGGCAAGAAACCATGAAGCAAATTTATAATACCAAAATGGCTGAAGGTAGTTCAGTAAGGGAGCATTGTCTTACAATGATCTCTAATCTGAATACATTGGAAGTTTTAGGTGCCGGTATTGATGGAGAATCCCAAGTGGATATGATACTCTAGTCACTACCAGAATCATTCAAGGAATTCAAACTTAACTATAATATGAACAAAAAGATTTATACATTGTCTGAATTAATTAATGAGTTGGTAGCGGCAAAAGGCATCCATGGTACTTCTAATGTTGAAGCCAATATTGGTGAAGTTTCTACTTCTCAACCTAAGTCGAAAGGCAAGGGTAAGAAAAAGAAGAAGAAGGACTTCACCAAGCAAGAGGGTAAACAAATTGCCTTAGGGGTTGCTGACAAAGGAAAGTAGCTCAAAGGAAAATGTTTCCATTGTGGTGAGAAAGGACATTGGAAGAGGAATTGTCCAAAATTTAGGGCTGCCAATAATAAGGGTATGAAATATACATTCCTTCTAGAAATGTGTTTGGTGCAGAATCCCACGAATTCTTGGTGTGTGGATTCAGGTTGTACTAATCATATCTGCAATTCTTTGCAGGGGTTCTAAGAGACCAGAAAACTTAAAGAAGGGGAATTGTTTCTTACTTTGGCTAATGGGACCAAGATTCCAGTTGTAGCTGTTGGTGTTTATAGTTTATGTTTTAAGTCTAGAGTTTTAACATTGCAAGACTGTCTGTATGTACCTAATGTTCGTAGGAATCTTATTTCTGCAACTTATTTAGGTAAACATGGATATTGTGTTATCTTTAAAGACAATATTGTAATAAAGAAGGGTAAAATATTTATCTGTTCTGGCAATATTGTGGATGGTCTTTATATTTTAACTCCTGATAAGCATGAATTATATAATTCTGAATTAGATAATGACTCTCATGTAAAATCATTAAAGAGAAAGTTTCCTTCTACTAGTGATGCATATCTTTGGCATTTACGTTTGGGTCATATTAATTCAAATAGGATTCAAAGACTGATCAAAGATGGTCTCTTAGAGCCCATGGACTTTGATGAATTTCCAGTTTGTGAATCTTGTTTGGAAGGTAAAATGACCAAACGACCTTTTAATGCAAAAGGTAGAAGAGCCCAAGATTTGCTAGAATTAGTGCACTCAGATGTATGTGGTCCTATGTCAATCTAGCCAAGAGGCGGCTATGAGTATTTCATTACTTTCACTGATGATTACTCTAGATTTGGTTATGTGTACCTAATGAAACGGAAGTCTGAAGCCTTTGAAAAATTCAAAGAGTTTAGGGCTGAAGTTGAGAATCAATTGTGTAAACGCATAAAGGCCATTCAATCTGATTGTGGTGGCGAATACCTTCTTGGGGATTTTAAGGATTACTTAACTGAGAATGGGATTGTATCCCAATTGACTGCACCTGGAACTCCACAACAAAATGGTATAGCGGAAAGAAGGAATAGGACTCTTTTAGATATGGTTAGGTCCATGATGAGTTATTCGACTCTACCTATTTCTTTTTGGGGATATGCCTTAAACACTGCAATGTATCTTTTGAATTTAGTACCTTCGAAGTCTGTTCCTAACACACCTGTGGAATTGTGGAATGGGCGTAAACCTAGTATGAGACATCTCCATATTTGGGGTTGTCGAGAACATGTGTTAAAAGGAAAGTCTGACAAGTTACAGTCTAAAACAGAAGTTGTTTTCTTTGTTGGGTATCCAAAAGGAACTGTTGGAAGTTTATTATATAGTCATAAAGATAATAAAGTATTTGTTAGCACAAATGCCAAATTCTTGGAAAATGACTATATGAATGATTATACTCCTAGAAGTAGAGTTGTGTTGGCTGAAATGAATGAATCTGTAAATGAACAACCAATGGATGAAACTAGGGATGATGTGGCTATATTAGATACACCACAAGATACTACTCATGAGATGTCTAGTACACAGGTGCCTCGTCGTAGTGGGAGAATTGTCTGGCCTCCTATAAGATTCATAGGTTTGAGAGAAACTTATAAAGCTATCTCAGAAGAGGCTGAATCAGATCCCTACACTTATGATGAGGCAATGAATGATTTAGGTCAAAGCTATGAAATCTGAATTAGATTCCATGTATTCCAATCAAGTTTGGGATCATGTAAAGGCACCTAACGGCATTAAACCTGTTGGTTGCAAATGTGTTTACAAGAGGAAGAGAGGGATAGATGGAAAGGTTGAAACCTTTAAAGCAAGGCTAGTGGCGAAAGGGTATACTAAAAAAGAAGGTGTTGATTATGAGGAAACCTTTTCACCAGTAGCAATGCTTAAATCTATCAGAATTCTCTTATCTATTGCTGCTCATTATGATTATGAGATTTGGCAAATGGATGTCAAGACTGCATTTCTCAATGGCAATCTTGAAGAGGATATCTATATGATACAACC
Source organism: Notholithocarpus densiflorus (assembly GCA_030021035.2). NCBI lineage: Eukaryota > Viridiplantae > Streptophyta > Magnoliopsida > Fagales > Fagaceae > Notholithocarpus > Notholithocarpus densiflorus. The sequence continues at coordinate 4,049,515 of JARYZH020000031.1, forward strand.
GGAAGGTTTCATAGCAAAGAACCAAGAGCATATGGTATGCAAGTTGAAAAGGTCCATTTATGGACTTAAGCAAGCATCTAGGTCATGGAACATCAGATTTGATCAAGCAAACAAATCATTTGGTTTTGAACAAAATCTTGATGAACCATGTGTGTACAAAAGACATCAAGATAAAGTAGTCATGTTCCTAGTGCTTTTTTTTGATGACATTCTACTCGTTGGGAATGATATAGGGGTAATGTCATCAATAAAGGTTTATTTTTTTTCTTCTCATGTACGCTAATTTGTTTTTGTTTTGTTTTATATTATATTATCGATATATAAAAAGAGTGAAGTTATAGTATTTTTGGTTTGTTCAACTTGCACTGTTTCACCAGCCGCTGTTTTTTTTCTTTGAATGCGTAAAGCTACAGTAGTTTTGCTACATTATTTTTGGTTTGTTCAATTCGCAATGTTTCACAAAATTATTTTCAATAGACTTAGGAATAGTGTTTTGGTTTAGTCAAGTTTTTGGACTCATTCTAATGCTACTAAAAAATCTTTCATACTTATTCAAGGCATTTGGCCAATCTGGTGAGATGAATTTTTTTTCTTCTCATGTACACCAATTTGTTTTTGTTTTGTTTTATATTATATTATCTATATATAAAAATAGCAAATGCCTTGAAGCTACAGTATTTTTGGTTTGTTCAACTTACACTGTTTCACCGGTCGCTTTTTTTTAATGCGTAAAGTTACAATAGTTTTGCTACATTATTTTTGGTTTGTTCAATTTGCAATGTTTCACAAAATAATAAAATATTAACACAACAAATTGGCACAATATTTTCACAATTGTTGAGGTATTAATTTCTTATAGTTCAAAATAAAGTAATAAAATATCATATTGGAACCAACCACAACTAAAAATAAAGTTATTGTGCAAAACAAGTGCTACATCCACAACATTTTTCACAACACTTTCATAACAAACCATAAGTGGTAAATTGTTATTGGTTCTAATTTAAACTTGCTAATGAAATAACTTTTTTGCTCACCAATAACAACTTGTAACAACCTACTACTTATAATTTGTTATGAAAATGTCGTGGACATAACATTTCTTTTGTGAAAATGTTAAGACATTTTGTTGTCATCACAATATTTTCAAAACTGCTGAGTTATCAATTTTTTACAAGTCAAAATAAAATATAACAAAATTATAAAGGTATTATGAAAATTTTGTGTCATTTTATTGTGTTTTTAGAAAATTTTTATTGGTTTAGTCAACGTTGTTGAGCCAAAATTCGCTGTTTCATATACAATTTTCTTGAGTTGACTTTTTGTATTTTTTTTCTTTACGCACCATTTTAAGTAAAAACACATAGTTTTACACACACACACACACAAAAACAAAAACAAAACCAAAAAAAAAAAAAAAAAGCAAAAAACAAAAACAAAAACTTAGGATAAAAACACTTTTCATCCTTTATGTTTGAGATTCATCCTCTAACTTTAAAATCAATCAATTTTTCCCTTAATATTTTGGAAAATAGCAAATATGTCATATCGTGATTCTCTTAGTTAAACCCTAATGAAAGCTTATGATTCTTAAAATATTTTATTGTGTAATGTTTAAAATACTCCCACTAAATTTTAACATCCCAAAAATTTTCTTCATGTATTTTGAGTTTTAGATGGTAGTAATGGTTGGAAAGTTAAAATGATAATATAAGGTGTTTTATTTGTTATCTAGAGAACATTGATTTTCTAGGTTTAAATTTTCGAAATTTATGATTTGTCTAATAGAAAATTCAATGACACATGCCTTTTGTTGTCTTTTTTTTTTTCTTTTCTTTTTTTTCCTTAGCAAAACTTAGTTGCTTATTGTTAGAAGATGATAATATTCGTTATCATTTTTAGAAGTTTTTATTGAGTGGATATATTGCCTTTAGCAAATAGGTACTAAAAAACTATTATACTAAAATAGATATTTATATGTTAAATAGCTACTCTAACTTTGTGTAATCAAAATTCTTATACAAATGAGATTTGGTTTAGTCAAGTTTTTGGACTCATTATAATACTACTAAAAAACCTTTCATACTTTCAGCAAAAAAAAAAAAAAAAAAAACCTTTCATACTTATTCAAGGCATTTGGCCAATCTGGTGAGATGGATTTTTTTTCTTCTCAAGGACACCAATTTGTTTTTGTTTTGTTTTATATTATATTATCAATATATATAAAAAGAGTGAATGCCTTGAAACAACAGTATTTTTGGTTTTTCAACTTGCACTGTTTCACCAGTCGTTTTTTTTTTTTAAATGTGTAAAGCTACAGTAGTTTTGTGACATTATTTTTGGTTTGTTCAATTCGCAATGTTTCACAAAATAATAAAATATTAACACAACAAATTGACACAATATTTTCATAATTGTTGAGATGTTAATTTCTTATAGTTCAAAATAAAATAAAATATCATATTGGAACAAACCACAACTAAAAATAAAGTTATTGTGCAAAAAAAGTGCTACATCCACAACATTTTTCACAACACTTTCATAACAAACCATAGGTGGTAAATTATTATTGTTTTAATTCAAACTTGCTAATGAAATTACTCTTTTGCCCACCAATAACAACCTGTAAAAACTTACTATTTATAATTTGTTATGAAAATGTCGTGGACATAACATTTCTTTTGTGAAAATGTTAAGACATCTTGTTGTCGTCACAATATTTTCAAAATTGCTGAACTATCAATTCTTTACAAGTCAAAATAAAATATAACAAAATTATAAAAGTATTATGAAAATGTTGTGCCATTTTGTTGTGTTTCAAGAAGTTTTTTTTTGGTTTAGTCAACATTGTTGAGCCAAAATTCACTGTTTCACATACAATGTTCTTGAGTTGACTTTTTTTTTTTCCTTTACGCACCATTTTAAGTAAAAACACATAGTTTTACACCCCAAAAAAAAACTTAGGATAAAAACACTTTTAATCCTTTATATTTGGGGTAATTTACAGTTCCTTCTTTAACTTTAAAATCAAGCAATTTTTCCTTTAATATTTTGAAAAATAGCAAATATGTCATATTGTGATTCTCTTAGTTAAACCCTAATGAAAGCTTATGATTCTTAAAATATTTTACTGTGTAATGTCTAAAATACTCCTACTAAATTTTAGCATCCCAAAAATTTTATTCACGTATTTTGAGTTTTAGATGGTAGTAATGCTTGGAAAGTTGAAATGATAATATAATGTGTTTTATTTATTATCTAAAGAACATTGATTTTTTAAGTTTAAATTTTTGAACCTTATAATTTATCTAATGGAAAATACGATGACATATGCCTTTTGTTATCCTTTTTTTTTCTTAGCAAAACTCAGTTGCTTATTGTTTGAAGATGATGATATTCGTTATCATTCTTAGAAGTTTTTATTGAGTGAATATATTGTCTTTAGTAAATAGGTATTAAAAAACTATTATAGTAAAATAGATATTTATATGTTAAATAGCTACCCAGACTTTGTGTGTGATCAAAATTACTATATGAATGAGATGAAATTTTTTATGAAATAATTACCAAAATTCTTAAAATTAATGACTATTTTGATTAATGTAAATCTCTATGTACTTTAAAAATCAAGTGATTTATATCTTTATTTTGTGATATAAATAAAATTTAAAATTGACCTTAATCACTACTCTTATTCAATGGCAAGCATGTGCCTTACACGTGCTATCCTAACAAATATATATATATATATATATATATATATATGGTTGGGTTCAGGTTACACTTGGTGTAACTCTAAGCAATGTTACACCACCCAATAACTTGTTCACACCGTTGAATTACATGTTTTATATGTTTTTAACATTCTTGCCAATTTTCATTTCAGTTGGATGTTATTTACTATTCGATCCATAAACTCATATTTTATACATTATTTTAAACTAAAAAAATTTGAATTTAAACAATTGTTTGATGGCATGACTATTAATTTTTTATCACCATGAAAATTTGCAAGTATGGAGAATATACGAAAATAATGTAATTTAACGGTAGATTTGTCAAAATTCGCATCTAATTAAAAAATATTGAGTGGTGTAATATTGCTTAGAATTATACCATGTGTAACTTAAACCCAACTTTTATATATATATATATATATTTTAAATTTCCGGGCGAAAAGGAATATCATGCAAATTTTAAAGAAAAAAAAAAGTAGTAAAGAAAATTACAAAATCTATTTAATGGGATTCGTGTCATTAAATGATACTCAGTGGTGCATACGTGCAGCAATTAATGCACCTTTTTTTTTTTTTTTTTTTTTAATGGATGAAAATGAATCAGTTAGAAGTAATTAATGCTCCTTGAGCTATCTATTAATAGAACCGGCCCCCAATAATACGTTTTGCAGTTTCCATTTCGGTATATGCACTCTTGGGACTTGGGAGTACTTTGGGGGCTTAAAATAACATAATTGAGGTTTCATATAAACTTATTTAGTTTTTGCTAAAAGAAGGTTTTTTTTTTTTTTTTTTTTTTTTTTTTTTTTTTTAAAAATTTAATACAAGATAAAATTTTTACTCTAACCTAATCTAAGTGTATATGTGTGTGAAACTCTATCTTAAAGACTTGAAACTCGGCCCTTACCTCACACACCTCACAAGCATTTATACTTGTGAAGTGACCACCGCACCTAGAGTGCGCGGTGGTAAAGAAGGTTAAATATTCTTATATTTGAAAATTGATGCAAGGAATAAGTAATCATTTTGGTAAAACTGATACATGGAATGTGATGGGTTATTGTTTAAGCTAGATTGAATTTGGAAATGAGAATTACTTAGAACAATCAGTAGGTGGTTAGACACCTTTGTAAAGAACACAAGGTTTTCAAAGAAAAATTCTCAAGGATTTTTTTTTTCATTCACTAACAAAAAAAACCCTTCATTATAATGCTTATCATGGATATTTATAGCCTATGGTTAGTTATTGGTGATGACACTAACTCATATTTATCACATGTTAGATTATAATTGTAACATATTAATCGTATGTTATATTTAATATAGTAAGAGACATGCTATATTCACAATATTTGTATGATAAATCATAAATGATAGGTTGTTATTGGTGGGTAAAAAAATAATTTCAGTAGTAAATTTAAATTAAAATCAATAATAACTTATCACATATGATTTTTTGTGCAAATGTTGTGAAGTAGCACTTCTCATTTAATAAAGCACATGACTTATACTTCTAGTTCTAACCGAGTAATGACTTCTTAAAATCCAGCATTTGTACATGTGAATAATTGGATATAGTTACAATAACCACATGTGACATGTGAAATACTGCCCTTAGGATTGGCTAGCCTTGTGTCATGTCACTTTATTGTGCCACTTCACCATGTCATGTCAACATCTTCCATATATTGTATTAGACTTACGTATGAAGGAATTAATAAGTTTTTTAACTGGTGAAGTCTCTGATAATTGAATAAGAGATATGTGGTTCAATCCCCCGTTTACATCAAAAATTAATTGGTGTCTTAGTCTGATGATAAATAGCTATCATAAAAAATGGACGCCATAAATTGAAACTTTCTCCAAAAAAAAGAACAAGAACAAGAACAAGAACAAGGTGGCCACACAAGCCTAGGAGAAAGCGTAAAGGGTGTTAGTTCCTTTATCATCTCAGCAAAAGTTCCTACTGCTCGAGTCTACTTTGCAAGTATTCTCGGTGAAGATTGTATTGTTCAAATTATATTGATGCAGGTATATAAGTTATCATTATGTCAAGTGTGAATTCATTTACTTGTTATATTTTATATTTAAAGTCTCTTAAGTAAATTCCGAACTAACTCAAGTAAAATTCATAAAATTTGGTAACTAAACCAAATATATATATATGGTATCAGAGCCACTCTTTTCTGGCCGGTGATAGTGTTGTTTTGCCTTCGTTTCTTGTCCGTGTCTACCCGAACCTTTGGTACTCTGTTGTTGTGTTCCCTTCTTACCGTCGTTGGCGCCACCCTAGTCGTAAAGTGAATTCCCAGAACCGAACTGTAAGGCCCGTTTGAGCCAAGAGAGGGCATGTAGGGCATGAGAGGTATAGGGTTGGTTAGGGTAGGTGTTACGAAATGCAACGGTTGTGAGAAAAAACATGATAATTGAGTGTTGAATCTAGGATAGTATGGATAAGTTGTGGAGATCCAACTCCTCTGTCAGCTCCAGGACTAGTTGTCCTCCTGATATTGTAAATGAAGAAGATCACACTGTTGAAGATGATGAGATCCCTGATTTTCAAAAATGGACTATTCCTAAAGTTGATACAAGAACTATTTATAAAACCAGTTTTGTTGAGAAAGCTTTTCATTCTGCTTACAAAGTTAGAACCATTGAACAAATATTTTCTATTTCAAAAACTCACGAAAAATGTTGCTTGTTTTCCAAAAAGAATATTGGAGAATTTATTGCTCCTAAAAAATTCAGTTACTTGCATATTGGTATGGTTCAAGTTGGTATTAAACCACTCACCCGCAAGGGTATTAATGCTTCTGTTCTAATATGTTTACGTGATGCTAGATTTAAGAACTTTAAAGATAGTATTCTTGGTATGATCACTGCTTCTTTGTATGATGGTCCTATTTATTCTAACTGTTATCCTGATCTTACCCTTGCTTTGGATGACCCTAATATTGTTAAAGCTTTGACTTTAAATATTGCTTCATCTGGTTATATCATGGACGAAGGAAGTAAGCCTTTTGCTTTAATTTACCGAATTTATTACAGATTGTTAGGTACTCAAATAAATCCTAGCGTTATAAATCATAGAGAACCTTCTGGTAAAACTATGTTAATTCAATGTTCAACTCTTGATGCTAAAGTTCAAGTTCCAAAAATGATTCAATGGCAAGACGTTAAGCTTCCCACTGAATGGTTGTTGGAACAAGAATCTCCTATTGCTAAACCTGTTTTTGATGAGCTTGATCTTACTCATATTCAACAATATTTTGATGGTACTGTTAAAATAAGTTTTCAAAATAATCAACCTCTGAGAATCAACGAAGGAAGGCATTCCTTTGCTGGATCTGAAAATATTTCAAAAAGAGATCAAGATCTCAATGATTTTTTGCAAAAAAATCTTGAAAAACCCACTGATTTAAAGTTAAAAGGTGTTTCAAGTGATAAATCTCAAATAAGCTCTGTTTACTATTCCACCAAACCTGAAGCTTCCTCTCCATATAGCAAAGCTGCTAATGAAGATGAAGAAGACTCAGCATCCGTTGCTCCATCTGATTCTGATTTTCCTCCTATTGAAAATCCTTCTGTTTACCAAAATCAGTTAAGAGTTTTGACTGTTTTAAACGATGATTTTGAAATTGATTGGGATTCTTTGTACAATGAGTTTATGCTTTCAAAAAACAGACCTAAAAGAAAATATTTCCAAAATAAATTTGCTCAGTCTGAAAAAGACCGTGTTAAGAGAAAATGGTTAGAAAAGATGAATCAATGGAAAAAACATATTTTGTTTTTTGATTTTCTTGAAAACCATTATGTCTCAAAAGATGAGGTTTCAAAACAACATTTAAATGTGATAAAAAAATCAATTTTGTTAAAATTGATAAAACTATTATTAGGTCTAGTCATCCTCCTCTTGAGCCAATTTTGATAACTACTAAAAAAGATGAAGTGTCAAAAGAGGAAGTGAAAGCCTCTCCTTTCAAAATTGCTGATGATAAAACTCCCATTGTTAGTCTTATTGAACAAAACAATTTTACTAATGAGTCTTTGCATATTATTGGTCAACAGCTTGACCGTATTGAAGAAAAAATCTTTAACAAAACCTCTATTGAAAAATCTGTTTCTGAAAAACATGTTCCTGTCAAGACTGAAGAACCATTGATTAATTTACCCAGTCATGACAAAAATTTCAAATTCAAAACCTCCCAATCTAAAACTCTTGAAATTGTTGAAAAAATGTTTTCTGATTTAAAGATTAAAACTAAAGGTACTTCTCGAAGTACAGCTTGCACTATTTCAAGAAATGGAAAAGAAATTGTTTCTGATGAAAGTACAGATTCTGATACTGTATCTTTTGTTTCTGCCAAAAAGATTTTTGATGATGACTTACCAGAAATCAAAAGATTTGTTGGAAATTCCAAACCTATGTTTCTTACAAAAAATTGGTATTCAAAACCTACTCCCCCTGATATGCAGTTTGAAGAAAGACCTTTTCAAACTCAGTTTTCTGTTTCTGCTGATAAGATCTATGAATGGAACATTGATGGTTTGTCTGAACAAGAAATCATTAATAAAATGGGTCATATGTCTATGGTTGGAATCGCTTATGTTAACAACCATAATCTTGATCACCCTGAAATTGTTGACCTTCTTGCTACTGGTTTTTCTGGTACTCTTCGTGGATGGTGGGATTCATATCTCACAGAAGATTCCAGAGAATCTATTAAACATGCTGTTAAAAAGAATGATGAAGGTTTGCCTATTTTTGATGAAAGTATTGGTCGAGGTATTCATGATGGTGTTAATACCTTGATTTATACTATTATCAAACATTTTGTTGGTACTCCATCTAATATTTCATCTCGAATTTCTGACCTGCTAAATAATTTGAGATGTCCTACTATGTCTGATTACAGATGGTACCAAGATGTTTTCCTTTCCAGAGTAATGCATCGGAAAGACTGTTTCAAGCCTTATTGGAAAGAAAAGTTTATTGATGGTCTGCCTCCTATCTTTGCTCATAAGGTAAAACAAGAGTTAATTGGAAAAAATGATTCTATTGATTATGATAATTTGACTTATGGTGATATTTTAAGCACTATTAAAAAACTTGGTATTAATATGTGCAATGATGAAAAATTGTTAAAACACCAATTAAAAAACAAAGCAAAAGCTAAATATGAAATTGATAATTTCTGTGAACAATATGGTTTACCCCCTATTGCTCCTTCTAGGCAAAAAGGAAAAAAACATGATAAAGGTCACAAAAATTACAGCGATAAAAAGCATAAAAGATACAGAACCAACTTTGTTAAACCTAATGATTTTTATGCTAAAAAGAAAAATGTTAAACAAAGATCAGGTAAAGGTAACTGCTTTAACTGTGGAAAACCTGGACATTACAGTAAAGAATGTAAGCAAAAACCTGGTAAGTTAAAAAACAAGTTTAACATGTTAAACATTGATGATAAAGCGCAAGAAGAATTATTCAGAATCCTTGAATCAAACAATTCGTCTGATTCCTTGGAAGATGATTTTTCTTCTTCTGATTCTTGCTACCAATCTGCTACTGACTCTTCTGATTCTCCTAATATTAAAATCGGTTGTAGAGATTCCTGTTGCAATGTTATTAAAACTGTTAAAACTCTCACTAAAAGTGAAGAAAATGAAAAATTAATAATCCAATTGATAAATCAAATTCAAAACCCTGAATTGCAAAAGGATTATTTGGATAAGTTCAAGAAAAACTTGGTGAAAAATGAAACTGATAAAAAACTTAAAGCAACTATAAGCTTTGAAGAAACTTTGGAAAGATTTAATAAAAAGAAATCCAAAGACTTAACTATTAATGATTTACAACTTGAAATTAATATTGTTAAACAAGAGATAAGTGAATTAAAAAATGATTTTAAAAACATTAAAAGTGATAACAATAATCTTAGACAAGAGCTGATAATGTGGAAAGTTGATAAAAACCTTGATAAACAACAATCTGATAAATCTGATAGTGAACATGATGAGCACAAAGATGGAGATGAATCCAGTCAACAAGCTCTTCTTTCTGATAAAGGTATTGATGATGATTCTCAACTTACTCTCATTAATAAAATACTTCCTCCAAAATGGTTTACAAAAGTTAAAATTGTTGTTTCTCCTGATTATCATTTCACTGTTATTGCTATGATTGACTCTGGTGCGGATATGAATTGTATCCAAGAAGGAATGATTCCTTCAAAATATTTTGAAAAATCTACTGAAAGATTGGTTTCTGCTAATGGTTCTCAGATGAAAATTAAATATGAATTGAGTAATGCTCATGTGTGCCATGATAATGTTTGTTTCAAGATTCCTTCTGTTCTTGTTAAAAACATGACAGATAAAGTGATCCTTGGTTTGCCCTTTATAAATGCTTTGTACCATTTTCTTGTTGAACACGATGGAATTACTACTGATCCTTTTGGACAGAAAGTAAAATTCAAATTTGCTTCAAAGTTTGAAATTGGTATTGATAATCTGTCTTATGAAAAAGACTCCCCCATGAATACTCTTGTTCAAGAACTAATAATGAGTTCTTGCCAATATTCCACAGATAATTTTAAAGGTAATATTTATAATACCAAAATGTTAAAAACTATCAATTCTCCTGACATTGTTGATGCTTCTTTGCAGGAATCAAACACTGATGCGTGGATAAATACCACTAATAAGTGGAATAATAATAATATTTATACTTATACCACTAGTAAGTGGATTGTTATGGCTTCCTCAGCAGAGAGGAAAAACAAGGGAAAAGCACCAGCACAGGGCTATTCTCATGACAAAAGGCTCCCAGCGGGACAACCTTTTGTAATGCATGAAGGCGCATCCTCTAGGGTAAAATCCAGCGGATCAACATCCCTTCAGGAATTTGTCCCAGCGGAGGTGACATATTCCAGTGGTGATATATTAATTACTCTGCAAGAAGTCTTATCAAGAAATTTACAATTTCACAATGGAACCTATTTAGAGCTACCAGATTCTATTAAATTCATTCTTGATAACCTCCAATTTGCTTTTGTTAAAAACCACCATAATGTTTTCCAGAAAACTCTCAGAGCCCTTGAAATCCATCTTGTTAACCTTACTGCTCAAAATGAGGCTTATATGAGCCACCATGATAACCTTGTTTCAGAAAATGAGGCTCTTAAAAGCCGTCTTGAAGCCTACATTTGTCAACTCTTTGGCAAAGAGAAAATCCATTCAATGGATAAAAAGACTATAATGGGCACTAATTATGCTAGATTGAGTCTTAAGACCCAATCTATTTTAAGAAGTGCTGTTGCCAACTTGCCAACAGATATACAATCTCGTATTCTGGAAAGCAAGGCTATGTTTGGGTCTTTTGACCAATGGTTCAAATATTTCGAAAAACTTGTTACGGCTACTATCCCTGATCCTGATGAATTAGATGAAGGTGATAATGTTTTTATTCAGCTTGATTGGGAAGAACACTTTGGGAGTAGTCTCAGGGTGTATGAAAAGAAACATCCATTTCCCGGTCTTCTGACTAATTATGATGATGGTTCATATGTTGCCAATGATGATTCAGATGATGATGATATTAGGGACCCCAACTGGCTTTCCCAAATTTTTGAATATGGCTTTATCAGGTTTATAAAGTTAACAAGCCATTACCAAGCCAGCCAACTCCCACAAGTTATTCAGGATGCTATCAAAAGATTTAGCAGTTCTTCTATTTCAATCAAATGTTGGAGTACGTTGCCTAAATGGGAAAAAGATAATTGGATGAATGTCCAACCCTCAAAGCATCTCATTCTCATTAATGGTCACACTCTCTAAGGGCCATGGTTTGAAGGAAATTCTCAATTGTCCTTTGCTGATCCTTATGCTCTTGCTGAATGTTGGAGAAATTATTTCAATAATCAAATTATTAATGTTGCTCAGAATTTATGGAAAGACTAACATTTCATGGGTTGCACAGATAGAATCTCTATCTTTGGTCCCAAGCCATATTCTGATGCCATTGCTCATTTGAGGATTACTAATCATTGTAATCCAAGAAGTCTTCTCATCCCCGGGAAAACCCCAGTGTTTGAGCCAATTTTATATTGTGCATTTTGTAATCAATATGCTATTTACCATGAGCATGAATGTGATTCTCCACAAGGTCCTTTTGATCCTTTTGAGGGTTATCCGTCCGATGCCCCTTCCATCGATTGAAGGATTTACTCCTACGGATACTATTGTTTGATGCTATTTACCTGCGGTTACTACTGTTTCAAGGGAAGTTACTGCTGTCTCAAGACTGCCTTTACTTTCCCATATTTGTCTAGCCTGCACAAACGGCCAAAATTGCTACAATATTCAAAATGGAATCCCATGTGTCTAACAAAGCCATGCACCTGTTATGAAGTGATCCCAATCCCATGCGTCTGACAAAGAATAAGATATTCCTTAAAGATTTTAGATATCTTATTGGTGTCCTTAAAAAGAAAAAGATGGAATCTTGTCATGATTTCATGTTTTGCTCTTGAAATGCTCTTGCCATGCCTCTTCCGACAAAAGCCTACACTTCATAGTTTGAAGAAAAGGACAAATTATTCAGCTGAATTTTTATGACAAAAAGTGAAAAAACACTATTCACTTTTTACTGTTCACAGAGTACTGTTCACGAATTACTATTCGCGAATTACTGTTCACTGATTACTGTTCACTGACACTGTTCACTTTTTACTGTTCACTCCGAATTTTTGCCTATTTAAGAGGGGTTGTCCCTTATGTTTAGAACAAGCTTTTTCTTCAGAATTCTTCCTTGAAAGCTTCTTACTTCTCTAGAAAGAGTTCCTTGCTCCTATTACCTTGTTCCTACTACCACTATCTCTCTACAATCCTTGTATCTAGGACTAGAACAAGCTTTGTAATTGTTAACCTGTAACTGTTGAGATCTTGTATTCACTACTACTACTGTAAGTGTTTGTTCTACTTTCAATAACAAGTATTTTCAGTTTTATGTTCATAATTCTACTTGTTGCTACCACCACTTTGGACGGATTACCGCCATAACGGATGGTTCTAAATTGTTTTCATTTACTTTGAATTATTTTGATATATACTGCTTAGCTGGTTCTACCGCCTTATTATTGTTCTAACATTTACTTTCACTATATTATTAATGTGCTTCCGTCTCTTCCCTTCAGCTGTGCGTCCCCTTCCCCCTTTATATAAAAAAATATATATATATATATATATATATTACATAACCTTCATAATTTTCTTTTTTATCATTTAAAATTTTAGAACATACGACTATCAACAAGTGTGAGCCTCGAGTTTCTTAAAATTTAATGAATAAAATATTATGACAATAGTATTAGTATTATTTTAAGGCAAATTTTAAATACAATTTCTTAAGTGATATATCTTAAAATTTTCAATTAAATTATGTTTAGGATTTGTAGTTAAATTTTATTTAATATTTTTAATCAATTTTCCTAGGATACATCCAATCATGTCAGCTTGTGATTGGAATCAAGGTTTTCAGAACTGGATCGGATCGAGAGGTCGGACCGTGAAAACCGAAAATTGGGATGAAAACCAGTTTTTTAAGCCTAAAAAACCAGATTTTTTGTTAATTCGTGAACCCCTAAAACCGGGGTTGGACCGCACAAACTGGTGAGAATCGTGCAGTCCAACCCCTTAGTGAAAAGTGAAATTATTGTGTATTAATCACAAGTTGACACTAAACATGTTGTGAAATTAGACATGAATTTAGATGTGTCTATACTCTATAGGGTTTCCATTTTATATTAGATGATGTGATACACTTTTGACTCTTGCTTGTAGACACTATAGGGTTTCCATTTTATATTAGAAAATATAATAACGTGAGACTCTTACATTCATTTAATTAGAGAGATCTAATATAAATGCAAGTAGAAGAAACATCACGTTATTATATATATATATATACAAAATTATCTACTAACTACATCTTCTTCTTCTTCTTTTTTCTCAATTTAATGACAAAAGTTTCAACTTTCACGTCATACATTCTCAAAAAAATCTTTCACGTCCTAGGAGAAAGAGCAAAATAAGTATTTAAAAAAAAAAAAAAAAAACCATAAAAATATCACCTTGCATTGCTTTCTCTCTCTCTCCCTCCAACCCTATAGGCTACAGCAAGAAAATAGAATGGATTCTTCAATTAATGTTCCTCGATGGACACCAAACCCAAGTCCATCAAAATCATTACTGAAAGAGGCCGAGACAAGTGCAGGATTTGATGATGATATAGAGATGCAAAGCATAGCTTCTGGAGAAGAAGATGGCAGGTCGACATGTACCACAAACAAAACGTTATTCCCATTTAGCATTGCTCATGACTTCGCTATTTCTAGTGCTCCCCACGTAGAGTGGGCCTAAGGCTTGAGGGAAATACCTTATACATCAGCGCGTCATTGTGAGTATGTAGAGACATCATCTAGATGTAATGGCTGACGTGTTCCACCGGGTCCGTCTTCCCATCGTAGGAGTTTAACAGTGGGCGCGTAAATCTGCTCGGCATTAGGGCCCGTTCGATGTCATCTGAGAATGGCGACCGAGCAGCTCTGCGTAAGGCGCGGCTTATAGCATCCATGGCGGCATTATGGGGCCGTCGCTATTCTGGGGAATCTGAACCCCGGTCTTCATACCCCCGTGAACGTGAACAGTCCCAACACTAACGGGACTCCCGTGAATGTGAACGGTCCTGGCATCGACGAGACTCCCATGAATGTGAACGATCCCGGCATCGACGGGAACCAGACTGACTGGACCCCATCCCATAACGATTTCCTCCACTATCAGATCTCCCTTCTCGGTTCTCTCAATCCCTTCTCTAGTGCCCACCCCTTGCTTCCAACTCCAAATCTCTCACCAGTTTGCGTAATCGCTCAAATTCTTCATCTCTCTCGTCAAATTGCCCATGCCCCGAGGCGCCAGACATTGTCCGGTGTGTTTGATACGACCCCACTCCTAGGCCGGACTATTCCTCCTCCCACTCACGTTCCCTATCTTCACGCCTTTTGTGCCTTCTCTCTCGCTAGGTAGATCCCCGAGAAGCCCCTATCGAACTGCTTTCAGCATAACTCTCCGAACGTCTTTCAGACATTTTCCCAGTCGTGAGTCTCAGTTGAACCACAGCTTTGTAGGAGATCCTCATAGACGACACCAATTGTGCGCGCCAAAAATAAGGCTACTGGGATGGACCTCACTTGGGCTCACAACTTACTTGTGAAGTGGGCTTAGGATTTACTTTAGGTCGTTCTCGACATAAGGACTCAACGAAGTTTCCTCTCTCTCTGAACTACTTTACTCTCTTTACGCTACTACCCTGACTCCATGCTTTCCCTCTCTCTGTATTCTTAGCTTCCTTATCAACTTTATCCTCCCCCATTCTCCTCTTAGCTTCTCGTATTTATAGCCTTATAATTAGTGGGGAGTTATGATTACTTTTGTGGTTAGAGGTATAGGATGTCTAATGTTATTATTGCAAACTGGATGTTTTAGTTGGGAGTGGGGTGTGGTGAGAATGGCATTGGAACTGGCTCCCCACTTCAGGAGAGATGTTCGGCAGTGATATTCCTCAAGGCGGTGCCGGACAACCGGGGTACAACGTTTCTGAGCAATCACACTTCCACCCGAGGTGTACTTTGCTGGACAATTCCCAGGCTATGAACGATGATGTACATGTACTATAACGGCTTGCTCAACGGGTTTTGGGTCGAGCATAATGATGATGGAAAAATACATGTTTGTTTTAGGATGTGGCTTGGAGTGGGACCAAAAGGGAACAAATAAGACACTAGCTCCAATGGGCCTTGGGCTTTTCTGTCAACTCTTGACAAGTCCAAAATTATCATTAATTATATTTAATATCACTATATAAATATAATTGCACTCTAGGCCTTATTAATAAATTATAGCTCAAGACTTTATTGTACATGCAACCCGTTCATAAAATATTCGTAGTAACACAAAGTTATGAATGTAGACTGCCACTTTGTAGAATACTACATCTTAATTCTTGAGTACCCGGTTTAATCCTTTAAGTTATTCATCATATATTTATGAAATCTAATTTCATAAATATATACTTTAGTAACTATTTACTAAAGTAGTTAGGCCTAACATTCTGAATAACAAACTCATTAAACTTATCTCAAGGGAATATTTTGTATCTCCGTTAAGGGACTATGAATTTCATCTTGAGAATATATGTTCCATCAACACTAAATGTGGCTGCCCAACATACTGAGGTTTTGACCGTTATTTTAGATCTCACTCCTGATATATCAAAGCAACCTACACTTCATGATCAGGTCCATTATTCTCTCAGGATTAAGAGTTCATGCAAACAGAAGTCGTAAGATTTATTATTCAATTGACAGTCGTTAGGAGAATAATAATCTCACAGCGGTCCAGTTCAATATGTTTTAACTCTTAAAACATATCAACATATCAACTAGAAGTCTCCACTTCCATGATCAAGACAAATCATCTTAGTTGATATGTTATAGTCTTTGCAGATGAAATGTCCAATTTCATCACCGACTACGAACTACAATTCTGATTTTACAAAAAACTTGTGATTTATATCTTCTGTGACTTTTCACAAAAATCACATACTATGCATCTCACGGACTATATGATAATGTCCGAATATTCATGTTACCATTATTTTAGATAATAATAAAATAACTTTATTAAACACAATATTAAGTCATACATAATGTCATACATAGCATCATATAATAGGATTTAAGGGCACTAATCCCAACAAATGGCATGAGGCCTGGTCCCATGGCCTCATCCGGTTCGGGGCCTAGCTTGAGACGAGAGGGTCGGGCCCATGGGCCGCGCTGTAAGGCTGGAGTTCAAGGCCTAAGGCCCAAATGGGCTTGGGGAGCCCCATGTCGTACAATTGTAAAAAGGCAAAGGTTGAAGAGGATGAATATTGAACAATTCAAATGACTCCTACACTAATGAACATCACTCAATTCAAGGTCTGTCTTCAAGTAGCCACGTGTTTATGTTATTACACCGTATCATGGGACAAGATATAAATCTAAAAAACAAACTGACAATCACCAAAATTAATAACTTTGTCTTAAGTAACTGATGTGGACATTAATCAATTTGCAGCTATTTATATGTATTTAATAATACATTTTTAGGTCCGTGCTGTATAGATATTGTCATAGGAATGTTATAGGTTGCGCTATTTAGCATATACTGATTATTAGGATAGGATACATATGTTAGTGTCTTTTGTCCTGTTCTGTAGAGATTTTGTTAAGTTATGATTTTTCTCATAACATTTGTATTGGCTTATTCCATGACAAAAAGTGTTGTAATTGCATAAATTTATTTCCTTGTATTTTTGTGGAATTTATTTGTATTGGGTTTAGTATTAAGCGGTGGAGATTTGATCAAGACAGCTAAAAGTCACATGAGAAGCACATGCCAGAAGCTGAAGAGTCAAGTGCCAGTAGTGGAAATTGAAGAGTCGTGCTAGCTGTGCTAGCTATAACTCGCGACTCAGGTGACCCGAGAAATTAACCCGCAAATTTTCCCTATTAGCATAAATGTGACTTTTCGTATTCCCTCTCCACTCATACTATATATACCCTTATTACCCATAGAAATGGTAAGGACCCTATTGAGAGAGAAAAAACTCTAAGAGAGGTTTCTACAACACACCCACCCTATTTGAGAGAGAGATACTCATTCTTAGAGAGAAATCTTTGTAGTCTCTTCTCCTTCCCTCTCCCATTGATATACCCATTGAAAGGAGATTTGTACCCAAACACAATCCACACCCATTTAGAGTGTTGAGGGTGTTTTTGGAGCTTGGGAAGCATTGGAAGATGCCAAGGATGGCGGACGCAATATGGAGCTTATTGCGGGATCCGGAAAGCTAGAGAAGACACGGTTAGGCTTAATCTTGTTGGAGCAAGAAGCTTGGAGGGCTTAGGTGCATCGGGTAGATTAGGCTTGGAAGGTCTATTGCTATTCATGTATCCCAACTTTATTTTCTAGTGGAACATTTTACCGCTTAGAGGGCGGCGGAGAGGTTTTTCGCCGAGTTTTTCGATTTCCTCTTTGATAACACGTGTTGGTGTTATCCTTGTATTTGCATCTCTTTTCCCTTGCTCTTTAACCATTAATTTCTACTGTGTTTGTGATTAATTATGTGTTAAAGTAGTTTGCCAAATTGGGTATTGTTTATATTTCATATTTTGCACATATATTGTTTGAATATAAGCTTGCATTGGTAATTTTGTAATTGGGGGTCTAAACATTCATTAGTGTTTTACACACTAATTGAACATTCAATTGGTATCAGAGCGGGTACACTTGTTTTGGTTTCATTACCTAAGTGTGATCCTTGACCCCTTGTGTTTATTTGCCATGGATAGTGCTTTGTATGCTTCTATGCATGTTTTGGATGTTGATGAATGTAACATGCCACGTGTTTGTGAAAATGCCTCTATGAGTGATAATCCTCATGATTGTGATGCTATGTTACATGAATCTTTGGGCGTTGTTGATATTCCTAACATCAAACTCTTGAAGAAAAATGCTAAGAAATTTCATAAGAATTTGAGCAAGTTATTTTGTGAAAAGGATGATTTGATTGCTAAGCTTAATGAATCCAACAAATTGGTTGAGAAATATAAGAAACTTGCTGAAAATTCTCTTGAAAAGCTGAAAGAGTTTGAATGTTTGAATATGTACTTGGATGCTAAATTTGTTTTGTCTAACAAACTTGTTGATGAGCTAAAATGTGAAAATGAATCTCTTAAGATGCATGCCAAATGTTTGATTGCTGAACCTATTGCTAAAAAGGATGAAAATATTTGTTGCAATCATGTTGTGGTACCCGATTTTGTGCCTATTGTGTGTTAGACCTCAAAGGATAAATCGGTGTACATTCCTCCACACAAAAGAAATCAAAAGGTGGAGAGAAAGGCTCTTAAGACAAAGCCTCTGTTTAGGTCTCAACCTAAGGTTTTGGATGGATCTAAGTTTGTTCCAATTTGTCACCACTGTGGTGTGATTAGTCATATAAGACCTCAATGTCATAAGTTGAAGAGAGAACATAACCATGTTGCTAGATTCTTTTCCAAAAAGCCTAGTGGAGCTATACACATTGTTTGTCACCATTGTGGTGCTTTTGGTCATCTTAGACCTCATTGCTCTAAGTTTCATGCTCTTAAAAGAATCAAAAGAAAAGAGAAACTTGAGCTTCTTGGAAGTTGTCCTAAAAAGAGTAAATCGGATTTGAGTGAAAATAGCATGTTGTTAAAGAAAGTGTTTAATGCTTTTAACTCATTATCTATGTGCATCTCCGGTTCTCATTCTTCCAACCCTCGTCTCTCTTCTCATGAGACACTCATTCCAAACAATTGTTCTGTTTGGATGAGGAAGGGTTCCTATGGTTGAGTTTTTGCTTTTTTGGTCATTAATCTAATTTTTTCGATCTTTGTAGGACCCTTCATGCATTAAATGTCATATCTTCATGCATTTTGTGCATCTTGCATTTCTTTATTTGCATTGTTTTTTTTTTTATCTTACTTTTATTTTTTAGTTTTGTGTGAGTAAAAATCCAAAACCACATAAAAAGTGAAAAATTCAAAAAGTTTAATTGTGTATGTTTGAGCACATATCACATGTGTGTTTGGCCTAGTACCTTCGTACTAATGCTTGGTGCATTTATGAGCTTAACTTGTTATGTATGCACATCTATCTTTGTGGGAAAAATCTTAACATCTATGTGTGATTGTTGTAAATTGATCTCTAAACTTGTCATGAATGATTAGTCAATAATCATGTTGGTTTTGATACATGCGTAGACTTGTGTCTATATCTCTTCCCACTCATTTTTTTTAGCTCAACTAATGTCAAATCTCAAAAAGAGATAATGAGTTGCAGAAGCCGCCGCACATACTAGTATTTGACTAGGAAAAAGGGAAAGCGACTTGTATTGAAAATGTATGGTGCCCAAAAGCCAAAGGCTTGTTCATCAAATTGAAATATCAAAAATTTCAAGCATCGATCTCAAAAAGAGATGTAAAGATAAAAAAAAATGATAAAATGTTATGAATTGTAAAGAAGCCAAATGAAAAGCTTCAAAGATATGTAATCATTTTCTTGTGGGAGGTCATATATGTTCATTTCTATAATTGAGATAGACCACTTGATTTAGTACTAGTTGTGTATGACTTGATTAAATTGATCATTGAAGTTTCACGCTAGACTAAGGACTATTCCACATTTGATACACACACACAACACACATGCCTAATGTTCAATGAATGCCTTATTCATTTGTTCGATTGTACTTGTTTAAATGTGATGTGTGTGTGCTTAACTATATATGGATCAAACCAAAAAGATTTTTGATCATTTTATATGTATTTGGAAGTGATTTTTATCACTCTTTGTGTTCATGTTTAATGCTTACCTTGTTTTTCATTGTTTTAAGCAAGTTTTGTGTTGAAAAACAGGTGTCAGAATTTTTGGCTACTCGTTCTGGCTACTCTCGCGAGCAGCGATTTTTGGCTACTTGTTTTGGCAACTCGCCCAGTCCGAAACACAAGTCGCGAGTTCATCCAGAAGCTTTCGTGACTCACTCGCGAGCCGCGAAAATCTTCACGACTTATCTCGCGACTCGCCAGTCGCGAAACGCCCAGAAACAGCTTTTTAAAGAGCTTTTCGTGGGAAACCTATTTTAAACCTCTCCCATCCTCTCTAAAACCCCTCTTTCAATATTCTTTTTATCAAAATCCAATCAATTTAAATGGTTTTTCATTCCATTAACATCTCTAAGGTATTTCTAAACTCTTTTCATTGATTTTGATCCTTAGATTATGTTTTGGAGAGTTTTTGTACTCTTAATTGGGATTTTCATCATAGGGATTGGGGAAACTTAATTTTTGTCAAATTTTTGTATGGGATTGGTTTCTTTTGATGATTTGCTTTGGATGTTGGCCCCTTGTGGCAAAAAGAACATGTATTTAGGGTGGATTTCATGATGTTCATGCATTTTTTTACATTGTTGTTCATAGTGTGCACACTAGGTGTTTGATAAAATGCCTCTTAGCCATTTTCTCACTTGTTTGGACTCCGATGAGTACCAATCTTTGGGGATTCTCATGTTTTCTCATGAGGAACATGTTTGGTTCATTGGTTGTGTGTTTAACACACCTTGCCCCACATGTGCATTTTCCATGCATTGGTCATGCATTGCACATAGTCACCTTTTGCGCACACCTTTGCTACCCTTGTCATGCATTGGTCTATACCTTGTTTTTTCATCTTAGCATGTCATGTTTACCTTATGCTTTGTAGCATTTTGTTTTGTCATTTGTTTAGGCTTCATTTCTCATTCATCTTGCACCCCTCATGCATCATTCTCCTTGTTCATACCTTCATTTCTTGCCCTCATTTCTCCTTGACCCTTTGTCTATTCATGTCAAAAAGGGGGAGAGTTTACTTTTGTCATTCTATATGACTCTTGTGCACATTCTTAGAGGAAGAAATTCTATTTCTTGTGCACATTTGTAGGGAGAGAGATATTCCATAGGAGAGATATTCCATAGGGGAGATGCATATACCAAGGGGGAGAAGACTTTGAGTTAATAAGAAAATTTTGTTTTGTTTTTTTTTTCTTTATGTTTGTTTTTCTTTATGTTTGTTTTCTTATTTACTTTATGGTGTTTTGAGTTATGTTTAGTATCTATGCTTTGTTGTTCTCATTGCATCATGTTTGTGTTGGACATGCATACATCCTTATGCTATTGTGCTTCATTGAATGCATATTCGGATGATCATTTGCTTTGCTATGTGATCATTGTAGTCATTTCTATTTGACTGTTTTGGTGTATGATCAAGTTGCTCACATGTTTCACATCATGTTTACTTGATCGCAATTTACTTGTTACATTATACTTGTCCTTTTATTACTTGCTTTACCTTGAGGGTCTAATATGTTTTGTGCAAGTGTTTCAGGTTACAGGTATATATGTTCCAAGTTCATCACAGCTTCTAGATTTAGGTGTGAGTGAGTTTTGCCACTATTCCCAAACTCACGTTTAAGTTTAGAGTTTGTTTTAGGGTGTTTTGTCACGGAATAGTCAAAGGGGGAGATTGTTAAGTTATGATTTTTCTCATAACATTTGTATTGGCTTATTTCATGACAAAAAATGTTGTAATTGCATAAATTTATTTCCTTATATTTTTGTGGGATTTATTTGTATTGGGTTTAGTATTAAGTGGTAGAGATTTGATCAAGACAGCTAAAAGTCACATGAGGAGCACCTGTCGGAAGCTGAAGAGTCAAGTGCCAGCTGTGGAAGTTGAAGAGTCATGTGCTAGTTGTGCCAGCTATAACTTGCGACTCAGGTGACCCGCGAAATTGACCCACGAATTTTCCCTGTCAGCAGAAATGTGACTTTTCATATCCCCTCTCCATTCATACTATATATACCCCTATTACCCACAGAAATGGTAAGGAGCCTATTGAGAGAGAAAAAAAACCCTAAGAGAGGTTTCTACAACACACCCACCCTATTTGAGAGAGAGCTACTCATTCTTAAAGAGAAATCTTTGTAGTCTCTTCTCCTTCCCTCTCCCATTGATATACCCATTGAGAGGAGATTTGTACTCAAACACAATCCACACCCATTTAGAGTGTTAAGAGTGTTTTTAGAGCTTGGGAAGCATTGAAAGATGCCAAGGATGGCGGATGCAATATGGAGCTTATTGCGGGATCTGGAAAGCTAGATAAGACACGGTTAGGCTTAATCTTGTTGGAGCAAGAAGCTTGGAGGGCTTAGGTGCATCGGGTAGATTAGGCTTGGAAGGTCTATTGCTATTCATGTATCCCAACTTTATTTTCTAGTGGATCATTTTACCGCTTAGAGGGCGGCGGAGAGGTTTTTTGCCGAGTTCTTTGATTTCCTCTTCGATAACATGTGCCGGTGTTCCTTGTGTTTGCATCTCTTTTCCCTTACTCTTTAACCATTAATTACTACTGTGTTTGTGATTAATTATGTGTTAAAGTAGTTTGCCAAATTGGGTATTGCTTATATTTCATATTTTGCACATATATTGTTTGAATATAAGCTTGCATTGGTAATTTTGTAATTGGGGGTCTAAACATTTATTAGTGTTTTACACACTAATTGAACATTCAGATTTCTTTTCCCTATCTCTGTTCGTTTGGATGCCTCTCTTTCAGTTACTTCTGCCAAAATTCAATACTTGTTCATCAATAGTGAAAGCTCGAAAATGTGTTAAGAAAACAAGAGCTTGTTTAGACCCCCAATTCAAAGTTACGGCTTGGTTGATTTTACACTAACTTAATACTAAGAGCAGAATAGTGTAAACACAAGCATACAAGCAAGAGAGCTACTCTAATCCATATTTAAAGCAACACAGTAGTAAAATAAAATGAACAAGAGTAGGGAAGAGAGATGCAAACACAAATAACACGCCGATGTGTTATTGAAGAGAAAACCGAAGAACTCGGCGAAAAACCTCTCCATAATCAGTTGGGATACATGGGTTAGCAAGAGACCCTCCAAGCCTAATCTACCCGCTGTACCTAAGCCCTCCAAGCTCCTACTCTAACAAGGCTTTTCGGAACCGTGTCTTGTCTAGCTCTCTAAATCCTGCAACAAGCTCCATGTTGCATCTGCCATCCTTGGCTTCTTCCAATACTTCCCAGCAGCACCAAATTATCACTTGACACTCTGAAAGAGTGTGGTAAGTGTTTGGGCTATCAACCTCTCAATGATATGGAAATGGAAAGGTAGGAGATGAGGAAATTCCACAAACAAATGTGTAGAGAATTGTTGGTATAACAATTTCTAACTCTCAAGTGTTTTGCTAGGGTTTTCTCTCAGAAGCTCCCTTTTTCATTTGTGGGTAATGTGGATATATATAGTGTGGGTGTAGAAAGTGTGTATTAGATAGTACAGTCTGGCAGAACAGAATGTCTCGCGGGTGTCTCGCGGAAAGGCCTTACCCGCGAGATACTCGCGAGACACAGCTGTCTCCATCTGTACTGACTCTTCGCATTCCAGTCATGTGCAGGGCATTATTCAATCACACAACCATGTGCAGGGCATTATTCTGTGCCAAATTTGATTATAATTTTATTCAATCTTATGTACCATGTATTTGTTGTGGGAATTTATTGTAAGGGTTGTGTGATAGTGAGAGAGAGTGTGAAGACTCAATGGGTATATCAATGAGAGAGGATTGGAAGCATTAGTCGCGATATACCCGCAAAAACCCTCCTTGCTTCAATTGCTTGAGTATTCACACTCTCTCTCACTATCACACAACCCTTACAATAAATTCCCACAACAAATACAGGGTACATAAGATTGAATAAAATTACAATCAAATTTGGCACGGAATAGAAGCCAACAAAATACATATTTGAAAATCACAACTTTACAAATAGATATCCAACGGTTGTAAGTGAACTTTTGTTGCTTGCTATTCTCCTTATTCAAACAGTCAAGAAAATGAATAAACTTCTCCCCTTCTCTACTCTGATTTAAAGAACAGAAAATCAACTCACAGGTGGCAGGGTAATACTTTCTTAGTTACTTCATGATTTGCCTAAATGAAGTTTCACATTTTTTCTAACTGGGAAGTAGTTGCTTTGTCATAATGGTATGAGCATACTATACTTTTTCAAACGGTAATTTAACTTAGTTGGTATTTTTGTTTTTTTCCTAAATTTTTAGTATTACATATACAAATTTTAGAAGTCATAATTTTTCTAGAATGAAATTTAACTTTTTAAATATAGGCATACAAAATAAATTGAACTTGAACCAAATTGTAGGCATGAAAAGTATGTTTAAAGGAAAATAAATGTTTCTCAATTTTATAATATAGTATTAAAATATGTATTTTTTTAGCACATTAATTTCTTAATATGTGTTCTTTGTTTTAAAAAACAGCTGCAAGCGATTCAATCGGCTAACCAAAAAAACAAAAGTTCTTCACCACATTAATCTGACTGGACTGCTTCAAAATCCTTTATTCCTTCGAAAAGATGAAGAAAAGCTCATTCATCGATGCTTTAGGGCTGGAAACAAAAAAGCACTATTTTGGATCAGAGCTCACAAATATTTTGTGCAAGATAAAACTAAAGCAGGAAAAGAAATCCTTCTTCAAGCCAACAAAGAAGGGGGGGGAAAATGCAAAAAATGGACTCGCAATTGCACTTTTATGTGAATCAAATGAGGTAGGAATCCAGCTACTATTATCAATTCTAAACCAACAAGATGGGAAACAATTGCTGCAAAACTATCAACAAATCCTTCGACATACAACTTTTGGAACAAACACATTTTGCATCCCAAAAAACCAAGCATGCAAGAAAAATGGAGTGGGTCATTGAGATCGTGATCGCCCTTATCCTTATGGAAACGAAAAATTACATGTAACATGCAAAATGTGCTCAATTGACTTGGAAATGTACAAATTAGTAAACTGAGTATGGTAGAAATTATGTTCCAAAAAATTAATTCAACAATAAAATTTCATCTTTCTATTTCAAATACTAATCTCTAATAATACAAAATAAATTCCATGACCAAAACATCCAATCACCATAAAAGAAATTATCACGCGCAACGCGCGGGTCTGCGACTAGTTCATTTTATAGCATAAGTCCTTTTGTGATTGTCTTCTCTCTTGTCCTATCAATTGAGTTCTTCTGTGGGTTCCAGTTAGCTCAACTAGTAAAATCTCTGATGGTTGTATAAGAGATCTGGGGTTCAATCCCCGCCTACACCAAAAACTGATTGGTGTCTTGGTCTGATGATAAAGAGCTATCATTAGGAGCGGACGGCAAATGTTAAAACTCTCTCAAAAAAAAAAAAAAAAAAACCGAGTTCTTCTATAATCTCTCTCTCTCTCTCTCTCTCTCTCTCTCTCTCTCTATATATATATATAATTTTTTTGGTGTGTGCTTACAACTTACAATTGAGAAATTTAGGATTTGAATTTTGGAACCTACGTTATCCTGAAGGAGAAAATAGGAGAGTGATATTAATTAAAGCAAAAGGCTCTTGGTTACCCAGGCCTGTATTTGCTTAATTGAGTTACAAGTTCTACACCTGAAAAATCTAGCCAAACTTTCAATCAAGCTGGAGCCTAACACCAAGGAGAGGTATGCAATTATTTGGATGAACTGAAGCGTATATATACCATTACATGAGTTGCATCACTATCAATTGGTCCGCCAAAAAAGTGTTCATAAATTGTGAAAAAGATGTGTTACATTCACAATATTTTCACAACAAATTATAGGTGGTTAGTTGTTATTGGTTTTAATTTGAACTTACCACTGAAATTACTTTTCTACCCCACCAATAACAACCTGCTACATAAGATTTGTTGTGAACATATCATTTCTCATTGTGAAATGCTCCAAATAAGCAACCAATCCTTATCTCCCTAAAGAAAATGAGAAAATAATTGTTATGAGGAAATTTAAATCCGGAAATTTCGATGAAATAAGTGTCGGGTTTTCCAACATAAGAAATACAATTCCTTGCTTCCCTTTGGCTAACTTATCAATTTTGTTTCTCATATTGTGCATTAGCTAGCATCATACTCTACAATTCAACCATTCAATTATGTCCTTCATAATAGCTCCACGTTCTGGTTCAAAGAGGAGATCATGTAAGAACCCATCAAACAATTTGATGGTTTTGTCAGTTGAGGAGGCTTCTGCATACAGTTTCTGAGAAGCTTCAGGGTCAGTTACAGTATCAGCAGTGCCATGGAGAACAAAAAAGGGAACTCTCAATTTTCTTAGATTCTGCTGCAAGTAGGATGTGATTCGGAGAATTTCATAGCCAGTCCTTACCCTGATGGATCCGGTATACACTAGTGGATCTGAATATTTGGCTATTAGTGCCTCTGGGTCCCGAGAAACTGGTGTGCCCTTCTTATTTGCAGCACTAATTTGGTATCTTGGCAACAAAAATGAGAAAATTGGAGCCAGTACCTGCAATGGGAACATGAGAAGATGAAGGATGACTCCACTTGCTCATTTATTTGCCTCTTCAATGGTGTGTATTTTGATAGGAAAATGGCACTTAATATAAATTTCTTAAGTCATTAGCATTTCCAAATTAGATATAAGAGAGATCTCACTAAAAGGATATTCTCACCACAAAAATTGGATGTGATGCTTGAACTCCAACTGCAGGTGATGTTAGTACTGCACCAACTACCCGGGCTTCAACCTTTGGGTCAAGCATTGCCTAAAATTATTCACATAAAACAATGAAAACCATGCATAAACTTGAGGTCCTTTAGGTCAGTAAAAATTGGGACTATAGTATATTATCATAATATGTGGAGATATCAAAAGTCAACCACAGTATTGCGAAAATTGCATCTTTCAACCAAACCTTACCTTCAGGACAATTGCTGCACCAGTTGAGTGTCCAAAACAGAAGCACGGAAGTCCAGGATTCTCAGCTAAAATCTTCTCAAGAAATGATTTCTGACAAAATAACAAGATAAATGCACAGAGTTAACTAAAACGATCTTTGTTTTTTTGGGCTAGCAATATAATCAACCAATGCCCCTATTCATCCCATAATATGCCTTGATGAATAACTCCCAAAAAAAAAAAAAAGAACATGCTATGATAGATTTGGCCACAAAAAATTTGTGGTGATTATTTGATTACAGTATCATCAGCCCCTTGTAAATGAACCTCAAACCATACCATATCATTAACAGCATCATCAAGAGAATGAACATATGCATGCAGCCCATCACTTCCACCATGACCTATATGAAAATAAATAAACAAACGGATAAGAAAAATTTAGTAATAAAAAACTACTAAAGTAGAAAATAGAGCGCCATGTAGCAGGGACGGCAAAAGTGAGCCATGCCCCCAAATTTTCTGGTTTAAGATATTTTAGATCCGTTCCTGCTGACAGCTCAAGTTGGTCTGGGGTCAAATTAGCAAAGATATCACAGATCCCAAATAAAATATTAGTATCAAAAGCCATTAAATGGAAGCAATTATTTAGGTCATCACAAGAAGATATAAAAAAGTATATTTAGAAAGCTAACAGCACAAAAGATAAATAAAAACAAAACAAAGGAGTAGAAAACCATTATCTTATATTATATTTGGCATATATTACAAGGCATTTAGCAAAAGATAATTTTCCCATTTAGCTTATATAACAAGGTTAGAAATTGAGTAAAACCCAGTTTAACAAACAGCACCTAGAGAATGTATCAAGCATAATGCCTTTAGATTGTCTCATGTTCACATGCTCACTGATCTAAGTTTGGTTTAAACAATGTTTGATGTTCTCCTAAATGTTGATTCAAGAAAAGCATCGCGTTCCATTCAAAATTTTATTGATTCAAAACACTTGCACCAATCAGAAGAAAGGAGAACTTTGAAAACAAATTTTGAATATAATTTTCTGTTTCTTCGGCTCCTATAAAACAGGGAGAAGGCTCCATTTAGTTTTCAGCCTTTGGCTTAATTTCCAAAACCCCTCCTTTTACCAATGTCAAAAATAGCAGGTAGACACAAACATGCAGATAATAAGCTTACTTATTAAGAGGAGCTTTCACATGTTTTTGGCACCAATGGGCAACCCAAATGAACTACTCAATCCCTGCAACATCCAAATATAGATGCATTGTTGAAGAATGGTGATCTCTAGACTATAAAATAGTAATTAAGTGGGGGAAAAGTATGACCTTTGTTTGAAAGATCAGCTCTTGGGAACAAGAATTAAGTGCAAGGTATAAAACTTGTTGAGAAAAAAATGATCACCATTTCTTTGTAGTGTGTAGATTCTACCATAGACACTGAAAGATGAAAGTAAACTCAGGTATGAATCTAAAACATATAAATTGGAGGGAGGGGTATTGATGGATTATATATATGATGTTGAGAGATTACGGGACCAAACAGGAGAGACCAGAGTATTAAAAAAGGGGGGGAGAGGGGGGGTGGTGTTGTGGGAGGTGGCTTCTTTAAATCTTCCCTGGGTATTGGGTAAAGTAACAATAGCAACTAAAAAGTAGAAACTCTGTTGAAATAACTGCATGGGTTCTCTTCTATCCCCCCACATCATATTTTACTTTTGGTCTCTCTTGGTTTTATGGCATTCCACAGTACCAGCATAAAAGAATTACCACTATAATAGAGATTGTATTAAGCATGGAGCATAAATAAAATTATGATGCTTGTGCTAGCATCGCACACATGTATAAACCAATGACTTCATTGTCCACCAAGACAGTAATTAGCATTTTTGCTAGTCACCAACTTCTTCAACAACAACAAAAAAATCAAAATCAAAATAAAAAACCACCAAGATGTTGCTTAAGAATCATCAATTAGTGCTCCAAATTATAGTCTAAGCATAAATTGTAATTAAACTATAACAGAGGAGTTAATTAAAGAGCATAATAAGTACATCACTCTAAATTTGTATACCACCATTCCCGGAGAGAGAGAGAGAGCAAACAAACATATAAGCTAAAGGAGAATTACATAACATCTAAATCCTTTCTCATTCACTTTTGAGCTTGTGCAGCTCATCTATTTGTGTGTTGGCATGATAGGGTTTAAGCACTGCTTTCCTTTTCCATTTACTCTGAGGTGCCTGTCACTTGCTATGAATCAGAATTACAGATTTATGCCTCAGAGGGAGGTATCAGATTAATGAAACTCTTAGTATTTTCACATGGAGGTATGGATTAAAATTACAAATGCATGCCTCAGATAGGTATCAGAGTAATAAGACTCTAAAAATTTTGCATATTTCAACAGAATTTCAACTTATCCAAACTTCCCCTACTTTAAATTTTTAACGTTTTTAACAAATTCAATAATGCATTATTGCAAACCTTAGAAATTTTCATTTTTCCTTTTCATTTTAAGAGCCTTTGAATACACGTGGAATGTGTGTGAAGAGGATAGTTAATAGAAATACCCATTAAACTATAAACACCATAACTCAAGAGTTAAAAATAAGATTGAAATAAACTGGACCAATGATTTATTATCAATGGCCAAGAACAGTACTTAGCATCTTCAAGCACACACATACAGATAATCTTGGCTTATATAGGGGGAGAAACTCAATGGTGAGCATGTAAAGATGGTTTTTAGACTTACCAATCCAATCCATTCCATAGACCTTGTAGCCATTGGCATTTAGCTGCTTTGCAAAATCATTGTATCTGCCACTGTTGTCAATAATATAAAATTCTTGAGAAATAGATCAAGCAATATAGTCCACGAAGATAATTTCTATACAGGCATGAGCATAAATCACAGACCTGTGCTCGTTCAGGCCATGCATAATAAGAACCAATCCCCTGCACAAAATAGATAGCAATCAGAACTTTATTCCATATAAAAGTTGAAAACAAACATGAAACTGCAGAAGTTAAGAACACGAAATCAAGGGGAATACTGCACAAACTTAGCATGGAATTGTATATTGTAACCAACAGAAAAAGCCTACTGGATTTAGTTAACAAAAAATAAATAAATATGAAAAAAATACTTTTGTATTGGAAAATCCCATATGAAAATGGGTTACAAAGACTGATGTAAGCCTGTTGTGTCCACCTAGGATAAATCTCCAAAGCAGTTCACCATGACTGTTAATTGGCTACTTGGTGTTATTGTACATTGATGACACACATTAGTGTAAGAAGTGACAAGTAGACTGATCTTACAATTTTGGACCCCATGACTTGTAAAACTTGCCAATTATGTCAATTTTTCAAGTCCAAAGTAACAAAAGACAATCCTGAATCATCTGATCTCCACAACTTCTCATCACATAAATTTTAGCATTGCATTTCAATCCTCTCTGTCAATAATATGCAATGATATGCTAATATGTTTATGAACACAAACAAGTTTTCTAAAAGATGCTGTGGTACCACCGTATTTTCTGAGCAAAACGAGAGCATTAAACAATAGTCTCTTTCAATAAGGCCTCTTATTGGTATGAGTACAAATACTACTGTTTAAATGCTTTCAATCCCACATGAATTTTTATTCTCATTGACCATTTAATTCCTTTTTGTGTGTGTGTGTGTATTAAGTTGGAGGGGGGGGGGGGGTGAAATGAGGAACCCCATAGAGTTCATATCCAGTGGCAAGTAGTTTAGACAAAGGCCTTAAAACTAGATACCAATTTGTCAGAGATTAAATCTCTATCACAGCACAAAATCTAACATATCAGTAACTGTAACTCCAACTGTCAAGAATTAAACCTTGCTAATGGTCAACAAATCTCTGGATATCTATAGGCAGATCTGAACTCATCAACATGCCTAGAAAAAACATGATGTTTAAAAATTTCATAACGCTCTTATACAAGGACAAAGTTTGGCTAACCTTACTCTTCAACTTCCTCTAAGAAGCTAACATGTGTGCAATGCACATAACAAGTGTTGGTCGGGTTAAGTGTGATTAAGTGAGACCACCGCGCACCCTTGACGTGAGGGTCATTTCATAAGTACAAAGTTCTTGTGAAGTGGGGGGCAACAGTTAGGATTCAAGTCTCCAGCAGAAACTTACGCATATGTACACTTAAATTAAACTTGAGATAGAATTTCTATCTTATAAAAAAAAAAAGTGCGGTTAAGTGAGTCGTGTGCAAACAAGCACACATGTCAGTTTCTTAAAGGATGTTGAAGCCTTAAGCCTAAGTGGTAACAGATAAAAATTAAAATTAAAAATTTAAAAAAAAAAAAAGAAAAAAAGAAAAGAAAATGAAAAGTAAAAGTGATAGATTACCGAATGTTGTTGCTGTTATTGGGGGTCCAGGACCGAGTGAAAATGGTATCACCTCTAGGCGTGAGGAAGAGGGAGTAGTCTCTTATCACTTCCTCATTCAACCCATCATCATCATCTTGTGCCACTCTCCTCATCGCCAGTGCTCTTCTCACTGCCACTTCTTGCTCCACCACCACCGACCCTCTCTTCCTCCACGTCACCATCTTCACTGGGACCATCACCTTCTTCTGGCTCTGGCTCCCACCTTCCTCATCCTTCCGCCTCCGTCGACGAAATGGGACCAGAAGGAGTATCACCAACGCGTTCATCACCATCACCAAGCTCCTCCACACGCGCACCGAGAACAGTGCCCTCACGCGCCCGCTCGCTCCTGACGTCAGCATGGTCGTCGTATGAGTATCAACGGTGGTGGTCGCCATTTGCGTTATCGTCTTCCTCGTTTTCAAAACTGACGAACACAAACACTTGGGTGGTTCCAATAATTTTCTCTTTCTGACATGTAATTCTGGAGTTTTGGCTTTGGCTACAACTACCAGAATTATTGAAGTTTCTATAGGGATTACAATAGGTGTACTCGTGTAACAGATCATAAAACCTATAGAATATGCCGAACAGACAAAAACAGATTTAAGGAGGAAGAAGAAAAAAACTTTCTTGTTTCTATTTCAACTAATAACGTTTGTGCTAAATTTAGTTGACCAGCCAAAGTTAGAGCAAAGGCCGAAATTAAGCTACCATCAAAACACAAGCTGGGTTTCCAAATTAACAATTATTGCTATTTGCTATTTGCTTTGTTTGGTGTCTAATCTTTTGTGTCTGAAGTCTGAAATATGAATGAGGTGTGAGGTGTGAATTTGTGTTTGAAGGAACATATACGGCATAGGTGCATAAGGCGTCACGGCTAACGCCACGTCCAAATTGTCCCTGCTTCTCATCTCCTACCGGATAGTCACTGAATGACACGTGTCACTCTAAATTATTAGTATTTAATATATTGATTGAAATGAGTTGCAAAAAAAGGAAAAGAAAAAGAAAAAGTCAACGTACAACACCGACTCAAGAAGATGAGGTTGGGCTTCGACTTGGACTGACCAGTAGTGCGTGACTTTGGGGATTGGGAGTTTGGGACGTGGACTTGTTGGAGTTGATCTTCTGATTAGATTCAGGTAGAGGCAGTTGGAACAAGCAATAATCTGGTTGAGATTTGACCATTTGGATTTGGGCCCGGTATTTTCATATCTGCTGATTTTTTTTTTTTTTTTTTTCTAAATAAAAAAATGCTACCACATATTTTTTTCACACTTACTTTGCCACAATTGTCCTAGATAAGACACTATGATTAATTTTCTGTCACTATTAAATAAACTTAATATTTTTTTTCTTTATCACTTCCAGTTTACCATGTAAGAGCATCAATATCCAACCTTCTAAAAGTCATAATATGCTATATTTTAGCATCAAAACACAAAAAAAATGCATTACTCGGTTTTGTAATTGTAAAATTTTTTACAATCTTGCTATAAAACCATCTTATATCTAAGATGGCACTGTAACAGAATTGTATAATTTTAAATTATATTTTATTCTCTCTTCCTCTCTCTCACATTTGTCTCTGTCTTCCTTCTCTTCTCTCTCACTCTTGTTCTTGTTTTGTTCTTTCCTCTCCTCAAACCCGAAACCCCCTTTTCTCAAATCCGAAACCTCGTGTGATGGTGGTACTAGCAGAGATAGGCGTGGGTGTGGGTTGTAATCAATGGCAGCGGTGTGGGTCTGGGTCAATGGTTTTGGGGTGGTCTGTGATGGTGGGGTTGATCTGGGTTTGTGGCGTGGCGAGATCGACGTTTTGATCCTATATCTTCGCCCTCTCTCTTCTATCTCTTCTCACTTTATTTGATTTTGTGTGCCTCATGGTGGTGGTGGTAAGTGTTGTGATGGTGGGTTTTGGTCCTGATGTGGTGGTGGGTTTTTTAGCGATGGTTGTAGTGGGTTTTGTTGATGGAGGTGGTTGTGGGTTTTATGGTTTTTGTTCCTGGTGGTGGGGTTAGGGTTTTTTCACGGCGATAATGGTGGGTTTTGTGGGTTTTGTTGGCAGAGGTGGTGCAGTGGGTTGTGTTTGGATTAGATGGTTGGGTTTTTTGACTGGTTGTATGAGTTTGAGAGGAAGAGAGAGGTGGGTGGTGGTGGCTGGGTTTTTATTATTATTTATTTATGGTGGTGGTGTTCTTTCAAACACAGAAATGGTGAGGAAGAGAGAACACAAAAATGGGTTTTGGGTTTGGTTGCTTGTAGGAAGAGGGAGAAAGAAAGGAAAAGGAAGAGAGAGAAAGAGAAATAGTAAAAAAAGAATATTAAAAAAAAGTGGAAAAAAATAGAGTTTGGGACGTTGGGTATGTTGTAATAGATAAGAGAAATGTTATGTTCACAACATTTTCACAACATTTTCACAACAAATCCTAAGTTGTGGGTTGTTATTGGTTATTATGGATGGGCAAAAAAGTAATTTAAGTTGTTGATTCAAATTAGAACCAATAACAACTTACCACCTATGATTTGTTGTGAAAATGTTGTAGACGTAACATAAACAACCGAATTTAGATTGGAGGATGAGGAAGACATAACATAAACAATTCCATACCCTTGGAATCACCTTCAAACATCACATAATTAAGGTAGTGATGAGCAACCATAGAGAGCCAACTTTGCAGCATTTGCTTCACCAAGTAGAGGATCAAAGGAAGGCATTAGTTTTGAATATGCAACGATAACTTCTTCTTTATCATTTCTACACACTACTGCACAAGTGGATCTATTTGGCTGAATAGCCTTAGCAACATCAAAATTTACTTTAAACCATCCTAGTTGTGGATGAGTCCAAGTTGTAGGAATAGTAATCTTTAAAGTATCAAGTGAGACTCCTTCAAAGATAGCTTGATTCCTAGACCACCAAATTATGTCAAACATTATTGCACAAGATGTAATACCTATGGATGACTGAGAGCAAATGTTAAAAAGGTAACTTTTCTCCTTAATCGACTAATCAGGGGAAAAAAGAGTCATGTTTAAGTTTTTATACAGTAAACTTTTGTCAAGGGCGGTTTTTTGCGCGTAGCCACGTGTCTCCTGCTGGAAGTGTGACTTTACTAAACCCGGATTTGTTTTAGGGAGTTCAACCCGGAACTCGACATTGGGCTGCATAGACCAATGGCTTCCGGTGTATTTTTAAGCCTACAAAATAGATGAAACCCAAAGTCTTAGAATCATGATAATGGTTTAAATAAATAAATAATATGCTTAGCATGATAACTTTGATTAAATGGTGAGTTGATACGTTATTATTATGCATATTAAGTGATGTCCAATATTAGAAAATAATTAATTAGGTATCAAATGTCCAATAATGGGATGAGTCCAATAGTCCATATCCAGCTGCAGTTCATGGTTCATGTTCAACATAATAAGGTATGTCTGGCAATGGTCCATGTCCAAATAATATGTGTCCAATGGTAGTTCATTTCCAAAAAATATGTGTCCAATGGTGATTCATGTCCAAGTAATATATGTGCGATGGTGGTAGATCGATTTATTAATATGTATGTTCATTAATCAAGTATTAGTGAGATCAGGTTTATTAAATAGTGAGATGATATTAAAGTAACTTGCATCCAGCAGTACATTAATAATGAATTAACATGTACTTAATAATGTAATTTCAAAGATGGAGAAAGATTGACTTATCTTCACAGTTTGTAGTTCCAGCTGTAGAATAGCAGTGGATTTATGACATTTCAGCAGTGTGATAAAACGAGTCCAGCAGTACAATATGATATTATGAGTCCTTCGATGGTGACTTTATGATTGAAGGGGAAAAATGGGTGCAACTGGAGGGAGAGAGAGTATGTACAGCCGTGTGCATAGGTTGGTTGAGTTTATCCCCTTTCATCATGCACTTAAATGACTTTCTCCATGTAATACTCTTTTAGTTTTTAGTCAAATATGAGTAATGTTGCCTTCCATGAGAATGACTTTTAGTAATAAGTTCTTGGAAGAGTGTTTGATATGTTTTAAGATGTGTGGAGATGGTAAGAAATATATATATATTTTATGAGATATGGTGTTTGTAATATGTATATGAATTATATGTAGATACTTTGTTGGACATGGATCTTGTATATGTATTCTTTGTGAGACATGGAGTTTAAAGATATATGAGAAGTATGTATGGGTATTTTGTGAGGAATGTGTTTGTAAAATATATGGAAGTGTGAGATAGATAATATGAAGGTTAAACATAGTAAATACATGAGATCATAGTTGCTACTGGAGTGGTTTTTTGTGTTATGTCATGGGTTATGTTGCTTTCTAAGAAGGGAGATTTTGTATGAGAAATAAAGAATGAGATGGAGATGTGTTTTTGGTCAACAAAATGATGAAGCTTCAGAATATTAAAGTGTGGGAGAGATGGATAGTGTGTAATAGTGTGGTGTCATAGGTGTAATGTAATGGTATTATCTAAGAAGAGATATCTTTGTAAGGGAGATGGAGAAGTATGGAGAAGTTTAGAGATATATGCAGCAAGGTAAATGAAGTTTCAGAATATTGAGGATGAGAGAGGGATGGATCCCCCTTTAGTGTGTAGCTTGGTCCTTTTTATATAGAACCAAGTATGTAACTATATTAGAATTAGTTGAAGGGAAATTTAGCAAATAAGGAAAAGTCTTTGACAAAGTAAGTGGTTTCATTAGTGGGATTTTGTTTTTTAACCAAAAGAAGCAAAGTTAGAGACTTAATGGTGTTGTCACAGCTGTTAGTTGTCAAATAATGCCATCTAAATGACATCTTTTGCTTGGAGGGAAAATATTTGGCATTAAATTCATGGTTTGGCTAAAAATGGTAAGATAATCTTTATGAGATCCTTCTATTTTTTGGGTATGACAGCAAGCTGCTGGGATTGGGCATTAATGAGTAAGTGATGTCATTTTAGGACATGTGTCAACCTGCTGGAGCTACTGTAGCTTTTGCTGGAGCTATTTGTGCAGGAGCTGTTTGCAGCTTCTACTAGAGCCGTTGTTGGTATTTTTGGCTAAATTTCCTCTTTTGGAAAATTATATGTTTAGTCCATATATAATTTTGGTAAGTGATAGACAAGTTGGTTGATATTTGATAAAGTTTTAGAGATGTAATTATGATCTTTTTGTATTTTAATCAAATCTTGGAGAGTAAGGAGAACATTTAACGCTAGATATGAGATACTAATATATATTTAGCCATGTGCTTGGAATTGATTTAGATGATAATAATATATTTTATATGAAATACTATAATTACATTTTTAAACTTATATTATATGGTGAATATTAATTTTTATGTAAAGAGCATGGGGAGTTTTATCATTTTAAGTGTTATGTGATATGAGAGGCTTACCAAATGTTACTTATTGCACACTGACCCGTCACTTAGCTAATATTCAATCCTTCACTTCAGGGGTAGAACCGAGAATTTCTGTTTGGGGGCCAAGCTTAAACTATTTATTTGCAATTATTCATGAAAAACTCTAAGTAGAATGTGTGTGTGTATAGATATATATATATATATATATATATATATATATATAAATATTTATATAATTTATATATATTAGTTTTATCAAATATTATAATACTTATTAATACTTAAAAAACTAAATGACCAATTGAGTATTTTAAGGTCATTCCCCCCCTTTCCCGCCTTAAGTATCTCTTATTCCTTTGAACAACCGAAGCACATAACATTCAAGAAATTAAATATATGAATATAATAAGGAAAATGCTGAAACCATAAACTATTTTACAAACTGCTGAAGTGATGAGTAGTTATTAGTAAGTAAAAAAATGATGTTAGTAGGAATTAAAAACTAAAGGACTACTACAAGAAGACATAATATTAATAGAAATTAAAAAAAAAAATCATATAAACCAATATGAAACTATAGATAAAAATAAAAATAAGATCAATTTCGTATGTGGTTGTTTGAATAGAAGCCAGAATAAAACATAACCTATCAAACAACCAAATGGTTTAAAATTAAAGGAAAATAAAATTATAACTCATAGGATAAATAAATATATAGAAATGGAAAAAGAAGAAGAATAATTTAGTTCCTCTTAAGATTTTAAAGTCATTTTTGCTAAGTTTCAAATAAGCTCTCAAGACCCTGTTAACAAAAATAGAGGAGTTGAATGCTAGGTGGGAAGGTGAGCATAAAGTATCAGTGGAAGCTTAAATAGGTGGGGTGAAAGCAATTAGCTTGAAAGGAAAGGAATTTTGAGCTACAGATTGATGATTGAAAATTGAAAAAGTAAAGCTTCTAAAGCAAGCCAATTGCCTGATATGTGTGGGGTGTTTCAACTTTCAAATTTCAATAGCAAATGCTAATAGTAAAAGAGTGAAAATAAGATTTTAGTAAGCTTGAAAAGAACACACGCGGATAGGTGCAAGCCAAAGCCGCTACCACATTACTTTGATGGTCAAGGATCACCATTTACCACTCTCCAATGCTTGCCTTTTGGGTCGTGTGAAAAGTGAGCTCTATCAAAAAAAAAATTTATGCGAGTCTTTCAGTCGATCAAACTAATTTTATACTAACTAAAAGTTTTGAACCAATAAACTCTTCCAAGATACTAACTAAAAGTTTCGAACCAAAGAACTCATGAATCTCGCCTTCAAAAACCACTAAGCCTTAAAATATACTATACTTTGAAAATTAACAAATTGGAACGTTAGAGGAAAACAAGATTTTAAGGAGAAGAAGTTGGAAATATCAAAAAGGGAAGAAAAAAAACGTGAAACTATTTTATTTAATGAATAAGATTTTAATTATTGGAATGTCAAAAGGGAAAAAAAAATACAAGACAAACACATAATAAAAGCATTTCAGGTAATACAAATCTTTCCAACATAATAGTATTTTTAAAAGATCGAGGAGATACCCTTTCCATTGAGTTGGGTCGGCTATCTAGGATCAAGCGTAGTTAAAAGTTGACAAATTAAAAAGAGTTATCAGTCGACAGTTGGTTGGGATGGGTAATAGATTAATGAGACATCAAGAATAAGAACATGTGCATTCAATAGTCATGGGCTGCCAAAACATTACTGCATATGTACGTGGCCAGCCCACACCGCGTGGAATTAATTAGGAATATAGACCCTTTTGTTTGTTTTATACTAATAAATGTTTCGACTTTCACATTATTATTGACCCAAAAAGTAATAAAAACACTAAAAGAAAACACCTTTTTCAAATGTTTAAATACTGGTGGAAACGTAATGCAAAATATGCAATACTCCAACATCGATCACAACAGCTCTGTGGATCTATCTCTGTCTACCCCTTAGAAATTCGCCTCTACAGCAAGAAAAATAGCATGGATTTTTCTTCTTCATCTTCTACTCCAGTTTATGTCCCTCGATGGACACCAAGCCCAACTCAAACAAAGTCGCTTCTGAAAGAACCCGTGACAAGCAGTGCAGGGTTTCATGATGATTTAGAGATGCAAAGCATAGCTTCAGAAGAAGAAGAAGATAGCACTAAGCAAATGTTCCCATTTAACATTGCTCATTTCACTCCTGGACCTCACCGTTTAGAGACTCGTGAGGCATCAATATCATCATCATCATCCTCATCGTCTCTACGGTCTGGTTCTCAAGTTACAAAATCGTTTGGTGGAGAACAGGGCAATTACGTTGCTGGTTTTGTGTCAAATAGAGAAGGGCTTTTCTTGACATGGAAGGATCTGTGGGTTACAGTGCCTGATGGGAAAAAAAGGCGACGCCCAATACTTCAGGGGCTGACTGGGTATGCTGAACCTGGAGAGATGCTGGCTATCATGGGTCCCTCTGGCTGTGGCAAGTCTAGTCTCCTGGATTCTTTGGCAGGTAATTAACAATTATTGGCCAACATTTCAAAATCACTTGCTTGATTTATTTTGAAGAAAAGTAGAAGAAGAAATCTCGATATACTACTTCCCAATTTCTGTTCAATTATGATATGATCTTTCTGACTTTTGGAAGTGCATGCCATTTACTCCCATCCTTCTTAGTGGTTGAAACTTGAAAGCAACAGCCAACAGGCTAGGGAAAATGCCAGGCATTTTAGGTGCCACCAGCATTACTCGGGAAAATGCATGCATTTATTTGTGGGCTAGTCAAATTGGAATTTTAAAATATTATTAGTATTAACCAGTGAAATGACAGTAATGCCCTTTCCATACCTCCGGATATCTGGTGCCAAAATAAAATATTTTTTCACAATATTTTTTATGCTTTTTTTTTATTAAGCCCAATTAATTTATTTTATCCAAAACAAACAATTTGGCCATTTAAAAAATTTTAAACTAATATCTTTAGGGCATTAATTAACTTTTCTCAATATTTTATTCTTATAAATGTATCGATTAATTAGCTATAAATGATAATGACTATGACAGGTTACGTAGACTATACTAATCTAGTAGTTGTGCTATTGAATCATACATATATAAGATTATTTGCATTCTTTATATGTACATCTCTTGTCTTGTAGTATTTAATTTGAAGTAAAGTTAATACATACAATAATTGTACATGATATAACAAGGGTTTTTTTTTTTTTTTTTTTTTTTTTTTTTTTTTTTTTGAGAAAAAGATATAACAAGGGTTGGGATCAAGTTATACGTGATATAACTTCTTACAATGTTACATCACTCTATAATTTTTTTTTTTTTTTAGATTAATATTTTGAGAATTTTACCATTAAATGACATATTCTCTTTTTACTTTGTGTTTTATGATAGTTCACCTATGGATTTGTTAGGTTTTCGTCATTTGAATTTGAATGGTGTGTTCTACTGTTCTCTAACAAGTTTTGTACTTCAAATGTATTGGTTCTCTAGTTTTTAATGCATCTCCTCGACCAAAAAAATAAAATGTAAAATACATTTAATCAAAGATAGAAAAAAAAAGAAAAAGAAAAAAGAAGAACAATTCAATTTCCTTTCAAAAATCATAGAATTAATTCTTTACACAAATTTATGCTTATTCGTGAAATTTGTGTATAAATAGTTAAATAATGTAATTTACTAATGTATATGGTTATTGATTTTTTTTTTTTTTTTTTTTTTGTGTGTATAAATTAATAAGCATCTGGGGACTAGATCTTCATAAGCCAGTAATTATTGCAGGGAGATTAAGTTCAAATACGCAGCAAAATGGGGAGATCTTCATTAATGGACGCAAAGAAACTCTTGCTTTTGGAACTTCGGTATGTGAAAAAGGGCCGGGTATATGTGTTTGTTGTGTTTACGTGTATGAATTATAAAGTTCTTGGTCTATCAAAATGGTTTCTCTTAAATGTATTAAGCGGGCCTTAGGCTTTGGTATCATTAATTAATAATAATCACAACAATAATGTGGCCTTTTCCGGTCCAGATCTAAATTTGTGCTACATCTTACACTTGTTTTGATGCTATCATCACCTAAAATGATCTGTTTAATTATGACTTCGTTGATGACTAATGAGGTAAATGATACATGTGTTGTGAATCACTACTTATTCAAGAACTTTCAATTTCCATGTCACAGCAACAGTAATTCCATATGAGCTAAAATCATGGTGTAGGCTTACAAATCGACATAGTAATGAATATCTAAACACAATAAGTAAATGTTTAAATTAATATTTTTATCATTGATGACACATCAATTTATATTGCAAGGCTTATGTAATAATACATCATTCTTAGATAAATTAGAACTTTAGTGTAAAACCTGTAACTAAACTGGGCTTTGATTTTTTTTTCCCTAAGAATTGTTTCACAAATTGCCCTTAATTTCTTTATGTTGTAATAATGGTCTCTCTTACTTTCCATGATTTAGGCCTATGTGACTCAGGATGACACTTTAATGACAACACTAACAGTAAGGGAAGCTGTGTACTACTCTGCACAACTCCAACTGCCTGAGTCAATGTCAAAATCCGAGAAGAAAGAAAGGGCTGAGATGACTATAAAGGAGATGGGCTTGCAAGACTCCATGGACACAAGAATAGGAGGGTGGAGCTTAAAAGGCCTTAGTGGGGGACAAAAGAGAAGGGTTAGCATTTGCATTGAAATATTGACACGCCCAAAGCTTCTTTTCCTTGACGAGCCTACTAGTGGGCTAGACAGTGCAGCATCTTTCCATGTCATGAGCCGCATCGTTAAGCTAGCATGTCAAGATGGAAGGACTGTTATTGCATCAATCCATCAACCAAGCGGTGAAGTTTTTGAGCTCTTCAGCAATCTCTGCCTCCTTTCTACTAGCATGACAGTCTATTTTGGGTCCGTTTCAATGGCAAAGGAGGTACAACAATAATTTCTTCTACAATGCATGTAAAATCAACATTTTTGTCACCTTGTTTAACCTTATTGAATTCTTCTTTTTCAATGGAAAAAAAAAAAGGACTAAAAAATAAAATCTTATTAGCATGCATCAAACAAATTGTTTCCAAATAATTATGAAATGTTTATATGTAATTTCTGTGCAGTTTTTTGCTTCCAATGGCTTCCCATGCCCAAATCTGAGAAACTCATCTGATCACTATCTTAGAACTATCAACAAGGACTTTGGTGCAGTAAGTATATATATATTTTTCTCATTACCATCCCTACTCTTGAATATAATCATCATGGCCAAGGGGTACACAAATTGTTTAAAACTCATGTAAACCCTTTGCTTTTGACCATTAGGGCATCATACAAGGCCCTGATGGCACAACAAGCACTGAGGAAGTCATTAATATTCTCGTCAATTCATACAAGTCATCTGGGACTTTCCAGGAAGTTCAGCGCCTGGTGTCTAAGATATGCCAAAAGGTAAACAAATTTATTGTTATTATTGTTAATGACTTAATGCTAACTCATCAATCATTCCCTATAAAGACACAAGTAACTATGAGGCTGAGTTTTTGTTTTGTAGAATGGAGGAACTTTGGAGAAGAAGGGAAGCCAAGCAAGTTTCATTACACAGTGCCTAGTTCTGATAAGTAGATCCTTTGTGAACATGTATCGTGATCTAGGCTATTACTGGCTTCGGCTTGCAATCTATATTGCGTTGTGTTTATGTGTTGGAACTATCTTCCATGACATTGGCTTCACTTTTGGTTCCATTCAGGTAATTGATGGAAATATACGTATATACATATACAAATCATTTTTCTGAAAAGAAAACAGCCAAGCTAATATTTGATTATTTCAAAAAGTGATGTTTATTGCACACTCTAGTCCGCTCAATTTTGCACACCTCCAAATAATAGAACTCTTGACTTGAAGTCATGATTTAAAGTTTATACTATTTCAAAATGATGATCTGATTTAAC
Organism: Notholithocarpus densiflorus; assembly: GCA_030021035.2. Classification (NCBI taxonomy): domain Eukaryota; kingdom Viridiplantae; phylum Streptophyta; class Magnoliopsida; order Fagales; family Fagaceae; genus Notholithocarpus; species Notholithocarpus densiflorus. Next base: position 4,092,512 of record JARYZH020000031.1, read on the forward strand.
TCTATCCTAAATTTCTAGGCAAGAGGTTCAATGCTGATGTTTGTTGCGGCTTTTCTGACTTTTATGGCAATTGGCGGATTTCCTTCTTTTGTAGAGGACATGAAGGTTAGTCACTTTTTAAATCTCTAATGATTTTATATGCAACACAATTTTGTATCAATTAATTGGATGTACTTTGACCTTGTTATATTCTTCAACGATGTATCAGATCTTTGGGCGAGAAAGATTGAATGGGCACTACGGTGTTGGCGCATATGTGATTGGAAACACATTTTCTTCCATTCCTTACTTGCTTATAATCTCTCTACTTCCAGGAGCAATAGCCTATTACCTAGTTGGCCTTCAAAAGAGTTTTGAACACTTTGCCTACTTTTCGTTGGTCCTCTTTGTATGCATGATGCTGGTTGAAAGCTTAATGATGATTGTTGCGAGTATAGTGCCAGATTTCCTCATGGGTATCATTACTGGTGCTGGAATACAAGGTGTGATGATGTTGAATGGAGGTTTCTTCCGATTGCCGAATGATCTTCCTAAACCTTTTTGGAGATACCCAATGTACTACATTGCATTCCATAAGTATGCAAACCAAGGATTCTACAAGAACGAGTTTGAAGGATTAACATTCCCTAATAACCTAGCAAACGGACCACCTACCATCACTGGTGAAGAAATCTTGCGAAACACTTGGCAGGTGGAGATGGGATATTCTAAGTGGATTGATCTTGCTATTTTGTTTGGGATGGTGATTTTATATCGACTTATATTTTTGGGAATTGTAAAGACTGTTGAAAAGGCTAAGCGTCATTAAAGCTCTTAGAACATGGACCTCCCAAGCATTTGAAATAGATCATAGAGAACCCATAAACCACACCTTCAAGCAAATTTGTACTTTGTTTTGTAGTGTCTTCCTAATAATTTGAAGTTGTATACATAGGTTCTCTTCTTCGACCCTGTCGGATTGTGAGCTGTGTCATTCCACCTCAAAACCAATAGGTGATGAGAAAAACACACTCAAATCTTTTTCGACATCACGCCACACGGGCCTGTTTTCAGAGTGGTTGTAGGGAGTCAAATTGTGGTCCCCCTAACAATTCCTCCCTTACAATGACACTCCCGTGACTCGAACTCATGACCTTGGCTCTGATACCATTTGTTAGACCGTGAGTTGTGTCATTCCTCCTCAAAACCAATTAGTGATGAGAAAGATACACTCAAATCTTTTATGGCATTCGATATCACGCCACGCGGACCTGTTTTTAGTGTGGTTGTAGGGAGTCAAATTGTGGTCCCCCCAACAGACCCCACCTCACTGACATAAGAAATTAGATTTTCTAAAGTCGAATTAATACACCGTAGTTCAATAACATACAGTTCACTAAGTGTGTCTAAGAAAGTAGTACTCCATGTGAATGTGAATATTGGTAGGGCATTGAGGTTAGGTACCCGTATGCTAGGTACATTTGTATAAGGACAGTGATGTAAGTACATTTGTATAGTTGAATGTTTGTATACTATAATTTTCTCATTGTTAACGTGTAATAGACTATAGGTTTTAGGCCCACCTTATTTATTTGTATAGCACACCTACTTGTACTGCACATTATGCTATTTATTGCACCCTATACCTCTTATAAAAAGGCACTGTGAAATACAATACTATTCATCCAATATTTCTAACAAAAGTAATAAAGGTTGGGTGATTACTTGTATTTCTTGTGTGCTCATTGTGCTTGCATTGTGTGTTATATATATTGATTTCATGTTAGAAATATTGGATGAATAGTATTGTATTTCACAATGATAAAAATATACACAAGTACCTTTATATAAGAGGCATAGTGTGTAGTACATAGCATAGTGTGTAATACAAGTATGAGTGCTATACAAATAAATAAAGTGGGCCTAAAGCCTATAGTCTATTACACATTAACACTCATACCTCTTTTTGCTTTATGAAGAAGGTATCTACTTCATCAAATATATATAATATAACATGTATCTCATAGCATGTGGAGTAAATAATTGGTTATGAACTTCTCATGTTACGTTATAAGGATAAAATTGTAAAATTAATACTCACCGATGGAAAGGCATAAGGCGACATTCCAAACAAACCCGACGGCCTTACGTGTGTCCATTGACAAGTGACGATAGTAGGAAGTCTACGGGTTCACCTCTAAGCTGACGGGAGCACCTTTGGCAAGGAGGATGGAAAGCTGACGCCAATAGGCTAAAGGGGGTATGCGAGACTAAGTTCTGACATGGCCCTACTTGGTCTCCACGCATGCTGTATATGGAAATATCTTGCGCCCCACGCTCAGCACTAATCAAAAGGACTCCTACAAGGAAAGGGTTTCGCAAAATACGTTCATGGAGACTCTTATAAGGAAAAGACTTCTAAACCAAGGAAGAGATGTCAACCTTCTACTATTATAAAAACTCAAAACCCTCATAAACTAAGGTACGCATAATTTCTCCAAACTCTGGCACTCTAGAGTTATGAAAAGTTCTAACTTGACCTTCAGAGGGTATTTGGCCGGCACCACACCGGTGCTCTCTATTAGGTCTTCTATTTTTGTTGTGCAGGTACTGTTTTAAGCGTGCAAAAACTGTGTGGCTCACTGGTGATTTTTCGGCATCATCATTACGTATATATGATGCATGAAATAATTATTATTAAGTATAGACCTGTCTTAATCTCTAATATTTGTCCTTACGTACTGCTTACGAAGCAAGATGGGTAAGTCTCTTACCCCTATTAAAATTATTTATTTGCTAAAGTTGTCTTTTTATTATTATTATTATTTTTTACACGAAGGAGCAATAGAACATCAAAAGATAGCATGGTTGGTACAACAAGGCCAACTGATCAGTTGGCTTTAGGATTTCTCTATTTGAGAAATTATTCAATCCTTTTGATGGATCACATCATCAACGCCTAATGATATTCCTACTTAATAATATTGTGTCTGATTCTCAAAAAAAATATATATATTTTGTAGGAAAATTAACACGAAATTCCCAAATCTGTGAGAAACAAAATAGAGAAAACACACACCAAAGAAAAATAATCACATGCACAAGACAATATTTATATGGTTCGGCAATTTGCTTATGTCCATAAAATTGCAGGGATTTCACTATTATCAGGAAAAAATACAAAGTGCGGTTGTACAGTTTTTCTCTCTCTCAAAAACTACATCAAGAACACCATAATCACCAAAACAACGGTTTTTATATCCTGCGCACAGGATTCACAATGGGCTACAAAATGAACCAAAAAAATTTTCCCAGGGGCAATGCCCAAGCCTCCGCTCCATGGACTAAGCCTCAAAAATTCTTCCGTTAAAAAACCACGCAACATTATTTCGAGTCGGGTCATCATCCAAATCAAACACAACTAGGCTCCACAAAGCCCAACATATATTGTGTCATGTGTTATATTTTATTGAGCCAAATCCTAATTACCAGCCCAATAATAATAGTAATTTTCCGTCCCCTTCGCATGTACTTCAAGGAGTTCACATAAACACTCCAACTTGCAAATATATATATATAAATATTTTTTTTTTTTTTTTTTGAACACCCTGAACTAAACATTCTAAGAATTTTGGTTAAACAAAAATAATATTGGCCCATAATCCTTAACCCCTTAAACAAAAGAACCAAAATAAAAACACTAAAATGTAGGAAAATTCAATGGGCACAATAAAAATCTCACAACATTTTTACAACACTCTAATTGTTATTGTGATAGGTCATGCATAGTCTAATATTTTATTATTGTGATAGGTTTTAGTCTAATCTTGAGGAACTAACATCTCAGTTTTTGTGAAAGTGCTGTGACAATTTGTTGTGTCCTTAGCACAAACAAGAACAAGAAGAAGAAGATAGCTCAAACAACAATAATATTAGGCCAAACAATAACAAATGAACAAAATATTCAACAAAAAGTCCATTAAAAAACAAACAATAAAACCTCTAATTATTCAGATTTACGTTCAACCTATTCCATAAAACTAATCTCGAATATCATTTTTCCTAAAAAAATGGTATCAAGATAGATACTAAGGCTGTGAGTTCTTAGTGGCATCAGCAACTTTGCTCTACTTAACTTTGCAATTGCAATAGTTTTGCTCTCCTCAGCGGCTCAACTAGCAATCGCAGCAAGTATCATCCATCACTTTCTCTCACTTTATTACTCTCATCTCGGAATTATTAATTTTCACTTTATCTCTCATCAATCCCTTTTTGCTTTGAGTAGTGCTTCAGTTTTACTATATTCAGTTACAAATTGATATGTCACCAATCATAGAGACAATTCAAATATTCAGTAATGAGATGGTTGAAGTCCACTATCACATTCATTGTCACATCATATTTCAAGCTTTGTGTAAAACTTGTATTGCCTTTAATATTTTTCTTTTGCCTTTTCTTTTTGTTAGTAAAAGTAAAATATAAAACTTCCATGTATTTGCTTCTTTTTTTCTTTGTGATGTCAATATACCAAAGTTATATTTTTATTAAATTTTATATAATTTAAGTTTTTTAATAATCCAAAAAAAAAAAAAAAATCCTAATGCCACCACTATTGGCCATAGTAGTGTAGTACCAAGTAATTTAATTTTTAACTAGAATGGAACATGTCGATACTCAGCACAACAAATACCACCCATATTTGTATAGGTCAGTGTTTAAAATAAGAGAAGTACTTTTACATCCACAAAATTTTTGCAACAAATCCTATATAATAAGTTATTATTAATTCTAATTTAAAGTCACCATTAAAAATGTTGTATATATAACATTTCTCTTAAAATAAATAAATGGATGAGAAAAGTTAATAAATATCCTAAGGGTATTGATTTAGAAAATATTTTTAGAAACTTTTTATGCAAAAAAAAAAACTATTAATTTTTTTTCTACTTTTTAAGGGTAATTCTAGCATACCCACCCTTTTTTTTTTAGGGTACGGTACCCACTAGTAGGCAACCTGTTATACCATGTTACCAAAATATCACATTTGATAGTACCATCCTCACATTGTGTAGTACTAATATCACATGTAACTGTACTTTTATCACATTCAGTAGTTCCCTTATTTTTTCTCACATTTGATGGTACCATCCTCACATTGTGCAGTACCAACATCACATGTGACTGTACTTTTGTCACATTCGATGGCTCCCTTATTTTTTTTCTCACATTTGATGGTACCATCCTCACATTTGATGGTACCATCCTCACATTGCATAGTACCAACATCACATGTGACTGTACTTTTGTCACATTCGGTGGTTCCTTTATTTTTTCTCACATTTGATGGTACCATCCTCACATTATGCAGTACCAATATCACATGTGACTGTATTTTTGTCACATTCGGTGGTTCTCTTATTTTTTTCTCACATTTGATGATACAATCCTCACATTGCGCAGTACCAACATCACATGTGACTGTATTTTTGTCACATTCAATGGTTCCCTTATTTTTTTTCTCACATTTGATAGTACCATCCTCACATTGCGCAGTACCAACATCACATGTGACTGTACTTTTGTCACATTCGGTGGTTCTTTTATTTTTTCTCACATTTGATGGTACCATCCTTACATTGTGCAGTATTAACATCACATGTAACTGTATTTTTGTCACATTCGGTGGTTTCTTTATTTTTTTTCTCACATTTGATAGTACCATCCTCATATTGTGCAGTACCAACATCACATGTAACTGTATTTTTGTCACATTCGGTAGTTCCCTTATTTTTTTTCTCACATTTGATGATACTATCCTCACATTGCGCAGTACAAATATCATATGTGACTGTACTTTTGTCACATTTGATGTTTCCTTATTTTTTTTTTCACATTTTATGGTATCATCCTCACATTACGTAGTACCAAGATCACATGTGACTATATTTTTGTCACATTCGGTGGTTTCTTTATTTTTTTCTCACATTTAATAGTATTATCCTCACATTGCGCAGTACCAACATCACATGTGACTTTACTTTTGTCACATTGGATAGTTCCCTTATTTTTTTCTCACATTTTATGGTACCATCCTCACATTACGCAATACCAATATCACATGCGACTGTATTTTTATCACATTCGGTGATTCCCTTTTTTTTTTTCTTATATTTTATGGTAACATCCTCACATTACGCAGTATCAATATCATATATGATTGTACTTTTGTCACATTCGGTGGTTCCCTTATTTTTTCTCACATTTTATGGTACCAGCCTTACATTGCGCAGTACAAACATTACATGTGACTGTACTTTTGTCACATTCGGTGGCTCCCTTATTTTTTTTCTCACATTTTATGGTACCATCCTCACATTACGTAGTACCAAGATCACATGTGACTATATTTTTGTCACATTCGGTGGTTTCTTTATTTTTTTTCTCACATTTGATGATACTATCCTCATATTGCGCAGTACCAACATCACATGTGACTGTACTTTTGTCACATTGGATAGTTCCCTTATTTTTTTCTCACATTTTATGGTACCATCGTCACATTACGCAGTACCAATATCACATGTGACTGTACTTTTGTCACATTCGGTGATTCCCTTATTTTTTTTCTCACATTTTATGATACCATCCTCACATTGCGCAGTATCAACATCATATATGACTGTACTTTTGTCACATTCGGTGGTTCCCTTATTTTTTCTCACATTTTATGGTACCAGCCTCACATTGCGCAGTGCCAACATTACATGTGAATGTACTTTTGTCACATTCGATAGTTCCCTTATTTTTTTCCTTACATTTTATGATATCATCCTCACATTAAGCAGTACCAACATCACATATAACTGTATTTTTGTCACATTTAGTAGTTTCCTTATTTTTTTCTTACATTTGATGGTACTATCCGCACATTATGCAGCACTTACATCACATGTCACTGCACTTTTAACACATTCTCTGATAGTTTTTTTTTGTCTTTCATTTAAAATTAAAGCCATCAAACGAACACGATTAGGGGCACACCGAGTATATAATGAAACCTGCATTATATAATGAATAAAAAGGGTTTCATTACGAAATTTAAAACAGTCTTGAATGCTAAAAGTTTCATAGGTAAATACTTACTTTACGTGATTTGCGAGGAATATTATGTGACAAATTAGCATACTTTTCAAAATTCTCACGTGCTTCCTTCTTGTACTCTAATCTAGAGTCTTCATCAAGATTCATCCACTTTTCTCTAATCTCCTTCTTAACCTGTAATAGATATTCATACTCAACTAAGATCTCCATGAATATGTCATGTCAACTAAACAATAATAATAACCTAAAAATTATAAGTATTATTCAACTTACAGCTATGCTGATCTTATCGACAATGCCCTTAGCTTTCATCAATTCTATTTGCTTTTTACTGAAAATCCAAATTTAATTAAAACATATTATTTTAAATATAACAATAGGAAATATATTATAAATGGATATATAATGAAAATGAATCTTACTAATAAATTAAAAATGGTCCAACTGGTCTTTTCGGAGGGGGGGGGGGAACTTGGACAGCACCCTGCTCTTCAATATTTTCCACTCTCCCCATACTCCTATCTCAATATAACATGAAATAAAAACAAGGTAAACAATAACATACATTTGAAAAAAAAAATCACAATTGAAAGCTGTGGGAATTGCAAACTTTTTCCTTGCAAACTTTGTCCGGGACAACATAGATGATCAATGTTTTTATTTTTATTTTTATATAAGATAGAAATTCTATTCTAGTCTGATCTAAGTGCATATGTATGTGAAGTTCCCTCTTGAAAACTTGAACCCTATCCCTTATTCCCCACACCCTACACCCCACATCCCACAAACACTTATACTTGTGGAGTGACTACCGCACAACTTAACATAAAACTTATATCATAAAAAATAGGTTTTAACCATAGTGCTCTACTTGAAACTGGCATAATCTAACTAATTTCTATTTTCGTTTATATATAAATATATATATATATATTTATATACTTGTAGCAATAATGTACGAAAGAAAAATCCGCACAACTTAACATAAAACTTATATCATAAAAAATTAAAAGGCATATACAAATGTTATAATGGATAATAGAATCAATTTTAAAACTAAGATAAATATACCACACTAAGTCTATCTTCATCTTGTGATAATGACATAAACACATCAGCTATTGATTTGGGTAAACACATGTTCACCTGGTGATTATGATGAAGATGCAATAACCTATTATGATATACCACCCTTAATCTCTTTCACACCATGCTGCCAGAACACATCAGCTATTGATTTGGGTAAACACTTGTTTACCTTGTGATTATGATGAAGATGCAACAACCTATTATGATATACCACCCTTAATCTCTTTCACACCATGCTGCCAGAACTGCAATGACATTCACCACCCCCAACTCTATCATTATAGCCAAAAAATAAAGTCTAAGAATTTATTAATCAAAAAAACATTTAGTGAGCAAAGCCATACTCTAGCTTGATGCACTGTAAGTGCCAACTCTGTTTCACTTGGATGAACTGAGCCATGACATTAGGCATCATTTTAAGAGATAAATAAATAATTACATACACTAACACAATCTGCTAAGAAAGATTCAATAACTATGTCAAAAGTCTAAAATTTCCTATTGCAAAAAATGAAGTCTAAGAACTCATTAACCAAAAAAATATTCAGTGAGCTAAGCCATATTCTAGCCTTATGCACTGTAAGTGCTAGCATTGTTTCACTTGGATAAACTGAGCCATGACATTAAGCATCAATTTATAAGATAAATAAATAATTACATACACTAAGGAAATCTGTTGAGAAATTAAGATAAAATCTTAAGAGATTTTTTGAAAATATTTTGAGTGAAGAAAACATTAAGGCAAATTGTGTAATTGACTTCTATAAATAAACTCTTCATCACCAAATCTACAAAGCATACATGACACTTTTACCAACCACCAAGGAGTAAATAGTCTAATCAATGGAAAATTCATTGGTTGGACAAAACAAAATGAAGCTTTTTTTTCATGCACTTGTTAATCAGTTGAGACTGAGTACAATTCTTAAAAGGGAAAAATTATAGTACATCAACATCTATTTGATCTCAGAAGTGTAATTTTCCTTGGGTTCTAAAAAAACTGCTTCCATAGAATAAAGTCGTGAGAAAGCTTTTGAATTCATTTGTGCAGCAAATTTATTTTACAAATAATGACCATTCCACAATTTATAGGAAGAAAAGATATGAAATGGGAGTTCAGGTAGAAAAATAGAAGATTCATTTAGAAGAATTGAGGCGGGGCCTTACCTTCACCTTCAATGCCAATTTTTTTCCTGAACAATGTCTACATATATAACTTCATCGTACAATGAAACTTCTGGACCCGTGTGCTAAATTCCAAGACTCACTGATATAAGGACCAGTACCAAGAAAGTGAGCATAACTGGGAAATTAATATGGGGAACATGAAGAGAAAAGGTCTAATTAATAGCAATACTGTATTTGAAATTTTACTTGGGGACCTAAACAATTGGAAGAATACTCATTTGTTCAATTCTGTTTGATAGCTATTGTCATTCAGCATTCTTTCTTTTCTTTTCTTTTTTTCTTTTTTTTGTTTTTTAAGTCATAAACATTTTATTAGAAAGAAAACAGAGAAACCCTCTAATTTCTAAAGTTTTTTTGGTAGAAATTACACACACACCCAGAAGGGAAGTGGTAGTAATCTAAAGAATTACAAGCTAAAATGTAAATAATTTACCAAGTCTACAAAAGAGAAGGAATTGTAACTTTGCCAATACCAGTAGTCCACTCATAAAAAGACAACAATCATAAATACTTTAGTTGAAGAGTAAACATTAAACAACTCAATGCCATTAAATATGTGATTATTTAGCATTCAATTTAAATTCTTTTAACAACTAATGAGTTTCTGTAATTGAGACTGAAAGGTGCTGGACTCATGTAATGTTGTAGTTTTCATATATGATATATCTAATAAGAGAGGATACTAACAATATGCCAACCATATAGCAAAAATAATTTCAAAAAGGTATACAACAGAAGTTTGAACACTTTCATTTCATTTTTTCTGATTATAAAAAATCAAAATCCTCATTGCAAGTAAGAATTCAATGGAATTTTTATATTCTCTACTAGAAAAATATTTCTCTCTTTCTTCCTCCTCCCAACTATCTCCCCAACAAAAGATAGACAAAAAACCTGGTTGCCCCTCCCCCTCAATAGGTAAAGCTAAATTGTAAGGGAGAAGTATCTCTGGATATTTGAAAAGGAAAAAAAAAAACATATATACGACTTAGAAAAATATACGAATCCAGGAAGTTTAAGTTGCAAATAACATAGATGCCAATGAGCTTTAGCTCCAACTCAACTTTAACAACTCAGCAAAGGAAAAAAAAATTATAGAATAAAAAAAATGTGAAGGACTGAACTGTTGACACAAAAGTAATATACAGAATCATTTGACAAACTCCATAAATTAGCAAGCTATCAACTAAGGCTTCCTAAGTCGTATTCAGCTACCATGGGAGTAAACCCAAGCAACAAAACCAACAAACAAACTAAAAACTATAGATTGAAAAAAAAATTGTGACAAAAAAAATATATATATATAATATCTAATTTGCAGTTGTTACAAAACATTGCAATGACTAGCATTTGGAAGTGCCACAGAAAAATCAGTATTTGAAATAAATGCACAAGATAAAGATAAAAGATAACATCATTGCTAACATAGAGAAGACAATCAAAAGGTTAGAAGAGGAGAACAATGCAGCAAAAAGATCTATAATTCCAAATACATATATATCAGCCCACTCATATATATAACATTATGTTAGGCTTCCCTAACTATCTGTTAGCCCACTCATCCATCAGGATATTGAAATATAATAGGCTCATCAGTGAATCAACTTACTCTGTTCTCAATCTTGGCAAACTTGACCAAACATGAGATTCCTAGAATGGATCCCCTATCTTTTGTGTACTCCAAGAATTAACAGAAGCATATTACTACAACTGTGAGTGCTCCCCACTATATCTGTCATCCGCTCACCTAGGAAACCCCATTTTCATCCCAATAATATGCCTCCAAAGATCTTTCCTCCCCAAATACTACGATCATTTGCCAGCGAAGCTTGGTTATAGGTACTTAGCTTCCTTATTCTAAACACTTCAACTTAGAAGGACAACAAGCAAGTTCCCAATCCACCAACTGAAATTTGAACTTCTCATCTATAGCACCACTTAAGTCCACTGTAATTTTTCCAGCTATTTATCAACATGCAAAGGATTTGTAAAAAGACCAGAGAAAGGAAAAAAGTAGATAAATTGGATGTCTGACAGGGGCATGACTTTCTATCTCTTTTTCTTCCTTCCATGTAAAGAACTGACTTCTATCAGTCACTAAATTTCAATTTAGCTATTTTTGAGTAACTACAGTACCAACTGACAATATCTTGAAAATTCAAGCTACAGTACCATGTTAAAGAATGCCAGGGATAGGTAGAACTTAGCTGAGAGAGGACTTACGGGGACATAATGCTATAACAATCTCTTAACCTTTTTATTTTAATTTAATTAAAATAGCAGTATTTGTATTAAGGAACAAGACTACTAGTTCTTGTTGTACAAATGTGAAGAAGTCAGAGCCTTCCCCTAGCCAGACATGAAACTCATTTACTCTACCAGCCTAGTCTGCCAACTGAGTTGCCACTCTATTACATTTTGTTACAAGCATAGTTGACAGGCCCTCCCATTACAGCAAATCTTATTTTTTATTATTATGCTTTTTTATATTATTTATTTGGTGGTGGTCGTCCTGGTGGGGGAGAATTATGGTAAAGCAATCATGGGTATTGAAATTTTGTTTCTCAAATAGGAGGAAATTCCAAATCAACTTTCGAAACAAAGTTAACAAACAACACCCAAATAACTATCAAAATAATAAAAATAAAAACCCAAATCAATTAATAGCATTAGGGATTACTAACAATGAATAAAACTAAAGACAAATCATGCGTTCATAGTCAAAAGAAACTTTAATAATCTGTATATATTAGTAGTAAAATCAACTTCGTCTGAGAGAAAGAGAAAGAGAAAGACAAACCTATTTCAAATACCGTCACCAAGCAGAGAACGGCCGATACTGTTTCTTCTTTGGGTTTTGTTTAGCTGCCCTGGGTTCTTGTGGTTGATTAGTAAGAGAAGAAGCTAATACAGAAGAAGCCGAATTCTGGGTTCTTTAGATAAACCGAATCGGAAGCGTGATATAGAGTCTGAAGCGTGATAAAGAGAAAAAAGCGTGACAGAGATAATTTTGTTTTTGAGAAAGAGAAGCGCACAGTGAATACTGGGTTCTTTCTGTTTTTTTACTTATATATATAACTTGTTTGACCGGTAGACCGTATTTGCTCTAAATTACTCCAAATTAAATGAATGGTACAGATCAAAATTTTATTTATTTAATGGTTTAGATTTAGGTGGGTATCATACCCCTAAAAAAAAAGAGGGTACGGTGGAATGATCCTTCTCAAAAAATTAATATCAAAACTTTTCCTAAATTAACATTTGGTTTCTTATTTCCAATCAATTCAATTATCATTATTATTATTATTATTATTATTATTTATTTTTTCTTAGTGAAAAAAAGGCCACAGTATTTACCAGTGAAACAAAGCCCAAAGGGTGATTGTTTTTTCTAGAAACTCAGAAGAGAGAGAGAGAGAGAGAGAGATATGGAGGAAGAGGAGCACGAGGTGTACGGCGGAGAAATCCCAGACGAGGGCGAGATGGAGGGAGACATGGACTCTCACGCCGCCGACGTCGATATGTCCGCCGCCGACGACGACGCCGTCAAGGTCCTCCTCTCTTTTTTTTTCTTTTTTTTGATAAGATCGAAAACCCTAGCGTTCGGTTTTCGATCACCGTTTGGTTGCATCAAAACCCAAAATTGATTATCGCATTGATTGCAGGAGCTGGATGAGATGAAGAAGCGGTTGAAGGAAATGGAAGAAGAAGCTGCCGCTCTCCGTGAAATGCAAGCTAAGGTCGAGAAGGAAATGGGCGCTGTTCAAGGTTCTAAAATTCTCTACTTTACTTTTCCGATTTCTATGATTGTTTGCTGAGAAAATAAACCCTAGGAAAAATATAAACTTATACTTTGATTGTTCATATACTGCTTTCTTTGTTTTTTGTTTTCACCCGAATTGCTATGAATTTTATAGTTTATATTAGTGGTGGTGTTTGATATTGAGCTATTTAGCTTGAAATGTTTCTGTTTAAGTTGGTTAGATAGAAGATTGATGAATTGTGTAAGTGATGTATTTCAGTTAATAACAAAAAATAAATTTGCAGAGAGTGATCTCAGTCTAGAAGTTTTGGATTTGAAGCTAATCTGATACTATGTTTAGGTGTTGTTAAGATAGAATATTAGTGTTAAGTGCTTATTTTTAGAGGTCGAGCCTTCGGGCGATAGCAAGTGCCTTCCACCAAAAGCAAAAGTTCGCAAGTTCGAGTCCAAGAATCAGTCTCTACAATAAATTGGGGGGGTAAGGCTGCTTACCATCACCCTCGGAAGCATGGACACTTCATTTAGGGTGCTGCACACGTGTCGTATCCGTGTCATATTGGTGTCGTACCGGTTTTCAAAAATTGCTTGTGTTACCGTGTCGTACACATGTTTGTACCCGTACTTGTGTCCGTGTTTGTGCTTCCCAGCCATTACCCCTCCCAAACCTCGCAAAAGTGGGAGTTTTGTGCATTGAGTATGACCTTTTTTTTTAAGTGCTTGTTTAGTTGGTATAACTCATTTTCATTGGTCTATTTGGCTTTAAAAAGCTGGGCAAAAGTATAGTTGTACCTAGAAAAGTGAAGGTGAAGGTGAAGCTTTAAAAGTTGTACATTAGAATGTCAAACAGGCTTTTAAGATTAAGTGGTGATGTTCTAGTGTTGTTAAGATATAATGTTTTTTAACATGTCACCTTTTTTGTATAATTTTTGTTTTTTCTTTTAATGCTTGGATTGTATTTATGTGTGTGTCATTTTCTGCAGACCCTGCCACTGCAGCTGCTTCTCAAGCAAACAAGGAGGAGGCAGATGCACGATCAGTGTTTGTTGGCAATGTGAGAAACACAATCTTCTTTTTATTTGAACTTAGCCTTTTCCAAGTTTGCCATTCTTTTAGATTAGTCTGTTGACTCTGCTGGGTTATATGATGTGTTATCTTGGTTTTTCTCCTCCACAACTTTAAATACTCATTCTTGAAGTGCTTAGTCTTTTAAAGAAGCATTTATATAGTTTAGTGATGGTTGAGTTTTGTTTTTATTTATATATAGTTATTACTTCTTGTTATTATTTCATAGTAGTGCTTGTTCACATGCTCCCAAGCTTAAATTTATATGTTGAATCTTGTTTGGAGTTACCTTATACTATCATAAACAGTTAATTTCAAGGTAAATGTAGTATGATGATATTCTTGAATGCGGGATGGGCTTCTGGCTCTTATTTTTATCACCTGGGAGAGGTAGATCTTACAAATGATTTGGAGGAAATCTTTTACTATTGCCAGCCAAGAGCCTTGTAGCTCAACTAGCACCTCTTGGTGTTTCCAATGGAGACATCTAGGGTTCAAATCCCCCCATCTGCAACTATTGACGTATCAAAAAAGAATATTTTACTACTGACATGTTTACTCCTATAAGATATAATAGGATTTGCAATTTGCCAAAAGAGAAAGGTATTTTCATTGATTTGGATAGGATCCATGTTTTGGTTTGAGTATGATATCAGGTCCAAAGAGTCAATCTGACCCTGTCATCTTAATAAATGTGACAGAAAACATATACCCTGTTGTCCTGAATTGAAAAAACCTTTATATTAATTCATTTTCAGTAAAAGGGTTGCATATTTCTGTGTAACAAGCGCAGGTTTGAATGTCAGTTGGATGTTTACCAATGAAACTAGTATGATGCTTCAACTTTTGCTACATTGCAATATGCAGATGAGGACTTTAAATATAGTGATGGCTCATGTAGATATTTCTACGGAGCCCTTTTGTAACATATTTGAGATGTATAGAAACATAACTTAACAATAAAAAAATATTCAACCATAATTTATTAAGAATTCCTTGTGACTAAATAAATTAGTAATATTATTAATCTAGAATGTGGAGGGTCCACTTTGTGGTATAATAGTAAAAGCCTCAAGCTATCAACTATCAAATATCAAGTGCTGAAGTGCACATAATTGATTACTGGGAGTGGTCACTCAAACCAGCATTACTGAAAGGATAGCACTGTATTCTGAATAACCCTCCCTTGACTCCACCTTGATGGGGACCAAGACCAACTTTGGGTAATGGCCTTTTAATGATTGTCAATTTGGAACTGCTTCCCATATGCTTGTACAGGAAAAATAAAAATTTTAAAGTAGGTGATCCATTTTTAAGCTTATCGTCTTGTTAGTGATTTAGGATTTTAAGGATTGTAGACATCTACTTTCAACACATTTGATGATGATTACATTCCTCTTGTTGTTGGATGTGGGTCTCAAGCTTGTACTAAATGGATTCATAAAGTCTTGGAAACCTTGTTTATAGTGAAAACTTATTCTTAGATATAAACTCTAGGATACTATTTGTTAAAATTAAACCTTGGAATATATCTCACTTTTCGGCCCCAAAGTCACATTCTATCTTTTGTTTCTGGAGACCTTGTTTATAATGGAAACCTCTACTTTATCTTTTGTTTTTGGTGTGGATGTGGATACTTCCCAATTTTGGAGACATGGTTTGACTTAATGTCTCGCTATGATCGCAGGGTCATTTTTACTCCTCAAGTTCTCTGTATATTAGCGCTGGATGGTTTCACTGTATTTTATGGGTGGGCCAAAGTTATTCTGGTGTGTGTTAGGCTTGCATTAGAGGGGAGAGTGAATGTCTTATGTATGCTTCAAAATATATAAGAAAATAACAAAAGAAAAATAAAAGTTGAAAAAATTGAGGAAAAAATCTCAAAAAGTATCTGAAAAAAAGGGGAAAAAAAGTAGAAGGAATGAGAGAAAATGTTGAAGAAGAAAAAAAAAGAAGGAAAAGAATGTGAGGCAAGAAAAAAGATGAAAGGAGAAAAAAGAAGAAGGAAAAGAAAGAAAAGAAAAGAAAAGGTGAAATAATGAAAAAAGTATTAGTGAGGGTTCTATATGAACTGAATTCATTTAGAAAGGAAGAATTGGGTTGGAAGTATTTGATCTTTTCCCTGTGAAAGCTGGAATGAAGAAAGTAGATGAATGAATTAAAGAAGCTTCAACTTCAAACCACAAGGGGGCATCTTTTAATTCTTTGGAAGAGTGAAGGCAACTCACAAGGGGCATGCAGTCGTAGTTGCAGAGCCTTTACTGCTGCTGGTACTGATGGTCTGTGGTGCCTCATAAATGTGTCATTTGGAGATAGCGTGAGGGGTATAAGATTGCTGCTTCCCTGTGGCCTTATTTCATAATTGTTTTTGGTCAATGAAAAAGTATCTATATATATGATTTGCTTTTTTTTTTCTTTTTTGGATGTATACGTGATGTTTCTGTAAATTCTCTGTTTGCAATCTCTTTCATGGCCACTAAGATTTATCTGTGGCCAAAGCATCTTTTATTTTTGAATCAAGTGCCCTACTTATTTAGGGCTTGCTATTTAAGTATTATCAAAGTAATATTTTCATCAGTTTGTTATGTACTGATGAGCGATATCTTGATCATACTGTCAATTATGTTAACTTGGGCATGTGAGTTTTTGAAATGATAATATATGTTTGTTCCCTAAAAATACAACCGGTTGCTTCTACAACTAATCCTGTTACAATCTAATGTAAAGATATTAAAATATTTATGCTGTGTTTAAAAGAAGTGGTTTCTTTCCTGAGTGGGTCAACTACCCAGTAATAATGTTGATCAGCAAGAAACATTAAATAAAAAATAAAATTGTGTTTTTATTAGAGTTACTTGAGAGGAAACTTTTCGTCAAATGAAATCTTATTAGATATTCTATGCAATGTTGACTGCATCAATTTTATCTATTGTGTTTTTCGTACATTGTTTTTTAGGGGTCTTTTGTATTCTTTTTTTTTTTTTTGTTAAATAGATGGGAGTTTTATATAATGCTTATTATAACTTGTATCTACCTTCAACTTCTATTTTGACTCCTTTTGGTATTGTTTCTTTTGTGTACGGAAAACTTTATTCCTTGAAATTGCATTCAACTTAGATAGGATGACTATGCTTATTTTGCAATAGTTTTGGCTGCCTAGCATTTTGGATAAACATGTTTACATGTTCATACTTGTTTCAAGGAGGCAACTGAATAGCATGTCTAGGTAACAAGATGTAATTCTTATTGTGTATTTAGTTATTCTTATGGATGGCAGAATGTTGTCTTATTGTTTAGAGTGAAATTGATGGCAAACCAGTTTCTTTGTGGAAATGGAAAGTTAAACGTGTTTCTGAGATTATTACGAGAAAAGTGGCAAGTAAGAAACAATAAAAGGCTTCTTTGGAGACTGAAAGGATCCGACTGACCGTGGACTTCGACTTCCGAAGAAACTTAAGGGAAATAGTACATCTTTGTGGAGGGAGTTTCCCAGAAAAGAGAGATCAGGAGAAGTGGATTCTTAAATCAGAGTGACCAGGGTTGGCTTTCAGGGGCTTGGGAACTTGATTGTGTGGTGGAGTGAAGGCCTCTTTGAATGGAGTTCTCAGGGATTTTCTCTATGGAATGCGTGCTACTTTCGAAGTCAAAGAATTGGATTCGTTCATGAGGGGTTACATTTGAGTAGTTATAGGAGTCACTTCTCTAGGAAGCTCTCCCACTGGATCAGGATCAGTATGGGGATCAATCTCTGTTGTTGCACCACTTCTGTCTTCTTCAAGGCAGTAGTGTCTAGTCGTAGTAGGTAGCCGTGGGTGGGCAGTGTGATAGTCAGGGAGTTAAGGGTAAGCTCATCTTTGGAAAGCAGTGTATGAGACATAGGCGGTCTTTTGCTTCTGTAATAGTATCTGCTCTTGTTCTTTCTTCCCCTGCCTTTGGCTGGGCAGTGCACTAACATAAGCATTTGGGAGAATGGTTTGAGGGTTAATTTGCAATGAAGGTCTGAATTGGGTGGTTTGGTCACATCTATAGATAGTATGATGTTTGTGAGTGATCATGAGTTGGTGTTGGAAGGGGGAGACATATAATACAACCAAATTGTTATGGGCTGAACTTGCAGGCATGGGTCTCGGCTGCCTACTGGGAAGTCTTTGGGAGAACTATTGTTTATTAATTTGGAAACAGTTTCAAGAGTGGCAAACATTCAGTTGGATGTTGAAATGTTTACTCGTTAATATCTTGGAAAATAAGAGGTGTAAAGGTCTTAAGTGCTTTCTCTTTGTAATGAGGGTTCACAGAAATAGTTGTGAATATGTAAACGAGACCTGTTCTGCCAATAATTTTAGAGCTTTTGTGGCCTAAAACCTTGATTTTGATTTTTTTTGGGGTATTTAGAGCAGTTTATTAGCAGTCATGATATGTTAATTTTCATAATTTGTATTATTGCTAAAGGATGTTAACAGTCAAACAGCATTTAAAATAACTGATGTCCAAAGAAAATATGAAGGCTATAGAAACAAAAGAATGATTCTGCAAAAAATTGTGTGATCTTAATATAGATGAGAATAATTTCTTGTGTGCAAACTGCATTAATCATCCCTAGTCCAGTGGCTGTTTTCTTTTGTTGTGGCGTAATTTTTTTTTTTTTTTTGGAGGTAAAATTGATAGAAAACCTTTTGTTTTGTAACTAATAAGTAATAACTGAGATTTGCTTCTGTATTCACTTTTTGATGCTTCCACTGGGTATAGTATGTAGTGGTTGTGTCTCACTCAATCCTGCCTTCGATATTCTTGGCATGAATGTTGTTTTGCAGGTAGATTATGCATGCACACCTGAAGAAGTGCAGCAACACTTTCAATCATGTGGTACAGTAAACAGGGTGACTATCTTGACGGATAAATTTGGCCAGCCAAAGGGTTTTGCTTATGTTGAATTTCTTGAGACAGAAGCTGTTCAAGAGGCTCTCGTTTTGAATGAATCTGAATTACATGGTCGTCAATTGAAGGTAACTTTTATTGTTGTTTAATGTGAACTTCATTGCATAAACAGAGATTTAATTTTTGATGGCTTTTAACATTGGCTTGTGACCATTTTGATTCTAAATCTCTGTTTCTTGATTGTTTGATATCTATTTCAGGTTTTACCAAAAAGGACAAACGTTCCTGGGATGAAGCAGTTCCGTCCGAGACGTTTCAATTCTTACACGGGTGGTTTCCGGTTCAGGAGGCCATATGTTCCTCCTTATTTCTACTCTCCCTATGGATATGGGTATGTGACTCAATAGTTTCTCATTTACTTTTTTGTGTATGATTCCAAATGTGCTGATAGGTCTTTGCTTGGTATTTTTTCTCTCCTTTCCCACTTCAAATCTGCTGCAGGAAGGCTCCTAGGTTCAGAAGGTCAATGCGTTACATGCCTTACTACTAGGAGTTCGTTTACATATTTGGGCTTTTTGTTTGATGGGAATGAGCATTCAGGTTCAGAATTCGGCCCAAGTGATACATGTCTTAGTACCAGGTCATTTGCATCTTATAGACCATTATGTTTAATGGATGGCATCCAGGAAACTTCAATACATCTTTTTCATTTCTCTAGTTGACATAAAGCTCAGATGCTTTTATCTGTGCATAAATTCTGTTAATGTTATCGTGTGTTAACTGTGTGACATGGAAAAGAAAATTGAATTTCAGTGACATTGGACAGTATTCAGCATCATTTTTATGTAGTTTCGTTGCTAGTATTTTGGTTTAACTGTATCCAGTGGATTGAGTTGTCAGCTGTCAGTATATAATAACTAGTAGTATGCCCATGCCTCGCTTAATCAAAATTTATATATATATGGGTCTAAATCTTTTGTCCTACACTTTCTACTCCACGAATAAAAACATGCCACATGTCTATTTATTTAATTAAAATGCTAGGTTTATGTCATATTCTTATTTCAATTTTCATTGGTTTGACAGTTTAATCAAGGGGTCTATAACCATTATGACAACCATGTTGAAAACAATTCAAGATTCCTTCCATGCATATGTACAATATCCTTGATGTACTTTAAACTAAATACAATGCATATGCACAATATCCTTGATGAGCAATACTTTAAACTAAATACAAGAGGGAAATTATACAATACTTAGAGTCTATTTGGATACTGTTTATTTTGCTGAAAACTTATTACTAAAAACACTGTAGCAAAATAATTTTTAAACTATGAATAGTGTCGTGGGACCCACGACTGACATGCTTATGCACGTTTTTTGAAGTTTGGCTGGGTCGTGAACAATGCCGTGGCATTCAGCCAAAAACGCAAAACGCCAAATAATTTTTAGGCAAACGCACGCTTAGAGAGTATACCATAATATATGGATTATTTTCTTCACTTACATGAATAGTGGGTTTCATTATGAATTTAATTAGTGGGATATATTATTATGTGAGAGGAATGTATCTTTATTATACTCTCAAAATATTATAATTGTATAATTACTTATAAAAATGTCAAGGGAATTGTAATTTAATTGGCACAGAGTTTAAATTCTTTTTTTTTTTTTCTCATTGTAACTATCAAATTATTAAAAATAAATAACGAGGAAGTGTGAATGCAATCATGATTAGTCATATCAAATGAAAATATTGGAAAATGTTGAGAGTTTCAGTTTGTAAAAATTAATAATTAATTCTTAAATTAAAAATAAAAAAATAAAAAATAAAAACAACTTCGGCAAAACATATTAGAAATTTAGAACATTACCTCAATATAAAATAGGTTTAAGTTAGCTCAACTGGTAAAGTCTCTGATGGTTGTATAAGAGATCTGGAGTTCAATCTCCGCCTACACTAAAAATTGATTGATATCTTGGTCTGATAATAAAGAGCTATTATCAGGAGCGGACGCCATAGATTGAAACTCTCTCTCAAAAAAAAAAAAAAAGGTTTAAGTTCAACAATATTTTATTAATCATTCAATTGTATTATACTCTCCCAAAAAAAATACCTACATAATTTATTTAAAATAAATGCAAATTTCGTCGTCGGAGAATATTGTGTGGGAGATTTTTCCGTACAAGCTATTTGTCCGCTTTGAGGCTTTGGGGAGCCAAGCCTGCATGGTTTTGTTCTCAAGCGACATGGGAGGTGAGGATTTTGAGATTGACACTCCAGTCCCAAGCCCGCACGGTTTTGTTCTCAAGCGACATGGGAGGTGAGGATTTTGAGATTGACACTCCAGTCCCACATCGGCAAGAAATGCGCCCCACACATGCCTTATAAGGTGGTACACCATGCCTTCGCCCAAGAGCTTATAAGGCATGCGTGGGACGCATTTCTTGCCGATGTGGGACTGGGGTGTCAATCTTAAAATTCTCACCTCCCATGTCGCTTGAGAACAAAACCGTGCGAGCTTAGCTCCCCAAAGTGGACAAATAGCTTGTGCGGGAAAATCCCCCATACATACATATATATATATATATATTTATATATAATAGGTTTAAGTTCAACAATATTTTATTAATCATTCAGTTGTTTTATACTCTCCCAAAAAAAAAAATACCTACATAATTTATTTAAAATAATTGCAAATTTCTTCGTCAGAGAAATTCTATAACATTCACACTATATATATATATGCGCTACCTCGGTTAGAAACAGTATTATACATTTTAGCAATTTTGTCTCGTTCATAATCATTGGTTTTTTTTTTTTTTTTTTTTTTTTTTTATAGAAGAAAACCTAACATTCATTATATATTTATATATATAAATATATATATATATTTCTACATTAGTTTGGGCTTCTTCATTTTAATATAATATCTGAAAACCAGAGTCGGTCAATATGTTTTTTTTTTTTTTTTTTGGTTTCTCACAGTGTATCTTCAAAACTTTCAACCAGAGACTAATTACTGTTCGCAACTGGTGGGCCCTAATGGGGTAAATCGCTGGCCCAATGAATTTTTTCAAAGTACAGATACCCAGACTCGAACTGAAGAACACACCTAATCGAACCACAAATATTTTAAGATCAAGTGTCCACCCACTACCTGGGTTGGCAGTCAATATGTTATTCATTGATATTTGGTCATGTTAGACAAATATCAATGTATAACATATCCCAAAAACACGGGAGAAATCATAGATCTAGGACAATTCCCACATGGGAAACACATTAAATTCAAAGAAGTACTTACACTCGCACATGGTGGCATGAATGATGAAACTGACATTGGCTGATCTCACTGGAGCCTAAACCCCACTGAAAGCCACCCTCTTATTTGGCCACATGCAAGGAAAAATAAGAGTGGTTCTACAATTACGGACTACAAACTATTTTATAAAAAAATTTTAAAAAAAAAATGTCGTAATTTTAATATAATAGACGGTAAGTGGTTGTTTATGACTTATACATAAATTTTTTTTTTTTTTCCAATCACTTTCACTGTCATATCACAGTTGTGACAAGAAAATATAAAAATAATTTGTAATCTTACATTTTTTTTTCTTTTAAAAACAATTCTAGAAAAAACACACACAAAACGTGGGACCTAGTGATTTTCTTCAATAATTTTGTATTCCACTCTTGTTCATGTATATATTATATAAAAACGTTTTCCATGGAATGTGGATCTACCTAGGGAATGATTCTGTGGTTCTACACCTAAGAAAATCTAATCCACCATTGATTAGTAGATGGCCACAGGCCACGTGCTTATAGGATCACCAAGACCTAAATTTCAACATAATCAATTAGGGTTACATCTAGCTACCACTGCGTATAGAACTCGTTGCCAACTACCATTGGTTGCTAACTAATCATGACAGTTACATTATCATGTCCACCTACATTTCTCACGTAAAACTCATTCTTGCCCATAAAATACGACAGTTGCTCGAAGGGTCTTGTTAACGAGTGTCTTACAAGTATACATAATTACATGAAAAAGGTCCTGTAAATGAGTCTCTTAAACGTATAAATTAAATATTAATAACTATTGTTGTGTATACTTTTCAAAAAATAAAATATATATGTTAATGATTCATTAGTTTATACATACAAAGTTATTATGGGCATGCGTATTACAGTTTGACTTTAATTTCTAAAAAATGTATAGAAATATTATTTAATAAAATATTGAATGCATCTTAACCAATGTCCTTAGTGTATTTGTTAACAAAATCCATAAAATATGATTGAATTAGTATTTCATTTTCCTTCTCAAATGATATTAGAGATATCACAAATTTTACTACATAATTTTTATAAAATGATGTATCACCAATCACAAAAAAAGAAAAGAAAAAACTAATTTTTTTTTATTATGTTTCTAAAAATATCTACTAATCATATTCATTGATTCAGATAGAATTGTCAAAGATACT
This sequence comes from Notholithocarpus densiflorus, assembly GCA_030021035.2. Taxonomy (NCBI): domain Eukaryota; kingdom Viridiplantae; phylum Streptophyta; class Magnoliopsida; order Fagales; family Fagaceae; genus Notholithocarpus; species Notholithocarpus densiflorus. Next base: position 4,116,069 of record JARYZH020000031.1, read on the forward strand.
TAGTCAAATGTTTTTAATTATAATTATAATTCGGGCATTAAAGATACTTAATCAAATGTTTTTATAAAGTTTAATGGTCCTTCTTCTCCTTCTAACAAATAATTAACCAAAAAAATCATTAGATTTATGTCTTAATTACACATATGCATGTTGCTTAGTTGATTTTTTTTTTTTTTTTGAGAGATTTTCAACTTATGGCGTCCGCTTAGTTGAATTTTGGTTTGTGATTATAACATGAATTTGACTTTCACTTGAATAAAACTTTTTTTGCTAGTTATTCCTTCTTTGTAAAGACACATACTTATATCATGATTTTTTACTTTCACTTTGATGGAAAGTATTGATTTTATTTGTATCATTAGTACTTCCCATAAAATGCTAGATTAACATAATTTATTCATAAAATTTCCTTAAGAATTTATAAGGGAGTATGTTAAGCAACTAAACAAGTACATATTATATTATATCAATCTTTCTATTAATTATTAATTGATTTTGTTTGACTATGTCAATCATGTCCTTTTTATTTCCTTTAACTTATTTGATGTACAAATTTAGAAAGTTTAAATTAGTTTGTTTGATTTTGATTACTAGTGTCAAGGTCCAAAATACGTTTGTTTACAATAGTAAGAAAACTAGAGGGAAATTTTTTAAAAAAATTATTAACGTTTTGAGCGTTAGTGTTGGCAATACTAGTGAAGTTGATAATAGCTGCAGCCTGCAGTTAGAAGATAAGAATTAGAATGGCTGATTATAGCTCAAAATTTTTGTAACGACCCAAGGAAAAGCGCCAGCCACATTTGCGCTATACCTCAAAAGGACTAGTCACAATTGAGGCTCCTTGTAGTTGTTAATAAAGCCCAATTCAACCCAGTAAATACCCGATGCGGGACTCATCACACACCCACACATATCACACAATCAATCAAATTAGGGCATCACAATCTCCCCCACTTAAATTCCTAACGTCCTCGTTAGGGCCCACTTTGTGGGGTAGTGTCTCTGAGCCCACACAGGGTTACCGGGCCCGCTCTGATACCATATGTAACGACCCAAGGAAAAGCGCCAGCCACATCTGCGATATACCTCAAAAGGACTAGTCACAATTGAGACTCCTTGTAGTTGTTAATAAAGCCTAGTTCAACCCAGTAAATATCTGATGCGGGACTCATCACACACCCACACATATCACACAATCAATCAAATTGGGGCATCACAATTTTAAAATAAAAAATAAACATGTATTTGACACTTTAATTACCAAGAAAAAAAAAACAAAAGTGTTTCATTTGAAGATGGGTTGAAGACTATTATAATTAAAGATTAACAAACAACAATGAAGTGGTTTGTGCATTTCGTCGTTTTTTTAAGAGCTTTAAAAAAAAAAGAGGGATTTGGGTTGGTTATGGATATCCACAAGTAAGAGTATTCACATCAGTCTCACCAATTTAATATTTCAGCAAAAATTTATCTAAACTCAACCAAAACAAGCATGCATCAGCCTCACTAAATTAACTAAATTTTTTTAAGAGGATAGTTTCATCTCTACATGTAGTGAGCCTCTATCCTCACTACATTAAATTTCAAAGTTGATAAAATATTGAGGTTGATGTAGTGTATGAAAATAATAGATAGCTAAACTAGCAAAAGTAGAGTTTTTTGAATTAGTTTAGCAAAATATTTGAGGAAATTGATGTGAATGCTCTAAGAAACTTGAACGAGAATCAGGTGCATTTCTTCATTGTAGTGTTCTATGTGGTACTAAAACTACTATATTTTAATTCCGATTTGTAGAGTGAAACCAAATATGCCATAAATGAAAATAAAACTTATTTCATTTTTATTCACTTAAATGACTATTAAAATAAAATATACTCATAATTTATGGACAAAATTTGCTCTTAACGTATTTGTAACCTTAGGCTCCAACCATCAATAGGAAGATGACACGTGTTCGTTATATGTAATACACATGACTCAGTTTTTCTTTTTTCTTTTTTTTTGCTAACTAAGTAACTTTGAGCTCCAAGCCTCCAACCACCAATAGAAAGATCACATTTTCCCTCTTATGTGCAATGCACATAACGGATACATGTCATCTTCTTATTAGTGATTGGAGGCTTGGAGCTCATGACTTCAAACATATTTGGAGCCAAAATTTGTTTTAAAAAATCAACAGTCTTTTTGAATTCTTTCATTCCATTGGTTAAAAATCACTATTGTTTCTATCATTATTTTTATCACTATTAAATTACGGGTCCTGATCTGAAAAGTTCAGGTATGCCAGAAAACCCACACCCAAAATAGCCAATACCCAAATTTCTTATCAGGTCAAGTCAGGCTGGGTACCCATTGTCCAATGGGTTTTGGCCATCCCATGACACTAATCACAAAAAAAAGTAATTATGAGTTATGACATTCATTTATTATAGTTATGAAATCCACCAATCCCTCTATTGTTATATCATTTTGTAAAGGTTATATAATAAATTTGTAGTAGCTTATTATTTTCTTTTTAGCAAGTAATTAACTGTTTCATATGTTATGATTTTTCAAGCTTTAACTAGGGTTGGTTGATGTAATAAACATCCATGGCTAGCCCATGAATTTTATTTTCCACTAATACCGTTGATCTTGTGCCCTAATTGAATCTATTGCCTTTCCATTATTTGGTATAGACAGCCATTCAATTTGGAGGTAATGAATTATTGCACATATACAATTCGGAAGATTTCTTCCATCATTCAATTTGGAGGTCATGAATTATTGCACATGTACCATTTGGAAGAATTCATGCAAAATGATAGTGACAAGGATGTTTGCTTCCATCATTCATTTTGGAGGTCATGAATTATTGCACATGTACCATTTGGAAGAATTCATGCAAAATGATAGTGACAAGGATGTTTGGAAGAATTCATGCATAAAGATTGTGACAAGGATAAATGGGAATGAATATAGCAAATTGTGGTCGGTGAAGCATAAAGTATGACACAAAAAGTGAAACCGATGATTTGTGTTCGATACATGGCATATCTTCTAAATTTTGTAGCATTAAAGTTTTTTTTTTTTTTTTTGAAGTGCAATTGTATCATTAAAGTTCTAATTAATAATTCAAAAGATTCGGTGCATTTACGACGTTTATTAATTGATTTTTAAAAAAAAAATTTTGATACCACTTTTATAAGAAATATAAAAAACAATTAAAAGAATCATTTATTTTTCCTTTTCAAATAAAAAATTATTAACAACATTTTCCCATTAACTTTTCCATAATTCAAAATAATAAAGATCATACCTGTCCATTCATCTTCCATAATGTCCTTTGCTTTTATTTCTTTCTTTTGAAAATATTCATACTACATCCACTCATAAATACATAAATCAAACTCAAACAGAAGTACTTAATAACTTAGGAAATTCCTACAAGGTTGCTTCCCAACACCTTACTTTTGCAGGTTCCAATCAGAAAGGCCACCATGGTCCATATCTGCCAAGCATTTAATCAAATCCTTCACAACTAAAATCAACTTGTAATAATAATTTAGCTTCTTTGTGTAGTCCACAATTTCCCAGGATTTAGAAAGTTGCTCTTAATTGTTGGGGACCATTAATTTGCTAGTATTGCAATAAGTGGCACCTGCAACTCAAGGTTTGGTAAATGATGCATACCAAATTTATTCACTAACAAATACATCAAGACTGCCAATCAATAAGAAACGATGAGGTACTGTCTAAAGGCTCAAAGAAAGTAGACGTTGAGTTCCAATTCTTCTCTTTCTAAGTCGCTCTGCAATGATAAATGATAGCTCAAGAGACTGAGAAGCGTTGAGCCTTGGGTCACAATGTGTGTGATAACGTGAGCTCAGGTCGTCAAAAGTCACTGTCCGAGACCCTCCAATGCATTCTGTCACATTCTGGCCAGTCATCTCCAGATGAATTCCACCAGGGTGGCTCCCTTCTTGCTCATGCACATCAAAGAATGCTCGCACCTCAGCCTACCCACAAATAAAACAATATGAACATGATGTCAGAATTACTTTCTAGGCATAGGAGAGGAATAAATGGCCAATTAACCAGAATTATGTACACACCCCGTTGATTTTACATAATAAGATGAAGACTAGCAAATGACCACATGTTCACAACATCAACTTTCTTACTCAGTGGAAGTCCTTGGTAATTGGTTGGTCTTGACTTGGACTGTTCACTAACCAGCATCAAATGGTTGGTGACATAATATTCAAGCAAGGGGTTAACCACTATAGTCTTATGAAACATTTTTCACTTTAGTTCAAAGAATGATAAAGACTTGGATTGTTCATCAAACTGTACTTATTGGTCAGAAGTATGACAATCAAGCTATAGATTAGCTATTAGAAGTTAGCAAATGTTGATTTCTACAGATTTAACCACAGATATTCGGTTGCATTCCTTCTAACTAAAGATGACTGTATTCTACTGCTCTGACATTAACCCCACTTCATAAGACATGCAATTCTCTAATCTCTGAATACCAAAATCAAACATTTTCATTTTTATGATTTCGAAAAGCCCAGCTGCCCCATTAAAAAAAAATCAAGAACTATGTCTGATCAAGATGATGTACATATATTAAGTTGGTAGAGAATAGTACCAAAATTGCATCAAAGGGACGTGTTTTAAGTCCACATGGTGCCTTGATGGTGTTTCCATGCATTGGATCACAGACCCAAGTCACAATTTGCCCAGCCCTGCGGACAGCCCTGATCAAATGGGGAAGCTTAACTCTCTGGTTCTCAGCACCCATTCTGCAAATTATTGTTATCCTTCCTGGCTTGTTATTGGGATTCAGGATCTCAATGAGATTAACTAGATCGTTAGGATCCATTTTATTGCTCACCTGCATCCAAATGTTTGGCTTTAGTCATCAAATTTTGCTGGAAGAAATAAAATTACTTCAACTAGTGTCAGGCATCACAAAGAGAAGAATAGCATATTTTGTTTGCAACAAGTGCAACAAAATAAAGCCTCAAGAACTTCAGTTAAGGACATAACTGTCAGTCAAACAAGATTGGATGAGCATGCTCAACAACACAATTGTACATCAAGTCTGAGCATAAACATCTTCATAAATTAGCAAATACCAACTGATTTATTAAAGGTACCAAGTACCGGTACAAAATTTCTATATGTTGTTGGAGCTGATCTTATAAAAGCGCTGCTAACAAAGTTGGTAGTGATCATGTGAAAGTACCTTTACTTGTTATTTACCATCAATTATGCCTTTTCCAATAAATATGAGTGAAGATTAGGGAAATTGTAAGCACATAATTAAGTAAGAGATAATAATGAAAGAGTGAAAGAAACATACTCGGCATTGCAGAAATAATCGGAGTAATTATAGAACTTAGCAAATAATGCAATGTATTATTAAGAGATTTCCATGTTGTGAAAAATATGATATATAATTAATAATTTTATATTTGTCTCATCCAATCTAAGTGATGGATCGGTGGATGTGATAATATAGTAAGCAAAAAGCAATCAGCTTTATCAAGAGAACAAGAAAGCATCCGTTTTAAAATACCTTGATGCCAAGGGGATTGGCAACTCCTCTAAGGAACTCTACGTGGGCTCCATCTAGTTGCCGGGTACGCTCCCCAACCCAAAGCATGTGAGCAGAGCAATCATAGTACAGGCCAGAAGTCGAGTCCTTCCTAGTGAGTGATTGCTCATAAGGCAAAAGCAAACACTCATGGGAGGTCCAGAATTCAGTTGTTCTCATCACGGGATGGTCAACCGTTAGTCCCGCAGCAGCCATGAAACCTAGGGCCTCATCAACGCGGTGAGCCAATTCCTGGTACCTGTTTGAACCATCCCAACAACAAACTTGTTAAAACCTTATAGGTTCTTAAATCACCAAAAAACTCCAATGAGCCCATCAACAAACAAAAGCAATATCAATAAGCTCAATTTGATTATATTAAGTGCATTCTCTATATTATGGTTCAAATTGTCACACAATCAAGGCTCATTGAGTAAAAACCAAATGCTAAACACTACAAGTGAATTAACTAATGGTTAAACAAAACCAAGGCAGGTTTAACATAGTCTACCTATCTCCCTGCTCACTGTGCTCCGCGAAATCAAGATTCCACTCACTAACCCTCTGCATTGCGGCATATCCTCCAGTGGCAAAGGCCCTAAGAAGATTGAGAGTTGCCGCGGATTGGCAATAAGCCCTTATCAACCTCTGGGGGTCTGGGGTCCTTGATTTCTCATCAAAAGTATCACCATTTATGTTGTCTCCCTTGTAACTTGGGAGCTTCACACCATCCTTCTCCTCAAATGGGTCAGATCTCGGCTTTGCAAACTGACCAGCCATTCTTCCAACCTAAAACAGACCCAATTCCACAAATCTCAAATCACTATTCAATCCAATTCCAATTCATAACATGTCAATTTTCAAAAACACTCAAAACCCAATACATATAATCTTGAAATGCAAACACTCACCACATATAAGGAGCAGCAATGAGAAAAATTTTAAAAGATCCCATTTTTAAAATGATCAAATTCCCGCAATTCAAAACCAATCATTTCAACAATCGTATTTAACAATCACCCACACACACTTTAAAGATCACATTTTTTAAAATATCAAACACCCACAATTCAAAACCAATCATTTTCAACATCGTATACACTATACACAACCATGAACCAACCAAAACACACACACACACACATACAAAATCATAGTAAAGCTGAAAAACCAACCTTAATGATAGGCACTTGACCACCAAACATAAGAACAGCACCCATCTGAAGAATAACTCTGAAGGTGTCCCTAATGTTATTAGCACTGAACTCCTTGAAACTCTCAGCGCAGTCCCCACCTTGCAAGAGAAAAGCATTTCCCATTGCAGCATCAGCAAGCTTCTCTTCGAGGTGCCTAGCCTCACCAGCAAACACAATCGGTGGGAAGTCCTCAATGGTCTTCAACACAGTCTCTAGGTCCTTCTTGTCAGGGTACTCTGGGAGCTGCAGAGCCTTCTTGGTCTTCCAGCTATCCACAGCCCATTTAGAACCTGAGGCAGGAACGGACGGTGATGACTGCTTTGTGGATGGCTCGGCTGCATGGACGGCTGAGATGCGAGTTTGGACAGGCTTGGTGTTGGCGGTGGGGACAAGAGAGAAACTGGGCTGTTGCTGGTGTGAGAAAGCGTGGGTGTTGGTGTACAAGGTTTTGGCTGAGAGGGTGGCTGTGTTTAAGAGTGCCATTGTGTTTTGTAAAAACCAAAAAGTGTTTTTTGTGTTTTCAAAACTTGTTTTTGTTTTTGTTTTTTTGGGTTTCTTCCTCTCCCTCTTTTTATTCTCTTTCCTTCCTTGTTCCTAGAGAGAGAAAGAGGATGAGAGGGAGAGAGAGAGAGAGAGAGTTTTGGAGAGCTTGCTTGAGAAATATAGAGAGAGTGGGGTTTTTATAGGGTTTTATTTAAGAGGCAAAAAGGTTTGGTGGGCTTCTTCAACCTCAACTTCAACAGTAAAAAAAAAAGGTGGTGGAGGCGGGTAGTTAGGGAGAGTAGGGGCATTTTGGGAATTGAGTGTGTGGTTGCATTCTTAGGGGTGTTTTTGTAAATAAGTGGAATCTGGGGTGCATTCATATTAAGGAGGAGGGGTATATTGGTGAATAGTGTAGAAATGTTTCTATATAAATTGCATTGGGATGAAATTTTACACCTACCCAACCGATGGCTCCCACTTATAAATTATTCATCACCTACCCCGACATAGCTTATGGGATTTGTTGTTGTCAATGTCATACTATCTTCTTCTTCTTCAAACACGGTCGAATTGAATCTTGAAGGAGAGGTATTTTGAAAACCTTGACCTTTTGAGATAAAAAGCGATATGTTTAAACGAACGCGGTCGAATTGAAACCTGGGAGAGAGGTGTTTCAAAAATTCATAAAATTTTGAGATAAAAAGAGATAGGGTTAAAGGAAAGCGGTCAAATTGAATCCTGAGAGAGAGGTGTTTTAAAATTGTTGTCATTTTAAGATAAAAGAAGATAAGATTAAACAAACGTGGTCGAATTGAATCCTAAAGGAGAGGTGTTTGAAAACCTTGACATTTTGAGATAGAAAGGGATAGGATTAAATGAACGAGGTCAAATTGAATCTTGAAGGAGAGGTATTCTGTAAACCTTGATATTTTAAGTTAAAAAGTGATAGGATTAAACGAACACGGTCGAATTGAATCCTGAGAGAGAGGACTTCTGAAAATTCATGGCATTTTTAGATAAAAAGAGGTGGGATTAAAAAAACTTGGTCGAATTGAATCCTAACGGAGATGTATTTTGAAAACCTTCATATTTTGATGTAAAAAGAGATAGGATTAAACGAACACGGTCGAATTGAATCCTGAGAGAGAGGTGTTCTAAAATTTTTTGGCATTCTGAGATAAAAAGGGATAGGATTAAACGAACGCGGTTGAATTGAATCCTGAGAGAGTGGTGTTTTGAAAACCATTAAATTTTGAGATAATTAAGAGATAGGATTAAAAGAACGCGGTCAAATTGAATCCTGAAGGAGAGGTGTTTTGAAAACCCTGACATTTTGAGGTAAAAAGAGGTGGGATTAAACAAACTTACCTTATAAGGGATGAACCAATGGAGTAAGAGTACCATTAGTTTGGTATTTTGATCCAATAAGAAAAAGTAATCATAAAAGAGTGTTTCATTTTTATCCAAAAGTCTTTCTTAAATAATTTAAATTTCATGATTGTTGTCATTTGTGTCGTGAAAAATGTTGATGTGATTAACATTTTTGTGATATCTCCTGCAATTATAATAAGATATTGTTAAAATAATACTAAAAAAATCTACTTTAGCACTGAAATGGCAAAAAAATAACCATGTTTGGAGCCACTTGTATTTATTTTTTTCTCTTATTTTCTTTTTTTTTAGCCCCCTTTTCTCCTAATTTTATTTTCTTTCTCCTTTTCACCATTGTCTTCTTCCCATTATCATTTGTGTGTGTGTCTTTTTCATTCAACCATCCCTAAAAAAAAAAAAATACTTGCACTTACATTGGAATATATTTCTAGAGAAAGAACTCAAACTATTGGTAGTAGGGATGGCACTAATGCCCCATCTTATCTCGCTTGACCAACTTTGCCCTTCTCCGATAAACATGAATTTGTTCCCATGCCGAAGAGGTGATAAAACAAGGACAGATTTTGCTCACCCCACCTACCCCTAAATGTTTATCTCCATATTTTAGCTAACATATAATTTAATTTTTTTTCTATATATATCTCCAACACCTTCGTTCTCTACCTCGCTTTGTTGTCAGCCCTAATCAGTAGAAAAAGACACAAAAAACCCTAGCAAACGCCTTTTTTTTTTTTATTCCCATTTAAGTTCTTATGTAGTTATTTTAATATTAATATCATTTTTATAATTTTTATTATAATTAAATGACACAAGATATAAGTTACCCATGTCGATCAGCATTTTTCTTGAGGTTGATTACAAGAAGAAAGAAATTGAAAATCGTCTCAAAAACAAAATTAAAAAAAAAAAAAAAAAAAAACTTACGGAATAAAATGAAACAAAAGAAAAAAAAAAGTTAAGAACCAAAATGAAAACACCTTAAAAAAAAAAAAAAAAAAGAGGAGGCAAAGTGATGAATTCATGGTTTGAGTTAAAGGTGAAGGGCCCTCTTAAAAGTACGTACGTGAGTTGTCGCTTGTCACAGAGATTTCCAAAAAACAGCACTTCAAAAATGGCCCAGTCTAAATATTGGGAAGGTATCGACCCCTTTTCTAGTAATTTCCAATCCTGTCTTATTGGTTGCAATGGTTGGCAAGAAATAACTGTGAAACCACACCATACTTTCCTATCATTTTACCAATATTTTACGATCAGAACTTCATTAATTCTTTGACCAAGTTAGCATCAACTAAATCATGGCCTAAACATGAGCTTGCAAGGTTTTGATGCTTTATCATTCATGAATCAGGTTCTTAAAACATGGATGTAATATTTTGAAGTAAATGGCAAAAAGTCAGTCCAATTTACTTTGTCTTAAGATATATATGTAAAATCTTGGGATTATAATAATGTAAATTAGATGGCGCAAATAGTTTGTCTCTGGTCATCTCTCTTTCTCATTCATCTCCATAATCTCATCCTTATTTCTCTTTATTTTAATCTTGATAAATATGGTTGTAACGTGTAACTTTTGACTGGTACTAACAGTTATGCATTATTCTTGATAAATTTATCTTCTTCACTATTACAAGATTTCTTGTTTGCCTCACCAAATGTTCTAAACGGATAGGTAAACATGTATAATATTCCAAAGTCGCCAAATCCTCTACAATCCTCGGGATTGTATAAACTAACTTTCTTAGAAACTGATGAAGCTTGGGTGACCGTGGCTTTGTACTCTGCATGCATTTATTTGCTTGTCCTTTGTAGTAAAAAAAAGATCGTATCTAGTACAAAACTTTCATCTGTAAAGTCCGAGAACAGTGATTAGAAAACTTTATTCCCTGTGTTTTGATGGAAAAGTGGAAAGCACCAAGAGGTCCTATCACAGGACTCCTATCTTTTTTTGATAAAAAGGAAGATGCATTAAACAGAAACTAAGGGGGAAGGGAGGGCTCATAGGACTCCTATCAATCTTAGGAGTGAAAGGCAAACTTGTTTCAACCCAATAATCTCGAGAGAAAGTATTTCTTTTCACAATTATATGCCAATTACCAAGTCAATCATGTAATAATCCAATTAGTAAATACCAAGTTATTTAATTTTATAATCTTTTGTTAGAATTTGTCACTCTCTCTAATGCCATTTACTTAATTATTAGCTTGTTGCATGGTTGATTTGGTGTGAATCCCATTAAAGAAGACGTATACGCAATACTTTACATTGTTGTAATAATGTCCCAACTGAAAATTGCATTGCTATATTTCAACTATTTCAAGGTTGTTCCATTGAAGCAGGCTTGATGACTTGGTGGACTGGTGGGGTGGGTTTTTTCATTTTGAACCAGCAAATCACATGGGTATGCATATTCCATAATATGCCCCATTGACTACACTAGCTTTTTTGTTTCGTATGATAAGCAGCTACGTACAATATTTCCATTTCCTATCTCCTCCCAATAAACAACAGCTAGCTATACACTAGTTTGAAGTTTGATTTGTTCAATCGTCAATGATCAAAAAATAAGTTGCGGTTCCAACTCCCCATCCAACTATATTTCAACTACAACTAATTGCCTTTCTAGCTAGAGTCTACTAGACTTCATAGGAATCTCAAATCTGTTCTTCTTCTTCAATCATAGGCATGGAGATTTGCAGTTTAGGAAATCCCATCACCAAGTTGAGAAAATCTTTTTTCATCCGTAATCTCCGCTCTTTTTTTTCCCTTTTAAGACAAGTAGATAATGAAAGTGAGGAGGTCAGATTCGATTTACAAACATGAAACACCTCAAAAAATGTCATTATTAATGAACTATCACTTTAAATCTCCCATAATAATTTATACTTTTGAAACTTTGAATTGTCTTAGCCATGCACCCTACAGCTTTAGACCAATAAATCTGCATAAAAAGCTAGAAAAGAAAAAGGATCCGTGATAAACTTTCATGCATTAATTAGTTGCAAAAGTAATGGTAAAAGTTGGCAATCTCATGGTATGCAATGATTAAGAAAACCTGACCCAATAAAATTAGCGTGGAATAACTAAGGAAATGATGCAAGGTTGGAATGTGGATGTGTGTGAATTGTAATTGACTTCCAACAAGATGTCAACCCTCAAAGAGTATTGAATCTGATCCCCCATTCAACAATTTGATTGCCTGGCGCAGCCGTGAAGTACCATTGTGAGTACCATTGTGAGTCTGTGACGCAAATGGCATAGAAATAATAGTGTAGTTGTTCACTATAAATCTTTTTTATTAAAAAAATAATAATAATATTTTTTTTATTAAACAGTAATACTTATTAAAACACACACCAAAATAATAATATTAATATTTTAAACCAAATTTATAATAATAATAATGATGTTGATAATAATAATAATAATAAAACCTTCTTGGTAAAGAGCGTATCAGGGAGAAAGCATTATTATATGAAAATATCCAATATATCTCATTGTTTTTTTTTTTTTTTAATTATGTATATATTCTGTGTTTAATATTAGTTAGGACATAATTTTTTAAAAAAAATACTTAATGCTTTTTATTCAATAAATTATTCCAAACTGAACGCATTGGCAAATATGCTAATAGTTTCCATCGGCCCGGTCCAGTCCAGGTCCAATTCATCAACTGCCTCGACCAAAGTCCAAACTGCATGTGAAAAAAGAGAGAGATTCTTTTTGTACAGTACTCTTTCTTTTCTTTTTTTTTAAAGGAAAGTACAGTACTCTTTTTTAAGTACGAAAGATGATTTTTTTTTTTTTTTTTTACCAAAAAAGAAAAAATAATTATTTTTTAGGGTAAAGTGAACGTATCTTGTAGATATATATAATATATGTATTTTGTTATTATTTTTTTACAGCTTTTTCATTTTTTAATAAAGGGTTTTTAAAAATGGATAATCATGCATTAACCAAACCCATTAGCATTTCCCTTTTATAAATACGATAAAAATTTAGCTTATATTGTCTATTCCATAATTATTATTTTTTATCATCAAACTAAAATATGAGTTAAACTAACTTGAAACCCACATATAATATATGCATTATCATTATATAATAGCTGTTGAGTACCACTGGGAACGATGCACCTGTACTAACATTAATTCTAAAAAAATGTTAAACATGTACGAAGAAAATCCATGTAAAATTGTAAACTACACGGTGAGTACCTATCAATATTTCTCGACTAATGCTTTTTACATTTTGATTGTCTAAACGAATATCTCGTTCTTGTTTCTTTTCTGTATTGGTCCTACACAAAACAAATAACAAAGGTTTACGTACTAGGTTGAAAGCATGCACAAGAAATGAACCGTTGTCATTTGTGGTTGAATATGAAAGTCAAATTCACCATTGACATGGACTTTATGTGGTTGAATATGAATGTCAATCAATGTAAGAAATACACATTGTAAGGAAACTTTTACAATTTATATTCATAGTTTTTTTTTAATAAGTATGATATCTTTATTAGTAATAGGGTTGATATATAGTAACTTTGTGACATTCATAAGTAACTTATGTCACTTTTTTTATCTTTTAAATATTAACTCATGTCAAATTAAGGTCACAATTTCTGGTGTTATTTATTTTATCACGTTGTGATATATAGATTATTAAAAGGGTAGCGACTTTCATCAAATCTAATGGTAAGTTTCGCCATTTCATATAATAACCCATATGTTTTTTTATTCATTTTGGATCAATAGTAACATGAACACATATGATAATAACTTTGTCACATTCGCTAAAACTCGTGCTACATTGAACAGTAATTGAAGGTCCATAAAATGATCCTACCTGCTAAAAGATTTAATATGGTCCACATAAAGATTTATCCTAATTAATAGTTATTTCATATTTACATTTATTTTTCTTTGTTTAATATTACTAATGATAAATAAATATCTCACTTCTTAAGATTACAAATCTGAACAGTTAATTGTTAATGGGTGTTTAAAGGCCCTCAACTGGAATAAGGAGTCTTTTAGTATTTATTCCCTGTTTTGGATGAATTTATTTTGCTTATTTTTTATGAATCCATTTATTTTGTTTATGGTATAAAATTATTGTTATACCATGAAAAATATAATATTTTAAAATTTTTTATATTCCCTTTTAAGAGAAAAACAAACTGAACAAAACAGACCCTTGTCACAATCTAAAATAAAATATATTAATTGATTTTTTTAAAAAGAAAGTGTTTGACACAAATTAAAGATCAGAATACTCTCTCTCTCTCTCTCTCTCTCTCTCTCTCTCTCTCTCTCTCTCTCTCTCTCTCTCTCTCTCATTTAAATAAGTATTTTCATCATTTACCAAAAAACAAAAGTATTTCCATCTTTAACATATCAAGCTCTTTTTCTCTCTCTAAAAAAGTTTTTTTTTTTTCCTTTTTTTTTTTTTTTTTTTTTTTTTTTTTTGGTAATTGGTCACTCTAAAACATGCACGACACATATACACTTCTTCTCTATCTCAAAAAGCATATTTTGTCAATGTCTTAGAAAAAAGAAAAAAAAGCATATCTTGTTGGTTATGCCCTTAAGGTATTAAACCTAATTGCATGGTTAACATTTAAGATAAATAAGTTTATTTCATTTTTTTAGTATATTATGTTTTATAATATATATATATATATAATTGATGTAAAAAGTATATATTATTAAATTGATTTTTTTTTGAGAATGTATTAAATTGATTTTAAGTGAATCTGTCTTTTTTATATATATATTGTGAAGATTGTTGCTATTGGTGATCTTATTTTTAAATTTTTTTTTTACTGGTCATAAATAAAATATAACAAATAAAAAAAAATGGCTTGCTTAAAAAATTTATTGTTTCAGGCCTAAAATTATATCAAGTCAGCCCTATTTGGCTAAAAGTCACATCTATATTTATGAGATATATATATATATATATGTATATATATAAACTGATGAGTTAAAATCAAATACACCTTATATTTCTAAATATTATATCATAAGTAAATTGTTAATGTGGAAATTATGATCGGCTATGTAGTGGTAATTTAAAAAGCTAATAATGTACATTTATTTATAAGCAAATTAAGGAGTCTTAAATACATAAGCAATAAGCTTGATGTGTGTCAAATATGTATGACGTGTATCAATTATTATTTACCATGTAATATTGTTCATCCTATATAACTTAAGTAATCAGCCACGTGTCATATATTGGAAACTTAACTTCAAAAGTAACAAATGGAACTTTAGGTTAGGCTTCAGTAACTATATAAGGTATTAGATTAAATTAGATTAGATGACAAGAAATTTTCTTCTTTTGTTTTTTTGTTTTTTGTTTTACCTATAAATCTTATTTTTTCTATAATTGATGTTAAATTTAAGGCTTTTTTTTTTTTTTTATTATCAGAGATTTCCTATTCAATAGAAAATTCTATCTAGCTATTTATTTTGGTATGCTACCAAAAAAAAAAAAAAAAAAAAAAAAAAAAACAGATGAAAGAAAAAAAGAAAGAAAGAAAGAAAGAAGGAAGAAGAAACTACTTAGCTATTGTTAGAAATGAGATGGTAATTATATAGTTCACTCTTTGGGGGAGCATATCCCTTTGGCATAATGATAGCATGACCCATCAATTGAAAGCATAATGATAGCATGACACGTGAATTGAAAATGACATCTAAACAAATAAAAGGACAACTCAGAAAACAGTAGGGAAGGGGCAACTTAGCATTATTTCATGTTAATAATTGAGAAATACTATGACTATAGTATTTTTACAATATTTTTATAATAAATTATAAGTGGTAAGTTGTTATCAGTTGTTATGAGTAGATAAAAAAATAATTTAAGTTGTAAATTCAAATTAGAACCAATAATAATTTACTATCTAAAATTTTTTGTAAACATAACATTTTTTTTTTATATAATTTGTGAGGACTATACGCTTATTATTTGAGTTTTTTTTTTTTTTTTTTTTTTAACTAAGAAGTGTCAGACAATTGTACTTGAAATAGCTCAATGCAGCATTGAGCTTTCTTTTTTTTAACTAAGAAGTGTCAGACAATTGTACTTGAAATGGGCTCCTCTTCATGATCAATTTGGGCCTATCTCCATCCCGTTTCTCTTTTTATTTGAGGAAATGGGCTGGACCAAAAGTTTCTTATTTTGTTGAATAGATAGTATGATGCAAATAAAGAGCTTGTTGAAAGTTCGAAGAAGGCTCGTGACTATCCCAATTCCTGTAGGCACATCATGAAAGTTTTCAATCCTCCTCTATTTGTTTAAATAGTTTAACTCTGATGTAGTGCATTCGGAGCAAGTGCGGTCATTTATAGGGTTATAAATGAACCAAGTTGTTTGTGAACAATTTAAGTCTAACTTGAGAAAAAACTAGTTTATATTGTTTGATTATTAAAAAAGTCAAGCTCAAACATAATAATGTGTTCGTGAACAAACTCTTGAACATTAGAGTTCTTTGTATGTATATATTTACATAGACTTGAGATTTGATTATATAAGTTCATCAATAGGTTCATTAGATATTGAATTATTATTTGTAAATTATTGATGATAAAAATAGTCTATTTGCAGTAAAATTCAAATAATTTTGTAGAGATAAAACATCTTAGTCATGATTTTATAATATATAAGAAAAAAATAATTTAATTAAGTAGTTTGTGAACAAGCTTAACCTTGCTCGACAAGAAAAATAACTCAAATTTAAACATAAAATCTTGTTTGGTGATGAGTTCGAGTTTGGCTCATGTTCAAAAAAAATATTAAATGAATAAACTTTTAATACTTGGCTTAAAACATATGCTTAATTATTTTAGGCATGTGCTTAATTGATTTAGACATGTGAGATTTGAGAATTAGCTTAAGTTATGATTATTTTAGCATCTGAAATCCATTTACACGTCCTCAAGTTCAAGGATCATGACTAGCTCGTTAATCCCTTTAACACTAAAACACGTGTAAATGGATTTCAGATTCCCTAAATAGCCTTGTAAAGGAGGCTTTTGATGATTAAAAATGAGAATTTATTCTTTTTGTTAAGTTCTAAGACTTTAGGAGTTAAATGTATTAGAACTTCAATTTGTAATGTGTTGGTAAACCATGATCAAAACTTAAAGTTTAGATTTAGGCTGCTCAAAGTGTGTTTATGTGTAAAGTTGGAATCGAGTGATTGCAGAATTTATTAGACTAAATCTGCAAGGCTCGATCGATCGAAAATTAGACTCGATCGATCACCTTGTGCAGATTGTTTTTTCTGTAGAATTTCCAACTCAGCCCAAGCCCATATGATGTGTAGGGTTTTATGTTTTGCTTCAAGTATAAAAGGAAAAACCCTAGCCACGTTTTAGAGGTTGTTGATATGCTGTGTGTGTGAATCTTCTGTGAGATCTAGAGGTTTTTACCTTCGTACACACTTAGGGTTATCAAGATCAAGATTGATGTCAAGAACTTGGTGATCTCTTCGGTTGCTATTTCAAGAGCTTAAAGAAAAACATAAGTAGGAGAACTTGTGGTTGCTGTGGATCAAAAAAAGAAGTAGTCTGTGGACTCAGAGCTGTCACGTAGTCGTGGTAGTAAGTTTTCTACTCGAGGTAGCAATAGGATGTTAGTGATCTAAGTCTTATTGTACAAACTTCAATTCTTTCATAGTGGATCTGTTTTACCTTGAGGATAGTTAGGTTAAATCTTCCCCGGGTTTTTTATCAGTTTGGTTTTCCTGGGTTATCATGTCGTGTGTTCTTTATATTTCTGCACTATTTACATGATATGATTTGAATGTGTTTAACCTAGATCTTATTAATGAACTTGTTAATTAACTTGGCTTAATATTAGGTTAAACAACTTGTGTTTAAGGGGTCTAAAAACGTACACTTTTTATGTTTTGTATGTATTTTAAGGTGATAAATAAAATCTTAATGCCAAATCAATTACTATTTTTTATTTTATTTTGATTTATGGTGAACTAACATCTCATATTCACTGTGGTGGAAGTTAAAACTATAGAACTCATTTTGAGATTTTAAAATGCAACAAATTTATATGGGTCTGCTTAATAAGTATTTTTAGATTATTTTTTATAGATCATTTTAGGAAAATTTTAATATTATTTTTATGGAAAAAAAAAAACTATTAAAAAAATCAATTACTCTTTCTTTCTTTTTTCATAAAAAGTTGATAAGTACTACGTTCACAATATTTTCACAACAAATTATAGGTAATAAGTTATTTTTTGTTCTAATTTGAATCTATTACTTAATATTATGATTGGTTATGAAAATAGGAAAATACTTGGGTACTCCCAAAATATAGTGAAATTGTGCTCCCTCATCCCACATTCATAGTGAACTCCAATGTAAATTTAATGAGTGGACCCTGGAGAGAGTACCTTTCACAAAGTACTTAAGAACTACTCAAATTGAAAGATACTATGCATATAACATTTCTAAGAAGAGTTTCTAAAAATACTATATTTAGTAAATAATTACTAGACTCATCACACGTGCTCTACATGTGCGATGAGGCTCTTTTTTTATTTTGAGTTTAATGTAATTTTTCAATTTGAATTTGTCTATTGTTAGTGAGGTTACACAAGAAGGAATTTTTAATAAACTAAAATTTAAGATTTGAAATTGAATAAACTGCTGGGTTTAGTATGTGCTAATTTTTAAGAAAAAATTGTATCAAACGCGCGTGAGATATATCTATATCTATATATATATATTACTAAAAGCTGAAGCGTAATATTTATTGTTGCTATACTCTTGTTAAGCCACATCAACAGCCACGTCATTCATTTATTTTTTTCTTTTTTCTTTTCTCTATTTAAACTTTTCTTCCCCCTATTTTCAAAAAAAAAAAAAAAACTCTTCTTCTCCCTATTAGTTCACACACCTACTATTGTTACACTTCTTTCAACATTTCCCTTTCCTTTTTGCCTCTTTATCTCTCCATTACTTTACCATTATACTTTGTTCCTCTTTTTTGATATTTTGACTCTTCTTCTACCCATTTTATTTTGTATAAATTTGATATCATTTTCCCATTCAATCCATATTTTTCCCACACAAAACTGTGAGTATTCTCTCTCTCTCTCTCTCTCTCTCTCTCTCTCTCTCTCTTTCGATGAATTTTTATTCTTTCTTATAACTCTAATAACTCTAATTAAGGTTGATGATTTTTTTTTTTAATATGTGTTTTGGTATTGTGTTTTTTTTTTTTAATATCCCATCAGAAAGTCTTCTCTTTCTCTTTTATAGCTTAAGTTGAATTTTAGTTTGGGTTAATACCTAGTTTTTTTGGAAACAAGAATTTGAATATGCCTACCAATTATTTGAGTAATAAATTATTATAAAGCCTATTATTTATTCCTTTAGTTTCATTTTAATTTTGGTTAAGATAACATTGTAATTTTGTAATGAGTTTTGATTATTATGATAATTTTCTTATTCCTTAAGAGATGAGAAATTTGAATAATAAATTTGAAACTTATAAAGTTTAGTTGTATATTAAGCAAATATAATACACTACAATAGAAGTTAGAAGAATATGGTTCATCTTAAAAAAATATTAATCAAACATTAAAAAATAATAATAATAAAATGATATATTTGTAGAGATAAAAAGATAAAAAAAATACTTGTAAAAATCTTTTTTTTATATAAAAAAAAATAGACAATACTTGAAGTAATAGTTACTTTTTATATATTACACATCATTACATAATATTTGTAAGGACACAGTTTGAGTCCTAAGCCCAAAAGATAAAAGAATTTAGGCCCAAAGAACCCAATACAATGAATTTGTAGAGAGTGGATTGGAAAATTAGGCTCTAATGAGTTGGATAACGATTATAGTGGATCCAAATGACAATGAAGTAAAAATAAACTGGTTTTATCTAAGAAAATCGTCTTCGGTATAGTCCGAGGAGATCAGTTCTTGTATATAATTGAAGTTGATTACAAGTATAGTTATTGTTGCTACAGTATTTCTCTTTCAATTCTCCGATCCCCCTCTCTTAGGGCCTCCCTTCTATTTTATACTCTCTTTCTCCTTTCATCTCTGCCATCCACGTGTAGGTTAAATTGTTAGTGTTAATCCCTGTCACATCAGCACTTTCCTGAAGTCTCTGGAGAGTAGCTGTAATGTTGAAAATTACTGTTCAGGTATCACTTCCTCATTAATGCAGCCAGAGAGTTAGCTGCAGAGCATTCAATGCGGTGGTATCAGCTTTCCCTTAGATATTTCCCAGCTCCAATTTGTCTTATACGTTCATAATGCATATCTTTATCAATAGAATTTCTTGGAATGTCCCTTTGGATGACAGAACACACTTTCTGACCTCTGCTTTGTTTAGCCGAGGAGATACTCCTCCTCGGCCTACCTTCCCCAACCTTCTCATTCGTGGTTTGCTCATGGAGTTCTGAGTCTTACATCTTCATTATTGTTTATCTGTCCTCAAACCACAAAGCGTCCTCGGACAAGGCCCAAGGCCTAACATATATTCTTGGGCCCCTCATTCCTACAATAGCCCCTCAAAACACCATTTTTTTCCTCTCGTCTGAGGAGAAAAAATGGGGTTTTAACTTTGGATAATTAATCTCATATGTTTCTTTGATTTTCACACGTGAGAATGTTGCTTCGCGTGTCCCCGTAACTATTCCTGACGCTTTGGAGCCCATGATGTCTCATTAAATGCTCCAGGCGGTGCTTTGTTCCCTGCATCTTACGGTGAGATGTAAATCCTACGGCTGACATTTCTCCTCGAATTTTGAGCAGGATAACTCCCACTTAATTCCACCTCCTATATAAGGCGCCTGGTGGGTTTACTTTTTTCTTTACTTCACAAATCTGCAAACTCTTAAAACCTCCCAAACTCTCAAGCTTTCAAGACTTCCCAAATCTCCCAACTCTTAAGAAGCTCCTGAAGTGTCATCTGTTTTTATTTTCATAAGTCTTTATGTTCTTAAGTTCTTTTCTTCTCGGCCAACCTCCTTAGCCTTCTAATCTTCAGTTCCTTTTCAAAAACATTTCCCTTATTTCCTCTTAGCTTACTTAGATGGGTAGATTCAAGCACCTTGTAGATTCTCCCGCCGGTATGGAGGGCTTTAGGGCCAAGTACCACATTCCCCAGGGAGTTTCCCTGCAGTATTGTGCTTCAGACTAGGTGCTCACACATAGAAACGAAGGGGAGGTTGTCATTCCCATGATCGCCTTCATAGAAGGGGGAATGACACTTTCCATGGGTAGGGTAACTAGAGACTACCTAATTGCCCATAGGCTGTACCCTCACTAATGTGCTCCCAATCTATTTAGAGTCTTAGGTAGCGTCGATGCTCTCAACGAGCAAATGGGTTTGAGACTCACTTGGCACGATGTCGTCTATATGTACGAATGTCATTTGCTCGCTGACGCGGGGTATTACCTCAAGTCTAGGTCCTCAATTGTTAGGCTCGTATCATGTCTTCCCAAGTCCAACAAGGGCATGAAAGATGACTACCTAATTGCCTCTGAGGAATGGCACGACGGTTTTCACTACCCAACTCGGGAGGGAGAGCCAAATGGGGTGCCCTAGGGTTAGGCCCCTTGACACGGGACTTAGTTCTTTAGTTTTGTTGCTCTTCCCTTTAGCATTTCATTTCTCTTTGATGATGGGTTTCATCGTTCTGACCATGATTCTGCTCCTCGACCATTTTTGCAGATAAAAGGCACGTAGCGCCCAGTTTCAACTTGGTCAACGTCATAGACCTCAACAAAGTCCTAAGATCCGAGGTGTTTATGAGCGAGGACAGGCAGCTGAGAGTGGTCCACCTCATTCTAGACTTCGAGCCATTATCGGACAAATTCCAGGACGTGGGCCACACAATTAGGGTTGGTGATCCTCGGATACATAGAATAGACATTACAGTACCCAGATTCCTTGCCTGAGAAGACGTTGTGCAAGTTGATCAGCCTTTTCAACGTGCTCCCCCTAAAGCAGCAGCTCCAAGGGAAGAGATTGCTTCCTCACGCTTGTCACTCGAGGAAGAAATAGACCGATTCCAACTCGAGGAAGAGAGGGAGGAGCAGGGAGATCCTATCATCCATATCTCGGACGCAGAGGACGAGTTCGACAGATTTTCAGGCGTTCGCACCTCAGGCCTCGTGATCGTACATATAGATAACAGCTACGAGGAAGAAGAAGAAGAGATGGCCCTGAACCCAAGGAAAGGCCTAAAGGATCTCCTCGCGGGGAGGAATAAGGGGTCGTCATCCAAGGAGGCCCCAAGGTCTCAGCCTCTTCCTACTCTTCTCCCTCCTCTTCCTCTTACTACAGTCGGCCTGCTCCTCATCCCTAACTTGAAGAAGAAAAGGAAGGAGCAGGAAGTGGAGGAGGGTAAGGTGGTCCGCCAGAAAGAGGCCAAGCAGCAGAAGACAGCTCAAGACAAAGGACGGGCCTCCTCAGTGGAGAGCAGGGAGGACCTGGGTGTGGCCAAGGTGCTCTAACATCACACCTGGGCTCCTCGGCTAGAGTTAGACGATGCAGCCATTCCATGGAACTCTTCCATTAGGGAGTTTCAGAGAGGGAACTCCTCTTACGTGGCTGAGGCCTTGGAGCAACCCCTCCTCTTACCAAAAGATATGGCTGCTCTGAGGCACATGAGGCAGCCAGACCTCTTCATGTCTCTGAAAAGGGATCTAGCCCTGGTAGGTTCACAGTCATACCTTTTAATTAAATGCTAAGTTGCCCTTCCCATTTTTTATTATTATTATTTTTTTTATTATATTTATTTATTTTTACATGGTATTCCCTTGTCGTTTTTGCGCAGGCTATCCAGGAGGTTTTTGTAGTTGAGGAGTGGGTCAAGGACGCCCAGAATGATGTCAGGGTTGAGGCCAACCTCTGCGCCAAGGCTAGCAAGGCATTGGGCACATCTGAGCAGAAGAATAAAGAGCTTACCACTAAGCTAACTGCAGAGGAGAGGGCGCGAATGAGTGCCGAGGCGGGCTTGAAGAATGCCCAGGACCAGGTTAAGGACCAACGTAAGAGGCTCTATCATACTGAGATAAAGCTAGCCACAGCAAAGCAGTAGGTCCTGGAGCTGAGTGCTGATCTGGAGAAAGCTAAAGTCGCCGCTCGGATGGCCGAGGAAGCCATGGATGCCTCAAAGCAAGCATCCTACGAACTTGGGGTGCAGGAGACCAAGGTCCGACTGGCGGATGAGTTGGCCGAGGTCTGCAAGGACTACTGCAAGGAAGTGTGGCTGGAGGCCCTCAACCTTGCAGGAGTCCCCACTACCTAGGAGTGGAGGGAGGCTGGGAACGTCTACTATCCTCCTGACATTCGCAAGGTTCTAACCGAACTCCCACCTTCCACTGCTCTTGCACCACTCTCAATTGAGCCGCCCCTTATCACCTAAGCCTCTCTTCCCCCTCCCGAGGTCCCCAAGAGGCCCTGCTAAGTTGGTGACTAAGGCCAGGGGGTTGAGATGGCCAAGGATAAGGGTAAGAGCAGGGAGGTCAAGCCCCCGCCAGAGGCCAAGGACGCTACTAAGGCCAAGGGTACTGCTGAGGCCAAGGATGCTGCTAAGGCTAAGGACGCCACCAAGGCCAAGGATGCCACCAAGGCCAAGGATGCTACTGAGGCCAAGGACGCTGCTGTCAAGGCAAAGGAGGCCGAGGACAAGTCCAAGGAGGATGATCCCAAGACCAAAGATGCTCTTGCCTCCCAGCCGGGCAACAAAGAAGACCCTCATCCCAATTCCAAGGCTTAGCTTTAGGATTTTATTTTCCTTTTGTAGTTCTTCTTTTGTACTGGCAGTTTGCCATTGTCTATAGTGTATCTTTCCTTTATTTAATGAAAAGACTTCAACTTTATTTTCTGAATCTTTATTTTTCTTGCAATGCTTGTTTCTGGTTGACTATAATCCTTGTTTTGCTCTTTGCTGAGACCTTTAAACTGATGATGCCTCCAAAGGTGAACACCCACACTTTGACAAAAGCTAGCAGTAATAACTAGCCGTTAACTTAAATAAATTAAACGTGTGTACATGGTGAGAAAAATGACTACGTCCTGAGAGACAAATGAAATACTTAATAGGGAAAGAGGGCGCCTAAGGCTTTTCCCTTTAAGAGTATCTTTTTAATGTATCCTTAGAATCCTTTAATCAAGACCTAGGGTAAGCTTTCTAAGTGTTAATTTCTTCCAGGTGTGTGATCCGAGGAACCTGACATGTCCCAAGTTCTGCTCAACACTTAGTTAAATGATAGAGAGTGTTAGTTTACTCGAAGTATGTGGTCCAAGGAGCCAGGCATGACTATTGTTCTGTTTAACACTTAGAAAAATAACTTGAATATTAATTTACCCAAAGCATGTGGTCCGAGGAACCATGCATAACTAAGGTTCTGTTTAATACTTAGAAAAATATCATGAAGTATTAATTTACCCAAAGCATGTGATCCGAGTAGCTAGACATGACTAAGGTTCTGTTTAACATTTTGAAAAATAACTTAAAGTATCAATTTACTCAAGGTATGTGGTCCAAGAAGCCAGGCATGACCAAGGTTCTGTTTGATATTTAGAGAAATGTCATGAAATATTAATTTACCCAAAATATGTGGTCCGAGGAACCAGACATAACTAAGGTTCTGTTTAAGTCTTAGAAGAATATCATGAAGTATTAATTTACTCAAAGCATGTGGTTCGAGGAGCCAGGTATAGCTAAGGTTCTGTTTAACACTTAGAAAAATATCATGAAGTATTAATTTACGCAAAGCATGTGGTCCGAGAAATCAGGCATAACTAAGGTTCTGTTTAATATTTAGAAAAATATCATGAAGTATTGATTTACCCAAAACATGTGATTCGAGGAATCAGGCATAACTAAGGTTTTGTTTAATACTTAGAAGAATAATTGAAAATATCAATTTACCTAGGGTACGTGGTCCGAGGAGCCAGGCATGACCAATGTTCTGTTTGATACTTAGAAAAATGATGTGAAGTATTAATTTACCCAAAGTATATGGTCCGAGGAGCCAGGCATAACTAAGGGTCTGTTCAATACTTAGAAAAATATCATGAAGTATTAATTCACCCAAAGTATGTGATCTGAGGAACCAGGCATAACTAAGGTTCTATTTAATACTTAAGTAAGTAAAAAGTGTAACGCAAAATGTAATAAACGATACACGACAGAAAAAGACTTTCATTAATAATAATACCTTCGCAGGTTATTTACATTCCAGAGGGCGTGGTACAACATTTTCATCTAGATCTTCAAGATAATATGCACCTATTCTAGCCACTGAGGTGATGCAATACGGCCCTTCCCAGTTGGGTCCTAACTTTCCCCATGCTGGGTTCTTTGTAGTACCCAAAACCTTTCTTAACACCAAGTCTCTAAGCGCTAATGGTCTTAGCTTCACGTTGGCATCATATCCTTGCTTGAGCTTGTGTTGATAATAAGCCAATTAAACCATGGCATTCTCTCTTCGCTCTTCAATTAAGTCTAAGCTCTTCCCTAATAGCCCATCATTGTTGCTCGGAGTGAAAGAACTCGTTCTCAGTGTTGGGAATCCAGTCTCCAGAAGAATAATAGCCTCGGCTCCATAAGTCATTGAAAAGGGTGTCTCCCCTGTTGACCTACGAGGTGTGGTCCAATATGTCCAAAGGACGTGTGACAGCTCTTCCACTCATTTTCCCTTCGCATCATCCAATCTCTTCTTGAGTCCATTCACTATGACCTTATTGACAGCCTTGGCCTGTCCATTCCCCTGTGGATAAGCCGGGGTGGAATACCTATTCGTAATTTTCAAGTCACAACAGTACCTCCTAAAGGCTTTGCTATCAAACTGAAGACCATTGTTAGAGATGAGGGTATGGGGGATCCCAAACCGAGTGACAATATTTTTCCAAACAAATCTCATAGCATCCACGTCCCTGATATTTGCTAGTGGTTCAGCTTCAACTCACTTGGTGAAGTAATCTGTGCTGACCAGCAACCATTTCTTATTCCCTGCTGCCTTAGGAAAATGTCCTACAATATCCAAGCTCCATTGAGTAAATGGCCAAGGGTTGGACAGGGGATTAAGGACTCCCTCTGGTTGATGAATGTTTGGGGCAAATCTTTGACACTGGTCACACTTCTTCACATATTCTTGTGTTTCCTTCTGCATGTTCGGCCATCAATATCCCTGAGTAAGCGCTCTGTGAGACAAGGATCTGCCTCCAGTGTGGCTTTCACAAATCCCTTCATGTAACTTCTTTAGAAGTAGCTCTGATGCCTCAGGGTGTATGCATAGTAAATATGGCCCTGAAAAAGAGCGCTTGTATAACTTTTGGTCCTTGGACAGCCAAAATCAAGGAGCCTTTCTTCGTACCTTGTCAGCCTCGGACTTCCCCTCGGGCAGGATATCCTCCTTAATGAATAACACGATAGAATCCATCCAGCTAGGTCTCTCTCTAATTTGATGAATATAGACCACCTCATTCTTCAACTCAGTAGGTTTACACAAGTCTTCAACGAGGATAACCTGAGGAGGTTGCAAGAGTGGCCAAAGAATTAGCATGGGTGTTTCCGCTTCTAGGGATGTGCAGTAAGTTGAAAGACTCAAACCCTGATTGTAAGTGCCTGACCTGATTTAAGTATTCTTGCATTCTCACGTCCCTGGCCTCCAACTCTCCCTGAACCTGGCCCATAACCAGCTTTGAATCCGAGAATATTTCCACTACTTTTCCTCCCATTTTCTGAACCATAGTCATTCCTACTAATAGAGCCTCATATTTAGCCTCATTGTTTGTGGCCAAGAAACCTAATTTTAAGGATTTCTCAATTGTGATTCTCTAAGGAGATATCAGAACTAGCTCCACTCCAGATCCTCTGTGATTCGCTGCACCATCAATGTATACCCTCCAGGATAAAGGTTCTTGTAAGAAGACCACGCCAACTGATTTTTCATCCATGTCCTACTTCTCTATCTTCTTTTCTGATAGGGATTCAGCAAACTCGGCCACCAAATCTGTGAGGACTTGGCCTTTGATAGAGATGCGAGGCATATATTTGATATCAAAAGCCCCTAGGATCATACCCCATTTGGCAATCCTCCTTGTGAAATCAGCATTTCGAAGTAGTGATCGAAGCGAAAGTTAGGTTAAAACAACAACTGTGTGGGACTGAAAGTAGTGAGAGAGTTTACGTGTAGCATGTACTACTGCCAAAATGGCCTTTTCCAATGGTAGATAACAAACTTATGCTTTATGCAACGACTTACTTACATAGTAAACTGGCATCTGCACACCATTGTCAATTCGTATTAGCACCAAGCTTACAGCATGGGAAGCCACATCAATGTAAGCAAACAAAACCTCATCCACCTCAGGCCTGGACATGACAGGTGGCCGAAAGAGGTATTCCTTAAGCTGCTGGAAGGCCAAGGCACACTCCTCGGTCCACTCAAATCCCTTCCACTTATTCAATAGCTGGAAGAAAGGTCTACATCTGTCCGCTGACAGAGAGATAAAACGGTTCAGGGCAGCAGTCATTCCAGTTAGTTTCTGGACTTCTTTAGGATTCCAAGGTGGTTGTAAACTGTTAATTGCCTTAACCTGATCAGGATTGACCTCAATTCCACGATGAGTGACCATATAGCCCAAAAATTTTCCTGATCCCATGCCAAAGGAACACTTGGAAGCATTAAGGCGCAGTTTGTGTTTCCTCAGTATCTCAAAAATATCCCCGAGGTCTCCCACATGCTCGGACACCACCTTACTCTTCACCACCATATCATCTATATAAACCTTAATATTCTTGCCCGATTGCGGCTCAAACATCCTACTCATCATCTTCTGATAGGTAGATCCTACATTCTTCAAACCAAAAGGCATTACCTTGTAGTGGTAATTTCTAGTAGGGGTGACAAAAGCTGTCTTTTCCTGATCACCCAAGGCCAGTGGTATTTGATGGTATCCCTGGAAGGCATCCAAAAAGCTCATCCGAGGATGGCCTACAGTTGCATCCACTAGCTAGTCTATCCGAGGCATAGGGAAAATGTCTTTTGGACATGCCTTATTGAAATCTGTGAAGTCCACACACACTCGTCACTTCCCACTCTTCTTTTTTACCACTATAGTATTAGCTAGCCACTCAGGGTAAAACACCTCTTTAATAGCCCCAGCCTGCTTAAGTTTTGTCACCTCGTCTCTGACAGCATCAGAATGGTCTTTAGATGAACGCCGATGTGGTTGCTTTTTGGGGGTAACGGGTGGATTGACATTCAAATAATGACAGATGAAATTTGGATCCACCCCAGGAGCTTCATAAGTATTCTATGTGAACACGTTAATGTTCCTTTTGAGAAACTCTATCAGCTCTTCCTTCTCCTGAGGAGGCAGCTGAGCTCCGACCTGAAAAAACCTTTCTGAATCATCATCTACCACAATCTTCTCTAAATCCTCACACTTTGCCCCCTCGGTTGTCTCCTCCACGGGGAACACCGGAGTCCTTGATTGCTATAAACCCATATCAGTAGAGGCCGAGGAGTCGGTTTCAGGCTGGTGCATAATTGCGGCCACCAAGCACTGCCTAGCAACGACCTGGCTCCCAACCAGCTCTTCAATTTGATTCCCAGATGGATATTTCACTTTCAAGTGAAGGGTGGAAGAAACAGCCCCCAGGGCATGGAGCCAAGGTCATGCTACAATGGCTGTGTAGAGGGAATAAGCATCCACCACAATAAAATCCACCTCCACTACCTCTGAGCTTGCCTGCACGGGCAGTCTAATCTGACCCTTTGGAATAACAACCTTCCCATCAAAGCCCAACAAAGGTGAGTCATAACCTGTCAAATCCTTCGGTTTCAAGTTAAGCCCCTTGTACAAGTCAGGATACATGATCTCTGCCCCGCTACCCTGATCCACCAACACCCTCTTCACATCATACTCCCATATCCTGAGGGTGACTACCAGGGCGTCATCATGTGGTTGTATGGTTCCAACCTTATCTTCATCCGAGAAGCTCAACGCTGGTCGGATCTCCATCTTAGCCCTCTTTGGCTCATGGCTAGAGTCCTCTGCAGGTGGCCGAGCCACAAACATCACCTTGGACGGGTGAGAACCGGTCCTCCCCGAAGCAGCGAGGATGACATTAATTGTGCTCAAAAGGGCTCTCGAAGAAGCATCTCTCCGAGGTTCCAATCCTGCTTGGCCCTCTTGCCCACTAGGATGATACAAAAATTACTTTAACCTCCCTTCTCGGACCAGTTGTTCCAAGTGATTCCACAAAATTCTACAATCCTCTGTGGTGTGCCCTCAGTCCTGGTGGTATTGGCAATGGAGGCTTTGATTGCGCTTCATGAGGTTACCTCCCATCTTATTTGGTCACTTAAAGAATGGCTCATTCTTGATTTTCTCCAAGACTTGGTATACTGGTTCTCGGAACACTATGTTAACTATTTGAGTAGTGGTAGACCCCAATTGCCCAGCAAAGTCTCTTCAGGGCCGGTTATTGTTGTAGCGGTCCAACCTGAAATCCCTCATCTCTTAAGGGATAACCTTAGCCTTCCCTTTCCCTTGTTGTTGGTCCTCTTCGACCCGCTTATACTTATCAATTCGGTCCATGAGCTGACGTACACTGTTAGCGGGTTTCCCGGTCAAAGATTTCCTCAAGCCATGCTCGGCAGGTAGGCCGACCTTGAAGGTTCTTATGGCCACATCATCAAAGTCCCCATCTATCTCATTGAACATCTCTCAGTACCTATCCGAGTATGTTTTCAGGGTGTCCCCTTCTCGCATGGTCATAGACAACAGAGAGTCTAAGGGGCGAGGAACTCTATTGCATGTAATAAAGCGAGATCCAAATGGCCGGGTGAGTTCTTTAAAAGAACCAATAGAACTTGCTCCTAAGTCATCAAACCAGCTCATGGCCACATGCCCCAAATTGGATGGGAATACCTTGCACATCAGGACCTCATTCCTGGAGTGTACAACCATTCTCTGGTTAAAGTGGCTCACGTGATCCACAGGATCTATTCGACCATTGTACATGGTGAACGTTAGCTGAGTGAACCGCCGAGGAAGTCTCCCTTCCTCGATTCTGCGTGTGAAGGGTGATCTGGAAATTTGATTTAACGCCTTACTCATAGCGTCATTTCCTAGGCTTTTACCTGACGGGCTCCTACTCCTACGCTCACGGTGGTAATCCTCGTCACACGAGAAGGATACACTAGGGGGAGTTCTTGATCTGGGTCTGTAGCTACCATCCCCCTCATCACCATAAGAAAAATCAAAGTTTGAAGGAGTTCGCCTTTGCCATTTGTGGCGTAACCTCCTCTTCAGACAATCAATCTCCAGTTGCATGGCTCTAGTGTTTTCCTAATGAGAGATATGACTCCTACTTCGAGAGTGACTCCTACTAGCATGGGTGGTATGCACACTAACCTCTTGGTCCCTTCTTCGCTCAAGATTAACAAAATGATCTTGACGTTGGGACCCCATAGATTCCTCCCAATTCGGACCTAAACCTACCATATTTGAACGCTAAACTCACTACCGCATTAGAACTTCCCACAGACGGCGCCAATTGTAAGGACACAGTTTGAGTCCTAAGCCCAAAAGGTAAAAGGATTTAGGCTCAAAGAGCCTAATACAATGAATTTGTAGAGAGTGAGTTGGAAAACTAGGTTTTAATGAATTGGATAACGATTATAGTGGATCCAAATGACAATGAAGTAAAAATAAACTGGTTTTATCTAAGAAAATCGTCCTCGGCACAGCTCGGGGAGATCAGTTCTTGTATATAATTGAAGTTGATTACAAGTACAGTTCTTGTTGCTACATTATTTCTCTTTCAATTCTCCGATCCCCCACTCTCAGGGCCTCCCCTCTATTTTATACTCTCTTTCTTCTTTCATCTCTGCCCTTCACGTGTAGATTAGATTGTTGGTGTTGATCCTTGTCACATCAGCACCTTCCTAAAGTCTCTGAGGAGTAACTGTAAGGTTGAAAACTACTGTTCAGGTATCACTTTCTCATTAATGCGGTCAGAGAGTTAGCTGCAGAGCATTCAATGCGGTGGTAGCAGCTTTCCCTTAGATATTTCCCAGCTCCTATTTGTCCTGTACGTTCATAATGCATATCTTTATCAATAGAATTTCCTGAAATGTCTCTTTGGATGACAGAACACATTTTCTGACCTCTGCTTTGTTTAGCCGAGCAGATACTCTTCCTCGGCTTACCTTCCCTAGTCTTCTCATTCGTGGTTTGCTCATGGAGTTCTGAATCTTACATCTTCATTACTGTTTATCTGTTCTCGGACTACAAAAAGTCTTTGGATAATGCCCAAGGCCAAACATATATTCTTGGACCCCTCATCCCTACAATATTTATATTCTCACGCATTACGTGAGTCTGCGGCTAATTTAAATAAAAATTGTGCTAATTTTAAAGAAAAATGTTTCTTATATAGGTTTTTTTTTTTTTTTTTTTTTTTGCGTTTTGTTAAATTAAAAATTTAACCACATTTTTTTTTAAGAATAAAAATTACCTATTAAATTAAAAATATTTTTTATATATATTTTTGAAATCATAACTACCTTTCCAAATTTTTATACGATTATTAAAAGTGCATCTATGCAGCAGATAGATCCCCGCGCGCAAAGCCGTAAACCATCGAATCCATCGCCAAAGCCTCTCTCTCTCTCTCTCTCTCTCTATATCTTACAGTAAGAAAAGTACCAGCACCAAAGCTCCAGCAAAAACCCTAACCATGGGCACTCAATATCTCAGTTCTTCATCCCACCTTCTAAATCCAATTATTCTTCCCAACTGAAAAACTAACCCACTTATTATTATAGTTAGTTATATTGCCACACTGCACACGCATACAACAGTTAGCCAAAAACAATGTCACTCACTCTCCAAAACCTCTTCACAAACTCCACCTCTCGTTTCACCCTCCATTTCACTGCCACCACCACCACCTCCAATCCCAAAAACACAACCACCGTCTCTCTCCCAATCACCTCTCGCCACGTCACTTCCCCTCTACATTCCCGCCATTATCAATTCCTCCCCCACCATCATCATCATCCTCATCCAACACTCAGAGCCACAACCAGAGACGACGTCGTCGTAGTCGGCGGCGGCGGCGGCGGCTGCGGAAATTCCAATTTCAACTTCGATTCGTTCCTCTCTGTCGCCGAATTCCTCTGCCTCGCTTCTTCCTTGGTCGGTCTCGCGACGAATCTAGCGGTGCTCTTGAGCTCGAAGAAGGCGGTGCTGGTGGAATTGGTTGGGAACAAGGTTTGGGCGTGGTGGGGGATTGCGTTGTTGGCCGGTGGAGTCGCGATTGGGTCGTGGATTCGGAGGCGGCAGTGGCAGCGGTTGTGTAGGCGGACTTGGAATCACGGCGGTGGTGGAGTGGTGGAGGTGAATTTGCTGGAGAGGATTGAGAAATTGGAGGAGGACTTGCGGAGCTCCGCTACCATAATTCGGGTCTTATCTAGACAGCTTGAGAAGTTGGGTATAAGGTTTCGGGTCACCCGCAAGACTCTCAAGGATCCCATTGCTGAGGTAATACACACAAAAAAAAAAAGTGTTATTTATGAGTTGCTCTTTTACTAGTTCTGGTTGAATTTACTATAAACTATGTGATTCAATGAAATGAAAGACAAGAGAACCATGTAACCACTAATCACTTAGAAAAGTGTAACAAATTGTAAGCCAGAGATTGAAAAAGAAAATGAATCAATAATTGAGGACACTTGGTTAATTCACAGTGGAGTTTGACTGGTTTTGTTTACCGGGTGTCCCAAGTTTGGAAAAAAGAGGAGGGTTGAGGTAAGTTGACGGGTAGAGTAAAATTTACATTTACTCCCGTCATTATTACGAATGTATAATGATTACTTTCGAATTGCGTATTTTGAGATGAGTGACTATTGTGATCGATTAGTTGATGCTGGTGTTGCAATTTGTGGTTGGTTATTTATCAGTTATAAGTTCTGATGCTTTTGTTTGTAGCATCTGGCTATGTCTAATTGAACTTAGAGCCGTTTAATACTTTAAAATAGTATTACTATTTATAGCCCCTTGGTCATACAAAGAGTGTGTAACTATCTTACTTCAGTATTAGGATGGGGAATTGCTTTTAAAATTATGACCAAATACATTGATATTGGATCTTGTGGTCTACACAGGGAACGGTACAGGGTTTTGAACCTTGTTACCTATTTATATTTTAATACTCAGTGTAACTCAGGCTTCCAACTGAGCAGCTTAAGTGTTTATTGTATCCACATCACCCCTCCTAAGTCCCCTGATCTTACAGGCCAACACTAGGTAATAGTCTTTATACAAAATTCAACTCATGTCGAAGTCTATAAATTGCATAATTGTGGCTGAATGTCCAGTTAATACTTGTTCTAATCTTCAACCATTTAAATCTAAGCCTTGCAGCAGCCAAAGTGTAACCTTAATAAAAATTACATTATGGATGACTTTACCTTGTTGCAGTGCTTAGGTGTGAACCTTCAACGATCAAGAATGCTCTTAAGCTCCAACATGATTTTGATCATCACCTCAGTATCAGCATGTTGCAACTGTTAATGCACATGTGGGTCACCGTTTTAGATTGATGCTATCTGTTGATGTGGCTTGCATAAGATGCACGAAGTTCAATTGAGGTGTATCACCTTATGCCTACATAAAAGCCTGTCGTAGCCAATTTGACCAGATCAATAATACACTGACTTTGGAATTCTATTCTCCATTGGACTCTTAGTTTAAGCACCACGTCTCAAAATAAGAGCATTGCTGACTCTTAGTATACATAAATACAGCAGCCTATTCTCTTATTTTTGTGTAGTCCTCTCTTATGCCATGGCTGGAGAATTAGGTTTGAGAGAAAATTCTCGTCTTCCTGTGTGTTAGTGTTATTAGTGAGAGAAGGTTCTTCGGGTGTATTTGTGCTTTGAGTTTCTGGAGAGAGCTTTGTGCTGCCGTTATAATCTTCCTATATTTTATTGTGAAACTTTCTCTTTGTCGCCACCCATGGACGTAGGCATATAGCCAAACCATGTAAATTCTGGTGTTCTTTGTGTTTTTGTTGATTGATTTCTTTTTCTTTTTTTTGGTCTCAACTGTTATTGGTTTGAATCATGGGGTTGCTATTTGCACAACTCTATCTATGATTTTCCCTATGCTTGCTTTAAGTTCTGTTTCTTGGCAGAGTTTGAAGCTCAAATTCTATTTTGATCCTTGTCCCTTTGAAGATTGAAGTAGAGATAAGTATAAATGAGTGTCATGTAACTCATGTAGGTGAAAATTGTTTAGGCCCTACAACCTTTGGTGCTGAAGAAGGCAAGAATTATATATGCAAACTTGCAAAATTATATTTGTAAAAACACAGGCATTTGATTAGTTCAAAATTTTTTCTCTTTTTGCATATCTTAAATATTTCATATTCCAGGTATGCTGCTTTTGTGTAGGCTAGTTTTTATTATCCTGAATTGTGCATACATTATAAAGTGGCCGATTTAAGATTGGGGATGTAGATAAATGAGAATGTTGGCAATAGGTCTATCAGACTGGCGGTATAATTCTAGTAAGATCAGACATGCTTTCTTGGTGCATAATTTGACCACCAAGAAATAAATATTTCATAATATTAGTTCCATATAGAGAGGATATCATGTAATATTATATGAGGCTGTAGGTGGTGTTTGTTCCCAGAGTTACACTGGGTATAGAACTTCAGGCACAATAATTAATGGCTGTCTTTCCTATGCATAAAATAAAAAACAAACTAACTTTCATGTTTATCTTAATCTTAAAAAAAAAATTAGTGTTTGCTATTTATTCATAGAATATTTAAAGTCCATCTATTACTTCTTAGGATGTGAGTCTTTGAGAGTTGATGGTTGAAGTTAAACATGGATGGAATTGAAGAAGGCATATAAGGGACCTGGCCTTTTGTACCAGGCATGGCTTTTTGACTGGTTGGCTTGTTGAGGATGCTAACCCATATAATTGGTGTAAGGAACTGTGGGTAATGACAAAATATTATATTCCAAACTTGTTTGGTGGTAACTAATTTAACTAATTCAATTCTCCAGATTCTCATTTGCTGTAACTTCTGACTCAACTCAACTCATCTGTTTCTTTTTCTTTTTTAAAGGGAAAATTTTTTTTTGGAAAAGTTCAACTCAACTCATTTGTCACAACCTCTAACCGTTTGTTTAAATCTTAAAGACTGTAGCTCTGGCTCAAAAGAATTCAGAGGCCACTCGGGCATTAGCAGTGCAAGAAGACATTCTGGAAAAGGAGCTTGTTGAAATTCAAAAGGTGCTTCTGGCTATGCAGGTATATGTAACAACAACACACACACACACACACACACATGTTAACTATGAGGATATGGTATTTGCTTAATATTGTAATGAGTAAGGGGAAGTTTACTAGTAGAGATTTGGGGTAGAAGAAAACTAGAAATTGTAAATTAACTAGTGATATGCAAGATTTGATATCAATATTGGTGGATTGTTTGTTTCTCTCCAAGTCCTTTGAATATTTGTTTGTAAGTTTATTCTTCTTGATTTGTGGATGCATATGTTTTGGAGTCCGAAATTGCATATCAATATCATTAATGATTAGATCAATGGCTTGCAGCCATAATGTATGTTATTTCTTGAAGCTAATTTAAGGTGCTAAAAATGCTGTTAATTTGACTTTAGTTCTGTGTATGATCTGTAGGAGCAGCAGCAAAAACAACTTGAGCTGATTCTTGCAATTGGAAAGGCTGGGAAGCTATGGGAAAGCAAACGGGAGAAAAATGAAGAACAAGATACAATTGAAACAAGCAATTCGGCTGAAGAGGGGTTAAAATGGAAGGAAACCCAACAAATTTAAGCCTTAATACAAGCGAGTAATCAACTTATGATTTTGAAGCAACAATTCCTAAAGGAAATTTTCCTAAGACAATTGACGTGCTGGATACAATCACCGGAAACGTCCCTAGTCTTTTAAAACACCATTATGGAGGTTGTAGGAAAAACAACAAAGGAAGAATAAATTGGAGATGTACTTATATTTTTTGTTAACATGGCATACCAATGAGATACAGATGATTCTTCCTGCTCGCACTTGTATTTGTTATTGAAGGTTGTAGATTGATATATTCTTTTCAAATTTTGGGTGGTGATATTCGGTCCCGTAATCATATTGCGAGCTCATTCCATTTCTAAAGCTTTGCTATTGAGTCCTTCCTATTGTTCTTACTTTGTATTAGTTACTGAGTTGATAATTGTGATGACAGACTCGGATCCAATACACCTTAATCCTTAATGCAAGAAAAATTCTTACAGGAAGGTTCTTCCCCAAGTGGTGTGAACATTTGCTAAACCATACATTTTGCTAATGATTTCTGGACTATCACCTTTGCAGTTGATAATTTTAAATTCCATTGTGGGAAATGATATGGCATCAATGATTGAGCGGATTACCCCTCCGCTTTCTAATCTAATTGGAAATTTAATATAACTTCGTACCCATTGAAGAATCAATGTCATGGATTCACAAAGTGTGGAATTCAAATGAGGGATGCCAATGGTTTAAGCTCTGGTGATGAGAGGCAATAATCCTTGAAAGGAAACAAATTATAAAATTGGGCTGGTCCATCTCTCTTTGAGTCTGGCCCAGTACTACTATTGGGGACAAAGTACAAACAACGGTCAGTCTCAGACGCTAGTACCAATTTGATAACCGTTTACCACCACAACAGTGAGCGCCAAAAAAAATATGAAAAGAGGAAGAACTTATTAGGAAGCTAGAACAAGAACAGAGAGAACGCTATCTAGAAATAATGGAATCTCGTCGTCCAATCCCGACTCTAATCGCTTCGTCACCAATCTCATCCTCCTCTTCGACTGGACTTGGTAATCTCCTCAATCACACTCCTACCGTTACCAACTTCTAGGTTTCACTTCGTAAATAACACTGTAATTTACCATTCATAACGTAATGTATACTTGTATGGTGCTTCTCACTTTATTTCTATGATCAAGTATGTTGGAAAATTCAAGCACTAATCAGATTTTGAAAAACCATAATGTACTTCCTTTTTAAGGCCTAATTTAATCATTCATTTTCGTGTGTGCTACCTCTACTTTCATTCTTTGGAAATTGGTTTATGTTCAAGAATCAAGATACAACCAACCGTGAGGAGGAGAACTTGACATGGCCAAGAAGTGCCCTTTGGTCTCTCAACTTATGCCGAAGGTGAGTTTTAGTTTGCTGAATATACTCTGATCACAATCATAGTTTATTTTTATTTTTATTTTTTATTATTACTAGCCGTGTGGATATCCAACACTCTATTCAACAATCTTTGAGTATTGCAATGGAGTTTAATAAATACTCAGGACAACCTGTATTTATTTGGTTTGTTTAATCTACTGAAAGAATCTTTTAAAAAAACCTTTCTAAACTGCCCTCTCCTCCCTTTCAAATTATCTCAAAATCCTTACAGCAAAGCATTTGCCTGGGTTCCATTATTGCCTACACTCTTTGCTTCCCATTCTTCTTCTTCTTCAATGTTAAAAGTTGGGAGACTCTTTGGAGCTGCAATGGCTTCTATTGCAGGATCCTATGTCCTTCCTGTCAAATCTGTTGGGAAATTCGGACCTCAATGCACATTGAAAAGCTTGTTTTCTTCATCTGGTAACCATTTTTTTTAATTAAAAATTAAAATTTTCAGCAAAAATTAGCTTGAAAAAAAAAATCAGAAAACTGTTGTAAATTGTAATGCCTCCTAAATTTTAGTAATTTTAAATTTCTAATAGTTTTTTAACTCAATTCTAGAGTTTTCCTCCAATTAATTAAAAAACAAAAAAATAAATGGAGCCCATCAACTTGTGACACTGTTGCAAACCCCATACCATTTTTTGATCTGACCTTGGGATATCAACTGACATGTTTAAATGATAATGATAAGTGTTAGAGGTTTATCTATGTCATTCTGCCTTTTTTTTCCCCTCCTCAAAAATAAAATATCTTTGTGACATTGGCTTCAAATAAATTTATATTTTGATTAAAGTTTCCACTGTCTTTGCAGGTCCTTATCAAAATTTTGTTGATAGTTCTTGGCAGTTGATTGTGATAATGCGACATATGCTGGTTTGTTGCCAACTAATTTTGAAGGCGCGCCTATGGTTGGGTTGGATGCAATGAAACACGCAAATTCTACCCTTGAGGATTTTGTAAGTACATAGCACAACCTATCAGAGTAATTTTGCTGCTTTTTGAAATCTCAGGGTTTAATTTGTCGCTTCTAAAACTATAAGGTTTAATTTGTTACACCCCCTAAATTATAGGGTTTCCCAAAATTCTTTTATTGAATCAACTATCACAAGTGCAGCCCTTGACATTGTATTATATCATTGATTATCCTTATTGTTTAATGTTGTCTGTAACGTAGCTTTAACGCACAGTAGTCTTGTGGATAAATGTGCTGTCTTGTTCCTTTTATTTGTCAAATATACTTGTATGCCTGCTGGAAAAATTTATCTATATTTAATTGTTTCATGAGCTAATGCATATCCATGTAGCAGTGCAGGTCCTATTTTATGTTTCACGGAATGGACGTAAACAGACCACAGTCAATATTCAAATATTTACCTGTGCTTTATTTCACAGGAAGTTTTCTATATCAGGTAACAATCTTGAAGAAATATTATGCTCAGTTATTTTTGACGTGGAGAAACAATAAAGAAATTTTGATTTTGTTGAACTGACAAATGGGACATCTAGGACGGTATTTTTCTATTGAAATTACTTGCACAAGGAAACAGAAATTGCTGGCGTTTTTACAAAGGAATGTGTCTTTCCCTTTGTGTTTCCTCCCATTTAATACTTGCCTTGTGGAGTAATGAAATTACCTTGGAACATGTTCAAATGTGATTTGCATTACTATGATAACAACAACAACCAAGCCTTAGTCCCAAAATTTTGGAGTTGGCTATAGATCCTCAATAGACTAAATAGGGTCCGACAGTCTGCCACACTTATTAGTTTCCACCTTCCTTCCTATTCTCCTTAATTGACATGTCATTTTTTACAACTTTCACTAATGTTATTAGTATTGTGGTAAGTAAATCTATATATTTAGCTATCATCTATTTGCTTTGTTTTCTTTCTCAATGTTAGAGATATATTAGACATATGAGTCCAATGTAATAGGCCCAATACCAGTCCTACTTGTACTAGTAATCTAGGGTTTTGTCGCCTATATATACTCATGTTAAGGTTCATTGTAACACATGTTATTGTACTACACTCTTATATAATAAAGATGTAACCCTTAAGGGATTCCGCCGTGAATGTAGGCCGACAAGGCTGAACCACGTAACCCTTGTGTTCTCGGTGTTCCTATTTTATATTTTCCCTTCTGCATCCACTCTAGCATATACAATATGGTATAACACATCGTCATTGCTAATAATTTACTTAACACTCAACATTTATGGTTTTGATTATGCAGCTGGATTGTTTAAATGAGAAGATACTGAATCTACACACCAGTGGAGTTTCTATTTCAGAAAGAGGATGCAGGGTGATAATACATATAATTCTTTGGGACATCACTAAAAGTATCTTCTAACCTTCTAATTAACTTTCACTTCACTGATATAATTCCATTTGAGATACAGGAAGGACATCAGAGATTGATTACTAAGTTCACAGATGCACTTCAAAGCAACCCATTTAGACCACTTACGGGTCTACTTGAATTTCATGGTCTTTTGACAGAGAGTTACATTTCCTTGCCTACATTATTTTGTTTATACAAATGAAAAACTTTACCCTATGGATGGAGGGAGATGGGGAGAGAGGATAGGGGAAGGTGGCCGGAATATAATAATTTTGCAGTAGCCCGCTCCTCTCCTCTCTCCCTTCATCTCCCTCCCTTCAAAACATACCCTTGAAGTTTGAGTTGATATATATATAATTTTTTTTTCTATTTTTGCTCAATGGGTTTAGGATAAGAGAAGAATTTAAGTCTGCAGAAGAGTATTGGCCTTTGGAAAGAAAGCTTTGTAGTGCACTAATGAACAAAGAGGAGGTTTGTCTATCATTGGGGTCCTTTTTGTCCAGAATAATATAGTTATTGTGGGGTCTTTTTTGTTGGTAAGTTAGACATGCACACAGTGAGTCTTAAACCCACGACCTCACCCTCCACCTAGCACTTGCAAGGAGAGGAAGTGACAATTGAGATGGAGTTCATTAGCAGTTATTGTGGCTAAAAAGTATTACTATTACTAGTATTATGATGTTGCTTTGTATTATGCTAAAAATGTTTTTGGAAATTGGCAGACATTTTACCACAAAATTTTTGTATTTTTAATAATTTGGGTAATTCATTTGCAAACATAGAATGTGACCACAAGTAACTCATCATTTGAATCTATGAAGTCCATCAGTTCTGTGCTTAAGCAAATTAGTAAATGTATACGTTCTTATATTTTGTATTATACTTTCTGGGTAAGGTGAGGTACAGATTACAGAAGTCAAGAGGGGAACTAGAGTGATAATAATGTCTAAGGCTCCTCTAGACACAAGGAGGTTTATGAGAACCCTGATCTACATAGTAGATTATACCCTTGACCCTAAGAAAATGGGCTCCATCGGAAAATTTAGTCTCTTGGTTGAATCAATTTGCTTATTTTGTGCATCTAAATGGTTTATGAACAAACATCTTTCAGTTTGCATTACATGCTTAATTCCGTTTTTACTCATCAAAATATGTACAAAAGTTGAGGAAAAAAGATTCTAAAAAAAAAAGTTAGGAAAAAAATGAAAGAATGAATGAAAAAAGAGGTTAATTTCTTTATCTTCATTTAGGATATTGGTGTGAGGGCTTTACCTTAAGTGTATGGAACTTGGATTATTTATTTTAAATCAATTGTTTACACTTTGTGCATGCCCTACATGAGGAGTTCAAAGGTTAAGGATAAGAGAACCACAAGGCAATTTTTTTTCAAAGAAATCTTTGGACTTCCAAAATTTTTTATAAAATTAAGACACACACACAAACAGAAGGGGGAAGATATCTTTGGCATTGACAATTAAAAATTCCATACACAACTTTAAACATTTCATACTATTGCTAAGCTTTCAATCAGGTATTATATTTTAATTTCGCATTTTATCAATACTTCAATTTATTTCTGAATGCGTATAGAACAGAGGAGAGCTGTTTGGGACACACAAAAGTGAATAGCAGATTGCTATGCATATAATATCAATTCAAACATAATGTGCCTGCTGCTCAAAATTACATACCAATTATTTTAGAGAATGGATAAATTAAATTGGATGATATTTTGAGAACTTTGTGATTAGCGAACTGAGATCTTTCACGCAAAAAAGAGAGAGATAAATATGGTTTCAAATATATATTTGTGTCAGTGACATTGAGATCTGGTGCATTTAATGCAATGAGAAATTTTATCAATTAAAGAACCCCCTTGAATATTGGCAAAACTACAACTATGGTTAACCATGGAAAAAGTTCTTAGTAAAAACTAGATACAGTTGGAGGGAGAGAGAGAGAGAGAGAGAGAGAGAGAGAGAGATTTTCGTTTTCTAGCACAGATTGTTTTTGGTCCAACTGTATCTTGTATATATATGTGCGAGCGCCTGTGTGTGAAAATAGAGTCCATATACACTGAATTTGCCATTTCATTTTTTTTGTTTGAATTTATTATACTGTAAATTAGTTCCCCGTGGACTGAAATTGTTATGCTATTTCTCTTGTTGTCTTGTCACTTTAATATAAGGCATTGTGAATCTAATACTTCCTATAAGGTTGAATTTAATTAACCATTCTGTTGGCTTTATTCCGTGTCAATTTGCTTATAATTCAGCACTTAGAAATCCTGTATTTAAGTGGGAATCATGTAATATAAGGTTGAATTTAATCAACCATTCTGTTGGCTTTATTTCGTGCCAATTTGCTTGTAATTCACCACTTAGAAACCCTGTATTTAGGTGGGAATCATGTAAGGGTAGTGTGTGAGAGAGTGTGAAGAAATATTCAAGACTGTGCAGTGAAGCAGGGACTCGCAACTGGATCTCGCGAGTGGCTCGCGGCTTACAAGCCGCCAAAAGATGCACACGAGTTAAGCACGCAGAGAAGCTGAACCGTCATGCCAGCTGTAGCACTACAGGACAAAAAGTTCAGACTAGCCATTCAGTTAATTCGTGGCTTGAACTTGCGACTCAGTCAAGTCACAAGGCCAAGTCGCCAGCCAGCTCTGTTTTGAAAAACCGACTCTTCGCATTCCATTCTCACACTAGTATAAATACCCTTTATACCCACGAAATGTAGAGAGCTTCTAGAGAAAATTTTGAGAGAGAAACCATAGAGAAAAACAAGATTAACTCATCCACAATCTTTACATAGAGACTTTTCAAATTCCTCTACTCTCACCCTCTCCATTGTTACATTCTTGAGAGGTTTTTAGCCAAATTTTTTTCTCACTATACTCACATCTGTGAGAAGGCTTTTTAGTGCTTTGGGAAGCAGTTAGGAAAGGACCAATTCACATTGGTTAATGCTATGGGCTATAGCGGAATCTGGTAAGCTAAAGAATAAATAGGTTCGGTGTAACCTCGTTGGAGTAAGAGCTTGGAGGGCTTAGGTACACTGGGTAGATTAGACTTGGAGGGTCTTCTGCTGTTCATGTATCCTAACTTGATTCTTTAGTGGATTATTGACTGCTTGGAGGGCGGCGGAGAGATTTTACGCCGAGGACTTCGGTTTCCTCTTCGATAACACATCGCTGTGTTGTCCTTGTGTTTGCATCTCTCTTCCTTAATCTTTGTCATTTAATTTCTGCTGTGGTTGTGATTTTATTTGGCTTAGATTGTTCTATCAATTCTGTTTTAGCTATTTATTATATTCCGCACATATATTGTTTGATAATTAGCTTGAATTTATAATTTGTAAATTGGAGGTCTAAACGTTCAAGGTGTTTTATACACTAATTGAACTTTCACTTCCAAATTTCTAAACTTGTGGAAATGCTTTCTTAGAATTCTCTCTAAAATTTGAAGGACTTATATTACAGAGGGTAATAGGCATAGCCAAAAATTTTCATTTTAGATTTTGGTTGAATTTTTTCTACCTAGATCTCCATTGAAGATGTGATGAGGGCAATTCATCTAAAATCATCTGATTATTGAATTATATATATATATATATATATATATATATATAATATATCAGTTGAGATGAGAAAAGGTGAATAACTATTATATGTTCATTTACTTCTTTCTTTATATATAAATATATGTATATATTTTCTGCAGTAAAAGTTTCTGCATACTTGTTGCACATATGGCCTGATATAGATATGTGTTGGGTTTTATTAATTTATTGT
Organism: Notholithocarpus densiflorus; assembly: GCA_030021035.2. Lineage (NCBI taxonomy): Eukaryota > Viridiplantae > Streptophyta > Magnoliopsida > Fagales > Fagaceae > Notholithocarpus > Notholithocarpus densiflorus. The sequence goes on from JARYZH020000031.1 coordinate 4,159,176, forward strand.
TAGATTAATAATTGAACATGTTTCTATATGTTTTGATAAGAGATAGCAAGAAGGGAACTGTATGAAATCATTTTTGCTTTCTGCACTAGTCTCCCATGTTCATTCTTGATTAAAGAATGAGGAAAGCCAAAATGTTTGTCTTTGTTTCGGTGTCCGAATCAAAGAGTTAACTGTTTTTTGGTTTTTGGTAGTGTGTGGGAAACTTGCTATTTATCATGATCTACGATGTGGATTCATAGTTGTGAAAATTTTGCAGCCATTTTTCTGCATATTATAGTTTTTGAAACTATTGTTTGATTAAAACTGATTTTGATTTTGTTTAAGTTTGATTTTAACCATGTAAAATTGAATTTTAACACTTTAACATCAATGAAATTCAAGTTTTAATCTTAATCTCATCGTTTTTGATCATTAAGAATGTGTTTTGTTCATTGGAAACGTAAAAAACGGTTAATAGAAAAAACAGCTATTTCTGGGCGTTTTCGCGACTGGCGAGTCGCGAGATGAGTCGCGAATGAGTCGCCAGAGCTTCTGGATGAACTCACGACTGGGGTCTCGCGACTGGTCGAGTCGCCAAAACAAGTCGCCAAAACTCGCGATTGGAGTTTCACGATTGGGCGAGTCGCCAAAACAAGTCGCCAAAACTCGCAACTGGAGTCTCGCGACTGGGCGAGTTGCCATTTACTTCTTTCTTTATATATAAATATATGTATATATACACATATATGTCATATATGTGGCAAAAAGTTACTATAATTTTTTAATAGAGTTGTGATGTGTTTTTGTATTAAAACTCATTTCTTTTTTTTCTTTTTTTTTTTCATGTTTGTTTCTTAAAAAAAAAAAAAAAATTTGAGTGATGGTACATGATGCATTGATGCGCGTGCAATAGAGTTGTTGGATATCCGTACGGCTAGTAATAAAATAAGGAATCTTACTATGCGTGACAAGGAAAATAAAAGAAGGAATCTTACTATGTCAGGTAATAGAATATCTTACAAGGAAAATAAAATAAGGAATCTTAATAATTAATATGTGAGGAGGAGATTCTCAAAAAAAAAAAAATATGTGAGGAGGAAATGGACCTGTTGAAGAGAAACTTTTTTCTTTACTTCTTTTTTTTAAATAAAGACTTTTATTAAAAGAACAAAATAGAAAACAGAGAGAGCATCCCCAACAAAACATTCACAATTACAGGAGGAGCGGAGTTAGAGCCAAAAAATCCAAATACTCTATTACAAAGAGACCAACGTTCAAGTGTACCATAAATGCGTAGTCCTTCTTTTCACATAAATGATAAGTCCCACCATGAATTTAATTAGTAGGACTCACTATTCATGTAAGAGGAGTGAATACGCATTTATGATACTCCAAAATACACAATAATTTCCCGTTCATGAATAGCTTTATTGGCCCTATCTTTATTTTATTTGTTTAATCAACTAAAAGAATCTTCTCTTGTTAAAAAATAAAATTTTTTGATAGAATCTTTTACAAATTTACTAAACTGTCATTAAACCTACCTGACAATTTTAAAAGCATTTGCCTGGTTCCAATACTTCATCTTCTTCTTCTTCAATGTTAAAAGTTGGAAAAAAGTCTAATACCATAAAAAAATTTACAATTTTTTGTAGCATATATGACATTGATGATGAAAAAATGATGGATTTATGTGTAAGTAATGGTTAACCACTCACAATCTGTCAATCAAATTTGTAGCAAAAAAATTGTGAAATAATTTGTACTACTAAAATTACTTAAAAGTTGGGAGACTCTTTGGACCTGCAAATTAGCAACCACTACCATAACCATTTACCGGTTAACATTATAAGTGAGTGCAAAAATAAAATTAAAAAAAAATTATATAAGGAAAAAAAAACCATTAAGAAAGCTAAGACAAGTATAGAGAAGGCTAGAATTAAGGGAATCTTGTCCAATCCTAGCTCTAAGGGTTCGTTTGGTTAAAATGGTGAAAAATTGGAATGATAGAAAATGATAGAAAAGTGGAAGGATAGAAGATATTTAGTTTTCTCCTATTTGTATTTGGTTGGGAGGATTGGAAAGTGGAGAGATGAAAAACTTATTTGTTTGGTTGAGAAGAAATAATTTAGAATCCTTACCAATTATATCCTCCTCTTGGTAATCTCTTCAATCACAGTACATGAGTACATACCATAAATTAATAAATAAATTCAAATCTATAATTTATAAGATAATAATTTAGATAATAATATTTCAACTAAAGTTGTAGTTCACCATAAAATTAAAGAACAAGTTGAGAGATTATCTCGTTGGTGCTTCAACATATCTCATAACATTATAAATAAATGAATACCGTTAATTCCATGATTTTTTTTTGGTGGCGGAGATGAAGTGCAAACTAGGTCGCTTTCTTGAGACAATACACATCATCTATGGAATGCCAATAATTATATAGTTAACAGCGTTTTTTTTTTTTTTTTTTTTTTTTTTTTTGTTGAGATAGTTACAAAATTATAATATTTGGTTGAGAAAAATAATTTAGATTCCTCACCAAGTACATCCTCCCTTTGGTAATCTCCTCAATCACAGTACATGAGTACATACCATAAATTAATATATAAATTACAATTAATGATTTATAATATTAGAATTTAAATAATAATATTTCACTAAAATTGTATTTCGCCATAAAATAAAAGAACAAGTTGAGAGATTATCTCATTGGTACTTCAACATATCTTGTAACATTATAAATAAATTAATACCGTTAATTTCACGAGTTTTTTGATTTGACCAAAATTGGAAATTAACACTGTTTGCCAAACAATATAATTAGTATGCACTGTTTTCAAACTATACATATTACTAACATCTCGAGTTTAAAAGGCTCGATTTAGGACCTATAAATTGAGTCTCAAAGACTCGGTTTCCATGGTTTGATCATGTCTGATGTAGCGTTTTTTCCACATGGCATCCACTTGGAGATCAAGTCTTTAATACTCGATTTATAAGCCAACCCTTTAAAAAGAACACCATTCTATGTTTAGGAAAAAATAAAATAAAAAAAATTTAAGATAAGATTAAAAACATCTCTCGGCCTGTCTCTTCTCTCGTCCCTCTGCTTCTCTCACATTAACAACCAACGATGACCACAACCATGCAAAAACACCAACAACCACCGCATCCACACAAAACAAAACAACCACCGATCTCAATGCTACCATAAGCAACCCACAAACTCACTGATCGCAACCCACGAAAACCCATTCACCGCCAAAACACCAACAACCACCGTGACAGACGAACCCCAAAATCCAACCCACTATGACCGCCGCACACAGCCCAAACACCCATATATACCGCCGACCCAAAACACCCAACTCGCAGACCCACAGTCGTGAGCGCACGACCGACTAACCAGCAACCAAAATCAACCGCCGCCGCCTCCACAACAACCCCACCACCACCAAACCGGTGAACCGAATCGACTTAGTGGCTAGGTTTCTGCAGTTCGTAGTCGAAAACCACCACCTATCCATGTCATCGTCGCCGCCACCTAGCAACCCAACATCTTTGGTCTGTGCTCCTGAAAGAAGAGAGAGCAGACATAGGGCCCGTTTGGATTGAGCTTATTTTTGTTGAAACTGAAAACACTGTAGCAAAAATAAATTTTAAATGTGTGAATAATACTGTGGGACCTATTTTAATGAAAAAGTTACTGAAAAATAATATTTGTGGATCCTTTGCACTGTTCACAGGACTCACAAGACTGATAAAAGTAACAAAAAAGTAGGAAAAGTGTGATTACTGTTCATAAACAGTAGCTGCTATCCCCTGCTGCTGACCAAAAAAAAAAAAATAAACGCAACACAAAACGCAGACGTGAGATTGAACCCAATCCAAACGGCACCACAGCGAAAGAAGGGAGAGAGAACTGAGGTGAGGAGAGATGTCTAAATGGTTGGGAGAAAAGAGACGTAACTGTGCATTGATTTGTGCTGTACAGCTTGCTATGTTTGAATTTTTTTTTTTTTTGACTAAAAAGGTAGAATTTGAATTAAAATAATGAAATAAAAGTACAAAGGTGTAAGTAAGGGTCCTGACGTGCTCCAGGGCTATACATATTACATACTAGCCTGACACCCAGGACAAAAAAATAAAAATAAAAAAAGAATATCATCATTACACCCATCCCTTCAAACAGCTAATGTGTCCGTTGGTTTGCCACTAATGATTGATATTCATGCAGAAATGACGTAGCCTCGCGAAGGATAGCTTTAGGTCTAGGCTGGAAGTCCTCAAAACAAAATTTGTTACGTGCCAAAGTGTTTTGTTTTGTTTGTTAGCACTAACAAATCGATACTTAAAGAGTCAGCTTATAAAAACGCCACATCAGACGTGATCAGACCATAAAAATCGAATTTTTGAGACTCAATTTATAGGCTTAAATTGAGTTTTTGAGACTCGAGATGTTAGTAATATATATAGTTTAAAAACAGTGCTTACTAATTATATTGTTTGATAAACAATATTAATTTCTAATTTTGGCCATGGTGGCAGTGAGGTGCGAACTAAGTCGCTCTCTTGAGACAATACATGTTATCTATAAAATTTATGGTGTAATAGACTTACAATATTGCATGAAGCCCCCATAGTATAACAAGCCTAACCACCGAGCTGTATATCCTAATAAGTCTACATGGAGATAAGAAGCTCTCATACTTTCTTCACCGAGGAAAAAGTATATTGGAGGATTTTTTTTTTTTCAAAAGGGGAGAGAAAATTGGTTAAGCAAATTATTTAGACAAATTTTTCTATCTCCGTGAGTTTAGAGCATTCATGTCGAAGGTGACTAATTTATTTCTAGCCACGTGGATATATATCCAGCATGCTATTCAACAATTCTAGAGTTTACTAATACATCAAAGGTGTTTAGTTTATTATTTGATTTCTTTAAACAACCGAAAATGCATACTCAATTGCAATGGAGTTTAGTAATATCCAGCCTGTGTTTATTTGATGATTTGTTTAATCAACTGAAAGAATCTTTAAAAACTGCCCTCCTCTCCCCTCAAACCTGTCTGAAAATCCTATAAAAGCAAAGCATTTGCTTGAGTTTCATCACTGTCTACACTCTTTGCTTCCCATTCTTCTTTTTCATCTTCAGTGTTAAAAGTTGGGAGAGCTCCAATGGCTTCTATTCCTGGATCCAATGTCGTGAACTTCGATTCCTTTGGGAAATTAGGACCTCAGTTTCGGCATTGGTCTCCACTTTGTGCTGGAGTTGGGTTGGGTCGGGCTTGGCCTCGTATTGACCTCCAATGCACATTGAACAGCTCCTATACTATGTCCGGTATCCAATTTTTTGTTCTTTTTATATATTAAAAATAAAGATAAAAAAAAAATTTCTCAGCAAAAATTAGCTCTAAAAAATCATAATACTTTAATAAATTATAATGTGTCCCAAATATTAGTAAATTTAAATTTTTAATAGTTTCTAACCAAATTCTAGAGCCCACAAACTTGTGACACTGTTGGAGACCCCATTCCATTTTCTAATTTGACCTTGGGATCTAAGAAGAATTAACAATTTATTTAAGGTGTCGTACTTGTATTATATTTGTGTCATATCAGTGCTGTATCGACTGTTTTATGTTATAATTTTTTAAAAATTGTTTGTGTTGCTGTGTCACATCCATACCCATGCATACTCGTGTCCGTACTTCCTAGCTTGTTGGAATATTAGTTGAGACTTGATATGTTTGAATTAGCTCCAAAAAATCAGAATACTTTTGTAAATTGTAATGTGTCCTAAAGTTTAGTAAATCTTTTTTCAAGTAGTTTCTAAGAGCATCCACAGCAGTGGAGCTAAAAATTTAGCAATTTAGCTCCATCAAAAGTTACTTTATCTATTTTACCTACACACATGCTGCAGCAGTGGATCTATTTTAGCTTTCAACACAATAAAATAATATAAACATCACAATAAAATAATATAAAAAACTGAATTCTTTTTCCTATCTCTCTCAGCCACCCATTGCCACTATAGTGCAACCCAATGACACCACCCACCACCACCACTGCTGATCAGCCAACTCGTACCACCCACCACCACCACAACCACCACCAATTAATTCAAACCCATACCCAAACCCAAACCACCCAAAACCAATACCCAAACCCAAAACACCCATTGCCACCGTAGAGCATCCCTAGCACCACCCACCACCACCACCAATCAACCAAATCAAACCACCAAATGCCGAGCAATTCAAACCCAAACCCAATACCTAACTCACCAAACACCTAAACAAAAAATCACAATGAAGGACTGGGCGATGAAGATCGGCGATGAAGGACTGGGCGATGAAGATCAGCGATGAAGGATCGGCGATGAAGGATCGGGGATGAAGATCGGCGATAAAGAGCGAGAGACCGGTGTCGGTGATGTCGAGCTTCGGTGGCGGCGACGTTGACGATGGTTGGGCCGGCGGCGGTAAACAGAGTGAGAAGAGAGACCAGAGTTGAGAGAGAGAGGTTGAGAGACTTGAGCTGAATGAGAGAGAGTGAATGAGAGACCAGTGGGATAAAAGAAAAAAAAAAAAAAAAAGCAATTTGTACCCGGGAATAAAAAATTACTTTTTTTTTTAGATGTGAGTTACAGTGCACATCTATACAGTGCACATCTATTTATAGATGTGCACTGTAGCAATTTAGCTAAAAAATTTAGCTATTGCTCCACTGCTGCATAAGAGTTTTTTGTGTTTTGGCACATCTAAAATAGCTATATAGTTATTTAGCTCCACTGCTGCAAGTGCTCTAAGAGCATCCACAGCAGTGGAGCTAAAAATTTAACTTTTTAGCTCCATCAAAAGTTATTTTATCTATTTTACCTACACACATGCTGCTGCAGTGGATCTATTTTAGCTTTCAACACAATAAAATAATATAAACATCACAATAAAAATAATATAATCACTACAATAAAATAATATATTCCACTACCCAAAAAAACATCCACAGCACCAACCACAACCACTCTACCATCAGCCACACCCACCACCACCACTAGTCCACAGCAGGAAAAAAAAAAAAAAAAAAAAAAAAACCCACAACACCACAAAACACGGCACAACCACCGCCAACATAGCACCACAAAACAAACCCACTCTACCATCAGCCATAACCACAACCACCACCACCACCACAAGTCCACAGCAAGGAAAAAAAAAAAAAAAACTCACAGCACCACAAAACACGGCACAACCACCGCCAACACAGCACCACAAAACAAACCCACTCTACCATCAGCCACAGCCACAACCACCACCACCACCACCACTAGTCTACAGCAGGAAAAAATAAAAAAATAAAAAATAAATAAACCACAGCACCACAAAACACGACACAACCACTGCCAACACAGCACCACAAAACAAACCCACAACACACCACAAAACAAACCCACAGCCACAAATCACAAATTAGATCCACAAATCACAAATCGAACCCACGCCGATACGACCCACCACCATCTCCATCATGACCTCTGAAATACAGCAACCCAAACGCCGAAACCCACCAAACCCAAATCCAGCTACCCATACGTCGAAACCACACACTGATCTCAACCCCGATACCAACGCACACCAGAGCACAACCACGACCCAGTGGCGAAGTGGAGGTGAGGGAAGCCACTTCGATCCACGAGGTCGGAGGCGATCGGCGGCGTGAGTCTGAGGCAGATGGCGGCGTAGGTCTGAGGCGATCGGCGCTGGGCAGGGGGTTGGGTCGGCGGCGAGTGGAGGAAGGAGGAGAGGAGCAACGGGTAGAAATGAGGAAGGAGGAGAAAGAAAAAAATAAATAAAATATTCTAATCATAGTGTGAACACAAAAATAAAATAATATTTTTTTTTTTTACCTTTGAGCTACAGTGCACATCTATCTTTAGATGTGCACAGATAGATGTGTACTGTAGCTGAGAAGCAAAAAATTTTGCTTATAGCTCCACTGCTGTGCTCTTCTTTTGTGATCAGTGGTGCTAAAAAATAACAATATAACTATTTAGCACCACTGCTGTGAGTGCTACTAGATTCTAGAGCCCATCAACTTGGGACACTGTTTAAGATCCCAATCCATTTTCTGATAAGACCTTTGGATATCAGTTGAGATGATTAAATATTAATGGTAAAATATTAAAATTCAGTGGTTTTTCTATGTCAATCTGCTTCTTTTTTTTTCCTCCTCAAAAGTAGATTAACGTTTTCATTGTCTTTGCAGGTCCTTATCAAAATATTGTTGATAGCTCTTGGCAGTTTGATTGTGAGGATAATAAGTATGCTGATTTGTTGCAAACTAGTTTTGAAGGCACAGCTATGGTTGGGCTACATGCAATGCAAAAAGCAAATTCTAGCCTTGAGCATTTCGTAAGTACATTAGTAATAAGTTTTAAGATAATAAAGAAACCATTTCTACTTGTGTGCCAATGTTTCTCTATTTTATTTTACGCTTAGTGCATGAAATTGCCTTTTGTTTATATTTTTGGTTGTAAACTATAGGCTTGCTACTATTTGTGTTTAAAATATAACATGTTAATAAGAATTTTTTTTCCCCTTTATAAGATTTAAAAGGTAATATAATAGGAATGGCATCTAGTGTATGACACCCAATTTTCAGAATCTCAATTTTACTATTATGACCTCTTTTTTTTAACTAATTATATAAATAGTCAGGTTGAGGTAATAAGTAAAAGTGCAGGATGAGAGACGTAAAAAATTTCTATAAATTAGTATTATATCTATGCAATGCACCACTTTGAATCGAGAATCATAGGTAAGTGAAACCAAAAAAAAAAAAAAAAATTAAGCGTTAAATATGGATTATAGAAATAAGAAAATTTTATTTTTTTTTATACTCAATTTTATTTTAAATATAAAAACCCACAAAAACACCCTGGTGGTCAGCCATGAGCAGAGCTTCAGAGAGATGAGGCTCGGGTCTAGAAGGGAAGGGAGGATTTGCTGATAAATGATATGTGGATCGTATTTGATCCGACCCGTTTTAGTTGATACTCTACCCACTGTCAAGCCCATACCTGGTTGGACCATGCTAGTCTTAAGTCCATCACAAAAACCCAGCTAGCCCGTTTTCATTCAAAACCAACGCTCAAGCCCACTCACAATTAGCACCCAGCTGGCCCAAATTTAATTCAACACTCAGGCTCAGCCCACTCTCTTAAAAAGGTCCAATCCGGAAATGCCTAGGCCAAGCCCTTTTACAATCAAACCTCAATAAACACCTGGTCCAACTCACACATAAATATAAGCCAGCCACTTCAAACTAAATCCCCAAACACACATAAATTCAAATAAAGGTCCACCCCTAGATCAAACCTAATTTTGTTCATTTCAATTTTTAATTTGAAGTACCAAGTATTTCCCAACAAATCTTTTTTCTTTTTTTCCAAAAAAAAGAGTGTTTTATCGTAAAGGGTAGGAGTTCTTTGAATCATTACCTTTGCACGTACGGGGTTGTGATTCGAATCCCTTGAACTATCACCCTTGCAAGTTCGAGGGTTGTGGTTCGAGTCGTGGCGCTTCAGGTTAAGATACTGTGCCCACGTGAATAATCCCAAGCAGTTTTAGTAGTTCATACCATAGAATTCAGGTTTAAGTGAGTAGTCCATGATACTATGCCCTTCTTTTGTTAAAAACAAAAAAAGGAAAAAAGATAGAAAAAAAAAAAGATAGTTTAAAACTATAATTTGAACCTGTCCAGTGTCCACCAGTAAACGACACTCGCATTCGCAAGTAACAGTGTGCAACCAAACCACAAAAAATGGAAGAACTAAGGAAGCTAGAACAAGTACAGAGAACGCTCAAATTCATGGAGTCTCGTGCCATATCGACCTCATCCGATCCCGACTCCAATCGCTTCCTCGCCAATCTCATTCTCCTCTTGGTAATCTCACACTCAACTTCTAGGTTTGTTTCGCTTCCCAAAATCGCAATCTTTTTCTTTCCCCGAACCTAACACAACGCACTGTATAATAATATTCCCGATGATTCAAGGTACAACCGTGTGGAGAACTTGACATGGACAACAAGTGCACTTTGGTCTCCACACATATGCCAAAGGCGAGTCACTGTTCTGTTTGTTTGAGTTTCGATTACCTAAGCTTATTTATTTATGCACAAACTTCTTTTTCTAGTTTCAATTCTACTTTTGTTAACTTTTCCACACAAAAAATGCTAATCCAAACGCACATTGCCAGATTTCGGTTGCATTTCTTGAGGAAGCTTCGCTCTTGATTACTCAGGAAAGCATAACAGAAGCAGAAGATGAGCGTAATGGTTTGTTCATGTTGTGGATATACTTTATGTGAATGCTTAATTGCTTTCCATGTAGGGGTCTGTTTGGTTAGGCGTTTTGGGGGGCTTAAAAGTACGTTTTTAAAACCCAAAACTCTGTTTTGCAATGGCAACTCCTCATAGCTTTTTCTTACAAACGCTTATTTTACAGCTTATCCACAAAGGATCTATTCGACAATCTTTGAGTATTGCATTGGAGCACAATCTGTATTTGTTTGACTTGTTATTATATACCGAAAGGGTCTTTGAAAACTTACAATGGGTTAAAAAAATATTTGCATTATCCCTGCTTTTGGTTCTTAGGAATATGGAAAATTGATGCCATTTTCATTTTCATTTTCGAGCATGTTATTTCTTTAACTCAACCAAATGGAGACCATAAACTTGTGACACCATATCCTCGCCCTTGCAGACTCTATATGATTTTCTGACCTGGGAATATCAGCTGAGATGTTTAATAACAATGATTAATTTCAGTGGTTTATCTATGTCATTTTGATTTTTTTTTTTCTCGTGCTGAAAAATTGAATATCTTTGTGACATTGGTTTCATATAAATTCATATGTTGATTAAAGTTTCCACTGTCTTTGCAGGCCCTTGTCAAAATGTTGTTGATAATTCTATGCAGCTTGATTGTGAGAATGAGACGTATTCTGGTATGTTGCAAACTAAATTTGAAGGCATGGCTATGGTTGGGTTGGATGCAATGCAACGAGCAAATTCTACCCTTGAGGATTTTGTAAGTACTTGTTTATTACTTTGCAGGCTAAGGTTGTAGTTTACATTCAGCTTCAAATACTTTCTTGTTATGTTCTTATGCTACTCAATTAACTTTGTTTGAAATGCTTCCTGAAACATACATAATTTTTTCTCTCTTTATGGGACGCGATTTTATCGTGCCCCACCTCATATCTATCTTTTAGTTTAATTCTCCTACACATACAATTATGCGGGTGAACTTGAGTGTTTAAAGGTTCAAATAATATGGCCAAGTTTTTTAGTAGTTCATAATCTGTAAAGTTACTAGCTTGTGTAGACTCGTTGAAAGAGAAATTGAAAAAAAAAAAAAAAAATACCAAGTCATTGACAAAAGTGAAAAGAGAGGTGCTCTAGTGCTTTTCATGGTTATATTCATTTAATGAAACTTTTTTTTCACAAAATGCTTTTTTGTTGTTACATCATTTCTTTGATTTAATCACCTATCACAGGTGGAAATCTTGACTTCATTAGTTTGTAATGTTAATGAAAACACTGTTATTATATTATTTATCATCCTTATTGGTTATTATTGTCTGTAATGTACACTTGAACACACAATCTTGTGGATAAATGCCCTGTGTTTCCCTTCTTTTATTTGACAAATATACTTGTATGCCTGCTGGAAAAATTAATACATATCTAAATTTTTTTTTGAGGTAATGCATATCCATTTTGCAGTGCAGATCCTATTTTATGTTTCATGGGATGGATGTAAACAAGCCACAGTCATTATTCAAACATTTACCTGTGCTTTCATTCACAGAAAGTTTTATTTATCAGGTAACACTCTGGAAGAAATATTATGTTCAGTTATCTTTTGAAGAGGGGAAACATTAAAGAAATTTTGTTTAATTTTGTTGAACTGGTTAATGGGGCTTCTAAAACAATGTCTTTCTATTGAAATTACTTGCACGAGGGAACAAAAATTGGGAATGAGTCTTTCCCCTTCTGTTTCTTCCCAGTCAATACTTGCTTTCAGAAAATAGTAACCTTTTGGAGTAATGAAATTACCTTAGAACATGTTCAAATGTGATTGAATCACAGTGTGATCTGCATTATTGTGATGAGTTAATCTTTAAACTTTAGCTATTGTCTATTTGCTTCCTTAACATTAATGGTTTTGATGATGCAGCTGGATAGTTTGAATGAAAAGATATTGCATCTACCAACCAGTGGAGCCTCTGTTTCAGAAAGAGGATGCAAGGTGATATGTCAACTAATTCTTTGGAACCTCACTAAAAGCATCTTCTATCATTCGAATTAACTTTCACTTGGCCAATGTAATTCCATTTGAGATACAGGATGGACATCAGAGGTTGATTACTCAGTTCACAGATACATTTAAAAGCGACCCTTTCAGACCACTTGTGGGCCTACTTGAGTGTCTCAGTATTTTGACAGAGAGGTACACTTGCTTTCTTGCTACACAATTTTATTTAAACAAATGAAGAACGTTTCCCTTATGTTTGGATGGAGGGTGATGGGCAGAGAGCAGAGGAGAGGAGAGTGGAAGGTGGCTGGAATGTGCTAATTTTTAGTATATTTCGGCTACCTTCCCCTCTCCTCATCCATCTCCCTCCATTCCAAACATACCCCTGAAGTTTGATTTGAAATATTTTGTTTCAATTTCTGATTAATTTGTAGGATAAGAGATGAATTGAAGAGTGGAGAAGAGTATTGGGCTCTAGAAAGAAGGCTCTGTTGTGCACTAATGAGCCAAGAGAAGGTTCGTCTATCATCATGGTCCTTTTTACCTAAATTAATATAGTCATTATTATTATTATTAACTAAGTAGTATGTTGCTTTTGTATGATCCTAAAAATGTTTTTGGAAATTGACAGACATTTTAATGAAAATGGAAAAAAAAAAAATTCTTAATTTAAATTTATTTTTATTTTAATAATAACTTGTGGTAAGTCATTTGCAAACATAAGATGGTGCCTCAAGTTACTCATTATTTGAGTTTATGAAGTCTATCAGTTCTGTACTTAAGCAAACCAGTAACTCTATTAATTCTTATTTTTTATATTATACTTTTTGGATAATGTGGGGTATAGATTATAGAACTCAACAGGGAACAAGAGGCATTATTTTCTAAGACTCCTCTAGACACAAGGAGCTTTTTAAGAACCTGTTCTCCATAGTAAATTATGCCCTTGGCCCTAAGAAAATGGGCTCCATCTGCAAATTTGGTCTCTTTGTGAAACTGCTAATTCTTGCATGAACATATAAGGTTTTCTGGCATAAGAAGCAGTTCAATCAATTTGCCTATTTGGTGCCCCTAGATGGTTTTATGACCAAACAGGCAAACACCTTTTGGTTTGCTTTACCTATTTAATTCCATTTTTACTTATCAAAATATGAACGAACAACAACAACCAAGACTTACCTTTTGTTTCTTTCTATTGTTTAGATCTCTGTATACTTCCTGTATACACTTTTCCAAATTTAATAAATTACAATTACTTAAATATATATATATATATATATATATATATATATATTACCAAACCATTTCAAGTGACTAATGCGCTTCTTCACTTCATCTATCCCACTCTTAACCTATGATTTACATCCTCTCCAATCTCTCAATCTTTATGAAGTATTGATTCAAGATTTCAAAAGCTCTCTCTTTGGTATCTCTTGACCATCGAATCTTACAATCCCTTTATACTTTTACTAAACTTACATTCCATGTGCTTTGTCTTAATCCTAGTTAATTAAAAGCCTTTAAGTTCTAGATCATCTTGCCAAATTTTTAACTTGGCATTAAGTCCACTACTAGTTTCATGACTTTCATCCATTAAAACTATATCAATTGCAAAAAACATACACCAAGGGAATTTCTCTTGAATCAATTTAGTGAACTTATCCATCACCAATGCAAAGAGATTAGGGCTTAATGCTAGTCCTTGATCAAACCTATATAGACTATAGTGATAGGAAACTCACTTGTGATGCCTCCACTTGTTTTCACTCTAGTTACATCTTTGTCTATATCCTTAATCAACTTAATGTTCTTTAGAGGGACTACTTTCTTTTCCAAAACTCCCCACATAACCTCTCTAGGGACCCTATCATATGCTTTCTCTAGGTCAATAAAAATCATATGAAGGGGGGGAGGGGGGGGGGGGAATGCTCCGGGCTTCAATGGGCTAGCGGTTACTTGGAAGGCCTGAAAAGAAAGAAACACAGGGGGGGTGGGGGGGGGGAGACAGGGGGGGGGGGGGGGGGGGAGGGAGGATAATTCCTTTATCCTCATTTAGCATATTGGTGTGAGGGGATTACCTTAAGTGTATGAAACTTGAATTGTCTGTTACCAATTAATTCTATATTTCCTTAGGAGTTTGAAGGTTAAGAATAAGAGAACAAGGAATTTTTTATAAGAAACCATTGGACTTCCAAGAAATTTATTAAAATTAACACACACAATAATGCTTCAAATAAAGAAGGTTGGTGGGGGGAGAGTAGCTTGAAGAAGGTAATCATTGGAATGGAAAGAGACAAAAAAGATGACAATTATAATTCCATAAGTGGACAACTTTGAACATTTTATACTATTGCTAAGCTAGTAAGCTTTCAATCAAGTATTATATTTTAAATTCAATTATATCAATACCTCAATTTATAGTTGAAGACCTACAGAACAAAAGAGATTTGTTTGGGACACACAAAAGTGAATAGCAGATTGCTATCCATATCAATTATATTTATTCAAACTATGTCTGCTGCTGAAATCTACTTACCAACAATTTTAGAGAATGTATAAATTAAATGGACAAAAATTAGGTATAGTACCTTAGGTGCTGTTCCTTAGGTTCATCTCTTAAGAATCAGCCATGTGGTTACTTAACTAAAAAAAAAACTTCCATTCTATGTGAAAAAATCCACATGGCAAAATCTTAAAAGGAGAACCTAAGTACTGTACTTAAGTCTTGCTCAAATTAAATTGGACACTGTTTTGAGAACTTCGTGATTAATAAATTGAGATCTTTGATGAAATAAAAGAAATATGGTTTCATATATGTATTAGCACCAATGACATTGAAATTTGGTGCAGAAACTTCTAAAGGGAAATTGTATCAATTAAGAAACCCCCTGAATATTGGCAAAACTACAATTATTGTTAACCAAGGAAAATAATTTGTAGTAAAAACAAGATACACTTGGACCAGAAAGAAATATCCATGCTCAAAAACCAAAAAAAAAAAAATATAGTATATTGTTTTTTCTGTGAGTTAATGGAGACTATATCTACTGTGAATTTGCAATTTCATTTATTTTGTTTGTATTTGTTAGAGCTTTAGTTAGCTCCTCATGGAAGGAAATTGTTATGCAATTTCTCATGTTTTGTCTCCTCACATTAATATGAGGCATTGAGTAATAATTCCAAATTTCTGAACTCTTTAAATTTCTTTCTTAGAATTCTTTCTCTAATTCAAGGGAATTATTATGCAATAGATAATAGGCATGACCAGAATTTTCGTTTTAGAGTTTGATTGAATTTTTGCTACTCAGATCTCTGTTGAAGATGTGATAAGGGCAATTCACCTAAAATCATTTGATTATCGAGTTCTAAATCTTCTTCTATATCAGTTGAGAGGAGAAAAGGTAAATTATTGTTAACTTGTTCATATACTTGTGTCTTCTGTCTTCTTTTTTTCATCTACAATTTAGAAACCAAAATAATTGTACCTCTTCTCCGTCCTGAGATGTAAGTTACGCTTTGTTATCCTTCCATGCTTACATAGAATAAAGTAACAACAATCTGATGTCAAGAAATAATACCAATATTTTCCTTCCTAAGATGTAAGTTAGGAGCTTTTTTTTAGTCCTCCTTTGTTTAGACTTTTGAAGTGACCATGGCATGATGTCAATATATAACAACCAAGTTTTTTTCAGGTCTTTTAGAATCTCTCAATTACTGAAATATTTGACAAAATGCTTAAGCAATGTGGTTACCCTTCAGTCTTCACCTTCAATTTTTGTGCACCAAAAATCAAACTCAAATTCTAAATTTAACAGTGATGTTTTCCTGTAATTGTTGTCTAACAGCATGATGCAGTTCTTGCACTTTTGACATAATATGTCTTCCATTTTTCTTCTAGTCTTTGTAGCAAGAATCATGGGTTAAATTGTGTTTTCTTTGAAGCTGTTTTGAAGGTCAATGATTTGCATATGGAATTTCTGTGTGTGTCAGAATTCCTAGTGGAGGTATCTGATGATCTGTAAGTACTTCTCTTTTCATGTCTTTCCATGCATTTGTTCTAATTCTACATAGAATGTTTTAGTGGTCAATATTTCACCTAATAATTGGTACCAGGTCTTTCTCTTTTCTAAATGATCTGTATTTCTGAGTCAAAGAACAGTACACTGCTTGAGGTGTGGGATGCAGGAACTGTGCCTGGCCAGGGGCAGAAATACGGGGGCAAAATAACAAAAAATATAGAACCTAACCAATTTAAAAGTGTCATACAAGAAATATGAAGAGTTTGGAGGGCCAGGAGGAACCATATATATTTTGAAAATTCTAAGTAAATTCAAGGGTGAAAATCTAATTCTTGGGAAGTTTGGGAGGGGCGGGGGATGGCCCCCACAAGCTTCTATGTGGTTCTGCTCATTCCTGGCTACAGGCCTACATGTGAATCTGCATGTGCTTTTAATCTATTGTGGTTGCTCAAGTAGTGCAGCGTACTCAAGGATTTACTGCTTTATTGGGCAAATGCTTATTTATTTTGTTTTCATTGAGATGACTAATGCTATTACTTTTTGATGTTGAAATTATTGTGGCAAGCAAGATGCCTGTTTTACTCAATACTGAGGTGACACAAAATGTGTAGGTTTGACTATGAGGTCAGTTCATTTATCATCATCATGGTTCCCAACTATTACCTGATCTCATTTTAATTAATCCAAATCTTACTTGATAAACTATGGTTTTCCATGTAGGATGATGTACTAGAGAATAGTTTCAATGTTTTGCGCATGTTTGTCAGAATATATGGAGCTTCAAGAGCCCCAATTATGCTGGTGAGTATGCCAGGAAATTCAGCTACATACTTTGTTGCAACATGGAGCATCATGCTTGTCTATAATTTTCTTTTAATATTTTCCACACAAGTTATGAACTCACAGAGCATAGAGATTATTTCTCAATCATCAACCTTGATTTTTATTGACAATGCATTATGTTGAAAATGAACTAGGTTCTCTAGAGGTGATCAACATACTTGGCTTTTCTTATTTCTTGAATAATAAATTACCTATGATTCCTACCAAGAAAAGCAGTTATCATCTTGTTCCAAGGAGGCCTTTTTTTTCTCTTGGTTGATTGCTGATTTACTGCCTGGATGCTTCTGTAACTTTCTCATGTTGCTCTAGTTATCTTCAAAAACTTTATTTGTAGAATTGTGACCAGGAAGCTCTTAAACTCTTCACTGGAATTGAGCTGTTCCTTTCTCTTTTTTCTTTCCCCCCACCCTTCCTTTTCCCCCTTGTTCGTTTGAAAAGTAATTTTTTTGAAAACAAATTTGCATATCTTAATCAAAAGAACAACTAACAGAAGTTAGTGATGTGCTCTAATACATTTCTAAAATTTGCCGAAAGGGATGGCCCTAGTTCTGATTTTTCTTTCTTTCTTTTCCTCTTCCTTTTATTTTTTATTTTTATAAATAAGTACAATTCAAGTTACCTATGCCATTGGGTCCACATATCCTAAATATATCCATTACTTTTAAGTGGGTTTCCCTAGAGGTGACACTAGATGCTTGATTGGACCGATCAGAGAATGTAGTTTTATCCTTTTAATATATATATTATTGGTAATAATGTAACTGTCCTTTACTTTTGGAACCATTTATTATCAAGTGAATGATTCTACCAAGTGAATTTATGTTGTAACTCTTCAATGATAGCAATCTTTTGGGTAAACTTATAGATATATATATTCTCTCCACAGGCAAGATACATTACTGAGGCTGAGCAGAAGTATGAGAGTTTAATGAAAACCTTGGATCCCCAACTATCCTTGAATTACCAGAAAAGATGTGAAGAAGCCACGAAAGAAGGTGGTTTGCGACTCTGAAGGCTTTTTATAATATAAAATTTATCAAATTGCCCCTTTGTGAACATGATTTATCTGCAACTTTAATCTTCTTTAGGTGGGAAGATATCTGGACATATACTTGGAACGTGGAGCATACCGCCTGTGATTGTAGATGAGGAATTATATCGATCTAACTTCCAAAATTCTAAATGAATAGAGGTATCTGGTTGACACTTGACATGTGGTTGAATAAAAAGAGGGCTGAAATCTATTGATTTTTACTATTTGATTGATGCAACGTGCAATTTTAACCCTTCTGTGTCCATATTATGTTATATTTTTTTCCATCTCTTATTTCTACTCTGATTTATGGGTAGTTCTTGTAAAAACGATGTGCACATCACTGGGCCACCGGCCCCCTTTTAATGCAATGGTCGTGTCTGGATTTAGCCAAGCGGAAGTTCAGGATTAGATGAGGTAAAAAGAAAGTAGAATACCTATGAATTTCTTAATTTGGCTCCTCATAAATGACTGAATAAGCAGTGGACGACAATAAAATGATTGTCATTTTTTGGTAGAATGATTGTCATTTGTAGGAAACATAAAGAAGTTTGTGCTAATACTAAGTCTGGTAGTTCCTTGCCTTTTAACTAATTTGTAGTTCTTAAAAAAGAGAGAAAGGAAACCAATTTATAAAGAGTATATTATGCCCAGGAAAAAAAAAAGGTCCAGTTGGAAGAGGACTGAACAGACTTTAACTTTTACAATCTTTCTGGTTCTTTGAACTGTCATTTGCCTTTAGTCGGGTGTACCTTTGTCTTTTCTCTTCTTGACATGTCTTATATCATGTAGAAGGACTCACCCCCTTTATAAAAGGGCAGTGTTAATTACACGTCTGTACAGTTTGAAATCTCGTTTTCAAGACACGATTTCAGTTGTTTTTAACGTTTGTGTTGGACGTGTATGAAAGTGTGTGCGCGCGCACAACATGTTTAAACCTTTATAAAATGGACCTGCTTGAGTTTATTAGCTCTGGGTGTCTTATGCACTTGCTATATCAATATGTAAAGGGTGTCTCACAACATGAGCCCCACGTATCTGTGGGCATGCTGTGACTGTAAGACAACTGTTACATATAACAGGTCCAAAAGATAATTCCCAGCCCCCATAAAAATAAAAAAATAAGAGGAAAAAGGCAAAGCTAGAAACAAAACAATGCACAACTTAAATCATTTCACATTCTTCTCAGGTATGGATGTATGATGTAGATAAGGAAGTGTCAAACCAAAAGTTAAAGTTATTGTTCCCTTTGTATAATGACTCACTGACTCCTATCCGAAAGGCATCTAATTTGGGACCCAGATAAACCAAGAAACAAAAGTGTACAACAGGGAAGCTTCTCAGTGAGTGAAATTTCACACGTAGAAAAAGGGGAGCTGAAATTCTGATTTCCATTTAATAATGAGAATAGTCATGAAACTATTAAGAAAATCAATCTATTTTGGAGACTGCAAAATCAGTGTACTTAATTGAAATTGATTATCTTAAAGTTCCACGACGTATGAAAAAGACTGCAATTAGGCTTTAAAATTCTGGTGCAATTTGGGGAACATGCTGATATCATTTGAACTAATTAAGTAATTATCCAAGTTTTAGAGCCAATCTGACAGCCCAATCCTCAATTAGTGTCAGAATGCATTACTATTAAGAGAACAAAATGAGAGTATATGATGTAAATCAAATTGCTCTAAAATTATGGTGCAATTTGGGGATTTAACAAGTTAGTCCAATTTCAACATGCTGATATGATTTGAACCTAGTTATCCAAGTTTTAGAGCGAACCTAGTAGCCCAATCCTCAATTAGTGTCAGAATGCATTGCTATTAAGAAAGCAAATAAGAGAGTATATGATGTAAGGAACAAATGTGGCGCCCCCTCTCATGAAGGGGGGTAGCTAGTGCATTGCAAGCCAATAGAATCTCTCAAGAATTAATTAAATACAAAACAACATAAAGCTCAACAAAGTATACCCGAATAGATGAATCAAATCAACAATATGTCATAGAAAAAGTTGTCATTGTTTTGTAATGATTATATTTTCTCTTCACTTAACATACCAGTTAAAACCATCTATAGAATCCACACACTCCATTCATCCTTTATGTCATATTCGGGTTTGTCATGTGTACGGGCGTATGCGTATGAGAGAGAGAGAGAGAGAGAGAGAGAGAGAGAGGTTTCATAAATTAGTGCTCCAGGTTCAAGTTAGGCAACCTAAGAGTGCGATAGTTGTAACAGCGACCAGCATGCACAAGGGCATCCAAAATGTCTCCACATAATAAAAGGTGCTTACTCGGTATTCAACCGAAAGAAAAAGACCTTACAATGTTTATAAACTAAGAGAAAAAAGCAATGGATAGAAGGCCTCACAGTTTCACTTGGATTATTATGCATACAAACCTTAGATGCACATAAAAGTTTCATACAGAATAAAAGTAGCAGCGAAGTGATAGTAACAGCAACAGTTCTTATAGCATAATCCAGAGCCTTTAAATGCCATAAAAAAAATAATAATAAAAAAAAAAAAAAAAAAAAAAACACACTCCATCAAGCACTTTCACACAAGCAAACCTCAAGGAGAATGTGGCCAATCAAACAAAGCATTATTGAAATCGAAACCATCATAGAACCTCAATTCTACCTCTTCCATACTTTGGTCGTCTTCCCAAGCTGCATCTGACATATCTTCATAATAATCATCATCTATTTCACCGGCCACAAAGTCCCACGACAAATAGCGAGAGGAACCTGAATTTGAACAATCATCCCAGCCAGTCATCTTACAACAGTCTATGGGAGGTGGTCCAATCACCTTTACCCCAGAGAATTTTTTGACAATCTTCTCATCAAGTATTACATTCCAACACCCACGTACATCCAAAAACTCAAGCTCAGGACAGCTTGAGAGTATCTTGAGCACACTTTCTGTACTGATTAGCAGATAGGCCAGTTCAAGATGCCTGAGTTTTGGCATTGTGGCTGCTATTACAAGGGCCTCATCATCTTGACTGAGCTTGTCAATTAGCTCTAATGGGTGCATCGTTCTTCGCAACCTAGTAAGAGATTTACAGTGCTTTCCGATTGCCTCAAGGGCAGGGGCTCCAATGTTTCTGCAGTGGCTTATATCCAAGAAAGTGATGGTAGAGAGCCTCCAAGCAACCTGTTCCACTATCTCATTGCCTATTTCACTTCGTGGCAGCTGCAAAGTCTGAAGAGATTTGGCACTATCAACCAAGAAAAAAAGAGGATTGAAACTATCGAAATGACCAAAGCATCAAATTCATGAGGGGAAAAAAAAAAGCTACATGAACAGAAATATTATGAAAGTTGAGCTAATTATTCTATTTAAAATTCAATTTAAAAAGTGGTTGCTAAATGAGAAACTTTGAATATCAGAACTGGTTTAACCTCACTAATTTGGGAGTTAAAACCTCAAAATTCTTTAAGAAATCAAGGAACTTGATTAAGATTTAAGGCAGTTCAAACCTTTTTTTTTTTTTTTTTTTTTTAAATCGTCACTAAAGGTGCAATTCTCTAGCACACTTGTCCTGCCCGGTTCATCCAACATATTGCTCCAGAAAGCATAGCCAGTTTTATCCTTGTGTATGTACCGGGAAAGAGTAAACCAAGATCACTAGATATAAACCAACATCAATAAATCCATGGATCAATTTATCTGTAAAAGAATTTAATATTGAATACATTCACTTCCCGACCTAATTGATTGCAACTACCATCACTGTAACACTAAACAAATCATATTATATAATTAGGCCAACTTTATCTTCTCCTATGATCATGATGTAGTTGATGTCTCACTACCAGTGTCCCACCAATCATGGGATTCCCTCCTATTAACAACAGGACCGTTCTTTTATATATTCTCCTCACATAATTCAAAATACCATTTCTTAACAAGATTCTTCAAAAAGATTTAGCACAGTATTCCTAACAGGGGAAACTAATTATGACATGATATTGTTATACTAATTGATCTGCAATGAAGGAAAGACTACTCACTGATCTGCAATGAAGGAAAGACTCTGATCACAAGGGAGGCCGGAGACACATAGCTTGCGGAGTGAACCAGAACTCCATGTGATAAGCATCTGAAGCATTCGATCAAGGGTCTCAGGGCGGCGAAGTTCGCTCCATTGCTCAATGTCTATCTCCTGCCAGCAGTAAGGCCCTCTAACAGCTTTACCCCATGACTTGCAAACCCTTGGGATCACAGTAAGAATCTCTTGAAGTGAAAGATTTTTGAATATTAGCCCAAGTGCATCAGGGATTAGCTCATCCCAGTGTCGAAACTCACAGTCCTCCTCCATCTAGTTTCCCTTTGGCCCTGCCATTATAAAGATTGGTCAGGAAATGGATTCCCAAATTATGGTCTTCAGGAATTTTTGTTGGGATATATCAGGAAACATAGTAAAAAAAAAAAAAAAAAACCCACCATTGCTACTATAATCATCATTACAAGGTTAAAAACTAGAAAAGAGAAATAATTTGAGAAAACAGGAAAAAGAATAGTGATGCAAATCAAGGAACTTCCTTTCCCTTCTTCCAGTCATTTCCATATAAGAAGCCTGAAAGAAGGCAGGGAAGCAAATCAAGCAAATTCCTTCCCTCAAGCAACATGCTTAATGATCCATACCCAGAAAGGAAGCAAATTCTACAGAATTGACAAACTCCATTTCCAAATAACCAAGGCTGATTTTGAATGAGTCAAAAGAAAAATGGTTAATTAAATTTAAAGCTATCCGCCATAAAATATGGGGTCATTTACAGTGTCAACTTTAAACTACAACATTTTGCAATCAACATCTTAATTCAAGATCAATTTGCAGTGTCACCCCAGTATCCAAAATTATATTAAAATTATCACATAAGTGAGTTGGTTGGGTGGTCAGGTTCATTAATATGTCATAATTAATAGATTAATTCTTGTTAATTTGCAATTTCCACCCCAAGAAGTACAATAATTTGTTAATTTCAATATTGATTTTGGAATTTGGATAGTGGGGTTGCAAGTTAATCTCGTGTTTTTTGCAAAAAAAAAAAAAAAAAAAAAAAAAAAAAAGGGTTTAAAGCATACATAGCAAATGACTAGTTCAGGGTGGGATAGGTGCCTTTTTTAGAAAATATATACATAAATGTTGATAGGTACAATTAACCAAAGGAGAGTTACAGCTTAACTTTCAATAAGAGTCAAATAAATAAAAAAATTAACATGCCCAAGTGTTCAATTATGCCAAAAACAAAATTTCTAAACAAATTAGTGAAGGAACTGTTAAGGTGAACCATTCTTAAATGAAAGCACTAGTTAATAAAAAAAGAAAAAGAAAAGAACGCCCAATTGGAAGTGGAACACAACATAAAGGCAAAACATCCAAGCAAATCCAAAGATTAATAAAAGTAACACTGTTTCTGAGTCTGTGTTATTCATCAACAGCATGCATGTGTGCACGAACAGCAAAAGTAGTACTAGAAAAAGGAAAATGAAGAAAGTTAAACACACAAATGAAAAAAAAAAAAAATTTAAAAAATGAAGACTTTGAAGGCTTACCGGTAATGGGAATTCTTTAGAAACTTGAAAAGAGGCCGGTTTTTTAGAGGGGCATGAAAGCTATATAAAAAAAAAAAAAGGAATATAGAGGTGAGGTGTGAGAATAGAAGGCAACACAAGAAAGAACAAGAAGGAGAAGCCAATACGAGTCAGGAGACAGGACGACAGAGAAGGAGAGAGAGAGAGAGAAGAAGAAGAAGAAGCGTAAAAGAAAAGTTAAATAATTGAATGGAAAAAGGAAATCATGTGAGTGTTGAGTGTTGTGGCGTGAGCGTGACTGTAAAAAAAACCGTGTGTACCGATTTGTGTGAGTGAAAACTGAAACCAACTTGGAGAGTTGAGCCTTTCAGAGATTTTGCATGTACTTTTTGCGTCACTTTGTAGTTGGCGCCGTGGGGTGGGGGGTAAATCATAAATGAAGCGCAGTATATTTCACCATTTCTCAAGTGTTTTGAAGTTTTATCCCTACTCTTACTTCACTGCACGGTCTGCACTCTTTAAGAGGATCCACACAGTAAATGTTGCAAAAAAAATATATATATCATTTTGACACACTAAAAATCTATTTTATTATTTTACTATATTATTTTATAATATTTCATTTATCAGATATTCTATTATTTAATTCTATACATTAAAATAATATTTACTATACATTAAAATAATATATTATCTCCTTCATGTCATCACTATTAATAACATCAACAACAACAACGGCACATCGACCACTGCCGCAACAACAGTCACCAACAACCACTGCCGCAACAACACCGACCAGCCAACTGTTGTATATATAAGTATATACAAGGATATGTTGTAATAATGATTTAAGGTTAGAGAGTATTCATTTGTAAAATGAATAAAGTGAAAGTTCGAATTCTGGAATTTTCTTTGTGAAAATTCAAGTTCCAGGAATTTCGATCGATCGAAGCTTTGGCTCGATCAATCAAAATGGTTTTGGAAAAAATTCTGGACGATCTGCCATGCTCGATCGATCGAAAGTGATTCTCGATCGATCGAAAATCGCTAAACGAAAATTTCTGCAAAATTTTCGTGTTACTGTTCTAAAAGCTTGAGAACGTTTCAGGCCTTGTGAATGGTTTTAATGAAAATCTTAACTCTTCATACGTACCTTTTAAAGGGTTATAACCCTATGGGTATAAATAGAGGCCTATGTTCACTTAAAAAATAACTAACTCCACAAAATAGTAAGTTAGAAAGAAACACAAGAAATCCTGTGGTCATTCTCCAGAATTGCTATCTGTAGAACCCAACATCTTGGTTGTATCATGGGGACAAATTTGCGATAACCCTATAGCAACAATAGTGTGGGGGCAAATATTGTCTAAGGAAAACGATATTGTGCTTCCAAGTTATTTAATTTATGTTTTGTCTTTTGTGTTAACTTTGTTCTTCCATTATTACTTTGTATAATATTCCCAACAATCTTAGACAATATTTCCTGCGATGGAAGGAACAAGTGATGTTTCAGCGTTGAAGATGTTGAATCATGAGTTGGTGAAATTGGATCGCTTTGATGGAACCAATTTCTCTCGATGGAAAGACAAGATGAAATTTCTACTTACTGCACTCAAACTCTTCTATGTTTTGGACCCGGATTTGATGCCTTTTCCTCCTGCGAGTGATGAAGATACCGATGCGATTAAGGCACAAAGAAAGAAACGGGAGGAAGATGAATTGATATGCAGAGGGCACATTCTTAATACTCTTTCGGATCGTCTCTATGATCTCTATACATCTTTGAAGTCACCGAAGGAGATTTGGAATGCTTTGGAAGCGAAGTACAAAATTGAGAAAATAGGTACGAATAAGTTTATCATTCAAAAGTATTTTGATTATAAAATGCTAGATAATATCTCAGTTTTGGATCAAGTGCATGAGTTACAGATTTTGGTCAATAAACTCCGTGATTTGTCAATCAATATTCCTGAATCATTCCAAGTGGGTGCAATCATTGCAAAACTCCCACCAAGTTGGAATAATTTTAGGAAGAAGCTTCTGCATATGTCGGAAGATCTCACTTTAGAACAATTCGAACAACATCTTCGAATTGAAGAGGAAAGTCGGGTTAGAGATGTGACTAACACCGATTCTAAAGTGAATGTGAACAATGTGAGCAATGTTCAAAGTGGGAGTTCGAGTAAAACCAATAAGCACTTGAAAGTGAACAAGAGTGGGAGTGGATTCAAGAAGAACAACTCCAATAATCCCAACAAGGACAAGAAGAACTGGTCTTGTTTCCATTGTGGAAAGAAAGGCCACTACATTCGCGAATGTAGACTCTTACAAAACAAGAAAAAGGATGAAGAGGGCAATGCCATTGAAACAAATGTCATTGAGGACATTGTTGCTATGATGAGTGGCATACATATTGATATGATCACTGAAGTTCATATGACTGTAATTGCAAATCGTTTTGATTGGTGGTTCAATTCGGGTGCAACAGTGCATGTGTGCAACAACAAAGAACAATTCAGAATTTATGATGAATCTTCCATAGAACAACAAGTGCTGATAGGCAACCACAATAAAGCAAAGGTTCTTGGAAAGGGCACCGTTGAAGTGAAAATGAGTTCTGGCAAGATGTTGATCTTGACCAATGTTTTTCATGTACCCGATATTAAGAAGAATCTTGTATCTGCCAATTTGTTATGTAAGAGTGGTGTAAAAGCTGTACTTGAATCGGACAAGTTAATTTTGTCCAAGAATGGGATATTTGTAGGAAAATGATATACTACTGATGGCATGTACAAATTAAGTATTATTAATAAATAAGTTTCTGGTTGTGCTTAATTTGTTGATTCTTCATATTTGTGGCATGCTAGATTAGGACATTTAAATTTCAAATATTTGAAGTTTATGTCAAAGCATGGTATGATTTCATATAAGCATGATAATGAAAAGAAATGTGAGATTTGTATTCAAGCAAAGATGACAAAGAAACATTTTTCTAAGTCGGATAGAAATTCTATTATGCTTGAACTTGTACATTTTGATGTATGTGAATTGAATGGTGTATTAACTAGAGGGGGTAAAAGATACTTCATTACATTCATTGATGATTTCTCTAGATTTATATATGTGTATTTAATGAGAAATAAAGATGAATCTTTTGACATATTCAAACGTTATAAAACTGAAGTAGAAAATTAAAAGGATAGGAAAATAAAGATCCTACGAAGTGATAGAGGTGGTAAATATTTTCCTAATGATTTTTCTATGTTTTGTGAGGAACATGGTATAATACACCAAAGTTCAGTCCCTTATACACCCCAACAAAATAGTTTGGCTGAAAGGAAAAATAGGACTCTTGTAGATATGGTAAATGCCATGATCTTAAGTGCAGAGCTCCCATTTAATTTATGGGGAGAGACATTGCTTACAGCATGTCATGTGCACAATAGAGTACCTTCCAATAAGATAAAAGTATCTTCATATGAGTTATGGAATGGAAGGAAACCAAACCTTGATTATATCAAAGTGTGGGGGTGTTTAGCCTTTTATAGAATGGTTGATCCAAAAAGAACAAAGTTATGACCAAGAGCTATGAAAAGTGTGTTTGTAGGTTATGCTGAAAATTCAAAAGCATATAGATTATTAGACTTAAGCTCTAATACAATGGTGGAATCAAAAGATGTTGCATTTATTGAGGATAAATTCAGTAAAGATTCCATGGATGCTTTGATACCTACACAAACACAACAAGGTGACTCTAATCCTAATACTACTTTGAGTGGTACTAAGAGGATTGAAAGTGATCCACCAAGTGAACAAAGAAAAAGTCAAAGGATAAGAAAAGTAAAGGACTTTGGTCCAGACTTCGTTTCTTATCAAGCTCAATTGTTTCTTGTTGAAAGAAATAGACAAGTGGTCCTAAATAAAATACCTATTGTGTTTAATACAGAGGATGATCCTAAATCATATGAGGAAGCTATGGCTTCTAGAGATTTAGCTTTCTGGAAAGAAGCTGTAAATGATGAGATAGACTCAATATTATCTAATAATACTTGGGTCCTAGTGGATCTACCTACTGGTTCAAAACCAATTGGTTGTAAATGGGTATTTAGAAGAAAATATAATACTAATGGATCAATACAAACCTTTAAAGCAAGATTAGTTACAAAAGGCTTTAAATAAAAGGAAGAGTAGACTACTTTGATACCTATGCACCGGTGGCTAGGATCACGTCTATTCGTGTGTTGTTAGCTCTTGCATCCATATACAAGTTGACTGTACATCAAATGGATGTTAAGACAGTTTTCCTAAATGGTGATCTTGATGAGGAAGTTTACATGGAACAACCTGAGGGTTTTGTACTTCCTAGAAATGAAAAGAAAGTTTGCAAGTTAGTCAAGTCTTTGTATGACTTGAAACAAGCTCCAAAACAATGGCATGAGAAGTTTGACTCAGCAATCTTGTCGGATAGCTTTGTGCACAATAGTTCTGACAAATGTATGTATTCCAAATTCACAAAGGAATATGGAGTCATTGTATGCCTTTATGTGAATGATATGTTCATATTTGGTACGAATATGAAAGGTGTATGTGAAACTAAAAAGTATCTATCTTCTATGTTTAAAATGAAAGATTTAAACGAAATGGATACTATTTTGGGAATCAAAATTAAAAGACATAGTGAAGGATTTTTATTGTGTCAATCTCATTATGTTGAGAAAGTGTTTCAAATATTTGAACATCTTAATATAAAGGAAGCAAATACACCTTTTAATCGAAACATAAAGTTGGGAGAAAATGCTGGAAGAGCAATTGCACAGCTCGAGTATGCTAGTGCTATTGGTAGCATGATGTATGCTATGCATTGTACAAGACCAGACATATCGTTTTCAGTGGGTAAACTTTCTAGATTTACAAGTAATCCAAGTGTGGATCATTGGAAAGCAATTGATAGAGTTCTTGGTTATTTAAAGAAAACCATAAATTTGGGACTCTTTTATTCCGAATTTCCAGCTGTGTTGGAAGGTTATTCGGATACTAGTTGGATTACTAGTGTGAGTGATAACAAATCCACGTCTGGTTGGATATTCACTCTTGGTGGGGGTGCCATCTCTTGGGCATCAAAGAAACAAACGTGTATTTCTCACTCCACCATGGAATCAGAATTTATAGCCTTGGCGGCAGCAAGCAAGGAAGCAGAATTGCTAAGAAATATGTTGTTAGACATAGAGTTGTAGCCACATCCGATACCAGCCATTTCGGTGTACTGTGATAGTGAAGCCACCTTGGGCAGAGCATACAGTAAAATGTATAATGGTAAGTCTAGACATATAGGTCTAAGACATGATTACATAAGACAATTAATAGAATCTGGTACCATTTCAATTGTCTATGTAAGGTCAAATAGTAATTTGGCAGACCCTTTAACCAAAGCAGTGTCTCGAGATATGGTTGGGGTAACATCCATTGGAATGGGACTAAAACCCTTCTTTCAAGAGAATCACCAATAGTGGGAACCCAACCTCGAATTGATTTAATCTAAAGAGGTTTAAAGGGTAACAACAAGCTATTGATACGTGGTTAGTAAGAGCATTAATTTTGTGTCTCATTCAGGATGGATTAGTGCAGACTGTTACAATGTAATTGAGGATGAATTTTATACTCTTAATGAAGTTCATAAAGTGTAAATGTCTGTGTAATAGGGACATAAGAAGGAACTTCACATTTGTGAACATAGAAGTGGTGCCGCTTCTAGCAACAGTAAAGGGTTTTCTCTTGTAAATGTTCACTAAACCAGGAAGAGCACAAGGCCATAATAGTGCTAACAATAGTGGATTTCTAAATGTGTTGTGGATGTTCTCATATGTGTGTTGTTTTCGATTTCAACACATAGGAGTTTTGGTTTAAGCACCAAGCCACCATTAACTCTGTTGATTTCTTGAGCAATTAACATTAAACGGAGGTTTAAGTTGAAAAACACCTTCCATTATGTATGATAAAATATCAATCAAGTGAAATATATATTATTCCAACCTAGTGGGGGATTGTTGTATATATAAGTATATACAAGGATAGGTTGTAATAATGATTTAAGGTTGGAGAGTATTCATTTGTAAAATGAATAAAGTGAAAGTTCGAATTCTGGAATTTTCTTTGTGAAAATTCAAGTTCCAGGAATTTCAATTGATCGAAACTTTGGCTCGATCAATCGAAATGGTTTTGGAAAAAATCCTGGACGATCTGCCATGCTCGATCGATCAAAAGTGATTCTCGATCGATCTAAAATCGCTGAACGAAACTTTCTGCAGAATTTTCGTGTGACTGTTCTGAAAGCTTGAGAACGTTTCAGGCCTTGTAAACGGTTTTAATGAAAATCTTAACTCTCCATACGTACCTTTTGAAGGGTTATAACCCTATGGGTATAAATAGAGGCCTATGTTCACTTAAAAAATAACTAACTCCACAAAATAGTAAGTTAGAGAGAAACACAAGAAATCCTGTGGCCATTCTCCAGAATTGCTATCTGTAGAACCCAACATCTTGGTTGTATCTTGGGGACAAATTTGTGATAACCCTATAGCAACAATAGTGTGGGGGCAAATATTGAATAAGGAAAACGATATTGTGCCTCCAAGTTATTTAATTTCTGTTTTGTCTTTTGTGTTAATTTTATTCTTCCATTATTATTTTGTATAATATCCCCAACACCAACCACCACCCAAATGCCAAACCACCATCGATTCAACACCGATTCAGCACTGATTCAAACAAACAATTAGCCACCGATTTAAACAGATAAACACAGCCACCGATTCATCATTTCATCAAACAAACACCAACAAAAACCTTCACTGATCTAGCCACCGTTTCAAACAAACAAACACCAACAACAACCATCACCGATCCAGCCACCAAGAAATCACAAACCCACAAACCCATCAAAACCCACTCACCTCTGCTGTGAGTCCGTGACCCAACTCGCCGTGACCTAGGTTGCCGCGACCCACCTCGCAACGACCCACCTCCCCACGCCAGAATATACCCACATCGGAACCCATCCTTCACTAAAGAGAGGGCGATTAGACAGAGAGGGAGGAGAGAGAGCAAGATCCGTAGAAGTGATGGAGTGGCTCAGAGTGGGATGAGAGGAAGAAGAAAAGAGGATGGCCAGTGACAGAGATGGAGTGTCGGAAAAAGAAAAAAGAAAAAGAAAGAGAGAGAAAAGAGAAAGTCAAAAAGGATGAGAGAGAATGAATAAAGAACTTTTTTTTTTTTTTGCATTCTCGTCCATACCGTTGCAAAATGCAATGGTACTGTTCATATGTGGCAAAAATTATGAGATTTGGAACATTTGATAAATGGAGTTTTTTGGTGTTTGGTGTGCCAAATGTGCCAAATATTTGGCATTTGGCACATCTGCTGTGGATGCTCTAAAAGCAAGAGAATTAATATTTGGGATTTATCAACATGTGCTTTAGGCATATATTAATAAACTATTTAGGGAAACTTTTTATGGAAAAATAAAAAATAATTCACTGTTTTGATAACTTTTTTAATTTTTCATAAAATTTTTCTCAAAATTGATGTTTAATGTGTGCCCTAAGGGCACACATTAACCAGACCCTTAATATTTTACTATTCTAAACTATTTCTAGATTAAATTTGTACTCTAAACTTTTTGAATATATATTTTACAATTTATGGAAAAGTATGACATAATGTGAAATGACTCAATTGGTCATTTCTCAATCCATTAAAAATGAAGAAGAAATTACATTTTACCATCCTAAACTATCCTTAGATTACACTTTGTACCCTAAACTTTTCGAATGCACATTTTACACCTTAAAGTATAACCTTTGTTACACTTTGCATATCAACATTAAGTTTACCGTTAACTTGGATGGAAAAGTATGATATAATGTGAAATGATTCAATTGTCCATTAAAAATAAAGAAGAAATTATACTTTACCACCATAAACTATACTCTTTATTACACTTTGCACCCTAAACTTTATATTTCCATCCAAGTTAACGGCAAACTTAACATCGGGGTGAAAAGTGTAATAATAGTCATAATTTAGGGTGCAAAACATGCATTCAAAAAGTTAAGGATGCAAAACGTGCATTCAAAAAGTTTATGATGCAAAGTATAATTTATGGTATAGTTTAGTATAATTGCAAGGTGCATATATACCCTTCTAATTTTCTCATAAAAAATTTACCACAAATTTTTTTTTTCTTTTCTATCTCTGCATGGGCCAATTCACTCCTTACGTATGACAAAATATAGGGTTTTTTTTTTGGATGAGAAATATAGGGTTAATTTTAGGAATTCCTTATATATGACAAAATATAGGGTTAATTTTTCCTAAAATTAACCTTATATTTTGTAAGTTGGAGAAGATTTTTTCAAACTAGTTTAATATAGATTTAAGAAAAAAATTTCAAACTAATTTTCAGGAAAACTTTATCTTAATTTTTATTGTTGGTTAATTTCTATATATATATATATAATTTTAAATTTAGACTTAAAAAAAAGACAAATTAGACCTATCATAATATTATATTAATTAGTATGTAAATTCTAGATAAGGATGGCAACAAG
This sequence comes from Notholithocarpus densiflorus, assembly GCA_030021035.2. NCBI lineage: Eukaryota > Viridiplantae > Streptophyta > Magnoliopsida > Fagales > Fagaceae > Notholithocarpus > Notholithocarpus densiflorus. The sequence goes on from JARYZH020000031.1 coordinate 4,191,543, forward strand.
GTGGCTAAGTAGGGCAGGATTAGATCGATGGTGCCTCATTCCCACTTTGTCCATTCTTTTGAGTGAGAAAAAGTGAAAACTTATACATGGCAAGAGAAATGTGCTTTTGTGGTAAGGCAAGTTGGAGGTATTTTGTTATCCTTAGTGAGGCAACGTCAATATTAAAAAGGTAGAGATGAAAGAAAAAATGAGGGATAATCATGAGAGTGCTGAGAGCAACAGATAAAAAAAAACGCTTTAGAGATGGTAATAAAAGATATTTTTTAAAAGTTATAATTATGGTATGCATGAAAAAGAAAATTAAATAAAAATATGTATACATCTTCATGGCTTGGCGATGCAAGACATGGCTAGGAAAGCAAAACTTGCCCCAATGAAAACTTGTGCAGGGCAAGGTAGATTAAATGGAACAAGGAATTTTTGTCATCTTAACTTGTGGATTTAAGGAAATATAAGCTTTTGCTCATGATTGGGCAAAACTTCGTAATAACATCTCTTGGATCGAGTAATATTAAGAAAGCTTGGTTGTTGTTGATCAGTCATGGTTATCCATAGTGTTGCTTCTTTTTTGGCCAAATCCTAATTTTGTTTTACTTCTACTTGTCGTCAAGTTTGATTGATTTGACTCTAATTTTCCTTGCCCCTAATTAAGCTCTCACTTCGTTTCGTTCTTCTTTTTGTATTGCCACTTGAAATCTTGAATAAAAACACCCAATTAGCCTGGCTTTATGAAGTGGAAACTGGAAAAGGTCTCTTTAGTAGTTAGTCTAGCTATAGCTTCTTTAGTACAGCCTTTCTTTCTTCTATCTTTTTCTCTTTTGTTGTTTTATTTTCGAAAAAAATAAAAGGAAAAAAGGGAAAAGAAAAAAAAGAATTATTATAGTTTTGTCAAAAAAATTTTACTCAAATTTTAATCTCTTCTTTATAGTATTTTATCCATATGTGTGTGCGTGAGGTCCCAAAAAAGTCCTAGAGTTCATTCTTTGTGATAAATTAAAACCCCAACTCTTTGTTAAATTAAAAGTTTGGTCCAAGCTTTATAAGTCATGACAACCAAACCTTCCGTCTATATTTATTAAAAGCCACTAATGGAGTAACTCATATGACGAAAGAAAAATTTTCATTAGCACCTATTATAAGCAAACAACACTTGTGGGTGCATTTTTTGCTTCAAGGAAACTCATGTACTCCTAGACAATTTTTGCTTGTCCCACATTGGAAAGATCTCCTCTCTTTCTACCTTATAAGGGATGAACCAATGGTATTAGAGTACCACTAGGAGTACATGAGTTTCCTTGAAGCAAAAAATGCACCCACAACACTGTTTTTGACCATTTTGTTATGTTCACTCTCTATGTTTATTTTTCATATTTCTCTCTCTCTCTCATTTATTATATCCTTTTTTTTTAAGTATCTCTTTTTTTCTTCTTTTTTTTATAGATTATCTCTCTTTAATGCGGAGAAAATAATGAATCACCTGTTTATCAAAAAATAATGAATCGCCTAGTGTTGTTTGAATGTAGTAGTCACTAATGAAAAATCTCCTCCCTTCGTATAAGTTGCTCCATTAGTGGCTTTTGACATACATGGGCGCACAAGGTTAGACTATCATAAATAATAAAATTAATAACTTAGGGGCTGTTTGGTACTCGCTTTTAAACAAAAGTTTTCAGTGTTTAAACAACAATAACACTTTTGACACGTATTTCTATAACACTCAAACACGTATTTTTACAATACTGAAAACTGAATAACAATATTTAAATACTGCTACCAAACGGACCCTTAAAGTTTAGTCTGTCAAAAGAGTGTTCCTCAAAAAAAAAAAAAAAAAAAGAAAAAGAAAAGAGTTTTACCCCCTTTTTTCTCTCAAATTGAATTACGTAAAGTCTAAAATTGGTATTTTTAGGTAAATTAGTGCTTTCAAGTTTCAATAGAGATATCTAAGTTCGGAATCTCCCTCCCCTACTCAAGATGTATATATGTGCGCGCACATGTTCTAAAATGAAATGAAATGTGTGATGATCCAAATGTAGGAATTATACTTAAAACTTAATAATTCAAGAGAAACAAATATAATACATCTATCAATTATCATTATATCATGTGCATATGTAATAAAAATCAACAATAAAATGTGAGAAATTTACATACTAAATTATATTATTCAAGGACCTCACAAGCAATTAGGATGTTCTCTCTAGCTGGTCAGGATTAATAAAAGCTTTATTTCCTCTTCTCACACCCCTTGCAAGTGTGGTATTGACAAAATTTATAATATTCAGAAAGGACATGACCAGCCATAAAATCATTTCTATTGTAATAACAATTCATGTAACAGATATGTTACATTCATTAATAAACAACTTCATTAATTAGATTCATTAATGAATAAGTTCATTAACGTGTCATTACTTTTGTAACTCCATGCTAACACATGGATTCATCTATCGTTCATATCCAAAATCACTATAATGACAACACCTCTTATAGGAGGCCAAGTTACTGACAATGACACGATAGATTTATTAAGGCCAACACTCAACGTGCATGAATCTCATTATGGAAGGACTTCCGAGATTATTATGCACTAACCATCGAAAGACTAGCTCTTATTGTCTTCCATAGTCTGAGCAATTTTAACTTGCACCTCCTTTCCATCATGGTCCAACAATGTACCTATTAGAATAGGCTACATCATGATAAATATGGTCAAGTCAAGGACAATAATGAAATGATTCATAATCTTAGTCTACAATATCAAGTAGACATATTCCAATATTTTACATCATAGAAATATTGCAAAATTTCACAAGAAATTTTAAATAATTAATTATTGATAATAGAGACATCATAAAATATCATGTTTGGCCACGATATTCTAACACCAAATTCTTATAATAATAATAAAATAAAAAACCAATAATAGGAAGGACCTAGACGTGCGAGCTTACAAAACAGTTATGTTAAATCCCAATCAAACTAGACAGAATAACTCTTCAGTAACTGGACCACTCACCATTGATAAATTCACAAGTTTCTTCCTTTTTGCAATTTTATTGGCCAAGTACCGGACCTATTATGGCTCCACCTCTTTAATTGTAAACATGGCCCCCAATGAGGTTTCACAGCCACAGCTAATAATCCAAGTGAACTTGGCGTGCTCGAATTTTCTCTTGTACAAGTTTACTTACTAGGCCAGACCACCATTCTATGGCACCTATGGCTTATCTGTAATGGTCCCAGCCTCCCAGGCTCACCCTATATAAGGGTCCAATTTTGATCTTTTGTTTGTTTGTTTGATTTTTTTGAGGGAGACTTTTAATCTATTTCGTCCGCTTCTGATGATATCTCTTTATTATCAAACCAATACACCAATCTGTTTTAGTGTAGACGAGAATTGAACCTCAGATCTCTTATTCAACAATAAAAAACTTTACCAATTGAGCTAATTAGAACCCACTTTGAGTTTGGTCTTGCTACTCTTTGCTGAATCTGGTCCTTATTAATTTTGGTACTGGGACACTGCTTATAAAGTTATAAATAATGCAAATATCGACAAGAAAAGTAGAAATACGTGGGGCATTGATGATTCTTCACCTTCCATATCTACAAGAGCCGTATGTATCCTTCTGATTAGCCCCAATAAGCTTAAATTATAAACCCATATCCTGAGTGCAACAAATTTGAAGAGATTCGTTCTCTAAGACTGTGACAGAACTTCTAACAGATCAGGGGCCCCTAGATTTTACAATTTTTTAAAGAATATATACAATTTCTAAAGATCATTAGTTGAGTTCAATTTTTATAGATGATCGGTTTAAAATGTATTAAGATAATAATATTTTGTGTATTTTTCTTTTATTTAATACTAGATACATGTTAGTTTTAATTTTAGGTATTAATTTAGTTTTAGATGTCAATGTATTTCTTTTTTCTTTTCCTTTTATAAAGAAGTGGTATGCGAGTCTTTGTCTAGATTATTTCACTATCTGCCCCATAAGACACCCTAGAAATTCAATTGATCGATAGTTTAGTGTATAGAACTTAGGTCTTCCAAATTTACGCTACTTCTTTCAAGTTTTTTGAACCCACTACTTAAGCATCCCCGAATGGATGTATATTTCTTATTCTTGAATTATACAATTTTTTAATTCATGCTTTGGTCGTGAGGCTTGCTCCTACTTTGAGATCTAAATTTCTCAAAACATACAATAATTATCTCATGCATTCCTCTTAAAAAATACAGATTTACATAGTGGATATATATAGAGTCCGACTCCCCTCTTGTTAAAAATCCTCCAATTTTCTTTTATTTTTAGTAGGATGAACCACATGCGGCTTATAAAAAATTTAATGATAAAAACAAAGCCACGTCCTAATATCATTTATTTCTCTCACCCACACCCTTTAGCAACAAATTTGCTACCCTTGGCGACTAATGGCATATTACGTTGCATGAGATACCTCCTCCACAAAATGAGAATAAATCCCTCTCAATCATATTACTATGAGTCATATCCTTCCTAGGTTGTCGCACCTGCCATTAAAAATCTTAAAATATCAAGATTTTTTTTTAAATAAAAATGATAGACATCAAGAAAGTTAAAGAAAATTTTAGGTACCACAAAATTTTTGTAGTGAGACTCACGCAAAGTGTGGTCCATTTCCTCAGCTGGTGGGCCTTGTGCTTTTACTTCCTCTTTGAAAAATTGGTGTCTTATCTGCATGGCCCAGGAAGAGGGATTATAGGATAGACAAAATGAAAAACTTTTATCAAGGATAGTGGATACACTACAAGATAGGAAAAAATAAAAAATAAAAAACCTAAAAATAAAAAAGGAAAGGAGTGAGAAATTTTTCTGGACTTGGGAAGATAACTGTTAACTGAAACTGAGCCAAGGCTTAGGGCATTTATGCATAATTTTTTTTAATTGACAATTAGCCATAATGGATCAAAAGGGAAGCAAACTTGGTGGCCCATGTTCTAGCCATAGTTCTTCTCTCCATCCTTCTGTTAGAGATGCTTGGTTGAAAGATATTCTTGTTTTTTCAGTTTTAATGAAATATTTCCATTTAGCCACAAAAAAAGAAAAAAAGAAAAAAAAAAGAAATCATCCACATAACGAGTCAATCAATGGATATTATGTGATTCAATTTTATATTCTTTTGTTAAAGTTAGTCTCATCAACTACCAATAAAAAAAATATTACTAAATTTAACAAAATTATGCAGTATTTGTATCAACTCATACAAAAATTATTGTTAATTTTATTATAAGAATCTACATTTTTTATTTTACACAACTACTTTTAAAAAAACACTCATATCTGATTATCTATTCTACATTCTATTTTATTTAAATAATTATTTTCATTATTTTTTAAAATTATTTTCATAGAGAGAGAGAGAGAATTTAGTGAGAGCAAGAGGTGAGAGAAAAAAATTTCAAATAATGAAATACAAAGTTACGGTTATTGTGTATATTTATAAAATTACTGTAGCAACTTAAAAAATTTACAAATTTTTTACTTGAGTAATGTGGGTGATTTTGGGGCTAAATAAATGTGTAATTTTTTTTTTTTTACATTATGAAATGCTCTTAAGTACAAAGTGGGATTGCCTGTCATCGCATCACCACCGCTGAAGATCATCGATTTTCACCATGTGAAGATGTGTACCATCTGATTCGCAATCATAAGTGCTGTATGTATCTATGACACATTGACACTCAAAAAGCACTACAATACAAATTACAATCAAACACTTCTTAAAAAGAAAAGTCAGAGACATAGAAAACAATATTTTTATGGGGTAATAATAAAAGACAGAAAATTTTTGGAAGGTACATGGATTTGTTTGAATTCACTTATTTGGTTGAAATTAAATTTTTTTTTGTTTGGATCAATTTATTTTGTTGAAATTAAAATTTTTTTATTGAAAGTACTGTAAATAAAGATAAAAGTTAGCTGAAATAGTACAGCGGGATCCATAAATAATACCAAAAAGTGCAGTGAGACCCATAAATAGTAGCAAAAATAAGCTGAATAATAAAATAAACTGACTTTTTAAGTTGGAGCCAAACACACACATAAGTGGGAGTGACGTCCCTTTCACTAATGAAAACTTCAAAAGAAATTAAAATTAAAAACTTTTTACTGAAAATATTGTAAATAAAGATAAAAGTTAGCTGAAATAGTATAGCAGAATCCATAAATAGTACCAAAAAGTGCAGTGAAACCCATGAATAATAGCAAAAATAAGCTGAATAATAAAATAAACTGATTTTTTAAGTTGGAGCCAAACACACACATAAGTGGGAGTGACGTCCCTTTCACTGTTGAAAACTTCAAAAGGAAAAAAAAATCTCTTTTACCCCTTTTAATTTGTTTTGTTAATTTTTTTTCAAGAAACTTTTTATGAATTTTGTATGAGAAATTAAAAAAAATATTAAAAAAGTGAACTTTTTAACTTTTTTATAAATTTTTTTTTCTAAAATAATTTACTAACTTATGTCCTAAATTTTTTTTTTCTGTTCATTTAAAAAAAAAAAGTAAATTACTAATTTGTTCTTTGATTCTATAACTATTAAGAAAAGTTTAATTCCACTAATGAACTATTAATTGTTTCAATTTCATCCATTAACGTTTAATCAAATCAACTATAACTTTGTATCAAAAAATCAACTATAACTTTGATTATCTTTTTGTTAAGTGTATGGAGAGCAAATTCACAGATAAAATTAAATTAATTATGAAAATTTAAAATAAATTAATGGTTCAAGATCAACTTAACAAAATTAATAGTAGAATAATCAAATAAGTTGAAAAACAAAAATAGTCAATAATCTAACGATTTGCTTTTGTTTTCCTGTGAGGTTTGATGAGCATCGCTTAATTGAGCAATTGGACAGACTTAACTATTTTCTTATTAGTTGAATTAACAAATTTCTATGAATTATCATCTAAACTATTTGTGCCTTTTTTTTTATTTTAATAACTGATGAATAACAAATAACAACTTATTATTTTTAATTTTTTTAATTGTATGCCTTTGGACTTACTGTTACTTATGGCCCGTGAAGAAATGACAAAATTATAAAAGATAAATGTTTTACTAACGCGTGGTCTTAGGTATATATTAATAAATTATTTTTAAAAAATAATTAATTATTTTAATCATTTTTTTTTAAAATTTCTCGTAAAACTTTATTGACTTTGTTGCGAGGTCTTTGTTTCTTGTCCTTATATTTTTAATATTAATTTTTTACACTGGAAAAACGTGTTACGTACTTTCGTTGGGTCACTCACCACTGCCACTGGTACTCTTATTTTTCAATTTGTTGGCATTTGGCAGCTTTGACTTATTGCCATCTGTAAAAATCACCGCATCAAATCAGCAAACATGGAAAAGTGTAATAGCAACAAAAGAATGCTCTGAATACCCAGGTATTATATTTATGGCAGATAAAGGTGGTTGGGTAAAGATGTTAAACCATTTATTTTTAATTTTTAAATAAAATTATATGTATTTTTATATATTTTTTTATTCATATGTATTTTTATATATATTTTAAAAAAATATAAATAATATTATTTAAACTCTTCTACCAAACATGTCCCAAGTTTCTATGTATTAATTCTTCATCAGCCATTGCATGCTGCATCGCCATCGTGGTTATGAAATAGCTTTATTTGTTTTTCTTCTTCTTTCTTTCTTTCTTTTATTTATTTATTTTTTTTGGAGAAAAAATGCAATGATATTCTGTTGCCTTGTTTGTAAAATCGGTGACATAAAAAGTGTTTAAAGTATTAAAAATATATGTTTCCTTAAAATGATTTTTCCCTCACTTCTTAATCAACAAATAAGCTAGCATTTAATAGTGAGTTTGGCATCGATTTATTAGTTCAGCTTTTATCCTTTTACTTTTATGTACAGTTTTATAAAATTTCATTTTTTTCCACATTTTTTTTTATTTTTTTCAAATTTTTGAAGGTATAAGTATACTTTCAGTAAAAAACTAAAAAAGTTATTTCCAAATAAACACTAAGGGTGTGTTTTGGCAATCGATTAAAAACTAGATTTTTGCTTTAATTTTTGTTTATGGGTCATGCACTACTTTTTATCTTAGTTTTATTTCAAATAATATAACTTTCAAGTATTTAACTTTTCATCTCACATCATGTAAATAAACTACTGAAAATAAGCAATATTTAATTAAATTAAAATTACATATATGTGATGTCAAAGAGATAGATCAATTTATTTGCTTAAAAGTAAGACAAAAAGCAACTTTAACAAGATATCTACAAATTTCTTTTTATTATAGACGAGATTCAATCTCAAATCCTTTATTCGATAATAGACTTTACTAATTAAGTAAGTTTTGTTATTTTAAGTATTGTACAAATTTATTGATTAATTGTTGATAATCATCCATGCAGCTCTCCACATGAAAACCTTCACTTTTCTTGGTACAGGGCATCACTAAAGACAGCTCTAAAGGCGTTGACGATTTCTAGTGTTTGAGCTTTCCCTAGCATTCTTGTTCCATTAATTTGTCACGCACGGAAACATGGTACATACGCATTGTGTACTGTAACTACTGTTAGAACTCCTCTTGTATTCTCAGTGCATGCGAGTTTATTTGGAGGCAGTGAGTTGCTAATAGCCATTGAAGTGATAAAATCCACATCTTGGGGAAGAAAGATTTCTTCCAACCTCTCTCGCTATCCCACTCTCCTAACTCGTCATTTGTTAGCTCACTCAACTTCAATGTAATAGATTGTAGATATTATGCATAATTCTCCAACCTTGTTTTGTCAATAGTGCCATATTGAAAGCATGTAGGTCTTGAAAGCCCATTCCAACTTTAGATTCTGGTCGACACAAGTTGTCCCTCCTCACTCAATGTGTATCACTCCCCACCATTCCATGCTTTTGCCATAATTGACTTTCCATCCTCATTAGCTCATTGCATACAAGCAGTGGCGGGGCCAAGAATTTAGGTCAAGGGCTAAGATTAAAAGATAAGATTGAAAGTAAAAAATTAATCTAAAAAAATTAATCAATATTAATAACAAAATAAATAAACTACTATATGATAATGTAATTGTCATACAGAATCTAACATAAAATGTAAACTTTAATTTATTTTTTCACACCTAGCTTATTTTACTCAATTGCCCTCGACGATTTTTCATATTTTGAAACCGCTGCATGATTTCTTCACACTCAATAGTTTTGAATATATCTTTCTCAATATATGTGACTAAGCAATCATTCATCCACTGATCTTCTATTCGATTGCGTAATCAATTTTTAATTATGTTCATTGCCGGAAAAGCTCTTTCAACAGTAGCTGTTGCAACTAGTAAGATCAATGCCAAAGTCACTAATGAGTAAACCAATGGATATGAAACATCATTTTTTATTTTTTTTAATCATTACCAAGTGGGACCCATGGTTTTATATTATAGTTGCACATTTTTGTTTTTAAAAGTCCATCAAGCTACTGTGTAGTGTGTTCAAACTCCTATCCTATTCAATGTAGAGATTTTTTTTTAATCATTACTAAGTGGGACCCATTGGTTTTATATATTAGAATTATAGTAGGAGAAGTCTACTGAGAAAAGGTACCGTGAATTGATAAATTTTTTTTTTGTCTTTTGTGTAGGGGTGGGGGGAATAAGGCATTTTAGGTCATTATAATATTTAAAATACCAATAATATATAAAAAAATATGACTGAAAGTTGTTTGGTAAAATTTAATATTTAAAATCACTAGGATGTTAGGGTTTGTCCACTGATATCATTAAGCATCCATTATGTACCAATCCAATTTTAGTACAAAAACGAGCAAGTAAACTAATAAACTACCCGATTGAAAGATTTAGAAATAAGCTTTATTATTAACACTCTCTTTGGTTGATTCTATCAATCAATTTTTCCAAAGAATTAGTCTAAAAAAGAATAATTTTGTTAGGAAAACTTAGGAACATCGCATATCTTAGAAGCAATGCTATGACAAAAGTAATATCCAAAAATATTACAATATTTTGCTGGAGAGATTATAAAACTCTATTCTAAAAATAAGAAGATTCAAGAATAGATTTATGAAAGAATTATGAACTAAACATCAATCTAACAAAATAATTATGAAAAATAGAACAATTGATTTCAATAATTAAAACATTAAAAACATGTTTGGATTGATAAGTGAACAACTTACAATATTAAGGATTCACCCTTAACCCTAACTTAAGTTTTTAAACTTCCATAGAAAATAAAATTTCTAAATAATAATATGTAAAAAAGGTATTCTAGGAGCCAAAAAACATGTTTGCTCTTGTATTCTCTTAATATTTATAACCTCCAAAACTCTGAAACACATGCTCCCAAAAAAAAATAAAAAAGGTTAAATCATGTTTTTCAATGATGAGTCAACTTCCAAATTAGCTTTGGCCTTCAAAAAGGTCGATTTTGAAGTTATGGTAAACTACAAAGTTGTAGATCTATGAGTTTTATTTATGTGGCAATAAGAATCAAGTCAATCCAACATCGGAGTAAAGAGATATGGCCAAAATACCAAAATTGCTCATAATATTTTTATATTAGGATTTTTTTCCAACTTTGTTTAATTTATCTCTTACCTTTTATATTTTCACATATCTTTGACTTGTTAAATGCTTCAAAAACCACTTTTCAATTGATTTTGACCATTGAATTCTCTTGCCTGCATATCTGTTATAAGAGTAGAGTATTTTTTTTTTTAAAAAACTTACAAATTCTCATATTTACATTTAAGCGTTAGGAATAAACACAAGTAAATGTGATAACTAAGATAATAATATGATTTTAAGCAATTACCAATACTCATTTTACCCTATGGACTGTATTTAATCCTAAAAACCTATAAAAATACATAAGAAAAGGTATTTTTAAAGCAAAGTAAATTAAAAGCTAGACACACTAAACACACACCGTTTGACTGTGATAAAACTTCTCATCGTATTTCTCGCTTTATACTTGTTAGATCAGTCGCAGTCAAACCCAAATGGAAATGTTCTGAATTCTGAACACTGAAACAAACAAAAGTGAGCCTGCCATAATAAATGCCCATTTTAACTACTACCAAGCCTTTTTCAATTTTACCCATACTGACGAGTAAAATACAATCCTTTAGCTTTCTACCCAGCTACCGAAAAAATAAAAGAAAAAAAAGAAGCCAGGCTTGATAGGATTGTGAGTCAAGCTCAAGGGCCCTTGTTTCTGATGTGGATTCTCACAATTCGTTTCTCTCTTTCGCATTGTTACTTTCATTGTCTGCTGCAATCTGTACCTTTGTCAGTGTCCCTTCTGTTTACACACCACCCACCCCACCCCCTAATTTATGCACCGTCCCTTGCTTGAAACAATGATGTTTCATATTCTCACTTATTCAGTTCCATTGAAAAGAGAGAAAAAAATAAAATTTGAAGAGTCATAACTTCATCTCTCACTCGATCTGGGTCTGGTTGCTTCTGGTAGTGGTGGTTTCTGCAGGACAAGCACTTGGGCTTTTATTATAGTTTCTAGTTTTCTTGCTTTGGTTAGGCATGCATGACTTCATGGTGACATGATATTCTTTCATGACCATGATGAATTCACTTAATTGTTATCTTCTCTGCACCACTACTTCATTAGTTATTATTATCATGGTTCTATATAATAATCTCTCTCCAGTCTCTTGCTTTAATCAGCAACAACAGCCTCCAAGTTCTCATAGGGTAAGTCATGAAAAGTCGGTGTTAGTTTTTTGTGCCAGCTATGATTTTATGGGGTCAACATGTTTCTTTGTTTGATTATAATTAGAATGGAATTGGGTGCTGTGTAGGGCTTGTTATTTGAGGAGAAAAACAGGCTGGGTTCGACCCCTCCGAGCTGCCACAACAAGTGTAACAAGTGCCATCCATGCATGGCGGTCCAAGTGCCTACCATGCCAAGCAGACTCCCGGTCCAACCAGGTTCGACTCGTTTGGCTCGAACCACTCCCATGGAGTTCTTTGACCCATCACCTCAAACCAATTACAAGCCCTTGGGTTGGAAATGCAGCTGCCAAAACCACTTTTTCAACCCCTAGCTGGACAAAGTCGCAAAGCCAAAGTTTAATGGTGTTAGGTTTAATTGTAATATGTCATCGATCCTCATCTTTTTGGGTTTTTCTTATGAATTTTTCATTTTGTTAAGAGGATCCCCGAAATTCCATTTATTTAGAAATTAATAGGCTAGCTACGTCAATATGGTGTCAGCATTAATTGTATATACTGAAATTTTATACATTGTACAGAAATCGCTACAGACCTTAATCTGACTAAATATTGTATGCTTTAATTTGTTTTCTCCCTCCTTCCTCCTACTCTTCTTCTTCTTCTTTTTTTTCCCCCTCTTGTTGTTGTCGTTGTGTTTTTAATTTTTTTTTTAAAAATTTGTACGAGTGCCCTTTTTTGAGGATATTTTTTTATTATGAGTGTTACAAACTTACAAATTACCACAAAAAAAAAAAGAGATCAAATATTTATTTATTATGTTTTTAAAGTGTTACCAATCGAATTTTACCATCTCAATTTGTAGTAAAATTTGTAATAATTTTAGTATTTTTATTTTTCACAAATTTGTCAAGAAGTTAACAAGTTTTAATGGTAGGAAATCCTTCAAATTTTATTAAATAACTTTTACAAATTGACATGACAATAATTGTAATGGGTAGATTTCAAAAATAAATTAAACCAACGTGAATTACTTTTTTTTAATTGATAAGGTATTAGTTTGTTAAGTTTATGGAATAAAATTTGTAATATCTATAAAATCCTCTTTCACTTTGTATGTACTATTAATGCTATTTAACAAATTTTAAAGAATATGAAACAAAATTTAAACCTTAGTGTTTTTGGTGTGTTTTAATTAAACTTCAAACTTTCAAAATGTTTTATTTAAACCTCCATGTTTCTAAAAATTTTCATCTAAATCTTATAGTTTTATATAACTTTATTTAAGCATTATAATTTTGGGTAAGTTTCCTTTCAATATCATTATAAAATATTTTTATTAATTTTGTAGAAATTTTTCATGTAAAAATAATATTTTATTAATGGAAATTTTTTTTTTTTATAAAAATTGTGTCACTTTCTTTTTAAAATTTTATTCATGCATCTCTTTATTTATTTATTTTTGGATTTAGTATTTCTTTTACAAGGAGATCTTATGGTTGCTATTGCTTGTAAGTGAGAATTTTTTGCTTTTATTACTTGTCTTGCAGTCCCTAGCTAGATTCCAAACGTTTTTGTTGTTATTCTCTTCCTCTATCTTCTAGGGATTTTACAGGGCCCATCATCTATGTATTTTTTATTTATTTATATTTATTTTTTGTTATAAGTCTTCACCTATGTCAGTGTATCAGTATCCTCTCTCATAAAGTCATATCTTCTGCTTACAGTAGCAATCCCAACTGAAATGACGAAAACACCTCAGCATCTAAGTGGTGATGTCGAACTGTTGAAGGTTATTTTGGTGATAATATTAATTTTTTTTTGTTTTTGTTTTTGTTTTTGTTTTTGGGTTTGGTATTAATGATGCCAGACTTGTTTAAATAAATTCTATCCTTATTAATAATCTCCAACTTGCACTGTACTGTTGGTTTCTCAAAAAAAAAAAAAAAACTTGCACTGTACTGTTACCAACTGGTGACACTGCTGCTCTAGTTTGAAGTTGAACTATCTGGTTTTGTTCCCTAAAACTAGACTTGGGTGTGAGTTTGGACTTGACAGATTCCAACCTTGACGTATGTAATAGCAATCCTAAGATTTGTTTCAACAGTGTTAGTTATCTAAGCTTTGTGTCTTTATGGTTTTGAGCCATTAAACAGATTTTTAGTTTTTTGGTCTTTGTGTTTTTATTGGGATCAAAGAGGGTGAGGAAATGAAAAGTACCTCTACAGTTGAGGAATCTAGCATTCTAGTTACACCTAGAGGCTAGAGCACCAAAGTTTTAGGTGTAGAGAAATTAATATATAGTTCAAGGACTAAACTCGATTCCAAGATGAAAACAACTAGACCTTCGATTCTGGCTGGCCGATTCTTTGAAAAAAATGTATTTTATTAACAAAAGAGAAGAGAAGGACAACCTTCTCTATCGACAAGGCTTTGTATAGAAATATACAGTCATTATTTATACGAAGGGAAGGGTAAGGTGCAGTCTGTTGCGACACTGAGAGGTAGGATGTAAAAGTTGAGGAGGGCTATAAATGAACCAAATCGATTATGAACAATTTGGGCTCGACTTGATAAAAAGTTTGTTCATGTTAGTTTGTTTATAAATAAGCATTAATAAACAAGCTGAGTCCAAGCAAAAAAATTTGTTCACGAACAAGCTTGTGAGTTATTAGGCTTGATACAACACAGTTCAAGCATAGACTCATTTATAAGCTTATATGTATTAGCTAAATATACTCATTACATATATCTTAATAATGACATGGCCAACATGAAACCACTATCCATTACCTTAATATTTTTCTTCCCTCTAAATTGATCAAGAATCACTTTAAATTTAAATTAATTCATCAAAAAAAAAGAATCACTTTAAATTATATCTACATTTAAAAATAAATAAATTAATTAAGTTGGTCACATATTATCGTTCTCTATCAATAATTTAAAGTAAAGCTATGAAACATATTAACTTCTTGAGCATTAAGTGGAATTGGAGTGAAGATTAAAAGTTTTCCCAAGTAATTCTCAAGTCTTGGTTTTGAATTTCACTGCATCAAGGTACGCTTCCTATTCTTTGTTCTTTCATAATAATTACAAACAAGTATTTTTCTGGTTCTTCACCTTCTAACGTGAATGTAAAAATTGTATTTTGAACAATTGCTGAATAATGACTAATCATAAGTAGGACTAGATGCATGATAAAATGAATATACTATTTTTTTTCTCTTAATTTTAGAGATTTAAACATTTGATAATGTAATTTTTTTAGATCTCAAGCTCAAAAGCTTGACTTGAGTTTGAGTTTGAGTTTGATATTAAGTTTGAGCTTGGCTTGACTAATTAATTAAGTCAAGCTAAGTTAAACTCAAGTTTTTTGGCTTTCCCATGAGCTTAATCTCAAACACTATTCTTAGGCTTGTCACGAGCTCAAGTCAAGCTTGAGTTTTTGACTTTTCCTAACGAGTCAAGTTTGAACATGCACTATTCGACAAAGTTCGGCTCGTTTACAACCCTAAAGTTGAGAGAGAGAGAACACTTGTAAATTGTAATTAATGTAAATACTTTGATTTTACTTTTTTTAATACATAACTGGTAATCAAACCCAATGACCATCAATAAGTTATTTAGAAAAACATAAAACATCTACATAAACCCGGAGCTCTCTCTCTCTCTCACAAATTTGTATTGGCAAAAATGCATTTTTTGTTCTTGTATTATGGGGTGCTTTCAATTTGATCCTCGCATCTTCTCAGTGTTCAAGTTGGTCATTTTAAAAAAAAAAACTTACAGCCAATTTAGTTTTTATCATCATCTCACTTACATAAAATGTTTATAGGGTAAATAGTGTGCAATTTGACGTATCTAAATTATTATTTCTACATAACCTACCTGCCAAAATGAGACCCATATGACCAATTGACCCACTTGTTTGATGTTTTTATTTTTATTTTTTATTTTTTATTTTTTTGCGTATATAAATGTTGTATTTAGACTTTTTTCAAATCACCCATGCGGCCATGCCCATGGAATTCTCAAAACACTGCCAACTGCGGATTAAGGATATAAATGTTGCATTAGGCTCTTTTCAAATTAATCACCCATGCCCATGGAATTCTTATAATACCGCCAACAAATCATGTTTCATTATGTCCCAAAATTCTGGAAAAAAGTCGAAGGAAAACCATCCGGTCCTAGGGCTTTATCACCATTTGTAGTGTCCTTTACCACATTTAGAATTATATCCTCCTCGAATGGTTTATCTAACTAACAAGCATCCTCAGCGGTGATAAAAGAAAAATGTAACCCATCTAGAAGAGAGGTCACCTATAAGCATCCTCTTTGAATAATTTTGTATAGAACTAAACAATATGGTCCTTAATAGTATCATGGTTAGCAATGAGTACCCTATCAATAAGCATATGACTAATAGTATCATTCTTACAACGTGAATTTGCTAATATGTGAAAGAATTTAGTGTTCTTGTCCCCTTCTTGCAACCATAGGGCTCTTGATTTTTGCCTCCAACTAATCTCCTACATAAGAATATATTTTTTCAAGCTCAACCCGCATCTGAACCTGTTTTTGCATCTCCTCATCACTAAGATGCCTAATTTCCTCCATAGAGTCCAATTCATTGTGTTCAATAGTCAATTGATTCTTTTTAAAAATCACATTGCCAAATTCATCCTCATTCCATTTCGTTAATCCTCTTTCAAGGCTTCCAATTTGTTGAATAAGATAAAATTTGGAGTACCTTGGAATTGATAAGAGTTCCACCATGCCTTGACACTTTCCTTAAATCCTTCTACCTTTAGCCACGTATTTTCAAATTTGAAAGGTCTTCTACCCCTTTGATTGCTACCACATTCCAATAGGATAAGGAAGTCGTCTAAGCATATTCTAAACAATCTTTATTGAACTAGATAGGAGTGACACTCCTCTCAATCAAGCTTGAACAAAAATCTATCAATTTTAGACATGGAGACTAACTCATGAGTATTTGACCAAGTGAGGTTGCCTCATTCTAACAGAATATCTATCAATCCATGAATAGAAATAAAATAGAAAAAATTATGAATTGCTGAAGTAAAGGAATCATCCCCTACCCTTTCTATAGGAAATCAAATTACATTGAAGTCCCCACCTACACACCAAGGTGCATCCCACCAACCAATAAGACTCAATAATTTTGTCTACAACTTATTCCTTTTGCCATCAAACTTTCTCCCATACATTCAAGTGAATGCCTGTTCAAATTGATCCGACACATTCTTAAATTTGCAAGAATCATGATAATTGCCCAGTACCTCATCCACCTTCTCAACCACCCTCCAATCTTACATTAATAAAACCCCCCAAGCCCTAATGGTTAGAGTAAAGGAGAGTAAAGTAAAGTTGGCTGAAAATTAGTCCATTGTTGGCCAATTCTATTTTACTCCCCTCCACCCCCCTCCCCCTTCAATCCAATCAGGCCATAGCAGACCCCAAATATAACCAATCAATGTGATGACAACCTTATAAACTTCTTATCATTGGTCATGAAATATAAATTCAATTCTGCTTCCATCATTTAAAACCTTGACATTCCACAATAGAATTTTCAAGCTCATTGAGATAACAACACCACCCTCTCCCTGGTATTACCTCTTTTCTTGAGAGCCTTAAGCCTCATAATTAATGGAACTAAATCAATCCTTTCAACTCATAATTAATGGTTCTCAAAAAAAAAAAAAAAAAAAACTCATAATTAATGGGCTTCAATTGTTAATTTTTTGGGTAATATTGGAGTGGGCCTGAGCATCAACTGAAGTGGATGGGCCATTTTTATTCAACTCATCAGATAGCCCAGCCCATTTAATATCTCAAAGCCGTCACCAGCGGCTTTCCCTTCCTCCGACAACGCTGTTTTCTCGCCTACAATTGAGAGACATTGCGTAGGTTTTGTCTTAAAAGTCAAAGATAGATAAAAATGGCATTAAGGGTTTCAAGGAAAATATATAGAGAAATTTTGAAAAAAAGGGTATTCTCAGCTCCTCTTTTAACTGCCAGACATTGCTCTTCTTCTTCACAAACTGCTCCAAACATCCCTCACTCTGCTAAGAAAGTATGCTCTCTCTCTCTCTCTCTCTCTTCTGTATCTGTCTGGTTGCTGAGGAGGTAATGGAAACTTAGTTCACTGCTGCAAGATCATTGTTTTGTGTTCCCAGCTAAATGCAGCCTTTGTTTGTTTTCTGGGAAAGAAAGTTGAAAATTTTAATTTCTTTTATTTGTATTGCTTTGGCATCATTAAACAAAAAGGAAAAAAAAACCAAATTTCTGTTTTAAATTATATACATTGTTCTGTCATAATGTCTAATCTATCAATGTCCTGTTCTTTAAAAATTAAGAATGCCACTGAATCCATAAACCCAATATTTGTGCTTATGAGGTTGGCTCTTAAGTCATTCAATGTTTCATTATTGCGTTATCTTTGGTTGATTCTATTCTCTATAGTCATTTGGAGCAGATTCACTATCCCAACATTTTCTATCTGGGTGACAGTATTTTCAGGGAATTTTTATTTTTATTTTTATTTTTTTGTGGAATGGTCTTTTGAGTTTTGAGGGTTGCTTTTGCGTGTGTATATGTATATATATTCGATTTCTCCATACATGGAAATGTCTTGCTTTAGTAGCATCTGTTTCAGATTTATCCAATACTATTATGTGCCTTTTTAGTTCTGAGAGTAGCTGCTATCACTTAAGTCTTCACTATAATTGCTCTAGCAGCCTAGCTCCTTCCTCCATATACTTCTTTATCTTAATAATCCCTTGGTCTCCTTGTCTAGTTTCTTTTTCTGGCAGAGAGTTTATTATCTTGTTTGAAGCTTTGACAAATTTTGATCTAACCAGTTTCTTTTAAGTCACTGATAAATTCTCTTGCTTATACAAAAGGGTTGGAAATGTGTAATTTTTTCTTTCATAATCACCTTGAAAAGGATTGAAATTTATATGACTGGAACTGCATTGTTATGTATCACACAAGTATTTCTTTAAAATGTAGTTTCTTAGTTACTCCCCTCCCTCCCATTTCTTATTGATTTCGAGCAACCTACTCCACATTGTTAAACAGTTTGCATAAAAATTTGAAGTTTTATAGGTTGAGCAAGAAATTTGTTTTAAATTTATTTATTTATTTATTTTTTATAACATCCACATATAGTATGTCAAAAGTAAAATAAAATCAAGTTTTTCATCTGAAGCATGTGCCCATTTTTAAACCCATGAGATAATTTGAATTGCATGGGTATTGTAAGTGTCTTGTTTTGTTTTGTTTTTTTGTTTTTATTTTTTTATATAAAATATATAATTTTCCATTGGATCACTGTTATTTTAGTTTTATAAATGGATGACATTTTTGTCTGATTCTGAAGTGTAGCCTCTGATTATTTGAATTGTAGGGAAGGCTATTGACAGGAGCCACAATCGGCTTAGTTATAGCTGGAGGAGCTTATGTGTGTACTGTGGATGAAGCAACTTTCTGGTACTTCATTCAGATCTCTGGATGATACTTTTGCTTAGTTCACATTTAAACTTTGCTCTGTAATTATGACCTATATAGAAGAAAACAGTTCATTTAATGGTTGAATTTTGTAGTTAACTTGAATTTTAAACATTAGTAACTTAATCTGTTCATTTTTGGTGATTAAATTTTTGCAGTGGTTGATTTATCAAATTTTTTTTTTTTTTGCAGTGGTTGGCTATTTTCAGCAACGAAACTTGTAAATCCTTTCTTTGCCCTTTTAGACCCGGAGGTTGCTCACAGACTAGCTGTCTCAGCAGCAGCTCGTGGTTGGATTCCAAGGGAGAAGAGGCCTGATCCATCAAATATAGGGCTAGAAGTTTGGGGAAGGAAGTTCTCCAACCCCATAGGTCTTGCTGCTGGCTTTGATAAGAACGCCGAGGCTGTTGATGGGTTGCTGGGTTTAGGCTTTGGCTTTGTAGAGGTCGGCTCTGTAACCCCTGTTCCACAAGAGGGTAATCCAAAGCCTCGTATCTTTAGATTGCCGGAAGGGTAAGAATGTGCATCTTATCTTATTTTCTCAAATTCTGATTGCATATCTTGTTTTGTAGACTTCATTGTTTTGAATTGATACTTTGTTTTGGTGTGTGTGTGTGTGGGGGGGGGGGGGGGTCGGTGGTTCTTATTGAGTCAAATTGATCATGCATTTTTGGAAAGTTGGTGAAGGTGGAATTGTAAAAAAATTGGATCTCTGTAGCTTAAACTTTTAGTTCTTCTCTAATTTATTTGCCCCCACACTGCTTGATTTATGACCAGTGCTATCATCAATCGGTGTGGCTTCAATGGTGAAGGAATTGTTGCTGTTGCAAAGCGGTTGGGTGCCCAGCATGCTAAGAGGAAGTTGGATGAAACTTCAAGAAATTCATCTTCCTCCACTGATGAAGCAAAACATAGAGGCAAAGCTGGACCTGGCATTCTTGGGGTCAATCTTGGAAAGAATAAGACAAGTGAAGATGCTGCTGCAGATTATGTACAAGGGGTTCATACATTGTCCCAGTATGCTGATTACTTGGTAAAAATGATTTTCTAATTTATTGCGGTTGATCTATTTCTTTGTTCTATGATAGATTTTTAATATTTTACTTGTACAGAATATATAATGGAGTTCTTTATATTTTTGTTTCAACATAGGTACTTACTGCATTTGATAGAAAAAAAGGGTACTTACTGCATCTTGCTGTGTTCAAGTGGCTATATGCTTTCACTCTATCTGACAATTACATCTTGATTGATAGGGGTAAAATGTGTATAATAAATTCATTAAAAAATGTGGTTTTTCCTGTTATAGTTTGACATATTTCAAGAAAATAATACACAGCACCATACGCTTAAAAGAATACATAGGTGCCTAGGGTGTGGGGGGGGGGGGGGGGGTTGCCTTGATGCAGGGTATTTTTGATAAATTCATCATTAAGTTAGTTTGCAGGTTGGCAACATCTTTTCTTATTCTTTAATCTGACAATGCATGTGTATTTTGCTCTGTAGGTGATTAATGTTTCTTCACCAAATACCCCAGGATTGCGTATGCTTCAGGGAAGAAAGCAATTGGAGGACCTTGTGAAGAAGGTATAGCTGTCATGGCATGACTTTCTCTTTCTTTATATGATTAACACAACATGTGACCAGAAGTTAGATCTTGTAATTTCGTCAAGGTTCAAGCTGCTCGTGATGAAATGCAATGGGGAGAGGAGGGCCCACCCCCTTTGCTTGTGAAAATTGCTCCAGACCTGTCTAAAGAAGACCTTGAAGATATTGCGGCAGTATGTTTATTTGCAAGATTTAAAATAGCCCCTCTATTTCCTAATATGATGTTCTCATAGTTCCTTCTTTATTGTTATAGGTTGCCCTTGCTCTTTGCTTGGATGGATTGGTATCTTCTCTCCCCTCCCTGTTACAAAGTTTTTCTTGTTTTCCTAAATGTCTTTCTCTTGCCTGTTACTTCTGCTTGACTAGACTTTGATGGTATCTTTAGAAGTCCCAACTTTGTGAAGCAACATAGGAGTTCCATAGATGATATTGTGAGTTGTAACTACATTGCAATTAGATCAAACCATCCACCTTAATTTGATCAGCATCAAACTTCTAGTCTGCCATGATTTTGTACAAACTTCATCCATTTGTTGGAAACATCATCCCCTCCCCCCCTTTCCATTTGTCAGAAAAAGGTACTGAAATCCCTCATTCCATAATGGAAATGTTACCTTTAAGGTGTTCTTATTAGTAATAATGTATCTTTTTTAGTGATTTTTTATTTGGCTGGGATTTCAATTCGGTTTATGAGCTGATGATTCTAGGATCCACCATTGCTTCAATTTTTTATGTTAGTATTGCAGGATGAAAACTACCCTGTAATGCTTCCAATATATATTGTTTCTTTGATATTATCATTGGGTTTTTTTTTTTTTTTTATATTATTATATTTTATGTTTTATCATTTTTCTTTTGGTTCAGATAATATCAAATACAACTGTTTCAAGACCAGATCCTATAAGTGAAAACCCAGTGGCTAGGGAAATTGGTGGCTTAAGTGGGAAGCCTCTCTTTAATCTCTCTACAAACATATTGAAGGAAATGTACATTCTAACAAGGGTATGTTGGCTACTTCAGTAATTCATGTTACTTGTTTTTCATTAATCTGTCCTACCATAATAGGATTACATAGAAAAACACAAAGCGTACCCTGTTTGTTTGTGTCTCTGTTTGTCTCTCTCTAATGTTCACCACAAGCACATAAACACTGAAGATTGATAATAGCTACTCAGGTCCTCCTGGACTCCAACAGATATGCCTAAAGAATCAATTGCAAGTGCACTGTTGAAAAATATCCAAAACTATATTGTATTCCTTGACATGGATATGGATCTGTGTGTTTGAAATTTGCTGTTGGACATGTCAGACTGTGTTAAAGAAGGGGATTCATCCATGGTTCTACAAGACACTTTACATATAATGTTCGCCTATTACTAGGATTTTTCAGAAAGTTTCTTCCCCCTTTCCTTGGGCCAAAATTCTCTTGTAAAGAAAAAAAGGATTTTTCAGAAAGCATGAAATATTGATGTTGGTGATTTTATACTATGAGTTTGCTGCCCATAATTTTCCATGGGGCCATCAGAAGAAAGTTGAAAAGTAGGATGTTTTAGCCTCTACCTGTGTTATATGAACATAGAATGAGATGAATGTGACATTGAGATACACACCGATATACAAGTTCCTGTGTCCATGTATCTTAGTTCATCATGGTTTCTTGCTGAATTTCTTATGTTAATCTCTTATAGGAGCGGCAGATTCATATTTATAGAATTTTTAGTTGTTTCCATGAAGCATCGGGACTAAGGTTTTGTTGTTGTTTCATAAAGCATTGGACACTTTTTTTGGATACTGTTCCTTCTATATTTGAGTCTGGATTCCTCCCCCCCACCCCTTCTTTGTGATTCTTCATGTTTGTGCTGTCATACATGAGAGCTTGACATTCTGTTTATTTGTCTGTATCAGGGAAAGATCCCTTTAATAGGCTGTGGGGGTGTTAGCAGGTAAAAGCAGAACACCCATTCAACATTTTCATCATGATACTCATCTGTTGTCATCATGTTACTTTTAGAACCTTACAGTATACATTTGATTCAGTGGTGGGGATGCATACAAAAAAATTCGAGCTGGTGCAACTCTTGTTCAGCTTTATACAGCATTTGGTTATGGGGGACCAGCTCTTATTCCTCAGATCAAGGTATTTTTTTGTTATGCCTTTATGATATTTTGGAGCTTATGGAGAAACTGATAGAATTAAATAAAATATGTGGATGTACCATGATGGTGCATTTAAGGTGAAAAAAAGATTGTTTGAGGAAGATAGAGTGGGGGCGGGGGTGGGGAGAAGATTATTGTAATCTCCCTGCATGGGTTCATGTTTAAATGTGTCTAGCGATAGGGCTTGGGGAAACCCCAAAGGGTTACTTTTATGGGCCCAAAAAAGGAGGAAATGAAAATATGTTATGAAAAGTATACCAGATCAGTAAGAAATTCAGTATTGGTGAGAATAACTGGAAAACTTATTTCCTTAATAGGAAAGGCCCAAAATATACATTTTGTTTTGCATGTTATACTCACTGTTTCTAGGTAATTTTAGTGAAATGATACTTGAAATGATAATACAATTATTATTGAAACGATAATACATTTGACTAAAGATTAGAAATTTAGGCTCTCTTTTGGGATTTTGTTCTGAACTCTTTGGTCTAAAGTTTATGTATTTAATGGAGTTAAATATAGTTTTTCCATCTGTAGATGGAAACCTGTTGAACAATATGGGTAGGATTTGGATATAAATTTCTGGATCTTTTTCTGGTAGCTCTACTCAACTTAGTTTTGGGGCACTGTTGGAGGTCGTTTGAATTGTATAATCTTGTTCTTTTTTTCATTTTACCCCAATAACTTAGTTTGGTTAATTTTGTCTGATCAGAAGTGTTATGTTGTTGTTGTTGTTGTTGTTGTTGTTGTTGTTGTTGTTTTTTTTTTTTTTTTTTTTAAATTAATTGATAAATTTCGGTAGAAAGAAAATTTTGAGACTACATTACATATACAAAAAGTTCACCTTAAGAATATATGCAAAATTCAGTTGATCTATGAAATCTAAAAGATAAGAAAACTAGATGCACTCCAAAGCTACCATCAACTCTTTTTTGATAAGTAAAAGCAACCATCAACTCATAAGAAGTTCTCAAAAATTAAAACTTTACGTTGTGTTGTGGAAACTTCAACAATATTATGATTATTCCTAAGCTAGGGATGCTTTAATTGGTTCCTTGTTGGGGAGACAGAGTCACTGGAAATAGAGGAGTTGGGATGTAAGCTTTGTGCAAGACTTTAATAATTGGGAGGTAGAGGTGGTAACTTAATCTTTATTCTATTATCCCTCATTGGGAGGGTGGTGACATATTGATATGAAGATTAAAAGGGAACAAAGATTTTGATTTTTGCTCCTTTTATGATGTGTTAAGGGATACTTGTGTTATGATTTTCCATTGGAAGAGTATTTGGTGTGTCAAGGCCCCAAGGATCGTCTCTTTCTTTGTATGGACGACAGCATGGGGAAGATCCTCACTTGTGATAATCTCTTCAGGAGTACACATTAGTAGGGTGGCGTTGTATGTGCCACTGTAGTGGGGAGATGGAGCATCTTTTATTACTCTTTAGTATTGCATTTGAGTTGTGGTCTTTGATTTTGTTCAGATTTTGGCTTTCAGTGGGTGCTACTGAAAAAGGTCACTGACCATTTGTTTGGTTGGTGGAATTGGATAGGCAAGCATTCTTTGGATATTTGGAATTTGGTCCTGTTATGTTTGATGTAATATTGTGGGATTGAGGTCACTGACCTTTGTTTGATGGAATGAGGTTCTAACATGAAATTTTTTGTGGGAATTACTCATTGAAATAGTTATGTTAAAACTTGTACTCAATTGCAGTAAACAAAGATGATTCACTACACTCTTGTTTAGGACCTTTGGGTTCATGGAATATCAAATCTGTACAAATTGATTCTATGTTAGACGTCCTATAGTTCAACAATATGCTCGGATGGTTTGTGTCGGGCTGAATGATAATGATGAGTTTGACGTATTCTCATTTTATGAGTATCTAAAAGGTTACAATGATATGTGCTTTTCTTGGAAGAGTTTTAGTGTAACAAGGCTCAAAAGAATGTTGCTTTCCATTTTTTGGGTAGCAGCATGGGGAAATTTTTTTTGGCAGGGAACAATCTTATTAAAAGAGGTATTATTTGTGGGTAGTAGAATGCCTTTTTTTTTTCCTCTTCTATTTTAAGTTAATGTGTTTTGAGGATTCGCTTTCCCCTTTTTCTTATCTAATGTTGTGACTTTTATTTCTTAGGCTGAACTGGCCGAATGCTTAGAAAGGGATGGTTTTAAGTCTATCACTGAAGCAGTTGGTGTAGATTGCAGATAACCATACAAGTCTCAAGGGCCACAACTATGAACGTATTCTGGAGTTGTATTCATGTTATTTACAGAGCATTATTCTGGCATTAAATGGTTGGTTATCCTTTTTCATTTTTCCTCTCCTTCAAGGGGGGTGGGGATTATTGGCTTGTATGATGTGAAAAGTTTTGAAGTGACTTCTTAGGCATCTTTCCGAAGTTATGTTTCTTTATCCAGTAATTCCCCCCCCCCCCCCCCCCCCCACAAAATAAAAGTCACCACCATGAAAATCAAGCAAAATGTAACAAACCTGTCATGTTATTCAGGGGGCATGCGGTGTCTTGTCATACATGTTATATAACAGCAAATTGTTGCAGATAATATTAACTTGCTTCCGTCTTCCTTTGGGAGTGAGAAATTTTCTTCCAATTAGATCACCAGTCTAACCTAGTTAGTTATGAATTGAATTGCATATCAAAGAATTTGATGTGCCAAGTCAAACTAGCCTAAACAATTTTTGTTATAGGGCATCCTATGAATAGGTGTTCTAGGGTTTCTTCCTCAGCTCGCACAACATGCACAACTTTTACTCAATATTTAATCTTCTCTTAATCATCGACCTTGTTGGGATCATCTACCAGGCTACTCTCTACAAGAATAGTTTAAGTCTTCTGAATTTTCAATTTTCATATAAATTTTTCTTCCTAACTGTTCAATGGGTTGTTCTCTAGTCCTTTAGAATTCTGTAATGCTTGATATATATTTTGTGGAGAACTTACTTGATGAGTTGGGGACCCAAGTTAATGAGTCTTCTTGGTTATATTGGGGCAATTGTGTTTGAATGGCTTTTCTTGCTGATTCTCTGTAAAAAAATCGCCTTAATTTTGTTTTTGTCCCACCTTGTTGGTTATTGCAAGATAAGCTAAGATATCAAATTGGGTTGTTTGGGGAATCATTTCTAGGTTTTGGCTTGAATCCTTTCAAATGTGGCACCCATGGAGCATATCAAATATCTAGTGCTATGTCATTTCCAATCTTCCATCGAGCACATTTCTCCACTAATCCCCTTGAGGCTTGGATGGTATTCCACATTGAGGATCCATTTTTAGTCTTGGCAACTTGCCATAACTCTCGTCCTTCATGTGCTTGATAGACAACAGTTTCACCCATAATTTATCCTCTCTTGTTAGTATGCTAGGCCCTAGTTTAACAAAAGGGCCATATTCATATCTTACCTAGAGATATCCCAAACATTATGGTATGCAAATATCATCCCAAGCTTTGAGATACAATGATTATTTGTTTTCTTCTTGTTCCTACCAAAAGTTTTTCTAAAGAGAGTCGATTCTTTTTTCTTTTTCTTTTTTTAAATCTTACTTATTTAATATATATTTTATAATAAATATAAATGATAGATATCAATTGATTATGGTATATACTTATTTGTTTTCTTAGCAATTCCCCAATAGGTTTTCCTAAAATAGGATAAGAGACCGATTGGAGGAATGAATAATTAAAAAAAAAAAAAAAAAACCCCACACATTTGCTTTCCTATACATTCCCTAAAATACCATTTTGCTACCGTGTTTCCATGCATTTAGAGAATATTGTTCATTCTACAAACACTTATTTTATTCATTTTTGTGAAAAGTGGAGGAGCGATTTAAAAAGTTGATGTTTTGAAAACTTGAGGAAATAATAAAAAATAATAGATAAAGAATATTTAAAGAAAAATTGAGGTTTTCTATTATAGTACATCACCCCTCTAATTTGGAAAAAGATAACCACCTTCTTAAAAAGCAAAGAATATATTGAAAAAAAGACTTAAAAAAAATACCAAAAAATAAATGGGTGTGTGGTGAAAAGTTTATATGGAGGTAAAATAGAAAATTTAAGATTTTTAAAGCTTTTTTTTCATTGATGAAGGGGAGATTAGTGTAAATAGTTTGCATCGCAGTAGATGTGTCATTTTAAATTCGAGGGGAAGTAAGTGTAATAACAGAAAACCTACTAGAAGGTTGGTATAATTTACCCAATATATAAGTGAAATAGAGTTTAAAATATATATTTGAGAATTTAGAATAAAGAATCGAAATTAAGTGTTTTGGGAAGTGATTAACTAAAATAGAATAACTAAACGCATACATTAATTATCAATTTAAAAAAATTTGAAAAATTGAAAAAGTTGTCCAAAAAAAAAAAAAAAAAGTCAATTTTTCATTTTTCAATAAAAACTTAAAAAAAAAAAAAAAGCTTTTGAGTGTTTTTTTTTTTTTTTTTTATAGTTTGGACTCCATAATTTAGTTGAGTCATCCATAATTTGAAAGGTCCATAACGGTCGTTAAATCCGTTAGAAAATAGTGCCCGAAGCTCCAAAGCCACAGAGACACACAGCCATGGCGTGCAGCAGCATGATAACGCTCTCTCGCCCCACTTTCTCTCCCTCTCCTTCTTCTTCTTCTACTGCCCCTAGTTTTCTTCCTCCTAATCCTCTCTGCCACGTCACCACTCTTCGCCGCTTCCGAACCTTCAGATCAAAATCTCTCAGCTCCTCCAAGAAACAGCTCTCAGTTTCGGCTTCGGCTTCTCTACAAGCTCTGGTATTCGACTGCGACGGCGTGATCCTCGAGTCCGAGCACTTGCACCGCCAGGCCTACAACGATGCCTTCGCTCATTTCAATGTCCGTTGCCCTTCTTCTTCTTCTTCTTCTTCTTCTTCTGATGAATCACAACAGCCTCTCAATTGGGGCATCGATTTCTATGACCAGCTCCAGAATCGCATCGGAGGCGGCAAACCTAAAATGCGATGGTTCTCTCTTCTCTTTTCTTATTTATTTTTACTTTTTATTTTTCCTGATTGTTGATTGGTTAGGGTTTGCGATTGTGAGTGAAGGTACTTTGGGGAGCACGGTTGGCCGATTTCAACGATATTCGAGAAGCCTCCCGAGGCCGATGAGGACAGAGTCAAGTTGATCGACACTCTTCAGGTATTAATATCATTGTTTGTTTGGCTGCCGAGAAAATGTGAGAATGTATTAATGATTACAAAGTTTCTATTGTTTAGGGAGCTGAAAACAAAGTAACCAAGTTGAGTCCGTGAAAATTAACGCTTCTGTTGGCTTTAATTGAGTTCTGTATTAATGTCTTTGAAACAAAAAAATTTACTCCAATTTTACTGTTTCACTTTATGTTCCACTTCCACCAATCACCTCTTTGTTTTGTAAAAAGTAGTTAGAATTTGGTAAGAACTTAGTAGTTCTTAATCAAGTAACAGATTTAGCTATGGTAGTTCTTCGAGGGAACTAGGCGAGTAGAATAGAATAGAGAAGAGAATAGAGAGAGCAAAAAGAAGGAAATTGCGTATCATTCTTCAATGTCCTTTGTTACAATCCAGATCACCCTCTTATAGTTGAGCTATCTGCTATACATTGGTACAGTTATGAATTCTGTTATACAATCAGTTACAATTTCTTGACTAACTAACTAACTGACCACACAGCTGTTAAAACTCATTACTAACTAACCCTTCAAGCTACTGGTACAATAGTAAAACCCCTATCATTATTTCGCTCGCTACTGGCAGGATTTGAATCTCATTTCTAGAGGTTCCATAATATGTCTTGGTTAATATATTTATATACAATTAAGACTAGATTACCTTGGTCTAACCTCAAAAACCTTCAACCTCTCGGTCCTCTCCCTTTTCTGGTTTTTTAAACCAACAAAAGCGTTAATTTTCATGGATTAGGAAATACAATAAAAGACCTCCCCTGAGTTCCCAATTAAGCATTCCTAAATTTTGGTAAATTGGGTGAATCAAATCAGTTAAGGATAAAATAAGGACTTCATTGATAAGCCAGGGGTAGATTAGGAATATTTTTGCTTAGCCAGTGATAAGTTAGTCTACGAATGTGAGGAGGGGATTGTCATTCTTGCAAAACTTTGGGCTCATTGTCATTTCCTTATACCTCAAGGGAGGTTGATGTAGTTTTCCCTATTTTTTTTAAGGTATATGGAGAGAGATTTTTGTGTGCTTTATTCTATTGTTTCAATTTCTCTAAGAATTAAATGGAGAAATTGGAACTTTAGAAATTCTTGAATGCTGGGTTTGTCACTATGGAATACCTTAGAAATGGATTTAGAAATGGATTTGGTTGTTTGTCTCAATTCTATGTTTTTGAGAAGAGATGTCAATTGATTTTGAAGCAATTGTATATTTTTTGATGGAACGGTATTCTTTATTTTGAGTGGTATATGAAATACATATTGAAGAGTTTGAGATTTTGTCCATTGGTTCTCAATGTCTATATACACATGTACATGCATTCAAACTCGTGGTAAAAGGTTAAAATTCTGAAGAATTATTTTGTATCCATTATATGAATTTTTATTTTGGTCAGACTTGTAATGTATAGATCCTTTTATGGTGTTGCAGGATTGGAAGACTGAAAGGTACAAAGAAATCATCAAATCTGGAACTGTAAGAACAACTTTACATCTCTTTTACTTCAATTTTCTTGTTGATTTTGTTTTCATTATCAGTTATGTTAATGGGTATTAAGAATTAACAACTAATACTG